>OY743186.1:13034234-14335068 GCA_963555705.1 Ligustrum vulgare | reverse complement strand
CACGAACTCGTAAGATGCATACATGATTCACAAGAAGGATGGCATTCAGGGGTGTAGGCTAGTATAATGAGGGCTGAGTTGCAATGTGAAACATGCCAAAAATATAAAGGTGAACATATACCCTACCCAGGCTTAATTACTACAGCATCGGCCTGGACCTAAGGGACATTGGAACTACATTTCTCTTGCCTTCAGTGAAGGGTTTCCATTATTAGAGGGTAAGAATGTCATTCTAATGGTAGTTGACAGGTTCACAAATATGCTCACTTCCTAACTTCGGTCAACTTTTTTTGAACAATATCTACAAACTGCATGGTTTACCTCAGAGTATGATTTTAGATGGGAATAGATCTTCACACATTCTTTTTGGCAAGAGTTATTCAGATTTATGGGCACACAGCTACAACTCAGTTTAGCCTACAACCCACAAATAGATGCCCAAACAAAGAGGTTGAATTAGTGCCTGGAGATGTATTTAAGGTGCATGACTTACACAAAACCCAAGCAATAGGCTAAGTAGGTCACTATAGTAGAATGGTGGTACAACACTAAATTTCATTCAGCCATACATAAACAACCAGTAAAGGTGTTGCAAACTAGAATGATGAAGAAAGAAGATGGACCATTACTCAGTGGTTAGTGCAATGGCAAGATCAACTCGAAGAAGAAGCTACCTAGAAAGAAGCTGAAATTACCCAAGAGAAATTTCCAACTTTTGAACCTTGAGGAAGAGGTCCATTTGAGTTGGGGGTTTACATGATCCAGCTGGAGTGATTGTTGGAAGTTGGGGAAGAAGAGGGAAGAAGGGAATACCGGCCAAAATGTCAATAAAAAATGGATCCAGAACCATGTGTAAAGCGATACCTTTTGAATTTATATTTTTCCATGCAGTTGAAATACACTTTTATGTAAGAGAATATAAGTGGAAACGGTGAGAGAGGAAATGAGTGAATAATGATGCATGTGCAATTTTTAGGCTCAATCCATGAACATCTCTAAATCTCACATTTCTCTTTCTTACCCATTTCTTATTAATTTTTTTTAATCATCTTCTTCATATATTCAGTTTAGCCACTATTGTTTTTGGAATTATTATTTGTTGAAGAAGCTCAGGATTGGATTCACCTCCGTTTGATCCACTCTCATAATTTTGAGCCTTTTAGATCTTGATCTTCAATTAAACCTCTCTAGATTTTCTATTAGATGTATTTTTATTTGGAAAATAGTAATCAAGTTGTAGCTACCTTTCTTGGACAATCTAGTGGAATTTCCTCATAGTTGGGTTACTTTGGATTACTTCCAAAATGATCAATACGGCGCACAATGGCAAGAGAGATGGTGTTGGTGAAAAGGTAGCCCTATTCATTGTAAGCAAATGCCCACCACACCCTAAAAAAGATTGGATTGCGAGATGTACAGAATGGAAATGTGGAACCAATTCACAAGTAGTAAGAGAGCTTGCTTTGTGGAGGAGGATGAACAAATGGTGATGCAATTAAGTATCCAGGACAAAGCAAATGACATTGCCACAATATTGAAAAAATCGGCAAGCTGGACTTGAGAAAATGCATTTTATTTAGATATTGATCGATCTGCTTGTGCACTACGATGACAAAATCAATAAATCAGGACAATCATATGGTTTTGACACTATGTGGATGACTAAGGGTTGGTCAGATCACATACGCACTTTAATCAATTTAATCATGTATGTGGTTGTTCACTGATATCTCGCGAAGCGAAATATCTCTGCAAGTATACGGGTCGTGAGAAGTAATAAAGTGAACCTAAGAGTCCAGATTATCGTCCCACAGAGACTGCTATTAAGTATCGAAATATTTTAGTTCTAGACCTTATTTGAACATATGAATTTGTGTTGATGTTTGAAATCTAAAACAAACAAAAAATCAATTAAAGAATTAAATTACTAAATTTGTTTTGTTTTTAAAAACGATTGTAAAATAGTTAGGATTCAAGATTTCACCTAACCAATTAAATTAACTCCAATTCCATGTTTTATTTCCTAATTATGTACTCGGTCGAATTCACTAATTTATATTGAAATTCCTCTCTCGAGTTTAAATCAATTCTACCTAAATAAGTCAACCATGTATCTCTACAGCGAGTCTGAATATTCCTTATCTAAATGCAATAAATACAAGAATTCACACATGACCGCAATAATAACAAGAGTATATCTTTATCTCTCGTTCAATTATCGAATTTATTACCATGTTCTAAATTATTAACTCACCTCTCAGATTATGAAAATAATTCAATATATCATGAACTGGTGATCAAGCAATTCAAGCATTAAGAACAATAATAAATCAATACATGCAACAAAACATTAAAACAACGAAATTTGGAATTAAAATAATATGACTAGGCTACATAGTTCATCCCAACATAGAATTTAGTTACACATCATAAATAAAGAACAATAACAATAAAAATTAACGTTCATTAAAAATAATATAAAGAATGGAAATCTTGTACCAAGTTTTGATTCTTCAATTATATTCAATTCACGCCCCTTTGCGATGCTTAATTCCCCAAGAATTTGATGTTGATTTCTTGATTGTGGCTCGTTCTTTGGAGAAGAAAAGGTCTGATTTTCATGCAAAGAAGTTGTATTTATAGTTGGTGAAGAGACCAAGTTGAAGAAGGAAAGAAATTCGTCAAATTCCCGCGCGAGCCTTTTTTGGTATCTGCAAAGCATTCAGTATTTCGACCGTATATTTCTCTTCCCCTATCCGATTGAGGTGATTCAAATTTCTTTGGAAAGATAACGTAAAGGGATATAATTCTTCCTGAATAAGATTTTCCCAATTCGAACGTTTACTGCCCCAAAATTAGGTCTCAAAGTTCGACTAGAAATCTGTCCAGAATCTTGTGCGGTTGGAATTAATTTATGATAAAATTCTTATCATATTTCATTCCTTTTTGGACTTATACTTGCATCCAATTGACTCCTAAAATTCCTAAAAGTGTTTTCTTGTTATCCAAGTCAATCATTGGATATTTGCAAGTTGTTCCATCATGTTTAATTTGTTCTTCAGTCCTTCAACTTCCAATTGCAACAATATAGTCCTCATACTTCGAAATCTTCTCAATTTGCTCGTTTCAACTCTCAATTCCTTCAATTGGATCCTCCAACTTCTTACTCCTTTACTTTGGCACCCTATACATTTCCCCGTTGACGTCACAAACTTCTCAATTGTTCATTTTAGCTCCAATTAGTATCCAATTATGCATTTTTCCCAGTGTTTGCTTCATTCTTCGCCTTTTTGGGATATTTTCTACAAACTATCAAATAAACACAAATTAAATAGCATATATTCTAAAATGACAATAAATTATTCTAATTTAAACATACAAATAAGTGTATAAAATACACTTATCAAATACTCCCAAACTAAAACTATTGTTTGTCATCGAACAATGTAAAACTGAACTAATAAGTCAAAATATAAAATGCAATTGTTTTTGTTATATCAACATGTTTACCAAATGCCTCAATAGTCCAAATCATTCATACTTTCAGCAAGAGATATGAACAATATAGCTAAATAATTTTTAGTTATCTCATGCCAGATTTTCAAGTGTGTGTGAGTAGCCAACATCAAACTCTTACTCATGCAAATGATATATCTAACACTGTGTAGCTTGTTATGCACAATCAAGCCTGAATCCCATGTGGGCACCCTAATGAATCTAATGATTTTCCTTGCATCGCTCATGGATGATCACAACTTACTGTTTTTCTCTCGAATCCCAAGTTTATCTATAGTGGTTTCAAAAAATATTCTTTGCTTTTTTCCACACAAGATAGTTAGAATTAGAAGTATGCATGCACAAAAATTCAAAGGTAAGCACTTCCCAATTCTACAACTCCAGTCTCTACAGTTTAAGTCAACTAAGCTTATACCATGCATTTATATTTTTTCTTTTGATGGACGACTTTTTCTTTTAATTGTCTCGGCCTTTTACCATCTTTGTGCAGAACTTTTCATACTTTCTTTCTATATGACCCCTGTAGCGGGCTTTCGGGTCGGCAACTCCCAAACCAGTTGGCTTCAGGGTACCAGATTCAAAGAACCCCTAAGATGTACTTGCCCGAGTCATAAAGGCTTAAACATAAAAGTTAAAAATGTTTTAATATCTTATGTGTAAGTCCACTCTCCGTACTTGCTTTCTAGTTGACCCCTGTAGCGAGCTTTAGGTCGATGACTCCCAAGCCAATGGTTTTAGGGCACCAGGTTTGAAAGACCCCTCAGACTTAATTACTCAAGTCAAAAAGGCATTTGAAGAGCAGAATAAGACCTTCAACATTTTTCTATTTTTATGCTGGCAATGGTTAATACCTGTTGATCAAACTGCAATGACTAAAGTGCAAAACCAAGAACCACAGACCTCCAACCCATCAATGCATACAAATTCCAACCATTCTACCGTCAAACTTGCCTTTTAGCATGATTGGTTCTAATTTAGGGATGGGATGTCTAATGTTCTAAGTTCATGGATTTTCAAGTCATTCCTAAGTTCAAATTGTATAAACTTTGCCCCACATGTATTAAACAAATCCCCACGCAAGTAATTATCCAACACTGGCTATGTGCGTAACGAATATGGATTCTAGCAAAACATAACTAGTTAAAAACAAGTTCATGCTTTTATGTTTGTCCAATATTCAAGCCTAAGCACAAATTAATTCATACTATATCTTAGGCAATAAACATGTCAACAAAGTTTTCAATTTTTTTTTTTTTTGTCCCAATAGAAATAGAATGAGAACATTCAATGAGTATGGAAGCAATTGATATGAATGAAATTCTCCACCCCCAAACTAGAAAGAAACATTGTCCTTAATGTTTGTAAAAAATATTTAAAAATGTAAAAAGTAGACAAAGGAGAGAGAACGAGAACTTCTCAGGTGAAATGGAGATCCTTTGTTGTCGTGATGCTTCAATTTGAAATGATGTTGGATGAATTTGACCATATTCTTACTTTGCCCAACTTGATTGGATGTGTCTTGATTGATGTTTACCTTGTAAATAAGAGATAAGTAACATTAGAAGTCATAAACATCAATAAGAAATAACGGAAGTTCGGTACCACACCCCCAAACTTAAAGTTAAAGCAAAATTTTGAATTTTCAAAATTGGTCGACCACACACATTCAAGCCTTGACATCGCCTAGAAAAACATAAATTTTCCCAAACCATCTTTTGATACGTTAAAGTTCACAGCATGATCGAAAATATATTAAAAATTCAACTCATTTGAAGATCAGTAGGGTCATGAAAAGCTATGGAGAAGCAGGTGACGTGAGTGAATTTTCAGGTGCAATGGCCTGCAGTGGCCTTGCAATGGGGCATGCCATGGTGCTAAATTTGTTTTCATGAGTTTATTGTAATGAAGTGAACTAATTCATGAACTAAACACATAATCAATGATGAACATGTCATGAAGATAAATGCTCGAATGAATTTCTAAAATTAGCACAAGAATGTCTTTATGGCATTTCATCAAACACTTGATGGGAATTGTGAAAATTAAAGAACTTGTGTCAATTTGGAAACATGGATTGACCCAAAAATTCTTCCTATTAAAGTACAAATAACATTCTCCAATCAACTAACTTAAGCCCATACTCTACGTCTCAATAACATGAATTTCATGTATCAAAAGAAAACTTCACACATTTAATGAAATCATGGATGGAGTGAAGTTATCATACCTTATGTTTGATTTTGAAGTGATCTAAGCAATGATATTTTATGCAACAACGAGTTGATGACATGCACCCAAGATGTAAGATCATATATAAGGTGATTTGGGGAGAGAAAACGAGTTTATAATGTTTGAAGTTGAAAGAATGAGGAAAAGCATTTAAACTGCCTAATTTGGTCCCAGAACAGCCACGCGATCTCCTGGCTTGAGTGCCAGTGATCGCGTGGTTCAAGGTTTTAAAACCTATTGAATTCTAATTCAAACTTGCGATCACTCAAGCCTATTGGCACGCGATCGCGTAGTTCACGACAGTAGTGAAAATTTTTCCTAATTTTGATTTTCAAAATCGTTTTCAGTCCCTTAATCACTTCATTATCTATGCAATGATTTTCCAAACATTGACTTTATGACCCAAACTAGTGTGTGTGTGTGTGTGAGTTGGGATGACGATAAAAATTTTGCCTAATGAAAACATGGAAAATCAAAAACATACCTAAATATGCAATAATAGACTAATACGCAAAAGTGTCCTTAACATGGAACATCCAAAACACTCAAACAGATTTCCCACCATGCATATATCTAAAATTTTAATACTAAAATAAATAATGAAAGCGTATAAGTAAAAGGGAAGAAAGGTTGGATTGCCTCCCAACAAGCGCTCAGTTTTAAGTCTAAAGCTCGACTTTTTGCACTTCTTTATCATGGAGGCATGAATGATCCTCTGGAAGCTTTGCATTGCTTGCAATTCCCCGCCTTGCACTTCTCGATAAGTTTCCTCACTTTCTTGAAGTCTAAAACTTCCTTTTCCAGTGTTTGTTGAGTAAAATTAGGGTTTTCCTCTTTCTTCAAGTTATTCCTCTCCTTCTTAGCTTCTAAAATCCCTCTTTGTAACATCGAAGCATTCTCAAGTTTTATCCCTTGCTTTACATTTTCTTCGGGTTTCTGGATCACTCCTTCCACCTTGAAGCAACTTTCTTTTAGAACTTCAAGATTTTGCCTTGGCTTGGTGCTGAAAGTGACTTATTCCTTCTCGACCATAAAGATGATTTCTCCCTTTTCAATGTCCATTAAGGTTTTTCCAGTAGCTAGGAACGGTCTTCCAAAAATGTGGGGCATCTGAGTGTCCTCCTCCATGTCTAAGATCACAAAGTCAACTGGAAAAAAGAATTTGTCTACTTTTACTATCACGTTCTCAACAATACCGTACGGGTACTGAATGGATCGGTTGGCCAGTTTCAATGTGATATTGGTTGGTTTAGGCTCCCCCAAACCAAGTTTCCTGTACACAGACAAAAACATTAAATTGACACTGGCACCAAGATCACACAATACATTATCAAAAGTAAATTTACCAATAGTACAAGGGATCGAGAAACTCCCTGGATCTGTTAGTTTCTGTGGCAACTTCTTTTGGATAATGACAATGCATTCCTCACTAAGAGCTATTGTTTCATGATCAACCAATTTCCTTTTATTTGACAGCATCTCTTTCATGAATTTCAAGTAGAGGGGCACTTGGGCTATTATTATTATTATTATTATTATTATTATTATTATTATTATTATTATTATTATTATTATTATTATTTTCCTTTTTAAAAAAAAAAAAAAATTTGTTACATTGTGTTTATTCGCTGAATAATATATATTTATCTCATATAGCAGATGGGATTTCCTTTGAAAATAATTACATTTTAGACTTGCAGGATAGCTTTTACTCTTATTTTTTTCAGTTTATAATTGATTGAATTGAAATATTATGAGCCCTAATGTGCATAGTACTGGAAATTAATTTAAGTGGAAATTAGGGCACAGCTGGTTATTAAAATTAACAATCCAAAAAGCGAGTTTTTAATACAAACATTAGGTGTTAATTTACCACCATCGGCACTACCGAACCACCACCACCACCACCACCATAACGAGAACCCCCCCCCCCAAACTCAACTAAGCCTAAAATCTCACAAAAAAATCATCCCCTATCTACGTTAAATCCAATAAACCCCACTCAATCAAACTCCCATATTGCGTTGAAATGGGATAGACTCATGAGACTCAAATTCATCAGATTCTCCATCCTAAAATCTCTGTTCATGTGTTGGTTTGTTGGGGAAGGTTGAAGGGGATGGTGGTGGTTCGGTAGTGCCAATTGTGGTTGATGCGGGTGGTCATGACTGTAAGTTGGTGATTGTGCAGTGGTGATCATGGGCACAAGGGTGTCAATTAAAGGAAAATAGATTTGCAGGGGAGTAACATTGGTGATGCAGGTTCTGAAAATACTGGAGGATTTCTTGCCTTTAGAACTAGGAAGCAAAAGATCATATTGGGGATGCGGTGGCTGAGAAGTTTAGGTAATATGGAAGTGAATTGGAGACTCCTAACTGTGCGATTTAGAGTGGGAGAAAGTTTATTATGCTAAAAGGAGACCCAAGGCTTAATCATACGGAGGTGAACACGGTGCAGTATTGTGAACACTGTTTGATTTGGGTGTTGGTGGTCTGTTTGATTTGATGTCGTATATGATGTGGTGTTTATGGTTGTTGGTAAGATGTGGTGGTGGTGAGATGGCGGTTGTTACTTGGTGTTCGCTGAGGTCACATGTACGAGTCACAGGTAACATGTTCAAGTCAAAGGTCACAGGTTCAAATCATAGGTTGTGGTGGTGGTGGTGTTTGTTGGTGGTCACTAGGTCACATCTACTAGTCACAGGTAACATGTTTAAGTCACAGGTCACGCGTTCAAATCACAAGTCACATGTGGTGGTGAGATGATGGCTGTTTGTTGTTGGTCACTGAGGTCACATGTACGACTCACGTGTCACATGTTCAAGTCACATATTCAAATCACATGTCACATGTTCAAATCACAGGTCACATGTCACATGTTCAAGCATCATATTTCATGTCACATATCTTGTTTTATGGGGTCACGTGTACGACTCACATGTCACATGTTCAAGTCTTAAGTCATGGGTTGCATGTTCAAATCACAGGTCACATGTCATATATTCAAGTCATAGGTCACATGTTCAAGCATCATACTTCAGGTCACATATCACATTTTAAAGTCGCATATAGCATTTTAAGGTCACATATCACAAGTAATTTTTCATTTGTCACATATCAATTTCAACGTGTCCCAAATTTAAAAGAATTGGTCACATTAAATAGTTCAGATCTTCTTCTTCTAAGGATTCTCAATTCTGAAAATAGACATTTTTTATGATTTAATCGGTTGAGGTTGCTGATTTTTGTTATACAAAAAATGTTGTTCAAATATATATATATATATATATATATATATATATATATATATATATATATATATATATATCTCCAAGTATAAAGATGAAAAAAGTGTAAAAACTGAGTAAAAAATGTGAGAACCGGTCCAAAAAGTAAAAATCGGACCATATAGATTGGTAGGACCAAACTAGACGGACCTGACTAACTTGTCCGTTCAATAATGTTAACCAAGTGATCGCTTGGTTCACAGTCAGGAGATCAGTTTATATAAGTGATTTGGAATCTGCGTAAGGATTCGATGATCATGCGATCTCATGGTTGTTAAACCACGCGATCGCGTGGTTAAAAAATTCGACCGTTGGCAAAATTTTCAAGAATTTTCAATGCACCTTTTCATCAATATTTTGCATTCTTTTGTAAAGAGTTGTGTGAACCACGAATAGGGGTGATGGATTCTATAAATAGGGATTGAATTAGTATTTTTCAACACAAGATTAACATATTTACATTAAGATTATTACCCACAAATTCTTATTCTTCATACTTGGACTCTTCATTGCTCTTCTTGTTCCTACTTTCCAAGTATTCAATAATGCTATTTGAAACTTGGTTCAAGGCTTGAAATCCGCTAAAGAAATTTGCTTGAAGTCCCTTTAACATTTTCTTAATGAGAGGGCGCAAATTTAGCTTTTAGGATAGCATACTTTGCGATTCAAGTCTTTGTTCTATTCTTCATTGTTTTCTATTATCTTCTTGGTTTTTGTCAAAGTTTGTGTCTACTTCACAAAGCGGATATCTTCACTACGAGAAAGGAATTTTCTCAACAATCTAAAAGCTAACTTTTTATGTGGCAACCGAATTAGACACAACTATGGCTACAATCAAACTTATGAATCAATACTTGGTACAGTTGGATCGTTTTGATGGTTCAAACTTCAAGAGGTGGCAAGACAAAATCAAGTTCCTACTAACATGCTGAAAATTTTCTACATACTTGATCCTAATTTGGAAGATCTACCCGAACCATCCGACAAAGACACGTAACAAACAAGGATTGAACGAAAGAAGTTAGAAGAAGATGAACTTATATGTTGTGGCAACATTTTAAATGCGCTATCGGATCGCCTCTATGATTTATACACCAACACAAAATTTGCAAAAGAAATATGGAATGCACTTGAAGGAAAATACAAGGCCGAAGAAGAAGGTACTACCAAGTTCCTAATTTCAAGGTATTTTGATTTCAAGTTTTTGGAAAATGTTCCCCTATTACCCCCAAGTGCATGAATTACGAGTGATTGTCAATAAACTTAAAGCAGTAGAGATAGAACTTCTGAAATCATTTGAAGTAGGAGAAATTATTACAAAATTGCCTTCTAATTGGAGAGGATATAGAAAGAAAATTCTTCATAACCCTGAAGACTTTTTAGTGGAGCAAATTCAAAAACATCTCCTGTCAAGACCCCAAAATTTCCATGATTTTTTTTGATATATATACATAGACACTATTTATACACTGAAATGTGCACATAAACTCTTTACTTATTCATCTGCATTTGAATAGAGAAAACATATTTCAGAAGGTTTCTAGTAGTGATGTTATCCAAAATAGGCATCGAAAGGAGAAGTCGATCTATCGGCAATATGACAGTGATCTAAGTGTGAAATGGAGCAAGTTCTATGTTGGAGTCGAGTCGAGAAGATGAACGCTTCAAACCGAGTCGAAGGGTCGAAGTTTGGGGACTAGTAAAACTCTTGCGGCCGTAATCAATGATTCTCACGGCCATAAGCCTCTCTCAGGCAAACAAGAAGAATTCAGGGAAAACGATACTTACTGCCGTCAGAAACTCCATCACAGCCGTAACCAGCATACAAAATCATACTTACGGCTGTAAGTATATCTTTTACGGCCGTAATTGACCAGCAGTCCAAATTTTCGCTAGTTTTCATTTAATTTCCGTTTTAATTATGTAATAATTATATTTGGAACCTTTTAGCAGCTAGGGTTAGGTTTAGCCCATTTTTAGTTTATATTATCATTTTTTGAATCATTGAAAACATTAACTTTGATATTATTGAATGAGATTGAGAGTGTTCTCTTTGAAATGTTGAGGATTCGCTTTTGTATTCTTCAAGAACAAAAAATTGAACTTACCAAATATTGTGAGATATTTGTGGCGTTCCCATCAAAAACTTATCAAGGAAATTGACAAGTCCTTATGGTGTTTCGAAAACTTCGGATCTTCAATCCTCATCGTGGAATCTTCGCGTCGTAACTGTCGGGACAAGGTCCTATCATCAATTTTATATTTTCCAGTTAATTTATTTTCTTGTTTCTTGTGTTCGTTGCTGATTCTAGATCTTTCCTACGTTTTTCAATTCGCTATTCCGCGTTTTCCTCGAGATTCCCGAGTGGGATCGCTTCATCTGGTATCAGAGCTTGGATCTAGATTCAATTCTTGGTATTTCTTGACTTTTTCTTGTTTCTCTTGAGTTTTCTTATTTTCCTTGTTCTTCGTGCCATTCTAGTTTCCCTTATTTTGATCCATTAAAAATCACACAAAAAAATTTAAACTTGTTTATTTGAGTCAATTCTTATTCGAATTCAGTTACGTTTGTTTTTCTATGTTCGTAATCAAATTTCGGATAAAAAAAATATATCCAAAAATTACCAAAAAAATAAAAAATAATAATTTTGAAAATTTCTCAATTCCTGTTTTATTTGATAGGTTCTTGGGTGATATTGAAAAGGGGATTTTGAGTGATACACGAGTGATAAATTTTGTGAGGAATTTTATCACTTTTTCTTTCTATTAAACATGTCTCGTAGGGGAAAATATTCATCATCTTAATCAATGAGTGTCGAATTGCAAATTAAATTGATTAAATCAATGGAGGCACAATGGTATAAATTCTTGGCTAGGATGGATGAAAGAGAAGCACGATGGCGAAAGGAGCAATCACAAGTGGATTCTAGAGCTAGGAGAGATAAGAGACGTGAATCCAATACTAGGGGAGGAGATGGGGTTGATGAAAGGCCATTGAGGCAAAAGGAGATACCAAAGCGGGAGAGTAGTGATCATACTCCAAAGAGGAGGGTTGAACCAACAACCAAAGGTAACTATACTTTCGAGTCCAAGCCTCTTCGGGATAGAAATGTCAAGTGTTTTAAATGTTTGGATTCGGGTCACATTGCACTTGAATGTCCACATAAAAAAGTTAGATGTGATGTGAAAGATGTTTGTGACAATGATAAATTGAGAAATGTTGTGGGTGAATCACTTTTTAATGGACGATCTCATAGCCCTAGGTGTAAGGTGGATGTTGTGGATAATGTGGATGAATAGGGGGATAATATTTTTCATACTAGATGCTTAGTGAATGATAAGGTTTGTAGTATGGTGATTGATGGGGGAGTTGTACTAATGTAGTTAGTACGATGTTGGTGGAAAAATTGGGATTACCTTTATTGAAGCATCCAAAGTTATATAAATTGTAGTGGTTGACTGGGTCAGGGGAAATTAAGGTTAATAAACAAGTTTTAGTCACTTTTTCTCTTGGTAGATATTCTGATGAGGTAGTGTATGATGTAGTGCCTATGCAAATTAGTCACATATTGTTGGGGAGACCATGACAACATGAAAAGGCAGTGCTACATGATGGGTATACAAATAGATACAGTCTTGTGAAAGGGTGGGAAGAAGTTTACTCTAGTTCCACTATCTCCTGCGCAGGCCTTGGAGGACCAATTGAAAGTGAAAAGTGAGTTTGAGGGGAAAAATAAGAGAGTTGAGGCCACAACCTCAGAAAAAGGAGAGGGAGTGGAAATTAAAGAAAAGAGAGTTGAGGCCACGACCACAAATAAGGAGAGGGAGTGAAAAATAAAGAAAGAGGGTTGAGGTTCAAACATCAGAAAATGGGAGATTGAGCGCAGAAAGCAAAATAAAGGAGAGTCCACCATAAAAATGAGTTTATTTTCCCTTACTCATGCTAGTACACCCCTCCCAGTTCTATTAAATCTATTTTGCAGGTGCCCAAGTCAAACTATGAGCTTAAAACGGGGAAGAAATTCATTCGCACAAATGAGCGGCCCAAAATGTCGAGAAAGTTGAAGGAGAGTAAGGGGCAACCCAAAAGTTTGAAGAATAGCATAAAGCAGAAGCATGAACATCAATCTCGCATAAGCAAGTATAAGCATGAACTAAGAGCCAACAAACCCAGAAGTTGCAATAGGATTGTGCCAGTTCTATATTCGAGGTCGAATCCTTTCCAAGAGAGGGGGGGTGATGTGATCCAAAAAAGGCATCGAAAGGAGAAGCTGATCTATCGAAAATATGACAGTGATCTACATGCGAAATGGAGCAAGTTCTATGTTGGAGTTGAGCCAAGAAGAAGAACAGTTCAAACTGAGTCGAAGGGTCGAAGTTTGGAGACTAGTAAAACTCTTACGGCCGTAATCAACGGTTCTCACGGCCATAAGGCTCTCTCGGGAGTAAAAGAAGAATTCAGGGAAAACCATACTTATGGCCGTAAGCAACTCCATCACAGCCGTAACCAACATACAAAATCATACTTACGGCCGTAAGTATATCTTTTACGGCCGTAATTGACCAGCGGTCTAGATTTTCACAAGTTTTCATTTAATTTCCTTTTTAATTATTTAATAATTATATTTGGAACCTTTTAGCGGCTAAGGTTAGGTTCATCCCTTTTTAGTTTATATTATCATTTTTTCAATCATTGAAAACATTAACTTTGATATAATTGAATGAAATTTAGAGTGTTCTCTTTGAATGGTTGAGGATTCCCTTTTGTATTCTTCAAGAACAACCAACTGAACTTATCAAATATTGTGAGATATTTGTGGCTTTCCCATCAGAAACTTATCAAGGAAATTGACAAGTCCTTGTGGTATTTCAAAAAACTTTGGATCTTCAATCTGCATTGTTGAATCTTCGCATCGTGATTGTCGGGTCAAGGTCTTATCGTCAATTTTAGGTTGCGTTCTCTTTGACGTTTTTCAGTCGTTTTCCATTTTCCTTTTCCAAAAACGCGAAAAACGTGTTCTCTTGCGCCGTTTTCGGAAAAAAAATTTGAAAACGTTTTCCAAATTTTGTAAAGGAAATGGAAAACGCGGAATTCACGTTTTCCTCATTTTCCATTCATTTGAAATAAAAAAAAGGAAAACGCGCGTTTTCCCGTTTTCCGCATTTTCGTTTTAAAACAAAAAAATCCTTAAAATTTGAAATTGGTCAAAATTTGTCATTTTAATTACATTATTGGTCCCCGATTTTCAAAATTTGTCATTTTAATCCTAAAATTTTGAAATTTATTTCAAAAATACTCTAATTTATTTGCAACTTAGGTCCTTCAACTTTAGATTTTCTTGCACATTAGTCCGCAAATTTTACTTTTCTTTCAATTTAGTCATTCCCGTATTTGCTTTATAGGTCATTGTCTTCAAACATATATAACTTTTGATCTACAACTTCGAATTGCACTCCGTTTTTTGTATTGAACTCCAAATTCAACAATCTTTCTTATAATGTATCATGTGCTCAATTATTAAACATTTCTTTTTTACATTTGTATTGTAGAAAATTAAGGCATCATTGATGAACGTATGGATTTTTGAACTTTTTTGACATAAACCAAATATGGCATCTCTATTTCATTTATATTGTGTATATCATATATGTATGAATGTTGAATGTGTGTGTGTGTCTATATATATATATATATATATATATATATATATATATATATATATATATATATATATATATATATATAATCACATGTAATATAATTACAAGTGAACAAAGTGTGTGTTTGGCATTATTTAAAAAGAAATTTTTTCAAGTGAATAGTAATATTTATGGGAATTGATTATTGAGATTTAGTTGAAAAGTCAAATATTGTGGACCTCACTTTTAATGAGAATCAAACAAAGGCAAAATAGTTTTCTGGAAAAAAATCCAAACAGAACGTGTTTTCCAGCATTTCATTTTTTAGAACAGTTTTCAGAAATAACAAACCAAACGCGTTTTTACCAATTTTGAAAACATTCAGAGAAAACGAAAATCAGAAAATATTTTCGGGAATGAAACAGAAAACTGAAATATAAAGAGAACGCAGCCTTATCTTTTCCAGTTAATTTATTTTCTTGTTTCTTGTGTTTGTTGCCGAGTCTAGATCTTTCCTACATTTTTCAATTCATTATTCCGTGTTTTCGTCGAGATTCCCGAGTGGGTTTGCGTCAAGTACCCTAACACTGAACTGGGAGTCAAGCTGTATGAGGCTTCTAATAGCCTAAAGCTGTACTGGAATTCAAGTTGCAGGAGGCTTCTAATAGCCTAAAGCTACACTGGAATTCAAGTTGCAAGAGGCTTCTAATAGCCTAAAGCTGCACTAGAATTCAAGCTGCAGGAGGCTTCTAATAGCCTAAAGCTGCACTGGAATTCAAGCTGCAGGAGGCTTCTAATAGCCTACTGTAGAAACTTCTTTCCAAATCTTCTTTTAAGATTTTATTTATCTTAAATGATAAGCAGAAGTTCAAGACAACGAATAATTTCATTCTCAAATAAACAGAAGTAGGAAATGCGATAAATTTCATTAAAGATCTTACAACAGTTACGCAACATGTTATTTCCCTCCAAGACATATTAAGTCTATAACCATTTCAAATATGATTTCTTGACTTTACTTTATGTCTTAAGGCTAAATCTCCTTAGTTTTACATCAAAATAGGAAAAGATTTTCCCACACTATTCTCTTAGTGATAATATGATACTTGATCCATATGAGAAAGACCTCCCCCAAGTATACAAAACCTCCTAATAGTTAGAGCCTATGACCTGCATAAGAATCATAAAACGACTATAAGTTATGAAGCTTAGTGAGTAAAGCTACACATTAGCATTTAAGCATGTTATCATATAGATATGATCAATTTGATACAAACACACTTTACCTCTTAACTTTGGGGAGAATAAGTAATTCACATAAATTTGTTCGAAATCATCTCAAGTATATTTTACCATATAAAACATCTTATCTCATGAATTTCCAATATAAGTATACTTGAAATCATATGTTACATAACATTCTCGAGTTACATAATGTAATTGAAAGAATATGCATGTCATAATTTAATGCATGAACTCTCTAACTTCATTTATTAATTTCTTTGGGCTCCTACCCCAAGAGTAAGTATTCACGGAGTGCTCAATACAAGATTTGATACCCTTCTAGCACAAATCTAGTACCCTTCCGGTACAATTCTGATAAATATAAGATATGATACCCTTCCGGCACAAATCTAGTATCCTTCCAATACAATTCTGGTACCCTTCCGGTACAAATCAGGTACCCTTCAGGTACAATACGGGAATTATCTCCTTGGACATCTAGAATCTCAAACTAGTGAATACTTAACATCTTAGAGTTCTATTCTTATTCATGCACATTCTTAGGTATACTTTTGAATCTAACTGGATGCTTAGAGAGTGAAACCTGAATACATTTTGCATGAGAGTTATATCTCAACATCTGATGCTTATGAAGTCAAAAATCCCATTTACTTTAGTTGTTCAACATGAAAGCACATTACCCTTGCTCAAGTATTTGCATGCAAGATAGAATTCTTTGAACTTAACATAATAGGAGCTTTAAATACTAAGTATATCAATTAAGCTCACATGTGCTTCACATAATTGAAGAACAATTACCATTTAATGGAGAAAGCTTGCTACACTTAGAGTGATTAAGAGTAAACTTATATTTAAACAAATTATAAAGGTCAAAGGACTTACAAGTTGCTGGAAATAATTTAAAGAATTAGAAAATAAACTTTGACACATCTACTTAATGATGTAATTGTAACAAAGTGCTTATGAATTCATTCAAAGTCTAAAAATAACTTTAAAATACTCAATTATCTTTATTTAAAAATCTGAATTTAACTTTAAATTCCCCAACTATCGTCATTCAAAATTTGAAAAATTCCTTTAAAGTATCAAATCAACATTATTTAAGAATCTGAAAAATTACTTTAAAGTACTCTAAATAAAATATTTCAAGAATCTTAAAATAACTTTAAAATATGCAAGTTACATTATTCAAGAATTCAAAAATTTAAAAATAACTTTAAAATATATAACTAACATTATTCAAGAATTCAAGAATTTGAAAATAACTTTAAAATATACAATAACATTATTCAAGAATCTGAAAATGCTAGATTGAGGAAATTTAAGTAACTTTTCAAGTTGCGAGCCAATTTTCCTTCATTTTATACACATGCAATGTTGTATTGGTGATGATAGCCATCATAGGAATAAAAAATTCAACATGCATTCAAATAAAATACAAAAATTATTGCAGTAATTCTTTAGATTCCAAAAGTAACATAAATTATTGAACTAAAAATTTACTTTAGATAAGAACTAAGTGAAAAAAGTTAAGAAAAAGCATGAAAACCAACATTAAGTATTAAATAATCACAAACATATAACTCTAATAAGTCAATGATGTTACTTTATTGCAGAAATTAAACTGTACATAATAAAAATTGCGAGAAAAACGCATAAACACTTCACTCACTGCTTGTTAGGGTGTTTATACTTTTAAATCCCTCAATTTAGTAAGTTTTTGTGATTAGAAATCTTGCATAAACTTAGTTAATAAAGATCTATTACTTATGAACAGTCTACAACTTAGTTTTTCCTCAGAAAAATTTCCAGAAATCTGTTTAGTCCATCGTATAAAAATTCACTACTGCAAGAGACTACTAGATGCCTCCGTCTGTGTAAAAATTAGGCTTCTAGTAGCCTAATCTCAGCTGACTATTTCTGGGCTAATTTTTCTACAGATTTTGAAACTGAAATGTATTGAAATCTTATATTTAATAGGCCGAAGATGATGAATTTCATATAGAATCAAGAATTCATCATTTTCACTTGTTAATCCATGATTTAGAAATGAGAATTTTCTACTTTACCTTTGATTTCTTTCCCAACAAATTTTAAGTGCTCAAGTGAAACTATGTTGTATTTATAGAGGTGAAGTAAGGTCAGGTTTGTCCCATCTTAATTCTCCAACTTTTAGTTTATAAGTGTTTTTCGATAAATATACAGTTGTTATACAGTTACAATATTTTAACATGCACTTTGATTAAATAAGTACTTCAACTAAATAAACATGCCGCCAAACACATCCTTAAGATTTGAGTTAGTGGAATGAATCTTGTCCCACTTCCATTATTTTAATAATATTTCTTCCAATTTTTCATGTCTCAAGAGGCTTGTTTCGGGCTAACATTCGAGGGTCAAAATAAATTCCAAACCAGTCAAATTTTATATCGTTGGAAAGCTCGTACTATGAGCTTTATAATGGTTACACGTAAAAGTATCGGATCATCCAAATGTTCGTAAGACACTTGCAAACATGGCCACTCGTCCACTATTTTCATACTTAGAAATTTTTTGACAATTTACACATACTTACTATATTTCAACTCTACTACTATGGCTCAATTTTTCCAACACACGCGAACCCAAAAACATGAAATCAAGGTATTATTCTCAACGTCTCGCTACAAACTTCGCAAAGGTATAACATGCATTTTCCTCTGGTCAATATTTAACTCATATGATGACTACAAAGTTCGCTTGATGAAATGTCAAGGTTGAAATAAATCAACCTTTTCAAAAATTTCACATTGGTCCCCAACTTACCTAATCATGTTTAATTAAGGCTTCAATGCTTTCCACAACTTTAATTTCTAGCAAAGTAGTCCTCAAAAAATTTTAACTCATGTAAAGCATTCCCTAGATTTAAAAGAAATTAATAGAAATGTTTTACTCATTTCCATTAAATGAGTTTCACTTAGAAAAATAATAGTATGCCATTGAACCTCAATTATTATAATTCATGCAACTTTCTTCTCCACTTTCTTAAAAATAACGTCACTATCCCACAAAATTGGCTATTTTCAAATAAAATAATAGAATCTAATTTCTAGATAACTTGAAATAAGGTACGAAATTTTCTGATTGTTACATCTCCGAATGGAGGAAGAGTCGAGGGTAAGAGATGGGATTGAAAATTCCCATGTTGACACTTCTAAATCAAATGCCTTGGAGAAAAGCAAAGTGACCAAAGTAAACAAGAGAAATTTTACTAAGGACAACAACAAAAAATTCAAAAAGAAGCCCAAGAGAGAATGCTTTGTATGTGAAAAATTCAGCCACTTTGTGAAAGATTACCGACATAGAAAATAAAGTAAATTTGGAGGCAAGGTTAATTCCATTGGAAATGATGAGATTGTTGCTACTATAAGCGAAATAAATTATATCAAACAAAAAATTCTGGGATGGTGGTATGATACATGCGCCACAATTCATGTTTGAGATGACAAATCCCTTTACAAGACCTATCAAGAAATTGATGATGGTCAACAAATACAAATGGGGAATGAACATTGTTTAAAAGTCATAGGCAAAGGGAATGTTGATTTTCAATTCACATCTGGAAAATTTATTAGACTCACAAATGTCTTACATGTACCCGATATGAATAGAAACATTGTAAGTGGTAATTTGTTGGGAAAATCAGGCATTTAGTGTATTTTTGAGTCGGGAAAACTTGTATTATCCGACAATGGTTTATTTGTTGGAAAATGATATTCTACTAATGGAATGGTCAAATTGTGTACTATTGACAATACTATTAATAAAATAAATTTTTCTTACTTTTTTTGCACTTTAAATTTATGGCATGATAGGTTATGGCACATTGGTTATTCTATATTACATAGAATGATAGAAAGTGGCATGCTATTTTGTGAATTTACCAAGAATGAAAAATGTGAAATTTGCACTAAGTCGAAAATGATTAAAAAAACTATTCAAAGTGTAGAAAGATCATCTAATATTCTTGACTTAGTTCATACCGATATTTGTGAACTTAATGGTATGTTAACTAGAGGTGGCAATAAATACTCCATAACTTTCGTTGACGATTATTCTAGATTTTGTTATGTTTATTTGATGAAACCTAAAGATGAAAATTTTCATATGTTTGAAGAATATAAAAATGAAGTAGAAAATCAAAAGGATAAAAGAGTTAAAGTTCTTAGAAGTGATAGAGGTGGTGAATACTTTTTTAAGGAATTTGATAATTTTTGTGAAGAGCACGGTATTATACATCAATGTAGTGTACCTAGAACGCTGGAATAAAATGGCCTAGCGGAAAGAAAAAAAATAGGACCTTAGTAGAGATGGTAAATGCTATGCTAACAAGGTCTAAATTTCGTAATAATTTATGGGGAGAGGCTTTATTTATCGCGTGTTGCATCAGTAATAGGATTCCTTCTAAGAAACTTAAAATTTCACCTTATGAATTATGGAAAGATAGAAAACCTAACAATTGATATTTTAAAGTGTGGGGTGTTTGGCTTATTATAAAAATACCAATCCTAGAAGGACAAAACTAGAACCAAGAGGGATCAAAAGTGCCTTTGTTGGATATGCTATAAATAGCAAAGCATATAGGCTACTTGATCTAATATCAAATGTAATTTTAGAATCACGAGATGTTGAATTTTTTGAGCATTCATTAAATGTTGATGATATTCCTCAAAAATAAATGAAAATTCAAAATGAAATTCGGGCTTCTAATAAATCACTAGAAACATCTTTTCAAGATGTGATTGAGTCTAGTGAACTTTGAAGGAGCAAGAGATCTCCTAAAGAGAAGGTGTCAGGACACGATGGGATTGATTCTCAAAGAATTTTCCTATACTTGGTTGAAGTAAGTAAGGAAGATGTAGTGAGAACAATTCCATATATTCTTCAAATTAATAGTAATCCTAAAACCTATAAAGAAGCAATGACTTCTAGAGATAGCATATTTTGGAAAGATGCTATCAATGATGAAATGGATTCTATAAGGTCCAACAATACTTGGAATATTGTTGAATTATCAGCTAGATCAAAACTCATTGGTTGCAAGTGGGTATTTCGAAGGAAATATAATACCGATGGTTCACTCCAAACTTATAAAGCAAGATTAGTCGCTAAAGGTTTTCGACAAAAGGAAGGAAAAGATTACTTTGATACTTATGCACTTGTAGCTAGAATTACTACTATTAGAATTCTTTTAGCATTATCTTCTATATATGATTTATATGTGCACTAAATGGATGTTAAAACTGCATTTTTAAATGGAGGATTAGATGAAGAAGTTTACATGGAGCAAACAGAAGGTTTCATTCTTCTAGGTAATTAAAATAAAGTTTGTAAACTTGTTAAATCATTATATGATTTTAAACAAGCTCCTAAAAATGGCATGAGAAATTTGACAATACAATTATGTCTTTTGGTTTTTCACATAATATGGTAGATAAATGTATATATACCAAAAAATGTGATAGAAATGTAATATTTGTGTGTAAATGTGGACGACATGTTGATTATAAGTAATCACATGGATGGTATAAATGAAATGAAGAGGTTTCTATATCGACATTCAAAATGAAAGATCATGGTCCAGTAGATACCATATTGGGTATAAAAGTGATCAAGAATAATTTGGGGTTTGCATTAACTCAATCACATTATATTGAGAAAGTGATTGAAAAGTTCAAACACTTGAACATTAAAGAGGCAAATACTCCATTTGATTCAAGTTTCAAACTTGTAAAGAATGATGGAAGGGTGATGCAAACCCCTTCGGTATATTGACCAAAAATTCTCACAACAATTTTTATACCATCCCAAGAAAGCTAAAGTGGTAAATAAAGCGATAAACACATTAACCCAAGTTTAAATTTAACCCAAAATTCAAGGATTAAACTAACCCTAACCCAATGGGTATCAACCAAACAAATTCCAAGGTGGCGGAAAATAAAAAACAACACAAGAATAATAATACTCAAGCAAAGTTGATTAACTTCCAAGAAAAATACAAGATCAAGGAAGTTTAACCTTACCTCAAAAGGAGTCTTCAAGACTAAGCTCTCAAGAGCATTTCATATGAACAACCAAGTTAATGTTACAAATGAAAAAAAATGTGTATATAATGTACAAAAGGGACAAAAGGTGCAAATTCGGAATTTGCAAGAAAAATCCCATTTTTGTGAAACGGAGTATTTCGATCGACCGAACTGGTCGATCGAAATTATTTCAGCCGATCACAGGTTCGACCGAAATGGGACTTTTGGTTGACCATCCCTCAGCCGAACGCGACTGAGGCTACCTTCAAAAATTATCTGCAGAGTTTCAGTCGACCGGAGTGACTTTCGGTCGACCGATCTTGTCTGAAACTCCATTTCTTCATTCTTTGGATACAACTTGATTCTTGGCTTGTTTTTCTTGATTTTAATTACTTGTTTAGCCTCGAATCTTGAACCTCTTCGGCATCGGATCTCGCCATGGGTCCCACAGGCCCGCGCATTGAGGTTTGACTTTCGGTTATCATCATTCCCTCCCTATTGAAAAGGATTCGACCTCGAATCTTGCTTGGATGCACTGTCGTGGGACTCCTTGAACTTTGATCTTGCAACATTGTGGATCACAGGTTTGTGCATTGAAGTGGACCTTCGCGATTCTCATCATCCCCTCCATCTCGAAAGAGATTCGACCATGAATCGAAACTTACAATAAAAGGAGAAAATTCAAGCACAATAAATGTAACTGAAATTTCACACTCACCGTGCAGAATCAATTTGTAGGTGTTGCCAAAAGCTTGAATTGAGCCAACACCGCAGAGTAGCAATTTGGATTTTATTAGACCGGAGGGTCGCTCCTTCCACGAATGGGAACACAACCAGCCGCCGGGATCAAATGGAAGATGATTCCCACCATGGTTGGCATTGGAAGCACATTGCTCACCAATTCCCCCAAATGGAAGCTCAAGCCTCCTGCAAAAGGGCTTAACCAAAGGTGTATTCTCGTTCCCACCTAAACTAACATTTCCATCAATAAACAAGTGTATCGAGCTCAAAAGAGTTAGTAGGCTAGGGCCAAAAGCAACATTAAGTGGAGAAAATTTGCTAAGAGGATGAACAATTTCATTGCAAGCAAATTTAACAATCACAAATTGAGCATCATTTTTATGCAAATGCACCACTCCCCAAAAGAAAAGATTCATCATGTTGATAGCAATGTTGATTTCATGACATGTAATAAGATGTGAAAGTTTAATACCCCTACCAACATCCAAAAAATTAGCATCATTTCTTTTCTTTAGTCCAAGTAAACCCCAATACAAAATTCATAGAATGATTAACCCAAGGTTTACTAGGAATGTGCAAATGGGTGCATGGGCCACGAGGCCAAACTTTATAGTCAACCCTGTTGTAAGTGATGTGTTGACGAATATTATGAGCAAATGCCACATTGATTTTCATCTTGGGCCAATGAGAATGTTCAACTAGTAAATTTATGATGCCCTTAATCCCAACATGTCCCATCAAGCTCCCCATATGTGCCTCTCTCACTTTTAACTCGCGCATGGGCCATTTAGGAACGAACAATATAATCCCCCAAAATAAATAACTATCATGTTTATAGAGTTCATCAATTTTTCTCTCATTACATGATTCAAAAATGTTAAACAATTCTAGTTGACTAGCATGCATGTCCCTAACATATTCAAAACAAAATGAGTGAACATTTAGAAATGTTAGAAGCGAAGTCCTTTTATCATCAAGATATTCCAATAAATTTCTCCCATGGACTCCCCCAACTAGCAATTCATTTATAGGACAAATAGGCACATCAAGCATATTCTTACAAAATAGGAATTCATCATGCTCATGAAATTTACTATATGCAACATTTTCACAAAAGGATTTGGTACTTATGCAATTTGGCACATGTAAAAAGTTGCATTTACAAATTAAGCACTCATCATGACAATGATCCTTACCACATGTTACATTTTCACAAGTCAACAACACACTTGTCAAATCTACATCAAGATCATACAACTCTCTAATGTATTCAAAACACAATAACCTTGCCTTTAAAGAAATGTTAGGAGCATACCTCATAGATGTTACATTGGTTATCCCATTTTCTTTACCTCAGTTGTACTCGTTGTTGCAGGAAAATGTTTCCACGAATTTCTTCCACACGGCATGCCTTTGGAGCTCCTTGTTGCTTTGATAAGTATGCTTAACGATCCCCTGCAACAAAGAAGTAACCAAGCTAGGGAGGGAAGTGTTAGAATATTCAAGAGTAAAGAACATTTTGGGGTGATCTTTTCTCTCAATTTTCTTGGTGGCACTCATCACTTCATCACCTTTTTCTGAGGTAGGAACCTCAACTCTCGGTTCTTCTCTTACCTCTCCTTTTTCTGGAGGCGTGACTCCAACCCTCATTGTCTCTCTTTTTTCTAAGGACGTGGCTCCAACTCTCATGCTCTCATTTTGCCTCTCTTTTGTTTCTTCCTCAATTGGCTCAATCAAATTTTCCTTTTCTTTTTCTTTCTCCTTTTCTTCTTCAAACTCCTTCTTGAGTTTCATTTGATCTTTATGAACTTCCTCCAAACTCAACGGTAGGAGCACCACCTTTTCCCCCATTTAATTGGAAACTATACCGGTTCTTCCTCTTATAATGTACTACACTCCTATCACCTTGCCAAGATCTCCCCAAAATTATGTGTGTAGTGTGCATGGGAACTACATCACATAACACTTGGTCACTATAGGTTCAAATGTTGAAAGTAAGAAGAACTTGATCACTCACTCTCACCTCCCTATAGTCACCCAACCTTTGCAACACATAAGGATTAGGATGTTTCATAGCAGGTAATCCCAATTTTTCAATTCTACTAGCACTCACCAAATTAGTGCCAACCTCCCCATCTATCATGAGATTACATGGTTTATCACTCACTAGGCACCTAGTGTTGAAATTATTCTCCCCATGTTCCTCCATCTCATTAGCATGGGCCAAAGATTGTGGTGGCCTAGCATTCATCTCCTTCACTACTTCTCTACTTCCACTACCGGCTCTCATATGGAATGATGAAGTCTTCATTTTCTCAATATTAACATTCTCATCCATCTCATCTCCACTCCTGTCTACCCATTCTCTTCTTCTTCTACCCATTCTCCAACCTCCTTCAACTTTCCCTTCATTATCATCCCTCCTATGGAATGATGGACTCTTTATTTTTGTTCTATCAATGTTATCATCAATTCCATCTCCACTCCTATCTACCCATTCTCCTATTTTCCTATACATGCTCCCATTTTGTTCACTCTCCTTTTCATTATCCCAAACATCTCTTCTAAATTTCCTATTCATACTCCCATTTCATTTTCTAACTCCATCCTCCTCATTTCTCCAAACATCCCCACATTTACCCCTAACTTCTTTCCTATTCTTCCTTCCCATTCTCCCATCATCCACCAAAATATCTCCACATTTATTCCTCATTCTTCTATTATCTCTTCCCTCTACTCCATTATTAGTTGATGTACTCTCCCCTCTTGTTCCCAAATTTTCTAACCCACCCCCAATCTTCTCCATTTGTCTACCCATGGTGGTTGAAAGATTTTGTAACAAGTACTTCAAATCTTGAATTTGAGCATTGGAATTTGACATGGTGTGCAAGTGTGAAAGTGTTCTCACAAGAATATTTTTCACTCGTGTTTCACTCAATTTAGGCTTTTACCCTCTATTGAGCTCACCACTCTTGCCTTTCTCCACTCAAAAACTCCTTTCTCAAGTTCTCCAAGTAAGGTAATCAACTAAACCACTAAGTATAATTCTTGTGAAGTCAAGGATTACAAACAAGGAAGAATGAATTTATAACAAGTAGATACAATAGCAAGTGAAATTTATGTGCTTGCTAAACTCAAATGGAACAATATTTATGTGGGATTAGATGCTAGGAACACAATTTAGTAATGGGATTGAGAAACCACAAATAATAGACAAGGCATAGATGTAGAGCAATAAGCACAAGGAGTGTAAATTTTCAATGAGACAATTTATTAAACACTTTGTACTCAATCATTGAATGACCTTGAATGGATATAATGTGGATATATGAAACCCCCCCCCCCCCCCAACAACTCAAATTTGGACAATGAAGGAATTATCAACAATACCCAATGTAAGGAACAAATGATATGTGGGATAAGATGTTGATAACACAATCTCAATAATGGGAATTGGATAGCCCCAAGTAATTAACAATACATGGGCATTGAACAATAAAGCACTAACGGAGTATTTTTCATTGGGACAATTTATCAAACACTTTGAGTACACAATTTGGAAAGTGTAGGTTTTGGTAGTAAATGAATAATGAAATTCTCCCAACAAACTCACAATCAATATACCCAATACATGGAATCAACAAATACACATGGGCATATAAATTTTCCAATTTTTTTTCTCAATTTTATGATTTTTTTTTTTTTTTGAATAACAATAACAATAATGTAAAGGATAGGTTTACCAAATTAGAGTCAAGCCTAATACCAAATGATGCGAACCCAATTTCTGTACCATCTCAAGAAAGCTACAGTGGTAAATAAAGCGATAAACACCTTAACCCAAGTTTAAATCTAACCCAGAATTCAAGGATTAAACAAACTCTAGCCCAATGGGTATCAACCAAACAAATTCTAAGGTGATGGAAAATAAACAACAACACAAGAATAATAATACTCAAGCAAAGTTGATTAACTTCCAAGAAAAATACATTAAGCAGGTTTAACCTTACCTCAAAAGGAGTCTTTAAGACTAAGCTCTCAAGAGCATTTCATATGAACAACCAAGTTAATATTACAAATGAAAAAGAATGTGTATATAATGTACAAAAGGGGCAAAAGGTGCAAATTCGGAATTTGCAAGAAAAACCCCGTTTTTGTGAAACGGAGTGTTTCGGTCGACCGAAATTATCTCGGTCGATCACAGGGTCGACCGAAATGGGACTTTCGGTCGACCATCCCTCAGCCGAACGCGACTGAGGCTGGATTCAGAAATTATCTGCAGAGTTTCGGTCGACCGGAGTGACTTTCGGTCGACCGATCTTGGCTGAAACTCCATTTCTTCATTCTTTGGCTCCAACTTGATTCTTGGCTTGTTTTTCTTGATTTTAATTACTTGTTTAGCCTCGAATCTTAAACCTCTTCGGCATCGGATCTCGCCATGGCTCCTACGGGCTCGCGCATCGAGGTTTGACTTTCTCAGTTCTCATCAAAGGGTTATTGGACAACTCGAATATGCAAGTACAATTGGTAGTCTAATATATCTTGTTTAATGTACAAGACCGGTCATTACATTTTCCGTAAGTAAACTTAGTAGGTTTACAAGCAGTCCAAGTGTTGAGCATTGGAAAGCAATTGGAAGAGTTTTTGATTATTTAAAGAGAACTAAAAATCATGGACTTCAATATCCCAAATTTCCATCTATAATTGAAGGATATACCAATGCAAGTTGGATATCAGTGCTGGAGAAAACAAATCAACCTCGGGATGATTGTTTAAACTTGGAGGAGGTGCTGTTTTTCTTGGAGATCTAAGAAATAAATAAAGATTACACATTTGACAATGGAATCTGAGTTTGTCGCATTAGCTGAAACAAGAAAAGAAGCAGAGTTTCTTAAGGATCTTCTTTATGAAGTACAATTAGATACGAAGATTGAGTCTTCAATATCTATACTGTGCGATAGTCAAACTACTCTAGCAAGGGCTTATAACGAAGTCTACAATGGAAAGTCTAGACATAT
The DNA here is from genome assembly GCA_963555705.1 of Ligustrum vulgare. NCBI lineage: Eukaryota > Viridiplantae > Streptophyta > Magnoliopsida > Lamiales > Oleaceae > Ligustrum > Ligustrum vulgare. Next base: position 14,307,328 of record OY743186.1, on the reverse strand, counting down.
GAGTCTTAGCCATGATTACATAAGAAAATTAATAAAGGATGGAATAATTTCACTTACTTATGTAAGATCAAGTGAAAACTTAGCTAATCCACCAATTGCGGTAACCCTACCTGTTATTACGAAATGAGCAATTTACTGGTTCAAAGGGCAACAACAAGTCAATCGATAAGTGAATTGTTACAACACTTAAAAAATAAATTTAAAAGCTCTATCCTAAGGATGTAAGTGCTAGGGTAACTGTTTGGAGGGTTGAATAAATCTTAAATAAATTCAGTACCTAGTACAAGTTTCTTTAAAAAATTACCAAGATACTGTAAGAATTTCTCCTATATGAACTTAGAAGTGGTGTTGCTTCAAGGAAAGTTGGAGTTACTTTTCTGAAAAGTTCATGAACTTGGATGGATGCAAGGCCTTTAACACGCCAAAGTAAATTATGTGGAACATATTGAGAAAGAATGTTTGCGTGTCCGATATCTCCGATAACATCACAAGGGATAATTAGTTCAAAGCTAAGACTACATGGGATCTCGATATTACTTTGCAATGTTAGCACTAATATAAGGTTTATATCCAAAGATACCATAACTTATGCATGACATCATTTATAATTCTAAGTTTAGTTTCTATATTTGAACAAGTGGGGGATTGTTATAAAAAAAATGTTATCCAAATATACATATCAAAGTATAAAGATGGAAAAGTGCAAAAATCTTGTAAAAAAGGTGAGAATCGGTCTAGAAAGAGTAAAAACGAGTCCATACAGATCAGTAGGACCGAACCGGACTAACTGGTCTGGTCAATAATGTGAACCAAGCGATCGCTTGGTTCACAGTCAGGCAATCTCTCAGTATAAGTGATTTGGAATCTGCTTAAGGATTTGATGATCATGCGATCGTATGGTCATTAAACCACGCGATCGCATGGTTAAAGAATTCGACCGTTGGTAGAATTTTCCAAAATTTTCAATGCACATTTTCATCAACATTTTGCCCTCTTTTGTGAAGAGTTGTGTGAACCACGGATATGGGTGATAGAATTCTATAAATAGTGATAGAATTCATATTTTTCAACACAAGATTAACATATTTACATTGAGATTATCACCCACAAATTCTTGTTCTTCATACTTGGAATCTTCTTCATTGCTCTTCTTGTTCATATTTTCCAAGTATTAAATTTTGCTATTTGAAACTTGGTTTAAGGCTTGAATTCCGCTAAAGCAATTTGCTTGGAGGCCCTTTAGCATTCTCTTTACGAGATGGTGCAAATTTAGCTTTTAGGATAGCATACTTTACGATTCAAGTCTTTGTTCTATTCTTCATTATTTTCTATCATCTTCTTGGTTTTTTGTCAAAGTTTGTGTCTACTTCACAAAGCGCATATCTTCACTACTAGGAAGAATTTTTCTCAGCAATTTCTGGGTGAAGGAGTGGGTGGCTATGGAGGCAACAGTGGTATTCAGGGGCACCGTTGTGGTGCATCAGAGATGGTTGCGGCTGTGCATGGTGGTGGTGGCAACGGTGGCATAGATGTATAATGATGATGATGTGAAGGTTGCAATAAGGTGGTGGTGGTAACGATGACGACAGTATGAATTGGGTAGGATGGGGTGGGTGGGTGGGATAAATTTTTATACTCCCTCCGTTCCAATTATATAGGTTGCCTTTCCTTTTTCGTTTGTCCCAATTATATAGACTTGCTTCTTTATTGAGAAGTATTTATTTTGTTTGTTTGTTTACCAATGTATCCATATTTATTACTTCCAATACAATAGTTTTGATATTTAATAAGGGTAAGTTGGAAATTTTCTTTACAAAAATTACTTTTCCAATGACATTAAATATGTTTTCTTAATCTATGTGAAAAGTCAAACAAGCCTATGACCCGGTCCCAATTATATAGGCTTGTTTGACTTTTTACACAAACTAAGAAAACGTATTTAATGTTATTGAAAATGAAAAAGTAGTTTTTTTAAAGAAAATTCTCAACTTACCTCTATTTAAGTATCAAAATTATTATTATTGGAATTAATGAATTGGGGTATATTAGTAAACAAACAAAATAAATATTGTCCAATAAAGAAACAGTCTATATAATTGGAACAAGAGAAAATGGAAAGGCAGTCTATATAATTGTTACGGAGACAGTATTAATTATATTAGTTACAACCTGATTCATGTATTTAAAAAAAAAAAAAAAAAAAATCTTTAGTTTGAAATGTGGTTTAATAATCACCTTATTTGTGTATTATTCCCTTAATTTAATGGTTATAAGAAAATGGGAGCTAGAAGAGATAATTTAATTTGGACCAAAGGTTGGGCCTAAGGGCTAAGGCGGCCTACTGGGTCTTGCCTGAAGTCCGGGTCTTGCCTAAAGTCCGGGCCTGAATGTAACCAATAGGATTTAGAAAGGTTAGAATTTGGGGGCGTTTGGACAAATACCTAAATTTTTGTATCATAATTGAAAATTACTTCATTTAAAAAAATATATATATATATATATTTTTTTTTTTGGGAAAAATATTGTTTTCATCAAGTATCATAAAATAATGCTTATGATACTTTCAAATTTTTGGTATCATAACTTGAAACTTTATCAAATTTTTATGATACTTTGGACGAAATTGTAGTATCACAACTTGAAACTTTACACTTTGATAATGATAATTTTTCTCTAATATGACGGTGAAGGACTATAGCATTTCTAGCAACTTCAATGTATCATCAATCCTCCCATATTTCCCAAAAATTCCAAAAATTCTCCCAGATTTCAATAACGCATCGATAAGTAAATTCACCACATGGGTGTTTCTCAAATTGAGGTCAAAGTGCAGAAGCAGGCTTTGAATTTTCTAGCGATGGTGTTTCCTACTTCTTGCGATGGTGGTGGTGGTATTGTGTGTCAATCTGGTTGTGTGCAGATCTCTGTGTGTGGTGGGGTGCTAGTTGTTGTGTGGTGTGGTGAAATTGTGGTGAGGGTGTTCAGAGATTATGGTGTGAGGTGATTATCAGTGTTGGTAGTGATGTGGGTGGGGTGCAGGCGTCGGTGGTGTGTTTAAGGTTTTGGTGGTGGATGTGGATGTCGAGATGGTTGTGGTTGCTTTGATTGGGGGTTGCTATGGTGGTCCGGTCAATGTTGTGGTGTTGGTGGTGCACTGGAGGTGGTGTTGGTCATGGTCAAGGTCGGAGTTATGGTGGTCGGAGGTGGTGGTAATGTCGGTGTGCCGCTTCGGAGTCGGGGAAGAAGACTGCAATTTGAATTTGGGGAAGAAGACTGTCGTTGGAAGAAACTCAGGAAGAAGCCGTATATTTCAATTTTTTTTTTTTCTGAATAGTAAAAATGAGTTTGGTCTTGTTTTTGGAGTGTACAATGCAATTAATCCTCCCTAGAATTTGTTTTCCTTAGGTGCTCTTTGGAAACTAATAATGTTCTGTTCTTTAGGAAATAAACAGTTTTTTTTTACCAATTTCTCAATCTGCCTTTTCTTTTAAAACTATTTCATTGTGCATTATTGGTATTGTAACTTCTCATTAGTTAAACTGGTTAGCATAGCGATGAACTCTCTGTTGAACTTGGGGAGCTTCTATCCCCTAAACACATGATTTTTGTAAGCTCGCAACTCAATTCGACTATATATAGAAAATTACATACACCAAATCTTTGTTTTCTATTAAAGGAATAATGACTTAGGTAGTCGAGTATCCGTTAATAGAAATGATGGTATCATACTTGAACATTATTGAACATGGGAGTAGAATTAAAATAATGTGGCTGTTTTGGTTTATACTTTATAGGTAGTAATAAAGAGTTGCAAAAAATTATTTATGCAACCACCCCCACATTCTTTCATTACTTCATTATTTGATGATTTGAATTTGATTGCTTACATTATAAGAAAATTATATTTCTGTCACCATTCTTATAATATTTCTATCACCATGTTTTCCTAAGACTACAACTCATTTTTTCCATCTTCCCCACCCCATTTTGCAATGAGATATATGCTGTCCTAAAAAAGGCAGGAGCATGGAGAGGAGAGAGAGAAATTGGGGAGAAAAAGAAGAAAATAATTTGTTCTTTTTCGTCTAGTTTTTTGTGTTTAGGAAAAGTTGTGAGAGTGAGAAGAATATTGTATACAATTATTTATTTTTCCCCTTAAAAAGTAATTTTCTTCCATAGTTGTCGGGGGTCAGCTAGGTCGTGTTAAATGATTGTTTTTCTCTTTTTCCCCTTTTTGTATTGTGTTTTCGTTGTTTGGTATGATTTGATTTTTTTTTTTCCTCCAACCTCTTTAGAGAATTAACGACATTATGGTGTAACTAGTATTTTCCCCGTGCGATGCAGGAAAGTTATTATCCACAATATTAATTTCAATAAATATTCGTAATTATACAAAATCAATAAATATATAAATGCATAAAAAAGAAGTTTCTATTGCAATAATTATTAGAATTTTAAAATAACATAAGTCATTCAAATTATTAAAAAAATTCTTTGAATAGTAAAGATCAATTTATATATTTAAATAATAAATTATTATTGATTTCAATAATTTTTATTTATAAATTAATAATAACTTCATTGAAAATGTAAATTTAGTAATTTCTTAATAGTATATCATATTTGATGTAATATTATGTACACGATTATTGATGCATGTAAAAGGTATTAACATATTTATCATAATTTCTACATTTACCTCTTATATTTAACGTATTTTTTAATTTTCATTCAAAAACATCAATCACAAAATTTAAAAAGAAATAGTCAAAATATTTGAATTTAACCAATAAAACTTTATTTACAAAATTAAGTAGTCAAAATAATAATTTTGAAAATCTCGCGATTATCATGATACAACAACCGAGTAAAGTTGGAGATTACGAAATTATACCCTATAATCTTTAAAAATTTATAAAAATTAAGAATGATTAAAAAGTATTAATCATCATTCTATTAATATTATTAACTAAAAAAAATCAAAGCATTAACTCCTCAATATTAACATTCGTTCAATAACTTTTTCTATATATAAATTATTTATAAGCGGCACATTTTTTCAACCCACTTTTAACCACATATTTTTTCAAAACTATTTTTAAAACCATACATTTTACCTCGAAATAGTTACTAAACAGAAGCTTAATTTACTAAAATATTTAATAATAATATATATAATATATATTTAGAAAATATGATTTGTAATATTAAAGATAACAAATGATTTGACCATCAATAATTAAAACACAATTTAATTATTGGTGGCTACACATTGAATTTATAATATTAAGAACAACAAATAAAAAAAAAATCAATAATTAAATTATAATTTGAATACTGATAACTAAAAATATTGATTGAACTCATTCAATATTAATGTTAATACTAAAAGTAATAATTATAACCAAAATATATAAATAACGATAACATCATATTAATTATTTACTATAATACTAAAACATAAAGAATTTAAGAATTAAATTCTGTCAAACTATCCTACTTTTATATATAGTATATATTTTCATCGGTGCGATGAACTGAAATTGCTATCCGCAATATAGATAAGCATTCATAAGATTTAATGATTATACATAATCAAAACAAATACAAAAGATACAAAAATAATTTTTATTACAACATTATTAAATTTAAAAACAGCATAAATAATTCAAATTATCGAAAACTTCATTGAATGATAAATGCAAATTCTATAGTTTTTAAATTGTATATCATATTAGATGTAATATTATGAGTACAAATATTAATACTTGTTCAAGATATAAATATATTTATTATAAATTTTACATTTGCATCATATATTTAACTTTTTCTCAATTTTCGTTCAAAAATCACAATAAACTATAAATATGTATTTAATTTTAACTCATCAAATATACGACAATTGAACAACATTAATGATCGAAAAAAAAATGTATATCATATAATCTTTGCACAATTATTAAAATAAATTAACAATTGTTTAGTATTTACCATAAAATAATGCATTCACATCTATCCAAATTTTACATTCACAATAATCCACTATTCTACATTTATATATAGTATATAGATATAGATATAAATTACAACAATTATTAAAATTTAAAAACAACATAAATAATCAAAATTATCGAAAACTTCATTGAATGATAAATGCAAATTCTATAGTTTTTTAATTGTATATCATGTTAGATGTAATATTATGGTTACAAATATTGATGCTTGTTCAAGATATAAATATATTTATTATAATTTCTGCATTTGTTTCACATATTTAACTTTTTCTCAATTTTCTTTCAAAAATCACAATAAACTATAAATATGTATTTAATATTAACTCATCAGATATACTACAATTAAACAACATTGAAGATCATGAAATTATTATATTATATAATATTTGCACAATTATTAAAATAAAAAATTATTGAAAAAATATTAACCTTTGCACAATAAATGCATTCACACTAATCCATTTTACATTCACACTAATCCATTTTACATTCACATTGATCTACTATTCCCCATTTATATATAGTATAGATGTATTGATGTGTTGGATTTATTTATTTATTTATTTATTTCCTTCTAACTTCCTATGTAACTAGTTAATCACCCGTGCGATGCACGGGAATAAACGTTTGGATAAAGATAATTCAATATGAAATTAGATAAATCCTTTTCATAAAATAAATAAATTTCGCAAATAAGAGATAATATCATCATTTATTGATTTCATATGACTACAAATTCTGGAATACTTCTTTGTACACAACGTTGTTTGTTGATTTTGTTGTTCTTCCTTTCTTATCACAAATCAATATCTTTAATCTGGAACGATTTGTCACCCTAGAAATCGCAACATAAAGTTATCCATGTGTAAGCACCAACCATTTAAGAAGAAGTTCCACATGCAAGAATGATTGTCCCCGACTCTTATTGATAGTCATGGCATATGACACCATCAATAGAAATTGTCTTCTTTGAAATCTAATAAGTATCCTAGAATCAGAAGGGTTCAACGATAACATTGGAATAAAGAACTTGTGTCTTGCATTGATATCAGAAAAAATTTGACCTTCTAGAACATGGTCGCCAAGTTTTGTAATTATCAACCTTGTTCCATTATTCAATCCCTGTGTATGATCAATATTTCTCAGAAAGAACTTGTGTCCTCACTTATCTGTTGCAAAGGTCCACCACGTGGCGCAATAGTGATATCCATGTGTCCAGGTAGTGTGTCAAAATCCACCGACAATCAATTCGACAATAGAAAAATCATATTGACCATCATTGGTCGCCCACCAACCAATAAGTATACGTCTTAAATTTGAAGTGTTTCCTCGGTCATATTTTCTCAAATCAACCTAAATTTCCTTAACAATTTGTTGTATTTGTCTAGCATATCATTCGAATCAGAAACTATTAAATCATGCAACATAGAATCGCATGATTCACTCCTACCCGAGGACATTAAAAGACATATATTAAATTTTAGAATATCACAAAAAATTATTCGTAAACAATATAAATATAAAAGCAATAAATACATAATACATACCTCACGACCATTTTTCTGCTTTAAACCTCATTCACATTGTCAACAATGAAAAGCGAGCAAATTGCAGAGCGAACCGTCATCAGACAATAAACTCTCAATCTTATGGCAATTTTGATCGTTTAATCTGAAGAGGGGAGGCTCTCTACCATCATTTAGCTCATTATCTATTCCCCCATAGAAGTGAATGAAAACAACATATTATATGTCCGAATGTTCTCAATGAAATTTTTAATCATGTCTCCCCGTCATATAACAAATCTTTCAAAATTAGAGGATGATCTTCCATAAGAGAAATATTCACTTTCTCTTGTATACAACAAAGTAGGGGTGAACAAATAAACCGCAAAATCGAATTAAACTGCAAGAAATGGTTTGGTTTGTAAAAATTCTAAACCACCTTAAACAATTTGGTTTAGGTTTCAATTGTCAAAATAGCGATTTCAAACAGTCAACCCGCGAAATTTTAAAAAATAAAAATAAAGACAAATGTTAAAAAAAAAAAAAAAAAAAAAAAGGCAATATAATTTTTATTGTCAACAAATCAAAATTGAAGTAACAAAGATTAATTTGTTCAAATCCACAATCATTTGGAAATAATTTTTCCTCCTACAATTCATTATCATCATCTAAGATATTTTCTTAAAATAAATTTTTTAATATAAGAGCTAACGATAGTTTACTTCTATATAATTAGTTTGTTTGTCAACATAGATTGATTCACAACAAAGCACTAAATTAGAAACTTAATACTATTTTTGATCTAGTTTCAACTCGAAATTTTAGATGAATATGTGTCTTTGAGCTCGCTTTGAAATATACTAATTTATTCATCGGCAATCCTTGGTTTCAAACCGCACCAAATCGCAAAATATAGTTTGATTTTATTTTGTTTGAAAAATGAAATGGTTTAGTTTGGTTTGGAAAATTTTCAAACCGTTTTAAATGGTTTGGTTTGAAATATTATTAAAAATCATGTTCACCCCACAACAAAATGAGAACTTCGAATTACGACATGTTTTATAATGCTTATTCACTCTTTCCTCGCACCAAAAATTTGCTTTGCAAAATAAATATTTAAATGTACGATCTCCAATGTCCATGTACTCTGAATAATCAAACAATAGATCAAAAAGTTAATAATATAGATCATGCTATAAAAGATAAGATTTATTGTTTTGACCATTGACAATGAAAAACAATACGTATAAGAAACGAATTCGATAATCATAAAAAAAGAAAAAAGCTAAAATTGTGATTGACAAAGATGCATCAAATTCATGGTATTATAAATTTTTGCAATTTTTATACAACGTAATTGTTTGTTGATGAAAATTATAATATAATATTGATCATCTCAATTATCAGTTAAGTAAATTGGGAGACAATTTACTTATTGTTGTAAAAATTTAAGAATCATAAATATTGAATTAAAAGTATGATTATTTAAAACAAAATTTAATACAAATTGATTAAATATTCGATATAAATATAAATGAAAATTTGATATTAGATTTGTATGAAAGAACGAAATTATTCATCCATAAGATTGATACCAATAAAATATCACAATTATTGAAAAAAATTATTTACGTATTAAATATAACTTTCTATAAAAATACTAATTAAGTTAATAGAACGCAATACAAAGGAGCTTAACTTTTTAGATGTACTAAATAACTAAAAAAATAAGATTATTTATAAAAAAAATTATACAATAAGATTTATTTAGTATTAGATGCGTGATACAACTTCGATATAATTTTGAACTGAAAATTTTGCATTGAATTTGTATGACTGCACACAAATACTTATTTGCAAAATTCAAAACATTAAAAGATAAAAAAAAAATTATGAAAAAAGAGGTTTAAACACAAATAATCAAATATAAATAAGTAAAAAAAAATCTCCATAAAAATATTTAAGTGGAAGTAGCAGTGTGAACACAATAAAAATTGAGTTTTAGTCTTTCGAGTGTGAAAGCAATAAAAGTTGAGTGTGAAAATAAATGAAATATATAATATATAATATTGTATTAAAAAAATCAAAAAAAATTGTGTTAAATTGGCGGGAAATTCTCCTCCTTTAATATTAAGTAAGATAAGTCGAGATATCAAGACTATATTGAATTGGGACAGCATATTTATGCTCGCATTTATTGAGATACTAGAAAACAATTTGTTTGAAAATAGCTAGATAAATTACAAAATAATTCGTGTCACGAATTTGAATCACAAGAAAGTGATGTATATTGAAGCTCGTTCTCTTCTTTCTTTCTTTTTTTTTTTCCCCCTCGAAAGATTCCCACATAATTTTATGTTCACACCTATTCATATACCCTTGCAAAGATGAGGCCCAAACTACAAATATTTTGCTTGAAATTTTTAATGGTTATGGTCAAAAAATGATACACTTGGCATGCCAAACAACCACATCTTATGTTGTGTTCCATTTTTAGCCAAGCAAATTAATCATTTTCCCATTTTGTTTTCTTCAGAGTCTCAAGGGAAAATCGAAATATTTTTTTATTGAGTAATATTGAATTCGTCTTTTCGAATAATATCAGGATTAGTTAAGGTAAACGACTACTTTAGAGACATTGTAAGTTAAAGTAACGATTAATTTGTTTTCTTCTTGTATACTCTTGACCATAAGAAGTACAAATAAAATTACGTGAGTATATATAAATCAACAAAGCATCACTAAAATTAATTTATCAAGAATCCGTTTTTAAATTAGATTTCTGTATTGTCTTTACGTTTAGATGTGTGTGGATGTCTCTTATCATTTTACTTCTAGAGAAGATAATAAAGTGGCCCAGGAACCCTACTTTGAATCCAATTTTTTTTATGCTTCAATAGTTTATATTCCACTTTTTATTTAATTTGTCAAATGTTCTTGATAACCTTCATAACTTGTTCATACGTAAGATTATAAATAATACATTTCCACAATTTACTTTTTAACTTCACATAAACAGCAAATTCTTTACTTTTACAAAATAGAGGCTAAATTTAATAAAAAAATATTGATTAGTTCGAGAATAAAATAAAATAATGCAAAAAAAAAAATCTTTTGTCGGGTTATATGGCAGGCATTGCGGCCAATACCGACCTTTTAATCGGTAGTCTATTGGGAACTTTCCAGAATGAGCACCTTACTCAATGCAATTCTACACGTGGCGTATATCTACTTATACAAGTCATCACCGTCTGGAGTGTTTGCCAAGTAAAATGGAAAATGAACCTTCAATTCATTTTTACTTCCTCATCTATAACTATAATTTTTCGGCGGCTACTTTGATCCTTCTTTTTTTTTTTTTTTTTTTTTTATGGGTGATTTTTAAGCAAAATGTGTTGTTGAAAATTGAAGAGAGAAAATATGTGTGATTAAAAAGTAATTTAAAAAATTGTATTATTTATAAAAAAAATGGTGTGTAAGATTTTTTTAAGTTAAAATTTGAAAAGACCCCAACATTTTGAAAAACTTGGGACGCAAAATATCGGGACGTATGGTATACAGAGTTCTACATAAATTAAGCCCATGTTAGGTAAAAAATAAAATTTAGAATTAAAATTAAAATTAACAATCAATTTCAATCATATTTTTTTTGGGATTCCCAAATTTTCAATTATACATTTTATCAGATTTTATCAAAATTTACTAAGAATCTGATTTTAATCTCCACCTAACATGAATTAACAATGTGTTCTTTAACCAATTTATAAATTAATTTTTAAATAACATAAATTTTTAAATCATTTTTAACCACATAGATTTCCTCAAACTACTCTTCAATAACATATTTTACCTCGAAACTAATAAAAAATAATTTATAAACAATATTTAAGCGTCGAACACAGCATAAATAATATTATGAACAAAACTTTTTACTATTTTGTGTCTTTAATTTATACTAGTAATCGCACACGTACGATGCACGAAATATATAATTGACAATTATTTATTGAATAAGTTGTATAAATACAATTCTCGATAAAAATAACACAATAAAAAAATAACTTGCATACACAAATTGTAAATAATTTGTAATTTCATTTCTGTCTAAAATATTTCTTACTTTAATATATAAATTGTGTATTCAATATACAATAAAAAAACTAAAAAAAAAAAAAAAAAAAGTAAATAATAAAGTTATGAATTGCATTTTTTTTAATAGTTAATTGTTTATTCTCTAGTTTTCTTAATTTATTTATTTATATAGAATTGATTATTCAAAAATAATTTTTTTTAATGTTCTAATTTTTCACAATTGCACATTCTACTTTTTAACCACACATTCTAAAAAAAAAAAAAATCAATTTTCAAACACTCAATTGATTGATTTGACAATTATTTTATTTTTTATACAACCTTCTTTCACTTTCAATCACACATTTAAAATTATTTCTATAGTCTATATCAAACTTACTCCTATTCAATAATTTCAAATACAACGTGACATTTTATTTTTCACCAAGTATTAAAAATAGTCATGTTACACACCAACCACACACACACACACACACACACACACACACACACACACACACACACACACACACACAAAACTAATTTTTTGTGCATGTTAAATAAATGTATTAACCATATTTTATTTTTAAATATAATCAGTTTGATAAAAGCTTATATTTTTATTTTCTATAGAACTCAATGAATTAATTGTTAAATTCTGTAGTATATATTTTACAAATTGATGTTATTTTAAATTTATAAATATATAAAACAGATAAATGAACAAAATGAGTAAATTTATAAAATTAATTTCCTAAAGTTGTAGAAATTAAAATATTTTAATTGAATTTACTTAGAAAGATTGGATATTTATTATTTCTTTTAATTTGATAAAAAAAATATTTGAAATTAATCATTTATGTCAAATTGAAGTTATGTAAGAAAGGATAAATATCATTTTATGACATAAATTTAAAAAATTGGATATTGGAAAAAGTTAAAAGTATAAATAAAACTTTTACTTTTATTTTTTGAGACAATTTTACGAATGATATATTTAGAGTTTGCTCTCATTTGTTAGCTTGTATTAAACTTCTCGTTAAGATCTTGAATTTGACACCCATATTGCATATTTTTTGACTTCAAAATATTACAATAATTATCAAAAGAATAAAAATAATATACAATTTGTTCTTTTTATAGTGTTTTTATTTTTTACAAATCAATAAGTCATTTATTACATGTCACCTATAATTAATTTTGCATTAATTGAAGTTTTCTAATTCAATTATTAAAATAATTAATAAAATTATAAAGTTTCCTAAAATGGCAGGTAAAATTGGCGGGAAACTATGTGCGGATTTATGTGACGGCTATGTTGTTATTATATATAAAAATATACTAGTGCATCACCCGTGCGATGCACGGATATTGTATCGTACAAAATATATTGTAAAATTAGTGAATAGTTTTGGTATATTGAAAAGAGTAATCCTACAGGTATAGGCCCTGTACAAATGCAATTTTCCAATTGAAAATACAAATTTGATTTGTAATAAAATATGTCAACACTTTTCTTTTTAAGTTTAGTATAAGCATTATAAATTCAATACTACACCATTTTAATCCATAAATAAAAATAAGTGAGATATTGAGGATGCTATATTTGTCGGATACTTTAGTATTTTACTTAATACATTAGTAAATAATGCTAAAGTATTCGCCAAATATAAATATATTGTGGAAGGTATCAATTATTTCTCATGATTTATGTCTCTCGTATTTAAGTTTTTCCAATTTTGATTCAAAAATATAAATCACAATAATTATAAATGTGTGCTTAATCTTAAACCCACAAATATTTGTATTTAACCAATAAAACTATATTTTTAATTATAAAATCAAGTAGTCAAAATAATAATTACATAAATTTAGCAATTATCATGATATGACAACATGTTATGTTGGTGACAAACAAATTATAACGAAAATGGTATACCATATAATCTTCACACAACTATTAAAATTAAGAATGATTAAAAGAATATTATTCGCTTTTAACCACAATTTTTGCATTTTCCTCACGTATTTAACATTTTATCTAAATTTCTTTCAGAAATATCAATCACAATAATTATAAGCTTTTGTTTAATCTTAAGAGCAAATATTTGTATTTGACCAATAAAAATGATTGTTAATTTCAATAATTTTTATGAGTTATGGTCAACTTCAAAAAAATCCAAATTTAGTAGTTTATTTAATAGTGTATCATGTTTTTTATTTAATATTATGGATACAATATTGATTATGTGGAATGTATCAATATATTTCTAATGGTTTATGCATTCTCCTCTCGTATTTAAGCTTTAAATTTTTCATTCAAAAATAAGAATCATAATAATTATAAAAGCGTGCTGAATCTTAACCCACAAATATTTGCATTTAACCAATAAAATTATATTTTCACTTATAAAATCAAGTGGTCAAAATAAAAATTTCATTAATCTAGCAATTATCATGATATAACAATCGACAATGTTGGAGTAAAAAAATTATAGTAAAAATCGTACCGTATAACCTTTACACAACTATTAAAATTAAGAATTATTAAAAAAATATTATTCATTCTTAACCAATAACATTATAGTTTTACATATAAAATCAAGTAGTTAAAATAATACTTACGCAAATCTTGCAATTATCATGACATGGCAACTGGATAACATTGAAGGTCAAAAAATTATACCGAGAATTTTAGATCATATAATTTTTAGACAATTATTAAAATTAATCTTATATTTGTTTTATTCAAAAAAATGTATTAATACTAATTAATACTTAAGCCAGCAAAAAATTGCATCGAGCATTTAATATGAAATGGAAAAATGAAAAGTCATTTCCCATTCACACCTCATTAATCAATTCAACATCAACAAATGAAAGGTCACTGGCATGACACGTCTTCCACCTATTCCAATACATATTCAAGTTGCTAATTAATGTTAAACAATTGTATCGGAAATCAGAAAAAAAAAAACACAAAAAAACATAAGGTTTCAGAAAAATAAGTGACAGTGAGCGGGAAATTTTTTTTACGGCTGTTGTGGTTTAATATATACTATAGATAATAAAATAATAATAATAATATATTATGATTAAGATAAGATTTCTCCCGTACACAAAATGCATAAAAAATAATATATTAAAATAATTAATAAAATTTTACAAACAATAAAACTACTTCAAATTATAATAGCTTCTTTGAGTAATAAAAATCAATTTATATATTTAAGTAGTAAATGATTATTAAGTTTTACACATTTTTTCACAAAAAAAATAAAATGAAGTTGTTGTTCGATAAAAAATTGATATTATTTTTTATCGAAAATAACAGATATTTGGAGTTGCGTTTTTAAGTATTAAAATGAATATCCTTAATAATTTCAATTTCATTTCCCATTGCACTAAACGCATCATCAATCTCCTGTTTGGTACCTATTATTTTTAAATCTCATTTTTTAAAAACTGATTTTCAACCACACATTATACCAATAAAATAATCTACACATAAGTCCAAAAATATTCTCCAATTTTTAACTACACATTCTCCAAAAAATTTACTATTCAAAATCACATTATTCCAAATAATGGGTCTCAAACATGGACCAAATGCAGTCAACACGTCATCCATAACATAGTAATTAATTTCACTATGTAAAATGATTTCCATAATACCATTCAAATGTATATCAATGTGATGACATAATAATTAGTTTTAGTTTCAATAAATTATTAATTATCATGAGTACCTCTTACATTGATGCAAGCAAGTTTAATTCAAATAATTAAAAAAAAATGAATAGTCACCGTTTTCTAAAAAAAAAATATTACTGCTTTCTGGAAAAAAAATCTATTAAGAAGTGTAAACAAACTTATTTGTCACTAATATTTTTAACTAAACAAAAAAGAACAAATATTAAAGTTTAATAAAATATTAATCTAATTAATGCACAAATAATGCACGAAAAAGTAAAGTTATTTTTGTTTTTCAAAGTTAATGTGTAGTTTTCTAAATGTATTAATTTCTTTATAAAATTTATTTTTTATAAAGCAATTAATGATGAATATTAATGCATTCCAATTTTTGGAAAGTATTTTAGACTGGAAAACAAAAATGATCTACGGAAGTTGCAATTTAACAATATGAATTTTGATAAGTGCTTGTTAATTTTTAATGCTTATACATAATTTCTCCCGTATACAAAATGCATAAAAAATAATATTATATTAAAATAATTATTAAAATTTTACAAACAATAAAAACAAAATGCATAAAAAATAATATTATATTAAAATAATTATTAAAATTTTACAAACAATAAAACTACTTCAAATTATAATAGATATATTAAAAAATTTTATAATTTTTTTATCATCAACTCTTTATTAATTTCCACATCTTGTCTTTTGAGACGATTTTTGTTCAATATATTTGTTCTGTTGGCGAGAAACACTTATTTATCTCTCATATTTTTAAATAATCAAAATAAATAATTAATACAAAAGTTAAAAAAAATATTTGCACGTCCTTTCAATGCAAATTAGCAGAATATTTGAATAGAAATTGCGATTAGAAATAAAATTTATTAATTAATTGAATGTTATAAATAACAATGCGATTAAAAAAAGTTAAGGATATAAAAGCAAAATTAAACAAACTCCGAAGATCTATCTTGCAATTAAACTATGGTGTAAATTAAAAAAAAAAATGTGTTGTATGAATATAGTTCCCTAAAATAATATATATAGACAAACTATTAGCATTCAATACATGTAGTCAAGTGCCTATTTACAATACATTACACACATTTTCCCACATTAAATGTCTTATTAATTTTCAACAACTCATTTCCCAATTCCGGAAATTCAATTGAAAAAAAAAAAAAAAAAATTCCAAAAATAGAAAGTGCAAATGGGCGGAAAAAATTTTTGACGGCACTTCTGTTTATATATATATATATATATATATATATATTAAGATTAAATGACATAAATTTAAAAAATTGGATATTGGAAAAAGTTAAAAGTATAAATAAAACTTTTACTTTTATTTTTTGAGACAATTTTACGAATGATATATTTAGAGTTTGCTCTCATTTGTTAGCTTGTATTAAACTTCTCGTTAAGATCTTGAAATTGACACCCATATTGCATATTTTTTGACTTCAAAATATTACAATAATTATCAAAAGAATAAAAATAATTTACAATTTGATCTTTTTATAGTGTTTTTATTTTTTACAAATCAATAAGTCATTTATTACATGTCACCTATAATTAATTTTGCATTAATTGAAGTTCCTAATTCAATTATTAAAATAATTAATAAAATTACAAAGTTTCCTAAAATGGCAGGTAAAAATGGCGGGAAACTATGTGCGGATTTATATGACGACTATGTTGTTATTATATATATTAAGATTAAGATTAAGATTAAGATTAAGATTAAGATAGCCATGTTCGAGTTTCATTTTTAGAATATATAAATTTTGAAATGGTAATTTGGAGAACGTGTAAAAAATATGAAAAAATTTTGTTCACATAAAATATTATTTTATTTAGAAAATGTATAACTGAATATAAATTTGAGGAGAAAAATGCATAAGCCTCTGTTCGGTTGCAGAGTTTTTTTTGGGGGTTTTTTTTTTGTTTGTTTTTAAATACTACAATTTTCAATACAATTTTTTAATCACACATCTTTTTTCTCTCCAATTTTTAACCCTCCAATCATCTCAAGATACGTAAAAAAAACCAAAAAACCTGTTTTTTTTTTTTGGAGAATCGCCTCCGAACAGAGGAAAAATGTGTGGTCAACATCGTTGGAATTTTTAACATGAGAAGTCAAAATTTTAATATATACGACCCATGGGTTGAGTTTTGGTTGACTAGAACTCGTCGTTGTTGTCTAGTAAAATTCAAATTCATTTCAAGTTTTTGATTCTGAATATCAGAATCATTTAAAACTTAATTAGTATTGTTGACGGTAGTTTTGGACATCTTGTAAGTAATTAGTTTCGGACGCAGACATTTTGAAGCAGGCACGATTAGACTTGCCTAGAGGCCACCCTCTCAAGGCCCATGGGCCTATATATTTTTTAGGTGCCCTTTTTTTAATCAGCCAAAATAGGCCCAACCCAAAATTGCCCAATGAAAAAACTCGAAGATTGGTTCTGTGAAGTCCTCGTCACTCCTTAGTCCTCAAGTACGACTCCTACACAAGGACAACCCGCTTCCAGCTTCCTTACCTCCGTCACCATGACTCCGTCGACAGTCCACCATCGCCTGCCGCCTGACTTCATTTCACCGACACACACTGCTACACGGGTGAGTGGTTTTCTATCAAATTCAAACTGCAAATAGCTTCGACTTCAAGTAGGTTTTCCTTCTTTTTTTTTTAGTATTATTAAGCTCCCTATTCTTCATATAAATCATGTATGTGTTGAAAATTGAATCTTTGATTAGTTAATTAGATTATTAGGTTTTTGGTTTTCAACATAGGGTTCCCTCCTATTTCGATTTTCCCTATTTTATTTGTTGAAATTTGAGGAATTAAGATGGATTGATGGAAATTGGAACAGTGAAAACTAACCTTGTCTCTCTTACTGTACATAGTACACACATATATGTTAAAGAAAATGTAAAAAAATCAAACCAAATATTTTCCCTTTTTTGAAAGAACAAAACCCACTTTGTTTTTATATTAAAGTAGTGATTTTTGGTATATACTTTGAGAGATAGAAAGAGCAAAGAGAAGTGGAAAAGATGGGGATTTTGTATGATGATGCAGTGAATCAATGATAATCAGGCAATCAAAGAGAGAAGGGGAACCTAGATAACTGTAAATTGTACAAACAAGACTGGTTTGGGCAACGATCTTTGCCGAATTATTTCAGTTTAAACATTGAAGAAACAAGTTTCTTTAATTGTATAAGAATGACGAAAAAGTTTTGTTTGCTTCGTCAAAGTTTTTATTTGTGATTGGTGAATAAGAGATGCTTGTAGAGTTTTAAAACATTTGTTGATCATTATTTTTAGGTGTAATATTGAACAATGCCTCCTAAACATCAATCTTGAGCTCAAAATAGAAAAAGAAAACAAAGGGAAACTGCATTAATTCAAAGTCAAGTAAGAGATATTAACAAATACTTCAATATAAATATAGAAGAAATAGAGGAGACAATGGTGATTTGAGATCAACATGACCAAAATGAAAATGAGGAAATGTATGAAATTGTGGATTTGAATGAATCGAGTGATGAAGCTGTCAACGTTGATGAATTGCATGACAATGAGGGAGCTCGACCTGAAGATATGGATCAAACAAAAAGTTTGACTTTGAATTTAGAGGATCCCATGAATTGGAATAACACTGATCAGAAACTGATCGATTATTTAGTAGAAATGGGTCCAAAGAGAGTGGATGGTATTTTGTAGACATGTGATAGACGATGTATAATATATTTCATTCCTCTAGATAAATATTTTGCTTTTGTTACAAACTGTTCAAGGCGCAACAAATGATTAGTAGAATGGGGCAATTGGGAAATGACGAATATAGAGACTGGCATAATGTGTATAGGAGTTTTAGAAATCATGAAGTTAGTAAGGACCATATGGATTACTTGTTTACTTGTATTGATTTGAAAAAGAGACTGAAAAAGCAACAAACAATTTGATCATAGAGTGCAACTTCAAATCCACAAAGAGAGTCATCACCGGAGGCAAGTTTTGACAAGAATAAATTCCATTGTGAAAAGACTCACCAAAAATACTTTGGCCTTTTGAGGAAATGATGAGAAGCTCTATGTTGTGATAGAAATGGTTGCTGAGTTTGATCCAGTAATGGAAGAGCAAGTTCTGCGTGCCCAAGCATGGGGAATTCAGTACACATACCTTAGACCAAAAATTCAAAATGAGTTGATATTGAATTTGGCAAATGAAGTGAGAAGTGCAATCATTGCTTAAGTTAAACATGCAAAATATTTTTTTGATCATTCTTGATTATACTCCAGACGCAAGTCATGAGGAACAAATGTCTCTATTGCTACGATGTGTGGATGATTCAACAGACATGTTGAAAGTAGAAGAATATTGGGTAGAATTTTTGAAGGTAGATGATGAGAATCATTGTGGGCTTGGCGAGGCCAATTAATTTTTCAAGCCAAGCATATTTTGAAGTACATGTTCGAAGAGTCCTGGGTCAATTATAGGCTAATTGGGAAGAAGATTCAAGGCCAAACAAGTGATTAAACCAAAAGAGGAGCCTATAATCAAGTTTTGGATTTAATTAAAGTTTTAATAAAGATAAAGTCCGAATTTGAGGTTCATTATTTTTTGAACAAATGCAACCCTTTTTGTCTAGTTTTCAAATCATTCTGAATTGTCTCAATTGGACATTGGGATGAAAAGTTATGACCAAAAAATTGAAAGTGGCAGGATCGGTCATTTTCGGTCGAATGAAAGTCTGTGACAAACTTTTTTGAGGAAACCTCAGTTACTTTCGGTCGACCATTTTGATCAACCGAAAGTTGTTTCAGTCGACCGCTGGTCGACCAAAGTCTTGTGCGAATTTTAAGTGTAATTTTCGAATTTTCTTTATTTTCCATTTGTTTTGGACCTGTTGGTCGACTGAAAGTCTTGTGCTGGATTTTAAGTGTCATTTTTGAATTTTATTTATTTTCCATTTGTTTTGTACTATAAAAGCCTCATTGAGGTAATGTTCTTGACTTCAGTATGAGTATTTTATTTCTTGTGATTGTTTGTAAGAAATCTTGAAATTTGTTTATTTCTATCTATTGTGTTAGGTTTCTTAACATTTGAATTTTACTTAGATTAAACTTGGGTTACTGTTTATTTTACCATTTTATCTTTCTTGGGTTGATTCTAAATTGTTGTGAGAATTTTTGGTCCAAACACTAAAGGGATTCGCATCAGTAGACGACACATCAGGACTTGGAGTGTCAATTGAATTGAAAAATGTGCTAACTAGACTTGGGCTTGACATTGATGATGTAAGATGGCAAGGGTATGATAATTGAGCTAACATGAGTGGAAGACACAAAGGTGTACAAAAAAGAATACTTGAAATGAATCCTAGAGCTTTCTACATTCCATGTGGTTGTCATAGTCTTAATTTGGCTATTGTAGATATGGTGGAATTAGGGATGACAGTAATACCCACGGACCCGATACCCGTCGGAGACCCTACATAAACGGGCGGGGATTACCCTACTAAATAGGTTTGTGGGTCGGCTATGGAAGTAAATGTTAAAATGGTATGGGTAGGGTGTGAGTTTTACTACAAAACTTGTACCCGACCCGCATACCCATTAATTTCCTTAAAGAATCATAGAATTTAAAATAAAAGTGATTGTGTGAAAAAAAAATTGTTAAAAAAAAATAAGGTAGAGATATGACCATTTATTGTCATTGGAAAGTAATTTTTCGAAATAGTAAAATTATTAAAAAATAAGTGTAAGTGTGTTATAGGTAAGATCAAATTCTCTAATGCCATTTCTGGTAACAAATTTTTGGCTAATTTCTGTCATATTTTGATAGTTTTTATAATAAAATGTTATATATATATATATATATATATATATATATATATATATATATATATATATATATATCAACAGTAGTTGCTACCTTTGGAAAAGAGTCAAAAATTCATTTTTTTAATCTCTTGTAGAGACCATTATAAATCAACTTGTATCATGGAAGTTTATATTTAGTTTTAGAGTTTGTCATACCAACACGTGTATTAAAAAATAAATAAATAATTGGTAATGAATTTCATATCGGTATAGAAGCGTACTAGCCCCCGACTCATCCACGACTCATCCATGACCCGCCATTTTTAAATGGGTAATGGGTAGGGTATAGATGTTGTAGATCTCTAGTGGGTAGGGTACGGTTTGGCAAACCCGACCCATACCCGACCCATTGTCATCTCTAGGTGGACTGTTGTACTTAAGCAAAATCATTTTTTGGAGTGGTGCAACGCATCTACACATTGTTTTCTTCTTCTTCAAAAAGATGGAAAATTTTTAAAGATATGATGTCTGGTTTGACTCTTAAAACATTGTCACAAACACGATGCGAAAGTCGTGTTGAGAGTGTAAAAGCTATAAAAGAGCAAACCAATGTATCATTTGAAGAATTTTGAATTCTTGATTGGAATTTTGATTTGGTACAAGTTGTTGTATGCTATCAATAGTGTAAGTAAATTTTTCAGTCTAAAGATATGAAAATTGGCCATGCAATCAACCTCTTACAATGACTCATTTCATTTCTTGATGATTAGAGAAAACATGAGTTTGATAGTGCTATAGGTGAAGCTAAGTAATTGGGAAGTGAGATGGGAATCGAACCTAAATTTTGGGAAAAAACGCACCATTCGAAGAAAGAAACAATTTGATGAAAGTGGTAGTGACAATGTAACACAATCAAGTGAATAATTTTTCAAGTGTGAATACTTTTTGTTTTTAATCGATCAAGCTCAATATTCCCTTCAAGTCCGGTTTGAACAATTTAAACAATATGAAGAAACTTCTGGGGTTTTGTTGGATTTAGAGAAGTTAAAGAGGGAGGCGCCTCTAACTAGTTTTACATGTATCTTGTAAGAAACTTGTGAAATTTCTAAGTCACAATGGATGTTCAAACATTAATGGTGAGAAGTTATGTTAGGAGTTGATGGTCGTGAGATGTTATTTAACAAGTGAAAACGACAATTGATGTACTACGTTATTTGGCTAAACTGAATGGTTTTTTCCCAAATACTTATATTGCTTATAAAATTTTGCTAATCATACCAGTAACAGTGGCATATGCAAAAATAAGCATCTCCAAGTTGAAGTTGATCAAGAATTACCTTCGATCAACTATGTCGTATGATAAATTAAATGGACTGAATATGTTGTCTATTGAGAAAGAAATGGTTGAACAACTTGACTATACTGATTTGATCAATATTTTTGCTTCTAAGTTCTAAAATGTTAGAAGAGTAGTGTTTAAGTAATTGTTTTGAACATTTTGTACCTTTTGATATAAAAATGTAAGGTGGCGTTCTATTTGTATTTTATTTTGTATTTTCATTTTCGAAAATATTTTGTGTTTCCTGTTTTTATTTTTGTTTTCAAATTTGCTGAAACTCATTTGGTTTGTCATTTCTGAAAATTGTTTTTGAAAATGAAAAGCTAGAAAACACGTTCTGTTTAAAATTTTGCAGAATACTATTTAAACTATTTTTAATTAATTTGTTTGCAGAATACTACTGACTCAAACTTAAATTTCATATCACAATACACTGAAAACATGATTACATGCAACACACTAATGTGAGTATTAAGAGTTTATATTAACACAGCTTGATCTGGATTTGAGGAAGCTCTAGTTCATTAAAATCCAGAAAATGCAAGTTCTTTCAAAACCATCAAAGTCCATTTATCAAGGCATTTTTTGAAATATAACAACAAGAATTTTCACTTAATTTTTTTTTGTAATGTTTGTTGACCACAATATCCGGCTGGACCTTGGACCAATACGTCTCAGCTCCTCCCTCTTGAACACGTGGACATCCTGCGCACTGTGACAAATAATCAGTTTGCAAAGGGAGCCAAGGTGGCTCCCGTTTGCACTCCGATGCCAAAGTCTGTGCTCATTTCAAGTGAATATAAATTGAGTGTGGGAGATATAAGTGTGTAAAAGAGAGAAAAGGGAGTGAGAATAAAATATTTCGTTCAAAGTATCAGATTGCTCACCCTTTACAAAGCGGGAGGAGTGTTCTATTTATAGAGGAATTTGTTGTTTTAGATCGCGACACGTGACGGACTTTACACGTGTATTTACCCTAACTTTTGGAGAAGCGGATCTTACTTTTTGACAATAATCATTGTTACGTTTGGTAGGGGATGGGCGTCTGTCACTTTTTAATAAAGGCGGCGTCACATCTCTGACTCCATCCATTGTCCCATCACTCATCCGAGCTGTTATACAATTTTTATGCATATATAATTTCTTATTTTTTGAGTTAATCAACTTTTTATTAGGTTGGAGGTGCAAAATTTATTTTTGAGCCAAGAAATATCCAAAGAATGTAGCTTCTTGAGCTACGCGTATTGGATAGGAGGCTGCAATCCATTTCTCTATTCAACTTTCTCTGCTTTTTCCTACAAAATTGATCCAATCGAAATATACACCGGGATACATTGGAACCCTTAAATCAAGAGAGTGATACCAGAGATCACACAATAAACTTCTTACTAGTTGATGGTCCGAATTATTAAAGACGGAACCAACAAAGTTTGGGACAAAAAAAAATCCTTCACATAGAACAATTTGTGTATTGATAGGCTACGTAATGCTAGAGGAGTCAAACGAGTCGAGCCGAGCCGGTTCGGTCCATTTACCTTAAGTTTGGTCTGGCCCACGAGTCGAATCTAAGAAATTCGTGTGTTGAGTCGAGCTGGCCCATATCCCACACGAGATGTCCAAGTCCTGCACGTGAGCCCGTTGGCTCACGAGCTGGCCCACGAGTAGCCCAAGCCCGTGATGTCTTTTTTTTTTAGGACTTAAAAGTTAAGAGTTAAAATAGAAAATTGAATTAGATTTTGAGATATATTATTATATTATGTGACATTTGTAACATTCAATTTATGCTTAAAATGTAACGTTCTTGTAATATTATAAAGATCTCGTAAGTCCGGACTCGATTAAGAATTTAAAACTTAAAACCTATAATAATAACATAATATTGTTATATGTTTTCTGTTGATTATAAATTTTTTTAACATAATCATTACAATTTATAAATCAATTTATAAATAAAGAAATAAAAAAAATGCCTGAAAACGATCACAAATGTATGAGCCGAACACGGGGCCAGCTCGCGAGCCGGACCATTTCGCAGCTTGTTGGGCTTTCACGAGCCGGCCTACGAGCTCTGTGAGCCGAACCCGAACTCCCAACACAAATTTCCTGTTTGGTCCAAGCCCAAGTCCCTTTTTTCACAAGCAAAGTCGAGTTTTTAACGAGCGTCACTCCCGAACTGTTCAGCCCGTTTACCACCTTACGTAATGCGCAAACTACGTCAACAAGCTTCAAGATGGATTGATTAATGTGATACTTTTGTCAATCCCTAAATAATGTATTTGAAATCTTGAATCGAATAATATAACATATATTTGTAGGGATGGACAAAAAAATCGGAACAGAGTAAATCGAACTGAAAAATAGAATTATTTCGGTTCTTAAAAAAAAATTCAAAACCGAAATCGATTTTTTTAAAGAAAACCGAAACTGATCGGTTCTTAAAATCAAAACCGAAAATCGAAATAAAAATCGATAATTTTTTTTTTTTGAATTTTTCATTGAATTATACAGAAAAATAGATTTATGTTCACGCTTTAACATATATACAGTGGAAAAGAGGAGTATAAATTTACTCACAATTTTTCTATTTGAGAAATGTTGTCTAGAAATGTAGTATTTTAATTAGAAATTCATGACTCACAATCTTATCCAAGTAGAACCACACTTTAATGTATAGACACTTAGACAGTGTATGAAATGTTGTCTATTTGATACACTATTATTATGGAATTTAGTAATTTACATTTAAGTCATTTCATACACTATTTTAGTATTATTATTTTGTAAAATTTACTTTTAATGAGATTCAAATGTTCTTACTTCCTCGACATGATTTTCTTTTCAAATAAGAATGATTTTAAAGTAGAAAAAAGATTTTAACTATCAAGATTCTGATATTCACATTCGTGGTATATTATACATGAATTTGGACTTTAATTTTAATTTGAAGCTTTATTTGGTTGTATTTACTTTTAATTTTTGTAAACAATTAGATTTTTTTTTTTTTTTTTTTTTTTTTTTTTTTGCATTTGCATCAAATTTAATTTTTTTAATTAGAACCGAAAAAAAATAAAAAAATAACCGAAAACCTAACCGAAAAAAAATTTGATAATAAAAAGCATTTTCGCGGCGAATAATATTACCTTAAAAATCGGCCAAATAGAAATGCTTGCGACCCATTAAAGGACCCCACTCCATTGTATATTATAAACCATTCTCCTTTTTTCCGATCGCCACACGCACCCACTTGGCCACTTCTTTCTTCGACAACAAACGCAAATCTCTCTCTCTCTCTCTGGTATCTCTCTGTCTGTCGTCTATGGATCCCTACAAGGTACTCGTTTATGATTTCTGTTCATAGATGAAGCTGTTTTGAATAAGCTAATTTATTTTGTTTTGTTAAAATCTATCTAATTAACTATGAAGTACATGGGCTCATTTTCAAATTGTTAGTTTTAACGAAGAGTATGATGCTATAGTTCGAATCTTGTGTTAGGCTAGATGGAAATTAATCTTATTTATTTACGTTTTTTGAAAAATGATGGTGCAGTACCGTCCTTCCAGTGCTTTCAATTCACCTTTCTGGACGACAAATTCAGGAGCTCCCGTTTGGAACAATAACTCCTCTTTGACAGTCGGAACCAGAGGTAATTAAATTCTTTGTTTCTATCTTCTTCTTTTCCAGTTATGTATTCTTTTTTATTTATTATTATTATTATTATTATTATTATTATTATTATTATTATTATTATTATTATTATTATTATTATTATTATTATTTAAAAAAAAAAAAAAAGGGTCTTGAGATGATATTTTAATATTGATTACCAATATCTTTGTTTTATTATTCTATCTTTATTTTAATAATACTCGTAGGGGAAGAAGGAGTTTATATGATATATATTATTCTATTTGAAAGGTCATACAGCCAAGTTCTGTTGTGGTTTTGTCGGGACCAATTAAAAATTGTACTTAATAATAACAGCTATAAACTTTTTAATTCAAAGTTGTATTACTTTGGTGAGTTTTTAGCATGTTAGTTCATTTTTTAGGTTGTATTACATCAATCGCTTTGATAGTATTTCTATCAAAACTTTTTTTTTCTCCCCATCTTTTTCCTGATTTTCCTTATAACGTCTATAAATACCGTTTATCTTTATGTGGACTTGTATTCAGAAGATATCTAAGGTTTCAGTTGATTTCCTTTTAATATCTTTCTCTTTCTGAAGATATCTAAGGTTTCAGTTGATTTCCTGATTTCTTTCTTTCCTTTTTTTTTTTTGGATCAATATATGCAACATTCTCAAGCTTTAGTGTCAGTTTACTCTTTCCTCCAAAAACTATCAATTTTACTTAAATCGATTTGCTAAATCTTTAACATGTATAGATTTTTATTTATTCAAAGCTCCATTTGTATACTTAGTTGATTTTGTCTTGAGACAGCAACCAATAACATGAAATTGTCTTCTATTTGGAAGGTCCAATTCTTCTTGAAGATTACCATCTGGTGGAGAAGCTTGCTAATTTCGACCGTGAGAGAATCCCAGAACGTGTTGTCCATGCCAGAGGTGCCAGTGCCAAGGGATTTTTTGAAGTGACACATGATATATCTCACCTTACCTGTGCTGATTTTCTTAGAGCTCCGGGAGTTCAAACACCTGTCATTGTTCGATTCTCCACCGTAATCCATGAGCGTGGAAGCCCTGAAACACTCAGAGACCCCAGAGGGTTTGCGGTGAAATTTTACACCAGAGAGGTGAAGATCTTTTGCTAATTGTTCTGTTTCTGAAACTTTATCTTGTGTCTGATGATAGCAGATGCTGTCTTGGCATTTGATTGCATGAACTTCTAATATCAGTTAACTTCAATATGAATATCTATTGTACGCCTTTCAATCTAGGAAATAATATATCTTTTGGTCTTTTTTGTTCAGAAGTATAATTTCTATTCAACAGAGTTCACTATGAGCAGTTACATTTTCCATGATTATTAGTTTCAACATTTTTGGTTTCCGGGAATCATACTGGAACAGTTTGCTGAAGAAGGAAGTTGAGCCAACATTTTTTTTTAATTGTCATTTAAAAAAACTAAGGAGAAATTGTATATTTTGTCAAGCAAAGTTGTTCAGTTTTTCAGTGTTTTAAGTTCCATTTGTTCTTTATTTTCCACTTTCTGTCTTCTTAAAAGGACATTAACATTTAGTGTAAGTTTCATTTATTCAAAGCTAATTATGTTCTTGTACTTTTTGGAAGTTTGTAGGAGTAAGCGGTAAAGAAGATGTTAATTAGTGTTTATTACATTGTTGATAATAAAAGCGTTTTCTGGTGGATTCAGGGAAACTTTGATCTTGTGGGAAACAACTTCCCTGTCTTTTTTATTCGTGATGGGATGAAATTCCCAGATATGGTTCATGCTTTGAAACCCAATCCGAAGTCCCACATTCAAGAGAACTGGAGAATAGCCGACTTCTTCTCCCACCATCCAGAGAGCTTGAATATGTTCACTTTCCTCTTTGATGATCTCGGTGTTCCACAAGATTACAGACACATGGAAGGCTCTGGTGTCAACACCTATACTCTAATCAACAAAGCTGGAAAGGCATATTACGTAAAGTTCCACTGGAAGCCAACATGTGGTGTGAAATGTTTGTTGGAGGACGATGCTATTAAGGTTGGAGGAGCTAATCACAGCCATGCCACCCAGGATCTCTATGATTCAATTGCAGCTGGTAATTACCCAGAATGGAAACTTTTTATTCAGACGATAGATCCTGATCATGAAGATAGATTTGATTTTGACCCACTTGATGTAACCAAGACCTGGCCGGAGAACATCTTGCCCCTGCAGCCAGTGGGTCACTTGGTATTAAATAAGAACATAGATAACTTCTTTGCGGAGAACGAGCAACTTGCATTTTGCCCTGGTATTATTGTCCCGGGGATTTACTATTCCGATGATAAGCTCCTCCAAACTCGTATATTCTCTTATTCTGATACTCAGAGGCACCGTCTGGGACCAAATTATTTGCAGCTTCCAGTTAATGCTCCAAAGTGCCCTCATCACAACAACCACCATGAAGGATTCATGAATTTCATGCACAGGGATGAGGAGGTACTTTAACGATCCTGTATTCTATACTACTTCATTGGAGATCTCTTAGATTCAATTTCTTGGTTCCTTAATGACATGCTTGGGTAATTACTAAAAATGCTTTCAGATTTATATAAAGGTATTTTCTTTTGTTACTTATGTGCACTTCACAAAAAAATCAGGGACTTAACCCTTTTTAGTTGAGTTATTGCAATGAGATTTTGTATCTTGATGCATGGAAAGGGTTGTCTAAACATGCATGGTTTATGTTCAGTTTTTATCATCATGTTTTAACCAGATGTTCCAACTGTTTCCCAGGTCAATTATTTCCCATCGAGGTACGACGCCAGTCGTCATTCTGAGAAGTATCCCATTCCCACTGCTGCATTATCAGGGAAGCGTGACAGAGTATGTATTCATTATGTTCTTGAATCTATTGCTTGAAGTTTAAGTTTATCATGATTTGTAAGTTTGTTAGAACTTTAGGTTTTTCTTGGTGTTTACAACTAATTTAAGAGTCTGTTTGGTAATGTGATTTTTTTTTTGGTTTTTTTGATGAATGTGTGGTTTAAAAATGTTTGAAAAGTAAAAAAATGTGGGCTTGACTAATAGTGGATGGTTGAGATTGAGTTTGAAAAGTTAAGGTAAAAAAAATCATTTTACCAAATAGGCTCTAAGTTCAAGAAGGAAAAAGTCTAGAACACTTTTGGAGCATAAGCAGTGTATAATACTACAGTAACTTCCATGTAGATGTCAAACGGTGAGATTAAAGAACAAAAATTATGAATTTTATCCTAGTAGCAGAAGTGGAAATAAGTAAAGGTGAGTTAGTGCTGTTGCTGGCACTGAAGGATGTTTGTTGATAGTTTTGGTTTAGTAATTTTTGCAGTATTGACGCTCTTTCCTCCCTCTTCTCCTGCTGTTTCATCTCCCTTTATGATTATGTAGTCTACACTACGAGATAAGTGTTATTATTATACTTTGGGTGTTACGATCTCAACCTTTAAGTGTGTGTTTGGCAAGGAGGATAATGTTTAAGGAAGAATATAAAAGATAAAATCTTGTTTAGTATAGTGTGTTTGTCATAACATGCTGAGTGACACCACAAATTTAAAGTTCCACAAGCAACCTTTAGGATTAAGGTCCTGAAATGCCACATGAATATGATCACTTGATACATTGATTTGCAGCCGAGATAATTCTAATTTGAGTTGACTGGCACTTTGTTGATTATTGCAGTGTATCATTGAAAAGGAGAACAACTTTAAGCAACCAGGAGAGAGATACCGTTCCTGGGAACCAGACAGGTACTAAACTCCAGTCAGTAGAAATTTATAAAATGACATATTATGAAAGTGATTTATCTGTTTGATCTCATTTTTCCTTCAGGCAAGAGAGATTTATCTGTCGGTGGGTAAATACTTTGTCTGATCCCCGAGTCACTCATGAGATTCGCAGTATCTGGATTTCATACTGGTCTCAGGTCTGAACCCATACCTTTCTCGCATTTTCAGCACTGAGTTACCAAGATTATCTGTATTTTTTCTCATGGTTACGTACTCAGTTATCGATTTTTATGCTGCAGGCCGATAAATCCCTTGGTCAGAAGCTTGCCTCACGTCTCAATGTAAGACCAACAATGTAAAGGCTGTGAGAATACAGAATGTTTTCAGGTACTCTGGGGGAAGAGTAATGTAAACAGGATATATTGTTCAGAAGTATAAAGTCAGGTCGTACTTCTTTTATAATCGTATTCTTGTATGTAATGAAGAAACTTCTGTCTGTCTTAACCACAATAATAATATAATTGAATGTAATAAATAACAATTGTACGTGCAAGTATAGCCGTCTTCCTTTCTCCACCAAGCTGATCCTAGTCTAGTATTTATATATGAAGAATACAATCTGGTGATTACTCACATATATTCTCTAATACTTCTTTAACAATTGTTGTAATATTTTATTTAATCAATTTGTTTCCTAATACAGTACTACTTCCATTGATGTATTTATAT
Source organism: Ligustrum vulgare (assembly GCA_963555705.1). Taxonomy (NCBI): domain Eukaryota; kingdom Viridiplantae; phylum Streptophyta; class Magnoliopsida; order Lamiales; family Oleaceae; genus Ligustrum; species Ligustrum vulgare. The sequence goes on along the minus strand of OY743186.1, from coordinate 14,276,761 downwards.
ATATTCCTCTATTCATCAAACTGTTATATGGTTGCCCTCAGGGCACATCTCCAAGTGGTAAAAAGGGAAGATGGAAAAATTTCAACTTTGCTTGAGGCTGCCGCGTCAAGTGTTCGAATTATGGAATATGGATTTGGCCCTTAGGTAAGTGCAAGTGTACAAGCAGCCTTCTATCCTGTACTCGTGGAGGCATAACTTGCGATTTACATCATTTCCCAAGGCTCAGGGCAGGGCAGGGCAGGGCAGGGTCGTCAAGATTGCGGTTCAACCTTTTTTGTTATATGGTATTAGGGCTTTTATAGGCTCATGGCACCCACAACCCTAATTCATCACCTAGCTGCTGTCAAAGATCAGTTGATCCTTAAAGCACTTATGGGTTCTCTTTCCCCTACTTCTGAACATCCCATGATGCTTGGACAACACTCCTTAATACCTAGTACTCTAAACCCACCCGAATGGTGCTTTCTACAACACAAAAGTCAACCGAGTCATCCATCCATTATTGAATATATGCAAAGCAGCAGAACCACTATTGATGCTCTAGCACTCATGAATGTATCTTTTGACTCTTAAGATCTTATCATCAAGATTATTGATGGTCTTGCCATCTTCTTCGAGGAACTCCAGAAGCTTCTGAATCATGAAGCATAGCTTGCTGTCAAACAACATGACCAAACTGCTATCCCTGTAAGTGCTTTTCCCACTATCCGTTCCCAGTACTAGTTGCTTAATGGACAAATTCGGCCTCTTGTGTAGCGCCCCGAGTTCTAAATACTCGATTCACCACGTCATTTTCTGGTCTAAACTTTAAAATAATATTCTAGCGAAAGAAATAACTGAAATTCATTTTTGACAACATTAAATAAACTATAATAGTCGATAAAATTCGAAGACATTTATGAAACAGTTCAAGATAACAAATCGAGCCATTAATTATACAAAACATTCGGCAATGCCACAAATTCTCAAATAATTGAAAATCTAAAAAATAACCAAAGTTTAGAAATATGGATCATCAAAATAAGATTCTCAATTATTTAACGACTATTGCTACAATTATCCATCACTTGCCACCCTCTCCGAAATCTGCAAATGTTGTTATAATAGACATGAGCATTTCATAGAAATATTCAGTAGACTCATCGCCAATTAATTAATCTACAAAATAATTGAACACATAAATGCAAGCTCTTTAGAAAACATAGGGTGTGGGTAATCTCTTCTTATGCATTAAAGCACGTGGCTTCTCTTTGAAAAATCATAGGCTCTTTAAAATCATCGGGTGTGAGTAGTCTCGTCTCGTGCACTTAAGGTACGTAAGTTAAGCATAACATCATCATTTATCTTGCAATATATTCTCTTCTTTCTTTCTCATGCATAAAAGCATATAAGTTATGACAAGTATAACAATATAAATATTTCCGAAGAAATACATTCTCATCTCTTTTCATAAAAATGACTTCCACATAAGTCACATAACATACACATTCACATGCAATCATAATTTAAATCAATTAATAGGGGCGAGTCTACCTTAAATTCAACGAGTGCAAAATCGAGCGAAAAATGACTTCAATCATTTAAATCTCCGTACGCCTCGTCTAGCCAATTAGAAAAATAAATTAAATTAGTCTTTTGAAATTTATAGTTTAAAAATGATAAATTATAATTTAGGGACTGAAATTGATGATTTGAAAGTTGGGGGGACTAAAATGAATGATTTGAAAGTTGAGGGACTAAAATGAATACTTTGAAAGTTGAGGTACTAAAATGTAAATTCTCAAAAGTTGAGTTGAAGCTCAAAACGAATATTAAACTATAGAGCTGAAAGAATTGATTTTTAAAAATGAAGTGGCTGATTAAATCATTTAAAAATCTAAGGACTGAAATTATAAGTTTTAAAACTAAAAGGGCTGAATTAAATCATTTTTCGAACTTGGGGACTAAGCTGCAATTTTTCCAAAAGTTCAAAATATACAAATATATACATATATACATATCTCTCTCTTCGCGAAATGAGAGAGAACAGCAGGGGCAAGGCGTGCGAGGCCCTCATAGGGGGGGATTTTGGTGATAGGTTCTATAGGAACTGGACGATCCTATTTGGTCAAATACCTAGCGACAAACTCCTATGTTCCTTTCATTACGGTATTTCTGGATGGTCCGATACTGAATAAAGGAGTATTCCCTCTAGATGAAAAAAGATTCTCTTTGAAAAGTAGTTTTGTGCCATCTGCTAGAGCTTGAAGAATTCCCAAGGGGCCGGCGTATCAAAATCTGGATATTTATAGACGAAGAATAAGAAACCTTCCCCAAATCCGGTGCCACAGTCGGCGGTTCGCCGTCTTAAGGAGGCGGGGAGTAGCGGTGAAGATGGGTTCAGGCTTGTGGGGTTCTTGGTGTGAGGTTGGGCTTGAAAAATCGAAGCAAACGGGGTCAAATTGGGGCTATTTTTGTCGAAAAAATTGGTCTAAGAAGCGGCGGTTGAAGGTGAGTAGCTTGGGTAAGTTATTCTTTTGGGTTTTGGGTTTGATTTGGGTGGTATTTGGAGTTGGGACCGAGGAGTTTGGTGTGCAAGTTTCGGATTTGGGTGCGGTGGTGGTTTGTGCAGGTTGGGGTGGTGGTGTTTGGGTTGTGATGGAGGTGGCTATAGTGTATTGGTGGTGGCTGCGTTGGTGTTGCTGATGATGGTTCATTGGGGAGGTGGTGGTGGTGTCGAAAATGGCGGAATCCCATTTGGGCAGTGGTGGAGTCTGGTGGTGTGGTCTGCGTGTGGTGGTGGTAGGGTTGCGATTTGGAAGGTTTGGGCAATGCTTGATGATGAAGGAGGTGGCGGTGCTGGGTTGGAGGTAGTGGCTGCTCCATAGTGAAGACGGTGGTGATGGCTGCATTGGTGGTTTGGGTTGTGCAGTGAACAAAATGGCTGCATTGGTGATGATGATGATGATGATTCATTAGGAATTCTTACCTTGGGGTTGCTGGAAATGGTGTTGAGAGGAGGCTGTTGCAATGGAGTCGAAATGGAGCTGGGAGGAGGCTGGATTGTTGTGAGAGAGAGAGAGAGAGGGGTTGAAATGGGAGTGAGTTGGTAAAGTAGAGATAGGGTATGGTATGTGACTGATGTGATAGGTGGAAGTTGGTAATGTGAAAATCTTGATAAGCAATGCACGTAATTCGAGAAAAATCGTACGTGAATTCAATTGAGTCGAAAAACGAATCTGATAAAATGGGCTTGACGTAATTTGGGATTTAAAATGATTTTGAAAATAATAATTAAAATAAATAATTAAAATAATAAAATTTTGGAAATTCGGAATTTAATTAAAATCGAATGGACTTTACATTTCTCGACTTGGCTAGACGAATACTTCGTGGCGTTAACTTAAAAAGGGTGAGATCGGAGCGGCACAGTTTTCATAATTTTAAAAATAATTATTTAATTGCGTGAAAAATCCTTGGTCGCTACAACCTTACCTCCTTAAAATAATTTCGTCTTCGAAATTAAACTTACTCGATCTATGATTTCTGAATACTTGGTTAGGATCTCCTCTTCATTTCCCAAGTAGCGTCATCATTATTATATTTACCCCACAGGACTTTGACTTAAAGGAATCTCTTTGTTTCTTAAGACGTGGACTTTTCTCTCTACTATGCATGTAGGTGCCTCTTCATAAGTCAAATCTTTCTGAACTGCAAGAAACTGATAATTCACCACATGACTAGGATCATGAACATACTTTCTCTAGTATTTCAAACGATCTGATGAAATGAGGCCTTAATTTTCCCCTCTTGCTGAAACGAAAAGTACCCTTCATCGGAGCTACTTTCAAGAACACTTTCTCTCCAATCTCAAACTCTAAGTCTTTTTTCTTTGATCGGCATAGATTTTCTGTCTGTCTTGGGTAGCTTTAAACTGTAATCTGATCTTCTCGATAACATCAACTGTTTTCTCAATTAATTCTGGACCCAATAATTTCCTCTTGGCAACTTCATCCCAATAGGTTGGCGATCGTCATCTTCACCCATACAGGGCTTCGTATGGTGACATATCAATGGTAGCCTGGAAACTGTTATTGTAGGAAAATTCCACCAGTGGTAGATGATTCTCCCAACTACCACTCAAGCCTAGCACACAGGCTCTAAGCATATCCTCCAGCGTCTGAATAGTGCGTTCAGATTGCCCGTCTGACTGGGGTTGGTAGGCAGTACTAAAATTTAATTTAGTACCCGTTGCCACATGTAAACTCTTCCAAAATCTCGAAGTAAATCTCGGATCTCTATTCGAAAAATGGACACTAGCAATCCATGAAATCAAACAACCTCTCTAATATATATCTGTACCTCATACAAAGCTATACGAAAAGACGCTTCATAGCTATTGTGTAGAACTCAACCAAACATCCGACATTACCCAACTTATTAACTCATTCATTGACCTTCTCTTTCCAACATTTCAAGGATCTATACTGATATCGAACCCATGATATAAATATTAATTGTTCCAACGCTTAAACTAAAAATGAAGAAGATTGATCAAGAATAAAACCTTACGATCCAAAATATAGGAACGTGGTATCAATCCTAAAATATTGAGTACAAAACCCAAACTTAGCAGAATTTCTTGAAAAGATTTACAAACGTAATCATTTCTAAACTCGACTGAAACTTCCTTTTCAAAATTGGAGGAATTTAAACTTAAATCCTTTAGTCCATACTTTTAAATCATGCATCAAGTACCTAGTATCACATAGGCATTCTAGTCGAGGACTAATGTACTAACTTAAAGCAACATCATAAGGATCCAATATGATATTATCAAATCTAAGAAACCTCACTAACTTCCCAACCTGAAGTTTAAGATACAATTTCTCCTGTTCTCCAACTTCAATTTATGTCGCGCTTTGAACAATACTCCGATTAATCCTATCACCAATAAATAAGACTTCTGTGAACCATATAGGATTCCTCATAAAGTTTACTTAACCCAAAGATACAATCCCATTACAAGTAAAAGTCACACAACTGATCATCTCAGGTTTTCCATTATTGTAGCAAAATATTTTGCTCACATCTAAAGTACAACCGATAATAAGTAATCGAAACTGTATCACCAAAACTTTAAATAAATCCATATATCTTATGACTCAAAACGAAAATTCCCAATCGTAGGCAATATTTCACCATAATTGTATTCACATAATTCATTCATGGATAATCATAACATCCATTAACCGTCTACTCATCATATCTTGTAGTAATCGTATCACATGCCGCTTATCATTGTATCATATGACCTCAACATAATCATCTCAATCTCTCTAAGATTACAATATAATAATCATCATATCTATCACATGAACCTTATACGTCAATATACTCGCTAAGATTTTATATCAATCTCTCAAACTCAATAAATCTTGGATTCTACCATTTGTCACTCTTTTTGCACACTACTCCATAATAAGTAATCATTGTGAAGTCTTATCCTCATTTTTCACAAATCCTATCCACAAGGACAATTGCATAAAATTTCATTTCTTATTTTCGAACCAAGATACCATTAGTAACAATTTCCAAAATTTTAAGATATGATCTATCATAAACTTTTCATCAATCAAATGCATTACTTTTGTAATACTTGTACAAATTTAGGACCCGATAAAATTTTTTTCATCAATTTCATCCAACAATTTCTCTCATGATATTCTAGTATCATCAATGAAAACCTAGAACCCTGATTCAAATCATTCAAATCACGAGGAAACCCTTATTCATTTTCCATGACCGAGACCCATCTTTCTTTGAATTCCACTTAGAACCAAATATAGCATAACTTATTCATGGAAAGTCAATTTATTTCATAATCTCAACACATCATCACTTTCAGTTCACACCATAAGAAAATATTACATTATTCCTTATAATTCTCTATTGTACATTTTATATTCAAATGACCTTATGACAATCATCATTATCTCACATAATCCCAAACATTCAATCATATGTCACCAAATTCTCATTTCGAATAAATGGTTACTCCTTTAAGGCACCTCACTATAAAATATTTTCAATATCTCCCATTCATGATAATTGACTTTTCCAATTAATCATATTGCTTGTAAATAAACAAATCTTTAACACATCATCTACCGATCACCTTTCAAAATAAATCAATAGTAGTATCACATAACATCATAATTTATAATATTCTCCAATATAAATGATCATTTCATACTAATAATCAATTTGTTCCCAAGAATGATTAAGATTTTTCCCAATATTGCCATAATATTAGTCGTCACTCATCTTTCAAAATATAATTTGACATTTCCCAATGTATGGATCAAGTCATCACATAACTTCATGTATACCTTGATATCCCAGTAGTTGTATACATCATCTTGTTTTTGAAATTGTGAGACAAGGAGAGCACCTTAATAGAACTATATCCATTACAAAAATGATTATACTTCGAATAAGCCAAAAATGTCTCAAGAGTCATTATCTCTTTTTATCATTTACTAAATCTTGCTTGTGGTGTAAATGAACTTGCAAGTCAATCCTCAATTCCCTTAGTGGGTTGTTTACCATACCATTCTCTTAACTCAAATGATAAAACTTTAGGCAGAGTCTCCCTTGTAATTTGGACTTATCCAACCTGTAGGTATACTTCATAAACAACTTTACACTCCACATTTGACCACAACGATTTAAATATTGACAACAATTCCAACAAACTTCAATACCACCAAAAATATCCCAGAAAATCAATTCATAATTCCTCAACATAACAATTTCAAATCATAGTTTCCAATATCACAATATCACTTAAATACATTACTTGGCTCAAATGCCAACTCATTTTTCATACTTATAAATATATGCCACAAATCATAATCTCAAAATTTAATCACAAGGACAAACTACATAATAAATTTCTCTCGAAATTGAGGAAGAAATTTACTTAGTCAAACACAATATCAAGTCTTTAATTCCCAATAATTAAGAACCAAGTCTTTAAATCTCTAATTTCATAATTCTTCTCATAAAAGTCTCAATAAAATCATATTACTTGTAATCCCAAACATCTTATCACATCTCATAAAACTGGCTTGCTAGTTCTCGTTGATTTCCTGGAACTGTTGACAACAAGTGACTAATGAATTGTGTACTAGTCACTCTAAAACCACTAGCTATGACCTCATAACGCGTGGTGCAGTAGCTAATAATGTGATTCTATATCTTAACATGAGGTGTTGGTCCAAATGATATATATCCCGAATATATTGTCTAATCCTCTCTGTTGACTCTTTGTGAATGGTGCCATGTCTAAAATCAATTATACAAAGTCCAGCTAGGGTTCATCATTTCTAAGTTCGAGGACAAAAATTATTATAAAATCATTCCTAAATCATATTATTCCCATTGTGCTCAATACTCGTTTTCTTTCTTTTCTTTTATTTCTGATTTGGATACAATTTCTCGTTATACTCCAAAACTCATTTCTTTCTTTCTTTCTTATTCGGATACAATCTCTTTCTGTTTCTTCTAAATCTCATAAATCATCAAAATAAGTATTCGAAATACTGAAATAACATTAAACATCATAAACTCTTTACCTTGGAGTTGGTGGAACGAATGATGGCAGTGGCAATCTTCATTAATAATAATTAAATAATGACAAATATTTCTTGAAATTTCTTTTTGAAAATTTGCCAGTTTACAGAAACGCAGACTGACTCTGATACCCGAGTTCTAAATACTCGACTCACCACGTCATTTTCTGGTCTAAACTTTAAAATAATATTCTAGCGGAAGAAATAACTGAAATTCATTTTTGGAAACATTAAATAAACTATAATGGTCGATAAAATTCGAAGACATTTATGAAACAGTTCAAGATAACAAATCGAGCCATTAATTATACCAAACATTCGGCAATGTCACAATTTCTCAAATAATTGAAAATCTCAAAAATAACCAATGTTTAGAAATATGGATCATCGAAATAAGATTCTCAATTATTTAACGACTATTGCCACAATTATCCATCACTTGCCACCCTCTCCGAAATCTGCAAATGTTGTTAAAATAGACATGAACATTTCATAGAAATACTCAGTAGACTCATCACCAATTAATTAATTTACAAAATAATTGAACACATAAACGCAGGCTCTTTAGAAAACATAGGGTGTGGGTAGTCTCTTCTTGTGCATTAAAGCACGTGGCTTCTCTTTGAAAAATCATAGGCTCTTTAAAATCATCGGGTGTGGGTAGTCTCGTCTCGTGCACTTAAGACACGTAAGTTATGCATAATATCATCATTTATCTTACAAGATATTCTCTTCTTTCTTTCTCATGCATAAAAGCATATAAGTTATGACAAGCATAAAAATATAAATATTTCCGAAGAAATACATTCTCTTCTCTTTTCATAAAAATGATTTTCACATAAGTCACATAATATACACATTCACATGCAATCATAATTTAAATCAATTAATAGGGGCGAGTCTACCTTAAATTCAACGAGTGCAAAATCGAGCGGGAAATGACTTCAATCCTTTAAATCTCTGTACGCTTCGTCTGGCCAATTAGAAAAATAAATTAAATTAGTCTTTTGAAATTTATAGTTTAAAAATGATAAATTATAATTTAGGGACTGAAATTGATGATTTGAAAATTGGGGGACTAAAATGAATACTTTGAAAGTTGATGGACTAAAATGAATGATTTGAAAGTTGAGGGACTAAAATGTAAATTTTCAAAAGTTGAGTTGAAGATCAAAACGAATATTAAACTATAGGGCTGAAATAATTGATTTTTAAAATTGAAGTGACTAATTAAATCATTTAAAAACTTAAGGACTGAAATTATACGTTTCAAAACTAAAATGGCTGAATTAAATCATTTTTCGAACTTGGGGACTAAGCTGCAATTTTTCCAAAAGTTCAAAATATACAAATATATACATATATACATATCTCTCTCTTCGCAAAATGAGAGAGAGCAGTAGGGGCAAAGCGTGCGAGGCCCTTATCCCCAAATTCGGCGCCACAGCTGGCGGTTCGTCGGCGCAAGGAGGCGGGGAGTAGCGGTCAAGATGGGTTCAGGCTTGTGGGGTTCTTGGTGCGAGGTTGGGCTTGAAAAATCAAAGCAAATGAGGCTCAAGTTGGGGCGATTTTAGGCGAAAAAACTGGTCGAAGAAGCGGCGGTCGAAGGTGAGTAGCTTGGGTAAGTTATTCTTTTGGGTTCTGGGTTTGATTTGGAGTATTTCGAGTTGGGACCGAGGAGTGTGGTGTGGGAGTTTCGGATTTGGGTGCGGTGGTGGTTTGTGCAGGTTGGGGTGGTGGTGTTTGGGTTGTGATGGAGGTGGCTATGGTGTATTGGTGGTGGCTGCGTTGGTATTGATAATGATGGTTCACTGGGGAGGTTGTGGTGGTTTCGAAAATCGCGGAATCCCATTTGGGTAGTGGTGGAGTCTGGTGGTGTGGTCTGCGTGTGGTGGTGGTAGGGTTGCGATGTGGCAGGTTTGGGCAATGCTTGATGATGAGGGAGGTGGCGGTGCTAGGTTGGAGGTGGTGGCTGTTCCATAGTGAAGACGGTGGTGATGGCTGCATTGGTGGTTTGGGTTGTGCAGTTAACAAAATGGGTAGGGTGATGATGATGATGATGATGATTCATTAGGAATTCTTACCTTGGGGTTGCTGGAAATGGTGTTGAGAGGAGGCTGCTGCAATGGAGTTGAAATGGAGCTGGGAGGAGGCTGGATTGTCGAGAGAGAGAGAGAGAGAGAGAGTGAGAGAGGGTTGAAATGGGAGTGGGTTGGTAAAGTAGAGCTAGGGTATGGTATGGGATTGATGTGATAGGTGGAAGTTGGTAATGTGAAAATCTTGACAAGCAATGCACGTAATTCGAGAAAAATCGTACGTGAATTCAATTGAGTCGAAAAACGAATCTGATAAAATGGGCTTGACGTAATTTTGGATTTAAAATGATTTTGAAAATAATAATTAAAATAAATAATTAAAATTACAAAATTTTGAAAATTCGGAATTTAATTAAAATCAAATGGACTTTACATTTCTCGACTTGGCTAGACGAATACATCGCGGAGTTAACTTAAAAATGGGTGAGATCGCAGTGGCACAGTTTTCCTAATTTTAAAAATAATTATTTAATTGCGTGGAAAATCCCTGGTCGCTACATCTTTGACCAACACTTGGCAATACCTCCCGGCTTCAAGCCTCCACCTTGTCACCTTGGACTCCCTCCCCCCAGGCTGAGGCAGCTTCCGGCTCTGGACCATATATCTTGGTCAATGCCAACTTTGTAAGCAACATGGTCATTCTGCCAAATGGTGACCATCCTACAAACATTTACCATGGTCGCCAACTACACAGCAACCTCGGGCTACCTCCAGGCCTGCTTGAAATTCCCAAATTTTTCTTAGCACTTAACTGTTGGATCTTTAAGTTATTAGGCCCATTAATAATTTAAGAGATAGTTCTAGCCCATGTTAATTATTGAATTGAAGCTTGAGGACCATTGTGCAATTTCAATTAAGTCGACACTTTAACCTAACAAAAGGCATAGACTTTCTATTATGCTTGATGGGACATTTAACTGACGTAGACAGAGGCTTAAAAATCACGCAGATAGAGGCTGCGTTCTTTTTAGGTCTCTTCATTTTTTAGTTGAAAAATACACACATACACGCATCAAATGGAGGAATAAAGGTGCATTTTCTAGTATTATTTTTGGGGAAGATGTTGATTATTGAAGTGTTCTTCTTAAAAAATTGGGTTTCTCTAAGTTTTATCTTAGAATGATTTAGGTGATATTTATTCTCCATTATTATTGTTGTTGTTGGGTTCCATCTATTGTATTAAATGATATTTATTGTAGTTGCCAAGATTGTATCTTGAATATGTGTGTTGGTTACCTCTAAATTTAGGGCAAAAATCTAGGGAAGAAAATATTGTATTCTTATTATTTGGTAATAATGGAATTGTCGATTTGCCTCGTCGATTTTCACTTCTCATTGGAGGGTTTTACAACGTTAGATAATTCATGGTTTTATCGCTTTTGATATTTATAATTCCGATATTCTATTGTTTGGATTGACTTGTTTGCGTTGTTGTTTTCCTATTTTAATCACACAGAGTTTGGGAAAATATTTTTAGCATTGCTACTTATGTTGGCAATTCTATTTGTAGTCTAATTTCCCAATAATGGTATTAAAGCTTAGGTTGGATTATGTGGATTAAAATGAAGGATCTGGTTGGTTGTGTTATGATTAGACTCACTAATCATAATTGGGTAGCTTGGAAGTCTAGGATGAAGGATATCCTTTATTGCAAGGATTTGCATGACCCCGTTGAAGTGGCACGGCTAAACCAAAGGATATGTTAGACAATGATTGGATTAAATATAATAGAAAGACTATCGGAACTATAAGACAGTAGGTGGATAACAGTGTGTTTCATCATGTTGCACAGGAGATTGATGCACAGAAATTGTGATCGAAATTGAAGTCTATGTTTGAGAAAAAGACTACATCCAAAAAGTATTTTTTGATTAGAGACTTGCTCAATATGAAATAGAGACAGAATGGGTGTGATGGAGCACTTGAACAATTTTCAGAATATTGTAAATCAATTGTAAACTATGGGTATGAAACTAGAAGATGAATTGCAGGATTTGTTGCTTTTGAGTTCTTTGCCAGATAGTTGGGAGACCTTTGTTGTGACTATCAATAATTCTGCTTCCAATGGTGTTTTGACTATAGAGTCTGTGAAAGACAGTATGCAAAATGAGGAATCAAGAAGAAAGTACTCAAGTGTACATGCAGGTTTAAATCATGCACATGCTCTTGTTGTAGAGAACATGGGGAGAAATTGGAATAGATAGCAGAAATGTCGCAGCAAGTCAAGAGGTTGGTCAAAATCAAAAGACAAAAAGTCAACTTGTTACCGTTGTGGCAATGTGGTTCACATTAAAAGAAATTGTCGAATTTAGTTGAGAGAGCAAAGAGAAGGTATCAATCAGAAGAAGGAAGATGAAAATAACACTACAGTTGTTGTATCCATCAGTGATGAAGTGCTTTCTTGTGTAGATGGTCATTTCCTACACGTGGGTGATTCTAGTACTGAGTGGATTGTTGATAGTGGTACTTCCTACCATGTTTGTTCGAACATGGACTTGTTTGCAAAATACACAGCTGGTGATTTTGGTTTTTCAAAGATGAGAAATACTAGTCAATCTAAGATTGTTGGGATTGGTAATATTTACTTGCAAATAGAGCTTGGCTACTCGTTGATACTGAATGATGTGAGGCATATTGCTGATATGCACCTCAATCTAACTTCAGTTATGGCTCTCGACAGACATGATTATTATAACAAATTCCGTGTTTTGAATTGGAAATTGTCAAATGGCACTTTGATTGTTGCCAAAGGAAAAGTTTGTTGCACGCTCTACAAGACTTACGCAAAAGCTTGTAAAACTGAGGTAAATATAGTTACAGATACTTCTCTTGATTTATGGTACAAGAGGCTTGGTCACATGAGTGAAAAAGGTTTACAGGTTCTGGCTAAGAAAACATCTATTTCTTTAGCCTAAGGTATGTCCCTAAACCAATGTGATCATTGTTTATACGGTAAATAACACATAGTTTCTTTTAATGGTTCATTTAAAAGAAAACATGATATATTGAAACTTGTGCATTCTAATGTGTGCTCTCCAAGTGATTAGCTTCTTTGGGTGAAAATAAGTATTTCCTCACATTTGATGATGATGGTTCTAGGAAACTTTTGGTTTGTATGTTGAAATCTAAATATCAGGTATTTCAGAGTTTTCAACAGTTTCATACCATGGTAGAACGAGAAACGAGGAATCCCTTGAAATGTCTCAGCACAGATAATGGTGGGGAATATACTTCACATGAGTTCAGGGATTATTGCTCAAAATTTGGGATTCGACATGATTTTACAGAAGCATGTACTCCTCAACATAATGGTGTGGCAGAAAGGATTAACTGTACCCTTCTTGACAGAGTCAGATGCATGTTGAAGACAGTCAAGCTACCCAAAATCTTTTGAGCTGAAGCAGTTCAGATGCTTGCTATTTGATAAATAGATCTCCATCTGTTCGTTTGGACGTTGATATTCCAGAAAGAGTTTGGACAGGAAAAATGTTTCCTACTCTCATCTGAAAGTGTTTGAGTGTAAAGCTTTTGTGCACGTGCCTAAGGAACAGAGATCGAAACTTGATGACAAAGCTACTCCTTGTATATTTCTCAGTTATGGTAATGAATGGTTAGGGTACAAGTTTTGGGATCCAAAGAAAAAGAAGATTGTGAGAAGTAGAAATGTGGTCTTTCATAAAGACCAAACCATTGAAGATTTGGATAAATTGGAGCAGCCTAGAGTGACTGTAGTTGTTCCTGATCTCGCATATACTAGTACTGCAACATCACAACCTATTGTTGAAGAGAACTTTGCTCCTATTGATGAGAATGTTGATGACATTGCTCATGATAATATACTAGCTGATGAGAATTCTAATAAGGGGGAGCTGATACCTGATACAGAAGAAGAGGAAGAAGCACATGTTAGAAGATCTACCAGAGATCACAGGCCATCTACTAGGTATCCTACTTCAGACTATAGTTTGCTTACTACTGATGGGGAGCCAGAAAGTTTTTCTGAGGCACAGGTTGACAGAGATAAGATTTAGTAGATGAAAGCAATGACAGAAGAGACGAATTCTTTGAGAAAGAATGATACTTATGACTTGGTAAATCTTCCTAAGGGCAGAAAAGCATTGAGAAATAAATGAGTGTATAAAATCAAACGAGACGACAATGGTGATTTCATGAAGTACAAGGCTCGTTTGGTTGTTAAAGGCTTTGGGCATAAATATGGTGTTGATTTTGACGAGATATTCTCTCCTATTGTGAAAATGACATCTGATGCGTGTCGCAATGCACCAAAATAATAAATAATTCCTTACTTGTCAAATATTAATTAATAATGTAGCAGCGAGAGTAAGGGTCGATCCTATGAGGAACGAAAACTAATTTTAGTTGTTCGATCAATTAGAATGGAATGGAGGGTTTGTTATTTAAAATTGCTTGAATAAAAAAATATGCATAAAAATAAACAATTAAATATGACTAGAGAAATAATATAAAAAGAAATCTTGTTCTCGGGTTCGGTTGTACCCTCAATTAATGTTATACCTTTCATTGTAACGTGTTTTTATCCCTAATTCAATTATCAATCATAAATAATCAACAAGCTCTGATTATCTAAATTCTTCCTTATGTGTATTGATTCAAAACAAGCTCTTCGAACCAATTCTAGCCACGGACAATCCTAAACAAGCTCTTAGGATTTAATGCACGACTAGTATGAAAATTTAGAAGAATAGATTGAATTGGATCGTTAATTACACAAGCTCGAATTAATCAATCCAAGTTGAATTATTACTAAACATGCACGAGATTTATTTGCTACTAAAGTAAAGATTCAATGACAATTACGGATCAAGAATCTAAACATAGCATATTCATGAATTCAAAGATAAATAATCCAATTGGCCAAATTAAACTATTAATCAAATAAACTCAATGAACATTCAAAACATAATAATCCAACAATTGAAATAAATGAATAAATTCACGCTACTAATTTGTAGGAAAAGAAAATAACATAATTAAGTTAACACAACTTCTCCTTTGAACAAGATATGTAATTTAGCCTAGCATGATTGTGGTAGATTCTTCAAGTTGCTTCACGAATTCCATTGTTGTTGATGTTCTTGCGCTTGAAAATCTCCAAAGAATGCTCTATATTTTTCTCTCAATTTTCCTCAATGTGTAGCCTCTTTCAAAAATAATAAAAGTCTCTTTTTCTTGTCATGAAATTCCCTTTTTATAGTCTCAATTTCGTGCCCTAACTTTGGGATCAAGAAATCCCAAAATTATGGAAAGAATTAAATATGGAAATTTTTGACTTGAATAGTTACGGCCGTAACATTTCCTTTATGGCCGTAAAGAGGTTTCTGCTGATTTTCTTCTTTTGAAGGTTACGGCCGTAAATTCTGATTTACGGCCGTGAATGTGTTTCTGCTGCTTTGTCTTAACACGGTTACCACTTTTACGCCCGTGAATATGTAACCTTACGGCCGTAACCAATTTTGCATCTAAATCCCCAATCTTCAGTTTTGCGTGCATTTTGGTCCTTTTTTCTTCTTTTTTAATCCTATACAATATAAAATATAAAATGCATTAATAATACTTAGATAGAATCACATTATTGCGTATTCAAGGATATAAGTGCATCAAATAAACGTTAATATAACACTTATCAAATTCCCTCACAATTTAACCATTGTTCGTCCTCGAACAAAGATTCACAAAGAAAAGAATAGGATTCAAACAATAGATTATAATTCAGAGACTTGAGGTTGCAACCCACTTTTCTTTAACAAAAATGTTCCATTGCATGATCGGATTGTGTTCGTGTGTGCTACAGATACAACGCCCTTTATTTCTCATCCCAATCATGACTCGATATGGTTTATTTCCTTGCACCTCTCGTGTTTGCTCACATCCCAACCATTTATGAGTGACTACGAGGAGAATAATTTCGCCCAACTCCAGTGGAAATCAGTTGCGTAAATCAAGTTAGTTATGATGTGAATTCAGTCAACACAGTATCCCCGACCACATTCATAGCACCAACCCTAGACCAAGCAATTCAAACCACTCATAAGCATATGTAATGGGAGTTAACACCCTCACAAGATATTTCTCTCTTCGCACAAAGTGTATAAGGGTTTGAATTTTTCGCTCATCTCTCTGCATGGATAAGTCAGTACCACAGATTGCCTAACTGTCATAACCGGAGCCAACAATAACACAAGTGCAAAGGGAAGGTTTTTATTTGGTTGTAACGGGGCTTCAGGTCAGGTAGGGAAAAAGGATATATTTAGGCTGAGTCGAGAAGGAATTTCGCAAACTAAGTCGATTCAAAATAACATTACTTCCTTCTCCCTTAATATGATCTTTATTGTTTCCCGCTACCCAACTTTATTCACACTTGAATCTCTTCTTTTCTTTTCTCTCTTTTTTTTTCACAAGTTGAGTGTTTGACATCCTCAACTACTAATTTTCATGACTAACTTCCTTTTCATTGCTTTCTCTCTTTCGATTTTTTTTTCGATTATAGACTGCAACTTTTTTTTTTTTCAAATCATTACGCAGTCATCAATTGGCACAAGATAGAATTACAATCCCCTGAATTCAGTCCATTACACAACCATTGCCCAACACAAGATAATCATCTCAACTTCTTAGACTTAGACCATAGCACAATCCTCAATCAACAAAAGCTTGCGAATCCCTTCTCTTATGGGTTCAAAACAGATACAATGCGAAAGAAAGGGTATTTGTGGCTTGTAGCGTGGCATAAAAATTCAAAGAAAGGCTAAGGATCAAACGGGCTTCTAATGGTCCATGTAGCAAGGTAGGTTCTTTTAGCAAGTCAAATTTGGCTTAACCTATTGCCTTTGCTATAATTTGCACTTGAATCAAGAAGCTACAACGGTATGCACAAGAAAGCACATCCAAGCATAACCCAATCATGCAGGACACACATCAAAGAATTAAGAGCTCATAAGTATTAAAAACAGCTCTTAGGCTCAAAAGCTCACAAATTATGGTTTTCATGTGTTTCTCCCATCCAATTATGAGTTATAGGTCATTGCTTGATCTTCATTCCAAATCTAAGTCCATTGGTCGAGGATAACGGTTAAAAGTATTTAAACCATCACTACTCACAAAAGTATAATAATTGGGACGTTCAGGGTTATATATGAAGGAATAATCTGTCTATTGTGGGTTGGGTTGACTAGGTTGTAGATATTTGAATTTTTTTTTTTACTTTTCATTTTCAACCTATTTGTGAGGCTTTGGACGAGATGATCTCTATGTGCTCAATTTATATCCAATTATGCAATGATTTTTCAAAAAAAAAAAAAAATGAACCAAAAGTGGGGTCGCTTCCTATCAAAGATTAAAATGGATGCTGACTCAAACTGAATTTTAACGTTTCGACTACAGAAAGAAGATAAAGATATTAAGCTTACAATAAATTCCCCCCCCCCCACACTTAGACAAAACAATGTCTTCATTGAAAAATAAAGCTAAACAGTAGAAGGGGGAAAACAAATTTTTAAATTTGAAATTTCTGGGTTTACGGCCGTAAAGATGTGTCTTACGGCCGTAATCAGGCCTCTGAAAATTTTGGAGAAAGGTTAATTACGGACGTAAAGATGTGTCTTACGGCCGTAAGGTGGTTTCTGAATAAATGTTTAAAAATTGAATTACGGCCGTAAGGTGTGTCATACGGTCGTAAGGTTGCCTCTGAGTTTTTTTTTTTTGAAATGACTAAATAAAAGTAAAATAACTAAAAATGCAAATACGAAAATAAAGGGTTGAGGGGGTAAAGAAACTCCCTTCTCGGGTTGCCTCCCGAGCAGCGCCGCTGTTTACAGTCGTTGGCTCGACTGAGTCATTTCTCATTCAACCGGGATTAGGTGGATTCCCAAAGCTCAACTTTCTCTTCATATTCTTCATTAGTGCCTGCAAAATAGGGGGTGGAGATATTTCATCAGAGCCTGGTAATGAGATGGATGAGATTTTACTTGATTTCGGTAACTTTGGACAGTCCTTTCCTCCAACATCGAGAACTTCCTGTACTAAAGAGTTATTCACATTAACAAAATAAACAGGATCATCACCAAAATTTTTGGAATCGTAAATATTGAATTGAACAATTTCATTATCAAATTCCATGGAAAGTGTGCCACTACTAACATCTATCTTAGTCTTAGATGTTTTTAGAAATGGTCTACCTAACAAAATAGGAGTAGAGTTGGGGGAGTGGTTATCATTCATGTCCAATACATAAAAATCTGCAGGAAATACTAACCCGCCTACTTGCACTAGAATGTCTTCAACTACCCCGTCAGGATAAGCATTAGAACGATCGGCTAATTGAATTATAACATTAGTTTCAATCAGTTTGGCAAGTTTTAATGAAGCATAGGTGGACCTAGGCATTACATTGATAGATGCTCCTAAGTCTATTAAAGCACGATTTATTTTCTTATTGCCTATTTGACAAGGTATGGTAAACATACCTGGATCCTTGCACTTGGGAGGTAATTTTCTTTGAAGAAGTGCAGATACAGACTCACTTATTCTTACCATCTCATTTTCCACCAGTTTCCGTTTGCTAGTGCATAAATCTTTTAAAAATCTTGCATACCGGGGAACTTGCTTGATGGCCTCCAATAGCTGGATATTGATTTCAACATTCCTAAACATTTCTAACATGTCCTTTTCCTTGCTCTCTTTGTTTGTCTTCGCTAACCTGCTAGGAAAAGGTGGAGGTGTTAGTTTAACATTTAAATGGGAATCAGTTTTTACCTGAGGGTTTTGCGAAGTGTCGTTTCTCTTCCCGACTCCTTCCTTTTCATCTTCCTCCATTTCAGGTGCAGCCGGTTCCAATTGCGGACCTTCAATTTCCTTTCCACTCCGGAGAGTTATGGCGCTCACGTTTTTGGGATTAACCTCGGGCTGTGATGGTAGCTTCCCTCCAGATTGTGCTTCCAATCTATTTATGGCAGTGGCCATTTGGCTCATTTGATTTTCCAGGTTTTGAATGCTTGACTTGGTATCCTGTTGGAATTGCATCGTGTTAGTTGCCAACATCTTAACCATATCCTCAAGAGACGTACCTGAATTTTGAGGTTTTTGTTGATATTGTCCCTGTGGTTGGAAAGTCCCTTGCTGCTGGAATTGTCCTTGTGGCTCTTTTGAGTTAAAACCCGGGGGTTTGTTATTTCCGTAGCTTAGGTTGGGGTGATCCCTCCATCCTGGATTGTAGGTATTAGAGTACGGATTGTACTGTTGTCTTTGGAATGGAAACCCTTCTGCAGTCTTTACCTGTTCGCCATTCTCCTCTTGCAACACCGGACATGTATCCGTTGGATGTCCAAAGTTTGAACAGATTCCGCATGCTTTGGCTTGTTTCGAATTCCCTACAGCAAGATGCTTAACGAGATTGGTTAGTTCATATAATTGACCTTCGATATTGGAACTATTTACCTCGTTCACTCGGCGGACTTGGGAATCTCGGGTTGAATTGAATTGCTGAGTATTTTCTGCCATATTAGAGATTAAAGCCCGCGCTTGTTCCGGCGTCTTGTCCATCAGTGCTCCTCCACTTGCGGCATCTATCATGTTTCTATCCATCGGTGCTAAGCCTTTGTAGAAATACTGCACCAGGCGTTGCTCACTGATCTGATGGTGGGGGCAGCTCGAAATGAGTTTCTTGAAGTGCTCCCAGTACTCATATAATGTCTCGCCATTGCTTTGGCGAACCCTGCAAATCTCCTTCCGGATTGTCCCCGCCCTAGATGCAGGGAAGTATTTTTCCAAAAAGAGTCTTTTTATGTCGTTCCAAGTAGTAACTGTTCCCGATGGTAGGCAATAGAGCCAGTCGGTGGCGGCATCCTTCAATGAGAATGGGAAGGCTCTCATTTTTATTTGCTCCTCGGTAATGCCCGTGGGCCTCATACTGTCGCAAACTACATGGAACTCCTTTAGATGTCTATATGGATCTTCACCAGCATGTCCCCGAAAAGTAGGTAGAAGGTGGATCAACCCGGATTTTAGCTCAAATGTTCTTCCTTCTTCTACCGTTGGAAAAGTGATACATAAGGGCTGTTGAGCCACATCGGGAGTAGCCAGTTGTTTAAGAGTTCTGTTGTCGATGTTGTTAGTTGCCATTTGTCGTGCTGCTCTCCTTTGCTGTCGAAAAGTCCTCTCAATTTCTGGGCCAAGATCAAAAAGTTCACAATTAATTGACTGAATTTTAAGCATATAAGCAAAGGAGCACAAATATAATTTTTTTTTGAAAAATTATATAAATAAAATAGGAAATAAAATAAAAACAAAATAAATGCAGAAAAATAAAATTCTAATTGATTAAACACTAAATTGGTTAACCGTCCCCGGCAACGGCGCCAAAAATTTGATGCGTGTCGCAATGCACCAAAATAATAAATAATTCCTTACTTGCCAAATATTAATTAATAATGTAGTAGCGAGAGTAAGGGTCGATCCCACGAGGAACGAAAACTAATTTTAGTTGTTCGATCAATTAGAATGGAATGGAGGGTTTGTTGTTTAAAATTGATTGAATAAAAAAATATGCATAAAAATAAACAATTAAGTATGACTAGAGAAATAATATAAGAAGAAATCTTGTTCTCGGGTTCGGTTGTACCCTCAATTAATGTTATACCTTTCATTGTAACGTGTTTTTATCCCTAATTCAATTATCAATCATAAATAATCAACAAGATCTGATTATCTAAATTCTTCCTTATGTGTATTGATTCAAAACAAGCTCTTCAAACCAATTCTAGCCACAGACAATCCTAAACAAGCTCTTAGGATTTAATGCACGACTAGTATGAAAATTTAGAAGAATAGGTTGAATTGAATCGTTAATTACACAAGCTCGAATTAATCAATCCAAGTTGAATTATTACTAAACGTGAAAGAGATTTATTTGCTACTAAAGTAAAGATTCAATGACAATTACGGATCAAGAATCTAAACATAGCATATTCATGAATTGAAAGATAAATAATCCAATTTGCCAAATTAAACTATTAATCAAATAAACTAAATGAACATTCAAAACATAATAATCTAACAATTGAAATAAAGGAATAAATTCACGCTACTAATTTGTAGGAAAAGAAAATAACATAATTAAGTTAACACAACTTCCCATTTGAACAAGATATGGAATTTAGCCTAGCATGATTGTGGTAGATTCTTCAAGTTGCTTTATGAATTCCATTGTTGTTGATGTTCTTGCGCTTGAAAATCTCCAAAGAATGCTCTATATTTTTCTCTCAATTTTCCTCAATGTGTAGCCTCTTTCAAAAATAATAAAAGTCTCTTTTTCTTGTCATGAAATTTCCTTTTTATAGCCTCAATTTCGTGCCCTAGCTTTGGGATCAAGAAATCCCAAAATTATGGAAAGAATTAAATATGGAAATTTTTGACTTGAATAGTTACGGCCGTAACATTTCCTTTACGGCCGTAAAGAGGTTTCTGCTGATTTTCTTCTTTTGAAGGTTACGGTCGTAAATTCTGATTTACGGCCGTGAATGTGTTTCTGCTGATTTGTCTTAACACGGTTACCACTTTTACGACCGTGAATATGTAACCTTACGACCGTAACCAATTT
Source organism: Ligustrum vulgare (assembly GCA_963555705.1). Lineage (NCBI taxonomy): Eukaryota > Viridiplantae > Streptophyta > Magnoliopsida > Lamiales > Oleaceae > Ligustrum > Ligustrum vulgare. The sequence continues at coordinate 14,255,414 of OY743186.1, read as the reverse complement.
TCCATCTAAATCCCCAATCTTCAGTTTTGCGTGCATTTTGGTCCTTTTTTCTTCTTTTTTGATCCTATACAATAAAAAATATAAAATGCATTAATAATACTTAGATAGAATCACATTATTGCGTATTCAAGGATATAAGTGCATCAAATAAACGTTAATATAACACTTATCAACATCCATCAGAGTTGTTTTGGAGTTAGCAGCCAGTCTAGACCTAGAAATGGGGCAACTTGATGTGAAGACTATCTTCCTACGTGGTGATTTGGAAGAAGAGATTTATATGTTTCAACTAGAAGATTTTGAAGTAAAGGGGAAACAACACCTTGTATGCAAATTGAATAAAAGTTTTTACGGGCTCAAGTAAGCTCCAAGGCAATGGTATAAAAAGTTTGATACTTTTATTGCAAGTCAAGAATACACAAGGACGAATGTAGATCCTTATGTTTATATTTGATCTTTTCCAGGTGACAAGTTTATTATTTTACTGCTTAATATTGATATTATGCCTATAGTTGGCCAGGATGTGGGGTTGATCAAGAAATTGAAAGAAGCCTTACATAAGTCATTTGATATGAAAGATTTGGGGCAGGCTAAATAGATATTGGGCATGGAGATAGTTCGGGACAGAAAATCTAAGAGGTTGTGGTTATCACAAGAAAAATATATTGAACGGGTTCTTGAAAGGTTCAGTATAAAAGGAGCTAAATCAGTTAGCTCACCTCTTAGTGGTCATCTCAAACTTACCAAAAGATCCTGTCTTTCAAGGAGTGAAGAGAAGAAGAAGATGGAAGCACTACCCTATTCTTCAGCAGTTGGTAGTTTGATGTATGCTATGGTATGTACTCGTCCAGATATTGCACATACAGCTGGCGTGGTAAGCAGATTTCTGTCTAATTTGGGCAAAGATCATTGGGAAGTAGTAAAATGGATTATGCGGTATCTTAGGGGAATTTCTACTTTGTGTTTGGGCTTTGGGGGGGTTCGGCCATTTTTGATAGTGTATACAGATGCATATATGACGGGAGATCTTGACAACAGAAAATCTACATCTGGGTACTTATTTACTTTTGTAGGGGCAGCTGTTTATTGGTAGTTAAGATTACAAAAATGTATAGCTTTGTCTACTACTAGGCTAAGTATATTGCAGTTACCGAAGCAAGTAAAGAGATGATATGGATGAAAAAGTGTTTTGAGGAGCTCAATGTGAAGCAAGGTGAGTACATCATTTATTGCGATAGTCAGAGTGCTCTTGAGCAAAGTAAGAATTCTACTTTCCGTTCTCATACTAAACACATTGATGTGAGGTATCATTGAATAGTTGGAGCCGTTGACGAGAAATTATTGCAGTTGGAAAAGATTCACATTGATAAGAATGTTGCTGATATGTTGAGCAAAGTTTTTTTTTTTTTTGGACAATTCAACCTAAATCTAAACCCACCCACAATTCCCCCTCCCCCCCCTCCCGTGGAAATTCGAACCCAAGTTCGTGGACTTGGTAAGGGATGACGCAACCACAACGGAAGAGCCCTTGATCTCCAATTAAGTTGACACTTTAGCCTAACAAAAGGCAGAGACTTTTCTATTATGCTTGCTGGGACATTTTACTCACGTAGACGAAGGCTGAAAAATCACGTAGACAGAGGTTGTGTTCTTGCTCGGTTTTCTTTATTTTCAGTTGAAAAATACACACATACACACATCAAATAATGGAGGAATAAAGGTGCATTTTCTAGTATTATTTTTGGAGAAGAAAGTGTTGATTATTGAAGTGTTTTTCTTCTTCAAAAATTGGGTTTCTCTAAGTTTTATCTTATAATGGTTTAGGTGATATTTATTCTCCATTATAATTGTTGTTGTTGGGTTCCATCTATTGTATAAGATGATATTTATTGTAGTTGCCAAGATTGCATCTTGAAGATGTGTATTGATTACCTCTAGATTTAGGGCAAAAATTTGGGGAATTAAATATTGTATTCCTATTATTTGTAATAGTGGAATTTTCGATTTGCCCCATCGAATTTCCCTTCTCATTGGAGGGTTTGTAGGGTTTTACGACGTTAAATAATTTATTATGTTATTGCTTTTGATATTTATAATTATGGTATTCTATTGTTTGGATTAGCTTGTTTGCGTTGTTGATTTCCTATTTTAATCATATGGAGTTTGAGAAAATATTTTTAGCGTTGCTACTTGTGTTGGCAATTCTATTTGTAGTCCAATTTCTCAACAGTAACCACCTTTATGTTATAGATTTCATTGTCCAAAAATAACTCTAGAAAAAATAGATATTTTGACTTTAATAAATTTTGAGTAGATATTGGATTTAAACGGTAGGGTAAACAACACCAATGACCACTAACCTTTGTATTTCTTTCGATAATAGTACATAACGTTTAGATTTTGACATTTACACCCTCAGAATCACCATACGATGCGAAAGTAGTCCCTATCGTCAGATTCCATTAATTCCCACCGTTAAAAATAGCTATATTTCACAAATGATCCATAACCTTTGAATTATTTGTGATAATAGTCCATAACATATTAAGTCCTTGTTTGGTGTATTTATTTTGTAGCCTAAAAACGTTTGACGTATTTAGTTTCTAACATATTAAGTCCCTGTTAAAGACCAATTATTTCAAATAACATGGTTTATATTTTTAATTTTTGAAGAATTTATGGTTAAAAAATAATATATTTTTTTGGATTTATGTATTGATAGAATGCATTGCTGAAAATGAGTTTTAAAAAAATTCGATTCGTCTAACTGATCCGTCAATCCTATCCAAAAAATCTCAAGCAAACCTCGGGGAAGATCCTGATCCATTAAAACTTTTGTGGGACGAATTTGGATTGGTTCTAAATATCAAAAATTGATAATCATAATCAAAAGTGGTTAAAAAGTAAAAAAAAAAAAAAGTAGATTTATGTATAGATTATTTTATTGATAAAATAAGTGGTTGAAAACGAGTTTTAACATATCTGATCCGCCAAACTGAACCGTTGATTCGATCTGATCTAAAAAATCCCAATCTACAGATCGGTGGATGATCAAGAGGTAGATCTGGATCGACTAAAAATTTTGTGGGGCGGATTTGGATTGGTTTTGAAAATCGAAAATAAAAAATCGTATTTAAAAGTAGAATTGTTAAAGTCATATTTGTTATTCAATTCTAAAATGATGTCCATTGTGTTTATTTGTTTATGGTCCATGAAATTTTAGTTTTTACTAATATGTTGAATTATTAATGTGGTGATTTTTTCTAAAAATCTTTTATAGTGCACTTTAGAAATTCAGAATAAACTTTATTGTCTTAAAACAAATTTTCAATAATGCATTATATCAATAAAATAATCTATACATAAATCCAAAATAATTCTTACTTTTTAACTACAAATTCTTCAAAAATTATAAACCACATTATTTTTTAATAATTGGTTCAAGATGAGGCTTAATATGTTAGGGACTAAATATGCTAAACGTTTGTAGGTTACAAAATAAATAAGTCAAACAAGAGCTTAATATGTAAGGGACTATTATCACAAGTAACTCAAGGTTAGGAGATTATTTGTGAAATTTACCTATTTTTAACGACAGAGATTAACGGGATTTGACGATAGGGACTATTTTCACAAAGTATGGTGATTCTGAGGGTGTAAATATCAAAATCTAAATGTTATGGACTATTATCACAAGAAACTCAAAGGTTATGGACCATTTGTATTGTTTAACCTAAATTGTATAAAAACTGGTTGCATTTGTTAAACACATATACTGCAACCCCATCCCTCATCTTCTCCATCCACTGCTGAATGGCTTCTTGACTCGGGTGCACCACATCATGTGACCACAGATTTGTCCAATCTTTATCTCCATTCCCCATATGATGGCTCCGATGATGTTTTTATTGGTAATGATTCGAGTCCGATGATCAATCACATTGGCTCCATTACCATGTCTTCCCTTCTCTTGCTAATGTGCTGTGTGTTCCCACCATGACCAAAAATCTTATTTTTTCTCTCAGCTTTGTAAAACCAATAATTTCTCTATTATTTTTTTCGTTTTCCTCCATTCATTTGACAGATCGTCGCACGGGGGCCATTCTCATTCAGGGACCGCGTAAGCATGGTGTTATGTTTGGTCAATCTCTAGTACCCTAAAGACGCTACCAGATGATCGTTTGTCATTTAATTTCTTCTAATGAATTCAGTCTATTGCAAAATAATTTATCTAGTTTCTCTTGTAAATCTTGCAAAATCAATAAAGTTACATCTTACCGCTCTTTGATTCCACTCTTACTTCTTCCATACCCTTAAAATTACTTCTTTATGGACCTTGCCGGTTTTCTCTCTTGATGGCTACAAATATTACGGATCATTTCAAATACCTCAATATTTTGTCAACAACGTCCAACTTGGAGTTTACTAGGATCATGCATAAATTGACTCACGACACTTACTGTAGATGCAATATCTACCATAGTATGAGACAAATAAATCAATTTTTCCATAAATATATCATAGCTTCCTTTATCAATAGGATCGAGATGCTTTCAAGCATAGGAATAATTTATGGTTCTACTCAAAAGTAATATTAGCAGACCTACATCCAAGCATGTCTGTTTTGGTTAACAAATCAAGAGTGTATTTTCTTTGATATAAGAAAATACCATTATTTGATCAGGTCACCTCAAGTCCCAAGAAGTATTTCAAATCACCAGTCCGTTTCATCTCAAATTGATGTAAGTCCTTACGGGAATCAAGTAGAAACTCGCCAAATTAATTGAAGAACACATGAAAAGTTCCAAATTCGAGCAGTAAAACGATGACCCAAGCCTCACGATTCAAGAACCTAAGGAATATTAGACAAATTGAGATACATAAACAATAACCAATATGGGGTACCCACAAATGTTGTCCACGCCTTTAATAAGTTCTAATGTTGATCGCCATAGAGATGTAAATCTCCGATAAGTTCTAAAAAGTTCAATTAAGAAGCAAGAGAAGGGAATCCTCACCTTTTAAATTAATAAATCACTCAACAAACAAATTCTTATTAAAGTTACAATGAAGATACCTTTGAATAAGTTACAAGAATAAAGATTCTAACCTGCTTAGGAAATTAAATAAAATCTAATCTAATTAGGAAATAAATAAAAACGCTAATAATAAAGTCCTAATTTAATTGATACAATAATAAGTAAAAATAAATAAAAAATGAAACTTTTTTAAAATTATAAAAATTACAAGTTCCCGTCAAAATAATTAAATCCCAAATTTATCACCCCAAACAATGGAACTTGTCCATAAAATCAGCGGTTTCAAGGGAATTAGCCTATGAGTTTCCCTCAGTGGTTCGTTTCTACTTATTCACCACAACTTCTTTTACTAGGTAAGTGATAAGTGCATTTTATACACTTATTTGTATGTATAAATTAGATTATATTATTGTCATTCTTGAAAAATTTCTACTTAATTGCTTTATAATTGTTTATATTTTAGGAATTTTCCCAAAGTCATTGGAATGAAGCACTAAAGTGGAAAGTGGGCATTTGGATGTCATCTGAAGCTTAAGGGCTCAAAATCGATGATGGAATTGTCAATCGGGATTTCCAAGGAGAGCTAAGCTGAAGGAATCAAGGTTCGAGAGCTAAATTGAAGATGGACTTAAGTTTGGAAGAAGATTTGAAGAGTTTTGGAAGTTCAAGGACTTAATTGTTGCAATCAGAAGATGAATGATTCATGTGCAAATAAAGTTCAAGGGCCAACTTAAATGTACCAGAAAGATGGAAATTGCAATTAAAGATTTGAACTGCACGGCCAAGGGATATATATGTGATGGCCTCGCGAGATTTCTGAATTAAATAGAACCAGTTTTTAGTCTATTGCGCAGCCATCAAAATTTACCTGCGCGGTCGCGCAGTTGTCCGAGGTCCAGCGAAGAAAAGCCCATGTGTGGATTTCAGTGTGATTTATCCTAGGTTTCTTGAAAAATCTATAAAATGGACTTATCAAGCACGAATTCAGAACATTCACACACATACTCTAGAGGCACAATTCATTATCAAAGATTTAGAGATTTGGAGATAACATCGTAGAAGACAATTCTTGGTGCAAGAGTTCTTCTATTTTTCTTGTTTTCAAATTACTCATGATGTTTAGTTTAGATTATTACTGCATTTTTGATTTGATATATTATGAGTAACTAAACTATTTGTTGGGATCTTATGATGTAGCGTAGTTTTACGCCTTTAATTTCATTACTTAAGTTTTACGATTTGATTGCATGTGTAAGGTTTTATTTTGTGTTCAATGCATGAATTAACTGCCCACTAATTCATTGATTAATTGGATCATTTTCTTAATCCAAGAGGTGAGCTAATGATCTAGAATTAGGAATAAAATTAGGTAATTGAATGAGCGATAGAGATTTACGTTTGTTGTTATTGCGGTCTTAATTCAGCTCTTATATTCCATGCACCTAATCATTACAACCTGTTGTTCATTAACATAGTTGACTAATTAGGTAGACTTGGGTTAAACTCGAGAGGGAAATTCCATGTGCATAAGTGAACTCGATCGATCACATTAGGAGATTAAAACTTGAGTAGTGAGATTAAAGATATTGACTACGTGAACTCGTGACATCCCAACTCTGCATCAATTGTTTTACAAACTCATTTTTATTTCTTGCTTATTGTTTTTAGTTTAATCTCTAGATTCATCATAATTTCAGTTACTTGTTGTTCAAATAAAGTGAGAATTAGAATCACTTTTATAATTAATCCAATTCCTCGTGGGAGTAATAACTCGAACTTTTGAAGTTCACTTTATTACTTGGATGCGACATCGTACACTTGCGATTAGGACGCATCAAGTTTTTGGCGCCGTTGTCGGGAATCGTCATTAATATCGCTTTCTTTTGATTTTTGCTTTAATTTGAATTTTACTTTTAGTTATTTTTAATTTTTATTTTTATGCTAAGAAGACCTAAGAATTATGATTTGCTTCCCTTTGATTCAGAAATCGAGTGTACTTTGAGAAGAAGGCGTAAACAGCAATTGGAAGCAGCTTCGCAACCAGACAGAAGAATGGTAGCCGATGGGTTTCCAAATACCCCATAATTCCTAAAAATCCATTAGTTAATCAGAATCAACCTGATGATGCACTTGAGTAGGAGCCTCAAGCTCGAGGAGGATGACCATTGAGGGAGTACATGGTCCCACATGTGGGAAATATCAGGATATGTGTCGTGCCACTAGCCATTCCTGCCAACAACCATGAGATCAAAACTTCATTGATCTCATTGATCCAACAATAGGAAGTATTCCATGGGCTACCTTCTGAAGATCCCCATTAGCATTTACGAGCTTTTCAAGAAATCTGTGACATGCAGCGGATGAATAGAGTTCCAACAGAAGCTGTAAAAATGAAGCTATTTTCATTCTCTCTTACAAACAAGGCTAAAGTATGGTTCTATTCATTGCCCGCAAGCTCCATAACTTCATGGGTTATTTTGAGTCAGAAATTTGTGGATAAGTTCTTTCCACAGGAAAGAATGTCAAAGCTTAGGAGAGATATATTGGCTTTCAGTCAACAACAAGGGGAATCAATATTTGAAGCATGGGAGAGGTTCAATGAATTGCTTAGGAAATATCCTACACATGGCATAGCTGATTGGATACTAATTCAGCAATTTTACAATAGTCTGATCCATGAGAACAAGAGGCATGCGGACTCAGCTGCAAGTGGATCATTAATGGATCTGACTTACGAGGAGGCCTCGGTAATCTTTGTGAAGATGACAGCGAATAGTTACCAATGGTACTCAGATCGAGCTGTGCAAAAGACTGCAGAAATTTTGGAAGTGGATGGGATCACTATGTTAAATGCTAAGGTTGATGCTTTGGTGAAGAAATTTGATAGTTTGGAAAAGCAATCAGTACATTCCGTTCAAGAAAATTTTGTGATAATTTTTTTGAAAATCATGGGGTTCGTGAGTGTCCTGCTACACTACAAGATCAAACAACTGTGAAGGAAGTTAATTACATGGGAAATAATCAATAGCAAAGAGGACCATACTCTCAAACCTACAATATTGAGTGGAGAAAGCATCCCAACTTCTCTTGGTTGAATAACCAAAATGTTTAGAATCCTCCTGATTTTCAACAACAACCACAACAGAAAAAGCAGCAACAGTTTCAGGTGAATCTTAAGGAAAACATGGATATGATAGTACAACTTGTCAAAAGCCAACAAGAAATGCTGCAGACTCAACAATTTAAAATAAAGGAGCTAAAGAATCAAGTTGGTCAGCTAGCAGTGAACAGAACAGAAAGACAACCTGGACAATTGCCTAGCAATACAGTAACCAACCCAAGGGAGAATGTTTGTGTAATCACCAACAGAAGTGGATACATTTGAAAGAAGTGAAAATTGAGAAATTTGATCAAATGGTTGAGAAAAAGAAGGAAGAGAGTCCAAAAGTAAAAGATCTGTCTGATGGAGAAAAAGAACAAAAAGAGCAGGACAATGTGTTGAATCAGGTAGAGGGACCAAAGAAAGTGAATAATGATGAGGGGAGACCAGCAAGATCATCGGTAAAACCTTATGTACCACCAATTCCATACCCAGGAAGAGTAGTGCATCACTTGAAGGAGCAACAATTTAACATGTTTCTGGACATATTGAAGAAGTTTTATATCAACATCCCCTTCATCGAGGAAATTAGAAAGATTCCGAGCTATTCAATGTTTTTTGAAAGAATTGATGGCCAAGAAGAAGAGACTTGAAGATTGTGAAATGGTAGCATTGAATGAAGAGTGCAGTGCTATACTCCAAAATAAGCTACCATTGAAACTAAAGGATTCAGGGAGTTTCTCTATCCCTTCTTTAATTGGTAATTTAAGATTTTATAAAATTTTATGTGATTTAGGGTCTAGTATTAACTTAATGCTACTCTCTGTCTACGGGAAATTAAACTTGGGGGAACCAACAGCAAAGACCATCATGTTGCAGCTGGCTGATAGATCAATCAGGTATTCTTATGGGGTGATAGAGGATGTGCTTGTTAAAACTGACAAGTTTGTGTTTCCCGCGGATTTCGTGATCTTGGACATGGAGGAGGATGAAAGAATGTCATTGATTTTTGGAAGGCCGTTCTTGGTAACTGCTAGTTGAGAAGAGGGAGGTCATATTTAGAATGGAGGAGGAAAATGTTACTTTTAATCTTGCACAAATGGAGAACAATGATCCTAATCTCGAAAATTGCTCGAATGTTGAAGTGGAGTCCACATTGAAGTAAAAAGGGAAGCAAAAACAAAAAGTCTCGGTGTATGTAAAGAACAAATCTAAAAAGGGAAAAATTGTTTTAACTCATACCCGTGAGCCACCTTGAAGATCCTTATCAAAAGTCGAGCTTTAGACTCTAAACGGAGCACTTTTTGGGAGGCAACACAACCCGTATTCTTCTATTAACTATTTATCCTTTATTTAATTTTTCATTAGTACTTTAGGATTTAATTGCTTTGTTTATCTTTGTTGACATCAGAGTTTTATTTTTGCCCTTCATCTTTGTTTCACATTAGGAAGTTACCATAAGCAAGTTCTTTATGTAAAGTATGTTGACATCAATACCATCATAAGTATCAAGCCTTAGTAGTGAAAGCAAAAATTTGTTCATTCCATGGCATTAATTGGGCAAGAATTGTGGGGGATAAGTCATAAAATAATACATGGAACCTTAGTTCAAAGTACGAAGCAAAGTTAGGTGAGTGATCTTATTGAAAACAAAGTGTTTTGGGGTTAGAAATTGAAGTTGAAATTAAAAAATTGGCATAAAACTTTTTTTTTTTTTTCAGCCGAGAACCACGCGGCCACGCTATTGCACTTTGTTGTCCGCGCATTATCTTTCGAAATAATAGAATCCTACAGTGTATAACCACGCGGCTACTAGAAGTCCTTCTATGCAACCACGTCGTTACCTATAGGACAAATTGCAACCGCGTCGTTACCTGTAGGACAAATTCGGCAGATTTTTATACTCTTTAGCAAATCATTCATATTCATAACTTTCAACTGTGTTTTCTCTCCAAAAAATTATACCAACATAACATATCACCTAAATTGCAATATCATGCCTGTAATTGAGCATTGCACAAGCTTGCATCACATCTCAACCTCCAAAAAGGTATGAATTCCACATTTACTCTACAATTTCGATTATTTTGGGGATTTTCGTGCTTTTCTTGAGATATGAAGTTTGTGGATTATTGAGTTATGGATTAGGCTAGACTTTAATGTGGAATTGAGAGTCAAACTTGGGATAAAATTTTGGGATAACTTCATGCTTCAAAATCCATGATTTCCACTTGCCTTGTTTGGTGCACTTTAGGTGTTTGTCAAAATGTCTCAATAAATCTTTTATCAATTTTTTTGCAAAATATTTTGAACAACTTTCATCAATTCATATTGAACTTTGATTATGTGCAATCCATTAATAAATTGCATCATCACAAGTGCATAAACTTTGATTTGAAATCATGGACACACTTAGGCACAACATTAAGGTCAATGCAAGCATTGTACACAAATTTTCAGCTTGGGTATCTATTTTTGCAACTTCATCTCACAACTCTAATTTACTGCCAATTACCTGAATATTTATATGATATAAACCACACTACACATTTCACGTGTCCTAATACGGCTAAAAAAACTTCAAATTTTCATAGCAATTTTGGGGGCTGAACATGGTTAGTTGACCAGTTTCAAAACAAATTCATATTTTAGTTTTGTTTTAGTTTGGGGTTTATGAATGTAGTTGCTTATGATTTCGGGTAAGAAAAGGCTTGAAATTGAAGAATTGCACCCTTAAACCCGGGAAGTATTTGAAACCTACTTGTTGTGTTATTTTGTTTTATTTATCATATCTTCATAACATACGTTGAGGGCAATGTATAATTTTAGTTTGGAGGTGGAAATTCATGCTTTTGTCATATTAAATGCTTCATATGTTTCATTTACTTCACTTACACTTTGTTATTTGGGAGATTTCAAGTTAAAAAAAAAAAAAAATTGAAATTTGTGTTAAGAGGTTTATTGCCTAGGACATGATATGAATCAATTTATGTTGTGGCTTGAATAATTGGACAACATCAAAACTTGAGTTTCATTAACTAGTCATGACTTACTTGATTTCATATTTTTTTGCGCACATAGCCATTGTTGGATTATTACTTGTGTAGGAGTATGTTTGATAATTGTGGGATACATTTATGCAACTTGAACTTAAGAATGACTTTAAAATCCCAAAACTTAGAACATTAGACACCTCTTCCTTAACTAGAACTAAATTGCTCAAGGAGCAATTTGGAGTGGAAATGTTAGTATATGCATGTATTGATAGGGTGGAGGTATGTAGTTCTTGATTTTGCACTCTGGTTAAAACAGTTTTGTCAACAGGTACAAACCATTACCATTATAAAAATAAAAAAATGCTGAAGGTCTTATTCTACTTTTCAAATGCCTTTTTGACACGAGCAAGTAAGTTTTAAGAGTCTTTCAAACCTGGTACATTAAACTCAACTGAGTTGGGAGCTATTAGCCCAAAGCTCATTACATGAGTCAATTAGAAAGCATGTAAGGAAAGTGGACTTACACATAAGATGCTAAAACAGCTTTAACTTTTCTGTTTAAGCATATATGACTTTGGTAATTAAGTTTGAGGGGTTCTCTGAACCTGTTGCCCTAAAGTCGTCTGGCTTGGGAGTCACCGATCTAAAGCTCGCTACAGCATCTAGAAAGCAAGTATGAAAAATTCTACACAAAGATGGTAAAAGATAAGGACAATAAAAAGAGGAAAACTTAGGAATTTCCATTGCAATTAAAATATGGTGTGTGGTTAACAAAATGTGTGATATCAATATATTTACCCTTGTTCAATTTGTATTAAGAATTATATATTAAAATTAGACAAAAACATCACGGCCCTTTTCTGTATGACATGTTTTGTATTTCATGAATACGATAATTGATAAGAAAAAAAAAAATTTGAAGAATAAAATATAGAGAATTTTGACATGATTAAACAAGAGTATATCATTTTGTCTTATCCAATATGTTGCATTAAATAAACATATTGTATAGCGTTGACAATTTCTAATGAAATCTTTAAGCACTTTTCAGCTGGGACGGATGCATGAATTTTGTTCAGTTAGGATGATCGTTCAGAAAATTTGTTCAATTAAGGTGGATATCGGTCAAATAATTGTATTTTTCGAATTTCAACCCAAAAAAATGCTTTTTTTCACGACGGATTTTGTTATATTATAATAATGTTAAAGCGGCACGTACGTTTTACATAAACCTTAATTGTCAAATTAATCGCATTGCTCCAATTTTTTATGATGAAACTCCATAATTAGCAAATAATAAAGGTATCATGAAATCATATTATATTATAACTCTCTGTTAAAACGACACGTTTTACATAAACCTTAATTGTCAAATTGCATTTGCTCCAATTTTTTATGATGAAACTCCATAATTAGCAAAGAATAAAGGTGTCATGAAATCATTGCATGTCCACTTCTATTAACCGTTCAAATGTCCAATGTTTGGCATCATGTTACCCACGTTAATAAAAAAGTTATTACATCCGTGCATGTGATAATATGATGGTGACCTGTGCAATATATACTTTCTTAAATTGGCAATTTGTGGCAAAATGTCTTCATCAAAAAGTTTAATCCCACACTCGAGAAATACTCGAGTGATTATCAGAACGAAAATTCCAGACTTAATCGAGGAATAGAAAAACTAGATTCTCACACAGCAAAACCCGGAAATAGCTATGCTGTATATAAATTTATTTACATAAACTTAATTTTCGGACTACTTCGCGTCCATGTTCAGATTATATTCTTTCTTTATCAACTATCAAACGCATACCCAAATTTCGAAATGACTATCTAGAGTTTACATTAGGACCTACGTATTGGGTGGTGTGATAAGTGTGATTTTACATTTATTTATGTCAATAAAAGATAAATTATTGTTGTATGATTCTATTTAATTGTGTATTTATTTTGTTTATTTCAGGTAATACTTGAATTTGAAGTGACTTCAATAAAAAGTAGTGAAATTGACCAAAGTAAGACGAAAAATGAAGAATTCAAAAGTTCGAGGATCAAAGAGTTAAAATTCAATAGTTGTTTTGGACCCCAAAGCATTGATTGAAGATTATTATGGATCAATTAGATGTAACTAGAACTCAAAAGAATGAAGCATTGGAATATAATAAAAGTATTTTTCACAAATTCAGATACTAATTAGTTGGGGATTCATACCCATTTTTGACATAGTAAAAATCTGAAATTGGCCAGATTATGTTTCAACAAGAGTTGTAGAACTTTGAGAGAGATTTTCGACGCATTTATAATTATTTTAATTGATATTTTTGAATAAAAATTGGGAAAAAAAATTAAATACACTACCAGAATTGGAAGTATTAGTGACGGATTTTTCCCACGGAAAAAAATCCGTTGGAAATTACCCACGGAATTTACGACAGAAAAAACATATATTGAAAGTTTCCAATGAAAGATTGAACCGTCACAAATTACCGACTAATAAGCCAACTCTGTCGCTATTTACCCACCAATAAAAAGTTAGTCACTAAAATAGTTGCAAATTTGCAACGAATTCAAATTCCGTAGTAAATTAGCGATGAAACAATATTTGTCCTTAATTTCGTCACAAATATTTGCGACTAATTTTTTTTTCATTGGAATTTACCAACAAAAAAATTTTGTCACTAAATCCGTTACCATTTTGTAACGGAATTTATATTCGTAGGAAAGTTTTGCGACCGAATATAATATCCGTAGGAAACTACCAACATGTAAACATTTTATTCGCAAATTACCAACTCAAATATATTTTGTCCCTAAGTCTGTAGCAAAATTGCGACGAAATTAAATTTCGAAGGAAAATTAAACTTGTTTTGTCACTAAATCAATCGCCAATTACTTACGAAATGTTTCGTCACTAAATTAGTCGCAAAATACTGACAAACTTTAATTCTGTCACTGATTCTGATATAAATCGCGTCAAAACCTGACTTTTTCATTTCTCTCCTCCATATTCTCCTCATTTTCGCATCCACAAATACTCCCACATAAATTTTTGGTTTTATTTCACTAAATTAGATTTTGGAAGCATACTAAAGTGAAAACCAATTTATCCATTACATTTAAGGTAAGGTGACAAATTTTTTTTTTCCCTTTTACAGTTTTAAATTAATCCACATAAATAAATTATTGTTTGAAGTTTTATAATATGTCATATGAGAAATAATATGCCACTATTAATTAGATTAATTATGTATGTTAGATTAGATATATTAATAATTATATTAGATTAATAAATATATTATTTTTTATGTTAACACTTTTGCTAGATTAGAAAAAATAATTTTGTTAATGTAATATTTTAATGAATGTTAATTCTTTGTAATTTTATGATTTTGTGGTAGTTTATTATCATTATAAAAAAAAAAATAAATAAAAAAAATTGATAATTAGTATATTACCTTCAGTAAATGTGTAAGTTAGATTTAGTAAGTATATTAGCTTTTGTAAATATGTGTATATTAGACTTAGTATATTAATATGTAAATTAATATTAAGTTCTTTAAGTGAATAAATATTTTTTAATTATTTTAAAGTTAGTTTATATAATTGTGTTGAAATTATGATCTCATTTATGTTGCAATATGTCATCCGATCGTAGTTGGATGTATGCGCGATTGGATAACGGTTTTCTTTCACAAAGATTTGTTGTTGGGGTTGAAAATTTTATTGAATTTGCATTTTCACAACCTGGAGTTGTTGACATAGTAAAGTGTCTAGGTAATAGATGTCGAAACACAAGATATCTTACAAGGAATGATATTAAACTTCACTTGTGCAAACATGGATATATCGATGGCTACAATAAGTGGATTTTACATGGTGAACAACTTAGAGTAAGTCCATCAGATTTAGGTGGATCATCGTCTACACAAGGCACAATGGACTACGACCTTCACACAATGGTAATGGATGCAATGGGTCCTGAAATGTACAATGCATTTTCCAATGACGACCAGCGAGAGCATGAGGCACATATACCGAATGCGGAAGCTGCAATTTTTTTTGCATTGTTAGAAGAAGCTGACAAACCTTTGTGGCCAGGTTGTGTTAAGCATACCAAACTGTCAGCAATGTCACGACTTTTGAACTGCAAATCTGAATATAATTTTCCTGCTGCATGTTACGATCGTATGATGTCAATAGTTAAGGAGATGTTGCCAGAAGATAATCAGTTAGAGACAACATTTTACAAGACAAAGAAAATGTTATCTGGTCTAGGACTTGGTGTGGTAAAAATTGATGCATGTGCCCACGATTCTATGTTGTACTACAAAGAGACCGAGAACCTTATCGAGTGCCTGACGTGTGGTTACCCGCGTTATAAAGATGCAGTATCTCGGTCTGGACGCAGATTAGCTCATAAGGTACTACGATATCTACCTCTGACTCCTAGACTTCAAAGGCTATACATGTCAAGACGCACTGCAGAACACATGATATGGCATGCAAATAATGCATTTACAAATGGAGAAATGTCACATCCTGTACATGGGGAAGCGTGGAAGCATTTTGATAGAAAATACCCTCAATTTTCTCTAGAGCCTCGCAGTGTACGTCTTGGCCTGTGCATAGATGGGTTCAACCCGTTTAACATGACAAGTTCACATTATTCATGTTGGCCAGTTATCACCACCGTGTACAATCTTCCACCTGGTTTGTGCATGCAACGGGACAACCTATTTTTGACGATGGTTAACCCAGGACCGAAAAGTCCAGGGAAAAACATTGATGTTTACTTACGACCGCTGATAGATGAATTGAAAGTGTTGTGGGATGTAGGAGTTGAGACATATGACATAAACAGAAGGCAAAATTTTATGATGAAAGCTGCGTTGATGTGGACTTTTAGTGATTTTCCAGGGCTCGGTATGCTATCTGGATGGAGTACACACGGTGGGTTGTCTTGTTTGTGGTTTGGTTGATCTATTTTCGGAGTTTCTTGGGGTTATGTTGGTTATTATATTCTTACTTCCACTTGTTTGGAAAGACGCTGTATGGGGAGTGAGTACAACTAGGTAGGTTCATTTAGCTGTTGGTGGTCCCATTAGAATATGGTACATGCATTAGTTCTTTCTGTTTTTTATCATCAAAATGTTTTTCAGGGATGCTTGAGCTGGATGTCAGATTTATTTAATAACGTTGAAGCATTTGTCTTGCCTTTGCATGTTTTACTTTTGGGTTGCTTGTCTTCTTGTTCACATGTTAAGTTTGTAAGAGGCGTCACTGATGAGATTTTTTGGCATGTACAGAAATATTAGAAAGAGAAGTCAACCCTTTTATAGTGCAATATACTTTACATCATCAAGTTTTTGTTTCTTAGCATAGAAGGCAGAACTCTCTCGAATTCTTAAGGATGAATATGGTTTTAATCTGATGCTAACTGTGAAAAAAAGTAACAGATGCTAACTGTGAAAAAATTACTGCTGCTGTTTTTGGTTTGAGAAAGTTGGTGGAATATTTTATTTCCTTTCAAGATTTCCATGTTTACTCATCTAATTGCACCAAACCCACCCACTTGAATTTGTTTATAATAGTTGTACCAAAAACTACTAGACCTATCCTATATATTAAACAGAGCAAGGAAAATTTACTAGACATGGTTCTATGATTTATACCAAGATGCCTACTGTTGTACAATTTGAAATCGCAAGTGTACGATATCGCAATCAAGTAATAAAGTGGACCTAAGAGTCCGGATTATCGTTCCCACGAGGACTTCTATTAATTACCGAAATATTTCAGTTCTTAACTTTATTTGAACAAATGAAAATCGTTTTAAGAATAAAAATCTAGAATTAAGAAATGGAACTAATGAATTAAAAAGAATTGTTAAATTGTTTTGTTTTCAAATAAGATTGTAAAGTAGTTGGGATTCACGAATTCACCTAGCTAATTAAATCAATTCCAATTCCAGTTTTACTTCCTATTTGTAATTTAAATTGAGATTCCTCTCTCGAGTTTAAATCAATCTTATCTAAATAAGTCAACCTTGTATCTCTACAGCGGGTCCGAATATTCCTTAACTAGATGCATTACACACAAGAATTCACACACGACCGCAATAATTACAAGAGTATATCTCTATCTCTCGTTCAATTACCGGATTTTTTTACCTAGATCTATGTTATTAACTCACCTCTCGGATTATGGAAATAACACATGAAATCATGAATAAGTGGCCAGTTCATTCACGCATTAAACGCAATAATAAATCAACACATGCATTAAAGCGTTAAAACAAGGAATATGACATTAAAATAATTAACTAGACTACATCGTTCATCCCAACGTTAAAATTAGTTACACATCATGATTGTAGAACAAAAACAATAAAATATAACGTTCATTGAAAATAACAAAGAAGAATGGAAAGATTGCACCAATTATCAATTCTTCAAGTATCTTCAATGCACGCCCCTCTGCGATGCTTGAATCTCCAAGGATTTGATGTTGAATTCTCAGTTGTGGCTCGTTCTTTGGAGAGGCAAAGGTCTAGATCTCGTGCCTCTTATGTTGTATATATAGGTTTTGGAGAAAACCTAGGTCAAAACAAGAAAATTCTGATAAAAATCGCGAGAAAAAGCCCACAGTCGGCTCAGCCGGAAAGCCACGCGATCGCTTGGTTTCAACCCTAGCGATCTCGTGCTTGACCCTAAAACTCTCGGGTTAATTTTTTACATCTTCTCGCGATCGCTTGGTGTGGAACCAGCGATCGCGACTTCATCTTCTTTCCAGCTGTGCAAGTTGGTCCCTGACTTTTAATTGCACCTTCAGTCCTCAACTTTCAATTGTTGCACTTTGGGCCCCAAACTTTATCTTCTTCTCGATTTGACCATTCAAGCTCTTGATTCATTCAATTAGGTCCTCCAACATCTGATTTAGTCACTTTGGCACCAAGCATGTTTCCCGGTTGTTGTCACAAACTCCTCGCTTGTCCAATTTAGCTCCAATTAACATCCAATCGTGTCATTTTTCCATTAATTGCTTCATTCTTCTTCAATTGGGACATTTTCTGAAAAGTAAACAAATAAACATAAATTAAATAGCAAATATTCCCAAACGACAATAATTAATCCTAATTTAGACATACAAATAAGTGTATAAAATACACTTATCAAATACCCCCAAACTAGAATTATTGTTCGTCCTCGAACAATGTAAACTGAACTATCAAATATTTTTGTTGTGTCAACATGTTTACCATATGCCTCCATAGTCCAAACCAATTTAAGCTTTAAGCAAGCGTCATGAACAACAATGCAAAATAATTTCTAGTTATATTTGCCAGATTTTTAAGTGTGTGTGTGAATAGCCAATGTCAAACGCGTACTTATGCAAAAGATGTGTTCAACACTGTGTGGCTCATTATACATAATCCAGCCCGAATCCCATGTGGTCAATCTATGATTTCTAATAAAACTCCTTTCAACGCTCATGGATGATCACCACTTTCTGCTTTTTCTCTCGCATCCCAAGTTTTTATCTATGTGGGTTCTAAAAATATTCTTAGCTTTTTCCACACAAGGCAGTAAAAATCAGAAATATGCATGCACAACTAATCAAAAGAAAGCAGTCCCCAATTCTACAACCTCAACCACCACAGTTCAGTCAACAAAGCTTATACCATGCAATATTATTTTTTTTATGGACGACTTTTTCTTTTATTTGTCCCCGTCTTTTACCATCTTTGTGCAGAACTTTTCATATGGGCTTTCTATATTACCCCTGTAGCGGGCTTTCAGATCGGAAACTCCCAAACCAGTTGGCTTTAGGGTACCAGGTTCAAAGAACCCCTCATACGTACTTTCCCGAGTCATAAAGGCTTAAACAGAAAAGTTAAAGATGTTATAATGTCTTATGTGTAAGTCCACTCTCCGTACTTGCTTTCTAATTGACACATGTAACGAGCTTTAGGTCGATGACTCCCAAGCCAGTTGGCTTTAGGGCACCAGGTTTGAAAGACCCCTCGGACTTACTTACTCGAGTCAAAAAAGCATTTGAAGAGCGGAATAAGACCTTCAGCATTTTTCTGTTTTTATGCTGGAAATGGTTTATACCAGTTGACCAAACTGCAATGACTAAAGTGAAAAACCAAGAACCACAGACCTCCAACCCATTAATACACACAAATTCCAACCATTTTACCCCCAAACTTGCCTTTTAACATGATTGGTTCTAATTTAGGGGTGGGATGTCTAACGATCTAAGTTCAGGGCTTTTTTAGTCATTCCTAAGTTCAAATTGCATAAAACTTTGCCCCACATACATTAAACAACATCCCTCATACAAGCAATTATCCAACACTGGCTATGTGCGCAATAAGTATGAATCTAGCAAAACATAACCAGTTCAAAATAAGTTCATGCTTTCACGTTGTCCAATTTTCAAACCTAAACACAAATTGATTCATACTATATCCTAGGAAATAAACATGTTCAATTTTTTTTTTTAATCCCAATAAAATAGAATGAAAAGTAATAATATGGAACTAATGAGATCCACCCCCAAACTTGAAATGAACATTGTCCTCAATGTTTTGCCACATAAATAAGTAAGAATATGCAAAACTTGACAAAAGAAAGAGAACGAGAACTTCCCAAGTGTAGAGGAGATGTCTCATTGTAGTCTTGATGCTTCAATTTGAAATGATGTTGGATGAATTTGACCCTATTTCTTGCCTTGCCCAACTTGATCGGATGTGTCTTGATTGATGTTTACCTTGCAAATAAAAGATAAGTAATATTAAAAGTCATAAACATCAATAAGAAATAATGGAAGTTCAGTACCACACCCCCAAACTAAAGTTAAAGCAAAAACTTTGAATTTTCAAAATTGGTCGACCACACACATTCAAGCCTTGACGTCGCCTAGAAAAACATAAATTTTCCCGAGCCATCTTTTGATACTTTAAAGTTCACAGCATGGTCTACAAAATATAAAAAATTCAGGTCTTTTGGAGCTCAATAGGGTCATGTAAAACTATGGCAAAGTTGGTGACGTGAGTGGATTTTCAGGGGCAATGGCCTGCAGTGGCCTTTCAATGAGGCTGTCATGGTGCAAACATTATTTTAATGGATTTCATGCCATGTAGTGTACTAATTCATGAACTAAACACACTCACTCAATGATAACCATGTCTTGAAGATAAATGCTCGGAAGAATCTCTAAAATTAGCACAAGAATGTCTTTGTGGCATTTCATCAAACACTATATGGGCATTGCAAAAATCAATGGATATGCATAGGGTTGGAGGCATGAATGAACCCAAAATTTTTTGTCTACTAAACCACAAATCACAAACTCCAACAACTAGCTTAAGCCCCTTCTTCACAATTCACAATTCCAATTATTCGAAATCTAAAAGAAAATTTCATAAATTTGAGTAAAGTATGTTTCAAGTGAAGAATTACATACCTTTGATTGATTTGGATGCGGGAAATAGCAATGATATTGATACAACTAGGTGTTGATGACATGCACACAGAATGTAAGATCAAATATGAGGTGATTGGGGGAGAGAAAACGAGTTCATGTTGTTTGAAATTGAAAGAATTAAGTGAAGCACTTAAACTGCCGAATTTGGTATCAGATTGTCCACGCGATCGCCTGGCTGGAGTGCCAGCGATCGCGTGGTTCAAGGTTTTAAAACCTGTTGATTTTTAAGTGCAAAGTCGCGATCGCCAAAGCCTATTGGCACGCGATCGCTTAGTATACGGCAGTACTGAAAATTTTTCCTATTTTTGATTTTCAAAATCGTTTTTATCCCCCTAATCACTTCATGATTGATGCAATGATTTTCCAAACATTAACTTCATGATTCAAACTAGTGTGTGTGAGTTTGGAATGACGATAGAAACCTAACCTAATGTAAAAATGCAAAATCAAAAACATTACTAAATATGCAATAATAGACTAATATGCAAAAGTGTCCTCAACATGAACATGCAAAACACCCAAACAATTTTCCTACCATGCATATATCTAAAATTCAGCAAATAAATAAATTATGAAAGCGTAATAAATAAAAGGGAAGAAAGGTCGGGTTGCCTCCCAACAAGCGCTCCGTTTTAAGTCTAAAGCTCGACTTTTTGTACTTCTTTATCATGGAGGCTTGAATGATCCTCTTGAGGCTTTGCATTTCTTGCAATTCCCTGCCTTGCATATCTCCATTCGTTTTCTCACTTTCTTGAATTCCAAAGCCTCACTTTTAGCCAATTGTTGAGGGATGTTCGGCTTCTCTTCCTTTTTGTCCCTCCATCCATCTTTTTCCTTTACGAACTCATATTTTGTGATTAGATCCTCCTCGAACTTAATCCCTTGCTTCTCATTTTCTTTTGGTTTCTTAATTACTCCTTCCACCTTGAAGCAACTTTCCTTTAGATATTTGAGATCCTGTCTTGGCTTGATGCTGAAACTGACTTGTTCATGCTCGACTCGAAAAATGATTTCCCCTTTTTCGATATCTATGAGAGCTCGCCCTGTAGCAAGAAATGGTCTTCCAAATATCAGGGGCATCTGAGAGTCCTCTTCCATATCAAGGATCACAAAGTCAACTGGAAAGAAGAACTTGTCCACTTTCACAATCACGTTCTCCACTATCCCATATGGATACTGTATAGACCTGTTAGCAAGCTTTAGTGTGATATTGGTTGGTTTAGGATCCCCCAAACCTAGTTTCCTATATACAGACAAAGGCATTAAATTGACACTTGCACCAAGATCACACAATACATTATCAAAATTAAATTTACCAATAGTACAAGGGATAGAGAAACTCCCTGGATCAGTCAGTTTTTGTGGTAATGTCTTTTGAAGTATGGCGCTGCACTCCTCGCTCAGTGCTACTGTCTCAAAATCAACCAACTTTCTTTTGTTTGACAGCATCTCCTTCATAAACTTTAAGTAGAGGGGCATTTGGGCCAAGGCGCAAAAGGAATATTTATGTGCAGTTTCTTGAATATTTCCAAAAATTTTCCAAACTGCTGCTCCAACTTATGCTTTACGTTGTGGATAAGGAACTGGGGGTACATAAGCTTTGACTGGTGGTCGAACTCGAACTTCTTCTTCGACTTTTTCTTGAACTTCAGGAGTCGACCTCTGTTCTTTTTCACCTTTTTCCTCTTCCACCTCATCTTTCTTTTGGCTCTTCTGCTTTTCATATTCCTCTGCAGTCACTTCGGATAACTGAACCCCGCTTCTGGTTGTTATTGCATTAACATGCTCACGAGGGTTCATTTCAGTGTTGCTTGGTAACTGTCCAGGCTGCCTTGTTGAACTGCCTGCTGCCAGCTCTCCCATCTGCTTCTTCAAATTTTTTATTTCAGCAGCTTGATTCATAATTTCACCATTCTAACTCTTGACCAGCTGAATTAACTCTTCTATGTTCTCGGATATGTTGTTCTGAGGTTGTTGCTGCTGCTGTTGCTGAAATCCAGGCGGCCGCTGAACATTTTGATTATTAGACCAGGAGAAATTGGGGTGGTTCTTCCATTCTGGGTTGTAGGTTTGTGAATAAGGACCACCCTGTTGCCTGTTGCCCACAAAATTGACTTGTTCTGGATTTGATTGATTTTGTTGAAGTGGGCAGAAATTCACAGTGTGATTTTCAAAACAAAAATCACATAGCGATGTTTGAACTGAGTTGACTGTCTGCACACCCATTCTGTCAATTTTCTTCGTCAACGCATCCAACTTAGCATTTAATGCTGCAATCTCATTAACTGCAACAATTCCTCCAGACTTTGGTGTAGATCTATCTGAGTACCACTGGTAACTGTTCGCAACCATCTTCTCAAAAATCTCAGAAGCTTCTTCATATGTCATATCCATAACTGATCCTCCAGCTGCTGAGTCAGCGTACTTTTTATTCTCATTCGTCAACCCATTGTAGAATGTCTGGACTAAGATCCAATCAGCGATTCCATGTGTAGGACACTGTCTGATGAGCTCGTTGAACCTTTCCCAAGCCTCAAAAATTGATTCCCCAGGCTGTTGACAGAATGATAAAATCTCACGCCTTAGCTTTGACATGCGGCCAGGTGGAAAAAATTTATCTACAAATTTTTGGCTCATAACTTCAAAAGTGGTGATTGTGTGTAGGGGCAAGGAGTAAAACCAGGCTTTTGCTTTGTCCGCCAAAGAGAATGAGAATAGCTTTAATTTCACGGCATCCTCTGAAACTCCATTCATGCGTTGCATATCACATAGTTTCAAAAATGTCCTAAGGTGCGCATGAGGATCTTCAGATGGCAATCCATGAAAAACGCACGAATTTTGGATCAAGGATATCAAGGAAGTCTTGATCTCAAAATTATTAGCTCGGATTGCAGGAGGTACAATGCAGGTTCCAATGTTTCCCACAGGAGGAACCATGTAGTCTCGCAAAACACGCCTTCCATGATTTGGTTGCTGTCCATTCACAGCTGCTGGCAGATTTTGTTGGTTTCCCTGATTATCTTGAATTATGTCATCCGCCATGGCTAAGTCTGTTTGTTGATTCGCTTCCAACTTTGTCTACGCCTCTGTCGAAAGGTGCGTTCAATTTCTGTATCAAAAGGAAGCAAATAATTTGACTTAGTCCTTCTTAACATAGATTAAAGAAAACTAAAATTAAAAGCAAAAAATGAAAAATAATATAAAAATAAGCAAAATAAAGTTCAAAGTAAAATAAGAACTAATGGGTATCGATATTAATATAAAAACAGTCCCCGGCAACGGCGCCAAAAACTTGTTGTGCAATTTGAAATCGCAAGTGTACGATATCGCAATAAAGTAAAAAAGTGGACCTAAGAGTCCGGATTATCGTTCCCACGAGGACTTCTATTAATTACCGAAATATTTCAGTTCTTAACTTTATTTGAACAAATGAAAATCGTTTTAAGAATAAAAATCTAGAATTAAGAAATGGAACTAATGAATTAAAAAGAATTGTTAAATTGTTTTGTTTTCAAATAAGATTGTAAAGTAGTTGGGATTCACGAATTCACCTAGCTAATTAAATCAATTCCAATTCCAGTTTTACTTCCTATTTGTAATTTAAATTGAGATTCCTCTCTCGAGTTTAAATCAATCTTATCTAAATAAGTCAACCTTGTATCTCTACAGCGGGTCCGAATATTCCTTAACTAGATGCATTACACACAAGAATTCACACACGACCGCAATAATTACAAGAGTATATCTCTATCTCTCGTTCAATTACCGGATTTTTTACCTAGATCTATGTTATTAACTCACCTCTCGGATTATGGAAATAACACATGAAATCATGAATAAGTGGCCAGTTCATTCACGCATTAAACGCAATAATAAATCAACACATGCATTAAAGCGTTAAAACAAGGAATATGACATTAAAATAATTAACTAGACTACATCGTTCATCCCAACGTTAAAATTAGTTACACATCATGATTGTAGAACAAAAAAAATAAAATATAACGTTCATTGAAAATAACAAAGAAGAATGGAAAGATTGCACCAATTATCAATTCTTCAAGTATCTTCAATGCACGCCCCTTTGCGATGCTTGAATCTCCAAGGATTTGATGTTGAATTCTCAGTTGTGGCTCGTTCTTTGGAGAGGAAAAGGTCTAGATCTCGTGCCTCTTATGTTGTATATATAGGTTTTGGAGAAAACCTAGGTCAAAACAAGAAAAGTCTGATAAAAATCGCGAGAAAAAGCCCACAGTCGGCCCAGCCGGAAAGCCACGCGATCGCTTGGTTTCAACCCTAGCGATCGCGTGCTTGACCCTAAAACTCTCGGGTTAATTTTTTACATCTTCTCGCGATCGCTTGGTGTGGAACCAGCGATCGCGACTTCATCTTCTTTCCGGCTGTGCAAGTTGGTCCCTAACTTTTAATTGCACCTTCAGTCCTCAACTTTCAATTGTTGCACTTTGGGCCCCAAACTTTATCTTCTTCTCGATTTGACCATTCAAGCTCTTGATTCATTCAATTAGGTCCTCCAACCTCTAATTTAGTCACTTTGGCACCAAGCATGTTTCCCGGTTGTTGTCACAAACTCCTCGCTTGTCCAATTTAGCTCTAATTAACATCCAATCGTGTCATTTTTCCATTAATTGCTTCATTCTTCTTCAATTGGGACATTTTCTGAAAAGTAAACAAATAAACATAAATTAAATAGCAAATATTCCCAAACGACAATAATTAATCCTAATTTAGACATACAAATAAGTGTATAAAATACACTTATCACCTACTAAGGTATCCCTTTCAAGACGGTGATTTTTTTTTTTTTTTTAAATCTTTATCACTGTGTAAATATATTGATATGAATTTTTATGTTTTCTGGATTATAATGGAAATAAATTGCATTAGTTTTGTGATGCTTAAATGATGATAATTATTTGGCAGAACATTTTTTGGATTGTAAAGGTGTAGTACCTCAACTCTTAATCATAAGTGAGGTTCAGGTTACACTGTATTCATGTCTGAATCATATACATTTATCAGTAATCAGTAAATTGCCCTTGTTTTGCATTATATCTTCAATGTGACATTTGTGATAGATTTAACATTAGTAAATGATGATTTTTGTTCAATTAGGAATCTTTGGTTGAGTTGACTATTACTGCAACTACATCACATATTATTTAGAATCGTGTCAGATTCGTAAGAATGTAACAGTTTGAAGAGCATTGCCCCTGGTTTTGTTTAAATAGATGTCTAATGTATTTAACATTATACAGTGTGAAGAGCATTGCCGACATCATCCTTAGTGCTTGTGATGACATTGGAATAAGGTGGTGCCTTGGCACGGGTGCGGGAATTGTGTGCTTTTGACAAGACTTTTTTTTTTTTTTCATGTTTATACAAAACTTGTTTTTCTTCTTTCATATTGTTATTTATTGTTGTTACTCAAATTTTGGGATAATTGTTTTGTGATGCCATCGAATTTTGTAACTTAAATTTGTAAATGTTACATATATTACCATATTATTGTGATAGAAGATGAGTGGTCACCGACCTACCCGTGGACGTGGATTGGGCTCAAAAGGAAGATCTTCAGGCATAAATTGAGGCCAAACCAGTGGTACAACTCACTCCGAAGAGGGTGATGACGCAATTGGTCAAACAAATGATAGTGATGAGTTTTTGGACAGTGAGGATATGAATGAAGAGTTAACTCCATCTGAAAATGAGACCCCCACTAATAGGCGAGGTCCTAATCACGGTACTTCTCTACCTAGTAACCCATCGAGGAGCAAAATCATTCAGATCTTGACAAAGGAGAGGTAATATATTGAAGCCCTTTAAGCTAATTTTTACTTTTCTTTGCATCATGAAAATTGGTTATATTAAAGAGTTTCTCTTTAACTTTTGCTCTTAGCTTTGATGACCCTGCTTCTACCAGAGATATAACTGCAACCTTGAAAGGATATTTGCACGGAGAGTACCAAAAGTGGGGTGATGTACCTGAGGAGTTACGAAAGAATGTGTTTGATACTTTTAAGGTAATGTCAATAAAATCGTTACTTCCACCTTTAATATTTGTCTATTATTTATATACTCATTAATAATATATTAATTTCTGTTATTAAATTTCTTTTACTTGCACTAGACTCGTTTCCAATGGCCTGAGCACACAGACGGACCAGTTTACAATGTATGGAAAAAAATAGCGAGCAAATGGCTAAAAGGTACACTTTGGGAAGTTCGCAAATTAGCAAAAGGAAAGACTGGTTCATCTAATCCTGTAGATTGGAAGCATCTCAGACCATATTGGATAGGTGACCTTGAGTGGGCAGAGTACTTGAAGATTTGGAGTGGGGACAGATGGCAGCGTAACTCGAAAATTAACTCAGCTAATCGTAAATCAACAGCAGAAGGTCCCCCACCGAAACATATAGGCGATTCAATTCCATTTTCGTTTCATGAGAAGCGTATGGTAATAATCCTAAATAACGTTTTCAAGTTTTCTAAATTAATATTCTTTAGTTACAATTCATTCTATTTTTCTTCACAGACAGACGAGTCCGGGGGAAGAAGACCAACCCCATTCGAGCTTTTTAAACGAACACATATCAAGCCGAATGGGGAATTTATAGATAATAGGTCAAAAGAAGTACACGTAAGTCATATATACTCTTATTTATTATTTCTAATTAAATCATTTCTATTAATTTTTGCAATATCTAGCTTGAATCATGTAATAAGACACTTAGGTATTTTCTTTTGACAACAGGACAAGTATGTCGAAGCTTTTGAAGAAAAGTATAGCGGTCTCGATCAGGAGGATTCAGCTCCTCCATTTGATATAGTGTTGTGGACTCAAGCCATAGATGACATATGCAAGTATCGAGTATATGGTCTAGGGAGTTCACAGGCTGCCGAAGAGATACTACACTCCTCTCGGCCTTCTAGACCGTTCATGAACTCAAATGGAGAGGAGTTGGAATCACTACGAAAGGAACTTGAAGAAGAGCGAGAAGGGAGAAAGAGGGTGATTGAGGAGTTGGAAGAAAAAAATCGCCGTACTATACAGGTGTTAGAAGAACGGATGAATGCCTCGTTGGAAGATAGAATAAGATCGTTGCTTCGAGATCTAAATCTGCCCAATTCAATTTTTGAATCATCATCTGGAACTAAAGGTATGCCTTCCATTTTGGAACATTAGTAAGTGTTTGTGAGATTGTATATTAATAAGGGTTCTATTAACTTATCGATTTACTAGCTATATTCATTTTTGTTATTCACTTGTTTAGGTTAATTAGTAATATGGAGCTATATTTGTTAATTTTTTATGTGGTTCTCTTTGATCATAAATTTATTATGTTTCTTTTTTGTTTCAATCTGTTGACAAATTTTAATGATGCAGATAAATGATCGCTGCAATTGTGATGTCAAGGAGTTGGAACAAGCTCAAAGAAATGAAGTTTTTGTAGATGGTTTTCACATCAACTTTTGCACTCAATGTTGGTGGTAATTCTATATTTTTGAAAGAGATAGTTTGTAATTAATATAATTATGATCTCTATCGGTGACTTTCGACATACTTCGTTACTTTTGTGTATTTAACATCGTTTGATTTCAATTTAGTTACGTTGGCTTATATTGTTTAGCACTGTTTAAATTTTATGTAATTACACAAAACTTGGACATTTTTGTGAAATACCAAAATCAAAATTTAACAATGTAATTTTATGAAATGCAACAATTTCATTTAATTATGCAAAGAAATTAAAAATGAGATTTTTCAATGGAATTGGAATTCGTTGGTAATTACCAACGGAATCGGAATTGGTTGGTAATTTCCAACGAATTAAAATTCATTGGTAATCTCCAACGGAATGGTAGTTCGTTGGTAATCTCCAAAGACATATTTAGTTGATAATTTTCAACGGAACATTTAGTTGGAAATTTGTTGCTAATTTTCAACGGAATATTTTGTTGGAAGATTCATTGCTAATTTCAAAGGAACCTTTGGTTGGAAATTCGTTGGTAAATTCCTTCAAAAACATTCCGTCTCTAAATCCGTTGGTAAGTTGCGTCAGTATAATCCGTCGGTAAATTTCGTTGGTAAATACCAACGAAAAATTCCGTTGGTATATTGTGACGGAATCTATTTTTGGTCGGAAAGTTTTACCGACGCGACTTTCTGCCACGGTTTTTCGGACGAAAACAATCCGTCGGAAAATATTATCACCTACGGAATAATGGCCTTCAGTGACAGATTTTTTCGTAGGTAAAAGTTGCATTTTTTGTAGTGATACCAACCCAAATGCAGAAATTATGAAAAAATATATTAATATCATGCACGTAATTAATATTGTATCCATAATATTATATATATACATTAAACAAAATACTAAATTTACATTTTCTTTGAAGTTAATAATAACTCATAAAAATTATTAAAATTAATAGTCATTTATTATTTAAATATATAAATTGTCTTTTACTATTCAACAAAGTTATTATAATTTCAATTAATTATACTTTTTAATTTTAATATTTATTGTAAATGTGTTACAATGGAAACGAGAAAATTTGGATTAATATATTTGAATATAAATAAATGTGATTCTATATAAATTTCTTACATTGGAATTAAAAAATGGGATTAATATATTTAAATATAAATAAATTCGCTAAAATCTGAGCAAATTAATCATTTTTTAAGAAAAAATATGCTAAAGATTATTTGGAGTATCACCCAATATAATAATTTCACACTTGGTCATCTATTAAAAAGAAACAATTTGAAAAAGAATGTGGTTGCTGGGTTCACTTTAATTGACATCCACATCATGCAGAGCAACTCCAATTTCAACTCCGTTCGTTAAAATTTTAGTGATTAAAAATATGTTTTTTTATGTTTTTTTAGGTAAGATGTGTGGTTGAAAAGTGGAGAGAGAAAATATGTGTGATTAAAAGATGATTTGAAAAATTGTGATATTTAAAAACTTATTTTTTTGACTTTTGCCAACCAGATAGTTCCATGCTACATTCTGTTACGTACTGATTTTGTACAAATATCATTTTTGACTCCAATAATAATATATTAGCTTCTGTTTGATAAAATTTTTAAATGATACAATTTTTAAACTATTTTTTAATATACATATTTTTTTATTCATTTTTCAACCACATATTTTATTTCGAAAATATAAAAAAACATACTTTTAAACATAAATTTTTTAACAAACAGAGCTTTTAGATTCAGTAAAATTAATGAATAATATTACATCAAATTTGATTTGATAAAACTCACTTATATCAATTTTGGTATTGAATTCCTTCATATTGTAAATGGGATTGATTGACTAAGTCTCCTTGTTAAACATACATAAACGATTTTAAATATAATAAGTTCTTTGGTTAATATGTCAAAAATAATTTCAATTTACACGCGTGACGAAACAAAAGTTTAAATAGATAGCACAATATCCCTTTCTTACTGGCTCAACTGACGTTGCATATTGCGCAGTGTGAAAGTCTAGAAATGTTCATTATTCTTTGATCACTTACTGATATGGGGTTTGTAAAATGAAAACTTGCCATAAATAAAGATGGTGGTTATTGAAAAGAAAGAACTAAATAAAGAAATCAGATAATAATGACTTAAGAGCCTCTTTGCTCCATTTAAAATTTTTATCAACATTTTTCAAACTTAATTTCAACCATACATCATTAGTCAAGCCCACAATTTTTTACTTTTCAAACCAATCTAAACCACACATTCCTAAAAAGTCCAAAAAAAACCATAAAAATTAAAATTTTTCTATGGACCAAATGGGCTCTAATAAAACAAATAAATAAACTTTAACTTTGTCGAGAAAAAATCTGATCTGGATTGAATCTACAACACGCATGAACAATAATTCGACAATGGATTTTACTTAAGAAAACAAACATTTTTTCTTATTTCATGAACATCCAAAAATCCTATAATGTTCCGTTTGATAGCGAATGTGCAATGATAATGAAACCAACCAGCAAAAAACATTAACGCTGCAAAGCCCAGTGCAACTATTGCGGTACAATAGAGTTGTAATTCACTAATTATTCCAGATGCTCGCCAAATCTGAAAAAAAAAAAAAACCAGAGGTTATTTGTATTCCTCAGGAACCCCCGCCCACATCACCATTCAATATTTCTTAACCCACTATTGGCCAAACCACTGGGCAATAAGCCCAAATTTGGGTGAAAAAAACGAATTTCACGGAATTGAATTTTTGAAAAATTCTTGGGAATTGAAATTTTAATGTATTTGATTTGTTTAATTTTATTGGTGATAAAAATGGAGAATTTTTCAAGTTTTTTGTTTTATTAACATTATTTTTCATAGAAAATAAAGCAAAATTTTTGCTATTTTAATAAAAAAATATATAAATGAAAATTTTCACACATTTGTACATAATAATAATGTTAATTTCTAGGAAAAAATTAATTAACAATAACAAAAATGATCAAACGAGACGAAATTGATTTTCCACTTCCACCAAATACATGGGAAAATCAATACCACATTTGCATGGAAAATACATTGATTTGATTAGAAGGATGAAAACATTTTTCTAGGGAAAATATTGACTATCAAACAGCTCAAAAGTCGAAAAATAGCGTGAAAAACACATTTTCCATGAAAAATCTATGGTTATCAAACAAGGCCTAAGATGTGTAAGATTCTTAAATAATGAGAAATATAAAACTTATTGGGTCAACAGTCCCTTAATGGATTGGGCTTGCAAAGCAAAATAAAAAAATACTAAAAATGCAAAAATTATGATCATTTCTTCGAACACCGACCATAAAAGTGTTTCATATATGTCAGTACTTTTTTCTTTCACATTAGATACACGAATATCATCAATATCATATAAGAACTTTAGGAGCTGTTCTCTTTGTATTTTAGTTTTTTATTTTGATTTTCAATTTTTTTTTTATATTTTTGGTGTTTGTTTTGAGATTGCTAAAATATTTTTTTTTGTTGATTTTGTAAAAATTGTTTTCCAAAAAAAAAAAAAAAAAATGTTTTTACTTTGAAATGGTTGATTTGTTGAATTTAAATAATTTTTAATTCAATATATCGATCAATGCTATATTTAATAAATATTTTGTTACTCTAGCAACATTTCATCTCATACCAAAAAAGTAATAAACAAATAATAAATGTGGAATCAAATTGAGAATTCGGTAAATTAAATTTTTTACAAAAGGTAACTTATGTAACATTTGTAGCATGTAACATCACATACCACGATGTTTAAAAAGTTGGAAATTCACTTCGGTAACCTGGGTTTGAACTTCATTTCCTACCAATTTAATCAATAATTGTGTGCAATTCAGAAAAAAAAAAAAAATCATTTCTATTGTAATGTATAGAAGCAAATTCGAACCTGAGACCTTTGGCTGTTTTGCATTTTCTTTGTAAAATGTTTTCCACATTTTGAAAATTCCATTTTCAAAAATAGGTAAATAAACGTGATTTCAGTTTTTAAAAATTCAACATTGGAAATAACCTAAAAACAGTAAAGAGAATGAGTCCTTAGTTGTTGTTTTTTATATTTTGTGTCATTTTTAAGTGAAATTACTATGCAGATGGTGGTAAGTTGGTTGTAATGTATTGTATGTTTGACACAACATAAACTGCATTTCGAGGTGCAAAGATTGATGAACCTCAGGTAACATGACACGTTTGAAGTTCGTATAATAACGTATTAGTGTTGTTAAGACGAATCTTACTAGAACTCTCTTTATTAGAACGGCACATGTGTTTTACATGAACCTCAATTGTCAAATCGCATGGTTCCAAAAATTTTATGAAGACACTCCATAATTAGTAAACATAATCAATTGAAGAATAAAGATGCGATGATATCATTGCATGTCCAATTCTATTTACCATTCAAATTCCTTTGGGTTGGCATAATGTGTTACCCACGTTAGTCAAAGTTTATTATTGGTATCCAAAATTGGTCCAAATGATAAACTTAATTAAATATAGAATTATGCAACTCATTTAATTGTATATATCTCATTTAACAGTACTTAGTATCCCTAGACTAGTATTGTAACACCAACAATATTACTAATAGCATTACTCAAATTTACTAGATATATGGCTTGTCTAACGTCACTTCTATTTCCTGTAGAAGAATTTTTTTTTTTTTTTTTTAATCGATAGTGTATTTGGAGGAAGTCACGTTGGACCAACTCCATTTAAAAACTTATTCTTCAAAGACATGTAATAATGTGACGGTGACCTCTAAATATATACAATATAGACTTTCCTAACTTCGTAATTTGCTAGGGGTGGCAAACGGGTTGAACAGTTCGGGAGTTCGGCTTGGTTCGGTTCGTTAAAAGTTCAGCTCGGCTCATGAAAAAAACGTACTTGGGCTTGGACCGAACAGAAAATTTGGGTGTTGGACAATTCGGATTCAGCACGTGAAGTTCGTGGACTAGTCCAATGAACAGAAAAATGGGCTTGCTCGCGAGCCGGTCCATTTAGGCGCATTATCATGAGCTTTCGGCTCGTGAAGCTCGTTCTCATGAGCCGGAACGGGCCGGCTCGGCTCGTGACCGTTTGGTAATTTTTTATTTTTTATTTTATTTTTTTACCTATAAATACCAATTTTTGTCTTGATTTTTTTCACAATCTCAACTCTCTTAACTATCTCAAGTCTCAAATCTCAATTGCAATCTTCTACTTCTAGTTATATTCTAATTTCTAGTGCTATAATATTTCACATACAATATTGTCTCAAATTTCATATTTCATTTCATCTCCAAATTTCCAAATCTGTTATTTCTAATGGCACACTCACAATCTCATGGTTATTCTTCTAGTTAATTTGTTGATGAATTTTTCGGTCTCAACGATATTCCAATTTCCGAAAATTTGGTGGGTTTGGAAAATGAGATCCAAGATATAGATACTAGAACTCCTCTTAATTTGAATGACATTGTTGATGAAGATGTCCCTACTGCATATGGATCCGGCTCCGCTAACACAATGGTAGGGGCCAACAGAAATCCAAAAAGGACGACAAAATCGAACTGTTGGAATTTTTTTGATTTGATTGAAATAACGGCTAAAGACGCTGAATTAGTACTTAAAGCACAATGTAAAACTTGAGGCGGACTTTTCTCTTGGAAGAAGGGTGGGGGTACAACATACCTCAACAGACACTGTAAAGGAGATTTTATTTTTTTATTTTTTGAAAGTGTTTTTAGAGGAAATCACATTGGACCAACTCCATTTTAAAACTTATTCTCCAAAGACGTGATAATATGACAGTAACCTCTAAATATGTACAATATAGACTTTCCTAACTTCGCAATTTGCTGTAAAATGCCTTCACCAAAAAGTTTAATTTGCACTTAGAAAAAACTCTAACTTAGAAATAAAATCTAACGATGATGAAAAAGAAAATTCAGGTGTTACGATTTAAGGAATCAGAATCACCACATAGAAACCACTAAGAGTGTAGTAAACATAAAAACCTCAAAGAACTTTATTAAAAACAAGATTGAAGTACAAAAATGAAGGTTTGTACGAGATCGAACAAACTACCCAGAAAATATACTCAGACTCTACAAAACTCACACAAAATACCACAAAGTTTACAGATCAAACTGTAAAATAACGATTAAGAATCATCCTCTGATTATATACAAAGAATCAGAAGAAAAACCACAAAGAATCTGATGCGAGGAAGAGAGATGAGAATTTCAGAGAGTAAAACCACGAAGAACACTGTTAGAGAGAGAAGAAGAAGCGTCTGGAGTGATGGAGTCAGACGAGGGGACACGCCCTTATCTCCAAATGAAGGGCTCAGATGCTGCCGGTTCAATCCAACGGTTGAACTAAATACGGATGGATGAAACGGTTTAGGCCAAAAGGATCTGGTTATGAACAATGGGATGCATCTTTGACTTGAAGCAGTAAGTACAATTGGACTTGGGCTCCATTTATACATCCGGTTGGGCTCTTCTAATTGGACTTCAGTAAGTGAGCTTCTCCAACTTTGATTTCCAAATTTGGGCTGCTACAAAGGTCCAATTGCACCTACAATCTCCACTTCAATTGGATCAGCAAGACCTGCAAAAACACACAAGGCAGTATCAAAATTCTAATAGATTTAAAAATCTTAAAGCATCTTTAAATTTGTTTATTGATATAACTTTGGTTCCAGCATCTATAGGATTTAGTTGAGTTGGAATTTTAACAAGTTTGACAATACCTTTTCCAGTTATGTCTCTAATGAAATGAATTTTCACATCTATGTGTTTTGACCTATTATGAAACATAGGATTTTTGTACAAATATAATGCACTAAGACTATCTGTACAAATTTCAATTTTTGAATTATCAATGCAGCCAATTTCACTGAGTAATCTTTTAAGCCACATACATTCCTTAACAGCATTTGTGGCAGCTAAGTATTCTGCCTCAGTAGAAGATTAAGCAACGAATTTTTATAGCCATGATTTCCAGCTAATGCAGGAACAATTTAAAGTAAAGAAATATGCAGAAGTAGACTTTTTGTTATCAATATTCCCAGCAAAATCAGAATCAACAAAACCTTTTAGTTTAAAATCAGTTTTGGTTTTAGAAAACATAGGATCGAGACCTTCAGAACCTTTTAGATATTTCAACAAAGATTTCAGAGCTTTCCAATGCAACTCACAAGGATTACTCATAAATCTTCTAATCACACTTACAGAGAAAGCAATATTTGGCCTAGTGCACACCATAAGATACATAACAAATCCTACAGCATTTGAGTAAGATACATTTTGCATCCTTAATTCTTCTTCATCAAATTTAGGAGAATGATCAATAGACAATTTAAAGTGTGCATGCAGAGGTAAAGCAACAACTTTTGAATTAGATAGGCTAAACCTTTTTGAAACATTTTTAATGTAATGTTTTTGATTTAAAAATATGTTTCCAGATTTCTTATCTCTAAAAATATCCATATCAAGAATCCTTTAAGCATGCCCTAAGGCTTTCATTTCAAACTCAGAATGCATCTTATGCTTATGCACATTAATATCATGCATGTTAGGGCCAGCAATGAGCATATCATCAACATACAGCAGAAGGTATACAAAATCAATTTCACCAGACTTAAAATAAAAACAAGAATCATATTGGCTCTTTTGAAAATTAAGGCTTTGTATATAAGAGTCAAATCCCTTATACCATTGCCTTGGGGATTATTTCAGGCCATATAGGGATTTTTTTTCAGAAAACATACCAAGTCAGTTTTACATTTCCTTTCAAATCCTTTAGGTTGATGCATATATTTCAGCTACGGAGCCATACAGAAAAGCAGTTTTAACATCCATTTGTTCTAGTTCTAAATCAAATTGAGCAACTAGAGCAAATAGAATTCTGATAGAAGTATACTTTACAACAGGTGAGAATTTTCATTATAATCAATCCCTTCTTTTTGTGAAAAACCGTTTGCTACAAGTCTAGCTTTGTACCTAGGTTTTACCTCTTTAGACTCACTTTACTTTATTTTGAAAATCCACTTGTAGTCAATAATTCTTTTATTGCCAGACCTATTCACTAAGGTCCAAGTGCCATTTTAATAAGAGAATCCATTTCCACTTGCATTGATGCAAGCTAAAGTTTAGAATCAGTTGAAGAAATAGCTTCTTCAAAGGATTCAGGTTCATGCTGTAAAGGTTCAGTAAATGTAAATGCAGAAACAAAATTAGGATCTTCAAATCTAGGAGGAGGTCTAATCTCTCTTCTA
The DNA here is from genome assembly GCA_963555705.1 of Ligustrum vulgare. Taxonomy (NCBI): domain Eukaryota; kingdom Viridiplantae; phylum Streptophyta; class Magnoliopsida; order Lamiales; family Oleaceae; genus Ligustrum; species Ligustrum vulgare. The sequence goes on along the minus strand of OY743186.1, from coordinate 14,218,978 downwards.
GTCCTATCCCTACTAAGCTGGTAATTATATAAGTTGAAATTAGTTTCAATATCAGCTTTAGTTTCAAGAATAGAAACAGAAATAGAATACTCATGTTCTGTGGCATTGTTTGGAGAATGTGGGGGTTGCTCCACCTGAAATTTAGTACTGGGCAGATGATCTGCACTCAGCTCAAAAGTGAGGAAATCCTTTTCGCTAAGATGATCTTCTAAAATTTCATCTTTACAGGGAAAAAAGTTTTCATTAAAAACAACAGACCTACTTATAATGATCTTGTAACCTCTCTGTTCTTTTATCGAAAATCTATAACCCTTGACACCTTCACCATGAAATAAACATTTTAAAGATCTGACATCAAGTTTGGTTTCAGTTTGATGTGAGTAGGTTGCACACCCAAAATTTTTTAATTTTGAGAAATCAGGAAGTTTATTATTCCAAATCTGATCAGGTATTTTAAAATCAATAGCATTGTAGGGAGAAAAGTTGATCAGATATGAAGCAGTTTTAACTGCTTCACCCCCATAAAATTTTTGGTAGGTTCGAATAAAGCAGCAGGCACCTAGTTCTTTCTTGCCTATTCATCCTTTCAGCAATTTTTGCTGCAGACTGTATGTAACAGTCCTATATCTAAGGGTACCTAGATTACTACAGAAGGAATGAAAGTCTAGAATACAAAACTCTAGGTCATTGTCTGTTCTAATCACCTTGACCTTCCTATCTTTTAAATTTTGAATCGAAGTAATCCAGTTTTTAAACACCCACAGTAGCATCCTTAGACTTTAACAGATGAACCCATGTTTTCCTAGAATAGTCATCAACTATAAGCAGGAAATATTTGAAGCCAGAAACAGAATTGTATGGGTCAGGACCCCACAAATAAGTATACAAATATTCAAGTATATTATTAGATTTATGAATGCCTTTACTGAAAGAACTTCTTTTCTACTTTACCAAAACACACTTTTCACAAAAATCTAATTTTTGTAAAACATCTTTACCAAAGACACATTTCTTTTCAACCAATTTTAAACCTCTTTCACCTAAGTGTCCAAGTCTTTTATGCCACAAAACAGATTTATTAATTTCAGAAACTGCATTAAAAGACTTTGCACAAACAGAATAAGACTTTGAAACATATATTCCATTTGTTTTTGGAGTGCAAAGAAATAAAGAATTACCTAAGCAACACCATTATTATTCTGTGTTGCAGCCTCTGTTTGATTACTAGTTCTAGTTTCATGTTGTTTCTTAAAACAGTCTTTAACATGATGTCCAGGTTTACCACAATAGTAACACGGTCTAGGTCTAAAAGAGTGTCTTGACCCCTAAAGTTGTCTTGTTCTCTAAAGTTATAATCCTTTGACCTATTAAAATTGCCTTTCTTTTGATAGTTGACCCTAGTAGGGTTACTATTCATATTATTCCAGTTCCTGTTATTGTTAGGAACATTCCAACTTTTGTTGAAATTGTTCAGAGGCTTATTATTCCTAAAGGACTTCTTTTTCTTAGAAGTTCCTATCACATTATAGGCTTCTTTATGATCATTTCTCATTTCAAGCTCCTTATTTTTAAGGGAAGTGTGAACTATTTCAGTAGTTAATCTCTGCCCATCATATTCTAAGCATTTCTAAGGTCTTTAAATTTATCTCCCATAGCATTTAAAAGGCCGAAAAATTTTAGGTCATCAGACAATTTTTCATCACAATTCAGGAGGCTTTGTGTGATTTTATTAAACCTACTCATATTCTCATCTATATATTTGGAAGGATCATTTGATCTTGACTCAGAAATAAACGATCAAGACACTAAGAGATGAAAACCCCCCTTTTTTGAAAAATTAGGGTTTCAAGAAATTCTATTGAGTAAAAGACTCCACAAATGTTTCAGTAAGAAAATTTTGAAAAAAAAAAAAAAATCTTCAAATTAGAATTTTTTACTAGGTTTTTCAAAGATAAAAAACGTTTCGACGTGTGTTTTTCAAAACTCAAGAAATCAAACAACATTTCTTAAGTAACCACCAAGAAAACAGAAAACCCTAAAAGTTTTGAGAGAACCATAAAGAAATTGGAGAAAACAACAAATAAGACTCTAAATCTAACAGATCTGAGTCTAAAAATAGCGTATTCACATGAACCCTAAGTCTCTGATACCACTACTACGATTTAAGGACTCAGAATCACCATATAGAAATCATTGAGAGTGTAGTAAACATAAAAATCTCAAAGAACTTTATTAAAAACAAGATTAAAGTACAAAAATGAAGGTTCGTACAAGATCGAATAAACAACCCAAAAAATATACTCAAACTCTACAAAAATCGCACAAAATACCACAAAGTTTACATATCAAATTGTAAAATAACCACTAAGAATCACCCTCTAATTATACACTAAGAATCAGAAGAAAAACCACAAAGAATCTGATGCGAGGAAGAGAGATGAGATTTTCAGAGAGCAAAACTACGAAGAACACTGTTAGAGAGAGAAGAAGAAGAGTCTGGAATGATGGAGTCAGATGAGGGGACACGACCTTATCTCCAAGTGAAGGGCTCAGATGCTGCTAGTTCAATCCAATGGTTGAACTAAATGCAGATGGTTGAAACAATTTGGGCCAAAAGGATTCGGTTCTGAACAATGGGCTGCATCTTTGACTTGAAGCAGCAAGTACACTTGGACTTGGGCTCCATTAATACATCCGGTTTGGCTCTTCTAATTGGACATCAGCAAGTAAGCTTCTCCAACTTTGATCTCTAGATTTGGGCTGCTACAAAGGTCCAATTGCATTTACACCAAAATAGCAAAGTTAGATTCTCATAATGAGACAATTTGATTTAACGCATTAAAGAAAACTGAGGAAGCTATATTATTTTTTAATATTGAATTAGCAACATTGCAAGAGCTTATACAAATTTATATTGTAAGTCCTATTATTCCCTATATTAGTTCGACTATAGTGTGGAATTAACCAAATTAAAAAGGACACGTCAATTTATTAATTGTTTCTATATGATTAATCAAACAAGTAAATTTGTCCTATGTTGGGTTAGCATAGTTGTAAATTAATAACAAGTAAAGAACAACAAATATGATGATGGAAAAACCCGACCTGAGGAAAAACTCCTGAATCAAGTCAGTTACCTCTACTGTATACAATATTAGTTTATAGTTAGATGCTTTCTAACAACTCCACTAGACTTCATGAACTACTCTTGTGAACCCCAAGATGCTGCTATTGTAACAACCCGCAATTTCGCCCCATTTTTAAGAAATTAATTTTATTGAAAAATCTAACTCGTGTATCAATACATGAACCGCATGTATAGATACATGTAGGCGGTATAGTTAGGGTTTGACACATTGTGATCTTTGGTTGTTTAATTTTTAATCCATTTGATTAGTGTTATCTGTCCAGTATGTATTGCATGACTTCATGCTGTGCAACACCTCCTACTTGTAGCTTAGGTGACTCCCTCAAGCTAGGAATGGAAATGATTGGTCTAGAAATGAATATTTTAATCTTGGGAAAATGGATGAATTCTTGTTTGTTCGTGCTATAAGTTTGGATGTCTCTTTTAGAATTTGAAGCATATTAAAACACATAGCAAACACAGCCCAAAAACCTTGTCAAACACAAGAATCAATTTTTTAAAATTTCAAGCTTTGAAAGATATTTTGTCTTTTTTATTCTTAACATGAATTAGAACATGTTATGATCCTGTTGTGATCCTAATGTATTCTAAAGTTCCATGTAATGATCCTATATTAAACTCGTTTAAAAAATGCAAGAACTTAAAGTTCAGAGATCAATTATAAGTGTAGAACCAGATGTATCGATACAATTTATCAATACATTAAGTCCTACAAGAAAAAGTATCTAAATATGTATCAATACTTTAATATATTTTCAGAAAGCCAAAAGTTTAATTTTAATTTATTTTGTCATTTTTAGGTCTTGGTAACTTTAAGTAATGTTCGCATCTTGTTAAATGATCTTAAATGCTGCTTTGTGAAAATTGTTGTGTTATTTCATTTCGCGTTAAAATTTAGAAGTTTCTTGTAGGTTATTATGATCAATGCATTATCCCGCTTGTTAATATGCCTTTCGGCATTTGTCTTCATATACGTGCCATAATATGGTTGCACTTGAATTACATTGATTTCTCGAGGCTTGAAACTCATGGAATGACCACACTTGAAATTAGGGTTTTAAATCCTGCTTGTTATAATGCGCTCGGGATAATTTTGATTCATAACACAAGCCCTATCAAAGTCATTGTTTTTAAAAGAAAACCTTGTTACTTCTGAATACTTTGTATTCAGTTTTCCATGTTTTCAAACTTATAGATGCTTGAGCGACAGATTTTCAAAGCAACATTGACAAGATGGAATTTGTCCGCAGATGGTTCCACGTATATGTATGTGATGGAAATAAAGATCTGGAGTTTAAACCAAATTAAAATAAGGAAAATGAAAGATAAAATAGTTGAGATTCATGATTTCACTTAACTCTTGCTTAAGTAATTTCTCAATACATGCAAATTAATAAATAACTCATTTACAATGTTAGACCCGATTTTTCAAGTTTAGCTAATTACCTCTCTCGAGTGAAATTAACCATAATCAATTGGTTTAACGTACTATATCTCTATGTCGATTAAGGCCCAATCAATTGCATTAACTCTTTGTGAAAATAGCTCAATGGATCATCTAGGGTTTAAGGTATATCTCTATCCTTAACAAGAACCTAGAGCATTTATTATTTGGTCTAAAATGCATAATATCTCTCGATTATCATACACTTCACAAAACATATATTTGGTGATCAATCAAACACATGGAATAATCTCAATAACAAACACACATGAAATAAGCTCAACATTAATAAATAAACATTAAAATTACTTAAACTAAGTTAAGCTACATCAATCATCTCAACATAAAACAACTAGCCCATTGTATAAATATTGCACAAAAGTTGAGGTTTACAAAAATACATCACAAAATATAGAAATCAATGATTAAAAATACAAGATAATGAAATAAATCAATTTCCTTGATTTTTGCCCCAAAATTCCTTCAACAATGCTTTGAATCTTCACCTCACTTTTTGCTTCATAACTTCAATTGAGACTAGCAACATAGAAACAAAAGTAAACTACAAACTAAAATTACAAACTAAAGCAAAAATAAAAAAAAGAAAAGAAAAGAAGAAGAAAAAGGAAGAAGATGCTAGGGTTTGGAGATGAAAAATTGTGATTTTTTGTGAAGAGAGAAGTGGGGGTATAAATACCCCCAAAAATGTGACCTAAAAAGGTCCAAAAATGCGTCCACAATTGAGCCAAACACGCACTTAACTTTAAATAATAAAAACAGAAAATAAAATCCGATTGGGTCAAAATTTTCCCACGCAATCGTGTGGAATAAACCCACGCGATCGCGTGGGCAACAGATTAAAAATCTGTTGAGAATTATGGGCGCTCGCCCATTCCCATTTTCTTCATACATATAATATAGAATATATAAATATTTTGCCTTTTCTTCATTTTGTCTTTTTCTTTTTTTTTTTCTTTTTCTTTTTCTTTTTCTTTTAAAATATTTGCAAGGAAGTCCCTCGTCTTCTGGCCTTCTTCAATTTAGTCCTCGAGTTTTGACTTTTATAACAAATATGCCCCTGAAATATTTGCATCTTTAGTCCTCCAACTTTTTGAGATATTGCAATTCAGTTCCCAAACTTTTGATTTCTTTCAATTAGGTCCTTGGACATCAAATTTGTTCCTCTTTTAGCTCAATTGCACTCCAATCTTGTCCATTTTCTTTCCAATTGAGGTTGTACCTAATTGTACAAGATAAACACAATTTATAAGTAGAAATTCGCTCAATTTATCAATTAAATTGTCGATTTAAAAGCAAAATAAGTGTGTAAAACACACTTATCAGTGACTCCCTCAAGCTAGGAATGGAAATGATTGGTCTAGAAATGAATATTTTAATCTTGGGAAAATGGATGAATTCTTGTTTGTTCGTGCTATAAGTTTGGATGTCTCCTTTAGAATTTGAAGCATATTACAACACATAGCAAACACAACCCAAAAACCTTGTCAAACACAAGAATCAAATTTTTAAAATTTCAAGCTTTGAAAGATATTTTGTCCTTTTTATTCTTAACATGAATTAGAACATGTTATGATCCTGTTGTGATCCTAATGTATTCTAAAGTTCCATGTAATGATCCTATATTAAACTCGTTTAAAAAATGCAAGAACTTAAAGATCAGAGATCAATTATAAGTGTAGAACCAGATGTATCGATACAATTTATCGATACATTAAGTCCTACAAGAAAAAGAATCTAAATATGTATCAATACTTTAATATATTTTCAGAAAGTCAAAAGTTTAATTTTAATTTATTTTGTCATTTTTAGGTCTTGGTAACTGTAAGTAATGTCCGCATCTTGTTAAATGATCTTAAATGCTACTTTGTGAAAATTCTTGTGTTATTTCATTTCGCGTTAAAATTTAGAAGTTTCTTGTAGTTTATTATGATCAATGCATTATCCCGCTTGTTAATATGTCTTTCGACGTTTGTCTTGATATACGTGCCATAATATGGTTGCACTTGAATTACATTGATTTCTCGAGGCTTGAAACTCGTGGAATGACCACACTTGAAATTAGGGTTTTAATCATGCTTGTTATAATGTGCTCAGGATAATTTTGATTCATAACACAAGCCCTATCAAATTCATAGTTTTTAAAAGAAAACCTTGTTACTTCAGAATATTTTGTATTCAGTTTTCCATGTTTTCAAACTGATAGATGCTTGAGCGACAAATTTTCAAAGCAACATTGACAAGATGGAAATTTGTTTTAGAAATACAAATAACATAATCACGTGACTATGTGATTATTTTGTTAGTTTTTGAAAATTTAAAGTTGTCTAAATTTGATGTTTAAATGAATTGACTGTCACAGATTTGTTTGGACAGTAGAGTATTAACAGAAAAAGAAGTTTTGTTTAGGAGATAGAATTTTAGGCCAAATATAACATTATCGCAATCCTTGATCCTTATCATAAAAGATAAGTGACATAATTTATCTCCAAACATTATCAATTATATGAGATAATTATTCCAAGAAATTTGGAAGATAAATATAATCATAAGTCCAAGAAATTATCAAGTAATTTAATTAAACTTAATAAATCACTAAATGCACATATTTAATAATTAAATTAAATTTACTTAAATTATGAACATGTGGAAAAATAGAAAATGCCAACTTAAATAAGTTAACAAACTAATCATCTTATCACAAACATGGATAGAAGTAACATTCAATTTTCAAGCTCCCCTTATCAAAATTTTCCTCATCAAGTCATGCATCATAATAAGCTCACTTCAACAAATTCATGCATGTAAGGAGAGAAAAATAATAAACACATAAAGGAGGATCCAAATAAACTAAAAATTACTTCAACATTCAATCAATCAGAAAAGATGAGAAAAGAAATACTACTCCCCTTTTTTGGAAGAAATAGGAGAAGCCTTCCATGTCTTGCAACCTGCCATATAAGCACAAGTAAATAAAAATTAGGAAAAATTCGGTTACAGACCATATATACTAGAAGTAAAAGTAGAGTTTCAGAAAACTTCGAAATCAGTGAGGCCAGATGCATCTGGAGTGTGCCTCTGTTACTGAGATAAATCTCAGTTTTTTTCTGCGTCTTTGCTCCTGTAGACTTCTTGGGCTCGATCTTCCTCTTTTCAGTACCAGCCTTTGTAGCCATAATTCTGGAAGATCCTCCAGAGAGCATATTCAGCTTGTCCTCAAGCTTTTTGATATTGGTTTTGAATTCAACAACTTTTGCTTTCAGAGCACCAACTTTCCATCGTGTCTTGCTTCCTAGCTTCATTTGTAGCAACCATATTTTGTTTTCAGTGAGGAGTCTGTGTGTCAAGAGTCTTCTTGCATTTTACCCTATTTGGTTATCTATGAGTGATCACCAGATCATCTTTAAACTTCTTGACACCCTGGTCAATCAAATACTATGAAATATCCCAAAAATTCTTTAACCAAAGTTTTATTGATCTCCCCCTCACTTCGAGACAATTTCTCCAAACCAAAATGACTCATTATATCATCAATCCAAAAATCATGAAATTCTTCTACAGATATTTCGAGACTCATAATACATTCTCTTATCAGATATGTGTTTTTGGAAATCAGCATATGCACCAGTCGACCAGAATTTGAAATTGAAAGGTGTAAACATACCTTTGGAAATCTGCATAGGAGTGCTAACAAATGATAAAGGATCATACCTAGATCCATCTGGAGCGGCAGATTCATCCGCCTTTATGCTCGATCTCCTTTTCTTTACAGGCACTGTTTTCTTCATCTTTTTCCTTGTTCTTTCTGTCTGGCCTAGTAGTCTCTTCTTCTTCTACTTCTTCAGATTATTTTATTTCCTCAACATCATTTTTCTCTCCAGACTCCTCTGTATCATCTGATTCATCTATGTCTTCTGCCGATTTGTTTGTCAGATTTACATTCTTCCACATCTTTATCATCTTTTGGCATCTCCCCCTTTGTTTCAGTCTATTAGCCCAAAATTCTCCTGCACCCATCAATTCATTTCGAATATATAAGGGTAAAAAGTGACTGGTAAGAAGATTACCAAACATAGGTGTCAGATTTGTACCCATAACTTGTGGCTTGGTGGTAGAGCCGCCTTGGCTTGTTTCGGCTATAGGCAGAGTTTGGATATCAAGGTGGTTTAAGAGGATTATTTTTGTGCATTTAGGTTTTTCAAATGTGGGAGAGTATCGAGATTTGAAAAGAGAATTTTGAGTACAAATAGAACTCCATTGATTTTTTTTTAATGGCATTCCTTGTGGATAAAGATATATCTTGAGTACACGAGTAAGTGGATTAAAGTGCGTTTGTGATCCAAGCAACCCTTAGTCATCCACATACTGTCAAAAACCATATGATTGCCCTGACTTATTGATTTGTCACCGTAGTGCACAAGCAGACCGATCAATATCTATGTAAAGTACATTTTCTCAAATCCAGCTAGTCGACTTTTTCAATATTGTGGCAATGTCTTTTATAGGTGGAAATAGCATTACACAATCCCCAAAAGTTATCTTACTAGATTTTTCCTTTTAGATTAGAAAAATGGATTTGAACTTGGCTTAAATTGGTACTTTCACTCAATCCCCAGAAGTTATCTTACTAAATTACCCGCCTTTTCTTTTTGATTTCTTTTTCTTAATTTTTTTGAACATAAAGGGTATGAATTTGGCTTGGATTGACAACCTTCTTTTCCACTAATCCTTCCCTTGGAAAATAAGAAAACACGTGCAATGCTAAAAGCAAGATTCAAATCATAGATCTACACACAGAATATAAAAACTCAATTAGTAATCAACCGATGGCTCTGACAGTAGTGACATATTCCTTGAATTGCCCAGATATGAGTGCTAATTAGATTCATCTGAAGACATGTTAACTGACATCAGCCAGAAGTATTTGTCTCATTATCATCCTCAAGCACTCAGATATATCTGCAAGCAAAAACATGATCTACACTTAGTATATGAATATGATAAGTCAACCTAAATGCATGCAATAAAAGAAAAAGAAATAAAAAAATGCAATTTTTTTTTAGTATGCATGTTCCTATTCAGGAGGAGGTGATACTCCAATTTGTTTCCTAAGGTTTTCAAATTTGATAGTATCGAGGGCCTTACTAAACAAATCTGCAAGCTGTAGATGAGTCTGTATATGCTCCAGATTGATAATCTTTTGTTCCATCAATTCTTTGATGAAGTGGTTTCTGATATCAATATGTTTTGTTCTGGAGTGCTGGACAGGGTTTTTTGAGATGTTGATAGCACTGGTGTTGTTACAATACATAGTGGCTTATTCTATAGAGATCCCATAATCTTCCAACATTTGTTTCATCCAAAGGAGTTATGTACAGCAACTACCAGCTGCAATATACTCTGCTTCTGATGTGGAAAGGGATATTGATTTTTTATTCTTCTTAGCCACGCCACCAAGTTGTTTCCAATGTAAAAATAACCTCCAGATGTACTCTATTGATCTTCAACATTCCCAGCCCAGTCTGCGTCTGAATAACCTGCAAGATGGGCAGTGGTATCTCTAGTAAACCAGATTCCATAACTCAATGTACCACTTACATATCTGATGATCCTTTTTACAGCAGCTACGTGTGACTCCTTAGGTTTAGCTTGATATCTTGCGCACACTCCAACACTGAAAGATATGTCTAGCCTACTAGCAGTCAGATACAGAGAATTTCCAATCATCCTTCTGCAGAGAGATGGATCAATATCCTTGCCAGAGCCATCCTTAGAAAGTTTCAGTGTAGTTTTCATGGGAGTTCTTATGGCCTTTTCATCGTCAAGCCCAAACTTCTTCACCAGATTTTTAGTATAATTTGCTTGAGATATGAATATTCCAGATTCATCCTGTTGTACCTTTTGAACTCTGGTAGATGGTCTTTTCAACACTTCTGATTCTTCAGCATCAGGTGTATCTGGGTAATCAGTTGCCTCTGGAAAGGCAGACGTATCTGGATAGCCAGATTCATTCTTGTCACATTCTTCAGTGTTATTTTGACTTTCTACTTAGTGGAGTTTTTCTACTGATTTTTCAGTTTCAGCTTGTTGTTTTGGTTGAATCTTCAACTCATCAGCCTCTTCTTCCTGTTTGTCAGCCTTTTCATTACTCAATTTCTGAAAAACAAAATGAGCAAAATTGTCATTAGATTTATCATGAATAAACATAACCCTGGTATATTAGGAGAAATCTTCACCACATACGTAGATGTATCTCTTACCACCAATACTTTCCTTTTGAATAGAACCCATCAAATCCAGGTGAGTAAGTTCAAGTATACGAGAGGTGTTGTGAGTTGTACCTGGCCTGTGTTGACGTTTGATTTGCTTACCCTTTTGAAAAGTACAAATTCCATCTGGAATACCTTGCAATAATCTTTAGAAAATTGGAGAAGCAGGTTATCATCACATAATTGACTTACACTAATAAAATTAGCCTTAAGCCCAACAACATACAATACATTGGTTAATGTAGGTAATCCTTTAATATTAATGATACTCAATCCATCAATCTTACCCTTTTGTCCATCACCAAAGGTAACAACACCTGTCTCACCTTTATCAAAGTGTAACAACAAGGAGAGATCACCTGTCATGTATTCAGAGCATCCACTATCAAAATACCAGGTGTTAGGAATCAAGGCACTGAAAGATAATTGAACAACATAGGCGTAAGTTCTAATTTTCTTATCTTGCCTAGATACAAGTCTTCTTTTGTGTGAGTTGATTAATTTCAAGTACTCATGACACCTGAAAACATCATGACCAGATACCTGGAAGAAAGATGTATCTTATCGATTCTGACGAGGTTGAAATTTTCTGCCAGTTTAACGGACAGGTTCATCTGGCTTGTACAGATTCGGTTGAAATTTTCTACCTGTATGATTCTGGCTGGATGTGAGTTTTGTGTTCCAACAAGATTGAATTGATGATGGTAGGATGTAGATGCATCTATGTATTTTCTGCTTTGTTCATTCTTCCCGTATCCTGTTTCTTTCACAAAAACTATCTTGTTTTCATGAGTTTTACCCTTACCTTCATATCCAAGTCCACTTTTTATGCTAGTAGGTCTCCTATGGTTCAGAATTTCATCAAGCTGAATAGATCCAAGTACCAATTTCTTGATCTTCTCTTGTGCTTTAGCGAGCTCTGCACTCAACCTGCTTACCTCATCATCTTCATCATCTGGGAATGTAGATACATCTGGATTAGTTTCCCTATTGTGTTCAGCCCTGGCTTGCAACAATTGTATCCTCTCTTCTGCCTTTTGAAGTTCTTTCTTCAAATTTTCAATACTTAATCCAGATTCATCTGAGTTAGTTCCTGCATAATATGAGTTTCTAGAATCAGTACTAGATGACTGTAAAGCAGTAAGGGTAATTACCTATTTTTCAGAATTTCTTTTATCTGAATATGATTCAGATTCATCTATGTCTCCATCACTCCATGTATCATTCATGGCTTTCTTTTCTTTGATCTTCTTTAGCGTGTTGGGATATTATGCTGCGATGTGTCCATATCCTTCACATTCTCTGCATTGAATATGATTCTTAGGCTTTCCTTCAAATGAGTTAGCATTGTTTCTAGGATAGAAATTGCTTTTCCTCTTTTGCTTTTGTTGATTTTGATTTTGGGCTTGAAGGTTTGTAGATCTTTCTTTCTGTTTACCCTTGAAGAACTTCTTAAATTTTCTGGTGAGAAGTGCGAGGCTTTCATCTTCATCAATCTCACCAGATTCTTCTAGCTCCTCATTGGTTGCTTTGAAAGCAATCCCTGGTTTCTTATCTTTCTTTTATCGGGCCATATTTAACTCATAGGTTATTAATGAGCCTACAAGTTCCTCAACTCTCATGGTTGAAAGATCCTTACTTTCTTCGATGGCTGTTAGTTTTGCATGGAATCTATCTCGTAAATATCTGAGAATCTTTTTCAAAATTTGCTCGTTGGAGTTTATTTTACCAAGGGCTTCAGCTGAATTTTTGAGATCACTTAATTTGACGTAGAAACTTTTGAAGTCTTCTCGCTCATCCATAGATAGTTGTTCAAACTTAAGACTGATCATCTGTAGCTTGGAGGTTCTGACAGCATTTGTTCCTTCATTTGCTACCCTTAAAGCATCCCTTACTTCCTTAGAAATTCTTAAGGAAGAAATCAGCCTGAATTGACATGGATCAACCAAAGAAACAATAGCGTTAAATGCTTTTGAATTCCAATTTGTATTAGCTAATTCATCAGCAATATATGCACTTCTAGATACAGTTGTGACAACACCTCCAGTAGTGATAATAGGCACTGTGTAACCATCAAGGACAGTTGTCCAACAACGTTCATCAATAGACTAAATAAAGATTTTCATACGAATTTTCCAATATGCATAATTATTACCAGTCAACAAGGGTGGCCTAAGAGATACAGAATTTTCCATTTTTAGACAATCAATCTCACTTTCTAGAAGTGAACCCGCTCTGATACCGATTGAAAATTTAAAGTTGTCTAAATTTGATATTTAAATGAACTGACGGTCACAGATTTGTCTGAACAATAGAGTATTAACAGAAAAAAGAAGTTTTGTTTAGCCAGATCCAAATGAATCTTGTTATCAAAGCTCATTCTGGATTATAAAACATGAACAGGTAAAATATATGATGCAGATCTGTAAAGTAAATGAACATGATATTTGAGCTTAACGTGGAAAAAATTCTAACAGGGAAAACCCACATGCCCGCACCCTGCGGACAAAAATCAATCACTATTTAAGAAAAGAGATTACATAGTTCAATCTAAGCTACAGGGTAAATTTATGCATAAATTTATCAGACATCCATAAATTAAATGAATCACTCCCTGATTCTTCATTGGCATGTAATATGAACTGGCATCCCACCACTCTTCAGTAGCTTCCTTTGACACTACAACGATCTTCAGCAAAGCCGAACTCCCGTTCGATCTTGATTCAAACCTTCCGTTTGATCTTCTCGCTTAAAGTCTTTTCTTCTCGTAGTGATTGAAAAACTCCTCCCAGAGAAACGAAGTCAAGATGTTGAAGAAGTTGTGTATATTTTTAGCACCACACGAAATTATTGGCTTCAAGACTTCTGAAGTCACAAATATGAAGTAGCCGCATATGTATTCAGCACACCTTCAATTTTTTCCTTCAATGACTTAAGAAAAAAAAGTCCCATCTTTCTCTATATATAGGCACATGAGTTTCTGGTCCACCACGAAACCTAGATATGTACAATCTCTATTTTCTGCAATAAGATAATTACAAGTTAAATAGATATAAGGTAAGAAATCAAAGATAATTATGAAATAAACAATCTTACCATAAGTGAATCACTTATCAATCAAGTGATATAAACAAACTTGGACTCTAAGTAATAAGTTCCATAATTTTAGGCCAATAGGAAAATATTATCACAATACTTATCAAGAATAATAAGTGACAAACATTATCTCCAAATATTAAATTATTATCTCAAACATATATGAGATAGAATTTTAGGCCAAATAGAACATTATCATAATTCTTGATCCTTATCATTAAAGATAATTGACACAATTTGTCTCCAAACATTATCAATTACATGAGATAATTATTCCAAGAACTTTGGACAATAAATATAATCATAAGTCCAAGAAATTATCAAATAATTTAATTAAACTTAATAAATCACTAAATACACATATTTAGTAATTAAATTAAATTCTCTTAAATTACAAACATGTAGAAAAATAGAAAATGCCAACTTAAATAAGTTAACAGTTTTGAATCCCAAAGTCTAATACTTTTGTAAAATGGCATGTATATGATGTTTACTTTTGAACACTGCCTTACATGTATCGATACAATGTCATAATTCTATTAGATTCTATTTTCGTTCACAAAGGTCATAATTCTATAATTCAATCATTTATCACTCACTAAGTAACATTTAGTATTTTCCATGTAATATTTATAAGTCTAGTATTACTTACATTATAAATTGTGTAAGGTGTGATCTAGAAGGAAATACTTCTTCATTTAATCATGCATTTCAACATATTCATATTTTTATTCCAAGACATTACTCTATAAGACATTTTCATGAGTATCGATATATGCAGTAACAATCTTATAAAAACAGTTTGATATTTGAATGCTTTATCCAAATTTTGACTCCGTTATGCATTTTTAAATTACATAAAAAGGGAAAAAAAATATACGTGAAATCTTGTATCACAAGTGGTTGTATCAAAGCTTCATTTTTGCAAATTCTGTAGGCACCATCGCATACATATATCTCGACATCTCGTCGAGATGTGCTTAAAGTTATTTATTCTTGAATATATGATGAATATGTACTGGAATTGAAAACATGCGATGATATATAGAAATAAACATCACATTTGAAAATCTTGATGTAGTTTTACATTCAAAATATAATCTAAACCTACGAGATACATGATGAAAGTTGGGTGGGATAAACTCAAGGGCTCGGGATCAGTAGGAACATCAGTAGCCTCGGGAGCAGGAGCCTCGGGTGCTAAATGTCGCTCGATCACTCCAACTCGAGCTGATAAATCCCAGACTTGAGAAGATATATCCTAGATCGACTATAGAATGGTCGTTTGTGCTGTCCTCAACTCCTCCATAAAGGCAACCCAATCTGCATCCTACGATGGCTTGACCTCAATCGCGACTTCATGATGCTCAATCCCTACACCCTCTCCCGATTCGACATGTGTTGTCATGCACGGTCGAATTTTTCCTTTATTTTCAAATCTGGAGGCCAACATGTGGTGCATGATAATTTGTAGAAATAATTTTATCTTCTTTTCATAATCAAGGACATAAACGACGTCACTTGACTAGGATTTCGAAATCACTTTACTTTAAAATAAAATCAATTCTTTTAAGAAGTGACGATAAAACATTTAAATAAATTATTGACTTTGAAATCTTTTAGATAAAGAGTAACAATAATATGATAATGAGTTTGGAAATTCAAATACAAGACCTTATTTAGTGAGTCTACAGTTCACAGGTTCTCACCTAGCAAAGCACTATTTGTCTAGCCATCTGAAGATCCATGCCAATCCATTTTTCAATTATGTTATTACCTAAAATGTTATATATATCATGGAATGAGCATAAACTTTCCCAGTGAGTGAAGTATGGTGCACATGTGCTATTGCACGTAGATAAGTCAATCTCACATATTCATGATTCATGCAAGCTTTACTTATTAAATTGGCCAAGTCTATATTCAAGTCGCTTCAAGTTTAAGTCGAGTTCTATATTTACATCAAGTCATATATCCAAATCAAGTCTAGTCCCAAGTCAAGTTAATTTAGATTATAGATATTTCAAGTTATATCCAATCTAGTCAAGTTAATTTCATAAGTTCAAATCCAGTCAAATTCACAAATTCTAGTCAAGTCATATTTCATATATTTAAGATCACATCTTACATATATTAAACCAGTATATTCCTATAATCAAGTTTTATAATCAAGATAAGTCAAGGAAAGACAAGATCAGTACAATATATTCAAGTTCAATGTAAGATATTCAATTATCCAAATCTAGTGCAAGATATTCAAGACTAATGTCAATGCATGTATTTTCGAGAAACATGACTTTTAATGGAGCCCATATTACAAATAAACTACTATCCAGAGTGCGCACAAGCAGGGAATGTAACCATGAGTTCAAGCATGGAGTTTATTCCACGAGTTTCAAGCAGGGAGTCGAGATCCCTAAAATTCATTAATAAGCGTAACCACATCGTGATCCAGTTACTGGACTCCATGGCATGTATATCAAGACAAGTGGGATAGAGTATGATTGTAATACCATGCAAGAAGTTTCTTTTATGCAATGCATAAGGAGAAGTATGAAAATCCATTTAATGCAATGTAATCATGAAGTAGCATTTAAGAGCACATATAAGTCAAGTCAATCCAAATCAAGACAAATTCATATATTCATGGATTGCACATAAACAAATAAATTCTTATATTATCAAGATTGAGATAATATTCAAGTAACTTTAAGTTCATCTTCTCAAATCAAGTCAAATGGATATAATCCATGTATCCTGTCAAGTAGATGACATATCAAATTATTATTTTTATCACATTGACGAGTCTAAGATCACATAAAAAAGAACGCGGATTTATTTAAACATCCAAATGGTTATGATTTAGTATCTCATGTATCGATACATGTTTATATGTATTGATACCTCAGAGAGCAGGAACTTCTTAAAATCCTTATGTATCGATACATGTTGTTAATCTTTTACAAATAGGATATTGATATCAAGATAGTGATAATAATCTAGTTAATCTTCTTCTTTATGTTAAACATGTGGATGTCAAGGTAATGTTAATAATATATTCACATATTAAATGGGGAATATTTATTACAAGATTACATAAAAAACTTATAATGATAACGTCACCATAATAATAATAATAATAATAATAATAATAATAATAATAATAATAATAATAATAATAATAATAATATTGGACTTATAACGAGATTATGATAATATTAACAATATCATATTAAATATGGAATTATAACGAGATTACTTAATCAAGTAAACAATTAAACATATTTCACTCACCTCGATCCAAAAGTGTATGAAAGAAGTTCTTTATTTTGTAGAGGTATTGATGTTCTCATTTGTATTAATACATGTTGTCTGTCCTGATTTTTACTGTACATGTATCAATACATACTGTATATGTATCGATACATATTCTCAATGTATCAATACTTGCAGGAATTCCAGTATTTCTGGACTTATTTTCTGGGCTTTCTTCAAGGTTTTAACTATTCTTGATCGAACAGAATATTATTTAGGATAATCAAGAACATGTTATTATATTAACATGTCTTGATTCCAACAATTGATCAAACTCTCGTTCCAACCTTGAACTAGGATTTTTGGAAGGATCAAACAATTCTCTTCTCTCACGATTTCTGCTAAGTATTGGATGTGTGATTTCCTTGCGTCTTCATGGCTATTTATAGGTAACATTGGCTACATGATATGGAAATCAAATCTTTCCCTTAGAGGATTTCTACATTGTCAACTTCATGTGCTGGAATAAAGAATTTAGCCTTAAGTAGGAGGTGTAAGGCTATAGTTTGCTGGAGACATGCAAGTAGGAGGTGTCACTTGAAGATTGAGGGTGAGTAATAAGAGCTACAAGTCGGTAGTAGCGTTATAGGGTGCCACCTCCTAGGTGCTTACCTTTATTATTCCAGTTTTAAGGAGCAACATTTGAGCTCAGATTCGAGGTACCAAACGAAATCAAAATCTTGGTTTATTGGTACCATTTCGAATTACTCATGGATTACTTTAACGTACAATTTACGGAATAAGAAATGGATAATTGAGGAGAAAGTTATGGCCTTCCAAAGTAGGCTAATAAAAAAAGTTTTCGGGTTTACCGTTTTTACTGTCTTAAATTTAAAAATTCACCGAGGGCTATCCGTTAATCAGAATGACAAACCGTTTTCATATTCTCAAATTTCAATTTGAGAAATTTCTCGTACAAATATGCGATGTAATCAAATAAGGTCGGGAGTGCAAGAAAAAGTCTCGAACAAAGGGACAGTTAAATATATTTTTGACATAACTTTTCTTTATTTAAGATTTTCGTTTCTCTTTCGTTAAGACATGTTTTTCTGTCTTTACATCCCAAAATCATTACATAAATTATAAAATAATTTATTACATCATAATATATAATAAAGGATGTCAAAGTTTTTGGGTTGTTACGTGTGCACCCTCGAATTCAGCAGAATCACCAACTCCTTGAGAATGTCTACCTACCGCCGCATGTCTACAACTCTGTGCCCTTTCACTTTCAATAAAACCCTGTAAAATAAGATTTATCAAATCCACTTGTCTCCCCATACTCACAATCTCATAAACCAAAAATCCTCAACTGAAGTGTCGTGTGCTTGTAACCACGAGGCTTGATAAGATGAGTAAACATGAGGTGCAAAAACCTCTGGTGAAAAGGAAGTACTGGTGTATTCTACAAAATATCCACAAGTGTAGGATCCTTGAAAACATACCAACATACCTCAGCCCTATCAAAAGAGGGATAAAAGATCTCGCTACCTTCCTCCATTCCAAATACCTCCTTAATCTTCGATGCACCCAACCAA
Source organism: Ligustrum vulgare (assembly GCA_963555705.1). Classification (NCBI taxonomy): domain Eukaryota; kingdom Viridiplantae; phylum Streptophyta; class Magnoliopsida; order Lamiales; family Oleaceae; genus Ligustrum; species Ligustrum vulgare. The sequence goes on along the minus strand of OY743186.1, from coordinate 14,200,150 downwards.
AAAGTTTTTTCCTTTTACCATTGTTTTTAAAATGCAATCACCTTGAGAAATCCACTCACTCTCCATCTCCTCTTCACAACTCGACATCAATTTGGAATTAGCATAAAACATTTGTAGTAATTTATCACAAATCTTCTCCCCATTTCCAATGAATTTAAACCATTTCAAACGCTTGAAGTACGAAAGATAAGAAAGATTGAAAGAAAAGAGAAATGAAATTTTTAGTACCCTCCCCGGAATAATGGATAATTTAACAAGTGCAAGAAATAGAGATTGATTCTCAACACTTAAAAAGAAAATGTTTGGAAAAGTGGTTAATTCATCAAACTCAGTATCACTAGAATCACTAGATTCTACCATTTTTCTTTACCTTTTCCCCTACCTCTACCCCTTGAAGAAGAAGCCCTACCTCGAGAAACCACTTTCCTAGCATGTTGTGGAGGTTTTGGGTTTAGATCATGCTGACATTTGGTTCTTGGTTGGTGGAGTGTCTTCCTCCGTGGATTCAGGATCTTCGGATGATTCGTTAGGAGTTGTCTCAATATCTAGAAAAGGCTCATTGTCTATTGTAAGAAGGTTGCATAATTCTTCTCATTTTGAAGTTTGAGTAGCTGAGAGCTTTTTTGGAAGATGAGATTTGAATGAGTGTAGGAAAAGGACATAAAATGACAGTTGAAACCCTTTATATTCGCGACCATGTATCAATACATTGCCCTTGTGCATCGATACACTGAAACCATGTAAAGTTTCTTTGCCCTTATATGTATCAATACATTAAACATGTATGTATAGACACATCGACCATTTTATTGTCAAAATTTAATTCTTAAATTTGTCCTTAATTCAACCTTATGCCTTCACATACATAAATGTTAAAAGAAATGTCTCACGTGAGCTCCTCCCAACCCTCGAAATGCACTATCTCCATAGATAGTTTGACACGATTGGAGTGACATCAAGCTCATCAATTTGAACAACTGATAAATCATAATGGAAAATTCAATCGAGTCAAACCCCCAGCGATGGTGGAGCATTCATGAAAAGATTTCGATGTTTGTAACCCCCAGTATTTGAAGATGCTAAAAATTCAATTGAAGTTGAGAATTGGATTAGGACAATCGAACGAATGTTTTCTTATGCACATACTCCTAATGAAGAGAAAGTGAACTGTGACACTGGTTTATGCTAAGTGGAAGCGTCGGATATCGCTGGGACACTTTAACTCAACTAGAAGGAGCTACAACTTTTAACTAGGAACAATTTTGTAAGAAGTTTCACAACAAATATTTTCTAGCTTCAATACAAAACCAGAAACTCAATGAATTCATTCAATCTAAGTAAGGATATATGACGGTGACTGAATATGTCAAGAAATTTGAAGAATTGTCCCGATTTTCCGAACGTATGGTTAATCAACCTCGACACAAAATTGATCGCTTCATTGAGGGAATAAAACCCGAATTAAGTATAGATGTTTTGAAGTCGTCCTCAAGCACGACTAATTTTTCAAGCATTACAGAAAGAGCCTTAATGGGAGAGCGGGCTGAAATCAAAATCATGAAAGCTCGGAAAATTGTAGTCAAAACCATCGACGGTCGATAAATCGATGAAATTCTTGAAACACCAAAAACATCGTTAATAGATTTCCAAGAATACTTCGTCCTCAACATGTGATAAAAAATATAGATATGAAAAATTTAGAAGTTACCCCCACTTTCATGCCTAGTTTGTGGAAAACCACATAGAGGTCCTCGTCGAACCTAATTATGGTTATGTTATGACTGTGGATAAAAAAGCCATTTAGTGCAAAATTTCCTAAACAAAAAGCTATTGAGGCCAAACATTTTCCACAAGCCGACTGAATATATGCTATGGTTCAACTTGAAGCATTGGAGAATAACAAAGTAATTAGAGGTTCGACTTACCTTTTTACTGAACCAGCTTTTACCCTGTTTGATTCTAGAACTACTCATTCGTGTATATCCACACATTTTGTGCATTGTCACCATATACCAATTGAAAAATCATCTAGCATGTGTAAAATATCTCTACCTAATGGAAAGATATATCAAATCCAAATTCATGTTCCGAAAGCCTAGATCCAAATCAAGGATAGAAACTACCCCATTGAACTTATTGTATTTGATATCAAAGATTTTAATGTCATTTTAGGAATTGACTGGTTATCCAATCATGGGATAACCTTAGATTGTAAAACTAAGTCTTTATGATTTCTTGAAAATAAACCCATATCGTTTCCATCTCCAGTAAAAACCCCAAAACTAATCATTTCCTCTATCAAAGCCACTAAATTGACATCTCAAGGGAATGCTGGATATTGGATAAGCTTATATTAGGTTAAAACGGAGAAACTTCCTAAAATATCTATGGTTCCCAATGTTCAAGATTTCCCTGACATCTTTCCAAAAGATCTACTTGGATTACCTCTAGATGCGGAAATCGGATTCAATATTAAAATATTCCAGGTACCCATCATTCTATATCAAAAACCCCATATCCTGTGGTCCCTATGGAACTGAAGGAATTGGGAACTCAATTGGATGAATTATTAAAAAAATATTTATTCGACAAAGTACATCTTCTTGGGGTACGCCGGTACTACTTGTGAAAAAGAAAGATGGATCAATGAGTCTATGCATTGATTATCGAGAATTAAATAAGGTTACAATCAAGAATAAATATCCTCTTCCTAAAATCAATGATTTCCTAGATCATTTAAAAAGATCAACTATCTTTTAAAAGCTTGATCGACGGTCAGGTGGATCAATCAAAGATCAATACTGATGATATCTTGAAATCCGCATTTTATACGGACATTTTGAATTTCAAGTAATGCCATCTGGATTGATAAATGCCCAGTCGTATTTATGGACTTGATGAATCCTGTATTTATAGATTATTTGGATAAATTTTTTATCGTATTCATAGATGATAATTTAATTTATTCAAAGGATCATCAACAACATGTGGAACATTTGAGAATAGTATTGCAAATCCTACAAGAAAAGAAGCTTTATGCTAAATTCTCCAAATGTGAGTTCTGGCTAGACAAAGTAGTCTTTTATAGACAGGTGGTATCAAAAGAAGGAATTTCAATAGATCCCAGTAAAATTGATGTACTATCTCAATGGAATCAACCCACTACACCTATCGATGTACGCAATTTTCTTGGTTTTGCAAGATACTATTGGAGATTTGTCAAAGATTTCTTCAAGATACCAACACCATTAACTAGGTTAACACAGAAAAATGTGTCTTTCAAATGGTCAGAAGAATGCGAAAAAAGCTTTTAGGAATAAAAAAAGAGATTGGCTACAACACCAATATTTACGATTCCACAAGAAAATATGGAATTCACGATATACAGTGATGCTTCAAAGAATGGTCTTGGATGAGTATTGATGCAACAAGGAAAAGTGCTAGCATATGTCCCTTGATAGTTGAAACCTTATGAACAGAACTATGCTAAACATGATTTGGAATTTGTTGTAATAGTTTTCGCCCTAAAAATTGGTTACACTATTTATATGGCAAACATTTTGAAACCTACACCGATCATAAGAACCTTAAGCATTTCTTTACCCAGAAATACTAAAATATGAGGAAAAGGCAATGGTTAAAGTTAGCAAAGGACTACGACTGCGGAATTAACCATCCAGGAAAAGAAAATGTGGTAGCCGATGCCCTAGGTTGAAAGGTATGTCACAATATTTGTAGTGTGGGAAATGTAATGCAAGTGTGCGTATCGTAACAAGTAATATTGTGGACCAAAGAGTCCAGATTATCATTCCCATGAGGATTGCAATTTAGTACCAAAATATTTTAGCTTCAAACTCTATTTGAACAAACAAATGAGATTTTTTAGATTAAACAAATACGTATAACTAAAGTTATAAAACTAATAATATAAAGAAAAACTACATTGTTTGTCCCAACTATAAACTTAGTTGTTCATCACAATGAATTATAAAACAAAAATAATAATAAAACATGTTTACGTTCATCGAAATTAACAAAGAAGAAAAAGAATTCTTGCAGAAAGAATCAATTTCCATTAAAAATCTTCAATTCTTGCGCATTTTGCTTGTTTTGATCTCCCAAGAATATGGATGAATTTTTTGTTTAATGTGGTTGGGAGGCTACGCAAACTTTTTTCATGCATAATGATCTGCTTTTATAGGTGGTGAAGAAATCTAGTCGAAAAAGGAAGGAAATCTATCAAAACCAGTGTGTAACGCCTTTCTAGCGGCCCATTCGGACAATTGTGCGATCGCGGCCATTGTGACGCGATCACTTGGTTGACATGTTTCAGCACTTCTTAGTTTAAATAGTGACTCATGATTGCGTGACTTTACTATTTAATGCATTTTCATCTTTCAATTCCGTTTAAGTTGGTCCTCATCCTTTAATTGCCAGTAAACCCTTCTTCTTCTTCTTCTTCTTCTTCTCATTTGGTTATTTTGGCCTCTGAACTTCTGATTTTCCCCATCTAACTCCTTTCTTCTTTTGATGTCTTCAATTAAGCCCTTGAACTATTGAAATCTTCCTACTTAGCTCCTCTTTGAACCATGATTGACATATCAACTTTCAATTTGTACAATTTAGCTCCATTTATTATCCAATTGATTCTTTATTTACCTCAATCTTTTTATTCTCTCAACTTTGGGATAATTTCGAAAATAATAACAAATTAGGTAGAATTTATTCTTAAACTACAATACGATATCCTAATTTTGACATATAAATAAGTGTTTAAAATACACTTATTAAGGTACCAACAAGATATAGTAAAATTTCAACTTGAAATATTAAATCTAGGAAAGGTATAAATAAGTACTTTAACTGTAACACCCCAAGTTTCAAACCTTAAACCTAGGCGTGTTAACTTCCATTCACATTAAATGCGGAATTTAAATCGTTTACACAATCAAAATGTTCATTTATCTATTATGAAATTTTACAGAAATTTCGACAGAGTCTCCTCTCTAAATTGGACATAGCCAACCTGTAGAGGGACATCAAAATCATTTTAAAGTACACATCTCAACTCATTCAATCCCAAACATCATCCAAACCATTACAATAAATCCCAAACTCCTCAACAATATAATTCCAAGTAAATAAACTTTAGCAAATGAAATAAGAGGTAATTTAACCTCAATAATACACGAATTAAAGAATAAATATTGAGAAATTGAAATAAATTCTAATTTAACTTTTATTTTAAAAGGGTTGAAGTGGGTATAGCCTGAGTCAGCTGCCGAGTGCTCTCCTCGGATCACCTAACTTTCATCACCTGAAATTTTGGGGAGGGATTTGGGTGAGCTAAAGCTCAGTAAGTAAACTTTATGCATGAATAAATGCTTATGACATGAATGCTTTAAACTTTGAAATATGCATCCCCATTCACTTTAACCTTTCAAAACATTCAACATTTCGAACTTTCACTTAACATTTCAAGACTTTCACTTCATTTCCATCGTGAGCTCACTTGGTGTATCTTCTAGTCAATCAGATAATAGTGGGAAATTCTTATTTGGAACCAGATTCACATTCACATTTCCACCGCAAAGCGGCTCATTCACTTCATTCCACCGCAAAGCGGCTCATTACATTCGGGTACGCCGGTCCCCCGCGCCCCATTTCCCACTCGCATCTTTCATGAACTAGAAGTACACCCATTCTTTCTTAAAAACTTGGAATACATAACTTTTGAACAAACTTGCACCTTGACACATTTCTTTCATTTAAAAACATTTCACTTCCCAATTTCGATGTCAATGCATGCTTGATGATGCAATGACATGATAATGTGCATGCTTGAACATTCTTCATAATAACATATACTTTCATAAAGTAAATGAAATTCATTAAAGCAAATAAATTGCAAACAGTCATTTACACATTCCACATTTACATTTAACTTCTATGAAAATAGGGGAAGTTTACTTACTTGACGTCCTTAGCATTTACCGTTATCTGGATTTGCAAGTGGAGGAACATCGGCTGCCCGTGACGTCAATGTACCAAATATCCTAATTGTTCAAATTCATTAATAAATATGACTCTTAGTTCACAAACACATTTAAAATTCTTTTTAATGCTAACCAATCCCAAACATACCATATTCAAAACGAACAATAAAATTTCACTGAACATTACAAAGTCACCTTATCCTTTTTAATAATAACAAAACGCCCAATCGAGATCAAAATCTCGAATTAACCTAAGTGTGACCTTAGGATATGACCAAAACACATAAAACTCATATTCAAGACAAGGAATGAAATCTCAATGCACGTTAGAAGGTCTTCTCATCTTTTAAATTCAAAATCAAACTCAAAATTCCATAACTTTACAAAATTACTTAATCGTGATTTTAACAAGTTCACAAATCTAAAAATAACTAATTATTACAAACTTTACCACAAGGTCGTTAACTAAACTTCAAATTTTCACAACTTTAACGTTATACAATTACAATTAAAATTTCAATAATTCATCAAGGTTCCAAACCAAATTCTCAATTTGATAATCTATGATTTAAAAAAAATCTAAACAACATCAAAATCTGAAACTTTAACTAAAACTTTGGATCGAAATTTATATACACATATATATAAAATCTGAAATTTATATATGTAAATCTTTCATTATCGAAAATCTGAAATCCATCGATCTGAAATTGAACAAACACACACACACACACACACATATACACATACCCAGACACGTATATATTGTTCCAATTTGAGTTTAACCATTTAAAAATTAGAAATCAAGTAAGCTTAAATCTGAAAATATGAGAATGTGAGAAAATACATATATACATACATTCAATCCATATATACCTCAATATATACATACAATTCCATGTATACGTACGAAAATTCCATGTGTGTGTTCGTGAGTGGGTGCTTGCAGGCGTGGAACCGTGTGCGTGTGTGTGTTCATTTTATTTTTTTTTGTGCGCTGCCGGTGAAAGGAACGAGGGAAGGGGGAGGGTTACCGGGGTGGTGGCGCAGGCAGGCGACATCGCCGGTGGAAGGCTGAGCAGCGGCGGTTGAGTGTGTGAGGCGAGAGAGCGGCGAGAGAGTTCAGCGTGAGAGAGAGATAGCGAGACCGAGTGTGAGAGATCGCGAGAGAGCGGCGTGAGGAATGAGGGTTAGATTAGGTTTAGGATTTAAATGTAAAACTTGTTAATTGCAAATCAGTCCTTCGACTCTCATAAATAGGTAATTTAGGTTCATGACTCTCAAATAAAATTCCAAAGTGTCACCAAATTTTTCCCAACTTCAATTTAATGCAATTTAGGCAACTTACTACTCCATTAAAATAGAAATGACAAGTAACAATTAAAACAAACAATTAGACATAGAATTGTACGTAAACAATTTATAAACATTTTAATTGGCACATTGATCGAGACGACGCCCAAGTCCTTCCACTGCAAAATAATTCAACTTATTATCAATAATAATTGTCAAATAAATAATTCTTCATAGTACCATCATAGAAATTGGGTGATACTCAAGAAAGCACGTAAAACGAAAAGTGGTATTACATTAACCGAGGAGGAAGTTATGATTTTTCGAAGAAATGTCATTCGTAACTGTTCTTCTTAATCGTTTGTAAAGTACTAACTTTAAAAATTCACCAATGACTATATGTTGATCAAACTTAAAAATGGATCTCATATTCTCGATATTCATTTCAAGAACTTGTCCATGCATATGTCACGTGCTTTCAATGGAGGTCGAAAATAATTAAATAGGCCTCCATTTGGTAACCAAAATAAACTTATTTATAAACCAGTTTATAAATTATACAATTTCAGAACTACTTTTTAACTACACAAGATTTCTCTCTCCAACTTTCAACCAATACTTTTTACCTCAAAATCATAAATAAATCAGTTTATAAACCGAAGAGTATTAACAAACAAAGGATAAGTCTCGAGAGGCATTTAAACACAATTTTTGTAACTTTTCATTTAATTAATATTTTTATTTTTCTTTCTTTAAATTCCAGCATAATTAAATAAATTCTAAAAATACTTTTATTATAATCATGAGTGATTAGGGGCGTCACAATTTTTTTGGGGCATTACACTGTCATACAAACAAATTCTGACAAATCAAGAAACAAAAATCTCAAGTTGCCAAACAAATTCTTATTAATTTATTAATATAATAGTATTTAAATATTTTAATGATAGGAAAATTTATTTTTAAAGGTGGAATGGAGGAAAATCATCAAAAAGGACTTGTGATGCTAAATAATGTATTGTTTAGGGACTTAAGCACAAAATTGAAACGTTAAGGACTTATTACGCAAAAATGCCTAGAGTCTAATTGCATAAATTATGTATAAGATAATTTTAGTCTTTTTAAAAAAAAAAAATTAACTGTGTAATGGATGAAAATCATATAGCAGGACCTGATGCACTAAAGAATGTAAGGTTTAATGTTACACAAAAAATGAAAGGTTAGAGATTAATCTTTATAATATATAAAAGTAAGGAATTTCCCAAAATCATGTGTTGGAACTTTTTCCGCCTAGACTACCATTCCTAAAATAGAAGTATTTCAATAAATGAGAATACTTTTGATAATTATACTATTATTTTGAAATCGAGAAATATGCAATATGAGTATCAAATCGAAGATCTCATTGAGAACTTTAATACGACCTCACAAGTTGGAGTCAACTTTAAACATGTCGTCCTTAAAATTAGATCAAATATTAAAGGTAAAAAAATTATTTTGTACCTTTTTATTTTTCTCAATGTCCCTTTATTTCAAAATTATTTTATTTAAATTCTATAATGATATTTATAATTTATTAACTAGATTTAGTTTGATCATATATAATTAATTTCAATTCAAGTTGCTTTTCTTATCAAATTCAAAGAAATAATAGATATCCGAACGTTTCAATTTTAGCATTTACACCATCAAAATCGTTTTTCTTTGGGAAAATAGTCCTTCCATCAAGCACCATTAAATTCATCCATTAGAAAAAATGGGTAATTTGCACATTTCCTCTCTAGGATTTTGAAGTTTTGTGAAATACATACCTATCATTTTGCTTTTTGTGCAAAACATCCCTAAATCACTCAATTATTGATAAATACATTATTTTTATTATTTTTCATTTAAAATGACAAATTTACTCCCCCCCTCTTTAAATAAATAAAAAAAGAAATGTAAAAATTAATTGCACTTACAACATCAAAATTTTCAAAAAGTGCAAATGATTTGTAATATGATAATTTTCACATATAATTTGAATTTATTTATTATTGATCGAATAGATCAAATCCTAATTAACATGTAAATTGATATTGATCGAATAATAAATTTTGGATCCGTGACCATTGAATTCAAATTTGGTATGATTCTATGATATATTTAAATTATATTTTGAAAGTATCACAGTGTTAAGTTCAATAAGATCAAAGGTCCGTTAATTTTTTTTTTTTTTTTTTTTGAATTTCAAAATTATATTAAACAATGAAGTAAATGACTTTATTGAATTAATGATCTTTATAATACATTTATATAATTTTAAATTAAAATATGTAAATATCTTATTGCTATTTTATTTATTTATTATTTTTATTTTTTGTAATTGTTCAATTATGATTTATTTGCACTTTTTGAAATATTTGATGTTGTGTAATTCATTTTTACATTTTTTTTATTTAAAGAGGGAGGATAAATTTGTCATTTTATATGGAAAAATAATAAAATAATGTATTTAGCAATAATTATGTGATTTAGGGATGATTTGCACAAAAAAATGAAATGATGAGGATGTATTCCACAAGGCTTCTAAATGTTAGGGACGAAATGTGCAAATTAAGTATCTTTTCTAATAGTTGAATTTAACAATGCTTGATGGAAGGACTATTTTCGCAAAGAAATGAGATTTTGAGGGTGTAAATGCCAAAATTGAAATGTTGGTGACGATTTCCACAAGAAGTGCAAACGTTAGGGGATCTTTGTGCTATTTAGCCTTGGTCAAAATGAAAACGTTTATGGACTAATTGCGCCAATTTCATTTCATGAAATTGTCCGACTACATGTTATACCTTTATCCATTAAATCAGACTGTGATCCTCGGTTTCTATCACAATTTTGGCAAGAATTGCATAAAGAGTTGCGAACAAGATTACACTTTAGTAGCACCTTTAATCCGCAAACCGACGGACGATCTGAACGTACGATTCAAACATTTTGAAGATATGATAGGAGCATGTGTATTAGAATTTAAACAAGTTTAGGATCATTTTCTACCTTTAATCGAATTCTCTTACAACAACAACTGCCAAGTATCCATAGGGATGCAACTGTATGAAGCATTATACGGGAGAAAGTGTCGATCCCCATTAAATTGGCACAAAACTTGAATACATTCATTAATCAATTGTGATATGTTACAAGATATGTTAGAAGCATTGAAAATGATTAAGACCTGTATGAAGATAGCTCAAGAGAGGCAAAAGAGCTATGCTAACAAAAGAAAAAAACTGCTTGAGCTTACAGTCGGTGATTAAGTCTTTGTGAAAATCTATCCAATCAAATGACAACTAAGATTTGGGAAGAAAGGAAAACTAACACCCAGATATATTGGTCATTCCTCCATTATCTTACGAATTGGAGAAGTAGCTTATAAGTTGGAACTTCAAGAACAAGTATCTGAATATTTATCGATACTTTAATATATTTTTAGAAATTCAGAAGTTTAATTTTGAGTGTTTTGTCATTTTCAGGTCTTGGTAACTATAAGTAACACTCGCATCTTGTTAAATGATCTTAAATGCTACTTTGTGCAAATTCTTGTGTTATTTCATTCCTCGCTTTAAAAGTTTCTTGCATGTTATTGCGATCAATGCATTATCCCACTTGTTAATACGCCTTTCCGCACTTGTCTTGATATACGTGCCATAATATGATTACACCTGATCTACATGGATTTCTCCCTACCCAAAAGTCATGAAATCACCATGCCTTGAAATAAGAGTTTTAACCCCTGCTTGTTATAATGTGTGCTTGATATAATTTTGATTTGCAATATGAGACATTTCAGAGTCATTGTTTTTAAAAGAAAACCTTTTTACTTGTTGAATATTTTGTATTCACGTTTTTTTTTTTCCATATTTTCAGACTTGTAGATGCTTGAGAGACATATTTTCCGCAATGTCGACATGATGGAAATTGTCTGTAGACGATTTCATGTATATGTATGTGTTGGAAACAAAGATCTGGAGTTAACCTCCAGAATACTCGACTTTATACCGTTACGAGTATATCAAAGTGAAAACAGAGTATTATGATGCGCAGATGTTCGAGTTGTTATACACTAATAGTTACAACTTTACTAATATCTAGTGTGTTTTTGAAATAGAAATAACATCATCACATGAATATGAGATTATTTTGTTAGTTTTGAATTCCAAAGTTTACTAGTTTTTTAAAATGACATGTACGTGATGTTAACTTTTGTGAACCCTATATTTTATTTATATGCAGTTTTAATTATAAGTATCGATATTTCCTTTAAAATGTTGTTATATAAGTTTAACAGACATTGGTGCAAATTTCAAGAGAACAAGGTTCGAATAGTGTCTTACATGTATCGATAAAATGTATATGCAGTATAAAAATAACCTATTATATTCTATTTCAGTCCACAATTGTTATAATTCTACATTTCAATAATTTATCACTCACTATTTTACATTTAGTAGTTTTCATGTATTATTTGTACATATAGTATTGCTTACCTTATAAATTGTGCTAGGTGTGATCTAGAAAGGTAATGCATCTTCATTAAATTATGCATTTTCAACATATTCACCTTTTTAATTCCAAGACATTACTCTATAAGAAATTTCCCTGGGTTGATATCAGACTGAAGTATTTTGAAAGATAGAACTACATGTATCGATACATGCGTATCAACACATGTAGTATTAGTCTTATAAAAACGGTTTGATATTTGAATGCTTTATCCAAATTTTGATTTCACTTTACATTTTAATATTACTTAAAAATGAAAAAAAAAAAATTATACGCGAAATCTTGTGTCATAGCTGTTCACTATTCCAGCTTTCCGATTGTGTCCAATTGTCTCTTCCAAGTAGATGCCCAAGAATTTGCAATTCTTGTTTGTAATTCCTACGCCTGTGGTCCAACCTTCCTCAATTTTTCAGCAGCCTTTGAAGTTATAATTGAGAAAGTGTCTTTCTTGTTGTATTAAGAAAGTGAGTGTTTAGATTAAGAACATTGATGTTTTCCTAATATGTGGTTATAGGATCTCAAAAAATAAAGATATGAATCTTGGGTTGAATATGTTATTAGATCTCTTAAAGGATATACATAATGTGTTTATAAAGAATATGAACAACCACACCAAAACTGAAATATGGCATTGGGTATATATAATATGAAGTATTTGAGATAATTTAGGATCATAGGAAGTTTAAAATTCGTGAAACAGCACCCGTCCAGATTCTACGACCTTCAACATTTTCATCATATATTTCTCTCCGTTATCCGATGAGTCAAATCAAAGTGCGTTGGAAAGATAAAGAGATATAATCAAAGTGCGTTGGAAAGATAAATTAAAGAGATATAATTCTTGTAGAAATAGTTTTTTCAAATTCGAATCTTTGCTATGCAAAAATCGAATCTCAACCTCCGATTAAAAATCTGATCGTTATCTTTACGAATTTTGGACTCATCTTTAACTTCTAATTGCATCACAAGTCATGTTGAATACTTTTTTGTTCTTCTTGAACCTAAATACTCAACTAACTTAACTTTCATACTTTGACTTTAATTGAGATTTTATAAATGAGTCATTTTGTTTACATGATTGCAAATTACATAAAAAACCTAGTAGGTATAAATAAAAATTTATTTTTCAACCTCTTTGACTGCGTGTGCAAATCATAATTTTATTTATTAAATATCAAATAACTACACAAGTTACAAAATTACTATGCCCTTGTTTGAGCCCCATTATTCCAAAACCTTATTATTATTATTTTTTTTTCAAAACTCATTTCTAACTACATATTTTTTCAATAAAATAATTTTACATGTAAACAAAAAAATTCGTTCTTTCCAACCACACATTTTCCCGAAAATCACTAGTTCAAAATACATTTTTCAAAAAAATGGTATCAAATAGGAGCTATATAGGGTTAACTTGCTCTGTTTGTTAAAAGTTTTGTGTTTAAAAATATATTTTTTTATATTTTTGGGGTAAAATAGGTGGTTGAAAAGTGGAGAGAAAAATGTGTGTAGTTAAAACATAATTTAAAAAATTGTGTGATAAAAAATATGTTTTTAAATATGTTTGTCAAACAGAGACTTAATGACCAACGTACTAAGTGTTGCACAGATTTTTCTTAAGTATCAAATATTCTACTTGTACAAACGTTAGTACAAAGTGATGAAATCCAATTTTATCCTTCAATATAATTGATAAACCTAAACTTTATTTTATAGGAATTATTTATAGTATAAGAAACAAATCATATGCATGTTTACGACCCTCATTTACTTTGTAAAAAAAAAAAAATTAATTTGAATTTTAAATGAGATTTTTTAAGAATAATATAGAACGAGTATAAGTTTAAGTACAAGCGTTATAGAATTAGACAGAAAAATTGTTTGACTTTAGAACAAAATACTGAAATAGATAATATATTATATTAGCAAGAGTACAAAAACTTAGACAAGATAACTGAAGAGTGTTTGGTAAAAATCTTTTAAAAAATATATTTACAAAGAAGCGTCATGGATCCATATATAGAAAAAAATATTGTTAATTATTTATCTTGTTTGATTATATAATTTTAGATAATATGTTTTATGAATTTAGAACCATTAATATCTTTAATTCCATCATTTGTAGATGATTTCATTGATTTACTAAAATAAACTTATATTCAACTGAACGGGTTAATTTTACTAAAGGTCACTGAAGTTTTAACTAAATTTCAAAACGGTCACTGAAGTTTAAGATTTACTCCAACCGTAACTGAAGTTTTGAAAACTTATAACAACGGTCACTCTACACAAAAAACATATTCACATTGGTCCTAAACTTTAAAACATCGAACAAAAATACATCCAAATTGATCCTAAACTTTAAAACAACGACGAATAAGACCCCATCTTCAACACCACCATCACCACCACCACCACTTCGTGTCTCCGACAACCGCATCCACCACAGGCACAATTTTTCGGTGCGATTTTGCACCGGAAAAGGGGGGAGGTTTATGGTGCGAGGTTCTTTGGCGCGAAATTGCATCGGAAAAGGGGGGGAGAAACTTCCCCCCAATTGGTGCGATTTCGCACCAGTTGGGGGGCGAGGTTGCCGGAGAGATGAAGTGGTGGTGGTGTTGAAGACGGGGACTTATTAGTCATTGTTTTAAAGTTTATGATCAATTTCGATATATTTTTGTTCGATGTTTTAAAGTTTAGGACCAATGTGGGTATGTTTTGTGTACAGAGTGACAGTTGTCGTAAGTTTTCAAAACTTTAGTGACCGTTGGAGTAAATCTTAAACTTCAGTGACCGTTTTGAAATTTAGTTGAAACTTCAGTGATCTTTAGTAAAATTAACCCTCAACTGAATATATAAGAGAAGATTTAGGAGGACATTCTAATTGGTTAGACTTAGCAATAAAACAAAATTTATTTATAGATCTTTTAATATTTGTTGGATTTATAAAGGATACCCAAAGATTTAATAGTAATCTAAGAAAAAAAATTAACGTATACTAGTGTATTTTATACATTATATTTTATTGCAATAATAAATTTACAGATTTAGATATGTCAACAGAAAAAAAGAAATTTATATCTAAAAGGATAATAAAGTAATTATTAAAATAAAATATTTATGAAGGCTTCGCTTGTGCTTTTTACATTTTTTTTTTCCTTTTTGAAATGTAAGGTAGTTTTTTATTAAATTTCAAAATTGTCCTCAATATTAAATCAAAGTGAGTCTTAATTCAAAGTGATAACGGTTGAATTTGACATAAGTTGACGACAATTATGATTTTGGCAAGAAGTGAAAAGGTAAGAGTGTATTTGCCAAAAAAAAAAAAAAAAGATAGAGACAAATTCAACAAAGGTTGACAAAGATAAGGATTAAATGCGTCAATTTTCTTTTCTTATTACATGAGCAAGAATCTATAAATAAATAACCCAAACACAACTTTTTACTTTTTCCTTGCATGGTCACATTTTCCATTTTTCTTTTGGACATATTTACTTTTACCAAATAATTGTTTCAGTCTCTAAATTAAGAAACCACCACATGGCTGCACGATAAAGGATGAGGAATTCTAGCAATTCATTTATTATTAGCCTTCAAAAAAGGACAAAAACAATATAATAATTTTCCTTACGTGTCATATTTTGAGACAACCTTGGAATTCGTAAAGTTATTTACACAGTGTTTGGCCCATTTTTTCAAAATCAATATTCAATTATAACAATTCATTTTAATTAAGCATACTATATTTTACTTTTTAAATATTTCTAACCATACATTCTTTCAAAAACATTATTCAAAATCACATATTCACAAACTTTTCACATAAAATTGGGGTCAAAGAGGGGTTAGCCACGTTTCATCCTCTGTAGGAGAAAAAAAAACAATTTTTTTGTTATTTTTTAGGTAGATGAATGGTTAAAAATTTGAGAGAAAAAATATGTATTGTTAGAAATTGATTTGAAGAATGGTCTAATTTAAAAATTGATTTAAAAACCAAAAAAACCCAAAAATTCAGGATTATCAATCTGTAATGGGGCTTTTGTCAAAACCGTTGAGATCAGATTCGTCCGCATTAACCACTGTCGTTTTTCGGTTACTTTGACCTTTTCTACTTTTCTAAAGCTTTGATTATTAAAATATTTGTGTTTAAAAGTTTTTTGTATTAATATTTTTGAGGTAAAATATATAGTTGAAAAATGTAAAGAAAAAAAAATGTGTGATTAAAAAGTTATTTGAGAAATATTGTTGTTTACAAACTTGTTTTTAAACACTTTGCTCAAAAAAAAATTATCATCCAAAATAGCAAAGAAGGGTGGCTAATTATTATTATTTATTCAAGCAAATTTACAGGGAATGCTTAAAATCTTGATTCTTGACGGCCCAAAATTGTTTCTTAGGTATAGCCATGACAACGAATTGAAGAGCTAACTCTATTTACCTAACTTCGAACTCTGTCGGTTGGGCAGCAAGCCTCTCTGAGCAACTCGTTGACCAAAAAGATAACTCGGCCTCAACCCATGAGCTTGGTTCGTGAACAAGTCAATCGAGCCTTCAAGCCTGTTCATAACTCAGCCATTATTAATTATGTATATATCAATTGCTGAGTGTGACTAAATATCAATGTTTTAAAAAGTAAAAAACGTGATGAAATAGCGAGGTCGAACATCGCGCTTAAAGGCTTCGGTGCAATGTGCGAGCGAAGCGCCGGTAAAGCGTGAAGGGCGAACATTGTACTTAAGCGTATTTAAGACGTATGCATAAGCGCACTTTTTAGAATAGTGCTTAATATAATTTACATTGTATTAAGCTACTGTTTGGTAAATGTTTATAAACTTTTATGCATAAATATTATTGATAAATAACGATATGATAATATTTCATTGATTCATTTTTTTAAAAGTAAAAATTGGTGGACGAGAGTTTTTTACCGCCCTAAATTGCTAAGTTTTCAAGGTCTTCAGAATTTTTATTTTATTTTTATTTTTTTTTAACAAAAGCTAAAATATTTATTGTGATCAACTAATACTTTTAAAGAAAGCTTTCCGTGGTTGGATTCTATGTATATATTCTTTACCCTCCAAGGCAAAATAGATGATATAGTGTCAGGATTTGCACGTTCCTTGAATTTTCACCGCATAATGGAGTGTTGGGCAATTGGTTTTTAAACCAATTTTTAAATTATATAATTTTTCAAATTACTTTTTAATTATCATGTACATCTTTTCTCTCCAATTCTTAATAAAAAATTTTACTTCGAAAAAAAAAAGAAAAAAAAAACGATTTCTTTAACTACCGAACAGACTGTAATATGGTGGGGGAGGATCGCTTGTAAATATTTATTCATTGCTTACTTGTTAATTGTTACTATAGATTGAAAGAGCCACAACTAATAATATGTTATGCATTTTTATTTATAAAGAATGAATGTGATATTTTTGAGATTGAATATGTGGTTAAAAAATAATTTGAGAAGATTTTGTTTGATAAATTGTTTGATTTATAAACTGATTTATTCATAATTTTGAGGTAAAAAGTAGTGATTGAAAATTAAAGTGAGAAAATATATATGGTCAAAAAGTGATTTGAAAAAATTGTGTAGTTTATAAATTGATTTATAAATCAATTTATTTTATTTATTAAACATATGCTAAATAAACAAGTTTAACAATCAAATGTATTACCGTATTACCAATACACGAGGTTGCTCATTCTTGCCATTTCTACTATAAATAAATAGTTCTGTACGGTATCTGAATGAATAATATTATTTAGCATTAATATTATTTAATTACAGTCAAATTGTCAATGAAATTAAAATATATATATATATATATATATATATATATATATATATATATATATATATTTAGAGCTTGTTTTGTAAAGGTAAAATTTTTAAAATTTTTCTTGAATTCATTTTCAACCACATATTTTTATCAAACTCACACATTTTAATCACTTTAAATCACACATTCTTCAAAAAAACTCAAACAAATTCATCCAAAAACTTCTATACCAAACATGCCCTTATTGAACAATATAACCTTGTATGGGCTCCAATTAAATGAGATTTTGGGCGAAACGTATTGATATAGTCATTTTTTTTTTGAAAAATATGTAGTAAATATTTGTTGAATTTACATATAATACTATTTTATAGGAGAATGTCCAATCAAAATGTAATTTTATAATTGCATTTTTTGACAAAGTAGAATTATTATGAACCGTTTGGTAATTAAAATTCTTTGCTTATAAACGGAGAATTTAATATTTTCGTGATAAAATATGTGATCTAAAAGTGATCTGGAGAAATTTGTGTGATTGAAAAATTATTTCGAAAAATATGTTATTTATAAATTTATTTATAAACAATTTACCAAGGGTAAATAAATAGATGCTACGAACTCAAGTTTTACTTTCTACTAATTAAAATATCGAGTGAAATGAAAACGAATATTTTGAGCATGTGAAGCTAAAACACTTGAAGTTATTACACGTGCAATATAAAGTGATTATTGAGACAAGAAAAAAAAGTCAGGCATGTTTGTTAAAATGACATTTACGTCAAATTCATTTTCAATTCAAGTGCTTTTATTAAACTCGATTAATGAATCCGTTGAATTCCACATTTACAATTCTGAAGTTAGAAGCGCTTATGTTGAATGTGAGATTGAAGTATTTCATTAAAGGCAATAATTAACATGTTGAGTTTAGTTAAGCTTGAAAGATGTAATTCATTAATATCAATGAACTTTTTCGCTGAATATAATGGTGACATTTGATATATATACAATTAAAACTTGAGAACTTGTGTAAGTAGTGAATCCATTTGTATGGTTAGTGAATCTGAGAACTTAATTGAAGGAATCGAATTGGATCAAATCTGTTCATTACGTACTTAGAGATGGAACCAATGATACTCTTTTCAAGATATAAATTGATACTCGATTCGGTTCGATTTGCTTTGAAAAGTCAGAATTGAATCAAATTGTGTCCACCTCTATTAAAGTTGTGACATCTTTCGTTATAAAAATTGGAACATCAAGCATATGAAGATGTTAAAGTTAACTAGCCATATAAGGAAGAAATCAAAAGTTAAGTGACACATGAGCATGTCCAAGTTAACATTTAATTTTTGTTACAATGTATATGTTAAGTTTTGATTTAGGCTCGCCTACAAAACTTTCTCACAAATCACACAATCGCCAAATACTCAATATGGTTTGCAATTCGATAAAACTCACAAATTTTTATTCGAAATCAACCAAAAACCTAGAGATAATGATGGAAGAGTTTAAATACAAATCCATATTGGGCTTTGTCTTACAAACGAGTTGAACTTGCCAAATAAATAAATAAAACAAAGAAAATACAACTAAAAATGACAAAACGCAGTTTTTCGATAAGTAAACGACTTCAAACGGCTAAAATTCCTTGTAGGGCTCGTCGAGATGATTCCGAAAAGTACTTATGGGTTTAAAGCGGACGTCGTATGACAAGTTATGGCCATTTAAAGTCATCAAGCTCAACACCTCACGTTTATCGATCCCAACAGTCCATGAATGCGAGGGTTTGGTCCTGCATGCCATCAAGTTTTAACTAAAGTTCAAGAATAGAATAAATATTTATTTTTAAAATAGCAAAATTTATATATTAATATAGTAATCATTTTGAAGATCTCATTAAATTATGTAATATGAAATTAACAAAAAAAATTATTTTATTTATGAAAATTAAAAAAAATTAAAGAAAAAAGAATAAGATTTTTTGGAAATTTTTCAACTTAATATTGCCATATCATCTACTAAATTGCTAGTAAAATTTAACAAACAAGTTAACAGGTGTTAAAAAAAGATTTCCTTAACAAGTAATTTAACTTATCCATTGTACATCATTTTTTAACATCTAACTACTTTATTTTACTAACGTGTAATTTAACATGTACATTGTGAATGATCTAAGTACTCGATGTACACTTGTGAAAGGGAGTAAAATAAATAAATAAATATGTTGTTATCTAATAGTTTAAAGTTTTAATATATATATATATATATATATATATATATATATATATATAAAGGAAAAATAGATTGTTAATGATTGCGTTCAATATAAATAATATAAATTCTCACCAAATATAAGATTTACAATTCTTCTACATAAACATTCTTTTGGAACATGTCAAGGTGATGCCTCAGCCAAGGATGGTAAAAAGGTAGTCCATGTACTTTATCACATGTGTATCTCTTCATGATCCAATCAAGAGACAATACGTTGACAATGTCTAATTTTCATGTCTCAGTAACATGTTTACATAGAATTATTGTAAGCTTTAAGACAAGCTAGAGGCACAAAGCTCATCGTTTGACGTTGTAATCGCTTTCAATATCTATCAATTCTATTTTTGCCGTTTATAGGCAAACAATAGGTACACATCTCTATAGGAAATTCTTATTGCTCGACACATATATTTGAACCAAATTTAAGTATGCTTCTGAACATTTTCAATTCGTTGAATTTTCTTTCCTCGTTGTAAAATGGGATTGAGTACCTTAGTCTCCTTGTTAACCATACATAAAGTGTTTAATTAAAATAAATAAATAAATAAAGTTATAGGGTATTGAGATAAAATTTTGATTGAATAGCTCTCCTTCCTCTCTTAGCTCAATCGAATTTGGATATTTCACATGTAAAAATCTAGGAACGAGCATTATTTATTGATCACTTAATTATTGGTATGGGGTTTGAAAAATCAAATTCTACTTGCCATAAATTAAGATGATGATTGAACCAACAAAGAAAAAGAAAGAACCAAATGAAGAAATATGATAATGACTTAAAAAAGAAAAATTATATAAACTTTTATTTTCCGTAGTTGCAATTGGAGTTCGTCGAGCGAATAAAATTTACACATGCCATTTTAATTTATCTATATATATTTTGTTACTAGAACGAGAAATAGTGTGGCATTTTTGTTGAAAGCAACATTTAAATAAAGTTTAATGAGCTGTCGAACACTTGTCTATATAATACACAGACCACATAATGACAGAAATGAGTCCGTTCAACTACAAAATTGAAAATATATTCTTAAAAATTGGCTAATTTAGAACTATTTCAAATTAACAAATCTAAATGGAAATTAATTAAAATTCACATAATCGAAGAAAAACTTAAATCTGCAAATGGTTAAAACATAAAATGCTACCCAAAGGCTAAAAGAATTGAAGAAAAGACCAAAAAATCTGAAAAATAGAAAATGGCGAAGCCGGAAGCCACAGAACATGTTTGATTCTGAAACTTTTAAGTTTTTAAAGATTACAAATCTAATGCACTTATCATGATTTTATATAGTTAATCAATAAACAAATTTGAACAAACAAGAATATAAAATATTAAAATTAAAAATTCAAGCATGGAAACTTACTTCCAGATCTTCCATCTTACAGCAGAGAGTGCTGTGAGTTTGTGTTTATGAGCGGCAGGGCCGGCCCTGAGAATATAGAGGCCCAAGGCAACAAATTATTTTGAGGCCCTTATTTTTTTTTAACTATTTTAAAAATGTAGCAATACAAAATCAAATTTAGCAGATATAATTATAAGTAAAAAGTGACAGAACCAGATTCATGAGCATGAATAATGAATTCTCCAAAGTAAAAAGATTCAATAATCAACTTGACGCAACATTCAATTAAAAACTTGAGTAATGAATCAATGATTCTTCTAATTAATTGGTAGATAACTAATCATAATAAAAGAAAATATGAGTTAAAATAAATGGATTACATGCATCTTTGAAAGCAACATACATCAAAGTTAAAAATCTGACAATGTTTAATTTATTTTCCTTTATAATCAGTTTAATGAGCTGTCGAACACTTGTCTATATAATACACAGACCACATAATGACAGAAATGAGTCCGTTCAACTACGAAATTGAAAATATATTCTTAAAAATTGGCTAATTTAGAACTATTTCAAATTAACAAATCTAAGTGGAAATTAATTAAAATTCACATAATCGAAGAAAAACTTAAATCTGCAAATGGTTAAAACTTAAAATGCTACCCAAAGGCTAAAAGAATTGAAGAAAAGACCACAAAATCTGAAAAATAGAAAATGGCGAAGCCGGAAGCCACATAACATGTTTGATTCTGAAACTTTTAAGTTTTTAAAGATAACAAATCTAATGCACTTATCATGATTTTATATAGTTAATCAATAAACAAATTTGAACAATCAAGAATATAAAATATTAAAATTAAAAATTCAAGAATGGAAACTTACTTCCAGATCTTCCATCTTACCGCAGAGAGTGATGTGAGTTTGTGTTTATGAGCGGCTGAGCTCTTTGTTTTAGTTGGATCATGGTGTTGTGCGCTTTTGAATAAGGTGAGCTTTGGGCAAAAATTTTTTTTTGAGGCCCCTTGGAAGTGGAGGCCCTAGGTGGTTGCCTTACTACTTACTAGCCTTACCCCAGGGCCGGCTCTGGGTTAGACGAACTAAAACTCATCTTTTGACATCATAATCAACTCTATTTTTTTCTCTTCATAAGCAAACAATAGAAATACATCGTTACAGGATACTCTTATATAATGACACGTAAATTTGAACTTCATTTAAGTAATTAATGTTAGAAAATTTTATTACAGATAATAATTTATCTATAATCTAAATAATCATCATGTTGGAATTATCAAGAATTAAATAACTGAAGCGGAAGCGTACCTTAATCAAACGTGATTCACAATAAACGATTCGGTTGGTTGGATCTTCTAAATCGATACGTAGTCCGTATTTTCTCTCTGATGATGGGATGTCAGACAAGATGAACAGTACGTAGGATTCAAGGACCATAACCGACTTTATAACCTGAATTGCCAATTAACCTAATTCGGCCCATCATGAATTAGGTAATGGCCTGGTATCTACACATAAAAGTCCATACATTTAATTGGATGCATTAAAGCCCGATCTATATAAAATCCTTATTAGATCACTTTAAATGGGCTTAACCAAAATCGATAGCCTTTTATTCAATACACAATAATTCACATATAAGTCCACACGATTGATTAAAATCCTTACAATCTCCCACTTGGGCTATATGTGTAACCTTACAATTGTGTATCAATTATAACCTTATGAGTACTCAGAATTTTGCTATCATTACTGAATGCATCCCCAAACAATCCGGTCCATCAATTATATCAACATAGGATCAAAGCGGCTTTCGCTACATTAATCGTAACTAAACCTTCAATGGTCACGTATATCGACATAACTGAATGACATGGATCAAGTATGGATGTGTAGCATGGAAATTACATGTAATGTGATCTTCAACATGCCTATTTCCAACTGGTCCAAACTTTAGTGAGATCATCCTCAAACGAGTTCAGAGATAATAAACCTGAAACCTTACAGCTGTAAATAACTTTTAACTTTAAACTGTATCCAAAAGGACAATAAATGTGTATAATGCACCCAAAATACAAACTCCCACTGAAACTGAATATCCTTAAGAAATACAATACCCATATGAGTAATGTACTCATGAAAGACCTTGGATTGTAATACTTTTGTAAGCGGATCCGCAATTATGGAGTTTGTCCCAATGTGCTCTTATTGACACATGTCCAATCTGAACTGTATCCTTCACAACCAGGAACTTATGTCAATGTATTTTGACTTAGTTGAGCTCCTGTTGTTACTGGAATATAAATCTGCTGAGTTATTGTCACAATATAACTTTAGTGGTCTTTCTTTACCGTACAGAATACGCAGCCTAGTGACAAAATTTCGCAGTTATATTCCATAATTAGATGCCCCCAAAATTGCTACAAACTGTGCTGCCAAGTGAAAGAAGCTAAAGTGTCTGTTAAGCACTCCATCCGGAAATAGCTCCTTCAACCAGCAGATAAATGTAGCCTTATGTGGATCTTTTACTTTCTTGGCATCTAGTAAAAAATCGGAATCATAATACCATATGATCTCCAACTGATCCGATTTTCTATATGTGAGCATGTAATCTTTTGTTCTCTTTAAATACTTTATAACCCATGTTTGGCTGCTTTCCAAATGATCCATCCCAGGGTTACTTAAATATCTCCTTAGTATCCCAATAACGTATGCAATATATGAACACATACAAATTTGAGCATACATCAGACTTTCTATAGCTTAACTATATAGGATCCTCTGCATTTCTTTAACTTCAAGATAACTTTTCGGGCATTAGTCGAGACTAAATTTGTCTCCCTTAGCTATAGGGCTGTCCCCTGATTTACTGTCTTGCGTGCCAAACCTCTTAAGTACTTTATCGATATAGCCCTTTTGTGACAATTCAAGAATACCCCGAGAACAATCCCGGTGTATTTGAATTCCTAATACAAAAGAGACGTCACCAAGATTTTTAATCTGAAAATTCCATGACAAAAATCTCATAATTTTATGTGACATGCCTATATCATTAGTGGCAAGCAATAATCAACATATAAAACCAGGACAATATACTTACTCCCACTGAACTTGTAATACATACAATCATCGACAACATTAATCTCAAGACCAAATGAGATAATTACTTGATGAAATTTGTATTACCCTTAACAAGAAGCTGGCTTGAGCACATAAATGGATTTCTTTAATTTGCAAATCATTTGCTTTGGGTCTACTGACACAAAGTTTTCTGATTGCACCAAATAGATCGTCCCATCATTTTCGCCATTGAGAAACGCCACCTTAGTATCCATTTGATGTAACTCGAGGTCAAAATGTGCAACAACCTAACTTTCCTGAAAGAGTCTTTCATTGAAATCGAAGAGAAAGTCTCTTTATAGTCAATGCCATCAATCTGTGTAAAGCCCTTAGATACAAGACGAACTTTATATCTTTCCACATTACCTTTCGAATCCTTCTTGGTTTAAAAATCTATTTAAGACCAATGGGCTTCGCACCTTCTGGTAATAGGACAAGATCCAAAACTTTATTGTCTTGCATATGCTTATACTCCTTATTTACGACATCAATCCACTTTTGAGAATTAGAACCCTGCATGGCCTGATGGAATTGATTGGACCATCTTCCACCATTCCATTATTTCCTTATGTTCTTGGAAAAATACTATTTAAATTATCCGGAATAGCATTTTTTTTTCTTTCTCTCGTGGATTTCCTTAATGGCTTTAGTTATTGAGGTTGTTGAGTTTGTACTTCTGAAATTTACTTTATTTTGGATGGGAGGTTCTTCAATATTGTCTAATTGAGGTTCCGGATATACTTCTTGATCAATGACATGCATAGAAACTTGCACATTGTCAAAAGCAATAGTAGGAATCGATACCGATCCTTCCTCAACTTATTCCTTAAGGACAATATCTTTAACCTTATTTCTCCCCCAAACTCAACATCCTCAAAAAATGTTGCATTTCCCGTTTCAAAATTTGACTTAAGTGTGGGATCATAAAATTATTAGCCCCTCGATCGCTCAGAATAACCAATAAAGCAGATGCTAACTGTTTTGGAGTCCAATTTCTTTATGTGGCCTATAAAGCCTAGCCTTAGCTGGACATCCCCAAATGTAGAAATGCTTTGGACTAAGCTTTAAGCCTGTCAAAAAGCTCATAAGGTGTTTTAGTAGCTGCTTTAGTTGGTATTATGTATGATCTTTATTTGTTTTCTTGCCCTTATCTTTAGAGGTGTTTGCCAAGTAAAGAAAATTTTCAGTTCTGTCCTGCTTCAACTTTTCTTCCTCTTGCACACAAAATAGAATGAGCTCATTTAAAGTTCATTTCTCCCCTTTAACAGTTATAACTGACCTTAAATTGACTGAATTGTGCAAGAAGCTTGCACACTATGAAATGGGCTCATTGAGAGTTCATTTCTATTTTGACAGTTATAACTAACCTTAAATTAACTGTATTGTGCAGGAAGCTATATCAATACCAAATGCACGAGCAAGTCATTAGACAAGTCGAGTTTTAGTTCCTTAAGTTTTGAAGCAGTGTGAGACATCTACACGATGCACTCCCTTATTTTCCCATTGCCTTTATACTTTATTGAAATCAAGCTTTGCATAAGCGTGCTTGTTTCAGCCTTATCGTTTTTCACAAAACGTTTCTTAATTTCGGCAAGGAATTCATTGACATCATTTACCTCCTTAGATACTATGCCACTAAAGGCTTCCAGAATGCCGCACTTAATGATCGTGAGACTCACGTAATTTAAGCAATCCCACTTCTCAAAGTTCCTCATTTGATTAGTGAACTTTCATCCGTAAGAGGAGCAGGTTGCTCAATCCTTAGTACACGGTCTAGATCGATCCAGCCAACGAAAAGTTAATGTTCTTGTCTTGATCCTTGAAGTTTATTCCATAAATACAGGGATTAAATTTGAGCTTGTAGATATACTACTAGCAGAATTTGAAACCGAATAGAGAACACTTAAACAAAATAGCTCACATAAATACCTTATTATGCAAATCATATTTTCAAATAATGGTAGGGCCCATCACAAGATACCTAGCACAACATCAATATTTAGTCTTTGGACAGAAATATTGACTTGTAAGTGGTACTCTTGGCGTAGTAATCAAACACTGACAGTAAGACATGTCAACCAACAAACCTTTCTTTGGACCGATTTATTGATCACACGTAAAACCAAATAATCGTCACGTATTTATCACCACAAGTTCATGTGAAATTCGGGCCAAATATTGACCTTTCTTTGGGCCGATCAATATCCGCATGAAATAACACACAAACACCTAATTTTCCCTTAGTGCAGTGATCAAACACTGGCAATAAGACATGTTAACCAATAAACCTTTCTTTGGACCGATTTATTGGTCACACGTTAAACCAAACAATTGCCACGTGTTTATCACAACAGGTGGATGTGAAATTCGAGCCAAATATTGACCTTCCTTTGGGCCGATCAATATCCGCAATGAATAACACACACAAATACCTTCTAATATTCAAAGTTAATTAATATCCACAAGAGAGGTTGCTTTGGCAACATGTTGCTTCAACTAACTTACTTTCGAATATTATATCTCTTAAAAGATTCCGATGTACCAAGATTTGAAACTGAAATTCATTGATTTGCATCTATATTTGACTTTAGGATTTGAATTATATAATTCAAAACTTTAGAATAAAGCAATCCTTAAGTTAGGAGAGTCAATTGCAATATTCTTAAACCTTAGGTGGCCAATTATGTAAAATTTTAAGCTTGAAGGGCTTAAATTACAATTTTCCCAAAACTTTATTGGCCAATTTAGAGAAATTCTAAACTTTAGGTCCCAATTTGAAAGAAAAACATATTTTAGAGGTCCAATATAGTGAATTTTCAATCTTTAAATGTTGATTTTTTTTTATTTTTTTTGAAAATTTTCAAACTTTAGGAGCCAATTTAGCAAATTCTCAAACTTTAGGGACTTAATTTAAAAAAAATTCAAACTTTAAGGACCAATTTTGAAAATTTTCAAACTTTAGGGACTGAAAATGAAAATTTTCAAACTTTAAGGGACCAAATTAGAGAATTTCAGAACTTTAGGTGTTTTATTAGAAAATTTTCAAACTTCAGGGGCTGAATTATACAATTTAGAACTTTAAAAGGCCCAACTTAAATAATTTTATAAATTCGGGGGCTGATTTCATAAAATTCATAACTTTAAGGGCCAATTTAAATTCCTTTTAAACTTTAGGATTAAACATTATTCTTTAATAAGATTAGAGACCTGACTATGCAATATACCCAAAAATTATGAAAT
Organism: Ligustrum vulgare; assembly: GCA_963555705.1. Taxonomy (NCBI): domain Eukaryota; kingdom Viridiplantae; phylum Streptophyta; class Magnoliopsida; order Lamiales; family Oleaceae; genus Ligustrum; species Ligustrum vulgare. Next base: position 14,172,541 of record OY743186.1, on the reverse strand, counting down.
TGCATATTGAGTCCCCGAATTAACCAAATTTTCACCAGAGGTCCCTGCCTCAAATCTGAATTGCGCAGAAGCTAGGGTTTAGAAACCCTAGCCGCCGCAGCCACCCAAGAACGCGGCGCCATCACCGGCGCCGCACACTACCTGCAGAAAAACGCGGCGCCATTGCTGGCGCCGTCCTCACCTGCAGCGCCATCGACGGCGCTGCAACCAGAAACTGAAAAGAAAAAAGAAAAAAAAAAATTGCGTCGCGACGGAGCGCGGCTGCCCATCTCCGACCTTCATTCACACAACAACTCGACCACAATAACCGGCAGCAGTTGTGCCGCCGCCACCACCCCTCGATTCGAACAGATTATACATTCAAACCAAAATCAAAACCCAATTTGAACAACCACAAATATCAGACTTGTAACCTTACGGCAGAGAGAAGGATATATGCATACATCTTGGAAATCATAAATCAACAGTTTCAAACTCATATTCATACACACAGTAACGATCGATTGGCTGAAACCATATTTCCAAATTTTGAGTTTTGCTTTGTATGTATCTTTCTCAATTTTTTTTTCTGTGCGTGTGTATAATTTCAAAATTGTTGCCAACATCAGAAAATTAGGCTTCAATATACATACGCAGATAAATAAGGTTTTAAATGTATGCGTTCAAAAATTGATCTGATAATTCAACACGATGTTGGCTCTGATACCACTTGTTAGAAAATTTTATTACAGATAATAATTTATCTATAATCTAAATAATCATCATGTTGGAATTATCAAGAATTAAATAACTGAAGCGGAAGCGTACCTTAATCAAACGTGATTCACAATAAACGATTCGGTTGGTTGGATCTTCTAAATCGATACGTAGTCCGTATTTTCTCTCTGATGATGGGATGTCAGACAAGATGAACAGTACGTAGGATTCAGGGACCATAACCGACTTTATAACCTGAATTGCCAATTAACCTAATCCGGCCCATCATGAATTAGGTAATGGCCTGGTATCTACACATAAAAGCCCATACATTTAATTGGATGCATTAAAGCCCGATCTATATAAAATCCTTATTAGATCACTTTAAATGGGCTTAACCAAAATCGATAGCCTTTTATTCAATACACAATAATTCACATATAAGCCCACACGATTGATTAAAATCCTTACAATTAACTAATTATAGACAAATTTAACTTATTGTATACAATTTGAATTGGAACACTGTCAATTCATTGAATTGCTTTCCTCATTGTAAAGACTCATTTGAGAACTCCAATATTATATTTGACTATCCATTTGAAATTTTTAACGGGTGGAATTGTTGGTTTGATTGAAGTGGTTAGCATGGTGTTTGATTAAATTATTAATTCTATTTTCCGTTTTCATTGTTTATTAATAATTCTATTTTGAACCCTTTTATTGTTAGGGTTTGGTTTTACGCATTTTTGACATTATCTTGAGTATTTTTCAACTTTTGGCATTATTGAATGAAATTGATGGTTTTTCTTTAGAAAAGTGAAATTCCTTTTTTTTGTTCTTCAAAAAAAGCTCATCGAACTTATCAAAGGTTCTTGAGAATTTTTGAGGTGTTCCAACCCAGGACTCATCAAGGAATTGGGCAATCCTTGTGGCGTTCAACAACCGTGGTTTTTGTTCCGCATCGTCAATTCTGGTGTCGTGAATCTTGGGTCAATGTCCTATCATCTATTTTTTTTCTTTTTTTTCGCACTTGTTATTTAATTTTCTAAATTTAGATCTTTCCTACTTTATTAGATTGTTATTCCACATTTTTGTCGCACTTTCCAAAATGAATCGCAACAGGGGTATCAGAGCTTGAATCTAAATTTAGTTCTTGATATTTCCTGATTCTTCTTACGTTCATCATAATTTTTTTTAGTTTGATCCATAAAAAATTCCAACAAAATTCAAACGTGTTTATTTAACTCAAATCTTATCCAAATTCAGCTCCATTTGTTTTTCCGTGTTCGTAGTCGAATTTCGAATTAAAGGAAATTTGGTAATTCATAAATTCCGATAATTTCTCAATTTCTTCTTTTTCGTGTCTCTCATTATCCTAATTCTTGAATCTTTGATTGGTTCTTGGGGCACTTGAAAAGGAAGTTAAGAGTGATATACGAGTGAAAATTATATACGTGGGGAAATTTTTATTTCTTGTCTTATTATTAACCATGTCTGACAGGGAAGAATCTACATCATTATTGTCAGTAGGGGACAACAAATGAGTTGAAAGGAGAGAATCAGCAGTTTCATCAATGAGTCATAAAAAACATTATAAAGGTATGAATAGGATGGATAAGCATGATGTAGGTATAATGTCAGCTATGCATGAACAATTTGAGAAATTAATGACTAGAATGGGTATGATGAAAATATTGCTCAATTTCAAAGGGAACGAACTCATACCAGTCCTAGAGATATGAGGGATGATGAGAGGGATCATAGGAGAGGAAATAATCCTAGGTTTGGAAATGGGTTTAATTATGAGGGGTTTGGAAGTGAAAGGAGTAGTGTACAACCATTCATGGCTAGTGTGGGAAGGAGAAGGGATAGATGAGATAGGTATATAAGGGGAAATAATAGGAGACATTGTGGTGATAGAGATGAAGTGAATGGTAATCTATAGAGTATAAAAATGTCTATACCACATTTTAATAGGAGGAGTGATGATCAAATGCCATAATTATTCAGAGGAAAAGAAGGTTAGGTTAGCTATGGTGGAGTTCACTTATTATGCAATAAATTGGTGGAATCAATTAGTAACGGGTAGGAGGAGGACTTTGGAGAGGTCGATAGAAACGTGGGATGAGATGAAAGCTATTATGATGAAGAGGTTGGTCCCGAGCCATTATCATAGGGATATTTATCAAAGGTTGCAGATGCTTATATAAGGGTCTAGGAGTGTGGAGGAGTACCATAAGGACATGGAAGTAGCTATGATTAGGGTCAATATTGTGGAAGAACAAAGGTGGAAAGGAAATTGAAATGGGAGGGGGATGGATGAACAAAGGGATAACCTATTTCACACTAGGTGCTTAGTGGATAAAAATGTTTGTGGATTGGTTATTGATGGGGGAAGTTGTACAAACATAGTTAGCACTATGTTGGTTTAAAATTTGAAGTTGCGTGCTTAGTGGATAAAAATGTTTGTGGATTGGTTATTGATGGGGGAAGTTGCACAAACATAGTTAGTACTATGTTGGTTGAAAATTTGAAGTTGCCTAAAATGAAACATCCTAATCCTTACAAATTGCAGTGGTCGAGGGAGATTAAGGTGAACCAGTAGATTAATGTTAAGTTTACAATTGGGGGGTGGGGTACAAGGATGAAGTAGTATGTGATGTAGTGCCTATAATGTTGACCATATTTTGTTGGGGAGGCAATGGCAATATGATAGGCTCCCCCAATGGAAACATAATAGGAAGGTTGTACATGATAGGTTTAAAGAACCAATATTCATTTGTGAAGAGAGGAAAGAAAATCACTCTTGTTTATCTATCACCTAAAGAGGTCCAAAAGGATCAACTAAAAATAAAATGTGAGTTTGAGGGAATAAATAAGAAGGTTGAGACACCTTAGAAAAAGGAGAGTGAGTGAAAATTGAAAATAAGAGAGTTAAAGTCACGACCTTCGAAAAAGTAAATCATGAGTGCAAAGAGAAAAAGAAAAGATAGTCAACCCACAAAATGAGTTTTTTTGCACAAATGTTAATGTATAAGGAACCATCCCTTACACTTAACAAATTTAACAAACTCTCCCTAGTTTGGTTAATTCTGTTTTGCAGGTATCCAAGCCAAATTCCAAACATAGTGGACCAACCAAAAAGTTGGATGAAAGCCCAGAGTACAAGCATGATCCAATAGCAAGCAAATGCAAGAATTATAAGAAAATTGGGTTGGTTTTAGATTCAAGGTCGAATCTTTTTCAAGGAAGAAGGGATTATATGATCTGGGATAGGAATTCGAAGAAGAAATCAAATTACGAAAAATCAAAGATTTGAGCACAAGTTTTGGGGCTCAAAAGAACTAGCAAGAAGTGGTAATAGATGTCCCAAAACAAGTGGAAGCGGGTGGAAGCCGAAACTCAAGTCAAATGATGAAGTTGGAAAAATTCAGCACATATTTCTACCATGCGACCGCACGATTTAAAGGGGGAGCACCAAAATAATTCAAATGGTCAGAATGTCACTTTAGGCTACAGAATGAATCGTGCGACCGCAAGAAATTTTTAATTATTTTCCATTTTCATTGTTTATTAATTCTATTGTGAACTCTTTTGCGGCTAGGCTAGGTTTATTTTCATGATTATAGGACAACTTTTGACATTATTGAATGAAATTGAGATTTTTTTCTCTAGAAAAGTGAGATTCCTGATCTTGTTCTTCAAAGAACACCCATGAAATTTATCAAAGGTTCTTGAAATTCTTGTGGTGTTCCAACCCAGAACTCATCAAGTAATTGGACAATCCTTATGGTGTTCGGCAACCTTGGTTCTTGTTCAACATCGTCAATTCCGGCGTCGTGAATCTTGGGTCAAGGTCCTATCGTCTATTTTCTTTCTTTTTATTCGTTCTTGTTATTTAATTTTCTGAATTTTGATATTTCCTGCTTTATTAAATTGTTATTCCGCATTTTTATAGTGCTTACCAAAAGGATCCACATCAACACACTACTAACTAGTATAGAGAAATTGTGTGTCGCATAAGTTATAGTACGGAGGCTCAAACTATTAATGGTAAGTGATGAGTATAAATTTTATTCACACCCGAGCCTTCACAAAAGTCTCAAGCCCGAGCTCTTTGAAAAAATATAGTCTCCTAATCAAATGTGTAACCCCGAGTACCATCATGAACCCGAAGAGGACCTCAACCCCGACCACATGAATATCACCCTATATTATATTTTCTATCCCCGAGGAAGACTTCAACCTCGACCACCATAAATTCGAGGATGACCTCAAGCCCGAACACATGAATATTATTCCATATTACATCTTGATACCCCCGAGGAGGACTTCAACCCCGACAATCATTTATACCCCGAGCATGTCCTTTGTCCTCATCCCCGAACACTTGATTATTTAGCCATGTCATATCAAGGCCGAGTACTTAAACATTACACCATACACCATATTGAGAACCCCGAGGACATGAACAACCCTGAGGAGAATATAATCCCTGATTACACTTAAAATTCATGTGGCGAAAACGTTACCCCGACCACTCATAATACCCCCGAGGATAGAATACCCCGAGTACATATATCTCACCAAAAAGGTGCATGATGTGCTCGGGGTACATGATGCTCGGGTCACGTCTCTCATTGATCGGGCATGACTTGATCTGACACGTGGAGTCTACAACCTCCTAATTCCAATAGAACTCATCTTCCAACAGAATCATATTTGGGTTTTACAAGCTCATCCCTAAAAAATAGGAGGATGATTCCTAATAGGACTCATGCAATGCAGGTATTTCAATCCTATCATAATTCGTCCATATAGCTCTACAAATACATGGCACTCAATCATAATCCAGGTACACAATTATCTCTACAATTTATAGCCTCTTACATAAATTTTCTCCTTCCTCTTTACTGACTTAAACATCGGAGGGGCGATGAGGACACACCTCCTCGCCTTTATTGCAGGTATTCGGAGATCCAGTTCGTGCTAGTTTATTGCTCAAGCTCAAAATATTTCAGGGGCGATTTTTAGCATCATCATTGGCGCCGTCTGTGGGAACCATTACTAGAAGCCATGGTTAATACACGTTCTGGACTTCCACAAGCCACATTACCTGCTAATGATTATCCTGTTGTGGGGGAGCAGGTGCCCTCGACGTTCCCAGCAAACCCTATTTAATTACCAGGAAATCAGACATCACACCCCCAACCTTCTGTTGATACCCAGGCGGCATTGGAGAAGCTTCGTCAACAAGTCGCTGCATTGACTCAGTTGCTCACGCAGCAGAACCAGCGTGCGCCAACACCCGAGGAAGGGAATGCTTCACGGGTCCAACCACCGAACCATACTGCTAGGGCAAGTACCTCGGGACTACCCCCGTCACCACCGAACATGACTAGTTCAAGAACAGTCTCCATGCCCCCTGTGGAGCTTGCGAGAATTATTCAGGAGGGAATAGCAGGCAGTATACGACAAAATTCTCAGGCCCCAGCAGGTTTCACCCCGAACACTCCATTCAAACCAGAGGTTTTAGCCTTTCCCTTACTAGACAGATTCAAGTTCCCGAGGATAAAGGAGTACGATGGTACAACCGACCCCGTAAATAATCTCAATGTGTACACTGACGTCATGAATTTGCAAGTTTCCCCCGATCAAGTCATGTGCAAGGCGTTCCCCCAAACCTTGACCAGTGTTGCTAGGGATTGGTTCTCAACTCTTGAACCAAACTCAATTTCGACATTCGCAGATCTTGCCAATAAGTTCTTAACTTTCTTTGTGAGTAGTAAGCACATAAGGAAAACGGCTGCCTTGCTTATGAGACTTAGTCGAGGACAAAATGAAACACTGCGTGAATTCATGACCAGGTTCAATGCTGAAAGACTACAGATCCCTGATCTTCTTATCTCTGCCGCTGTATCTGCTCTTACTCATGCTGTAAGATGCAAGTCTTTCAAGATGTCTCTATCGAAAACACCACCAAAGTCAGTGACCGAGCTCCTTACTCGAGGAGTGAAGTACATCAATATGGAAGAAACAATGTACCCCAAGAAAAATAGCCCGAGCATTGAAAATTCAGATCATATAGAAAGTAAGCCCGAACACAAGAGACAACATGACCATGGTACATGGAAAGATTAGGCTCGGGGCAAGCAAGAGCATGACCCTCCTATACCCTTCACACGTCTGAACGCCACAAGAGCAAGTATCCTCATGGAAATCAAGGATCTGGAGGACTTGAAGTGGCCATTAAGAATCAAATCTCATTCGAACACGCGAGATAAGAGCAAGTATTGCGAATTTCATCATGACCATGGGCATACCACCGAGGAGTGTCATGCATTACAGCGAGAGATTGAATCTTTAATAAAAAAGGGGTTTTTAAAATCTTACATCAGTACTGAAAAATTCCCAAGGAATGACCACGTTCAATGAAAGTCCGAGGATGAAAAAAACCCACGGCCTGAACAATAAACGTCGTCGTTGGTAGAACAGCCTTGGGGAGAAACTCACACAACATCAGCCCAAGCCTTGCTAGCTAATTATCATGCGTTATTTTATAAATTGTATGGGTTTTCATACCCTAGTCTTTACCATTTCTTTTTCGTTATTTCGTTTTTCTTTTCTTACATATAGCATCGGGGGCCTACGTGCCTACCTTCAATTTCACAGTAGATAGATCGAGTCTATACAAGCAATATGAGATTTCATCCCCAAAAAAAAAATCTCCATCATTGATGAACACACAAAGCCTTGCCCCGCGCAAGCACTCAATGTCTTGCCCCGCACAAGCACACAAAGCCTTATCACTCAAAGCCTTACCCCGCGCAAGCACTCAAAGCCTTGTCCCGCGCAAGCACTCAAAACTTTGCTCTGAGCAAGCACTCAAAGCCTTGCCCCGAGCAAGCCCTCAAAGCCTTGCCCCGCTCAAGCACACAAAGTCTTGCCCCGTGCAAACACTCAAAGCCTTGCCCATGCGCAAGTACACAAAGCTTGCCCCGTGCAAGCAAACAAAGTCTTGCCCCTTGCAAGCAAATAAAGTCTTGTCCCGCACAAGCATAAAAAATACTTTCCTGCGCAAGTACACACGGCCACCCCGAGCAATCAAGTAATCAAATTGATAAAATTAAGTCCTCAGGACTACATAAGCTCAGATTTATTTCCTAACATAAGCTCAGGCTTATTCCTTGCTTAACATAAGCTCTTTTCTATTTCTCCTTAACATAATCATCGCATCATGATACCTCACTATTACACATCCATCTCTCCCCTAAACTCGATAATGGATGCGCGGGGGCCTATGATGAGTATAAATTTTATTCACACCCGAGCCTTCACAAAAGCCTCAAGCCCGAGCTCTTTGACAAAATATAGTCTCCTAATCAAATGTGTAACCCCGAGGACCACCATGAACCCGAGGAGGACCTCAACCCCGACCACATGAATATCACCCTATATTATATTTTCTATCCCCGAGGAAGACCTCAACCTCGACCACCATAAATTCGAGGATGACCTCAAACCCGAACACATGAATATTATTCCATATCACATCTTGATACCCCAGAGGAGGACTTCAACCCCGACAATCATTTATACCCCGAGCATGTCCTTTGTCCTCATTCCCGAACACTTGAATATTTAGCCACGTCATATCTTGGTACCCTCGAGCAACATATGAACATCAAGGCCGAGCACTTAAACATTAAACCATACACCATATTGAGAACCCCGAGGAGAATATAACCCCCGATTACACTTAAAATGCCCGTGGCGAAAACGTTACCCCGACCACTCATAATACCCCCGAGGATACAATACCCCGAGTACATATATCTCACGAAAAAGGTGCATGATGTGCTCGGGGTACATGATGCTCGGGTCACGTCTCTCATTGATCGGGCAAGACTTGATCTGACACGTGGAGTCTACAACCTCCTAATTCCAATAGAACTCATCTTCCAACAGAATCCTATTTGGGTTTTACAACCTCATCCCTAAAAAATAGGAGGATGATTCCTAATAGGACTCATGCAATGCAGGTATTTCAAACCTATCATAATTCGTCCATATAGCTCTACAAATACATGGCACTCAATCATAATCCAGGTACACAATTATCTCTACAATTTATAGTCTCTTGCATAAATTTTCTCCTTCCTCTTTACTGACTTAAGCATCGGAGGAGCGACGAGGACACACCTCCTCGCCTTTATTGCAGGTATTCGGAGATCCAGTTCGTGCTAATTAATTACTCAAGCTCGAAATATTTCAGAGGCGATTTTTAGCATTATTAGTAAGTAACAACAAAAATGAAATTAATTGAGTTAATGGGCCAATATGCTCAAAGAGACCATGTAAACTTGTATGCCTTATGGAATTTTTTCGAGCTCATTATGAAACATGCTGAAGCGATTATATTTAAGTGAAAAATAGAGATTATGTGGAGCTTATAAACAACCTATGTATGAATAATTTATCCAACATGTTCTTATGTGATTTATCTTTATAATTTTGATTGTACGCATGAAAATAACAGGGTAGATGAAAAGGATGGATGAACATGTCATCGACATGGACAAAACAAAAATATTTGACCTGTCCCATATTTCGATTTGGTACTCATGTGCGGCCGTTGTCTCACAAAATTGTAATGCTAAAACTCGATTATTTAGTTTTCGAGTATCAGTATGGTACGTTAAAGTAGGTGAAATAGCATAGGGACACCAACTTCCCAATAGATGAATTAATCATATAAATGAATAAAATATATTGATCTCTTTTATTAACTTGTCAAGGGAAAAAACGACATCAATTACAATATATATGAAAACAAAAATGTTATGATATCGAGGATATTAATAATATATGTCGAGGTTGAGTTGTTCGATAACATATCTTTTCTCTCTCTTTGAAAGAAGGTTTCTGCGAAACTCGTCAACTCCTAACTAGTTTAATCATTTTCCTATTAACTACTCATTTTATCGAGTTTCGTCTTAATTAATAACATTTTAATCTTAATCTTAATCTTAATATATCTTAATCTTAATATTAATCTTAATCTTAATATATATAATAACAAGATAGTTGACCCAAGTTTTACCGCCAAAACTGCTGACATCATTTTTGTTTTTGAATCAAAATATGGAATTTATTTGTTTGACTTAAGATCATTAAATATCAATTATATTAGGTTGAGACTACAGCGATGACTTACTTTGGCCTCTTTGTAGGTCGAGACTACAGCGACGACAAATATGTCCTCACTGTAGACGAATTTTCAGTGCGGACATTTGTCGTCGCTATAACTCTTGTATCTTGGCGAGAAAATTTCCCTCCATTTTCATTCCCGCTGAAGCAACAGTGGCGACTCTAACATCTTATAGAGCCAATGAATAAATATTTCCAGACCCGTTTCTGCACAGAATATATGTTGAAAAAAACACTTTTTTCTCAACTTTTCTCTCAATTTCTCATCTCTACGTTGCTCCTTAGACTACAAGCTTATGTTCTAGTGTTAAATCATCACACTTGAAGCTTTTGGTTAGCAATTTATTCCTTTGCTTTTTTATGCTTATATATTTAGTATTTTGCTATTTTAATATACACTGCACTGCACTAGTAGCATTAACCTTAGAATATCGTTTGGAGATTAGTTTGTTAAGTACACAGGTCCTATTGTTGGACTGTTTGATGAAACACAAAATAATCTTTGAATTGTCCCATATTTGGACAGTTTGACAATTGATCCATGATTAACGAGTTGTGTTATTACATATTTTTTCTGCGACTACCTCGATATTTGTGCGTCAATTTCGGTGGTGTCACCAATTTATTCTTTAGGTGTGGACTATGTTTCATGTGGTGCTTGCACTTATATGAGAATAGAAAGGAGTTACTGTCGAAATTAAAGCATGAAATAGAGACAATAATAAGAACAATTAGCACAACTCGCAAATCACAAATAAATGTTGAATGGTTAGGACTCGTACCTTACTTTAGAATTGGAGCAATAAGGGTTTAGATCATAGTCACGTCACTCAAATAGTTTAGTTATTTATGTTATTTATTTTTGCAGTGAACCAAAAGTAAGAATGGAAACAGACAAGAGTTAGATCAAATTGAATAGACAACGAGCTAAATCAACTGAATTTACAAATGGAGTGGCAGCATTTATTAGAAAGGCAGGGTCGTTGGCAAATGACAGGGGGATGATATTTTGTCCGTGCAGTAAATGTGTTAACCGGGCAAAAAAAAAAAAACGTAATTGATGTGAGTAATCATTTATTTTGTTGGGGTTTTTTGGAACATTATGAAAGATGGATTTATCACGGAGAAGACGATAATGTGCCTGTGCACATACAGCCTACATATGAAGTGATAGTTGGCGAGGATGAGATGGTTGACATTCTGAATGACATAGTTGGGGGGATGAGATGGGCAATACGACTTCTGATCTCCTGTATGATGAGTTGTTTGAGGCAATGCAGACAGAGCTATATCCTGGAGTTTTATAATACTCGTCGCTTAACTTTTTGGCCAAATTGATGCATCTGAAGGTTGTGAATAAGTGTACAAATAAATCTGTAGACGAGTTGTTGAAATTATTGAAGATGGCATTCCCAAAAATTAATATTGTGTGGACTCATTATGAAGCTAAGAAGCACATGAGGAAGTTGGGTTTATGGTACGAGTCAATTCACGTATGTAAGAATGATTGCGCATTGTTTTGGAAGGAGAATGCATCGAAACAAACTTGTCCAGTCTGTTCTGAAAGTCAGTGGACTAAGGTAGCTACAAAGTCATCGGAGAAGAATGTGCCACATAAAGTGTTACATTATTTTCCATTGACTCCCAGACTAAAACGAGTGTTTTTCACAATTCATACTGCGAAATTGATGAGGTGGCACATTACTGGTAAATTGAAGGATGATGATCAAATTGGACATCCCGTAGATGGAGCAACGTGGCAGGACTTTGATAAAAGACATCCAAATTTCGCATTTGAAATATGTAATGTTCGACTAGGTTTGGCTGCAGACGGATTTAATCCATTAGGGGACATCATTCAATCCTACAGCATGTGGCCAGTGGTTCTAACAGCGTATAACTTACCTCCATGGTTGTGCATGAAGGAAGAAAATTTAATGCTCACTTTACTGATCCCCGGCCCTTGTTCACCAGGTAAGGATATGGATGTTTTGCTTCAACCATTAGTAGATGAGTTGAAGGAGTTATGGGCAATTGGTGTCGATACTTGTGATGCAGTAGCCAATAAGAGTGTATTTAGAATGCGTGCAGCATTGTTATGGACCATCAGTGATTTTCCCTCAAGAAGTAGTCTTTCAGGATGGAGTGGTCAAGGATATGGGGCATGTCCAACTTGCTACGTAGATACACCATCAGAACGTGTAATCGGAAAAACTGTGTATGTAGGGCATCGTCTTTTTTGCTGAGTAATCATACTTGGCGAAAGAGCTGTGATTTCAATGGACAAGTGGAGAATAAGCCTCCTCCCCGTCGTTTTATATCTGCAGACATAATGAGGCAGTTGAGTGGTGTGAACAATGGAATACCCGGGAAGCACCCTATGTTTGGAGGTCGTAAAAGGAAGAGGGATGCGAGTAAACTCAACTGGAGAAAAGATGAGTATTTTTACGAGCTACCGTACTAGTCCACTAATGAGTTGAAGCATAACCTTGATGTGATGCACATTGAGAAGAATGTTTGTGACAGTTTACTTGGCACGTTGCTTGGTGATCAGCATACGTCGAAGGATACTGACAGTGAAAGACAAGATTTGATGAAATTAGGCATAAAACCAGAGTTGCATTTGTATAAAGATGGTAATCGGTGGATGAAGCCCGCGGCGGAATACACCATGATGTGAACGATTTTATTTGTTGTACGTCGTGTAGTACATCGTATAATTTAAGACTTATTTATTACTTCAATCAATTGATTTTCCAGCCAACAAATTTATGCCCTGATTTTCCTACTGTTCACGGAATTAAGGATGACAATAATACTCATGAACCCGATACCCTTGGAGCCCGACATAAATGGGCGGGGATTACTCGATTAAATGGATTCGTGAGTAGGGTATGGAGATAAATTTTAAAACCCGACATGGGTATGGGTCGGGTGTGAGTTTTACTACAATACCTATTAACTCTTTAAAAAATTATAGAATTTAAAACAAAAATGATTGTATAAAAATAAATAAAAAATAGAATCCAAATATCTATTGACATTGTTAACGTCTAAACTCTAATATGTTTAAAATATTTACGTTGTTAACGTCTTAAAAAATTGTTCAAATTCCCTTGTTTAGTAATTCAAGTGAAATCCAACATTTAAGTATAGAAGTATACCCGCCTCCAACCTGTCATTTTAAAACGGGTATATGGGTAGGGTATGAATTTGGCCAACCTGACCCATACCCGACCCATTGTCATTTCTACACGAAATTGTTTTCCCACCCATCTACTAGAATTGATTTTTCAGGTAAAGTATTTAACCATTTTCATCACGTTTGATCGTATTTTTTTTGTTAATTGATTTAGTTTATGTCCAAAAATTAACATTATTATTATTAAGTACAAATGTGTGTAAAAATCAAAAAAATATAATTTTTTTGATTAAACACATAAAACATCTAATTCTCAGGAATTTAGTTATCTGGAATTCTTCTTTCTACTCAAATTTCACTATCGTTATCAAACTCAGCTTTAATTAACGAAATAAATTATATAGTAAGGCTCTGTTTGATTGAGCCTTTTTTTCCAAGGAAAAAGAAAAAAATTTCCACCCAAATTCTTGTGTTTGATTAGCAAAATTTAGCTTGGAAAATTTTTTCCTTGGATAAAGCCATGCGTCGTTTTTCTTTGAAAAGGTGGAATTTATTTATTTATTTTTTTAACTTTTAGTTGAGGAAATAATTTCCATGTTACATGGAAAAGATTTTTCGCCACGTTTGATCAATCTTTTTGTTGTTAATTGACTTTTTTTTTTTCAAAAAATAACTTTACAATTATCGGGTACAAATGTGTTGAAAAAGCTGAATTTTTTTTTTTTTTTTATTAAAATAGCAAAAATTTACTTTATTTTCCATGAAAAATAATGTCAATCAAACAACCCAAGTTGGGGAATTTTTCACTTTTTTCACCTACAAAATTAAACCAATTAAACACTTCAATTGATTTTCCACGAAAATAATTTCTTTGAAAAATATTTTCTTTCCACTCATTTTCCACCGTCGCAATCTAACGCAACCTAATAGTTAAATATCTCAATTTTGAACGAGCTGTGAAAATTTTTGATTTCGCCTTAAATTAGCGCCCAATAATTCGCACGCACTTGAATTCACTTACCAAAGAAACCGTGAGTGCGTCTGCAAAACCAACTATCAGTTCCAAGATTTCCTCAAAATCTCATAAAAATTCTCCAAAATCACCGATTTTCCTCCAATTTTTTCTACCACTGCTCCTAATATCCGTTTCCTGATCTTGCCCCGCTGCCATATTCCTCAAATTTTGGTGTTCTTCTAAAACCCAACGAATGAAGTGTGTTTGAAAGGGCATGGGAGATGGTCTCCAGGGGGTAATCAAATTTAATGATATTTCATATTTTAAAAAAATTAATGAAATCAGTGACCTTTTCTGGTGCTTCACGCATGGTGACAAGTTAATTGTTCAAAAACTTTAAGTAAATGTAGACTGTTTTTAGTTAGTTTCTAGCATTAAATTTATGTGATGTGCTTCACGCATGGTGACAAGTTAATTGTTCAAAAACTTTAAGTAAATGTAGACTGTTTTTAGTTAGTTTCTAGCATTAAATTTATGTGATTACTCCATGCAATAGATATGGTGCTTTCAGATTTAGGAATTTTAATTTATTGGAGTTTTGCTTTATTTGGTGGAGTTGTAAATAAAGAAGAAATTGAAAATGAAGAAGGATGGAAACTAAAGAACAGTACATGTTTGTGATTTTTCCGTGGAGAAATTAGTACGAAATGAATTTAGTAAAACCTGCTTATGTGCAACCTTCATTTGTTTTTTATTAATGTTAGAAATTTAGATGGGAAAAGGGATGGTACATAGAAGAAATGGAAAAAATGGGTTAAAGTTAACTAAGAGAAACAGGAAGGCAGTAGGTAATTTTGCAAGTATGTTAGGGAATTAATGGTTAGAATTTACAATAGAAGGAACCAATTTAATTGTTGTGTTTAGATATGCAAGAGTTTAATTAAGTGAATTGTGCGATCATCAACGGTTGACAAGAAGTTGAAATTTAAGATATCAATTTATAAACTTTCCAAACAGAGGCTAAGTTTGTTGTTGATCATGGAATGGAGACCTACATTGTCATGGAAACACATTAGGAAAAGAATTAAAATATTATGTTCCATTTGTGGCATTGATGAGACCATATTGGGCATCTTTTGCTCATATTGTAAGATTGAAGTTATCATACTCATTAATATGATTAGTGTATGTCTAACAGTCTTGGTCGATAAGACTTAATACAATCTTCTCGCAATCATCTAATCTTCACGCGTCCGTTATTTCTAGATGAATTGATCCTAGATATTGGAGTGTAGCCTTAACATCAATATTAAGCAGTAGTAAATTTTCATTTTCTTATGTTTTATCCTCAAAGAATGTCTTTTCTAGACATTGAAGATGGACCTTGAGAGCATGTCTATTTATAAATCATTTATAAACTCTCCATGACAGTTGAAGTTGGCCAATAATTTTCATTGATGGACTTTCTATTTTCCATCAAGACCTTAGAATTTTTGAGTTTGTTTTAATAATTTGTGTATGACAAGGAATAAACTTGACCTTCTAATGCTATGATCCTGTCACTTTTGCCATCTGATTTATTTAGCTCTCAAAGGGTCAAACTTGAGTAAAATAATTCGGTTTGTTATTTAACTCATTCACATTACTTATTATGCAAGGAGGGTCATCCGCTATTGATATAAATGGTAAACAAAATTTGGTTAGTTATTGTGGAATGAATTTGAATATCATTTGTGTTTTATATATATGAGGTGTTTATGAAGTCCAGTGTTGGCATTCTAATTCTTAGTTTTTTCATTTTCTTAAGTTTGAGATAAATGTATTAAGTTGATGCTGCTTGCATTTTCTTTCAGCTTTAAAACCATATTTAATCACTTTCTTCCTAGTACAATTAAGTAATCCATTATTCTATAGAAAAACAATAGACATGGCCGACGTCATGTATCATGGAGGTGACGGTTCAGGTGAGGATCCACACCGTGACGAACATCACGTTGCACCTGAGTACGAGACCGGTTAGTTTTTTTTTTTTTTTTTTTTTTAAATATTTTTTTCGTATTAATTGACTATTGATGTTTGATCATATTAATATGTGTTTTATTTTTCTTTTACAACTTAGCACCTCCGAAAAAAAAGGAGAGGCAACAACAGGAGCATGAACCTAGATAAAAAAATTTTCGCTGCGGGAAAAAAAACTTCCCATTCAATTTGATCATCAAAATGAAATGACAATACGCCCCCTTGGAGGTAACGTGGCAACATTCAGTCGTCTAGTAGGGATGGCGGTCAGGTCGCATATTACACCCTGCTACAAGGATTGGCGATTGGTTCCAGTAGAGCTAAAGCATCGAGTTTGGTAGCAAGTAGATGTAGGTGGCAATACACGTGTTTAACAATATATATTTCATTGATATTTTATCAAATGACATTAATTCATTGTTTAAATATTTTCTTGTAGCATTATTTCGACTTGAAGACTGATGTGCCGATAGAGAAGCACCCTTGGATTGATCAAGGAATCGATAGGGATGCTGCAGATCGATATAGCGAGTTCAAGAGTAGTGCCTACAAACACTATAGGAAGAACGGCATTAATGTCCCATATCGAGATATCTCCATGATTGAATGGGAAAAGTGCGATGAGTTGTTCAGGAGTCTGATGTTCCTTGTAAGTATAAAAATCTCATTTAATTTTTATGTAATTGATGTTACTTTTAGGTATATACTAGATATTTTATAAACAATTATACATCATGTTATTTAGGCAAGATCGGAAATAAATAAGGTCAATAAATCTCGACAAAAATACTCGAGTCTCTAAGAATCGAAAAGTATTGTGGCAGCTCGACATGCTAACGTAAGTGCTTAATTTGATTTTTTTCCCCCAATTGGGTCTACGTTTTTTGCATTTTCAACTAACATTGGTGCCACCTATTTGTTAGAGGGACCCTATGACTCAGGAATGGCCTGGAGTGATGGATATGTGGAAGTCCATGCACACCCGAATGACTGAAAGGGGTGAGAATGGGTTAGTCCCGACGCCGAGCAAGATTACGTAAGTTAACTGTTAATTTTCAACAATAATTCATTTTATTTTCATTTTTTATTTTATTTTTTTTTAACTATAATTATTATTATTTAATTATTCAGGATGCAATGGTAAACGAAAAGAGACACAAACAGAACAGGCCAGTGGTAGCGGGACAACGGTCGAAGAGCACGATATGATACGCGAGGTGCTCGGAGAGCGGCGGGGTCATGTTCACGGAATTGGTCGAAAAGTAAGAGGAGTTTCCAAATCTCCGGGCTTTGCCAATTCAACTGCTGGACATAGATTTGATCAGTCTACCAATGAGGTTGCAGAGTTACGAAATATTGTTACAACTCTGGGTTCTCAACTAGCCACAGCTTTAGCAACGATTGATAATTTCAATGCCATGTTTGCTGAGCTCTCAAACTTCGTACCTGGATTTCAGATGCGACCCCAGCCTCGAGTGGAGGATCATCCTCCTACAGGAGATGATCTAGATGAATTTTTAGGCGATCCTTATGGTCTCTTTTTGGGTATTTATGAAGTAATTTTGATTTAAATGATCTTTAGGCTCTCTTTTTGGGTATTTGTAAAGTAACTTTGATTTAAAGGATCCTTAGAGTTTCTTTTTGGGTATTTGTAAAGTACTTTTGACTTAAATGACTTTAATATTATATTCAAAAATTATGTTATTAGTTCATTTAAATTATTTTTATTTATGTAATTTAATTAAATTAAAAAAACATTTTCGTCATTTTATAAACAAATTATCTATTCTTCAAAAAAAAAAAAATCATATTTAATCTCTAACGGCGACAAATGTCGTCGCTGTTGATGAGGTCAATAGAGAGGACATTGTCGTCGCTATAGGCTTAATCAACAGAGACGACGTTTTTCGTCGCTATTGTTCAACTCTATAACGACGACAATTGTCGTTGCTGTAGGGATATCAAGAGCGAGGACTCATTTGTCGTCGTAACAGTGCAACAGACACGAACCTACTGTAAGGACTTTTAGTGACGATTTTGTCCTCGTAATAGGATAATTGTGACGACTTTTCTAGTTTCAACAACGACATTTTTCGTCGCTATAAGCTTTTTTTTTTTTTTTTTTCCTTGTAGTGAGTTCTACACTAGTCATCAAATTGGAATATCCCTATATTAAGTCACCATGAAATATCCATATAGTACCTCGACTAACTCAACACGTATAATATTAAATCAAATTAGCTAATTTAACAAGACTCGTTTTACATTGTTAAATTTAGTAAAAGAAAATAATGACTCAAACAATAAGAACCCCAAAATCTCTTCGTACAAAAGGAATACTACATCTGAGTCTAGATATGTTATCTCAAAATGCTATCTCCTTAATTGTTTACTCAATTAAAATGCAAATTATGCATGTATACATCTCACAAATACAAACAACTACATTAAAAAGTATATGGCTTTTATGAATTGCCCACCCACCACTTAACGGGTGGACATTGGATGTCAGTTGGGCCCCGATGACCCCCACCTTACACACCAATAAGAGGCACTATATAATTTCTATTAAAAGTATGCGTATAATTTTAATTGAGTGGACAATTTTTGGAATACTAAATTTAAACTCCTTACACCAATGCTTACCTCACCCCTCGATTCCCCTCATCTCCCTTACATGATCAGGCCACGCGTGACACTCCGGGGTGGCACTATATAATTTTCATTAAAAAACATGTATACATTTTTAATTGGGTGGACAATTTTTAGAACACCGAATCTAAACTCCTTACGCCTATGCCTACCTCACCCCACGATTCCCCTCCTCTCACTTACATTATACATACCCCTCATCCCTCTCCCAGTAACGTGCTCCCTCCTTCAATTCTTTTGTAGTTCCTACTATATCTCTCCTTCACAATCTCTCTATACACCTTTCTTCTCAGGGTTTCTCTCCATTCCATTCATTATTCACCAATTCAATCTTCTTTTTTCTCCTTGTAATTCTCATCAGATTGATTGGGTGATTGAATTGGAATGATGTTTTGAAGAAACCAATAGTCTACCTTTACAAATTGGTAACATGCTTCATTCTGATCCAAACATGTCCTCTTCAAGCGCAGCAGCTGACGAAGATTTCGTTAACCGGAACAGTAGTTTCTCTGTTTACGACCCCAACCGCCTCTCCGGGGAAGGCTCGCCTATGATGATGTCCCCATGGAACCAATCCTCTTCGCCTTTCATGAAATCTTCTTGGTCGACTTTCAGCGAAACCGCGTCTCAGAAGATTCCTCAGAACGGCCTAATCGGTTCCCTTGTTCGCGAAGAAGGCCATATTTATTCTTTGGCTGCTAAGAATGACATTCTTTATACTGGTTCTGATAGCAAAAATATTCGTGTTTGGAAGAACATGAAAGAATTTGCAGCATTCAAATCCAACAGTGGCCTTGTCAAGGCGATTATTATATCAGGGGACAAGATTTTCACTGGTCATCAAGATGGAAAAGTTCGAGTTTGGAAGATTAATCCCAAGAATCCAAGCGTTCATAAACGTGTGGGGACTTTTCCTACCTTCTTCGACATTTTCAAAGCTTCCATTAGGCCAAGCAGCTACGTCGAAGTGAAGCGAAACCGAACCGCGCTTTGGATCAAACACGCCGATGCGATTTCTTGCTTGAGCATCGATCAGGAAGAAGGGCTTCTGTATTCCGCTTCATGGGATAGGACTTTTAAGGTATGGAGAATTGGGAATTCTAAGTGCATTGAATCTGTTAAGGCCCATGATGATGCCGTAAACTCGGTGGTGGCGAGCGTCGAAGGAACGGTGTACACTGGCTCGGCCGATGGCACGGTGAAAGTCTGGAAAAGGGAAATAAAAGGTAAGGTCATCAGACATGCTCCGGTGCAGACTCTTCTGAGTCAAGAATGTGCCGTCACTGCTTTAGCGGTTAACAAATCGGGTTCAGTCGTCTACTGCGGATCATCCGATGGGCTTGTGAACTTTTGGGAGCGCGAAAAGCAGCTGTCCCACGGTGGGGTCCTCAAGGGTCACAAGTTGGCCGTACTCTGCCTTTCTGTGGCCGGCAATCTTGTGTTCAGTGGCTCAGCTGACAAAACTATCTGCGTGTGGCGACGCGATGCGGCCGTGCACACTTGTCTCTCAGTCTTGACTGGCCACACCGGACCGGTTAAGTGTCTCGCGGTGGAGGAGGACAGGGAATCGACGAGTGGCGATCAGAAATGGGTCGTGTACAGTGGAAGTCTCGATAAATCTGTCAAGGTGTGGAGCGTTTCGGACATGGTGATGGATCCAAATCAAATGGCTATGGTACAACAAGGCCAAGGGGAGGGCAATTGGGATTCGATACCATCAGCAAAATATTGATCATCATCAAATCAAACCCATGATTGATCGGGTTTTTTAAGATGTTTAATCCGGATGAGTGTTGATCAATCCATGGTCTTGATTGGTGCACAAGAACCCTTCATTGATTAGTGTAAATTTAAATTATGAATATGAATTAATTATATGGGATATTGGTGCATGGAGAGAGATTTATGGAATAGGAAAAAAAATATATAAAAATTCTCATTAACATCTACTAGTATTTCATTTCACCCGTGCGATGCACGGAGTTGTTTTCCACAATATCGATTTTAATAAGTATTTATAAAATTTTAATACTTATACATAATCAACACATATTTAAATGAATAAAAAATAATTTTCTATTTCAATAATTATTAGGCTTTAAAAAATAATATGTCTATTTCAAATTATTAAAAACATCTTTAAATAGTAAACATCAATTTATATATTTAAATATTTGAATTTAATGAATAAAATTTTATTTACAAAAATAAGCAGTCAAAATAATAATTTTGAAAATCTCGCAATTATCATGATACGACAATCGAGTAAAGTTAGAAATCACGAATTGTACCGAAAATCTTGTACCCTGTAATCTTTAAAAATTTATCAAAAATAAGTATGGTTAAAAAATATTAATCATTGTAGGTATGTCAACGAGCCGAGCCGAACATCAATGCACGAGCTTTTTAGGATCGAGTTTTTAATTAAATAAATGAATTATACACAATAAATGTAGTTAAAATATCAAATATAAGATTTAATAAAAATGTAAACGTAGATTTCGCAAAGTTTATCTATACTAAAATTAAATTACTAGTTGTTTTATATATATTCAACAAAGGTTACAAGTTACATCCTTACAAGTTACAACCCTTCTCCTTTTTCCGGGCTTGGGACCAGTTATGATCAACATAGACGGAGTTAAAAATTGTACATGAATAAAAAATATCGTGTACAATTTTTTTTAAAATATAATCATTTAAATTACACAAAATGATTTTTAAAAACTTACAATTTCTTCTATCTTAAATATTGCTCCAGTTCTCGGCCATGATGCTATCAACTTTATCTTGTAGTCGTAAATCTGCACATTCCCAATCCTTCAAGCATACAAGAGCTTCTAATATGTCTTCCTTCAATCTTGATCGTTCGTCTGACAAAATCCTACCACTTAAACTAAATGCAGCCTCCGATGCCACGGTGGACACCGGAGGTGTTAGTAAATCACGTGCAATTTTTGCTACAACTGGATATTGCCTTTCATTACACCTCCACCAAGTTAAAACATCAAAATTCTCTAATTCTTGTGGTGTTAAAACACCGCGAATGTCCCCACACATGTACCTAACTAATTCAGATGAAATTTCAACGTTTGTACCACCTATCGATCTAGATGTGTTTCCACTAGAACTAATTGAGGGAGCACTTGCATTTGTGTTAATAAAGTCGCATAAAGAATTAGAATGCATTTGAGTACTTTGGGAAACATTAGTTTGAGAACTAGAACTACATTGATCTTTTTTTGCAGTATAATAATTGTACATTTCACATAATAAAGATTCCGCATTAACATGTGATAATTCTATATTTAAATTTTGTGAAATTCCCTTTATAATAGCCTTAGTGCCCATTAAATTTAATCGAGGACCCATCACCGATGCTAAAACAAATAAAGAAGGTAATTCTTCCCAATATTTGCAAAATTTTAACTCTATGGAGCTGGCTACAGCATTAAAAATTGGCAAATTTCTATATTGATTGAATATTTATGCAATATGAAAAAAGTGCTGTAAAACAAGTGAAGATGTTGGGTAATAAACACCACTCTATGCATTTGTGGCATCATAAAAGGCTTTTAAAATCTTTTTACACAGAATGCAATTTCCCATTCCCACTCTTCTAAATTATGGTCAGATTCATACGTATGTCTATCATTATAAAATATTGAAATAATTTTATTATAATTTTCACATGAGTGTAACATAAGGTATGTAGAGTTTCATCTATGTGATACATCCGTAGAAAATGAATGTTCTTCTAAACTATACTCCGCACACAAACTATTAAATGCTTGTTTTCTTGATGGTGATACATTTATGAAATTTATTGCTTGTTTAATTTTATCTAAGGATTTTTCAATATATTTTAAACCACTTTTAACAATTAAGTTGATAATGTGACAAACACAACGTTGATAAAAAAATAAACTATCAAATGCAGGGTTAAAATCAGAAACAAATTTATCAATAACAACATTATTAACGCTAGCATTATCAAAAGTAAAACTACGAATCATATCTTGCATACTGAATTCTTGTATAATCCCTTTTAAAACTAAATATATGTTAGCGGCATTATGAGGATATTCTACTAATCCAAATGTAATAATTTTTTTGTGTAAAATCCAAAGATTATCAATGTAATGAGCTATGGCAGCAATATAACCTTTTTTTGTTACCACCAATCCATAAATTATATGTAAATAAAATAACAGTATCATATGTTTTTAAGACTTTAATGGTAGTTTCTTTCCTTTTGTTATATAATTTTACGGTGTCTGCACGAAGTGTATTTCTATAGTAAGGAGTATACCTGGGTTGAAGAGAATTCTGCACAAGTCGGGTGAAATGAACAGAGTCAATTAAGGAAAGGGGTATCTCAGCGTCCGCCACATATGCAGCCATACCTTCGCGAAATATTTCTTGCGAATACACAAAGGTTGAAAGAGTAGAACCAGAAGGTCCAGAACCACCAAAAACAAGCTGGGACTGTGTTGGGTCACCAACCGGTTTCGCTTTGTACGTCCTTGCTATGTGGCGTGCTTGACTCGGGCTTCCAGCTCATTTCCTTACCACAGTAATTGCAGCACGCTTTCCGTATATCAACTCAATTTTCAACACCAACTTTTTTTCTTGTCATATGTTGCCAGCAATCCGATGGCTCTTTTTTAACTCGTTTGATTTCAAAAACTTCCTCATCTTGGATATCATCTAGGTCAATGGGAGCATTTTCGGAGGCGTCGATATGAGAGGGAGTACTAGAACTACCCCTGAATTGGTTAACTTCATCGCTGTTAAACTCCATACGTATTGTAGTGTAGAATGTAGTTTCAAATTTGAAAGTTGAAACTTGAAAGTTGAAATCGAGAGAAATATTATGACAAGAATTGAAGAATATCGAGAAATAGAGAATTGAATAGAAATTATAGCAAACAAATGAATATTATGACAAAACGAAAAAACTTGTAACTTGTAAGTGAATTGTGAATTAACAAACAAAATATGACCCATTTATAGAAAAAAAACACGGGAAAAAAATTTCAAATTTCAAATTTTCAAAAAAAAAATCTGCATATTTCAAATACAGATCAACAAGTAATCTAGTACGCAGGGGTACTACGTGCTGCAACCCGTGTTGCAACTGCCTGCAAATTTGTAGGAGCTACAATTTGCAGGCAGCAAACGGGCCATAATGGCACGTGTGGCTCGACGGGCCGGACCCTGCTCGAGCCCATTGAGAATTTTTGAGCTCGACCCGAGCTTCGGCTCGGTCCTACGAGCCTCGAGCCGAGCTTAGCCCGAATTTTTAATTAGCCAAGCCCGAGCTACTCGAGCCAACGAGCCGTTTTGACACGCTTGATCATTGTATTAATATTATTGACTTAAAAGAAATCAAAGTATTAACTCTTCAATATTAACTTTCGTTCAATAACTTTTTCGATAAATTATTTATAAGTAACACATTGTTTCAACCCACTTTTTAATCACATATATTTATCCAAAAAAAATTTCCACCACACATTTTATTATAATACTAAAACATAAAGAATTTAATAATTAATTCTGTCAGACTATTCTACTTTCATATATAGTATAGATTTTCACAATACAATGAACTAAAATTGCTATCCATAATATCGATAAGCATTCATTAAATTTTGATTATACATAATCAACATAAATGCAAAAGATATAAAAATAATTTCTCCATTCTCATCACATATTTAACATTTCTCTTAATTTTCATTCAAAACCACCAATACAATAATTAAAAATATGTGTTTAATCTTATACGACAATTGAACAACGTTGAAGATCAAGAAACTAATATATCATATAATCTTTGTACAATTATTAAAATTAAAAAATATTAACCATTATTTACCATAATAGTAGACTATTAGTGTGTGTGTGTGTGTGTGTAAGACAATAAATGCATTTATATCTATCTAGATTTTGCAGTCACATTTGACTTATAACTATTTTGTATTCACATTAATCTCGTTTTGTATTCATAATAATCAAACCACATAAGGGATGTGCATTTTAGGCGGGAAAACAATAGCTTCTATGGCAATCTACACTTCTACTTTTATTAATAACTAGTTGTCTACCCGTGCGATGCACGGAATATATAATTTTTAAATCATAATTTTAAATACATTTTGATTCAATCATATCAAATAAAAAACATAATTTAAATGAAATTTCAATACAAAATGTTATTGAATTTGAAACTTTTAAAAAAGATAAAACTATTCAAAATAAAAAAATGTTACATGTACATTTAGTATACCGCGCCACTCAAAATTTGACATTCATTTAAATTTTTTATATAATTTTTTTTAAACTTTTATTTACATTTTTCTCTGAAAATTTGCCCACTTCATCATCTATTTCCCTTTTAATAAGTTATAATTTATTTATTTATTTTCAAAATATATTGATTCAAAATCTTCATTTTTAACTTAACAAATTTATATTACATGGATTTTTTATTTTCAAATATATTAATCCGAAATTTTCAATTTCAATTTAACATATTTACATAGATATGACATTTAATTATGTTCAAATATATTAATACAATTTTTTTATTTCATAAATAAAATAACATATTTACATAGATATTATATTTATTTATGTTAAAATATATGTGGTTAAAAAGTTGATAGAAAATAATTAATTATTTTTGTAACATGCGTATTGAAGATCCTACTCATTTATTGACATATTAGGAAGTAAAATTTCAATGATTTTATTTATTTATTTTCAAAATATATTAATTCAATTTTTAAATTTCTAACTTAACAAATTTATATAGCATATATTTATTTATTTTA
This sequence comes from Ligustrum vulgare, assembly GCA_963555705.1. Lineage (NCBI taxonomy): Eukaryota > Viridiplantae > Streptophyta > Magnoliopsida > Lamiales > Oleaceae > Ligustrum > Ligustrum vulgare. Next base: position 14,147,022 of record OY743186.1, on the reverse strand, counting down.
AAATACATACATCCAATTTTTTCATTTCCTCCATAACACATGTCATTGAGTTTAAAATTTATAAAAAAAAAAAAAAACAAAACTAATCAAAATAAAAAATGGTGCACACACAGTGTACTGCACCATTCAAAGTTTGACATTTAATTAAATTTTTTATATTAAATTTCTTTTGACTTTTATTTACGTTTTTCTCTGAAAATTTGCCCACCTTATCACCTATTTTTCTTTTAATATGTTATAATTTTTAATTAACTTTATTTTTTAATATGTTGCTTACATATATTTTATTTTTCCTTATTTTTTAAACATACCAATTTTTGTCAAAATGATGAAAGGATTAAATTTTCTACCAACTTATCATTGGCTGTAAAAGGTTGATAGCAAATAATTAATTATTTTTGTAATATGCTTATTGAAGAACCTACTCATTTATTGACATATTAGGAAGTAAAATTTCAATGATTTTATTTATTTATTTTCAAAATATATTAATTCAAATTTTCATTTTTAACTTAACAAATTTATATAGCACGTATTTATTTATTTATTTTCAAATATATTAATCCAAAATTTTCATTTTCAATATAACACATTTACATAGATATGACATTTATTTATATTCAAATATATTAATACAATTTTTTCATTTTCTATATAACACATTTAAATAGATATCACATTTATTTATGTTCATTTCTACATAACACATTTACATAGATATCACATTATTTATATTTAAATATATTAATCTAATTTTTTTCATTTCCAATGTAACACATTTACAAATATTACATTTACTACAACTCTTACTAAATATGTAATAAATAATAAATTTTCCTACAAAATCTTTATCTTTTCTATATTTATTTTATTCATTTATTTTCAAAATATATTAATTCAAAATTTTAATTTCTATGTTAGCAAATTTATATAGCATGTATTTATTTATTTTCAAATATTTTAATCCAAAATTTTCATTTTCAATATAACACATTAATATAGATATGACATTTATTTATATTCAAATATATTAATACAATTTTTTCATTTCCTACATAACACAATTAAATAGATATCACATTTATTTATGTTCAAATATATTAATCTAATTTTTTCATTTCCAATGTAATACATTTATACATAATATATTTATTATAACTCTTATTAAATATGTAATAAATAATAAATTTTCCTACAAAAGTCTTTATCTTTTATTTATTTATTTATATATATATAAGTAGAATTGAGGAGAGAGAATCATTAAATGCAAATTTCCCTCCAAAATGACTCTCTCTCCTCACTTCTACTTTTATATATACTAGTTACTAGTTATTTCCCGTGCGATGCACGGATGACATCATTGTTATATTTCGTTTGCAATGAGAAGTATTAATGAACAAAGTGGCATAATCAAGTAATGAACATGCTGAAATAAAATTGGACATTGATAATCAATATTCAAATTAGATGGATTAATAAAATTAAACAAAGTTTTGGAAAACTTCTTCAAAAACAACATTTGTAGTGGAACCCCCGAACATTTCTTTAAAAACAAAGTCCGGTTGATGGATCAATATTTCTCAATAACATATTGGGGATCCAACCTTCAACTTCAACTCATGATTTGAAATCCCCAAATATTTAATGTTATTCAAAAACTCAGGAGTATGAATGTGTTCAAGTACCTCAATGTTTGAATGTGACCTGCATGCTGCATCATAACTGAAATACATCTTTTATTCTGTTATATTTTGAAATGACATGTACTCATTTACATATTCAACAACCTCGAGGGTGGGAACTAATATCGCTATTTCTTGCAAATATGAAGGGTTATTAATATTTTCCAAGAAAGAAGGATATGCGCTTTCCACAATTTTAGCAATAGAACCTGTGTGATCTTTTACCAAAAGGTCGTCTTGTATGTCAAAAGTAGTATGACCATCGCTTGGACCACCGTTTGTACCATCTCCAATACTCGATATCCATTCAGCGAAAAGCCTTTAATTCGACTTGCAATTCCTCGCTCTTACATAATTGATTAAAAATATGTTTTTATAAATCATAATACCATAAAACCATTCGTTAATTACACAACTTATTTTACCTAAAAAACATAATAAACATGATTTCCATATTTTTAAACATCATAATATCTGAAACCCTATGGCTCTTAAGGACACAAACTATCTTCCCTACTTTTTTTTTTTTTTTTATTGAAATGGATATCTTCCCTACTTTTCAATGATGTATTTTATATCGCAATAATTAAAAAAAAAACATGTTTACGAAAAGTAAGTCTTTATTTGGCAAAAGTGTTTAAAATTTTTCTTCCAACACAATTCATGAAACCACTTTATAACTATCAATATTTTTTTCTAGACTTTTACACCACATATTTTAATTAGAAAACATTAATAAATCAATTTATGAACATATTTTTTTTACAAAAAGAGCCTCAACTTTGTAGCCTTTGTTAGTTATGTTAGCCCCTGTTCGGCGGCTATATTAAAATAAAAATTGGTTTTTTTGTGATTTTTTTGGGTAGATGGATGGTTAAAAAGTGGAGAGAGAAAATGTGTAGGGTTAGAGATTGATTTGAGGAATTGTGTAGTTTAAAAATCAAAAAAACCAAAAAAAACTATATATCCGAACATAGGCTAATTTTTTGAAATGTTTGAAAATTGGCGAGTGAAAATTTGTATGATTCATAAATGATTTAAAAAATTGTGTAATTTATAAATGAGTTAAAAATCATTTATCTTGTAAATTAACGCACGGCCACCAACCTACCATTGACTATTCGCTTTCTTTGCCCTAAATAGCCAAGCACTCTATCCTTTCAATATCTGAACTAATACGAAAACCCTAAAATTTCCTCTCAGCCGCAGCACCGAATCTCGCCAATATTCTGCCACTCATAATCAATCCTCCATTAAACTTCTACTCATCTATCAACTACTACATGTAATCTACCATTACAGCATTTATGATTCAGATCTAACTTCATTTTTGCAATGAATTGGCGAGGATCCAAACGCGGGCCACAGTCTTCTTTTGTAAAATTCAGATCTACACTTCCAGAGTTTAGATCTCCAAATTTCTTGACCAAATTTTTTCCCCATCAAAATCAGCTTCTGGAAAAGGTTATTCGTTCTATCTTGGTAAGAAATTCGATTTTTTAAATTAATTTTTTCCCCCTCAAAGTTGCGTCTATATTTGTTCTCTATATCAGTTTCTTTACCCATGTATTAATATACATACCAATAATTATATTTTCATGCAAAAATAAGAGGTCGTGACGTTGGTTTCAATTGGAAGATGAACGACGGCCCTTATGGTTTCAGTATGTGTTGTGAGAATCCATCTCAATTTTTTTGTATGTTCGATAATTTATTTGTTTTTTTTTATTATTTTAAATTTGATTTTTATTGTGTATAATTTCAAAAATTGATAGACAACGCTCCAGTGCAAGAACAGTATTAATAGCAAGTGTCCTCTTCACCGGTCTTTATGTTTATCTGGGAGGACGTGCGGTAGGACAGTAACACAATTCAGGTATTACAATTTTTTTGGCGGACCAGTGGTTGAGACAGTTTATATCTAGATTTCGTTGCCTATTATCAACTAATGTTTTGTTAGATCCATGCGCAAAGTTTTGACATAAATGTTTTTTTATATATATTTGAATTGATTTTCTATTTTACTTGTATGAATGGTATGTTATATTAATTGATATCTCAAGAAGCTCTTTTTCCCGATTTTTAAAAACGGAGTTAGTTATTTTTTGACCTGAATGTTATTATAATATATATTTTTTATGATCTTCAAAATTTACTCATTTTAATGGTGTGTATCAATAGTTGATATCCGAAAAAGGTCTTTTAGTGGGTTTCAGAATCTATATGGTACTGTGTCGTAGCAGATGTATTGTATACTAATCTTTGAAATTTGTATGTTTTAGATAAGATTTAATTCATGTAACTTTAAATTAAAACCCATACTAAATAATTTTTTTGTTATATTTTCTTGAGTAGGGTACCTTTGGTAAACGTACTCAAATCTAAGTGATTCGATTGCAGTTCATCATTCTTGCTACTACAGATATGAGCCAAGGGATTATAATAGAAATAAGCGTGTGCTAATCTGAGTTTTATATTGTTTTAAACTTGCAATCTTTAAATACTTGTACTACAATGAAGTTTACCCATGTCTAAACTTGAAAATTGTCTTCATACTGAGGTTCTCATTCCGTTATTGAGTTTATACTGGCTTGATCCTAAAACTTTGTCTCTCATGATGTTATTAATTGTATTTCCTCTAATGTGCAAACTTGTACAAATATCTATCTAATACATAAAAGTGATCTAAAACAAATTTACTACAGGAAGCAACATAAGTATCGTGATTATATTATAAGGTCAACAAAACTAAATTTAATACCATTTGTAAACAGTGTAACAACATCTGTGCTATGTTGTTTTGAGGTAAATAATAGATCCTTGTATAAACATGATTGTTTGCTGCATTTATTGGAATCAATAGATGATATTGACCATGGGGCATGAATATCATCTGCTGCATTATCATGTTAAAGTTATAATTAGTGGAGAACTGTGTTTTTTTATGGGAATCAATGCACTTGTAAATCTAATCAAACATATAATATGCATATATGCATTTATAGACATAGATAATGTAAACAACCTTGATGCCTATCAACACTAAGCCTACACTTTTGATTGCGTGTACTCATATTGCTATTGTATTTGCTGAATTTTGTGAGTCTTTAAAATGAATGTTAGCTTGAATCTGGAAGTTGCTTCTTCCAGTTTGAAAAGCCCAGAAGTTGTGTATTTGCTATTGCATTTAATCAACTTGTGTTTGTGTTTCCATCACTGTTAATTTGAATCTGAATTGCATATCTATTTCTAATACTAATCTAGACTACATTTAGTGATAAAATGAAGAATTTTACCTGAAGCATTTCTTTCAAATATCTGCAAGTGGTCACTTGTGTTTTCTTCATCCCCAGAACTTCTTTATTTGCTATTGCATTTGCTGTACTTTTGTTTGTGTTTCCATGAATTTTGATTCGAATCTGAATTGCAAGACTCTTTTGCTGTAATCTGGACTGCAAATTTCTTTATGAAATAAAGAATTTTATCTCACATTTCCTATCAAAAGTCTATTGGTTGCCTCTTGTGTTTTGCAAATCCCAGAAAATAAGCATTTCCTCAAACCCATGCATAGCATCTATGCTCAACAGCAAAAGCATTTTGAACACCTTGCTGTCCATTTATATTTCTTTAAGCATGCTCAGGTATTTTAAGTATTCTGTTTAAGCATGTCCATTTATATTTTAAGCATTCTATTTAAGCATTTTACTCTGTTTAAGCATGTCCATATTTTACAATCTCATGCATAGAATCTATACTTACAAAAGAAGTGCTTAGTACTTACATGTCTATTCGTCAAAACCATCTCAATGCTAACACACACGTGTCTCCGGTTGAAGTCAGGAACTTTTCAAAGGCGTGCTACCCGGACGTCGATCTTCCATTCCATCTTTGCTGCGTTAATGTCTTGGATGCATGTGCTGTTGTTGGCCATGGTAGCTGAAGGTTTCTTGGATGCAGCTGTTCTTGCTGGACTGGGGATGAAGAAGAGGCTGATGTATGGTACTGCACTTTGAATGTATCAGATTTTGCTGTAAAATATTAGTGGAACGGATGGGTCACTCTCATCATTAAATGCTATAGAAATAGGTCGTCTGGAAAGAGGTTTCCAGGCAGCTAAGTATGGATTTCAAAGGGCAAAAAGTAGATATATAGTTTCCTATTCTGTTGTCTTTCAGCCTATGTATTGACATAATTGCCTATGCCTAATGACTGGCTCATTTATAGCATTTAATTTAATTAACACGCTTCAGGTATTAGGCAGATTTATATCAGATTGTATATGTACTTCTTTCCATTTCAAGTGGAAAACAATATCTTTACAATGTACATGACAGGCTGTCCCATTTTTTAAATCCCCTTATGCATATTTGGACTTTTCCTCGTTCTTTTCTTTTAAATTTTTTTTAGCTGGAGAATAGAGAAAATGGGCAGGAGAATTGTAGGCGGGAAAATGGGCCAGGCACTCTCCCTTTTATATATTAGATAGACTAGTTGATTACCCGTGCGATGCACGGAATATATAATTTTTAAATCATAAGTTTGAAAATATCTTGATTCAATCATATCAAATAAAAAACATAATTTAAAATAATTTCAATAAAAAATGTTATTCAATTTTAAACTTTAAAAAAACAAAAATATTCAAAATAAAAAATGATACATGTACACTAAGTATACCACGACATTCAAAATTTGACACTCGTTTAAATTTTTTATATAATTTTTTTTTACTTTTAATTACGTTTTTTTCTGAAAATTTGCCCACCTCATCACCTATTTTCCTTTAATATGTTATAATTTTTTATTAACTATATTTTTTTAATGTGTTGCTTACATTTATTTTATTTGAAATCCAATATATTAATTAATATATTTTATTTTTCCTTATTTTTTAAACTTGTCAATTTTTGTCAAAATTGTGAAATGATAAAGCCTCCGTTTGGTAATTTTTAGTTTATAAACTTGTTTATTTATGATTTTGAGGTAAAAAGTAGTTGCTAAAAATTGGAGAAAGAAAATACGTATGGTTAAAAAGTTGATAGAAAATAATTAATTATTTTTTTAACATGCGTATTGAAGAGCCTACTCATTTATTGATATAATAGAAAGTAAAATTTTAATAATTCTATTTATTTATTTTCAAAATATATTAATTCAATTTTTTTCATTTCTAACTTAACAAATTTATATATATCATATATTTATTTATTTTAAAATATATTAATCCAAGTTATTCATTTTCAATGTAACACATTTACATAGAAATAATATGACATTTATTTATATTCAAATATATTAATCCAATTTTTTCATTTCCTACATAACACATGTTATTGAATTTGAAACTTTTTTTAAAAAAAATTAATCAAAATAGAAAATTCTGCATGTACACTCAGTGTACCGCTCCATTCAAAATTTGGCACTTAATTAATTTTTTATATAAAATTTCTTTTAACTTTTATTTACTTTTTTTCTCAAAAAATTTACCCACCTTATCACCTATTTTCCTTTTAATATGTTATAATTTTTAATTAACTTTATTATTTTTCCTTATTTTTTAAACATACCAATTTTTGTCAAAATGATAAAATGATTAAATTTTTTATCAATTTATCATTGGTGGTAAAAGGTTGAGAGCAAATAATTAATTATTTTTGTAATATGGTTATTGAAGAACCTACTCATTTATTGACATATTATGAAGTAAAATTTCAATAATTTTATTTATTTATTTTTAAAATATATTGATTTAAAATTTTCATTTCAAACTTAAATAAATTTATATATCATGTATTTATTTATTTACATATATATATTAATCCAATATTTTCATTTTCAATGGAACACATTTACATAGATATGATATTTATTTATGTTCAAATATATTAATCCAATTTTTTCATTTTCTACATAACACATTTATATAGATATCATTATTTATGTTCAAATATATTAATCTAATTTTTTCAAATTTTCATTGTTACACATTTTCACATATTACATTTTTTACAATTCTTACTAAATATGTAATAAATAATAATTTTTCCTACAAAAATCTTTGAATAATTCTAGAGGGACGTTTTTAATTGACATTGTGACATGCCAAAAATATATTGGATGGTATAAATAACTACCCCACTACTTAGTTTTTCATCACCAATGTATGTGCATCATGTCACAATGTTACTTAAAAATGTCAATAAAAATTTCTTTCTAGAAGTACACAAAATCTTTATCTTTTATTTATTTATTTTTATATATAAATATAGAAGTGAGGAGAGAGAATCATTAAATGCAGTTTTCCCTCCAAAATGACCCTCTCTCCTCACTTCTACTTTTATATATACTAGTTGCCTACTCGTGCGATGCACGGAATATATAATTCTTAAATCATAACACTGAAAATATCTTGATTCAATCATATCAAATAAAAAATATAATTTCAATACAAAATGTTATTGAATTTGAAACTTTAAAAAAGACAAAACTATTCAAAATAAAATATTCTACATGTACACTAAGTATACTGCGCACCTCAAAATTTGGCATTCATTTAAATTTTTTGTATAATTTTTTTTTTTTACTTTTTTTTACGTTTTTCTATGAAGATTTGCCCACCTCATCATCTATTTCCCTTTTAATATGTTATAATTTTTTATTAATTATATTTTTAATGTTTTGCTTACATATATTTTATTTTTCCTTATTTTTTAAACATGCAAATTTTTGTCAAAATGATGAAATGATTAAGCCTCCGTTTGGTAATAATGTTTATAAATTTGTTTATTTATGATTTTGAGGTAAAAAGTAGTGACTGAAAATTGGAGAGAGAAAATATGTGTGGTTAAAAAGTTGATAGAAAATAATTAATTATTTTTGTAACATAGGTATTGAAGAGCCTACTCATTTATTGACATATTAGGAAATAAAGTTTCAATAATTCTATTTATTTATTTTCAAGATATATTAATTCAATTTTTGCTTTCCTAACTTAAGAAATTTATATAGCATATATTTATTTATTTTAAAATATATTAATCCAAATTTTTCATTTTCAATGTAACACATTTACATAAATATGATATGACATTTATTTATTTTAACACGTGTTATTGGATTTGAAACTTTAAAAAAAAAAAAAAACTAATCAAAATAAAAAATTCTAAATGTACACTCAGTGTACCGCATCACTCAAAGTTTGACATTTAATTAAATTTTTTATATAAAATTTCTTTTGACTTTTGTTTACGTTTTTCTCTAAAAATTTGCCCACCTGATCACCTATTTTCCTTTTAATATGTTTTAATTTTTAATTAACTTTATTTTTTAATATGTTGCTTACATATATTTTATTCGAAATTCAATATATTAATTTATATATTTTATTTTTCTTTATTTTTTATACATATCAATTTTTTTCCAAATGATGAAATGATTAAATTCTCTACCAATTTATCATTTGTCGTAAAAGTTGATAGCAAATAATTAATTATTTTTGTAATATGCTTATTGAAGAACATACTAATTTATTGACATATTAGGAAGTAAAACTTCAATGATTTTATTTATTTATTTTTAAAATATGTCGATTCAAAATTTTCATTTCTAACTTAACAAATTTATATAACATGTATTTATTTATTTTCAAATATATTAATCCAACATTTTCATTTTCAATGTAACACATTTACATAAATATGACATTTATTTATGTTCAAATATATTAATACAACTTTTTCATTTCCTACATACCACATTTACATAGATATCACATTTATTTATGTTCAAATATATTAATCAAATTTTTTCATTTCCCACATAACACATTTATATAGATACACATTATTCATGTTCAAATATATTAATCTAATTTTTTTCATTTTCAATGTAACACATTTACACATAATACATTTATTACAACTCTTACTAAACATGTAATAAATAATAATTTTTTCAACAAAAATATTTATCTTTTCTTTATTTTTTATTTTTATATATAAAAGTAAAAGTGAGGAGATAGGGTCATTAAATGCAATTTTCCCTCCAAAATGACTCTCTCTCCTCACTTCTACTTTTATATATATAAAGATAAAGATAAAGATAAAGATTAATATAAAGATAAAGATTTTTATTTTTACTCTTTATTTTCCCACTTGTATGGGATACTGTAATTAAAGAATGATGTTGAGATGACTTTGTTATGCTACCGCTACCAGTGGCGGACGCAGAAATTTTGTAGCAGGGGGACACAGTTTGTGGTAGATCTCACGGGAGCTGCCCCCAAAAATATTTTTTAGGAAAAAATCGAAAATAATGATAAAATTCAAATTCACAAAAAACAATGTACTAAATAATATGCAATCTCACAAATATACTAAATTATTTTCAGTAAGATCTACGTTATAATTCAAAAGAAATTGACAGATTATATCGCAGTAAACAATCAATTAACTTATTCAAATTTCAATAAATTATATTCCTATTTAGTATAGATTAAAATTAGATTTTTTGTAGATTTTGATAAAAGTTGATGAGATGCGTGGTTGAAAAGTTATGGGTCCTATGAAATCTATGGTTGAGATTGATTGTTGACTTTGACCAAGATTAAAATTTAGATTTTAATTGATACCAAAAAAAGGCTATATTTACTTAGTATATGCTACAATTTTTTACATTCAAAGTCGAAACTTTATCTTCATTCAACTAAAAAAAAAAAACATTATTCAACCATTCAAAGCATCTTTTTTGGTTTTTTATTTTTGAATTTTTCAAAAAAAAAAAAAAAAAAAAAAAAAAATCAAAATCAAAATGGGGGGGGGTGGGGGGGGGTGGGGTCACGTGACCCCCTAGGACCACCCTATGTGTCCGCAAGTGGCTACCATATTATTTAAGTGTTGTGTGTTTCCAGCAATAAAGCATCAAAATAGTAATTTTGTTCCATTTCAAAAAATAAAAAATAAAAAATAAAAAAAGTAATTTTGTAGTTTAGAAATATGTTATTTAATAATTTTTTTTGCTGTCGCATAATAAATTGCATTAATAATTTAATCTCTTAAAATATGTTCGTTGAGTGTAAATGATCGGATTGAAAATGAACGTCCAAAAAGATCACCTCATAAGGGATGCAAATCAGACTTGGTGAGTTTGATTGACGGTATTCGTGTTACACCAATATTACTTGACTAGGACTCGATGACATGAGGTGCATTAGAAACGAGTTAGTGATTACATGTTAATATGGAAAAAAGTTTTTTCATGGACCTGGAAAGATCACCATTTTCCTTATTATTTTTCACTTTGGGTGTTTTATTGGTTTTTTAATTTTCTAGAAAAAAAATTCTAAGGTACGAGCTTTTTATATATGTTTGGGTTAACTCTATGAAAAATGTTTTCTTGGGGGAAGGTGGTAATTGATTTTTCATTTTACATGAAATTCATTTTTTTTTCCGCCCTTCTCAATCAAGCACACCCTTGATTAACTTTTGTCCTTGTTTGTGGATTAGTATTGGAGGATAATTTAAAAATTACTATAAATGCGATCTTCATCATAATAATTTTTTTGTTATGAAATAAAAGGAGTCATTTATTTATAGATTGGCAATTCATAAACTACAATATCATTGAGATTCATTAGTGAATCAAATCAACAAAATTTCTTTTGTCTTTCATTAAAATAACTTCTTAGAAATCAAATAGATTTACAAAATCAATAATGTGTCTTCTTGAAATAAATGTGATCAAGTCAAATACAAAACATTCTGGCCAAGATGAATGTTGTGCCTCCCACTACTACTTGATTAGGAATTGAAAATTTCAACTCAAAAGAGCACGAATCAATCATAACTTTGTACTATGATCATTAAAAATAAATAAATAAATAAATAAATAAAATTATGTTTATGCACGGCTATCTTCCTCAACAAAAACATGGCTGCACATTTTACTATCGAGTTTGGTTCAGCCACAAAAGTTAAATATTTAATATTTAAGTCAAAGTTCCCATTTAATGTTAGCAACACATTTCATTGATCACATAAATTTTCAATCATGCATCACGCGTTCCGTCAATTTTTATCGGAGTTTATTAAAAATCTAATTTTTAAGCGATTCGATGCAAAGTGGGAACCACATGAAGGACCGCAGGCACAAAAGCAAGCAAAACGTACTCAGTTTCAAGATAGCAAACTAAAGCTTTTGCAAATGGCATAATAAGCTTCTTTCCGTTTAGTTAAAAAAATCAAATTTGAAATAAATCTTAATGACGTTGATGAAATGTGGAATTGAAAATAACTTTTAAAAAATTAGAGTCAAAACGGGGCTATAATGCTATATCTATAACCTTAACTAACTGAATTAATAGTACATTTTATTTAACATACCAATTATAGTAAAAATACTTTGAATTTCAAAACACAACATATTGTGTTAACATATAAAAATACTCAATTTAAAGACCTAACATAAAAGCTCAATACGGAGGCTCAAGAATTAGGGCGATGTCAAAGAGTCTAGGCGATTGGGCGAGTGGAGGGATTAAATTATCAAACATCGAGCAATACACATGATGTAGTTTCCACGACATTAGGTTTGGGCAATCAAACGTGGAGCGATTGGGTGGGTGGGTTTAAGTTTAGGTTTAAAAGTTTAACTTTTGTAAATTGCAAAATAAGTCCCCCAACATTATGTAAACTTTAACACTAAACTTCCATTGAATTTTGAAATGATACAAAACTTTTTCTCAATTTTAATTTAATGAAACTTAGGCCACATGCAACTTAAATTAATAGAAATTAGCAGGCTTAACAAAATAAAATTAATAATTACACATAGGATTCATAAAAATACTTTATAAACTTTCTAATTGACACATTAATTTAAACGACATCCAAGTCTTTCCACTGCAAAATAAGTCAAATCATTAACAAATAATTATCAATTAAATAATTTATGAAGGCATAAACATAAATTTACGTGAAATTTAAGAAAGCACTTAAAATGAAAAGTGGTATTACACTCCTAGTCTACGTTCACGACATCATTGTCATAGGAAACAATGATGAAGCATTATAAAAGTTCATTCATCTTCTCTCCAATAGATTCTCCCTCAAGGATCTTAGTCTACAATCATACTTCTTTGGAGTTGAAGTTGTTCCACATCCGCATGGCATCTATCTTTCACAATGGTGCTATTTACTTGATCTCCGTACTCGCGCTCACATGTTTGATGCCAAGCACATGTCCACACCACTTGCCACTACTCCAGAACTTACTCTTCACTCTAGATCATCCCTATCTGATCCAGTTGAATACAGAGCTATTGTTGGCAGCCTCCAATACTTATCTTTTACACGCCCGAACATTGTTTACACGGTCAACAAGTTATCACAATTCATGCACTGCCTCAAGACTGATCATTGAAATACAGCAAATCGTCTACTACGATAGATGCTTACTGGGCTGGAAACAAAGATAACTTTACCTCCACAAGTGCCTTCTCCTCTACGTTGGTCACAATTCCATATCTCCTGGAGTTCAAAGAAACAAAGAATGGTGTCCCACACTTCTACCGGAGTTGAGTACCGCGTTGTTGCTACTACCGCTGTAGATATTCGCTAGGTTTTCTCTCTACTCATCAAGCTTCATGTCTCACCACCTCAACAAACGGTTACTGTGACAATGTCGGCTTAACCAATCTATGCTCAAATCCGGTCTTCCATTCTCGCATGAAACATGTTCTCAACTATCACTTCATACGGGAACAAGTTCAAGGGGGGTTCTCTTTGAGTTGCCCATCTTGTAGGAGCATGATAAAGATTTGTGTACATAAAAGTAAATGTAAATGTATTGATTATATTCCCCTTAATTGTGTTGATTTTATTCCCTGTAATCACTGCCAAATCATGAAGAAGATTAGGAGAAGATTAGATGAGATTAGAAGAAGATTAGGTTCCTTTTTATCACCCTTTAATTTCTCCATTGTATTGCATATATACATATCTCCAGTCAACAGAATATACAAGCATAATTTCATCCATATATCCTTCACTACATCCATTAGTTTGCATTCAGAAAAAAAAATATATCTATCTATCTATGAATTTTTATTCTAAAGAGGAAAATTGACATTGTCTATGAGATAGATCTTAGTTTCCACTTGTTATATTAACGAGTATAAAGCTCTTAACAAATTTTAGCTTCCTACAACAGAAGTGTTGAGAAATCACAAATACAATATTTATCAAATTTCAAGGGTTGTATTGACACTACTAGAAAAGCACTACAAGAAAAATTGGGAAAAGAGAGGACAACTGTCATCTCTATACCATCGATTGTCGTCTCTATTAAGATTCAGAGACGACAAAGTCATCCCAAGTTGTCCTCTCTGTAGGTCCTTCTTTGAATGCCAGTTGTGATGAAAATAGTTGTCTCTGAATTACAGGGACGACAACTAGTGTCTCTCATAAGCTCAACATTTAGGGATGACATTGTCGTCCCTAAAGAGTACACATATAGAGATGACACGGGTTGTCTCTAAAGAACTAAAACAAGCACGACAATTTTCATTTTTACAGATCTATACGTATAGGGATGACAACTGTCGTCTCTGTATGTTAGACTTTTTAAACAATTATGTCGTCTCTACAAGTATGTTTATTGGAATAATAATAATAATAATAATAATAATAATAATAATAATAATAACAATCAAAATAGTTTATAATATCAGACATAAAAAAAATTCTCGTGTAAATTTATAAAAATACAACGTAAATAACATAATCTAAATGCACAAGTTTCAAGTTCAATTACATGAAAACGAAAGATAATTACTAAGTATTTGCTAAATCCTCATCCTCCTTCCCCTCCTCCTCCTCCCCTCCGGTCGTCATCATCATCGTCGTCATCGTCATCGTCGTCATCGAACACATCTGAAAGGTTCAACGATGGTCATAATGGCAGTAGTTGTAATCCTGGAAACACTGTCTTAATAGAGCTCGTAAGCTGCTGCATATAATTGGTCATATAATCAGTCATCTAATAGTGATAGGAAGTAATAAGATCCATCATTCGAGCCTTACGCTCTAAAAACTGACTAACCCTAGATGGACACTATGATTGTGTAATAGCTGATGACGAAGAAGAACCGTCCTTCAATTTTCGTCGAACTCCACAGACATGACCCCTCCTCTCCTAGAGCACCTATTTAACAATAGCATACTCTTCTATTGACACGCCAATGGAAGCTGCTTCTTGCATCTGCTTCTCCCTCTCATTGACTAAATCTTCCTAAAATTTACTTTGAATGTAATTAGTATCGAATTTAGTAAATAAATATAAACATGTAACTAAATAAGTGATGTAGGGCACCTACAAATTAGTCTCACAACTATTGAACTCACAAATAACACGGATTTCAACTCTCAAAGAAAATGCACGCTTTTATTCAAAGTAAAAAATCCCTTCACAACTAACATAATATAGCTTTAAATAATAAATCCTACTGGGCCACGGGCCCCTAAATGGGCCAGACTTAAAGCGACAATAAACGAAAATACAAAACTAAAAAAGAAAGATAGAAAACTGTAGTTTTGACACTCCAAATGACCTCAAAAAGGCCAAAATCGATCATACGTCACGAAAAAGCAGTGAGTCTTTTCCGGCTCGTCGAGACCTTTCCGAAAAGTGGTCATAATAGTGATTTTGACACCGTATGACAATTCTTTGGCCATTTGAAGTTATCATGTCCAACACCTCACGTTTGTCGATCCCAATGGTTTAAGAAAGCTAGGGTCTAGTCTTGCATGCCATCATCCCCACCGGGGTCCAAGTGATTCACCCTCGAATCGGAGGGGATGTCATCAGAGAAGTCATCATTCATAAAAGGAGCCAAATGTTTGACATTGAACACATCAGCCATGCGAACGTGGCTTGGAAGTTTCATCCTATTGGCGTTTGGATTTATTTTCTCTATAATTCCGAACCAATCTTGCGAGAAAATAATTTGCTGTACTCATGTGCTGATAACGATCCTTAGTTAGGATAGCCCAAACAAAATCTCCGACTTCAAACTCCAAATGATGCCTCTTGAGATCAATCTACTTCTTATACAAGGCAGTAGACTCCAACAGTTTATCATGCATCTGTTGATGAATAGTTTTCAAGCTGTCAACGAAGTCCACAGCACGACCATAAGGACGTGTCTTGCTGGGCAGTATGAGAAGATCAATAGGACCGCAAGGAACCAAACTATAAACCACCTGTAATGGACTAAACCCTGTGCTCCAATTGACAACGTGGTTATGTGCAAATTCTACATGGCCCAAGAACCGATCCCGTGAACGAACATTTTCGCCAACCAAACTGCGCAAGAGTCCCCCAAGAGATCGATTCAATACCTCCATTTGGCCATCCGTCTGAGGATTATAAACGGTACTAAAATTCAAGGATGTGTTGACAAGCTTCCACAAACTACGCCATAAGTGGCTCAATAATCTAGTATCCCTATCAGACACAATCGAAGTGGGAAACCCATGCAACTGATAAACCTCCCAAAAGAATAACTTTGCTACATTGACTGCATCCGCTTTTTTTTACAAGCCACAAAATGGACCATTTTCGAAAAACGATCCACAATGACAAAAATAGAATCATGACCTTGTTGTGTCCGTGATAAACCCACCATAACATCCATACTAATATCCATCCAAGTCATACCGAAATAGGTAGCGGACGATACTGCTCGACGTTGGTTGCACAACCCTTGGCCATATGACAAATACGACAATGCTCAACATATCTGGACACCTCATGCCTCAAGGTTGGCCAAAAGAAGGAAGCTAATATTAATGCAAATGTTCGATCACGCCCAACATACCCTTCTCCATGGTATTCCTCAATTAATTTGAGCCTCAAACTGCAGTCTGGAATACAAAGCTGTAACCATTTAAAAAGAAATACTCTGTCCAGCACAAAAGTAGGATTACGATCGTCTTTAACATCCTGCAAAATAGGTCCAAAGAACTGGTCATGATGGTAAAGGGTACTAAAACTGTCGAAATCGGGAATGGATACCTGCATTTTCCCTAACAATGAATGACGGTTACTCAATGCATCTGCGACTTTATTCACTGCTCCGGACTGGTTGTTAAGCACAATAGTAAACTGTTGCAGGTACGATATCCAAGTAGCATGGCCAGAGGAAATAGCATCCTGTGTGGCTAGGTGTTTTAACGCCTCATGATCACTGTATAACACAAATTCCTTTTGAAATAAATAATGTCGCCAATGCCACATAGCCTGCACCACTGAATAAAGCTCAACATCATATGTATTATAACGACCACGTGCCCCTATTAATTTCTAGCTGTAATAAGCCAGATGCCGACCTCCCGGATAAAAACCGCGCCTATGCTCACCTTGGAAGCATCACAATGCAAGGTGAACGATTTATGAAAGTCAAAAAGTACCAAAATTGTAGCTAAAGTGAGGCGTTGATTAATACCCACAAAAGCAAGTTCTGTATAGTCCGATCACTGAAAATTAGTGCCCTTCATACAGTCCGTGAGAGGAGCCACCAATGAACTGAAATGAGGAATGAAACGAAGGTAAAACGAGGCCAACCCATGAAAACTTCGCAACTCTGTTACTGTACGCGGGCGTGGCCACTATTGGATGGCCTCTATCTTCCCACTATCTACCTCCACTCGTGATCCTAAAATAACATACCCGAGGAATAAAACTCGATCTGAGAAGAATACACATTTCTTGATTGCTGCAAAAAAAGACTTACGATGCAGGATGGTTAAAACATCCTGTAGGTGCTATGAGTGCTCAATCTCTGTTTTGCAATAAACAAGAATATCGTCAAAGTAGACTATGACACAACGCCCAATAAAAGGTTTTAAGGCTTCATTCACCTGCATAAACGTACTGGCGCATTGGGAAGCCCAATGGCATTACCAACCATTCAAATAACCCTTCTCGTATTTTGAAAGATGACTTCTACTCATCCCCCGTGCGAATACGAATCTGATGGCACCCACTCTTCAAATTCAACTTCGTGAAAATAGTAGAACCACCCAATTGATCAAGTAAATCATCCAGTATAGGAATTAGAAAGCGGTACCTTACAGTAATTCTATTAATGGCACGACTGTCTACGCACATCCGCCATGTCCCATCTTTCTTCTGAATCAACAGAGTTGGAATTGCACATGGACTAAGGCTTTCACGAATGTAACCCTTGGCCAATAATTCTTCCACTTGTCTCAATTCCTCATGTACGGTTGGACTCATCCAATAATGTGGCCTGTTTGGTAAAGAAGAACCAGGAACTAGGTCAATTTGATGTCGGATATCCCGCAGGGGCGGTAACCTATCCGGTAGCTCAGTTGGAAAAATATTCGCAAACTCTTCATTCAAAGGCACGACTGAAGGATGAAAATATGTCCCCTTTTTCATGCTAGCTTGAGTCAAGTCCGTACTCGGAAATTTTGATTGAAGGAGTAAATAGAACATCTCCTTCTTAAATATTGCTCGAGTTAAAAAGTGATTATTGGCCCCAGACAAAGAATTCGAGGTGACGTCTTTCGCAGGTAGTAATACGACCTTTGTTCGATGTAATGTGAAGTTGTAGGTGTTCAACCGTCCATTGTGAGAAACCTACCAAGGCCTTCCAATTAGTATATGACATGCATCCATTGGAATAATATCACACCAAACATTATCCTTATACACAACGCCAATGGAAAGTGTAAACAAAATCCGGTAACTAACACTAATATCATTGCCTCTCTTAAGCCAAGCAAGTGTATAAGGATGGGGAAACGGCTTTGGCGTGAGCCCCGATTTAGAAACTGCTTCTTTTGAGATTACATTTTCACAACTGCCTGTATCAATAATAAACTTACATACCCGACCACGCACAATACATGAAGACTGAAAGATATTGTTGCACTTCCAATCATTCGAAGGAGCCTTAGGATTCAAGCAAGAATGTCGAACTACAAGTAAAGGACCGATACCTCCTTCCAAAACTGCCTCTTGAACAACCATGTTTTCAGGAGTTTCTGTGATCACAGCTTGTTGCATATTATCAGTCAAAAACTCATCGATGATCAATCCAGGGCATGGTATACCCTATGTAGCTGAAGGACATTCAGCCTGCCGATGACCCACAACACCACAAGAATAACATCGCAAGCCTCTACTACCACGTCTCGAGGATGCGCCACTATTTGTGCTAAACCAACCACTTGTTGTGTTTCGAACCCCCACCGGAACATGGCCGTTTGAGGGAGTGGATGTCTGCCCTCTTGTAAGGACCCGACTCCCTCGTTGGGGCCTTCTTCGAGTCGAACTCATGGTATTTCCACTCCCCCTCGCTCCCTTGCTGGGGCCTTCTCCAGAAGTGGATTTTTGTCTTCCACAGGATTCGAACCATGTACCTAGGGGTTTAGTATAATGATTCTTAAAATCCTGCTACCATTAGACCTTTGTAACGACTCAGCTCCCTCACTGAGACTTCTCCAGGGGGCAGTGGAAAGACCATGAGTACGACACGGAGAAGGCCCCAGCGAGGGAGCCGGGTCGTTAGAATAAAATGCCCCTTTTTTGTAACGACCAGGTTCCCTCGCTGGGGCCTTCTCCGTGTCATACTCATGGTCTTTCCACTCCCCTTGGCTCCCTCGCTGGGGCCTTCTCCAGAAGTGGATTTTTGTCTTCCACAAGATTCGAACCATGTACCTAGGGGTTTAGTACAATAATTCTTAAAATCCTACTACCATTAGACCTTTGTAACTACCCGGCTCCCTCACTAGGGCCTTCTCCGTGTCGTACTCATGGTATTTCCACTCCTCTTGGCTCCCTCGCTGGGGCCTTCTCCAGGGGGGAGTGGAAAGACCATGAGTACGAAACGGAGAAGGACCTATCGAGGGAGCCGGGTCGTTACAAAAAAGGCGCCTTTTAACGTTTATTTTATACACTTATATCCTTGAATATGCCATAATGTGATTCTATCTAAGTATTATTAATGCATTTTATGTTTTATATTGTATAGGATCACAAAGGAAGAGAAAAGAAGGAAAAAGGACCAAAATGCGCTTAAAATCAAAGTTTGGGGACTTAGGTGCAAATATATTTACGGCCGCAAGAAAATGTGTTACGGCCGTAAGAGTATGTTGAAACAAATGTTAATTCAAGCAGAAAAAGTGTTACGGCTGTGAGAAATACAGTTACGGCCGTAACCGTAAGAGGTGAAAATGCGCAGAAACTCAATTACGGCCGTAAGCCACATCTTTACGGCCGTAACTTCAAATTGTAAGAAATATGCAGAAAGTCACTTACGGCCGTAACTATTCTAGTCAAAAATTTCCTTATTTCAATTCTTTCCATAATTTTGGATTTCTTGGTCCCAAAGCTAGGGCACGAAATTGAGGCTATAAAAAGGGGTTCTCATGACAGAAAAAAGTGTGAAATAATTATTGAAAGAGGGAGCGGCTTGCTTGGAGATTGGAAGAAAAATTAAGCGACTCGAGAAGGCGAATCAAGAAAAGAAACTTCCAGAATTTTTCATGGCTCTGAGTGGCTAAGCTCCATACCTAGTTCGAAGGGGAAGTTGTATTTCATATCAATTTGTTATTGTTTTTCCAAACTAGTAACGTAGTTCTAAATTTTTTATTTTGATTTGTTGGATTCTTATGCGTTTTTAATTCAATCAATGCAATTCTTTATTTGATTAAGGCCTTATCATTTAAATTATTGTATTGAGATTTGCTATTTTGAATGATTGGATCCGTAATCGTCTTGTTGTTCAAATCATAGTAGCAAGTGGAAATTTAATAATTTTCATAGAGAATTCCAACTTAGGTTAATTGTCACGAGCTTGTGTGATTGATAACCTAATTCACGCTAATTCTTCTCAACCATTATATAGTTGTTGTCTTAAATCTAAAGAGCTTGTTTTAGGTTATTCAATGGCTAATGTTTGATTAGAGAGCTTATTCTAATTAAATGCAATTAAGGGAGAATCGGAATAGTTAGAGCTTATTAACTATTTACGGGTGATAAATCAAAGAAGAAATTGAACTCGCGTTACTTGGAAAGTGATAACATTGTGATAGAATACAACTGAACCTGAGAACTAGGACTCGTCAACATTTGATATTTATTTCAATCATTTTAATTACTTTATTTTATTAGTTAAATCATTTACAAACAATTCAAAACAAAAACCCCCTTTTACGATTTTAATTGACATGACACTAAGTTAGTTCCATTCCCTGTGGGATCGACCCTTGCTTCCACTGCTATATTCTTAGTAATAGTGAACAAGGAATTTATTTATTATTTTGGTGCATTGCGACACGCATCACCTTACGGGCTGCCAGCCTCATTTTCAGGAAGTGGATTTTTGTCTTCCGCAGGGATCGAACCTTGTACTTAAGAGTTAAGTACAAAGATTCTTAAATCCTTGCTAGTATTAGACCAGGAAATGAGGCTGGCAGCCTTTGAGGATTAGGACGGCCAGGAGGGAGTAAAAAGACCATGAGTACGACACGGATAAGGCCCCCAGTGAGGGATCCGGGTCGTTACACCTCTACCATCGATGCTCCCTCCCGAAATATTCCCTTGATTCCCACGCCTATTCAACTGCTTCTCAAACATATTAAGAGTATTCCCAAAGTATTCCCTTGATGTCCCTCCGAGAATGAAACTGGTGCAAACATATTAAGAGTATCTTGAAAGTGAAGCCGCAGCCCTCCTATAAATTGAGTAACCAATTTGTCTTCTGATTCATCCTGGTCATTCCGAGTATTTAATTGGAAAAATTCTGTCACGTACTCATTCACTGTCCTCGCCCCCTACTTCAAATTCTATAAGCGCTGGTACAATGATCAAGAATAATTGAAAGGAAGGAAAGCCTCTTTCATATGTTTCTTCAACTTGTTCCACTCCTTGATTTTAGACTTTTTTCGTCGCTCACGGCTCGTTTTTATTTGCTCCCACCATACCGCTGCGCGACCGCAGAACCGGGTCACCACTAAAGACACTCTTTTATCTTCAGGTACCTCTTTGAACTCAAAAATCTCATCTACCAAGCACAACCAATCTAGAAGTTCATCCTCATCAAGACTCCCATTGAATTTTGGAATTTCTACCCTAAAATCGGCCTCACAGTGCCATGATTCTCTCTCAGCCCCTGCCTGTACCATCGAGGGTGGGGTGGTAAAAACAGATTCAGATCCGAAACATGACTGACCTCTATCTCTTGGTAAAAAAACGACGGGGCTGCTCCCATCCCCATCGCTTGTTGCAGGCGTGGTAAGTGATTTAATAGCACTTATTTAGTTCATCTACTATCTTATTTTGTTATTAGTTTAGTTTCATTTAAATATTGTTAATACATTTTTATGTTTTGTACTGTGTAGGATCACAAAGGACAAGACAAGAGAAAAAAGGACCAAAAAAATGCTTAAAAATGAAGTTTGGGACCAAGGGTGCAAATAGCTTACAGCCATAACATTCAAAGTATCAAAAATCTCCAGAAGCTCAATTACGGCTGTAAGATCCGTACTTACGGCCGTAACTTTCAAATTGCAAAATATCCAGAAAACTACTTACGGCCGTAACTTTCCTGCGAACTATTTTCCTAATCTGGTTCAAGGGCTATCTTTGGAAAATCTTCTTGGGATCTTTAGGGCATGATTTTAGACCTATAAAAAGAGGAAAATCACCACATAATAGAGGCTAGAAAATTGAGGGTTAAAAGAGAGCATTTTTGGGAGATCTTCAAGTACAAGATCATCAACAACAAGGTGAATCCATGAATCAAATTGAAGATTCTACCACAATCATGCTGAGCTAAATTCCCAATCTTGTTCAAAGAGGAAGTTGTGTCAATTTAATTATGTTATTTTCTTTTCCTAGAAACTAGTAGCATGCATCTATTCCCTTATTTCAATTGTCGAATTATTGAGTTTTGAATGTTTGATTGAGTTTAGTTGATTAATAAATTTGATTTGGACAATTAAATTGTTTAATCTCTAAATTCATGTATATGCTATGTTTAAATCTTTTGATCCGTAATTGTCATTAGATTTCAACCCATAGTAGCAAATAAATCTCGAGCAGGTTTAATAATAATTCGACTTAGATTAATTGATTCGAGCTTGTGAAATTGATAATCCAATTCAATCTAATTCTTCTCGTTTTCACACTATTCTTACGTTAAATCCTAAGAGCTTGTTTAGGGTTACCCATTGGTTAGAATTGAATCAAAGAGCTTGTTATGATTTAATTTATAAAAGGATGAATTGTGGTAATCAAATCTATTGATTGTCTAAGATTGATAAATTGTATTAGGAATAGAAGTGCGTTACATAGGAAGTTATAACATTGATTGAGGACACAACCGAACCCGAGAACAAGATTTCCCCTCATATTAATTCTCTAATCACATTTAACTGTTTCTTTTTAAGCATAGTTTACATTTAGGCAAATTCAAACAACAAAACCCCCATTATATTCTAATTGATCGGGTAACTAATTTGGTTCACCGTTCCTTATGAGTTTGACCCTTAACTCTAGCTATTACATTATTAAATGATAATTGGTGAGTAAGGAATTTATTATTATTTTGGTGCATCACGACAAGCATCAAGGTGCTACTCCTTGATGACATACCTTACGTGCGCTTCTGACCCATAGGGTACACGTCAATCATGACCTCAAAAATGATAGGTGAGGTCCATCAATCCCGCCATCTGTTTGGTCAAAACTTGCATCTACTGCCGAAGTTTTGCAAATTCATCACACCTGTTAACCGCTGCGCGTCCTCTGCCTCTTCCATGAACCATTGTTCTGAGAAATCGACCTTGCGCTCTAATATCAACTGATGTAAGTGCACCTACAAATTAGTCTCACAACTATTGAACTCGTAAATAACATGGCTTTCAACTCTCAAAGAAAACGCATGCCTTTATTCAAAGTCGAAAATCCCTTCATGACTGACATAAAATAGCTTTAAATTATAAACCATACTCGGCCAAGGGCCCCTAAATGGCCCAGGCTTAAAACAACAATAAACGAAAACACAAAACTAAAAAAGAAAGTTAGAAAACTGCAGTTTTGACACTCCAAATGACCTCAAAGGACCATAATCCATCATACGTCATGACGAGTCGATGAGTCTTGTCTGACTTGTCGAGACCTTTACGAAAAGTGGTCATAATAGCGAATCTAACACTATATAACAATTCTATGGCCATTTGAAGTTATCATGCCCAACACCTCACGTTTGTCGATCCCAACGGTCCAAGAAAGCTAGGGCCTGGTCCTGCACGCCATTAGTAAGTCTTTCCAAGAATCTATAACCAACGGAAACTTCTGAGTTGCGGGATCCCTCTATTAAACAAATTGAACATGCAACATTAGTAGAACATCCGCAAGTAATAAAAAGAAAATGTGATAAAAGAATTTGTGATCTAAATCACACTGTCATGTGTCGCCGAGTTTAAATATCCTAAATCTAGACTTGTTAACTTCATTTCGCATTAAAAGAGCAAATAAATCATTTCAAATATTCAAATTATCGTTTTCTATAGTAATATTCTATAGAAATTTCGACAAAAACTCTCCAATAAATTAGACTTTGCCAACTTGTAGAGGCACATTACATTACAATGCGATGCAATAACAATACTAAAAACAATCAAAACTTAACCACAATGATTCAAAAACATCAACCTTGTCTCAATCAAACCTCAACATCATCAACTGCTCCCAAAAAATCCCCAACTACTCAACATAACAAATTTAAATCAATAAATACAAACTAATCAATTATGAAATAAATTAACCACTAATAAGATAGCATAACTTAAACCAAAATAAGTATAATCATGATTTATATCTTACTCTTGCGTGTAGCTTTGCCGCTATACTTTTCGAGCCCTGCAAGCTCGAACATATCGCTTCACTCATGTTTATTTTATTTTTCTCCGAACGAGCCTTCTAAAATATAAAAATGCAATAAGTTTAAACATAAAGTTGTAGGTGAACTAATTATTTACCAAAAAAAGTTACTTACTTGAAACTACGAACTTGTGAAATGCTCTGC
Organism: Ligustrum vulgare; assembly: GCA_963555705.1. Taxonomy (NCBI): domain Eukaryota; kingdom Viridiplantae; phylum Streptophyta; class Magnoliopsida; order Lamiales; family Oleaceae; genus Ligustrum; species Ligustrum vulgare. The sequence continues at coordinate 14,122,221 of OY743186.1, read as the reverse complement.
GCACTTCTTCCAGTCAGCCTCGCTAATACTTGGGTATGGACGCTCTAGTCCAAACTTCAAGAAGTGGTCATGCGCCTTATTCTTATAGCCTCGCTAATACTTGGGTATCGACCCCTGTCACGACTCGCTCATGAAGGTAAGGCTCAAGACTACCAAAATTATCAAAATACTCCTAAAAGACACACAAAGAATGAAATAATTAATTTTGAAGTGAATTAAATCATTAACAGTGAGAACATAAAATTTTATTACATCTATGCGCCTCCTGATGCAAGCTCTTAATTCATCGAGAACATTTCTCCATTTGTCGTAGCAGTGGACGACATAGTAGCGGATTTGTCCCCCAACGAACCTGAGGAAGAGATTTTCATTACCTCCAACGAGGAAAAAATTCATATCTTCGTCGTCAAACTTTATCGGAAGTGGCTTCTTACCATTATAATCAAAGGGAGCCTGCAAGTTCAAATTACGACCTAACCCTCTCCTTCTCCTTGACGGAGGTGCTGAAAGAAAATATCATGATACTAATCAAACTTTATCGAAAGTGGCTTCCTACCATTCTAATTGATGTTACTTAAGTCTGAATAATGTCCTCACTTACCGATCTCGCACAAGAGCGGCACTCTGTGCCTTCCTCCCTCCATGTGGTGGCTCGACAGCACCGTCGCCTCCGTGTGACAGAATGTCAGTTATACCTACGAATATATGTTACACATTTCATGAGAAAGTGATGAATATCCAAATACTTAGTTGTCGTTTGAGATTAAAATTTTTAATATGAGGGTGTGTTTGATAGTACGGTTGGAAATGGAAAACAATTTCCATGGAATTCATTTTCTCATCCCTATATACTTTCAACATAAGAAAGACTCCTATTTTAATAAAACAGGAAATAGAAATAAAAATAAAACTGTGGACTTCATGGATTTCAATTGTAATAGAAGTTTACAATCACCTATTGAATCAATTATGCTACACAAATATCATACAAAGTTGGAGTAGAGTATTACAAAGAGGAAAAATAAAGGTAGGGACAAGTGGCATGGTAGCTAATATTGGAAGCAAAATAATTTCAACCACTAGATAAAGAAAATTGTGAAAAATTGGAATTCGAAACTTAAGACAGGAACCTGAAAGCTTTCTATCTTTTGAAGGTACCTTTTTCCAAAGACAAACTAATTCTAGTATGCACCATTTTCAAAAGTTCTGGTTTACTTTGGGAATAGGGCGGTCTTATTCCACCAATAACTTCTGACTTAGTATTTCATTTCACCCCCTCTGCATTTGTTCTGCTTCAAAGAAACCATGGAGATAGGATGAAAAAGCAAAGGGTAATATGAGAGAAATCAAAAACATACTCACCTTATCCATTCATATAAAGTACAAACATGTAAGATTCTATACAGTGATATATGTAATGAAAAATGTAAAAGTGTACTAATAAGGAGGGGTATCAATTTTTTTAAAAGAGAGGTTAAATGTTTAAACAACATATAAATTCAGTGGCAGAGGCTAGGAAGATACCTAGATCTAGGTCGGGAAGGATATGAAGGAGAAACTTTATTTATTGTAGCACATGGAGGAACCATATTCCTCTTAAAATTTCTTAAAATCAAATTGTTTATTTATAAATTTGAAATATAATAGGCAATATTCTCCTCCCTAATCTAATATCACGTTGAGGTGATTGTGTATATTGCTTATAGACCATTTCTACACTAGGGATTTCACAATTGTAGCTAATATTGAAAAAATGTGGAATTTTCTTAGGGTTTTATAAGTTGAAAAATGAAGATTAAGGACTAAGGAACCAGTTTGACAGCATAGCCACTTTCTCTGGTTACTAACTATTAAAATTTCATTAATGGGCTCAGTAGCACGTAGATGAAGAACGACTATACAGTCAGCATGCCTAGCTGGAATTTCTGGTGGAATCTTTCTGTTGGCATAACAAATTATCTCATGATTGTAGCTATATTATTTTGTAAAGCGTAGTAGTATTTTTTGGCATTTTATTTTCTTCCGGATTCTTCTATCAGTTTGTATATATAGGTGATGCTTTGTAAGTTCATTAATCAATTGAGAAAACTCAGATTCATATATTTGATCTTCCTCTTTACATTTTGTCTCATTTCATGTTTCAATACAGTCTCTTATATGGTATCGGAGCCATATTACCATGGCTGATGATCAAAGTGAAATTGAAAACTCACAGCAAAATTCAGATCAAACCAAAAATCAAACCACAAATGCAAATGATCCAACACTGCCTTCCAGTCCCTACTACGTTGGAGAAAATGACAGCTCAGGAACACTTTTAATCACTCATGTATGGACAGCACCAACTATTACCCATGGACGAGATCCATGAAAAGAGCACTTCGAATAAAAAACAAGCTGGAGTTTATTGATGGAACTTTGTTTGAACTGATAGATCCAAATAGTCCTCTGATAGAGCATTAGCTTCGCTGCAATGATATCATGATTACATGGCTGCAGAACACAATGTCTATTGATGTCAAATCTTGCACACTTTATGCCAACACAGCTCGCGAACTATGGTTGGATCTTTTTTTATTATTATTATTAGGTTGAGTCCGTTCACAGTTTATCCTCGTGCGAGCTAGGAGCTAATATTAAAATTAAATAGTACATGGAAGGAGGGGGACATAGACCTAACCTCCAAGATAAAGGAAATGTAGCAACTGATAAAAAGTGGAAGAAATAAAAGGGGAAAAACATGCCCCGTACATCAAAAAATAAAAGATAAAAACTACACTATAATCCTGTAAAGCTGGTTAGTCCATGTCTGTCAATCTAAAGAAGTGCCCTGATGCTACATGGTAGGTCTTGTGGTCCATACTCTTGGTAAACTCTCGAGTCCCATCCCTCAGAAGCAAGTGAATCAGCAACCTAATTACCCTCACGATAAATGTGAGAGATAGTGTCCCTGTCCAAATGAAGAATATCTCTGATCAGTCTAAGAATCCCTTGAATCTTCCAAGGTCCGCTCGTCGTGGTGATTCAATGAATGGCCACTGTAGAGTCAAACTCAATCCAAATAGATGTGATACCCAGTCTACGAGCAAGAATTATCCCCTCAAGGATAGCGCGCAGCTCTGCCTCTAATATAAGACAGTCTCTATAGAAAGCTGAGAATGCCCTGATACACTGTCCATCATCATCTCTGATGATACATTGCTTCTAATATATGGTTGAATCTGGAACTTCAACTGCACAGCAAAATGCACAACGAATTTATGAGGTAAAGCAAGCCATTGTTACCTTGATGCAAAACCAAGATAGTGTAAGTGTTTATTTCTCAAAATACAAGACACTCCTTGATGAATTATGTGTTGCATTATACATGCCCATAGAGTATAATTCACGACATTCGAAATAAAATGTTTATTGATTGTATTAATATAAAGTTGCGTTTTTCCATGGGTCGATATGATATTACAAATTGAGTGTTTAAGTTGTTAAATACAGAAAGATTCAATTTGTGATTCGATCTAAAATTAACGTTCACGATCAGTAAATAAATATGGACAATTTATTTTGATAAGATCGTCTCAATTTTATTAAAGTCTATCTTTGACTTTGGTAATAAAATCGAGAGTACGTTTGGAACGTATTGGACGGGACAACGTGAAATTAATTTGTGACATTGACCATACAAATTTAATTTCACTTGATTATCGTACGTGGGACCTTAATCCTAATCGGATAATGGACTTCGATTACTAACTTGAAGTTCTTTGAGGTATCAATGGGTGAGATCAAATTGCTGATCAATATCTCGGTACTTTGGGAATTAAAGTGAACTAACGAGGAACATATATTCGTATTATGGAATCCGTCACCTTTTAGGTATGATCATAATCTCACTGGTTCTTCTAGTGGACAGTTGAAACTGAGCTCAGTAATTCGACAGTGACTGTTGAATTCTATGATGTGATGGGATCACATTGAACTGTCAGATAGAAGATGAGAGTTGAGAATTTATGAATATTCAGAGAAGGGCATTTTGGTCATTGTAACTCGCTCCAAATATTCGAGTTGATGACGGGGGTAACATGTAAGAACGATAAGTCAGAGGATATAATTATTGATTAATTGTTTCAGTAATTTCAATTTTACTAAGAGTGCAATCTCGTTCTTTTAGTGGAATAGAACGTGACTAATAAATTAATTTTGACTGATCAAGAGTTGATCGGGTCATAATTAATTTATTGGAGCTTAGTTTAATTGGGTCCGATCAGGTTCCCTCGGTGAACCCTCTACGATCATCATCTTTGAAAATTTAAAGTTGTCTAAATTTTATGAATGGACTGTCCCAGATAAGTCTGGAAAGTAACCAATTAACAGTAAATTGTTTAGTTTTGTTTTAGTGCAATACCAGATGAATCTTGCTATTGCAGATTCGTCAGGATAGTAAAACGTAAATGGACAAAATAAATAATGCAGAAACGTAAATAGACAAGAACACAATAATTTGAGCTTAACGTGGGAAAAATCCTAACAGGGAAAATCCACAGCCTGCATCCTGCGGAAAAAAACCAATCACTATATAAGGGATGAATTTATACAGATCAATCTAAACTACAGGATAAATCTACGCATAGACTTATCAAATATTCAGGAAATAGATCACTCACTGATCCTTCTATGGCATGTAATGTGAGTTAACATCCCATCACTCTTCAGTAGTTTTCTTTGAATCCGCAACACTTTTTCAGTAACCTCGAACTCCCGTTTGAACACAATCCAAACCTCCCGTTTGATCTTTACGCTGAAATTCTTTCCTTCTCTAAGTGATTGAATCCTCCTCACGGAGTACTGAAGTCATAGCACAATTGAAGCCTTTAATATTTGTGCACCACAGGAAAATTGGCTTCTTGACTCCTTCTTGAAGTGGATGTGAATGGTTAAGCACCTCACTGATTTTTGTATTGTTCACATCTTAAAGAAAACGTCCCGCTTTCTTCTATTTAAATGCAATTAAGTTACTTGTCCTCCAAGTTTCCTTATTGAAAAAGATCTCTATTACCTGCAAAATAAAGCAGAGATAATTAGAGAAAGGTAAGATAATTATTCTTGAATAAATCTTCCATAAATCAGGATATAGATAAATCATGAAGGATCTTACCATAAGTCAATCACTTACCAATCAAGTGATTAACATAAACTTGGACATCAAGCATAGGAACCATATTTTAAGCTAAATCAAGAATCTTTACAATCAAGATTTTCGGCCCTATTAAGATGATGATCTTACTATATGCAAAGATGTGTTTAAATATTTTCGGCCATATCAAGAATCTTTACAATCAAGAAGTTTACCAAAATCACAAGATATCGAGATCATGATCCAAATAAAATCAATATTTCTTGATCATTATCTTCCTAAAAATAAAATGATACACGAAAATAAGAAATCATATTTTCTTTAAGAAATATCTGCATAATTTAATTAAACTTAATAAATTACTAAACACACGTATTTAGTAATTAATTAAGTTTAATTAAATTACACAATTTTGGAAAAATAGGAAATGTCAACATTATTAAGTTAAAAGTCTTCATTCTCACCCTCGTCATTGTCTTCTTCATCATGATTGATGAATGATTCTTCTTCAGAGCTGGAAATTAAGGGCGACGAGGTGCTGAACCGAGATCTCCCAAACGGCCTCGTCGAGTCACAATTCTAGACTTGCTAAGATCAGCTGTTCGCAATCAAAGCGGACAATAGTCCACTAAGAAGAGTCTTAGAACCAATTTCTCATTTTTGGATGATCAACCTAGATTGCTCCTTCAATTCTCCCTCCCAATGTAACATTCTCTATGGTTCCCAGATCGACGAAAAGGGAAAATTTTGTTGAATTTTCATTGTCCAGTAAATCTATCTCATTCACAACTGTTGGAGGAAGATCCCAAACTCTACGATGATTGACTTCTTGTACAACTTGCCAATTGGGACCACATGCTGGATCATCAATGTAGAAAACCTTCCTTTCCTGCGATGCTAGTATAAACTGTTTGTCTTTGTAAAACTCCACACTGATGTTGATACTTGTGATACTATTGTCTACGACTGTCCTTTTCCCGTCACAATTAAACCATTTGCACCTGAGCAAAACGACTGAGAGTCTATTCCCATATGATAGCTCTAATATCTCTTGCAACTGGCCATAAAAAACCTACTCCCCAATTCCAGGCACTGACACACGACAGTTTTGAGTGGTATGCCTAATATCTCATTCATATATTAAAAATTGAACTCCATTCACAATGCATGCTTGGTATCAGTGCACATGAGAATTTGAGCTAGAGGCCAAAGACAATAGCTCGGGAGTTACTTCAAGGGAGCTTGCTCGATACAGACCATAGATCTGTGTTATATGTGCAACGAGTTAGAAAATAGTCATATATTTTGATGAAATTACATATGTAAGTAAGTTATAAGTGCGAGAGAGTTTAACTTTTTGTGAAACCAAGTAGAAAAGTCACGAATGTGCAATCGATCAATATTAGATACTCCATGCAGTTGCAACTCATCCTTGTGTTCCCTACTTGAAACAAAAATCTAAGTAGGTAAGTAGTTATATTTATATATAACATATAAGTGCAGACTTACTGCATGTAGGTTTCAATCTTGTGGAAGTTGTTGAGGATGTAAAACTTATCTTGATTCCTAATCTCAGTTCCCAGTTCCTTTGAACTTCTCTTTCAAACTGGACAACACTGGGATTTGAGAATCGAGAATGACTAATTTGGAGCACTTACATCATCATTCCTCTCAGGTCGGTCGAATCTTGTCTCGACATCATCGAAATACGGTGAACAAAAAACCAGTACCTCTTCAACAACGTAGCCTTCCGCTATGGATCTCTCAGGATTCGCTTTATTTCTAACGCAGTCCTTTAGTTTCTTTAGTTATCTCTCAAACGGATACATCCACCTCATATATAGTGGTCCACCGAGTATTGCCTCTTCAGGTAAATGCATTACAAGATGAATCATAATGTCAAAAAATGCTGGCAGAAATATTCTTTCAAGCTTGCAGAGAATTAGAATGAGTTGCTTCTGAGCATTAATCATATCACTGACCTTTACCGACCTAGCACATAGCTTCTTAAAGAAAGTACATAGCTCAATTATTGTAGAGGAAATCATCTTGTTCAAATAAGCATGACAACCAATAGGTAACAATCGTTGCATAATGATATGACAATCATGTGACTTCAGACCCCTAATTTTGACATCTTTTGGGGAAATGTTCTTCATGAAGTTAGATGCAAATCCATTAGGAAATTTAACTGATCTAACAAAATTACAGAACCTTCGACGGTCTGGAACTGTCAACGTGTAACCGGCATGACGCTTCATTATCTTCAACCCTTCTTTATACAAGTGCAACTCCGTTCTAATACCTAACTCCATCAAGTCACGTCTTGCACTATCTGTATCCTTCGATCTGTGTGGATCACCCAATAATGCACCCTGCAAACTTTTATAAACATTCTTCTTGATACGAATCATAGTGGGCTTTACGGAAAATCAAATATTCAAGCTAAACAAAGCTATAAGCATGTTCGAAGAGCTTCAAAGATCAAATCGAATCAAAGAGGACCAGAACCATACTTATGGCCATAAGCCCAGCTTGTTACAACCATAATCTACTCTCGGGCCAAAACGCAGGATTTCAATATTTTCACAATTACGGCCATAAATCTCAGTGCCACAGCCGTAACCCTTAAACAGGAATAAACATATGGCCGTAAGTGTCAGCTTCACAGCCGTAACTGCTCAGTGGACCAAATTTCGCGAATTTTCATTTCCTTTTTAATTTTAGGTAAATTAGAACTCTATTTTGAGCTCATTAGCGGCTACCCTAGTTGTTAGGTCATTTTTCATTATTCATATGCTTTTCATTCATTGTAACAGATATTTTTTATTTAATAAACAGTTTATTGAGTGATTCAATAAATTTATAGGTGGATTCATATATTTTCCTTTCGAACTTATAAAGATTATTTCTTATGGCGTTCAATCGAACTTATCAAGGAAACTGGACAAATCCTTGTGGCATTTCGAAAGTCTTGGTTATTTGTTCTGCATTGCCATTCTGCGTCATAAAGTTTGGGTCAAGATTCCACCGTCCATCCACAACCTGGCTTCAGAACTTTCCGGCATTTAATTCCGTGTTTCATTCCTTGTCACTTCTCCACATGCATTACATCCAGATTATGCTTCAACATGTTTGTCAACCAATACAGTAACTCGTAAAAAATGCTTTTATTCCTCCAATTGATCTTTTCATAATCTCTCTTCCTTTTAACTCCTTCATACCTAGGGTGCTTTCCAGGAATGCTCATCCTAACACGACTTAACTGATGCAACAGATCTGTACTGGTCAATCGAGGGGGTGATGGTCGTATTTCTGGTTTCCCATTGAAGGCAAAACTTCTCTGCCAACTATGTCTAATTGGTAGAAAATTTCTATGACCAGCATAAGCTATTTTCCCGAGTACACATATGGATGGAGTCTTCTCATCGCAGGTTGGGCATGTTCTATAACCCTGACCGCTCCATCCGAAAAGACTACTCGTAGTAGGAAAATCATTAATAGTCTACAATAATGATGCGGGCATTCTGAATAAATTTTTGTTGCTTTCTGCATCATGTGTCTACATTAACCCACAACTCCTTCAGTTCATCAACTAACAGTCGCAAAAAAATCTCAATGTCCTCCATGGTTATTGAGGATCGGGAATCAAAAGAGTTAGCATTATGTTCTCTTCTTTCATGCACATCCACGGTGGTAAGTTGTAAACAGTCAAAACAATTGGACACATGCTATAAGTCATACGCATGTTACCAAAAAGATTAAATCCATCTGCAAATCAACTCAATTGAACATCTCGTATCTCACAGGAGAAATTAATATGAGCTTTATCAAATGTTTGCAACGCTTGTCCGTCTACAGGGTGCCCCATATTATCATCATCTCTCGACCTACCACTATTATGCCACCTCATCTGCTTGGCAGTATGTGGTGTAGCAAATAAACGTTTCAGTCTTGGAGCCAAAGGAAAATAACGCAACACTTTGTGCGGCACATTCTTTTTAAAGGATTTTCCTGCTACCTTATTCCAACAACTTTCTGAACAGACTGGACATGTTTGTTTAGATGGATTTTCATTCTAGAATAGTGCACAATTGTTCTTGTAAACATGAATAGTTTCGTATCCCACCAAATTATGACATGAGCTTCTTAGCTTCATAGTGAGAATCAAGGAGATTTAGTTTGGGGAATGCCAACTTCAACAACTTCAATAGCTCATCGATCGAACTATTTGTCCACTTATTTACCACCTTCAAATGTATTAACTTTTCCAAAACGTTTAACAATGAGAATGAAGATGCTCCAAGGTATAGCTCTGAATAATGACCCTCAAATAATTGGTCGTAATGGACGTCAGAAGTAGTCGAGGTTGGATCATCACTGAAAGCATCATTCAATACATCTATCATCTCATCTGCATCAATTGATCTTGCATTCTGCTAATGTATGTTAATAGGATCCTCCTCACTCTCTCCGTGATAAATCCATCTATCGTAACTTTCTCCAAAACCATGTCGAAATATGTGATTCTCTACGGTATCCACCATCTGCTTCAACCTGTTTACACAACTTTTACAGGAATAAGTAATCATCCCTTGATCATTTGCTAGTGGTCTAACCATGTTTATAAATGATTTCATACCATTCCAAAATACTTCAGAATTAGCACGTGTTCTGTAAGCTTAATCCAACTTTTATCAATTTCCATTGCCAATATGAATAACTGCACAATAATAAAACAATGTTATGAAAAATATATGAGTAACGTGAGAATGCCATACCCATTATCACTTCAATTCTAGTTTCAGGTACGTGCCACAGCCATTCGAAATTGACGTGTGGATTACATGTGTTAATTTATCCTGTTATTGCCTTTGTTGCACGAGCAAATTTCGATAGCATCTCCCTTTTATTCTCCTAAGTGCGCGAACTGTATTAAACACAATCCACACTTGGAGAATAAAAGAGAAAAACTGTCGAAATATTCACGCACTAATTACTTAGGAAATTGTAGGACAAATATAATATAACACAACTAGTAACTCACAAACCAATGTCAAACTGTCCAAAATGGGACAATTCGAAGATTAATTTATAAACATCAAACGGCCAATATAAGGATGTTTGTTCTTATCAAATTAATCTTCAAACGACATTCTAAGGTTTACGAAAGTATAATGAAGTGTACAAAGCATATAAAAGAATTTTAAAGTTAACAAATTAAAATACGAGTAACTCACCAAGATATTAAGTTTTGAACCTGCCAAGGAAAATTTCGGACGGAAGTTGAATGATTCCTCAATGAATGACAACATAAAATGGTTGATGATATTTATATGGTGACCCTATAGAAAAGAAAATCGCCAAAATTTCGTGCCCATTTCAACCCTTTTGAGACGACATATGTTGTCTCTAAAGATATCATCTCTACAGATGTACCTATAGAGACGACAATTTGTCCTCTCTAAATCTGAATGTATTTAGAAGCAAATTTTTTTCTTTTATATCTTTGAGACGACACATGTCATCTCTAAAGATGTACCCAAAGAACCGATGAATTTGTCGTCTCTAAATGTACATTTACAGAGACGAAAATGTCCTCGTTGAAAGGTACAAATAATAGGGTGGAAAATATTCCCGCCTTTTATACATGTGACGACAAATATGTCGTCTCTAAAGTATTAACCTTTAGGGACGACATATGTTTTTTTAGAGGCGACATTTTGGCATCTCAGTGTTTTAGTCATGACATCCCAATGTCGTTGCAAAAAAATCACATGTATAGAGAGGACATAATGTCGTCTTTATTCCCGATCTTTCTTGTAGTGAATACGTTAACAGTAATGGAATAAATTTTTTTTTATTTTTTTATTTAAAAAAAAAATCATCACCATAATAATGGATTTCCAATTGCGGTATTTATATCAACGGTAATAGGCCTCATAAGTACATTAGAAAGAAAGCGTCGAAGTTTCTCATGGTGTTTTGTAAAAAGAATTTTTAAATAAAAAAGTAATAGGGTAAATATTATTATTTAAAAAAAAAAAAATCCTTTTTATATTCTTCCTCTTTTCTTATTACTAGTTGTACAAACGCGCTTTGCACGTTAATTGTCCATGTAAAGTAATATTTAGAAATTATGTCTGACAAAAATTTCAGTTTTTCTCAAGAAAATTAGTCAAACATGCAAGACAAATAGAATTAAGAAAAAATAATAATTTTTAGCATTTAGACAATTTTTTTGAAAAAATATTGCACTCTCAATTAAAAACATTGGCTAGATTCACTTATTTGATGAAAGTAAATATGATATTCACGTTGAGAACAACGCCGATAATATCTGAGAATAAATGATAGGTTTTATTTATATAATATTTGAGATATTATAAAAAGAGCAAAAAAATTGTCAATGAAGATTCAACTCAAGTATTTTTCTTTCATAATAATGTTTGGGTCTTGTGAGAATTCAACAATGCATAAATTTGATAATTTCAGTGAGATGTTATTTTCAATCTCATCAATTTTGTTGTTTATCATGAAATTGATTTCAATTTCATCGTTCATATTTAAAAATGTATGAATACTACTGGTCTAATTTTTTCATGATAAAGTTGATATATTTTCTTTTTCTGAAGTGTGAGTAAAATTTTCAATTGTGATCCGAAGTAGTATAGCAAGAATCTGGAACCGTAGAAGTACTAAAAAAGACAACATATTAATTTAATATCGATAAATTGTTAAAATAAAGATAAATAAATATAATGGGAAATATCACATCTTCATTAATAAAAAAATTCAAAATAAGTTTTAACACTTCCATTGTTACATATAGGTTTCAATGGAACATGTACATATGTTGAAAATCTTTATACTTCAATCTTCATCATATGCGATCAAATTTTGTAGCAACATATGATTAATACTTTTATTTGTAGACAAAACCATTTGACTTATTAAATATCTAAATTTGAAAGAAATGATAATTCAAATAGGGTTCAGCAAAATACGAGGACAGACTTTGAACCCCCTTAAGAATTTGTAATGGACTATATTGAGTTATCATAGTATAAGTTGTATTGAATTCATTTTAATGTAAAAAACACACATGAATATTAAAGATTCTTGGAATTATGAACACATTATTGAAAATTAGTAATTGAGAGTTCTATGCAACTATGTAAATGTGTTAGATTGAAGGTTATAATGTGTGATTTGTTTTATAGAGCATGGGTCGTAGATATTCTTATTGAATTAATTACATTGTTGACAAATGAAAAAAATAATAGAATACTAAAAATATGATTCAAAAAATATATTATTCATATTTCTCAAAACTTTCTTAATGATGATAATATATTAATATTTAATTAAGAATGAGAATTTTAATTTCGTGAAAATATTATAACCAAATTTTTTCACTAATTTCTTTTATGATAGTGTATTGATATAATAATATTTCTATTTAGTGAGAATAAATAATAATTTAAAATAAATCTACAAAAAATAAAAAATGAGGATTGAATGTTTTACGCTTTATTTAAAAGACTTTTAGTGAGAATGTAAAGAATATAGATTGTAAATATACATGACCATTCTCCTGCGCTTGAAGTGCATCAAGTCAATGTTGTCAGCGGCTTGAAAAAGCGGCTGACAACATTGCTTTTTATTTTATTTTTTTTATATTTTTTTTAATTATTTATATTTATTTTATTTATTTTATCATGTTTGATATTTAGAGTGTGTTTGGTATTTTTTAAAATGAGTTTTTTAAATGAATAATAATTTTTAGGAGAATAAATGGTTGAAATTTGATTGAAAAATCAAATATTGTAGGCTTGATTTTTTATGAATTGTTGAGATTGAAAATTGTAGAAAAATGAGAAAATTATAATGAAAACCAAACAAGGGCTTATTAAAAACAAAATACATTTTTTTCTTTTCTTTTTAACGTCGCATTTATCAATAAAATAATACTATTACAAATAAACTCATAATTTTTTTTTTTTTTACTTTTGAACCACACATTCTCCAAAAATTTACTATTACGAACTATATTTATGAATAGCAAATAAAATTTACGATTTTATTATAAGCCTCCGTTCGACGGCTCCATTTAAACCAACAATTTAAATTACACAATTTCTCAAATCATTTTTTAACTATGCACATTTTCTTTCTCAAATTTTTGACCACGCATTTTACTTAGAAACTCTAAATAAATCAATTTAAACTAAAAATAGTAGCCTCGAATAGTGCGTAAATATCAAACGAAATTTAATGCGTGTGCGTATATTAGAATTTATTAGAACAAAATAAAAGACAGAAATAATACTACTGAAGACCAAAATATAAGACCTCTGTTAGGTATTCATCATTACAAACCATTTTTTTTAAACTTATTTTTAACAACAAACTCAAATATATTACTCACTTTTTAACCAAACATTTTATTGGTTAAATGTGATGTTAAAAATAAGTTTGGGAAAAAAAATGAGGTTTTGAATAATGAATACCAAACAGAGGTCTTATATTTTAATATTTTTGTAAGATTAGTTTTGTCTTTTATCTTGCAGTAATAAATTCTAATATACGTACACGTATTAAATTTCATTTGATATTTAGGCACTGTTCGACGGCTACTGTTTGTAGTTTAAATTGATTTATTAAGGGCTTTTAGGTAAAATGTGTGGTTAAAAATTCGAGAGAGAAAATGTGCGTTATTAAAAAGTGGTTTGAAAAATTATGTAATTTAAATTATTGGTTTAAATGGAGCCGCCGAATGGAGGCTTATAATAAAATCGTAAATTTTATTTACTATTCATAAATGTAGTTTGTAATAATAAATTTTTGGAGAATGTGTGATTCAAAAGTAGGAAATTTTTATGAGTTTATTTGTAATAATATTATTTTATTAATAAAGGCAAAACTCACAAACCTTCTCCTGTGCTTCTTGCGCAGGAGAACGGTCCTGTGTAAATATAGACCAATGAAATTTGAAGAGACAACGACAATCATTAAATAATAAACTTTATTTTTAATTATAAAATGCTATAATTAAAATAAAACTAATTGAAGGATAAATAAGAAACTATAAATTATTTTCAAGAGTATTATGACCCAAAATATTTATTCATTTGAGTTATTTTAAAAGTAGTATAGATGTAAATATAGATTAATGAAATTTGAAGAAACAACGGTCATCATTAAATTAGAAAATATTACATTAATTATAATCTACAATAATTAAAATAAAATTAATTGAAAGGATAAATAAGAAATTGTAAGTTATTATTGAGGGTATTATTGTCCAAAAAATTTTCTCCCTTTAAGGAACTTTTAGAAGTAGTATAGATTATCAGTATGTAATAGTACTGTATTTAATGCAGAATCTGTAGAGGCCAATAATAATAAAAGATAAGTGTTAATTGGATAATTGGTGGAAAATGTCCCTACCTTTGGACTGTCTTGCGGAATTCATCCCAATCTTTTTTTTTTTTTGGGGGGGGGGGGGGGGGGGGCAATTTCATCCCCACCTTCACATTTTCTTACTGAGATCATCCATGCCGTCTAATTTCATCCAAAAATCCTTTAGTTGACTCATGAATCACTTATTGACTGTTCTAATTAAGAGTAAAAAGGTATTTTCATATTATTTTATTTAAAATTATGTAAAAGAAAATGAAAAAAAGACAAATCAAACAAGATTAACCACGTTCATCTTCACCCCCCACCATCACCACCAATCGTGCAACAACCTACATCACCCCCAACCCAGGCCACCCCATCCCACCTTACCCTACCCTATCCCACCCCACCAACCCAAAACCTCTTGCCACCCTCATCAATATGCCAATTCATAAAGTCACCAGCTTTAGCACATCCGCCAGTAGTCTATCCAACTAATCGATCATCATATAAACTAAAGATGATCTTCGATGTCTAAACAATACTTCATCCAAGAGAGAAAAAAATAACAAGACAAATAGCTCAAATAACAGGAGCTAGTCAACTAGAAACAAGACATCCAAGCATGAAATTGAATATGCTGCTAGCCACAACCTTTTGATTCTGTTAATAGTTGGGGAGCAGCGAAATTTCCTATTACCTTGATTGAAATCGATTTTTTCCCATTCTTTTTTCTTGATTATAGACTAGAAATTAGAGTGCTACTTACTAACAAAAACACTAATTTAGCACTGAGAACAAGGGGTCAAATCCTGAACAATTTAATTTTTCCTTTAATGTAGTGAGTATCTAACTCTGAAGATGACCGTGGAGTTCCTTCAGATTATTATGGGCCATGAAATGTGGATTTACTTGTTGCATTCCTGAAGAAATTCATTACTCGTGATATCGCTATTATCAATTTTGATAAGGTGCTTGCTTTGTTTTCCATTCACCCGACTCACAAGGAACATAACATTTCTTATAGGCCTTTTGAAGGTTGGCTCCGGCTACAACCTCGGTCGAATTTTGTTCCAGCTATAATTTGGGGAAAAGGATGGGTGTGGGAATGAAGTGGGTGGGTATGAAAGAATATGAACATGTTTAATCTTGTTTGATTTGTCTCTTTTTTATTTTCTTTTACATAATTTTAAATAAAATAATATGAAAATACTTTTTTACCCTTCATTAGAATACACAATAAGTGATTCATATGTCAACTAATGGATTTTTGATGGAATTAGATGGGATGGATGTTTTCAACAAGAAAATGTGAATGTGAGGATGAGGATGAAATTGCCTAAAAACAAAGGTTGTGATGAATTCAGCAAGATAGTCCAAAGGTAGGGATATTCTTCGTCAATTACCCATGTTAATTTAGTCTCTGTTTGGATAAAGCATATAGATTATAAACAAATTTATTTGATTTTTCGAGGTAATATTTGTGGTTATAAATTGAAAAGGAAAAATATGTGTGATTAAAAAGTGGTTTGAGAAATCGTGTAGATTATAAATTGAATTTATAATCACTTTACCGAATGGAGGCTTAGTTAGAAATGTAAACGTACTAACTTCTTCGATTGTATTCATTTAAGACTGAAATTTCAGAAGGCATGAAATTGTAAGTTGAGGCAATCTACAACAATAAATCTTTAAAGAAGAAAGTAGAAAAGATTGCATAGTCATACTTCCTCAAATTCTTTCAGAACACACATCGAAAAACAATCATGGATGTTGACCAAGTAAACACCAAATCAAATATTCAATGCTCAAAATGAAAACAGGGAAAAAAAAAAGGATCAAAATGATAAAATCACCTCGGGGGTCACCCCTGAAATAACATGATTTTAAAAAATGACAAAAGTGTTGATTTTTTAACAGGAAATAATAAGATTGAAAAGTTGCAAAGAGATATAAAAAACCTCTCCCCGAACATAAAGGACATGTTTGTTCTATAAAATTAACAACCAAACACTCCAAACCATGTAGTGACTACTAAGAAAATCCATTTGAAAATAAATAACTACAAAAAATATCCCGCAAAACATTTAGCGACTGCTGAAAATAGAGGAAAATAGAAAATTATTGAAGTAATGATATAATAAGATAAAGAAAGAAAAATAAAACATAGATTTCTATTTTCTATAGAAAATAATAGGATTGAGAAGTTTCGAAGAAAGATGTGAATAGCTAAACATTGGCATATTTGTTCTTTAAAAAAAAAAAAATCAAAAACGTCATTAGAAACTACCATAAATAAACAATGCTAAAAACTTGGTAAAAAAATAAATAAATAAAAACTGCATAAAAAAAAAAAAAAAAAAATGTTCCCCTTAAGGAATACCACAAAATTTAGGGCTGGGCAAAATAACCGGAAACAACGATTCAATTCCTCTCAGTTCTGGTTTGGTTCTATTCTTTCAAAATTTTAAGTGATTCTGGTTCTAAAAACCAAGAACCATTGGGTTTAGTTTCGATTTCTGTTTTAGGTTCAGAACAAGAACCAAGAACCAGAACCGATAAAATTAAACACAATTTTTAATTTTTCTAAACATACAAATTTACAGAAAAAATAAAAAAACATCAATTTTTAATCTTAATACATGTTATGCAGCCTATTAGTAATTACCCATTACCCAAAAATTATTGCCCCATTCAACATTACAATAATTATAAGCAAAAAATGTATAAAAAACAAAAATCTTAGATCTAAATCATTTTTCTTTCACTCATTCCGTCGTTCAGTTTCAAGTTTTCAGTCATCAAGCTTTCAACCTTCAGTTCTTAAAGAATCAACAAATAAGAAATGTTCATTTTCCATCTCACAATTAGTTTATATCTTGTTTTCAAGGATTTGTAGCACTTGTCGGCTGTTTCATGAGTAGTTGAAGAACTACGAACAAAAATTGAAGAATTTTTACATAGAGCACAGACACGTGGACGAGAAGATACGTTAGTGTCAGAATGGAGTGGATATTTTGATGTCAAGAACAAAGATGATTGCTGGATTTGTATCTTGATCAAGATCGATGACTTCACTGTCTTGCGACTTTTACTGGTCGAAATCTACCATCACTTCAATGCTTAAGTTTGCAAATTTTAGTTTAGGGAGTCAGAACCAAATTGGAGATAAACTAGAACCTAACGATTTGGTTTAAAAAAGAACCAACGGTTCTTTTTAAAAAATCATCGGTTCTTGATTTTGTTCGACTTCATGAAAACCAGAACCATATATATGAAATCATGTCTAAGCCTACCACAAGTGGACTTAAAATTTCACAAGGTATTAAATTGTAAGTGAGACAATTCACAACAATAAATCTTCAAAAACATAAAAAATAAAAATTGAACAATCATACTTTCTCCAATTTCAGAACGCTCGTCGAAAAGCAATCACATATGTTGACCAATGAAATATCCCAACCAAATATTCAATGCCCGAAAAGAAGCAATAGGGAATGGATCAAATAATCGACTTATAATTCACTTATAGAGAATGAACAATTACTGAAATGAGAGACTTAACTCCACAATGGAAAATAGAAAATTATTAAATATAGGAAATAATAGGATTAAAAAAAGAAAAACTAAAACATAGAAGTATTTGGTTTTATTATGGGGAATAATAGGATGGAAAAGTTGCAAAGTGAGACGTAAATACTTCACCCTGAATGTACATCGTGTATTTATTCTATAAAAAAAAAAAAAAAAAAAAAACAACAACAACAAACCATGCTCTTATAAACTGCTACACATGAAACTACTAAGAAAACACAGCTTAAAAAAAATTACAAAAAAATAAAATAAAAATACTCAGTCAAACAGTTCCTTAGTGAAAATTAGAGGAAAATAGAAAATTATAGAAATAATTAAATAATAAGATAAAGTAAGATAAAGAAGGATAGAATCATCTATTTTATTTTATTTTAATAGGAAAATACTAGGATTGAAAAGTTTCAAAGGAAATGAAAATCCCCAAAAGTAAATAATGATATAGTCGTTCTAAAAACAACAACCAAACACATCCTTAGAAGCGACCATAAATGAAAAACGCTGCATAAAAATAATTAATGGCAAAAAGATACTCAACCAAACAGCCCCTTAAAGATTACCTCAAATAAACAATAACTCTCCACCTACTCTTTTAAATTTTTAATATTAGCTAGATAGATTATATCTCAGCAGACGGCATCACAATTCCTTGGTCAATTTATTGGGTAATTTACAAAAACACCATTAAAATTATGATCATTTTAAAAAATTGTATAAAGAGTATTTAAAAAAAAAAAAAAAAATACTACATAAAACCAACTGTCACATTTTCATGCAGTGGTTTAAAAAGTGACATAGCTACATTTTTTAATTAAAAATGACATAAACCTCTTCACCAAAAAATAAAAAAAAATTGATAAATAATATTTAACATCAAGTAAAATCTTAAAATAAATCTACTGGTGATTAATTTTCATCTACATATTGTCTATTTGTTATTATATTTCACTTCAATTAATTAAAATTGAATATAACTTCATATAAAAAACACAACACCGTACAAATTTGAAGTAATGTAAAATAAAATGAAATGACAAATAATAAAGAAATTGATTGCATATATCATACACTTCTCTTTAGAGCCTAGTTGACTCGAGTCATTAAGACTATAAGGGTATCTTAAAACCTGGTATCCCATGGTCATCTGACTTGACTTGAGAGTCACTGACCTAAAGATTGCTACATGAGTTAGCTAGAAAACTAAATAAAGAGAGATATTACATTTAATAAAATATTACAATTGTATGATCAGTTGATAGATCGCATAAGAGGATTTAGATAACTAGAAGGTTTGAGTTGCCTACTGAATATTTGAAGGTTGGGACACTACCAAACTTGTGCGATGAAAGAGATTATGGAATTGAAAACTCAACCTTAGAATAGAACTTAGAAAGAGAACAAAAGAAAATAAGTTTGGGGGTATGTATTTCACGAGTGAAGAAATGATAAATTTGACTGCTGAGTGTCGGTAATGAGCCAACTTGTGAATGTCTAGCGTTCTATTTAATTCTTCACACACACACACACATTTTACATTGGATGCGTGAAAATTTAAATTTTGCATAGTAACTTCGAAGTAATTCATAAGTTTGACATAATGTTCTGAAATTTAAGCCAAGAAAGCAAGCTATCGAACTAAACTTGTTGCATTCGAGTCCACCTAGTTATTTGTTAGTTTGTTTATGCGTTTTCTATATCACTTTTCTACTCTGTTTTACTTGTGTTTGCTCAAGTACTAGCAAATTATTAAGTTGGGGGGTGTTTGATAAGTGTAATAGTGTAATTTTATACTTATTTTGACAATCAAAAGTGAATAATTATGAGTCTTATTTAGTGTTTTTATTCTTAATTTTGCATTTGTTTGGTTATTTTAGGTTAAAACATGAATTTGGATAAGATTGGAGCAAAATGCGAAAGCTACCTGCGGAGCATGTGAAGAAATTAATGCACAACTTTTTATATAGATATCTCCATGAGGCCCATAATATATTATTAGAAATATAACTGAATTTGAAATTCGCTACAAAAAAAGGAAGCACAATCTAGAATTATAAATCAAAAGTTATGCATGTTTAAAGTTCATTCGATGGATCAAACAGTTTCGAAGTAGCGCCTAAGCCCCCAAAGTAGCACCTAGGCACTTTCCCATTATCGAAAAATTGCAGATTTTCAATTTCTAGGCAACACCGCGGCATCTGTGCCGATGCTTAAGTCCAGATTTGTAGTTTTAAAAGCTCTGTTCAACACTAACTCTTCCAAGATTTCAAAATACTATAAATACATACCTAAATACCACAATTTTAGGAGAGATTCAACCAGGAAAGAAGGGGAAAGATTCAAGAAATCAAAGGGAGGCAAGAACAATATCAAGGAAGAAGACTGAAAATCTATTCAAAAACTAGTTTTTTCTGTTCTCTTTTTTATGTTGTTTATTTAAAATTGTATAGATTTCGTGTTTCTTATCATGAACTAAATTATTCTTCTAAGTTTTGATCTATGAAATTTTTCATTTTGTTTATTTGTGTAATGATTTTAATACTTTCAATTAATTGGCCACCAATTGAATTAGTAGATACTAGTCAATTCCGGCACGCGAGAGAGGGGAATTTAGGCCAAATTATAAGATTAAAACAACGTATATTTTATAGGTTTCGAGAGAGAGTATATAATCTATGAAGCTTATAGATAAAAGAACTAAGAACTTGATAAATTCTTGATTTTAATTCGAAATATAGATATTGAAATTGAAATTGAAATTTAGGATTAATTTCTAGCTGGCACTCGAGAGAAGGGAAATAAATACAATTCACTTTCTTTCTTATATACATGTGAAGGTTGATTACAAATAACTAGATAATTGTAAATCATATTCGAGTGTGTGTTTGATTCTAGTTAAAATGAGTTTTTTTTTTTTTTAACGAATAGTGATTTTTAGGAAAATGGATTGTTGAAATTTGATTGAAAATTCAAATATTTTGGACTTGAATTTTGATGGATGGTTGAGATTTAGTACTATAGAAAAATGAGAATACTTTAATGAAAACCAAACAAGGGCTATTAGGTGAAATTAAATCATATGCATTTTCATCTTGTTTATCTTCGAACTTGCATTTATTTGTTGAATTCGTCAAAATATTCATTATTAGAATAGTTTAAATCCACTGATCTTATAACTCAATTTTTCTAGATAAAATAAGAGCTAATCAATTATAACACATCGTCTCAAATTAAATTACAATCCATGTAGGTTCGACACTCTAACTCCATTTTTATATTAAAAAACATGAATTCGTACACTTGCGGTGTAAATCAAGTTATAGATAATGCATGACAAGCTCATAGTTACAAACACCATAGGTATCAAAATTTAGGACATATGTATATTCTTATCCCTATGTGCTTCATTGAGTTATTCTCACAACGATTAATGCAGTTAATTGGATTAAATCGATAAAGAGATATAGTTGGTTAGTCAATTAATTAAGGTTAGTTGACATTCGAGAGAAGCAATTGTCTAAGTTTGAAGAATCGAACATAACATTAGTAAATGATTAATTTTTTTCGATGCAAATTATGAGATTAATTAGATTACGATTAAGTTAACTCGTGAATCTCAACACTTTCATTTTTTTTTCACATAATTTAAAGTTAGTTTTTATATTCACACACACACACACACACACACACACACACACACACACAAATCATTTTATTACTTGAACGTGAACTGTGTGCTCACAGTACACTTTTTAGTGAACATAAACAAACAATTAATGTGTTCTTATCATCTCTATATTTAATACAGAATGTGTGCTAATGAGAGCATTTAAGAAAATGTTTCTTGATCTAATGTTAAGCCCTTAGTGCTGGTTTCAGCGAGTATAAGATTTTCTTTATTTGTATACATGGTTCTCTTGTTCTTGCTTCAACTATACAAGAGGCTGATCAATAAACATCTCTTCTTATAATTTACCATGCAAAAACACCAATTTCGCATCTTACTGATAGATGGACCATCAATTTTGAATAGGCGTGAATATCAATAATCATTTTTTTTTTCAAACTTTGCAATGATAGCAAACTGTTCTATTGGATCGATTTGAACAATAGAACAAAATAATCAAATGTAAAATGCAAGAACACCAAGCTTTTTCGGTCCGAAGACTCCGGAGGTTTGTAATTCAAGAATCGCCTACTCCCTCGTTGAGCAATTCATTAAATTTAGATTTGTGCTCAAATTCTACTGGCATATCAAGAAGTTTATCACATATTACAAGATCAATATCAAGATAACGTAGAACGAAACAAAAGAATTCAAGTGAAAACCTTAAAAGGAATATAAACACTTGGAATCCACCAAGAAGATTGAGAGAAATCTCAAGAACTTTTATTAATCAATGAATGAATGAAAACAATGAATTAACTCTTTATTTATATGGTCATAAAACAAAGAAACATGTTCTGAAGCAACTAGGAAAACATAAAAACTATTTTAAATCAAATAAGGAAAAATAATTCAAGATAAACTAAATGACAGAAATATACTAAAATACTAAAAGACTATTTTCACTGTCTAAACGATTTTGCATGCCCAAAATCCATTGTATATCACAACAAAGTGGTGTGTTGCACTCGTCTCATCAAGCTACCCAAAATAAACATATTATGGGCCTAAACGGAGGTCAAACGTCAAATCTGTACATTGCAGTCTAGTCCTTTATGATATAATTCTTCTTCAATTCACTCGGCCATTTGTTCTACATCACAAGAACACTGAAAAGATCTCCAAAAAGTGAATCCTACACCCTACTAAACAACAATCAGATAAGAATAAACTCTCGCTTCTATGTTTTACACCTATTGTAAAATCACTCTAATCACCAAGAAAAGAGATAACAAAGGGAGAACAACAATTAGATCTCACCAAGAAATCTTGTTCAATTACCTAACCTTTAAAAGCCCCAAAAGTTGAAAGGAAAGAAGAGGAAAATCTAAATTGTGATGGAGAGAAAATGGGATGCCTCCTATTGCATCTTCTCGTATCCCATCAATTGTTCTTCTTATGAATGTCAAATGCAAAGAGTGTATATATAAAGAAGTGCCCAAGATATGTAGCACATTTTCCAACATTTTCCACCTTGCTACGAATTTGAGTGTACCAATAGTAAATTTGAACAACCAATTGAATATCATCTTGCTCCCACACACCTGAAAAAAAGTAATGACATTAGTATCATATGTGAGGAAATGATTGATAAAAACATTTATTCGGGCTTTATTCACCCCATGACAAATCTCAAATAAAATGTGCATTTATTTAAAATTTCCTTGACGTGTGACACGTTAAACAAAATGCATCAAATTTTCTCTATGTATAGTGCAACTGCGAAATTATTGAGTTTTTCATAAAATATATAATCATGCTAATGGTTAAAGTATATAATCATATCACCAAAAAAATCACAAAATTTATTTAGGAGACCATTAAATAACAAATATCATTTAATAACTCATACAAAGCCAATATACTCAGACTCTATCATGGATAATCAACGTTCTAAAAAGTAGGAAAATGAGCCACCTAGGCACGACAAGGTGCTCTGCGTCTGAGAAACTCTTAAGTATTTGAGGTGATGCCCCTTGCAAGTGTACAAGTGTATAGGACCACACTATCAATAATGTACAAGTGTATATCTTTCTTGTGGAAACCCTTAAGTATTTGAGGTGATGCCCCTCGCAAAATCTGCATGGAGAGGCCGAACACTCTGGATGAGGCGAGGCCATATGACCGCTACAGCAGTGAATTGAGAAAGAGGTCATTATCTATATAATATCTTCTATGATTGATTGATATGAGTTTTTTGTAACAATTATCTCTTTAAGCACCAGTTCTAGGGCGTAACGTGGTTAAATGCCCCTCAACCTAACAGTTAATGGAATGACTCTTGTGACAAGGCACATATGAGAATACTTATCTCTTCTATTGCTCTCAGATAATGAAACTGATGCTGTCAAAAATCCTAACATTGACGTGGCAGAATCTGATGACAATTGATTGGTGGAAAAGATGATGAACTCGCCTGGGATGACCTGCAAAAAAGGCGAGGAGGAAATTCCCTGTCGCCCCTCCGGTGTGAGAATTAGTTTCCTGGAAAAAGGTAGAGAGAATATTTAACTGGAGAAACGTAAAGAATTGTGAATGAATAATTTGATAAGAAAAGAACTGTATTTATAGGGCTGAAAAAGCCCATAACTTCCTTTATTTAAGGAAGGAGTCCTATTGTCATAAACTTACCTTTTAAGAAGAATTCCATACTTATAAGGATTCAGTTTCCTTTTTGTAAAGGGTTTCCTAGTGGATCATGTATTGTCGTGAGGCTCAAGTATATGGCCCACTAACAAGGCCCAGTGATGAAAAAGATTGGGAAGCCTTCAAATACGGGCCGTAGGTCGGTAAAGAACGATCTTATCTTCAATTTCCAAAATGAAGTAGATCGGGATGACCCCGACCTTTATGAGACCGGGTATTTTAATGAGGCAATATTGATTATTGTTGAACAGCAAAGAGGTCGGCCATATACCGACCATGGAGCTCTCGGTAACAGGTCGGTCAAAGGAAGACCACGATCTCAATAGGTCGGGTCATGGAATTCCCCGTAAATTTAGGGAGTAGGAAAATAATTCCGATCATTGGCCCCCGTGCGTCAGAGATCGGGACAAGATTTCTGGTAGCATGACAGCTGTTATATTAAATTTGCCAACTCATCATATTTATTGCTTTAGTCATAAAAGAATTGCCTATGATGTTGACACGTGGCAGAAAAAAATAACTTTTGGATTTTGAAATTTTTCCCGCCTATTTTGCCTATATATATGTGGTCCCCATAGCCTCATTCATCTTACTTTGTGAAAAATAGCGATCAGAGAACTCCTCGGGCTATCACGTCTACTCCAACAATATCCTCTTAGTATTTAGGTAAGCTCGACCTAACCCGACCTCTCTTTCTGTTTTTGTTATTTATTAACGTAATGGCTAGGCGGGTTCCTGTGAGCGACCTTAGGGAAATAGAAAACTTAAACAAACCGTTAGAGGTCGAGCCTCTAGGTTTCTACGAACCCCCGACCAGTCCTCAGGATAATGAGTCGGAAAATGAAGAGGAAGCGGAAAATGATCCCGGGGTAGATAGAGATCCGAGAGAGGCCGACCTAGAATTTCCTACATTTTTCAACAAAATGAAAGAACACATGATCGAGGTAGACATGAGGAAATATAACCTGGTGGGTAGGTACACGGCAAGGGTTCCTGATAGAGATGAGTACCCTTATCATTGCCGGGAGGGGGAAATAGTAGTCTTTCACGAGGCGTTAATGGCCGGGCTTCGATTCCCACTCCATTATTTTTTTGTGGACTTCTTGCTTACCGCGGGCATATTTCCGGGTCAGCTCGCTCCAAATGGGTGGAGGATCCTTGTATACTTTTTTATTCTGTGTAGGAGTTTAGGAATAGAACCTACTGTCAACCTTTGTAAATGTCTTTTGGAACTCAAGTTTCTTCCCTGGTGTAATTCCTTTGTTTACCTGTGCGGGAAGGGTAGATTTGAAGCTCCATGGGTTCCATCCTCCATCAAGTACTGGAAAGAAAAATTTTTCTTTATTAAGCCAAGAGAAGGGGACCACATTTATTGGCCGGCCTTTAGGGAACCTAAGTGAGGATGCCATCACCGAGCTTATGGCAGATGTTGTAAGGGTGTGCTACTTTGGTCTATTGGCCGAGGAGGCCAATGACCTTGTGAATAATGACATCCTTGATATAGCTGGCCTTGGTCTCCAACCCGGTAGGGTTCGACGTAAAAACAACACTTCTACTTGTATTCTTGGTTTGTCTTATTTATAGGAGACCTAACTAACCCGACGTGTATTTTTTGTTTCAGGGATGGCTTTTGACTCTGAGGCTCTAAAGGAGGCTGCTATGAATAAGGCCCAAGTGGCTCGGAACAAAAGGACCGTGGACGGGGTGACTCGACGACGACCTCAAAAGAAATCAAGAGCTTCCGCTTCAGGCCCTGGCCAATCTTCTAACATGGCTGCTGAAGCTCCCCGTGCCAGGGTGGAACGGCAGCAAAGGGGTCGGGCACCCCCGCCCTCTGACTCGGAGCTTGAGGCCGAGAAACCTTCCCTGGCAGACTGCCGGAAGAAGCTTCGAGATTCCCTCCACCCTGATCTTGTAAAGAAGTATCAATACGAGATCGAGTTAGAACGAGAAGTGGAACATATAATAAGCGTAGCACTTCAGGTATGGCTTGGGGTTTCCTTCTACTACTTAGCTTTCATTCAACTAAATTTTATTCTAACTTATTTTCTCGATTTCCAGATGCTCAGCATTACCCGAGGTGTTGCGAGTCAAAGTATTGAACGGGGAGAGACCGCCAGCCAGTTGGTTCACTCCGTCCAATATGAAGCAACCCGGGCTAACGCTGCCGAGGAAGAGCTCAAGAAGGTGAAAATCGAGCTTGAGGCGGCTGTCCAAGAGTGGGAATCAGCCCGTGACCACAGTAAACGCTTGGAGGAAGAGCTCGAGCTGGCTCGTGAGGGGGAGCTCCAAACCCGGGCACTAGCAGTTGAAGAATTCAAGGGGTCCAAAGAGTATAAGCTTGCTCTAGGAAATTACGCCCTTGAATCGTACACTCAAGCAATCAAACAAGCCCGAGCTTGGTGCCTTCTAAAGGCACCCGACCTTGATACGAGCCCGTTGGCAGAATTTCCTTTAGGTGCCGACGAGCTTGATCTCTCCCCTTTTGATGACGAGGACGAGGACTGTGAAGTGGTGGGTGATGATGAGATCGGGAGTGAGCCCGAGCCTTGAAGGCATTTTTGTACCCTCTTTTTTTTCTTGAATGTACACAACCCGGGGTATGCCCTGAGGATAGCTTGTAATTCTCCATGAATGAATGTTTATTTTTTGTCAATGCTCGCACCTTTTACTTGTGTTTCAAAGATATGTGAATAGTCACTTTAAGTGCCCAATCCATTTTTATAGATGATCGGGATGTGAACGAGCTCTCAACTATACAATCAAAATTTATGATTGATAGCATTTAGAGAGATCGGGCGTGACAATCCTTTATATCATTTTTACGAAGAATAGTCGTGCTGATTACTTGAAAAAATAACAAGAGTTGTCTAATAAGGTCGGATAAATATGCCGATCTTTTTTAGGATAAATTTATCTCGGATAAATTTGAGAGCCCGAGCTACCCCGACCTTTTGGAATTTCTTGTTTAGAAGTAATTCGTTACGCCTGGTCGTGAGACATGGTAAATTATTCGTGGAAGAATAATTTGTAAAGTCTTGCAAATGACCTTGTAAATTATTTGATGAGAAATAATTTGTAAAGTCATGTGAATGACCTTGTAAATTATTTGATGGGAAATAATTTGTAAAGTCATGTGAATGACCTTGTAAATTATTTGATGGGAAATAATTTGTAAAGTCATGTGAATGACCTTGTAAATTATCCGTGGAAGAATAATTTGTAAAGTCTTGCCATGAGACATTGTAAATTATTTGATGGGAAATAATTTGTAACGCCTTACCATGAGACCTTGTAAATTATCCGTGGAAGAATAATTTGTAAAGTCTTGCCATGAGACATTGTAAATTATTTGATGGGAAATAATTTGTAAAGTCATGTGAATGACCTTGTAAATTATTCCGATATCTAATCTTTATAATGATCATTCTTTGGAAGAAGTATTTTTATTAAATGGGACTGAACGATGGGCCTCGTTAAAACCTTATCCAGAAAAATCCATTGGGAAAAAATCTGGACAAGGAAAAAGAGTACCCGTCCCTGACACTGAAAGAAAAAATGATGGGCACGCAGGCCCGACCATAATATTCATTGATGGACGTGCAAGTCCGAAAACAAAAATAAGAATGGGCGCGCAGGCCCGACCTTACTAGGACTTGATATCAATAGAAATATGATTACTTGTAGTACGTCTTCAAGTTCTCCACATTCCATGGTCGAGGAAGAGGTTTAGAATCCATCGTGCGGAGGCTGTATGAGCCCTTGCCCGCCTTTCGGATGACTTCATAAGGTTCTTCCCAAATAGGCCCAAGTTTCCCTGGTTGATGACAGGCAGCCTCACTGCGGCGAAGGACAAGATCTCCCATTCTGAATTCCCTTTTCTTTACTCGAATATTGAACTTCTTAGACATGGCCTGTTGGTAAGCTGCTATTCTTAAAGATGCATTTTCCCTGACTTCTTCTAGAAGATCCAGGTTTTCTCTCTGTCCTTTGATGTGGTCGGGAGACCCTGTGGCCATAGTACGAAGCTTGGAATGGTTACTTCTACGGGGACAGCGGCCTCCATCCCGAAGGCAAGCATGAATGGGGTTTCCCCCGTCGCCGTTTTGAACGTGGTCCGGTTGGTCCAAAGTACTTCTGGGGGAAGATCGGGCCAATCTCCCTTGGCATTGCCAAGGCGAGTCTTCAAGTCTTGTAAGATGAGTCTGTTTGTAACTTCAGCTAACCCATTACTTTGGGGTGCGAAACGGAGGTCAACATGTGTTCTATCCCCAGATTCTTGCAGAATTGCTTGAATGCTTGGCACTCAAATTGACGCCCATTATCTGTTATTAATGTCTTGGGAAGACCAAAACGGCAAACTATTGATTTCCACACAAATGCTTCCAATTTTTGTTCTGTGATCACGGACAGCGGTTCGGCTTCCACCCACTTAGTGAAATATTCCACTGCAACTGCCAAGAATGACCTGACCCCGGGCTATAGGGAAAGGTCCGAGTATGTCAATTCTCCATTGGGCGAAAGGGTATGGGCACGATAATGAGGATAGTTCTTCCGCGGGTTGATGTAGTGAGGCTGCGAATCTTTGGCACTTGTCACAAGCTTTCACATAACTAAGGGCGTCTTTCTTCATGTTCGGCCAGTAGTACTCGTATCTTATTAATTTAAGTGCTAGAGCTCTTGCTCCCTGGTGTCCTCCACAAATTCCTTCATGGACCTTGGCCATAGCAAGAGCTGCTTCTTTTGGAGTTAGGCATCGTAGATAAGGAAATGTGAAGCTTCGGCGGAACAAGGTATTCTGCAGCAAGGTATATCTCGGGGCTCTTGCTTTGATTTTTCTGGCCTCTACTTTATCATCTGGAAATTTTCCTGATGTTAGATATTCAATTATTGGATCCATCCAACTGGGCTCACGATCTGAAATATCCATGACCTCAGGTTGTTGTGGGATACTGGGCTCATGAAGAGTTCGTATGAATACGGTCCTTTCCAAGTGGTCTAGATTGGAAGAAGTAAGTCTTGACAAAGCATTCGCTTTGTGATTGACGGACCTCGAAATTTTGTCTATGCAGCAAGACTTGAACTTTCTTTGCAAATCTAAGACCATCATCCTATAAGATGACATTTTCTCATCTTTTGCTTCAAAAGTGCCGTTTACCTGCTCTACCAGCAATTGTGAATCACTTAGGACCTTGACGTGCTTGACCCCTAGATGTTGTGTTGCTTGAAGTCCAGCGATTACGGCCTCATATTCTGCATCATTATTGGTTGCTGGGAAGTCAAATCGTATTGCACACTGAATTTCCATTGTGCCATCGTCTTTCTTTAATACGATTCTGACCCCCGAGCCCGCAGCATTCGATGCTCCATCTACTTGTAAGGTCCACGTGGCCTCTTCCCTGTCATGACCTGTTGGCCCCCGAGGTCTTGGTGAGAGTTCGGCGACGAAGTCGGCCAAGACCTGTGCTTTGATAGAAGGTCGAGGTTTGAACTCGATATCATACTCTCCAAGCTCGATTGACCACTTGAGTAGACGGCCGGATACATCTGGTTTCTGTAAGATTTGCTTCAAGGGATGATTTGTGAGGACAGTTACGGCATAGGCTTGAAAGTACGGTCATAACTTTCTTGCTGCTGTAACCAAGGCAAGTGCGAGCTGCTCTGCCAGTGTATATCGGGTTTCCGCGTCCAACATCATCTTCTTTGACCAAAACGGTGCTCACCGCATGATCTGATACTGCAAGATATAAGAACAGATTGTCCCCTGGATTCGGCTTTACCAGTATCGGAGGTGTTCCCAAGTATTCTTTCAACTTCCTGAAGGAGACCTCGCATTCCTCATCCCATCTGAAGTCCTTGTTTCCTCGAAGAGTTTTGAAGAAGGGAAAACACTTGTCTGCTGCCCTTGACATAAATCTACCCAATGCTGCTACTCTTCCTGTTAACTTCTGCACTTCCCTGATGTTTCGGGGAGGTTCCATGGATGCTAGGGCTGAGATTTTATCTGGATTAGCTTCGATACCTCTCTGAGTGATCATGAGTCCCAAGAACTTTCCCGATCCTACTCCGAAGGCGCACTTTGCAGGATTTAGTTTCATCCGATGTTTTCTCAGTGTACTGAATATGTCCTCAAGGTCAGCAATGTGGTCTTTCTTTCTTGAGCTTTTTACGACAATATCATCAACGTAGACTTCAATATTAAGCCCGATGTGTCTGGAGAAGACCATGTTAACCAACCTTTCATAAGTAGCTCCCGCATTCTTCAACCCAAATGGCATGACCTTGTAGCAGTATATTCCTTCATCTGCCATGAAGGAAGTCTTTTCCTGATCTTCCTGTGCCATTCGAATCTGATGATACCCCGAGAATGCGTCTAAGAAACTGTAAAGTTCGGATCCTGATGTGGAATCCACCAACCTGTCGATCCTGGGAAGAGGATAACTGTCTTTTGGACATGCTCTATTCAAATCTGTGAAGTCTATACAAACTCGCCACTTGCTATTTGGCTTCTTTACCAAGACCACATTGGCTAGCCACTCTGGATACTTCACCTCTTTGATGAATCCTTCTTTCAAGAGCTTATCTATTTCCTCTTTTATTATCTGTCTTCTTTCTGTGGCAAACTGTCTTCTTCGCTGTTTCATGGGCTTCTTGTCGGGCATGACGTTCAGCTTGTGTTCGACAAGCTCGGGATATATCCCGGGCATATCTTCAGCACTCCATGCAAATACATCGATATTCTTCTTTAAACATTGTGACAACTCTTCCTTCATCATTTTGGGGAGCTCTTTCCCAATTGTGAAGCTCTTCCCTTCTGAGACATGAACCTCTTCCAACTCTTCTACTAGCGACATTCTTTCTTCGAGACGAAGTTCTATTGACATCAAATCTATCTTATTTTTTCCAATACAGTTGATATAGCAACTTCTGGCTACCGATTGATTTCCCTGAATAGTTGCTATACCTGTGGAAGTTGGGAACTTGATTGCCAGGTGATAAGTTGATACTATAGCTTTGAGGCTGTTCAAGAATGGCCTTCCCAAGATAGCATTGTAGACCATAGGAGTTTTGACGACTTGGAACAGAGTTATCTTCGTTACACGCTTCTCTTCTGATCCTAGTGAAGTGGGAAGGTCAATTAGGCCTTCGGGTTTCACGGTTCCTCCTCCAAACCCAGTTAGGGGAGTAATGACCTGTCGAAGCCGATCTTTGGGAAGTTGCATCTGATTGAAAGCTTCCAAGGAAAGAACGTTGGCTGCGCTCCCATTGTCAACTAGCACCCTCCTGACATCAAAATTGGCGATAGTTGCACTGATAACAACAGCATCGTCATGAGGATAAGAAATCCCTTCCATGTCAGCATTGCTGAAGCTGATGCTGTCCGAGACCTCATGGTCATGACATCCCGACCTTTCTTCCCGATCACTCAGTGCATGGGCATGGTTCTTTCGTGCATTATTCGAATCACCTCCAGATTCTATCCTCCGACGATAAAATTTATGATGCCAGCGGATCTGGTATTTTCTTCCCCTTTTTCATGCTCTTTATCGTCTCTCTTTATGTAGTGCCCCCAGGAAGCCCCTTTTTATGAGGGCTTCTATCTCCTGTTTCAAATTTCTGCACTCATCCGTGGTATGACCCGGGCTCTTGTGAAAGTCACAATACTTATGTCGATTCTTTTCGTCGACTTTCCCCTTAATAGGCTTGGGCCATCGCAAATCTTTTCGTCCTTTGATTTCCATCAGAATGTGAGATCGTGGTGTGTTTATCGGAGTTAAACTCTGATGCCCATGACCATTCTCCCTATGGTTACTTCAGGAAGAGTTTTTCTCATCTTCCTGTCTTGATCTCTTACTCCCCTGCTTTGTTGATGGTGAAGACTGTGCTACTGTCCCATGCCCTTGATCCTGCACCCGAACTGACAAAATTGTTTCCTCCATGTTTATGTACTTTTCTGCTCTCCGAAGAAGTTCTGTTACATTTGAAGGTGGGCTCTTGGACATGGACATTCTGAATTCCGGGCCTCGAATAGCCAAGGTAAGGGCAGAAATTGCTAATGATATATGAAGATCTGGAATCTGAAGTCTTTCAGCGTTAAACCGAGTCATGAACTCTCGCAGCGTCTCATTCTGAGCTTACTTTAACTGCATGAGGGACGCGGCGGTCTTCTTGATTCTTTTGCTACTTGCAAAGAAAGCGGTGAACTTCTCAGTAAGATCTGCAAAGGAAGAGATGGGTCCTGGAGGTATCGTAGAAAACCAGTCTCGAGCTGAATTTGTCAAGGTTTGCAGGAAGGCCTTGCACAAAATATGATCGGGAGCATTCTGCATGTCCATGACATTAGTGTAGGTATTCAAGTGGTTGTTAGGATCTGTTGTTCCATCGTATTCCTTTATTCGAGGATATTTAAATCGATCGGGCAAGGGAAATGATGTTATTTCAGGAGTAAAGGGGGTTCTTCTCACGAATGACGTCCGACCCTGGGTGTTCTGTCGGATTCCATCAGCAATTCCTTCCTGAATGATTCTTGAGAGCTCTTGCTGTGTCAACTTGGCAGATCCTTCTGTCATGGGATGGGCACCCCTCATCCCCGGGGAGTTGTCAGCCACAGGATTAGCTGGTTGGAGATCTTCCCGCGAAATTGTGCCTGGAGTGTTCGGGTCAGGTTGCGCTCGATGACTATTCTATTGTTGAAGAGCTTGACGAAGTTCGCGGAGCTGCTGCTGAAGTTCGTTGAAATCTTCCCGACTAACAGGTTCATTTTCTGGAGTGGCCTCTGAGTTTTGTTCTTCCCCAACATCTTCAAGAGGTGGAGGATTATCATCCTCAGCCGAGGTGTTGGCCGGAAGGGATTGACCAGTGGATGCAGAGGGACGTGCTTGATGTCTATTAACCATGGCTAGTTGTATCTCTTCCCACAGACGGCGCCAATTGATGCTGTCAAAAATCCTAACCTTGACGTGGCAGAATCTGATGACAATTGATTGCTGGAAAAGATGATGAACTCGCCTGGGATGACCTGCAAAAAAGGCGAGGAGGAAACTCTCCGTCGCCCCTCCGGTGTGAGAATTAGTTTCTTGGAAAAAGGTAGAGAGAATATTTAACTGGAGAAACGTAAAGAATTGTGAATGAATAATTTGATAAGAAAAAAACTGTATTTATAGGGCTGAAAAAGCCCATAACTTCCTTTATTTAAGGAATGAGTCCTTTTATCATAAACTTACCTTTTAAGAAGAATTCCATACTTATAAGGATTCAGTTTCCTTTTTGTAAAGGGTTTCCTAGTGGATCATGTATTGTCGTGAGGCTCAAGTATATGGCCCACTAACGAGGCCCAGTGATGAAAAAGAGGTCGGCCATATACCGACCATGGAGCTCTCGGTAACAGGTCGGTCAAAGGAAGACCACGATCTCAATAGGTCGGGTCATGGAATTCCCCGTAAATTTAGGGAGTAGGAAAATAATTTCGATCAGAAACCACAAACGATTTCAAAAGTTGAAAATTGAACTTACAAAAACATAAATGATTGAACACAAGATTTTTTACCACTAACGGGTTCGGATGTTCACATACTAGCGTTATTCACCCGTCGAGCATCTACAAGAAGATTATGCTCCAAATTCAACTAAAATCAGCCAAGATCAGAGTTTATAAATGTACAATAAAAAATCAACATATTTATTAAAAAATTTGTTGTCTCGCTAAAATTTGTTTACCATAGTAAGCAAATCACCCAACTACCAACTATACACGAAGTCTACAGTTGAATGAAGACAAAGAAGAACATATCAAACCTTAATTAGCCCAAACTCAAAGAACTAAAGAAAGAGACTAAACTCAGCAACTACATACAAACCAAGAGTCAAGATGGTTATGTATGAGAAAATGCCTAAAGTCACATATCAACCACCAAGATCAAGCCAGCGTAAGGCTAGAACATAAAACGCAACACTTAAGAGGCGTGTTTTGGAAACATATTTAATATCAACAACTAAGAGGTCACGGATTCAAGTTAGAACTATAGCAAATATGTGAAGCATTTCAATTTTTCAACATCAACATCTAACAATTATCATTTCTCTTATTCTACAATAAAAGCTCACAATTAATGTCATTTGTATGTAAAGCAATTTCACACCCAAGTGATATTGCACTCACTCTTTTTTATTCTACAATAAAAGCTCATTCATTGTGACTTACATCTTTAGCATGTCTCACACTCAAATACATCCTTGCATGCACACTGATTTGATCTTCGAAGTTCTCACGAACACCTCTCCCACCGCTGGAGAATTTCACGGACTCGGACGATTTCTCCAAGTGCAAAGGAAAAATGCTCTGTGAACATGAGTAGAATTGAAATTTGTTGGTCACGTTGTCTATTTGAGAATCGAGACCAAAATAGAGTACTACATGTTCCCTTTCTAGAGTATCGTATATACAAAAACTTGGTTAATGATAGGAATGAATTAGACTCTGTTTGGTAAATTATTTACAAATAATATATTTTTTCAAGTACTTTTTAACCACACATTTTCTCAAATTACTTTTCAACCACACATTTTGACTCGAATACATTACATTCTATGTTTAGAAACAAAAAAATTTTACCAAATAGAGGCTTATATTGACATTTATATGTATGAGATATTCCCTTGAAATTTCATATCCTCCATAAAGATTTCGATGATAATAAAAAGTTAATCAACTACTTTAGATGAGCGTCTCAAATGATCATAGATGAAATTAACCCCAATATTTTTTTTGACAATTATACGTAGTATTTTTTACTAATAAAAAGAATAAAACAAAGTAAAAACTTAGAAAGACCTCATGCTGAGCTTCAACTAAGGTTTCAAAAAATTATTTCATTGTTTCCATGCGAGGAGTACAATGTAAAAGGTAAAAATACATTTCATTAGACCTAATCATATTCTACGTTATTATATATGACTATAGTCTTGATTATTTTTGGACTCACTAAGTGAAGAACATTTCGTAAATTTACCATTTTACCCAAATTTTGAAAAAAAAAAAAAAAAAATATTCATAATATAATCACATTCTCCATGAATATATCCTAAAGCAGCTTACATCTAGAAATTTTCTATATTTAGGACAAAAGCTTAATCGAACAAAAGGATAGATGACAATCTTCACTCTTTAATAGCAAACTTAGTGTCCGTCCACGTGAAGTAATCAAGGTCCATTTTCCTTTGTGTTGAAAAGGAGTTAATTAAACAAATTGCCACGCAAATTTTTCCGTGTTACTACTTGTTCACTCAATTAAAACATGTTACTAATTGTTCACTCATCTATTGGTAATGACTTTCATCCACCACTCATCAATTTTTCCATCCACGACATGATGTGGCTAATGACAATATTACGTAGCATAATGTCGGCAATAATAACTTTAGAATAATATCTACTTGCTCACCGAACTTTACAAAAAAATTTCAACCACGCGTTTAACTTTCAGCAAAATCTCTAATTCATAATCAGCCCGTGAAAAAATAGAAGAATTTGAAATTGAAAAAAAAAAAAATTAAAATCTTGCTAAAATTAGAATTTTAAGGTATAACTTACCTTCATGAAATATATAAATTCTAGTTTTATTTAAATATAAAATCATCAGTTTTTTTTTTTAAAGTTATAATTTTGTAATTAATTTTAAATTACATTATAAATTTAATAAAAAATTATAATTGGTATATTTTTTAAGGTAAGATTATAACTTAACAGTCTTGGCATTTTTATTCCTAATTTTTAGAAAGTCAACTTTCATCAAATTATTTTAAATTCTTAGGCCGCGTTCTCTTTGGCATTTTCCAGTCGTTTTCCGTTTTCCATTTCCCAAAACGCGAAAAACGCGTTCTCTTGCGCCATTTTCGGAAAAAAAATTTGAAAACGTTTTCAAAATTTGTAAAGGAAATGGAAAACGTGAAAAACACGTTTTCCGCGTTTTTCGAAATTTTTGCCCTATAAGTGGAAAACGCGGAAAACGCGCATTTTCCACTTTAAAAAAAAAATTAAAATAATCAAAAAATTTTGAAATTTGTCAAAATTTATCATTTTTAATTACATTATTGGTCCCTGATTTTCAAAACTTGTCATTTTAATCCTCAAATTTTGAAATTTCTTTCGAAAATATCCTAATTTATTTGCAACTTAGGTCCCTCAACTTCAGATTTTGTTGCACATTAGTTCACAAATTTTACTTTTCTTTAAATTTAGTCCTTTTCGTATTTGCTTTATAGGTCATTGTCTTCAAACATGTATAACTTTTGATGTACAACTCCGAATAGCACTCTGTTTTTTGCGTAAAACACCAAATTCAACCATCTTTCTGATGATGTATCATGTGCTTAATTATTAAACATTTATTTTTTACTTTTGTATTGTAGACACTTATTTTGTAAGGACATAATTAATTAACGTAAATTGATTTTTGCAAATTTTATTGAAATTTAAATTTTAAACGTTATGAGTACTTACTAGAATGATGTATCTATATAAATTATTAAATGGAACGATTACTTTAGAAGGAAAAATTACTACACAAATGTGGAACAATTACTTTAGAAGGGCAACATGAATTTTTGAACTTTTTTGGTATAACCAAATTGTGTGATAAGGGTTATTTCATTTATTTTTGTTGTGTAACTCAAAATATGATATATTTATTTCATTTATATTCACAAACAATATGAAATAATTTTCTTCAAAATTTTAAACAGAACGCGTTTTCCAGCTTTTCATTTTCGAAAACAGTTTTCAGAAATAACAAATCAAACGCGTTTTCAGTAATTTCGAAAAAAGTCACAGAAAATGGAAAACAGAAAACATTTTCGAAAATAAAAACAGGAAACTGAAACACGAAGAGAACGCAGACTTAATTTCTCAACTTGTTCGCCCACTACCAAATCCAACCTATAGTTTTGATCTCCTGCTCAGATAGGTGAGAGCATCTCTAGTGGCATACACACTTGAAGCTATCAACTCTCTCTGTGTGTGTGTGTGAGAGAGAGAGAGAGAGAGAGATAAAATAAAATTGTGGGTCTCACTTTAATATCATTTTTCCTCCCCTCCCTTCTATTTTCTCACATTCCTACTTCACATCTTTCACAATCACACAGTCTAATTCACATCTTCCACTAATTTTTTTATTAATTTATTTGAAATTATATCTATCTCTCTTCTCTTTCACTCTTCCCTCTCTTTTTTCTTCACTTTTTCCCACATTCCTACTTCACATCTTCCACTTAAAATAATATATCTCTCTTTCTCTCTCCTACCCATCACACTCACATTTGGTGGGCCCACCACCACATTTTTATGTGATGGGTAAGATAACTTTTGCCCATCACAGGCGGGAGATCAAATTTTATCCAACCAATCCATTGTCCATATGCTCCAAAAATTTTCATATTAAAATTTATTCTAGTTTTAAGGCTGTGTTGTGGAAACTATAATTTTTTGTTCAAAGTAATAATTTTATGTTAGAATTATGATGTGTATATTTTATTTTGTAAGGTAATATTATTAGTGCAATTTTTAGCGAAAATTAAAGGAACGATTATTTTCAATTTTTAATTTCATTTTATTTTTAGATAGGCCGGTGATGTATTAGAAATTTTGTTGAAAGTAGAATGTGTGATTGAAAACATTTTAAAAAGTTCAATAAGCAAATAGATACCATTTCAATGCCGTCAATATTCCACGTAAGATAACCATTATCCACGTCACCATATTGTTGATGAAAAAAATCACAACTAGTGGATGGGAAACATTATCAATACTTGAGTGAATAATTAGTGACATATTTTAGTTGAGTGAGAAAGTGATAACATGAAAAAAGTTGAGTGGTCATTCATCAAATTAACTTGTTGAAAAGTAGGGAATTTTCAGAATGCCCACGTCAAACATGACATTCAAGACATTACCCTTATAATTGAATTTATTACATAAAAGACAAAAATATCTCAAATTCAAAAATTTTAAAAGATAGAAATCCCCCAGTTTTGAATTCAAATTAAAGGCGGGAACTTTATGGTCCCTACATGGATCTAGATGGTTCAGATCTAGACTAAATTTGGAGGTCTAAGGTGTCAGGGTGTGAGGTTCTGTGGACCCATCACGATACAGAGAGATTTAGTCAGATGACTATTAAGTGTTTTTCATACACTAATTTCTATCCTAAAAGTATGATTTTATGTGTTTGTTTAAGAATATTTGATATTCATTTTGCTAATATTTGTTTATATTTCAAAAATAATCTTGAAGTCGAGAAAACAAAGGAATTTGAGCAAAATGAAGTCAATTGGATGATAAAAGTACTAAAGTGTGCAAATCACGAGTTGATGAAGTTAATCAAGGGCTGAATTGGATGAAAAGTCGGAGAAGAAATCAAAAGTTCAAGGGCTTAATTGCAACAATCAAAAGTTGAAGGACCTGCTGTGTAATAAAAACATGAGGACCAACTTGTAGCATGTTGAAAGATGAAAATCACTTTGAAAGTTAATACCATGCGAACGCATGAAACTCTAGCACACGATCGCATGATGGTCACAGAATCAAATAGAACCGGTAATAACTGTGCGATCACACGAATTTGTATCGTGCGATCGCATGGGCAAAGTCTGGCCCGACTGATGGGCTTTTTGCCCGATTTTCAACAGGTTTCTCATATCTTTTGACCTAACTTCGAGCACACCTATATATACCAGACATAAGACACATTTTTAGGGGTACCCAACTTGGTTATTACATGCCAAAATGTTGTCCAATTGGTGAGGAATCCAGGCAAATTCGAAGGCAAAATTGAAGACCAAGGATCAAGAACATGAATAGGGTGATATCTATCCATTCTTCTTGTGAATTATTTTCATTTGTGTGTCTAGGCTAGGTTTCTATTGTTAGAATTATGATGAAGCTCTAGTTTTTTATTCCATGTTTTGACTCTACGTTTAATATATACAATTTACGAGCTTGAAGTAATTAATTATGTTTTTATTCTCATCTATGATTGTGGACGCATAATTATTGATGTTTGTGATAATTTTCTATGTTCGAAAAAGTAAGAAGTTATTAGACCTTGATTAATTGCCACAAAATTCGATAGGGGATAGAAATATACCCTTATGCTTTGTGTTATCCCAAAAAGTGTTCATAATTTGTTAATAGTTTTCTTCATGTTTGGATTGGTCATAGAAATATAGTCAAATACCTATAATCTAGGTTTGTACAATTTCGGAACCACAAGAATCCTTAGTTAGAATGGGATTCCAACTCAGCACCAGGTTGGCACAATCATCCCAACTTTGCTTGGAAAGATCACAGCAATGGACCAATTGTGCCCCAACACGACACTGAAGAGAAGAAGCCTACACTTGAAGAGATGACTGGTAAATTTATGGAGAAACTAGAACAATTCATGGCTAAAACAGATTAGTTTATGAGAAAAACTGAAAGCACATTCCAACATCAGTAGGCATCAATAAAAAATTTAGATAACCAAGTTGGGCAGATAGCACAGCTTATCACAAATAGAGCCCAAGGTACATTTTCAATAAACACCGAGGTGAACCAAAGGAACAACTTATGGCTATAAATGTGGTGCAAAATGAGATAAATGCCATCACTACGCATAGTGGTGTGCAAACTTCCAGATATTCCTTTTAGAAAGCCAGCTAGAGTTCCTAAAAAGTTGTGGAAGTTGGAGAGAAAATAGCTGAAATGGAAGATGGCCATGAGTTGAAATCGACAATTAAGCCACATAAGTCCTCTATTCCATTTCCACAAGGGCTGAGGAAAACAAAAGAGGACAAGCAGCTCAACAAATTTGTTAACATGCTTAGAAAACTGCACATAAATATCCTATTCTTGGAAGCTATCACACAAATTTCAAGTTATGCCAAACTTCTTAAGAAAATGATGTCTAGTAAGAAGAAGCTTGAAGAACTTGAGGAGGTGACTTTGAGCGAGGAGTGCAATGCAATATTGCAAAAAAAGTTGCCACCTAAGCTCAAAGCCCTAGGGAGCTTTTTTATGCCTTGCATCATTGGAGACTTACAATTTAACAAGGTAATATGATATCTCAGAGCAAGGTATAAATCTAATGCCCCTATCTTTGTATAAAAAATTGGGATTGGGTGAACCAAAGGAAAGCAATATCATATTGTAAATGACTGACCGATCAATCTATTTTCTATATGGAGTTGTAGAGGATGTGTTACTGAAAGTTCAAAAATTCATATTCCCCGTTGACTTTGTCATTTTAGATATGGAGGAAGATGAATATATATTTTTATACTTGTTTGACCATTTCTAGCTACTGCACGAGCACTAATTGATGTAGAAAAAGGAGATGTAGTGTTGCGGGCTGAAAATCAGGAGGTAACTCTCACAATGAGGCAATTTAATGCCCATGAACCACAGCTAAGAAACTGCTCCAAGGTCGATGTGGATTGGAAAATGAAATGCAGGGAGAGATTTGAGTACAAGGTTAGAGGAGATGTAGAGGCTTACCATCCAATCTAAAACCACCTTGAGAAGTTTGCCAAAAAGTCTAGCTCTAGACTATAAATGAAGCGCTTGTCGGGAGGCAACCCAATCTCTCAAACCATTTTCTTTATTTTTTTTTAATTGCTTTTGAGTGATTTTATTACTTTATAGTTGTTTGGTTACTTGACATTGCATTTTAGGAGCACTAGTATGCTTAGAATGCATGAATTGAGTAGTTGTGTGTTTTAAGCAATTCTAGTATTCTATTTTGCATGTTTTAGCACTTTTAGGTTTCCTTGCATTTTTATTTGTTTTGATGTTAATCATCATAATCATCAACATGAGAACCTAGCTTATGACATGTATGCATAATTTAGAAGTCGGTTACATGCATTTGAAACCATTTAGGGGTCGAAAACGGAGTTCAAAAATCAAAAAAATGATAAAAAAATAAAATAAAATCCAGTCACTGTCAAAACCTACCGTGCAATCGCACGGTTATTTTATGGGCAAACGGGTAAACCAAACAGTTTGTTATATTTATTACACACTTTCATTTTAACCACTTCAAACTCATTTTTCTTCCCCCAAATCATCCCACATTGAGTCTCCAACCACTTCCCAATGTTTACATGTCATATTAACTCAAATTCATGCATTGCATCACTTCAAAAACAATCCAAAGATATGCATTTTTCACATTCTCATGGGATTAAGCATGATTTTGGAGTTTTGATTAATTTTTATGAAATTTCATATTGTGAATTGGTTGGAGTTGGGATTAGAATAGACTTTGGATTTGTGGATTGTGATTATTTAAGTAAAAAAAATTGCTTGATTCATGAACTCAACTCTATGTTCTAGATTTCTTCATTTGCATAGTAGGTGCTCGATGAAATGTCACAATGAGTATTTTGTTGAGCTTTTGCAAATATTTTTAGTTGATCACCTTCAATACATGTTATATATCATTTGTTCATTATTCATTCATTTTTTACACTGATTTAAGGTATAGAACTCAACATGTGCATCATTGTACTCCATTGCACCTCATTGCAAGGTCACTGCAGACACCATTGCACCAATGCACCTGATTTCAGCTTCATTGCACCTACTTCACCATGCATTTTCATGACCCAAATAAACACCGAATGTGATGAATTTTTGATATGTTGTAGACCAAGTTATGTACTTTCATATGCCTGGAACATGTCTTGAGAAATTTTCACTTTTTAGAGATGATTTCAAGGGTTGAAAATTAATGATTGACCATTTTTCAAAAATTTCAGAATTTTTCTAAGTCCTAGTTCGAGGGTGTTTAGTTGATTTGCTTTAGTTCTGGTGCAATATTTATACATTCTAATATTGTTTCTCTCTATTTTGCATGGGACACAATATGAAACACCTTGGACCAAACATGGAAAAGCTAGAAATGGGTAGAGTCATCCAAGCTACATGAAGCTCAAAGTTCAAAAATGAGAACACCACCTCTCCAAACCCGGAAAGTACCTTACCTCTCTTTATTATTTTGTGTTTATTTGAGTTATGTTTTTTAAATACATTGAGGACAATGTACATTTCTAGTTTGGGAGTGAGAATCTCATTCATGTGCTTTTATTTACACATTTATTCTATTTTGGGGTCGAAAACTCATAAAAAATTGAAAAATTTTGTTGACTTGTTTACTGCTTATGACATGATTTAAATTGACTTTTGTACTTTAGTTAGAGATTTTGGGCAATATGTGAACTTAGTTTTTACTAAGCATTCATCCATGTAAGATGTTATTCAAAGTTGAGCACATAGCAACTGTCAGATAATTACTTGTGTAGGGAAATGCTTATTACATGTGTGGTAAACTTGTGCAATTTGACCTAAAATTTAGAACGAGCAGTTTGGGAGTGGAAATGTTAGTATATGTAGGCATTGATGGGTTGAGACTTGAGGGTATGAAGTTCTTAGTTTTGCACTTTTGGTAGAAATGAGTTTTTATTCAATAGGTATAAACCAACACTAGCTAACATAGAAACAGAAAAATGTTAATGGTCTTATTCATCTCTTCGAAGCCTTTTTTACTCGAGCAAGTAAGCTTTAAGGGTCTTTCGA
Organism: Ligustrum vulgare; assembly: GCA_963555705.1. NCBI lineage: Eukaryota > Viridiplantae > Streptophyta > Magnoliopsida > Lamiales > Oleaceae > Ligustrum > Ligustrum vulgare. The sequence goes on along the minus strand of OY743186.1, from coordinate 14,079,171 downwards.
ACCTGGTACCCTAAATTAAACTGAATTGGGAGCTATCAACCCAAAGCTCTTTATAGGGGTCAATTAGAAAGCAAAAGGGAGAGAGGACTTACAGATAAGACACTAAAACATCTTTAACTTTTCTTTGTCGCTTTTATAACTCGGATAATTAAGTATGAGGGGTTCTCTGAACTTGGTGGCCTAAAGTCATCTGGATTGGGAGTACCGACCTAAAGCTCACTACAGATGTCATATAAAAAGCAAGTAAGAAAGGTATTTTACAGAGATGGAAAACGACAAGGAGATGAAAATAAAAAGTCGTCCAAAATAAAAGAAAAAAATGGATAGAAGTGCATAGTATAAGATTATTTGACCGAGATTTCTGATACTTGAGTGTGAAATTAGGAGTTGACTACCTTTAATTTGTTGAGCATTGTGTGGAAAAATGCAGTGTTTGAATATTTAGAAACCACATAAATTGCAAAAACCTCAGGATGCAAGAGAAGAGCAGTAAGGTTATGATCATTCATAAGAGTTGTAAGGAAAGTCGAAAGAAAAGAATTACTTGACCACACGGGATTCGAGTTTATTTATGCATGATTAATCACACAATGTCAAGTATATTTTTACATGAGTTTGCATTTGATTTTTGGAAATTCTCACACACACAAAATAAAGTTGAGCATCGGATGAAAGAAAATATTTTTATGTTGTTCATGTTTTTTTTTTTAAAGTGAATCGTTTGTCAGAATTTTTGAAGCACTTGGTAAATAAGTCGACCAAACCAAAATTATTTGTTATTTGCATTTCTATTTTATAATTTAGTTTTATTTTGTTCAAGGACGAATAATAGTTTTAGTTTGGGGGTGTTGATAAGTGTATTTTATACACTTATTTTTATCCTAAAATTAGGATTTTATGTATTTGTTTGAGAATATTTTCTATTCATTCATTTTGATATTGTTTGTTTATATTTCAGAAATAATCCTAAAGTCGAGAAAAAAATGAATTGGAGCAAAATGAAGTCAATTGGATGATAAAAGTACAAAAGTGTGCAAATCAAGAGTTGATGAAGTTAATCAAGGGTGTAATTGGAAGAAAATTCGGAGAAGAAATCAAATTTGGAAGAAATCAGAAGTTCAAGGGCTTAATTGCAACAATCGAAAGTTGAAAGACTTGTTGAGAAATAACATGAGGACCAACTTGTAGCACCTGAAAGATGAAAATTGTATTGAAAGTTAATTCTGTGCGATTGCATGAAACTCTAGTGTGCGATCGCATGATTTTCATATAATCATACAAAACTGATATCACTATAACCGTATGATCGCAAGGCAAAGTATGGGCTCGACTGCTGGGCTTTTTGCGCAATTTTTAGTTGGTTTCTCATATTGTTTGACCTAACTTCAAGCACACCTATATATACAAGACATAAGGCACGTTTTTAGGGGTTCCCAACTTGTTGATTATATGCCAAAACGTTCTCCAATTAGTGAGGAATTCATGCAAAGTCGGAGGCACAATTGAAGACCAATAATCAAGTACATGAATAGGGTGATATCTATCAATTCTTCTTGTGAATTATTTTCAATTATGTATCTAGGCTAGATTTCTGTTGTTAGAATTGTGATGAAGCTCTAGTTCTTGATTCCATGTTTTGACTCTATATTTAATATATGCAATTTACGGGTTTGATGTAATTAATTATGTTTTCATTCTCATCTATGATTGAGGACTCATAATTGTTGATGTTTGATAATTTTCTATGTTAGAAAGAATATGAAGTTATTAGACCTTGATTAATTGCCACAAAATTCAATAGGAGATAGAAATATACCCCTATACTTTGTGTTATCCCAAAAAGTGTTCATAATTTGTTAATATTTTTGTTCATGTTTGGATTGATCACAGAAATATAGTCTATCTCTTGTGGAAAGGATTTTATGTATTGCTCAAAATGGGACATATATAACTACAAGAACACAGATTTTCAATACACCGTATATTGTTGTTAAATGTTAGAGTTAAACAAATAGACGATAGGATTATAGTGGATTTATAATTCTAACAAATTCATTTCATCGTTTTCATAAATCAATTTCTCTTGCTTTCTAGATTAATTGTTAGTTTAGTTTTAATCCAAAATTCTCAAAATCAAAGCTTTTTCTAGTTTTGGTTAAGGTTCGTAGTCTAAAATAAAATTTTTGTTCGAGTGAATCCCGCAAGCACACGGGATCGTTGACAAGTAATAATTGTGCTGAGTTGAAAGTATTGTTCCCACGAGGAATAAGTTTTAGTCTTAATTATCAATTTATCATCGATTCAATTAAATGAAACAATAAATAAAAAAGATGATTTTGTTTTTCTATTCAAAAAATTGCAATGAATAAATAATAATAAAAAAAATGTGTTGGGGAGTAAATGTGATTGGGGAGCATGTATTGAAATTCGAATCTACATGTTATCATCTATCTCAATTTAACAATTTTGTTATTTAAATAATTCAAGCATTGCTTGACAATTGATAATTTATATGCAATTAATTTTCTTTTCAAGACAAATTAAATTTATCCTAAACATGATCCGAATCTATTCTTAGTCCGAATACGAATACTTAGAACGCATTAAATCACACAATTATCATTTAGAATGCACATGTCATAGTGTTATTCCTAACATCTAGTGTTCATATGTTGATCATACAATGTTCCAACTTATTGTGACTTTTTCAAGACTACAATAAGTAACGATATATTTAATTGGTGGTCAATCAATCAAATAATAAAAATAAAGTATGCAAAATCAATCAAGACAATACAAGAAATTTCTAAACTACTAGTTATTGAATTAAAATAAATAAATAACAAGTTTCATCTTCATCCAATACATAAAAAAGATTAGCCTAAAATATTAATTGATGAATAATCAATAAATCAATTGGTAGACATCATTGAATGAGCAAAAGAAATCTGGAATTCTGCCTTCGATTTTTTATCCGCCGGCCGAGTCTTCTCCAATGAAATCCAGCCGAGCACTACCGTTTTTAATTCTAGCCGACAGCCTTCAATTCACACCAATTCAGCCCACTATCTCCCTTGATTCAATCACCAACCGATTACTGTCTATACCACCAGCCGACACCACTCCTTGCTCTCCAACTATCTCCTCCACTGGCTAATTATTTCCTCTCCAATTGTCTATTGTATATCTCCACTTTTTTAACCAGCAGCCCCCACTCAATTTTATCACCTAATTCCTTCCTCCAAGATATATATCTAATGCTCTATTCCTTGTGTCTCTCAGAAGTCGGCTGCCTTCCAATTGGTAATGTATATATGTATATGTTTAGCCACCCCTTTCAAATTTGCCATAAAATTTGCCCACTATGGACACTAGATCAATTTCGATATATAATGTTATTCAATTTGTTCCAAAGCCCAATTAGAGTAGGGCATCTTTTAAGGCTTCAATTTCTCAAATAAGTCGAGTTGGTCCTTGAATCTCTTCAATTGTGCAACTAAGTCTTTGATTTCTTTGTTCTTCATTTCACTTTGATTTCTTTGTTCTTCATTTCATCGTCTGTCTCATCTATGAATTGTTTGCAATTTACTCCTTTATGCACAATTTTAGTCATTTTTCTTCATTTCGTCACCAAACGCATCCAAAATTGATTATTTCCTAAAACAAATAAAATCAACACATAATTAGTAATATCATATCCTAAAATACTTACAATTGTCTAAATTTAAAGCTAAGGTAAGTATAAAAAAAGGTACTTATCAATTTGCACATTCCTCGTGGGATCGATACTTGTACTCATATCCATTATATTACTTATGCGATCCGTACACTTGCGATAAGAGAACAATTACACTGAGTTATCAAATACCACATTTATGGCGCTGATATCATGAGTTGGAAGATTTGCGCAAATATGGCAAGTGGTCATGATATTTTCCTAATTGGGGCAATATTTGAACGTCTTTTAGTATTTTAGCCATAACTTTGGCTACAGTTAACGATTTTGCGCTCATGACCCCATTTCAAAAAGCTTGTTTCGGCATGCATGTCGTGGCTCCCCTATTTCACTCGGTGCAAGTCGTTCTCAAGGTCAAAGTTCTCCATTTTCCCTTCCAAATTCCCAATTTTAGTTATTTCCTTTCTTTTTGGGGAGATTTCGTTTATTCCATAATTATGTCTTTTATTTTTGTATGATTATTGGGACTTTGCTATTCTTGTAAACTTTTGATAATGATATTTTGATCTTAGCAAGATACCTGGCTTGTGGGTTGTTTCTCATTATACAGGAAACTTGATAATACTATATCTGTATTTTGTTGTTTCTATCGTATTCTTCCCTGTGAATTATTATTCTGTGCGGGCATCAGGTAGTATTAGAGCATCAATATGTTCTTGGGGTGACACTTCATCAGCTTTCAATGGTTTGTCGTAGCCAAGGTCCTCGTGGACAGGTTTCGAATGTGGAAGTTTCACACCATGAAAGTAACATTCAGGATATGATGATTGAGGATTTACATAGGCATGTTGCAAAGTTAACCTAGCATCTAGAGAAACAAGGTTTCGGTGATCGTGACAATTTTAATTCCAATTTCGAAAACCCATATCAGAATCATGCTCAATTAGGGGAGAACCATGGTCAAGAGAATCATCATGGAGACCTCAGTTTTAGAGTGATCTGCCCAAATTTTCTAGTACTTTACATGTTGAAGGATTTGTTGATTGGTTAAATAAAGTGGAGCATATTTTTTAGTATAAGGAATCCCAAGAACATGTCAAAGTGAACCTTTTCCGAGGCATACAAATGTGCATTAGCCCTGGAAAAGCAGCAGAACAAAAGGCAGTATTCAAGAGTGAAAGTAGTCAGCCATTTCACCCTCAAGGACCCCATTGTGTCCAACAACCACCACAGGTAATTCTAGCTCAAGTATTAAATGTTTTATATGTGGAGAACAGGGTCATAAAGTGAATGATTACATGAATTTTTTTAACCAAAAGGCTAAAAATCTCCTGATTGAGGAAGACATGGTAGATGAAACTGAGGAGTTGGGAGAACCTATCTACGAAGATGATGGAGATCTGTTGTATGGAGATTTCCATGAGACTCTAGTTATTCGCAAGAGTCTCTTGACTCCCAAAGATGATTCAGGTGATTACTGGTTGAGAACTAATATTTTCTACATAATCTGTACTGTTGTAGATAAGGTTTCCAAGGTGATCATTGATAGCGACAGTTGTGTGAACGTAGTGTCCAAAAAGACTATTTAAAAATTGGAGCTAAGGACATACCAACATCCAAGGCAGTATAAATTATCTTGTTTGTGTAACAGTGAAAAGGCGATGCCTGGTCTTTTTCAATTGGTAAGAAATATTTTGATAATGCTTGGTGTGATGTCTTGTTTATAATGTTTGTTGTGTATTGTTAGGTCGAATTTGGCAGTATGATCACAGTGTTATTCATGATGGGCTGAGAAATACATACTCTCTTAGTATTGAAAGAAAGAAGATTGTGTTGGCACCTCGTTGAGGAGAAACAACTCTTACCGAGGTAACCAATAATGCGAACCTACTTTCTATGTCCAAGTTTTTAGTTGAGATTGAGCATAGAGATATAGTCTATGCCCTATTGCCTCGTGGGGATAATGTGGCAGACAAGGATCTAGATTTACCAGCAAAAGTACAATAGATACTCACAGAGTTTCTGACCTGAGGCCAGAAGATCTCCCTCCGAGACTACCACTTATGAGGGATATCCAACATCAGATAGACCTTATTTCGATGTCGAACTTTCCTAATCAACCAGCGTATCGCCTTAGTCCCAATTACATCAAAAATTATTGGAGTTTTTGGATAGAGGCTATATCCATTAGGGTATGATCCCTATGCAATTCCTACCCTACCTGTGCAGAAGAATGATGGATCTTGACATATGCATGTTGATAGTAGGGCAATCAGCAAGATTACATTGAAGTACAAGTTTTCGATTCCCCACCTGGATGATATGTTACTAAGGTCTTCTAAAAAGTTAGACTTAATAGCAGATATCATCAGATTGGAATAAGGCCCGAAGATATGTGGAAGACATCGTTTAAAACACAACAAAGGTTATATGAGTGGATGTTCATGCCTTTTGGATTGTCCAATGTGCCAGCACCTTTATGAGATTTATACACTAGGTTTTACGGCCTTTCATGGGGAAACTCGTGGTATTCTATTTTGAAGACATTCTCATTTATAGCCTTACATGGGCATCACACTTGATCACCTCCATATTTTTTTTAAATATGTTGAGAATGGAGCACCTATTCGTCAATTGGAAAGTGTTCTTTCTTCACCACGTCAGTAACATTTTTTGGTTTTGTTTTGTCTAATGATGGTGTTCATATAGATCAATCAAAAATAGATGTAGTTTAGAAATGCCACAAGCGGAAAACCTTATATGATGTCAAAAGTTTCCATGGATTGGCGTCCTTCTACCGTCAGTTTAATAGAAAGTTCAGCACTCTTATTGCACCTATCATAGAGTACCTCAAGGGATGTGATTTCAAGTCTCCTGAAGAGGTAGAAATCAGTTTTCAATTGGTCAAGCAAATTATGACATAAGCTCTAGTTTTGGCACTTCCCAATAGCCTTTTTCAGTGAGAAGCTGTCATGATCGAAGAGGAATTATTCCAAATATTATTTGGAGTTTTATGCTATAGTTCAGTCCCTGAAACATTGACATCGGTACCTAGTATAGAGGGGGTTCATTTTTATCACTGATCATGAGGCCATGAAGTACATCAATGGTCAACATTAGCTGAGTAAACGACATGCCAAGTTGGTGGCATACTTGTAAGAATTCATGTTTAATAAAGCTTCCAAGTTGGGAGTCTCAACTGTATGGCAGGTGGTCCAAGGGAGCTCACACTAATGCAGGCTTGTACACACCTTTACATGTATTTGAGGCCCTTTGGTTTAATTCAGTATGGATTTTATATTGGGCATACCCCGTAACAAACTGGCCTAGATTCTATTTTTTATGTGCTTGACAGGTTTTTGAAGATGGCCCATTTTGTATTTTTCTTAAAAACAATGGATGCTACCTGGATCACGACATTTACTTCAAGGAGATTTTGAGATTAAATGGTATTCCCAACAATTAATCTTGATCTTGACACCAAGTATGTGAGTCATTTATGGAGAAGTTTATGGGAGAAACTAGGGGCACAATTGAATTCCAGCAATGCCTACCATCCCAAATCGATGATTAGAACAAAGTGGTAAACCTGAGATTGGGAAACCTCTTGAGGAGTCTGGTAGTGACTAAATCGAAGCAGTGGGATTTGGCATTACCTCAAGCCAAATTTTCCGATAACAGGTCGAAGAAAAGAACCACAGGAATGTGCCTATTTGAGATTTTCTATGGTTGGAGTCCATCTATTGTAACTTGACTTAGCCTCTATCCCACATGTCGTTTAAGTCACAAAGTAGATAAGATGGTAGAACATCTTTAGGGTATCCATGAACAGGTGAGGTTGGCCATTCAAGAGAGCAATACCGAATATAAGGTTCAGGGCGATAGCCCGCATTGTCAAGTTTTTTTTTTTTTTTTATGTTGGTCATTTTGTTTTGGGCGATATTAACTTGTTATCATTTTTATATTGGGGAGTATAATAAGCTTAAGGAGTGGAAGATTTGGCCCTATGAGGTCCTACAGAAGATCAATGATAACACCTACAAATTGCGCCTCCCTAGCCATTTGAATACTTCTAATGTCTTTCATTTGAAACACTTATAAGTTCTTGTTTTGCGGATTCTGATGAAGCAATGTGAACTTGAGGGGGAGTTCTTTCCATCCAGGGATGATTGATGCAAGGGGATACGGGATAGACGACGCTGAGTTATTAGATAGCATGTTAACGGCATTGAGATATCATGAGTTGGTAGATCAGTGCAATATGGCAAGTGATCGTAATATTTTCTTACCTGGGGAAATATTCAGATGTATTTTGGTATTTTGACCTTAACTTTGACTACATTATCGGAATCGCTCTCATGACCCTAATTTTGGAAGCTCGTTTCGGTGCGCACGCCGTGGCTACCCAATTATGCTCTGTGCGAGTCTTTTTGAGGTCAAAAATCGTTGTTTTCCCTTCTAAATCCTCAGTTTTAGTTGTTTCCTTCCTTTTTCGTGAGGTTTGTTTATTCCATAATTATGTCTTTTATTCTTGTATGATTATTGAGATTTTGCTATCCTCGGTAAACTTATGATAATGGCGTTTTTATTTTATCTATATAACCCGACTTGTTGGCTGTGTTTTCATTATCTGATAATTTTAATAATATTATCTCTGTATCTTGGCGTTTCACATCCAGACACCAACAACAATTCATCAAATTAACCAAAAAAATCAGTTTTTTATCCAAATCTTTGAATATCAAAGCAAGTTTCACAACATCAAAAGTAAAAAAAAAAAAAAACATATAAATTTAGTAAATACTAACAATTTTAGAAAATAATCATTACTCTACAATATGAGGAATGGAGATAAAACTGAAGATGAACATGGAGATAGAGATGCATGAAGTTGGAGAAGGATATTTATGAATAAAAATTGAGAACATTGAAGGATCGATTTGTGCAATGAGAGAATTGATTTGTCTCTTCAAATATCAACGTTCAAAATGGGGGTGAAATGAAAATTTCAAGTTTTTTTTTCTTCTAAATTTAGATATATTTAAGGATAATTTTATTAACACTACAACAATTATTTTTTACTTCACATAATAAATACACAATTAATAAAAATATAATTTTTCTAAATACACTAATAAATATACAAATATTTTCCTAATCTAACAAAAAAATGAAAGTAAAAAAAGAAATTCATCTATGCACCACAAAATTTTTCAAAATAACCGTGAAGATCAAATAAAGAAACAATTCAGAGGAAATTGTATCAACATAAGAAACAAAACAAATTAACACTCACAAACACCTAAAACGCACATAATTACACATGAACAATAGTTTTTTTTCTTAATTATGTGAAGTACCAAAATCCCATCATTGAACAATGGCTAATATAGAGCGAATTATGCTCCACTGACAAAATCGACTCTCCTCCACCATCTTTCACCAACCTATATCAAAATTCACTACCTTCGGCCAAATTTTTTTTTCCCAAAACAGAAAGAGATGTTTTTGAAAAAAAAAAAAAAATTAAAGAGAGAAAAAGAAGATTATTAGTATTAATCATGGGGTACATAAAGATTAGTAAGAATAAAATTAAAAGGACATTTGTGTCACTGTATTTGTGCTTATTTTGGTATAAAAAAATAATAGGCAAAAAAAAAAAAAAAATAAATTGTGGTGTACAAAATAATTTTCATGATGGTAATATAATCACCGTATATAACCCTTGTTCAGTATCAATTATTCAAAAACTCATTATTTTCAAAATTTATTTTCAACTGCACATTTTACTAATAAATCAATAAACACATAAATTCGAAAGATTTCCTACTTTTTAATTGCATATTCTTCAAAACATTACTATTATAAACCATATTATTTCAAATAATGGGTTAGTATATGAACACGAATAAAAGAATAGTTCGAAAATGGGACCCATTACACTAATTCTTAGGGATGGCAACGGAACAGGTTTGAGGCAGGAATGCCAATCCCCCGTCCCTGTCCCCGTCCCGTCGGATATTTATCATCCCCGCCCCATCCCCACTTAGACGGGGATGGGACAAATTGGGGCGGAATGTCATAATAATATATATATATATATATATATATATATATATATATATTTGTTCATTAATGCCTTTTTCTAATGGTTATCTAATGAAATTCTTCTTAACTTACTCGCTGATTAGATAAAAAAATTTACAGGTGTAGCATAAAAGTATGACGAAACAGATTAGTAAAGATATTTATGGTTATCAAAAGATGATAATGAATAAGAGAACAACTAAGGCCCTGTTCTCTTTATCGTTTTCAACCAGTTTTGAGTTTTTTATTTTTGAAAATATCGAAAACGCGTTCACTTTGCTCATTTTCAGAAATACGTTTTCTAAAACAAACACACACACACACACACATACACACACACACACGAAGGAAACTTAAAACGGGTTTATTGCGTTTTGGATATTTTGTGTTAAAAAATCCAAAACGCGGGTTTTGAAATCTTATGTTATTTTGTCATTATTTATAGATCCATCTTAAGATTTTTTTTTTTTTTTTTTGTGTAAATGTGGGACACTTCCTTTACTTGAAATTTTTATGTTATTTTGTCATTATATATAGATCCATGTTAAGATTTTTTTTTTTTTTTTTGTAAATTATTATTTTTATTTCTTTGTAAATGTGAGACACTTCCTTCACTTGAAATTCTTATGTTATTTTGCCATTATATATAGATCCATGTTAAGATTTTTTTTTTTTTAATAAATGTGAGACACTTCCTTCACTTGAAATTCTTATATTATTTTGCCATTATATATAGATTTATGTTAATATTTTGTTGGTATGTGGTTGAATTTTTGTTTAGTTGAAATAATATTAATGATGAATTTATTGACATTAAAATTAATGTAATTCAACAAATCAACCATTTTTTATATATAAAATATCAAAAATAAATATATCAGAAAATTACAAAGTAAACGCATTTTTCGGTTTTCTATTTTTAAAAACAGTTTTCCAAAATTACAAAGAGAACATGTTTTCAGCATTCTCAAAACAAATAATCAAAATCCAAAATTCAAAACAAAATCTAAACTTAAAATTCAAAATCGAAACACAAAAAGAACGGTCCATAATTTTTTCAATTTGATATCTGTTCACAACTTATAGAAAATGATATAAAATCGATTATTTCATTTTTATTGAATGTTGATTTTTTAGAATAATACTTAGTTATACAAATTATTTTATTAATATATGATTATTTTACAAAATTTCCATTTAACAGATATAGAGAATGATTAAAAAAAAACAATCAATACAAGTTTAATTGTGTTAAGAATTATGTTTGGAAAGAATGAGATGAGAGTTGATAGTGGTAGATGAAGAATAATATAGAGTTGAAATGTAAGACTTGATTTTGAAATTATATATTTCGACGTCGGTTGATTTAGGATATTTTAAATTTTTTAAAATTTTTTAAATTAAACTTATTAATTGGGAATGATTTCGGGATCGGAAAGAGGATTTGAAAGTGATCTCTATCCCTACCCTATCTCTATTTCGGATTTTTTGTCTCATTTGGGACGGATCCTTTTCGATTTCGGGTTCTAACCCCCCCCCCCCCCCCCCACGTTGAAAAGAGAGAGAAAAAAATAAATAAAAATTAGCACGAGCATATTCCCCTCAAGGACGACAGAAGTCCATTTGTCCGTTTCTTTTCTTCACAAACTTCTTGAGAACCAATTAACAAAAACCTTTGTATTGATCCCTTTAGATTCCACCTACATTTTCTCTTCTAACTATTGTAATTTATCTTGTTTTTTACGTCAATATCTGAGTATAAATAACAGTGTCATAAGCCAGAAGCTAAAAATAAACTACTTAAATAAACTACTTAATGGAAGCACTGCCGTTTGGAACTGCAATCACAGTGGGTGGTCCGGCGGTGGCTCTTGGCGGCGTAACTTTGTTTTTTCTGAAAACTTACATAAATGGTCAAAAGAGGAGATCTACAAGCCTACCACTTCCACCAGGTTCTTTTTTTTTTTAAATAAAATTGTATCCTGATGAGATTGAAATAAAATGGTGAATTGATTGCAGAGGTGCCAGGGTTACCAGTGATTGGGAATCTGCTGCAGCTGAAAGAGAAGAAACCCCACAAAACTTTCGCCAAATGGGCTGAGATTTATGGCCCGGTATTTTCTGTAAGAACAGGGGCCAACACCATGGTTGTCCTTAACTCCAACGATGTCGCCAAGGAGGTAGGTACCCTTGTCATTTGATGACTGCCAAAACAGAATCTTTGGTCATGAATATAATAATTTTGTGAATTTAACAAATTTTCTTGTTTAGTCAAAAAATCGAGCGGCATTTTGTTTGGAAAACTGACATAATGAGATGCAAAAGAAAGATTTATCAATGATCCATGGGCCTTATTTTTGACAGTAAATGACTGACATTTTGATGGCCTTTTAAGTTCATTTAGGATTAAAATATAGAGATTCTGCACTAGAGAGTGGTAAATTCAAGGATTACACTCCGTCGGAAAAACAAATGTCATTGCTGTTCATTTCATTCTTGGCTTGAATTGCTGTGGAAAAGGTAGTGCTACGGCAGTAAAATTGCTGTGGCAAGTGTTGTTTCTTTTCTTTAATCAAAATAAAGATATTGTTCTTGTCTTGCTTCTTATAACTTGAAACATTTTGCAATTGGACTCCTCATTGACAGAGTTCAATTATCAGTGGGATTCGGGATGATCATTTTGTTCTCTCGACAACTCATGATCACTCTAAGCTCTGAACTTTTATATCTTGGGTTCTTCATTATAGAATAATCTGGATTCCTTGTTTTACTTGTTGCTCTATTATAATATCGTGGATACTAATTATTGCTTAAATTATGTTGTTACATTTTTTTATATCCTTTTGCCCTCTACACTTATGGTATGCTCTTATGTTACTTTACATAGCATTAAGCAATAGGGCTTTTCCTATTTGCTTTAGGCCATGGTGACCAGATATTCATCCATCTCAACGAGAAAGCTATCAAATGCACTAAAGATCCTCACTTCTGATAAAAGTATTGTTGCAATGTGTGATTATAATGAATACTACAAGACTGTAAAAAGACATATTCTTACGAGTATTTTGGGAACAAATGCTCAGGTTAGTGCTGTTAAATATAAAATTATGTAGTTTTTGGTAGTGGAGATAGTACTAATTACGTCGATTATGGCAGAAACGACATCATGTTCATAGAGATATCATGATAAATAATGTTACTCAGCAGTTCCATTCACTCGTGAAAGCGCATCCTTCTGAAGCCGTTAACTTTCGGAATGTATTTCAATCCGAGCTTTTCGGATTATCACTTAAACAAGTGAGTTGGCTTACTTCACATTACATTTATTTGCTCCTGTATATAATATTGAGAATGTACATTACACAGGCTATTGGAAAGGATGTTGTATCCATTTATGTGGAGGAACTAGGTGTTGTTTTGTCGAGAGAAGAGATATTTGAGATTTTAGTTATTAACCCTATGGAAGGTGCTATTGAGGTGGATTGGAGAGATTTCTTCCCATATCTAAAATGGATTCCCAACGAAGGCTTCGAAAAGAGACTCGAGCAAATGTATTCCAGAAGAGAGGCTGTGATGAAGGCCCTTATTAAGGAGCACATGAAACGTATTTATTCCGGAGAGGTACTGTCACTTCCTTCAAGTAAACTTTTATCCACTGAACGTGCTCCTATTATCAGTGTTCTAAAAAGTGTTAAGCGCGACGAAGTGGAGAGATTGAGAATCACACCTAAGCACACTTAGGCAAGAAAAAAGCCCGACAATGCACCAGTGAAGCGCTAAGCGTAACGAAGCGTGAAGGCTGAAAATCACGCATAAGCGAGCCTAGGCATATGCCTAAGCGTACTTTTTAGATCAAAGCTTATTATTCATACTCTTTGATGGTTGGTAGTATCTCTATTCAATTTGGATAAATAAAAGGTTGTCTCTGTTCATATTACAGAAAATCAATTGTTATTTGGATTATTTGGTATCTGAAGCAAACACATTATCTGAACAACAAATGTTGATGCTTATTTGGGAAGCCATTATTGAATCTTCAGACACTGTTGCAGTGGCCACTGAATGGTCCATGTACGAGCTTTCTAGAAATCCCGAAATACAGGTTTGAATCATACACTCTAATTCATTTTTCATTTCTTCAAATGTTAGTATTTAGTAAAATATGTTTTGGTTGAAACAGAATCGTTTGTATCGGGATATTCAAAATATCTGTGGACATGACAAAATTACAGAGGACAAGTTGTGCAAACTTCCATACTTATCAGCCGTTTTTAATGAAACTTTGAGAAAACATAGTCCTGTCCCAATAGTTCCATTAAGATATGCGCACGAAGATGCACAATTAGGAGGATTCCATATTCCTAAAGGAAGTGAGGTATTATTTCCTAATGAAATTTCATTTTTGAGACAGGAACTGTAACGATTGATTGTATTTGCAGATTGCTATAAACATTTACGGCTGCAACATGGACAAGAAAATATGGGATTCTCCCCAAGAATGGAATCCTGAGAGATTCCTTGACGGGAAAAGTGATTTGATGGATCTACACAAGACTATGGCTTTCGGTGGGGGAAAGAGGGTTTGTGCCGGTGCTCTCCAAGCAATGTTAATTTCTTGTATGACAATTGCTCGATTAGTACAAGATTTCAAATGGAGACTCATGGATGGGGAAGAAGAAAATGTCGATACTTTGGGGCTAACGAATACAAAACTTCATCCTCTGCTAGCCATCATAAAGCCAAGAAATGGGTAAAAAAAAGTTCTTCTTAGTACTCTGATCTTTCAGTCGAGTCTGATCTGCATTGCAGGTTAATATTGAACTTTACTTTATGAAAAAAGGCGGTTGCTTCAAAATCCTACCTTAGTATCTTCGCTTCAACTTTTATCGACTTGCATATGGATCATGTGTTCAAATAGTCTGCTTGGTAATATAGTTAAAGATTCAGCATATTCTGAATTTATGCTACATGAAGCTTCTTAGTTTTGAACATGATATATGTTTTTACGTAAAGAGTACTATTCCATGCTGGAGTTTGACTATCCGCAGTCATTTACTAGAACAGCCTTTTATTAGATAAATGCAATAATTTTCTGTTCTTATGACAAACATCAATGCTTGTATGAGTTTATCGATAGAGTTATAATACAGTGTAAAATAGAAAATTGTTTAAGATTTTTAGAACTACTGACTTTTAAGAATTTCAAAGAACACGACAAACCATTTGCTTTAAAATATTCCAATTTGATGTCTAGTTCATTTACATTCAAAAGGTCGAGAATGTTGCTTTGTCGATTGAATATTTCTCTATTATAGTATCCTCAAGCGTGCATAGGTTGTATAAGCATTCAAGGAACTTATTTCTTCACATGCTCCGTACAAGATTTATCATTTTTAGATCTTTGTGCTTTTGGTACTTGATCTATCACTTCACATTTTCTTAAAATTCCAAAGCACCTCTTTTAAATTCCTTTGATAGCTTTTTTCATTTCATGTCCGGTACTCGATCATTCCATTTTTCAATGTTTGCGAACTAAATTCATATACTTTTGATGCTAAACTAGTTGAAATTAACCTTCCAACGAACTCCCATATGCTTGAGTGGATTCTTGACTTTGGTACTTCCTTTCATGTCACACAAAATAGATTGTGGTTAGAGAATCTACATGAAACTGAGGTTTGAAGTTAGACAATCTACATGATCAAGACTCTACATCTCCAGCCAGGTAATCATTTGGAAGAAATATCTGAGTAATTCCTTAACTACTAAACAAGAGTTGTTGTTACACTGAGGTTTGAGGTTAGACAATCTACATGATCAAGACTCTACATCTCCAGCCAGGTAATCATTTGGAAGAAATATCTGAGTAATTCCTTAACTACTAAACAAGAGTTGTTACACCCCAAAAGTTCCCCTAATTTTTTTTATTTTTTTTTCTTTTTCTTTCTACTACTAACACGTTACTAAAGTGCTCTAACAAATTTACATGCTACTAGTATCTTGAAGCCAATTTTAAAAGAATTGTTCTTTAGAAAACTTGGAAACCTCATAAGTTTGTTTACTTCACATAACATAAATGTAAAACTCATCGAGTCTTTTAGGGTAAAATTATGAGAACATAACTTATTCACACTCTTTGAAGATCATTGTATTTTCAAAATATAGGTGGCGTTGCATAGTCCAAAAAATCACCTACCTTTAATCATTACATATTTCAAAATACAGTTTTTGGTTACTTTCTCTCCTTGTCATCCCAAGAGCAAAAGAATGGAATGACGTACGTATTTGCCACCTTTGAGTAACCACATATTACTTACATTTTATCAACATTCAAAGGAAACAAAAGTCAAGCTCTTCACTTCCATACTTTAATAAATAAAGAGTTATACTCCTAGAGGCTCATAAGAGTATGCATGGTAAATGTCTACGGTTTTATAAACTTTTTCCATCATGTTTAAACCCGGCCAAAACGTGTAATGTACCCAAACCTCGTATCTAGTAACAATATGATACTTTTGTCCGTCCCTTGATGCCTCACCCCAAGTCTCCACAATCTCATAAAAATCACGAGCCATTTCCTACACGTAGTCAAAAAATGACTTATAAGCTATGAAGTTTAGTGAGCAAAGTATAAACATGAGTGTTGTAAGATAACAAGCATTATAGAATAATGTCGAGAAACTTTACTTCTGAACTTTGAATTCCACTTTCTACTTTCTATAGAATTATATTTATAACAAATCAATAGTTTAATCATCTTAGCTAGCACCTTAAAACACGTGTGAAATGTTAGTCTCACATTCATTAATGTTATTGTACTTCATCGATAATATGTTTTCATGATCAGTAACATCATTCACTTAAATACAAATCAGACTCAATTAATTTGAATACATAACTACATATTACATCTTAACAAGTTATACTTATCAATGAGACTTTGATGTATGCTATGACATGTATGAATAATATGATACTTCTTTCATGTAGTTCTTCTCTTTCTCTTTTCAAAATCTTTTCTTTCTTTCTCTTCTTTTCTTTTTTCATCTCTTTGCTTTGAAAAGGTATATGTAAGCTAAATGCCATGTTTTTCTTTTTAAAAATTCTCTTCTTTATTCTTTTTTTTATCCACACGGCTTAAATCATCATCAAGACATATAAAATCACTTAATTTACTTATCAAAATCAGTCCTGAAAGCTTCCTAATTTCGAAACCAAAGTATACATAATCTCTTCAATTATTTAATCCTCTCCACATACAAAACCATTTTCACGACTAATCTAATACACGGTTTAAACAAATCATCGGGTTTCCAAATAATTACAAATTTCAAATTGTTAAATTAGCTTTCATCACCTCTTCAATTTATCTCCTTTTTCATAAAAATAATAATAAAAGTCATGATCATTTAGAAAATCTATAAGGACATTAACCATATATAACATGCATCTCTTTATCTCGTAACAAAATATGTAAAATAAATCTAATTACATATAATAAAACATATAAACACGTATATGCTTTACTCCCAAAGATCAAAGTTTTTTCCTTATGGTGTTGAACCTGAAAATTAAAGATTTCATGGAGTTAAATATCACATTTTCAGATAATAATATTTATAAAATTTTTGTTTAATAATGATGGAGAAAATATCAAATATCATCTTCATTTTCTACTGAATTTCAGTCGGATCAAGGCTAGTGGCTTCAAAATTTCAGGGTTTTCTTTTTGCTTAACCAGAATGAAAGCTACTAATAGCTTTAAATGTAGAAATACGGGTTTTAAATTTTCAGAATCAGGATCTTCATCAAAAGCCATTCTTTATATGAGTGTAGGAATAATATTTTTCTATCATACTCTACGGTTATTACTCCTACATTCATACATCAATTAGAAGGAATAATCTTCTTAGAAATTTAGATTTTGAAACAAAATTCTTATTCTTTGATTTTCTTCCAACCAAGTGTTTTTTCTTGTAAGGATTTAAGGTTCAGAATTAAACCACAAAGTACAAGAACAAAATCTTAACTACGAAGAAACAATGAAACTTTTCCAGAAACTGTAAAATTACAGAAACATATATCAAACCCCAAAATATACAAAACTACCAGAAACTCTAGATTTATATAAAGAACCACAAAGAAAAACAACTGAGTTACAGAAAATTCTGCCAAACTCAATGAAAACGTATACTGATCAACACAAATCAGTATCAAATCACAACCACTAAGATATTACAACTTAAATATGTATTTTTCTGGTAGAAATGTAAAGAAATCACGAAGAACACATAAGGCGATGAAGAGTCGCCTCCCAGAGAGGAAATTAGGGCTTTAGATGAGAGAGAAGAGTCTGGATCAGAGTAATGAGTATTCAGAACGTTTCCTTCCTTATCTTCACAAGTGGACGTGTAGGATCAATCAGATTGGATCTAACGGTATAAAATAAGGCGGTGGTAGATAATGGATCAAGAACCGGGTCACAGCAATGGGCTCAAGCTGGAAATAGTTTGGGTTGCTTCAACTGGACTGACCACTTGGGCTAATACCGATCCATTTTGTTTATTTAGTTCAATTGCCCAACAATCTCCACCTTAATTGAACTGGTTTCCATTAACTGTAAAGCATATCAAACAAGTATCAAAATTCAACCAAATTTTAAAAACTCAATGCATCTTTAAATTTGTTAATAGGAATGATTTTAGTTCCTGCATCTGCAGGATTAACCTGTGTTGGTATTTTAACAAGTTTTACAATACATTTATCAATAATGTCCCTAATGAAATGAAATTTAACATCAATATGTTTTGACCTATTGTGAAAAACAGGATTTTTACACAGATGTAATGCACTCATGCTGTCAGTACATATTTCAAGTTCAAACTCAGTAATTCAATCAATTTCACATAATAAACCCTTTAACCAAAAACATTCCCTGACAGCATCTGTAGCAGCTATATATTCTGCCTCAGTTGATGACAAGGCAACAAGTTTTTGAAGGTGGGATTTCCAGCTGATACAGGAAGAGTTTAAGGTAAAGAAATAAGAGAAAGTTGATTTCCTGTTATCAAAATTTCCAGCAAAATCTGAATCAACAAAACCCTTAAGTTTAAAATCAATTTTTGTTTTAGAAAACACTAGACTAAGTCTAGCAGAACCTTTCAAGTATTTTAAAAGACATTTCATAGCTTCCCAGTGCAATTCACCAGGATTGCTCATAAATCTACTTAAAACACTTACTACAAATGCTATATCAGGTCTGGTACAGACCATTAAATACATGACAAATCCAACAGCGTTTGAATATGGCACATTTTTCATTCTAAGCAATTCATCATCAGACTTAGGACAATGCTCAACAGACAATTTAAAATGTTCAGGCAAAGGTAAAGATACATGTTTGGATTCAGATAAGCAAAATCTGTTTAAGACCTTTTCAATATAATGTTTCTAGTTTAAAAACAATTTCCCAGATTGTCTATTCCTAAAAATATCCATGCCAAGTATTCTTTTAGCATTCCCTATATCTTTCATTTCAAATTCAGAATGCAGTTTATCTTTAAGAACATTTATATCATGCATATTTGGTCCAGCAATAAGTATGTCATCCACATATAAAAGCAAGTAAATAAAATCAGTTTTACCAAGTTTAAAATAAAAACAGGAATCATATTTACTTTTCTGAAAATTTAGACTTTGGATATAAGAATCAAATCTCTTATACCACTGTCTAGGAGCTTGTTTTAAGCCATACAAAGATTCTTTCAATAGACAGACCAAATCAGAATTTCTGACTTTTTCAAAACCTTTAGGTTGATGCATATAAATTGTTTCATCTAAGGAACCATAAAAGAAAGCAGTTTTAACATCCATTTGCTCAAGTTCTAAGTCAAATTGAGCAACCAAAGCAAATAGAATTCTGATGGAAGTGTATTTTACAACAGGTGAAAATATTTCATTAAAATCAATTCCCTCTTTTTGAGAAAAACCCTTTACTACAAGTCTAGCCTTGTACCTAGGTTTCATGTCCTTAGATTCACTTTCTTTCAGTTTAAAAATCCATTTACAGTCAATTATCCTTTTATTTAGAGGTTTATTGACTAAAACCCAAGTAACATTCTTTAAAAGTGAGTCCATTTCATCTTGCATTGCTGCAAGCCATAGTTTGGAATCCTTAGAAGACACTGCTTCTTCAAAAGATTGAGGTTCAAATAAAATAGGATCAGAATATGTAAAAGCAGACACAAAATCAGGATCCTCAAACCTAGGAGGAGGTCTAATCTCTCTTCTAGGTCTATCCCTAGCCAATTGATAATTTTCTAGATTAGTTTCAACTTCAGGAATATCATCAGATTGTGGTTCAGTGCATGCAGGTTCATGTTCATGTTCAGGATTGACATTAGGAGACTGTGGGGGTTGCTCCACCTGAAACTGAGTATTGGGCAGGCCATTTTCATCACCTAAATGGTCTGCACTCAGCTCAGTAGTTATAAAATCTTTTTCTTTAACAGGATCAGTCAATTTTTCATTTTTGCAAGGAAAATCATTTTCATTAAAGACCACAGACCTACTCAAAATGACCATGTATCCTCCCTGATCCCTAACCCATAACCTATAGCCCTTGACTCCTTATCCATAACCAAGAAAGACACATTTTAAAGACCTGGAGTCAAGTTTAGTTTCAGAATGGTGTGAGTAGGCAGCACAACCAAAAACTTTTAATTTTGAAAAGTCAGGAAGATAATCATTCCAGATTTGATCTGGAATCTTAAAATCAATAGCACTACAGGGAGAAAAATTTATCAAATAGGATGCAGTTTTGACTGCTTCACCCCAAAAATTTTTAGGCAAATTTGAATCAAGTAGGAGACACCTAGTTCTTTCAAGAAGTGTCCTATTCATTCTTTCAGCAACCCCATTTTGCTGTGGACTGTAGGCAACAGTCCTATGCCTAAGAATACCTAAAGTGTTACAAAAAGAATCAAACTCTTGATTACAAAATTCTAAACCATTATCAGTTCTAATAGTTTTGACTCTTTTTCCTTTCAAATTTTGAACTAAGGTGATCTAGTTTTTGAAAACAGACACAGTAGCATCCTTAGTTTTTAACAAATGCACCTAGGATTTCCTAGAAAGTCATCTACTATAAGAAGAAAATATCTGAAACCTGAAACTGAACCCACAGGAGCAGGACCCCACAAATCAGCATGCACATATTCAAGCACATCAGAAGATTTATGAACACCTTTACCAAATGAACTTCTTTTCTGTTTGCCTAACACACATTTTTCACAGAAGTCCAGTTTATGCAATACATCATTACCAAATACACCTTTGGTCTCAAGTAGCTTAAGTCATTTTTGACCTATGTGTCCTAGTCTTTTATGCCATAACTCAGTTTTATTCAAATCAGACACAACATTAAAAGACTTAGCATAAACAGGCAAGGCATTCAACATATAGATCCTATTAATTTTGGGAGTACTCACAATCAAGCGTTTATTTTTGAAAATACTCAAAAAACCATTTTGCATTCTGATCTCAAAAGATTCAGAATCTAAAACTCCAAGTGAAATCAAGTTCCTTTTCAAATCAGGAACATATCTGGTTTTATTCAAAGTAAGACTTTTGTTATTTTCAAGATGTAACAAAACATTTCCAATACCTTTCACATAACAAGAAATATTATTTCCTAGTTTCATAGAACCAAAACAATCATTACTGAAATCAGCAAACATATCTTTTTCAGGACACATGTGAAAGGTGCAACCAGAATCTAAAATCCATTCATTCTTATTATCTGACTCGGTAGTGACATAAACCACCCCATTATTATTATTATCTTGCACTGCAGCCTCAGTCTGATTACTGATTCCCTGTTCATTTTTACTTTTAAAACAGTATTTAATATGATGTCCAGGTTGGCCACAATAAAAGCAAATTCTAGGTGGTTTATCTATAGTTGCAGTACCAGCATTATTATCCTGAGATCTAAAGTTGTTCTGGTTTCTGAAATTATTATAATTTTTAGCATTATTATCTTGATTTCTGAAACCAGACTGACTCTTAAAGTTACTGTCTCTAGGCCTATTGAAGTTGCCCTTATTTTGAAAATTTCCTTTTACAGGCTTGTTATTCCAATCCCTATTATTGCTAGAAGTATTCCAATTTTTATTGAAATTTGTTCCAGCCTTGTTCAGCCTAGGAGTTCTTCTTCCTAGAGGTACCTATCACATTATAGGCTTCCTTAGGACTGTGTTTAAACTCTAACTCTTTATTCTTAAGGGATGTATGGACTATTTCAGTGGTCAACTTCTGCCCCCCATACTCTAAAGAATTCCTCAAATCTTTAAACTTATCCCCCATATAGCATTCAGTAAACAAACAGCTTTTTGTTCATCAGTAAGTTTTTCATCACAGTTTAATAGACTTTGTGTGATCTTAGTAAACCTACTCATGTTCTCTTCTACATCCTTAGATGGATCAAATTTAAAAGAGAAATATTGTTTCCAAAGAAAGCACATATCAGGCAAAGACACAGTATCATAGAGTTCTTCCAATCTATCCCATAATTCTGATGTAGTTTTATGTCTAATGACATTATCAGATAAGTGTAAAAATAAAGTGCTCCATGCAGTTTCATCCATTTCAAGTTGTTTGTCCTGAGGGGTATCAAGGGGCCAGAATTTATCAATTGCCTTAGCACGTTTCATTTGAAGTAGTAAAGCTCGCATTTTTTAGCTCCAGAGGTTGAAATCCCCTTTGCCATTCCATATTTCAACATCTACCTTAACAGTAGCCATTGAAATAATGACCAAGATTTTGAAAATATTTCAAGTTATTGAGCTTTAGTAGTTCAAAGAACAAATAATTAGGCAGTAAACAATAATGCATGTCACAATCACAAAGTAAGACAATATCACAATGTCAAGAATTTATATTCAAGAAAGTTCACTAATATTCAGAACACAGTATTCAGTGAACAAAGTAATCAAGGTGATCACAATTTAACAACTAATTATTCAATCAAGAAAATATACAAAAAAAACAGTATACTGATAAAACTGTTCTTCCAGTAAATCCCTCAACCTATACTGGATATTCCCACACTCCCTCAGATTCCCGGATTCTCAATGAAATCCTGGACAAAGGTAAGCTAGGGGTCCTAGTTATAGGCTTCAACGGAGAGATTTGGGAGAGAACAGGAAAATTTGAAAGACAAATTTACAGTATAGGATTGCAGTAATTGAATAATATCACCTGATTGCAGAATTATATTAAGCTATAGCAGCTTCCACAATGAGTCAGAATCCCAGAAGTCCAGGGCCACAAAGTACCAAAATCAATTGTACACCACAAAGAATTAATCCACAAAGAAATATCACCAAGTATCCACCACCAAGAATCAACCACTAAGAATCAATGTAGGATCTATGTGTGACCAGAATATTTTATAAAAAAAAAAAAAAAACTGTGTCTCAAGATCCTCTGAAATATAGACTCAGAAAAAAAAGATCCAGATATACAAAAATTTTCAGAAACCTTAATTTAAAATTGGTTTCAAAAGAACAAAATCCACGAATTTTAGAAGATTTTATATAAAAATCCTTAAAAAAAAAATTTGAATCTGAAAGATTTTAAACAAAATTTTCAGAAATCAAAGAGATATACTATTAGGGTTTGAAAAATCAACTTAAGAAAATAAGAAATTTCTTAAAAGTTTAAAACGGTTCAGAAACCCTAAAATCGTTTGAAGAAATCAAATCCGTTCCAGAAACCCTAAAATTAAAAATTTGAATCTTACCAGATCTGAGTCAAATCCACCGATTTTCCAAAGAACCCTAAGGCTTTGATACCACTGTAAGGATTTAAGGCTCAGAATCAAACCACAAAGTACAAGAACAAAATCTTAACCACGAAGAAATAATGAAACTTTTCCAGAAACTGTAAAATTACAGAAACATATATCAAACCCCAAAACATACAAAACTACGAGAAACTCTAGATTTATATAAAGAACCACAAAGAAAAACAACTGAGTTACAGAAAATTTTTCCAAACTCAATGAAAACGTATACTGATCAACACAAATCAGTATCAAATCACAACCACTAAGATATTACAACTTAAATCTGTATTTTCTGGTAGAAATGTAAAGAAATCACGAAGAACACATAAGGCGATGAAGAGTCGCCTCCCAGAGAGGAAATTAGGGCTTTAGATGAGAGAGAAGAGTTTGGATCAGAGTAATGAGTATTCAGAACGTTTCCTTCCTTATCTTCACAAGTGGACGTACAGGATCAATCAGATTGGATCTAACGGTATAAAATAAGGCGGTGGTAGATAATGGATCAAGAACCGGGTCACAGCAATGAGCTCAAGCTGGAAATAGTTTGGGCTGCTTCAACTGGACTAACCACTTGGGCTAATACCGGTCCATTTTGTTTATTTAGTTCAATTGCCCAACATTTCTGATTTTCGCGAGCTAGAGAATGAAAAGAGAGGGTTTCGTGTATTTATAGACAAAAAGTTAAAGCTAAGGCATGTTTGGGAGAATTTATAAGCTCTAGTTTTAGCTTAATATGTATTTCATACATTATTTTATCTATTTAACAATTAATTATACGTATATACACTCAAAAATGTATTTTAGATACACAATACATGGCCAACAAGTAATAGGATAGCTGGTGGTTAATGTACGCAAATTTTCACACATGCACTTGAAATGAGGAAATATCATGCCAAGAAGCTCTCTTCAGATCGATATTTGGAGTTCGAATCGTTGTCCGTTATTGGTGTTCTTAGTACCGTTGTGAAGATCATGTTTCGGGCTTCAAGGAAAGTACACATGCAAAAGAAATGAGATAGTCTACAGGTCGTGGTGATCACTCAAAGATAGCTGCATGAAACAGTTTCAACACTTTAGGCAAATTTTGGGTTTATCACATTTTCCATCCTATCCGAGTAGGTGACTTTCACTCTATATTTGAAGTGGTTCCTAAACCCGATTGAGGTAAAACTGAATGCCAACTTGTTCATCTAATTGAGGTCTATAAGACTATATATCATGCCAACTCTATATGTCAATATACGCAATTTACTATAGCCTCATATTCACTACTCTATCAATGGCAAAATAGTAATTCAAGTGAATCTACTCTATCAATGGCAAAACATTAATTAAAGTGAATTCTTCTAATTGTTTCGGTTTAGTGCCCTATCTATGAAACTCCTCTTAAATGAGTCCTAATGTTATTCCTAACTCTGCTTGGTGCTATAAAAGGCTCTAATTTCATCAATCTAGGTATACATCTCGAAATTTTTCCCATAAGCTTATCATAATTACTCATAGATAGGAATTCTCTAGGGAAAATTTAAATTCATGACGAATGTAGGGATACGAAATTCTCGAGGTGTTACAGTTGAAATCTTCTATGGGCTTGAATTCCATTCCATGTCCTGTAAGCAACCATATATCCCTATAAATACCTAGGCTTTTGCATCAAGTCCTCACAATTGAGAATCAAGGAAAGAAACGCTGCTAAAATAGTTTTTCATTTTCAAAACCCTAGGCAAGGAATTCATACTAAAACTATGTTTCAATTATGGACCGATTGTAATCCATTGTTGATCTCTTCTCTTGTTCGGGAAGAGTCTACTTAGTAATATAATAGGGTATTTTGATTAAAAAAAAAAAATCTGTTTCAATTCATCCTTCTCATTTTCAAACATTTTTTGTCAAAGCTCCTTATCAAAATATATGGTTTTGGATCAAAGTAATCAAGAAAATTAAGTTTCAGCCTCTGAAAATACGCTTGGTGTCGACAGCTGGATATTCGGTGTCAATACTAAACGAAGAATATGAACATGGTGTAGACATCTGGGCTCAAAACTATGAAAAATAACTTTGACATTTTGATGCCAACACCGAAACAGTTGGTTTCGACACCTAACAGGCAGCACAGCAGCCTAACTTCATTCAGCCATAACTTTTATTCTATAACTCTGATTTGAGTCCCATAAAGTCCATTGAACTCTATTTGAGATGATAATAAGTGCTTTATTAACACTTATTTAGTTCACTTGCTATCCTACTTTGTTATTGGTTTGATCCTATTTCAATAGTTTTTAATGCATTTTCATGTTTTGTGTTGGGTAGGATCACAAAGAATAAAAAAGAAAAGAAAAGAAAAAGGACCAAAATGATGAATCATGGAAAGCTTGATAGCAAGATCTACAAATCAAACCAAACGAAACTTCGAGGACATGTTCGAAGGGCTCCAAATCAATAATGGCATGTGGGAAGAAGATTAGAGGCAAAATTTATGGTCAAAGAAAGTTTGTGGTGAAGTTGGAAATCAAAAAACCCGCAAGGATTGTGATCCATAATTTTAGTCAGAGATTGAATCTCAATTTTTCTATAGAATAAGTTCAAATTTGGGAAGATCTATTTCATAAAGAATTATATATCTTTGAGTCTTCTTTGTAACGCATTTTGAATCACCATAATCGGACATTGGAAGAGAAAGTTATGACTAAAACATTAAGCACAGGCGCTGATCAGCAGAGGTTCACTTATGGCCATAAATGACAAAGTTACGGCCGTAACTTCCAAATTCTGAAAATTTCCAGTAACCCATTTACGGCCGTAAAGATTAAAGTTATGGCCGTAACTTCAACGCGGAATATTTTCCTAATTGGAATCAAAACCTATCTTTGGTATATCTTCTTGGCCACTCTAGGGAACGAATTTAGAGCTATAAAAAGAGGAAAATCACTACATAATAGAGGCAAGAAAATAGAGAGGAAAATTAGAGATTAAAAGAGAGAATTCTTGGAACTCAAGCAAGAAGCATCAATGGAATTCATTGAGCAAATTGAAGATTTCACCACAATTATGATGGGATAAGTTTTCTCGTCTTGTTTAAAAGGGAAATTGTGTCAATTTAATTATGTTATCTTCTTTTCCTACAAACAAGTAACGTTGTATCTATTCCTTTATTTTAATTGTTGGATTATTATGTTTTGAATATTCAATTGAGTTTATTTGATCAATAGTTTAATTTGGCCAATTGGATTATTGATCTTTGAACTCATGAATATGCTATATTTAAATTCTTGATCCGTAATTGTCATTGAATCTTTACTTTAGTAGAAAATAAATCTCGTGCAGGCTTAGTAATAATTCAACTTGTATAGATTAATTCAAGCTTGTGAAATTAACGATCCAATTCAATTTATTCTTCTAAATTTTCATACTACTCATACATTAAATCCTAAGAGCTTGTTTAGGATTGTCCGTGGCTAGAATTGGTTCGAAGAGCTTGTTTTGAATCAATACATATAAGGAAGAATTTAGATAATCAGACCTTGTTGATTATTTATGATTGCTAATTGAATTAGGGATAGAAACACGTTACAAGGAAATGTATAACATTAATTGAGGGCACAACCGAACCCAAGAACAAGATTTCTTCTCATATTAATTCTCTAGTCCTATTTAATTATTTATTTTATTCATAATTTTCATTCAAATAATTTTCGAACAACAAAACCCTCAATTCTATTCTAATTGATCGAACAACTATTTTTAGTTCACTGTTCCTCGTGGGATCGACCCTTACTTCCATTACTACATTCTTAGTAATAGTGAACGAGAAAATTTATTTATTATTTTGGTGCGTCACGACGCACATCAGATGATCTTTTTGATGATATATTATACAACCTGTGTAGATTTATGTTCTATGATTTATGTAATTATTTCTCCACATACTTCATGCAAAGCTAGTTGAAAGACTCTTATTCCAAAAGAAAACTATTCTAGGAGCTGTTCGTGGATCTAATCATCTATTAAATTTTGAGTTGAATATGTTTATATGAATTATATGACTATAAGTGAGTCAGTTATGTATATTTGAATTATATGTTTTCATTATAAGTGAGCGGAGTATCTTATTTTGTTTGAATATGCCTATATAAATTATATCGTTTCATTAGATGTGAGTTGAATATGTTTATTTGAGTCATTTATTTAATAAAGTGAGTATTCGAAACACCTTTTATCTGTTGCATAATATGATAAAACGTTTTGATGAAATGGGATTCAGTTCGTTTTTTTAAATGCAATGGTATTCGATGGATGGTGAATCATAAAGAAAGTTTTTGCATGAGGATTATAAATTTGAGCTCTAACCCCCTCGATAATCAATGTGTTATATGGGATATCGATGTTGGTTGTGAGAATCTTGCAACTCCAAGGTTTCCATGAATGACATGGAGATCTAGTAACCATGTTGGGGTCGAATAGGGTGAAAGATGATAGGATGTAGAAGTCTTAGAGGATGAAATAGTCTTATGTAATCTGATTTGTTATGGTCATTTTATCGATATCTGATTTATGAAAATGTTAAGGACTTTGGAGTAGATGAGATAATCTATAATCGGGCCATGGAAGCATGACTTTCAAAAGAACATGCATGTGCATCGACTACTCCTCTTGTTGAGTTATTTGATTTATGATGTGATTTTATATGTTTAATTGAATTAGTTGATTAATGAAGTGAGTAGGGTATGTTTATTTATTTTTTTATAAGACGTAAGTATGTAAAATTGACTTGTATATCTACATGTCATGAATTGCAGTATAGTATGCGGTTATTAATATTGGAAAGTATATATGACATACGGGTCATTGGTGATACGATACTTACGTGATTTCTCAATTACTATTGGCTATTATGATATGGATATGTTTTCTGAGAAGTCGATGATACGGTGCCATCAACATATCATGATCTTATGTATATTTGAATTATATGACAATAAGTGAGTCAAATATGTATATTTGAATTATTTGATTTCATTATAAGTGAGTGAAGTATCTTATGTTGTTAGAATATGCCTATTTTAATTACATCATTTAATTAGATGTGAGTGGAATAGGTGTATTTGAGTTGTTTGTTTAATAAAGTAAGTATTCGACACACCATTTATATGTTGCATAATGTGATAACATGTTTTGATGAAATGAGATGTGGTATGCATTGACATTCGATGGACGATGAATCATAAATAAAAGTTTTTGCATTTCCGTGTTGTTCACTTTAGTCCATAATGCACTTAAAGCCTCCTTATTCACCTCAATTAATCCATTCTTTCGAATTTGAGTTTATAACTGAAACAAGTACAAAATGCAATGAATAATAGAAACATTACAAAATGATGACTCAATTGCTTATTTTGAGAGGCTAAATAAGTTTGGAAAATGCACTTATCTGTCACCTTTAATGAGTATGAGATACCATGCATTGAAAAATAAAGAATAGAAAGAATTTGTCTTCTTGTGTTGGCAGCATCTTTCTGTCAAATCAAATGTTTAAATTGTGCTCTGCTATTGACGAAAATAACATCCCACTGTCTGAATTCTTATATCGGTCTTGCTCATCGTCTTCATCTCTATTATCACTTCCTTGGTCAAATTCTTCTGGTGTCATTTCTTTCTGTGGGCATTCCTGATTTTTTTTTAAAATTATTTTGTTCCTTGAAAATATCCTACCAAAAGATTTATTAATGGCTTCATAGTTTTTCTTTTATATATTCATTCTTCTTTTTCTTAAAAACAATTTTCTTCTTTCGTCTGGATATTCCCTCATTTATTTTGTTTAAGTCCTGGCGATCTTTAACTTGGGATAATAACTTATTAATGGAAACAATGTCATCATTTGGATCTTGACTATCCTGGAGAATTTCTTTTCCCTTGTCTTGGCTATTTTTTTTACTATCATTTTTCTGAGATGAACTGGAATTGACTGCATCTGCTTCAACTGAGTACTTTACTAAATAATCAAATTACCACTTGGCCGTCCAAGTGTGTCCCAAATAAATTGGGTATGTTCTGGACTATATTGCTGGTTTTGAGTTGTAGGAGAACCAACAGCCCCCTGAGTCTGTTGAACTTTTGGCAAGTTCATAGCCATCAACGGATTTAATAAGTCATTACCAGCTACTGTTAAAGCTGGACTAGCTATTGACTTCTTAGGTTCAATATTACCTTTAGGATAACTGAGTTTTAACTCAATTATTACTTTTTCTAATATGGTAATTTTATTTTGGAGAGTAGATCTTTCTGACAAAAGACTCTGGTTAGATTCATTGATGATCTTAAAATTATTTTGCATGCACTCACAGTGAGTACAAAAAAGGTTTTTGTCTTTACTGGTTGAAAAGTCTAACGGAGGATCTGAGTAATTTTTGAGAGAGAGAGAGAGAGAAATATAAAAAATTAATCAAATATGTTGTATGGCTGAATCTAAGGCTTCTTGTAAATTTGTAAAACTTTGTAAAGAGGATCTTTAAAATCTCTAATGCTCTCTAGAACTTCTAACCATGTATGAAAAACACCAAGTGTCTTCCCTTTAATGACAACATAGAATTTAAACCTATTTCTACTCTGATTAAAATGTTCTGACAATGTATTCATGCATGCAAGAAAATACTTTTGATCTTTTGGGTTTTTGTTGGAGGAAATCCATAAATTGTCTAAAATGCATTTTTCTTCTTTAGAAAGTGAAATATGGGGCAATGCTTTGAATGAAATGTTACTCCAAGGAAAACATAATAACACTTGTGCACCAAATCTCATGCATTCTTGGTAATAGATCTATTATGACTAGATGAATTTTTGAATGATGTTGTAGATGCAAATGAGTTTCTCGAAGGAATCCCTGGTCTTATTGGTGGTCTGGACATCTGTAGGAAAATCATTTAGTCAATATTTATGCAATCTTTATTTTCTATCATCCTACTTAAAATGTCTGCTACTTTATTATCATCCTTTTTTAATCTAATTTTAGCTTATTATAAAAAGAAACTATAGCAGCACAATCTGTTCTTATTGTTATTTCTTTTTTGAAAATAATAAATAATTCCAAACTATCTAAAGCATAATTAACTGCTAGCAATTCTGCATCTATACTACTTAAATTTCCTTTTTCTTTATAACTTCCACTATTATATCTACAAATTCTTTCTGTATTTTTATCTGCGTATTTTTTTATTTACAAATTAAAATTGCTCCTCATCCTAGGATACTTCCATCTGTTTCAATTATTAAATAATTGTATCTAATGCATAGATAATTCTGGCAAATTTTTTATTCTATTTTTAATTTATTGTACTAATGTAATGTCTTCTTGATTAAAAAATATTCGTCCTATTGGTGATGTTTTAAAATATATGGGTCCTGCGATTTTTCCTAAATCTTTTATAAATGGTATTGCATAATTACTAAACCTAAAAGTTTCTTAATTTGTTTTAAGTCTTCTAATTATCTAAGAATTCCAGAGCTTTTTGGGCTATATGAGGTTGAAGTTAAATTTTACCTTCTGTTATATTTACTCCTAAAAAATCTATATATTCTTTAAATAAAACCATTTTCTTTTTACTTATAATTAACTCATGCTTAATAAATTCTAAAAAAAACAATTTGTAAATGTCCTCTATGTTCTCTTCTATTTTTACTAAATACTAAAATATCATCTTTATAAACAACTACAATTTGGCAAATTCTTTAGTGCATTTTTTAATCCAAATGGTATGACTAGTCATTCATAATGTCCTTCTGGTCAAGTAAAAGCCGTCCATTTTACAATGTCTGGATGCATTTTAATCTGTCAGAATCCTGACTTTAAGTCAAATTTACTAAAAATATTATAGTCTTGGGTTTTATCAATTAAAACTGTTTGTCTCGTATAATATAACCATCATCTATTATCATTTAATCTTTTGTAATTAATAGACATTCTACTTTTTCCTCTAATAATCTCTGAATGTTTTCTAACAATGAATGCTGCTGATCTATGTGGACATTCTGATTTTCTTATAATTCCTAGTTTTAATAATTCTTCTATATGCATTTTGAGATCTTCTATATCAAGATTAGTGACCTCTATATTTTTTATTCTGATTATATATTCTACATTTTTTATTTTTAATTCACATAGAACTTTGTCTTTTTCCCAATATTTTAAAATTTTTTCTCCTAAAATTTCCATTTTTCTAATTTAGCTATTAAATTCTCAATTTCATGTTCTGTAACTAAATTATTATAAATTTTTTCATTATCTAAAAATTCTATAGGACCAAAATCTAATTCTATTTTTTCTATCTCATCTATTTCTTCTTTGAATGGTTCTTTTTCTATGAGTTGACATTCTTTTTCTTTTTTACAGGGGCAATTTTTTTTCATTATGGGTTCCACCACGCTTCTCAGTGCACTCTGATGGAAAATGTAAAGTTTGTATTGGGCTCAATAATGTGTGTTTCAGGAAATATATGAAGTCTTTAGTTATGGTAACACTCCCATTGTCTTTTAATAAAAAACTTAATCCTATTATAAAATCTGTTTCTTTTAAGTTTAATGGTCTTACCCATGTAGAATATTTTAGTAAAGTTTATTCTATGCTTAGTCCACAATTAGTTTCAAAACTAATTTTACTATTTGGTCTTAATAATTCTGTATATGTATACAAATCTCCATACATTTGTTGAGCATCTATTGGATTTTTGGATTCTACAATATATCTATCTGGAATTAATTTTTTTATTAATTATACAATTACTATATCCTGAATCTATTAATCCTAAACATTTTATAATGTAATCTCCTATTCTTATTTGGCATTTGAGTTTAATACTTCTAAGTTTTTCTGAATTACATATTACCTAAACATAATATATTTGTAAACATTCTAAATTTTGTTCTGGTTCATCTATTATAATTCATTTATCTTTACTATTAGTTTCTAAGATTTCTATCCTTTTTATTAATAATTTTTGCACATATCTTTTAGGTTTTCAATTCTTCTTCTTAAAATTCTTATTTTAGAAATTTATATTTGTTCTCTAGTAATTTTTGATTTTATTTCTTCTTTATTAATTATTCCATAATTTTCTAAACATTTTATACAGGCTTCTTTATAACATTCTAAACATTTTTCCCTAAGCTTTCTAATTAGATGCCAATTACATAAAAAAAAAAAAAAAAAAAAAAAAACATGCTATGTTATCCGTTCCTATAATTTCTGCCAATTATGTACACAGGCTTCTATTATAGTTTCGACTAAATTAATTTCTTCTTCAGACTCTGAATCTTCATTAATTTTTAAGTTTGAAAATTCATCTATAATTTCATAATCAGATTCCTCATGCCCTAATTCTAATTTATCTTTTATAGATAGTATGCTATATATGTATTCTTTATGTGAAATATATTCATCTTATTGTATCAAGTCTTAATTTGTGCATTCTATAAGTGTACTTTTTCTATCATAACTATTAATCCTTTTAGGACAAGTAAGCATAATCCTTTTAGGACAAGTTCTTGCTAAATGTTCATCACTATTACAAACAAAACAACTAAGTTTATTTTTATATGTTTTTTCTGGTTTAAATTTCCTAACATGTCTTTTCTCATCTAAATAAGGTTTTCTTTTATTAGATTTCCTGAGAAAGTATATTTTCTTAATTGGTCTTTTATTTTTTTTATATTTTTTCTTATTATTCTTAGAACTTGAGGCTCCATAAGTTTGTGGAGTAAAAATATCTTTACAAAATTTATAATCTGTCCTTTTGAGTTGTTTTTGTAATTGTAATTCTTCACATTTATTTTCTAAACACCTAATTATATGTTGAATTCAATGCCCTATACTACATTGCTTGTCTGGTTGATCTTTCACGGATGGTAAATTATTTCATGATTTTGTTATTTCTAGTCTCAATGGTCCTGATAATTTATGAAATAATTTTTTCCTATATCTTGATTAAATTTTTTTCTTGAAATTGAAGTTAAATAATAATATTCGTTTAAAAATCTTTTAACATATCTACCTTTAGTCCATTTATACAAACTAAGTTGTTCTAAATCTCTCATAGCTTTTCATTGTATACTCATATGTCCTGAATTTGGGTCTGTTTTGTAGAAAACCAATAACATATATGTTTAACCAATTAATCAACTAGAAGAAGAAGAAGAAGAAGAAGAAGAAGAAGAAGAAGAAAGAAAGAAAGAAAGAAAGAAGAGAAGAGAAGGGAGAAAGGAGGCAACCCTAAACAATTTTTCTCATTAATAAAATTGTAATATATAATAGGTTTCTTAATAAAACAAATAAGGAAAACACTAATAATAATGTTAAAACATAAAACACTAAATGTGCTAATTATAATAATTATAATAGAATAATTATTCTAACACCCCCCCCCCCCCCCGGCGATGCACATATTATTTTATGTTTTTTACTCTTTCTCGATTATAATTCTTTGAACATATTTTGGCTGACATCAATAAAAGTAAAGCAAGTTTTTGTTAACCTATATTTATAATCAAGTGTATGTTCTACTCCAATATACAAAATGTATAAGAAATAGGGAACTTTCAGTTATTTCTATTCAAAATTACTAAGTTTCCCCATAACCATTATATAATAGGTAACAAGATTCATGCAACGATTCGACACCCATTTATGTCAACCTCCAAACTACTACTTAAGGAGGGTCATTTATATGCCATTAAAAAAAAATTGTGGTGGCTGATAACGTCATGAAATCTAAAACCACCACTCACAAATACAAACTAATTTTCATTGCGAAAACCCATGTGATTGAAATTTTCGATGACACAATTCCACTCCGTTTGTTTATTTTTAAACCCTTTAATGAGTTGTTGACGATGGAAAGTGTTGAAGAGACCCAATTGTTTGGTATGCATTCATCTGTTTTTTTTCTGTTCTTTTATAGAACGCAGATTTGTAGTATTTGTTGATCAGTTTTTTCCCATTGATTTTCTGCCTCTTGGTAGATGTTATTAGCAAGGTCGTTGCTAGACACACACCACAAAATCAAGAAATGTTTGGACAAGCCACTAAGCTTATTGATGTCGTGCTAGGGGATACCGAGTATATTATCCTTATTTTTTTATAAGAACCAGCTATTATTGCTCACTATTTCCACATTGCACATTACTTTGGTTTCAAAGTGTTCTAATTTATTGACTAGTTACTTTGAGTTGATAAGAACAATTGTGTCAAGTGTACTTTGTGGGGAGAGTATGTGGATCAATTTGTCACCTACATAGATCGTGGTGCTGACAAGCTAATTATCATGAATCTCCAGTTTTGTCGTGCAAAGTTTTTTGGAGGTTGATACTATATTTTTACAACAAACAGTACTTATATTTTAATCTTGTAAAACATGAATTTTAACTTCTTTAAGCTTTCATTCGACTTTGGGCAGGTGAAGTTAGGCTTTCGAATACATATTATGTTACTAAAATGCTTTTGGATAGAGGTGAGGCTGAGATTAATTCATTTCTAAACAAGTATTCTCTAACTCGTATTATTTAATGTTTGATTGTGTATACTCAAGTCTAAAATACACTATCTTACTTATCTTTTATATACCATCTTCCTAGGCTTCTAGAGTCTGGAGAGAATGCTATTGCCATGACGGTTTTGACGGTACCGGACTTCCTAGGTTATACAGTTGCCACTTTCTATTTTCTAATTTGTTTTTTCTTATATATATTTTTTTAAGAATATAAGCCATACGAGGCCCGCTAAAGTTAGTATTTTCTGATTCTACAACAAACTAAATATTAGGTAAAAAATGTGTGTAATTGACCACACTGGAAATGCACAGTTTCTACTTTAGGATCAAGATTGTGGTGAGTTGATCGGGAAAATGCCCTTCAACTTAGAGATGAGTCCACCCAGGTAGCGATGGTTCTATGGAAAGATATCTAAGTTAAATTTAAAGCGACTGATTTGATTTTACATTCATTGTGACTAATGTAACATCTATAATTTGTAACGAAAGTCTGAGATTGGAACAAATCCAGTCAAGATAGAAGCATTGTTGGAGAAAAAAATATTGTTCGGGGTGCAAGTCGAAAAAGAGAACATTAGTATTCAAACTAACGTGTACACTGTTCTAAGGATTTCTTGTGACCTTGATTTGATTTCAAAATATTTTTCCTAATATTTAGACAGTCAGTTTGGTCTATTATCAACCAGAGCATGGAATACTAAATTTGAAATGTTGTTTGTAAGAATTTGTGGTTTAGCTCACCGATAATTCGTTGTATCTATTGAAAACAAGAGTTCAATATCTATTTGAAGCTAGGGAAGTCAAGTTATGAGGATGAGAAGGTAGACAATTAATCCCTTCATTTAAAATGAAATTATGCTTATTGAAATTCTTCAGTTCCACTTATTTGGTGCTAACATAAGCTTTCTCAATTTTTTAAGGTTTTGTCTTCTAATGATGAGGTTAGTACACCTAAGAAGATGTAACCAAGGATTACTACCTCAGATGTGCTGCTGGACGATCCTTCACTCAAGAGAAGAACATAGTAGTTATTAAGCAAGAGGATGAATGAAGTATCCAGATGTGTTTTAATGCTTTGTCTTAGCTAAATATGTTTTTGTTTGGGATTTAGCTAGTTTTTGAAACACTTAGGTCATAGTTTCTCTTTATTTTGTTAGGCTATGCTGTCTTCAAAAACATATTATGCTTGGTTCATATGTTTTGGTATGAAGGTCTTTTATTTTGATGTTGATTTGGACTCGTGGTTAATCCACGTATTTTTAAAATTATGTTGCCATTTTAATCATTTGATGGTGTATCTTATCTCCGTATTATGTGTTCGAATATTTAAGCATTCAGATTATGTAGATAAAAAAGATACAAATTAGAGGCCATTAATGGAAGGCATTAACCATATTGCAAAGTGAATACGTGCAAATTTAATATCAAGTGAATAAGAAATCGATGTCAAACAAAAAATTGAATGTTATATCAAATGAGATCGATGTAACTAATTCCAATGAACGAAATGTCAATCTACAAAATTGTAAGTATTTGTTAATATTGTCATATTTGTCGTTTATTCACGTCAAAAGCTTTATCTTCTTTCTAATAACTTTTTTTTTCTCCCTTTTCAGTAGCAATATCTGTTGACGACAATTGTGAAAGCGATGGTAAGATCCTCAAAATATATACATATGTTCACAGTCATCGTAACATATGCTTATATTACATTATTACATGTTGTACTTTTCACAGATAGTGATTTGGAATCTATGTCCGGCAATCCATCTTATGGTACGCTTATATTATAACATAAATATAGCACATATGTTCAAAATATTTTTGACATATGTTTATTTCCTTCATGTGTTGTATTTTTGTAAATAATTTTATATCTATGCCAAGAATTCAGACTATATTTAGTTAAACTGTCAATTACTTAAATGGAGTGCAAAGAAAGTACTAGAGCCTTTAAAAAAGCACCGAAAAACGGATAACATATATATATATTATGAAATCAATTGACCACTCGGAAAATTTTGGTAAACTTATTGAAATTTAGTTGATGTTTACGTACTAAAAAAATGCAAGTACACTTTTCGTGTTTACAATTGCTGGAATTTAGTAAAGTTATTATACTTTATTCGATTTTTAAGCACTGTAACTTACTACATAACTATTCATTGAATGTCATATATTGTTTACTTAGCCATGTCCTAATGCTAATGATTTTATATCTATAGAATATGTGGATATTGGTGATCCAACATATAGGTGTGAATTTTGTGGTGCTCTATTTTGGTACGAAGAGAGACAAAGTCGATATTATAACTCTCGAAATCCAAAGTGCTCTTTATGTTGTATGCAAGGGAAGATTCAACTCCCACCAATGAAAAGGCCACCACAAGTATTGTATGATTTAATATTTGGACTGAGTGATAGGAGCAAACACTTTCTCCAAAACATCCGATCATACAATATCATGTATTGTTTTACGTCGATGGGAGGAAAGATTGACTCGAGCCAAAACGAAGGGGATTCTCCTCCGGGTTTTAGATTGGTCAGAATTACCATTTGATCGAGAGTTTGTTGCCTCCTAAAGGTTCACCACCTAAGTTTGCATAGCTATATATTTATGACACGGAGAATGAAGTTGCAAACAGAATATGTTCTGTTAGGTATTTATTTTGCTTATTTATAACACCGACATATTAAATTAACAAGTGTTGCAATGTGATCTAGTATATTGATTTTTATTTGGTGTGACCTGTATTTCCAGGCAAAGGAATGACATAAACAGCCTCCACGCAATGATTGTTTCTGATTTGAAGGCCATGTTGGATGAAAATAATGTGTTGGTTAAGTCATTTAGAATGGCTAAGGATAAAATGGATGAAGAAGGATATTCAAATGTCAAACTAATGCTAATTGGTAGAAGGGGTGGGCATGCAAGAAGATACAATTTTCCAACGGTTTCTAAAGTTGCTAGATTAATTGTCGGTGATTTTGACACATCTTTGGGTGATAGTGATATATTAGTAGAAACACAAACAAGGGAATTGAAGCACGTAAATGAATTGGATGCTTCATACCTTGGTCTACAATATCCTCTACTATTCCCTTATGGTGAGGATGTCATAGAGAAGACATTCCCTTCACGAATCTGAAAACAAATAACCCAGAGGAAGAAAGAAAGTAAGCATTAGAGAATTATTCACATATCGATTACATGAAAGGGATTGTGAGCAATCGACTATTTTATACTCGCAGAGACTTTTCCAACAATTTGTTATGAATGCATATACGATGATTGAGTCTGCAAGACTGACATATGTTGGAACACATCAAAAGCAGTTGCATTGTGAGATGTACAGCGGGTTAGCTGATGCACTCCTACGAGGTGAAACAAATCCGTCAACCCAAGGAAAGAGGGTTATATTACCTCCTTTGTTCACTGGATGTGCTCGATACATGATTGAGAATTATCAAGAGCAATGGCCATATGCAGATAGGCCGGATATCCAAATTTATTTATAACATTTACATGTAATCCAAAATGGCCAGAGATAGTGCACTTTGTTGAAAGAAAAGAGCTTAAGCCTGATGATCGGCTTGATATAGTTTGTCGAGTATTTAAGGTAATGTTGGACGCTCTGATCAAAGATCTTCCTCAGAACAAAATTTTTGGAAGTGTTAGAGCATGTAATACTTGAAATTTGTTAATGAATTATATAATACCTATTAAAAGACTGATTTAAAGTTTTCATTATTATGATATTATTATGAATCAGTTGTGATTAACTTTCTTTCAAAATTGAACATATTGCAGTAATATATACTGTCGAATTCCAAAAGTGTGGATTACCACATGCATACATCCTACTTTTTCTCTAGAGAAGATAAGTACCCAACTGGGGATAACATTGATTGAATTATTTTAGCAGAAATTCGTGACAGAGATTATGATCCAAGTTATTATGCTGCAGTGCAGAATTTTGTGGTAGTGCTAGAAGAAACTCTTCATGCATGTCGGACGATGGATATACAAAAGCATTTCCCAAAAAAAATTACTGAGTTCACTACTGTGGAAGAAGACGAATACCCAGTATATACACGGAGAGATAATGGAAGAATAGTACTGAAGAATGGTGTTGATCTCGATAATAGATTCGTTGTGCCACACAATCATTACTTGTTATTAAAGTACGGCGCTCACATGAATGTTGAGTGGTGCAATCAGTCTCGATCTATTAAGTATCTTTTCAAATATGTCAATAAGGGACACTATTGTGTTACCGCATCTTTTTATCGGAGCACATGTGATGATGAATTTGGGAAAAATGTGGATGAAGTGAATATGTACTACGACTGTAGATACATTTCACCTTGCGAGGCTGCATGGAGTGTATTTGGATTTGAAATTCATTACAAGGACCCTTCTATTGAGTGGTTGAGTTTCCATCTTCCATATCAGAAGAATGTAATTTTTTATGATTCTGATCCACTTGATGTTGTTTTCGATCGGCCATCTTTTAACCAAAGCACGTTTTTGGCCTGGATGGATGCCAATAAATAAAATCCAGAGGCTAGAGAACTAACTTATGCCGAATTTTAAATGAAGTTCCTTTAGAAACAATCGACGCGAGAATGGCAACCGAGAAAAATGAGATTCTCAATTGGACGGATTTTCTATGTTCCTCCAGGAAGCGGGGAAATGTACTACTTGAGATGTCTTCTCAAAATTGGCCGTACACGCTATGATGATATAAAATGCATTAACAGTACTCAATACACTTCCTATAGCGATGCTTGCTATGCATTAGGGCTGTCAGATGATGACAAGGAATATACCGATGGAATTATTGAGGCAAATCATTGGGCATCTGCACATTGTTTGAGAAATCTATTTGCCACGTTGTTGTCATCGAACTCTTTCGACATGAAGTAGTTTGGGAGAAATGTTGGATATATTTGTCGGATGATATTTTATACACACAACGTACCATTCTACAACATCAAGGTATGGTTCTGATAAGTGCATTTTATGCACTTATTTACGTGCTTAAATTAGGATTTTATATAGTTATTTGAGAATAATGGCTACTAATTTATCTATCATTTGTACCTATTTCAGTTTTATTTCGAAATCAAGAGAATGGAGCAATTAGAGGAAAGAATGATCAAAAGAGGAGGAAATTGAATAAAAATTGAGCAAAGCAAGAGTGCTGGACGCAGAACATGGCTAAAGAAGGAGCATCGTGGAAGAAAAGATGAAATCGAAGATTTTCAAAAGTTCAAGGATCAAATTGTTTCAATCAGAAGATGGGGACTTGAGGAGAAATAAAGGATGAGGACCAAGTTGCAGAATTTAAAAGATAAAAAGTGCAGCCGAAAATTTAACCGTGCGGCCGCACGGTTAAATAAGGCATACGGCCGCACGAGGTGAAAAACAGGCGACTGAAAGTTGGCTTTTCGAGGCTGCGATCTCACACTTTTGTACCGTGCGGCAGCACGGTAGTATCGACTGGGCCACTGGTGGGCTTTTCACGCGAATTCTGATTTAATTCACCCCTTTTCACCTAGGTCAGAGGGGGGCATATATATAGAACAGAACACACGAAATTGGAGGATTCATTCTTGACCTAATACACCAAGAAGCACATCAAAGTTTTGGAGAGCAGATTTGTGAAGATTCATACAAAAATTCTTGAGATTTTCATATTCTAGGTGATGAAGTTCTTTTATATTTGTGATTTTCTATTAACCATGTATTTAGGCTAATTCTCCATTGTGCTAGGATTATGATGAAGTCTTAGAGAATTATTTCATGCTTTGGTTTACTTAATCTTATGACAATTGGTACTTTGAGTTATTGATTCGTATTTATTTTCATCTATAATTTTGATGCATGAATTATATGATGTATGTGGTGAATTTTTATGATCGAAAGAGTGGAATTTCACTAGACTTGAATCAATAGCCATAGGGTTCGATAGGGATAGAAATATACCACTATGTCCTATGTGATGTTTTCATGTTTTGCTCGTTTAATTCTTTCCTAAATAATTGCATTCATCATAGAAATATAGGTGGACTGTAATTAGGAAAAGGCTTAATTCTTGTTCGAAAGAGAGTTTTAGGCATTATAGAAACATTGATCGTCAATAATATACCTTGTCTTGGATTATTTGAATCAACGTGTGAAATATCAATACTAAGGTGGATTCTAAATCCTAGCACTTCATTCACATATATTTGTTAAACAACTCTTGAAAATTCCATTTACTTATTTATTTGATCATTAATTTTAGATTTCTTTGGTAACTTGGTCTAATCATTTAGAATCTCTTATAAATCACTGGATATTCATTCGTTTCGGTTAAGGTTAATAATTTAAGAAAATAAATCTAACCAATCCTTGTGAGAACGGCATTCGGACTCAAATCCATTGTATTACTTTTTCGATACCGTACACTTGCGGTAAGAGTCAAAATTAGTCGATCAAGTTTTTGGCGCCGTTGCCGGGGATTGTAGTCTAGATTTATTCTTAGGTTATTTTCACTAATTCGAACTTTTAGATTTATTTAAATTTTTCTTATTCATTTCAGTTCAGACATTTTCCTTCATTTGTTTCTCGCAGATTTGTGTATGCAAAGTTCGAGACACGGAGATCTTCTAGAAGTTGACCCTGAAATAGAACGCACTTTTCATCGCAAACTAAGAGAGGCAAAATTAGCAGAAAAACAACAAAAACAGCAAGATATGGCAAACAACTTGGGAAATCAAGAATTGCAAGTGCAAGATGAAGGAAACATGCTAGTTGGGGACTTTATGACTCCGCAGATAATTCAAAATCAGTCAAGTATTGTCTACCCTCCATTTGGTCAACCAAACTTCCAGTTAAAAACAAATGTTATCCATTTATTTCAAAATGGACATCAATTTATGGAAGAGCCGACAAGAATCCGTACACCCATGTGTCAAGGTTTTTAGAGCTTTGCCAACACTTCAAGTTTCAAGGGATATCAGATGGTGCCATCAGACTTCGTCTTTTTCCACATACTCTGAGAGATAGAGCTTTAGAATGGCTAGATTCTCGACCTACAGCTAGCATAACAACGTGGAATGATCTGGCTCAGAAGTTC
Source organism: Ligustrum vulgare (assembly GCA_963555705.1). Taxonomy (NCBI): domain Eukaryota; kingdom Viridiplantae; phylum Streptophyta; class Magnoliopsida; order Lamiales; family Oleaceae; genus Ligustrum; species Ligustrum vulgare. The sequence continues at coordinate 14,036,895 of OY743186.1, read as the reverse complement.
TGTACAAAATTCTTCCCACCAGTAAAAATTGCAAACCTCAAGCACGACATATCAGTATTTCAACAACATGATGCAGAGTCGTTTGATGAGGCATGAAACATATTTAAAAACATGCTCAGGAAGTGTCCTCATCATGAGATTTCGAGGGAGTGCAAGTACAGTATTTCTACGCAGGTTTGCTACCTCAATTCAAAAGTCTAGTAGACTCATCATCTAATGATTCACTTTCTACTAAGACTATTGATGAAGCATTGGAGCTGTTTGAAAGAATTGCTAACACAAATGCAATGTGGGCCTCGGACCGAGTAATCCAAAAGAGACCTGCTGGAGTGTATGAAGTGGATAATTATACAGCCCTATCTGCAAAAATCGACTCTTTGGTAAATAAGGTGGAAAGCATAGCAATGGCTGGAAATCCAATGAAGAATGCCAGAACACTTTGCGAAGAATGTGGTGTAGACCATAACACTTCAGATTGTCCTATCTTAGTTCAGCTACCAGAGCAAATTGATTTTGTTCAAGGAGGTAGTCGTCCACAAAATAATCCATATTCAAATACGTACAATCCAGGGTGGCGAAATCATCCTAATTTTGGATGGAGGGACAATCAAAATACAGGAAGACCACAACAACCTATGTACTAGCAAGAGGAGAAGAAGTCTTCAATTGAGGATCTACTTGGGAAATTTATCGAGAAAACAGAGCAGTATATGGGAAAAAATGATCAGTTTATGAGAAGGACATAGACTACACTTCAAAATCAACATGCAGCCATAAAGAACTTGGAAACACAGGTGGGGCAGATGGCGATAGCTATTTCAGGGAGACAGCAGGGTACTCTACCTAGTAACACAGAAATAAATCCTAGAGAGCATGTGAAAGCCATTACTACTAGAAGTGGGGCCCAACTGCCAGAGATCGGTGTTAAACAATCAACTACTAACCAGGATAAGGGGGTAGAACAAGAAATAGAGCAGAATCGAGCATCGGAAAACACGTCTGAAACAAAGGATGGGGCAAGTAAGATGAAATCACCAATTAAGCCATACGAGACTCCAATTCCTTTTCCACAGAGGTTAAAAAATCAAAAGATAGACAAACAGTTCGAGAAATTTCAAAGCATCTTCAAAAAGATCCATATCAACATCCCCTTCGCAGATGCACTTGCGCAAATGCCGAGTTATGCAAAATTCATGAAGGACATCCTAACACACAAAAGAAAGCTGGAGGAAAATGAGACAGTGATGCTTTCAGAGGGCTGCAGTGCTAGACTGCAAAATAAACTTCCACCGAAATTAAACGATTCAGGGAGTTTTACTATACCTTGTAAAATTGGAAATTGTCATTTTGATAATGCTTTATGTGATTTAGGAGCAAGTATTAACTTGATGCCATTCTCTGTTTGCAGGAAACTGGGTCTGGGGGAACCAAAACCAACAACTGTGACTTTACAGCTGGCAGACCGATCAATCACATATCCACGAGGAATAATTGAAGACATTTTGGTAAAGGTGGAGAAATTTATTTTTCCAACCGATTTTGTTGTGTTGGATATGGAAGAAGACAAGAATGTGCCATTGATACTGGGGAGACCATTCTTGCGGACTGGGGGTGAGATCATTGACGTGGGAAAAGGACAGCTCAAGTTGCAGTTCAACAATGAGGAAATCACATTCGATGTATATAAAGCAATGAAGTACCCTACCCCATCAAGTTCATGTTACCGAGTCGATGTTATAGATGAAGCAGTACAGGAAGCAATAAGGGAAGTATTTAGCTGGAAGAATCCTTCTGACTCCTTTGAAGAAATCATCATGAATTCAAGCTCCATAAATTCTCTATCAAAAGAAGAGCTTGAAGCGTGCAAGAAATTTTTGGCTAACCCTCCATATAGACGCAGAACACATTTTGAGGAATTGGGGATAAGTTCTACAAAGCCACTTCCATCTATTCAGCAGCCTCCAAAGTTAGAAATCAAGCAGTTACCACCTCACCTTCGTTATGCATACTTGGGGGAGTAGTCTACTTTACCTGTCATAGTGGCGAGCTCTATTACAGAAGTCGAGGAAGAGAAACTACTTGGAGTTTTGCGGGATCACAAAAGGGCTATTGGGTGGACCATTGCTGACATAAGAGGCATTAGTCCAGCAATTTGCATGCACAAAATACTGATGGAAGACAAATTTAAACCAACGGTGGATGGGCAAAGGAGGCTGAACCCAAACATGAAAGAGGCGGTTAGAGCAGAAGTGATGAAACTGTTGGATGCAGGAATCATTTATCCCATATCAGATAGTGGTTGGGTCAGCCAGTTCAAGTTGTACCAAAGAAAGGGGGAATCACAGTAGTGCCAAATGAAAAGAACGAACTAATCCCCACGAGAACAGTTACTGGATGGAGAGTTTGCATAGATTATCGTAAACTCAACAATGCAACAAGGAAGGATCACTTTCCCCTTCCATTTATTGATCAGATGTTGGAAAGATTAGCAGCCCATTCACATTACTGTTTTCTGGATGGATATTCAGGGTATAATCAGATTGCCATCGCGCCCGAAGATCAGGAGAAGACAACATTTACCTGCCCCTATGGTACTTTTGCTTATTGCCGGATGCCATTTGGTTTATGTAATGCTCCAGCCACGTTTCCGCAATGCATGATGGCGATCTTCTCTGATATGGTAGAAAAATTCATTGAAGTATTCATGGATGACTTTTCAATTTTTGGATCCTCATTTGACGAGTGTTTGGAACATTTAAAACTGGTTCTACAAAGATGTGAAGAAACGAATCTGGTACTAAACTGGGAGAAGTGCCACTTTATGGTGAAAGAAGGAATAGTTCTAGGGCACAGGATTTCCGAAAAGGGCATTGAGGTAGACAAAGCAAAAATTCAAGTAATTGAGAAGCTACCACTGCCAACGTCAGTAAAAAGGTGTTCGAAGTTTTCTTGGCCATGCAGGATTCTATAGGCGTTTCATTAAAGACTTCTCGAAAATCACAAAACCTTTGTGTAACTTATTGATGAAAGAGGTGCCATTTATTTTCTCTGAAGAATGTTTGGTAGCTTTCACTACTTTGAAAGAGAGGTTGATATCTGCACCGGTGATCATCGCACCTGATTGGGAATTACCATTTGAATTGATGTGCGATGCAAGTGACTATGCAGTAGGAGCAGTTCTGGGGAAACGAAGAGGAAAAGTATTTCACGTGATTTACTATGCTAGCCGGACTCTCAATGATGCACAACTCAATTACGCCACTACTGAGAAGGAGCTACTTGCTGTTGTCTTTGCATTTGATAAATTTCGCTCTTATCTGGTGGGGTCAAAGGTGACAGTCTACACAGACCACTCTGCATTGAAATATCTGTTGGGAAAAAAGGATGCAAAACCCAGGTTGATCAGATGGATATTTCTGTTGCAAGAATTTGATTTGGAGATCAAGGATAAACAGGGATGCGAGAATGTAGTAGCAGATCATCTGTCTCGCCTTGAACAAGAAAAAGAGCCAATTTTGGCAGATATTAGCGAAGTTTTCCCAGATGAGCAGTTGTTTGGTGTAGAGGAGGCTCCGTGGTATGCAGACATCGTGAACTATCTGGCAAAAACTATCATTCCACCTGGATACTCGAGTCATCAGAAGAAGAAATTCTTTTCTGACTTGAAATATTATTTGTGGGAAGATCCTATTCTTTACAAAAGATGCCCAGATCAGATTATTAGGAGGTGTGTGCCAGAAGATGAAACGGTAAAAATATTGGAGCAATGTCATTCTTTCGTGATGGTGGTCACTTTGGAGCTTCTAAAACGGCTGCAAAAGTTCTACATTCAGGATTCTATTGGCCTACCATATTCAAGGATGCATACGTACTGGTGAAAAATTGTGATAGGTGTCAAAGGACCGGAAACATATCTAGGAGAGATGAAATGCCTCTAAACAGTGTTCTGGAAGTGGAAATTTTTGATGTTTGGGGAATAGATTTCATGGGTCCATTCATCCCTTCTTACTCAAATCAGTATATTCTTGTAGCAGTGGATTATGTATCTAAATGGGTGGAAGCTGTTGCGTTACCTACCAACGATGGCCGCGTGGTGATGGATTTTCTAAAGAAAATCACTTTTGCAAGGTATGGCACTCCACGAGCTATAATCAGTGATGGAGGTAAACATTTCTGTAACAAGCATTTCGAACAACTGCTGGTCAAATATGGAGTAAAACACAGGGTTGTCACAGTGAATTCAACAAGGAAGGACTGGTCCAAGAAGCTTGACGATGCATTGTGGGCTTATAGGACAGCTTTCAAAATACCCATTGGAATGTCCCCCTATCACCTCGTATTTGGGAAGGCATGCCACTTACCCGTTGAGCTTGAGCACAAGGCTTTTTGGGCTATGAAGAAGTTGAATTTTGATTTACAAGCGGCAGGGGAGGAAAGATTGCTGCAATTAAATGAAATGGATGAATTCAGGTTGGAAGCATATGAGAGTTCAAAATTGTATAAGGAACGCACCAAAAAGTGGCACGACAAGCATATTCAAAGAAAGGATTTTGAGGTTGGTCAACAGGTCCTCCTATACAATTCTCGCCTGAAATTGTTTCCGGGCAAGCTGAGATCACTCATGAGGAGAATGGCACATTTAGAGTGAATGGACAACGCTTGAACCCTTATTGGGGTGGTGACTTCTCTAAAGAAAAGACCACCACTACTCTTGCCCCACTGGAGTAAATCCCGAGAAAGTCGAGCTTAAGACTATAAATGAAGCGCTTTATGGGAGGCAACCCATATTTCTTCCTTTTTATTTACATTTGCTTTCTTTTGTTTCATTTTATTTTACTTTATGCTATTTTAGCTCTTTTTAGGTGAATTTCTTCAATTGAGCATTTTCGTACTTTTGCTTTGCTATTTGACACTTCATAATCCTACGTTTTGCATATATGGAGAGTTCGGTGGATTATTAGCTACATGATGCTCTTACCAATCATCCCCACAGTCACCCACCTAAAGCATGTTATCCATTCTCATAATACATGTTCATGCATAATAAAATGTGTTGGAGTCGAGCATGAATCAAAGACAGAACTGAAAATTTTTTTCATCAGTCCAACCGTGCGACCGCACGGAATTTAATACCGTGCGGCCACACGGTAGAAATCTGGATGCTGGAATTCATTTTAAAAACCAGACAGCAGCCTCATTTCCACTCAAACCAGACGCTGCTCTCGACCCAAAATTCGCCCAGCTTCAGATTTTTTTGACAAAATCTTCTTGTTTACACTACATTGGGTATAATCAAGCAATCTCTAACATCTTCAAATCACGAATTCAAGGTTAGTTCACTACATTTTTGCATTTTGCCCTATATTTCGAAAATGACCATTGTGTTGAAAAATCGATCTTAATGCTTGATGGACGATGGGACTAGGTAGATAATGGTTTAAATGTTAATGGGAATTGTAGTTAGGAAAATTTAGGAGTGATACATATAGGTATAGTTATGATTTTCACTACATTTTGTCAATGCACTCAAAGTGCTCGATGAAATGCCACAGTGATGATTCGTGCCTCAATTGCAAATTTCGCCTGAGCCATTATCTTCCCTGCATGCTTGGGGTTAATTTCATGTAACAATTTCATGTTTTGATTCATGGGAATGCATAAAATGCTTAGTTCTCATTTTTGCCTTCACTGCACCTCCACTGCAACCACTGCAGGCTCACTGCTGCCTCGCTGCAGCCTCACTGCACGCTTTCGTCCCTCAGGTTCTTATCTCAAATGACCTCCGTTTGACTTGAAATTTGAGTATGTTGTAGATGAGATCATGAACTTTCATATGCCCGAAGATGTCCTGGAAAAATTTTTATTTTTCGAGGTGTTATCCGAGGTCCAAAAGCATCACTCACCCATATTTTCTTCGTTCCCTTTGATGCATTTTCTTAAGTTTGGGCGTATTTCTCATTGTTTTTACATTTCATACCTACTATATTGAGTCTAATATTTACTATTTGTCATTTTTAGGTACAATGCCGCCACGAAAAGCCCAAGTTCCACCTAACAAGGGCAAAGGAAAAGCGGGGTCATCAAAATGGCCGAGGAGACACCCATCAAGCTCGGACTCCGACTCTGAGGATTTCGATACAGGATCTATACATAGATTCAGGGGGCCCGAAGAGCAGAATTTGTTTGAGGAAAATCTTAAGAAAAAAAGATTTTTGGGGGAAAGGGAGGTGATACTCACCGATTTCCCACATTTTGAATTGATGCATCTCATCGAGCGTGCAGGGTGGCACAAGCTAGCATCCACACCACATAAAGTCTACCCACTGCTGGTAAAGGAATTTTTTGCTAATTTTAATCCTTCTGTTGATACCGAGGGAGCAGAATATAGGGGCCAGACTTGGGTGCGTGGTAAATGGATCAACTTTTCTCCTGCGGTGATTGAGAGGGTGCTAGAATTGACTAGGGATGGGATAGAACCAGTGCCAGGGGATATCGACATCGACATAATCACTCAATTCCTATATGGCCGAGGGGATGCGGTGCTGGAGAGGCCAGGGCGATTTGTGCACAGAGAGCTTACTAACTCCTTGAAAATCTTGCATATCTTTGTGTGTCATAACATCGATCCCACATCGCACCGCACTACCTTCAACGTTGAGAGGGCCAGACTGCTACACCACTTGGCCAGGGGGCGTAAGTTAGACTTGGGGCAGCACATATTTGACTTTATCATTACTCTTGCGTCCCAGCTGGACACTACGCGGGGTATTTTTTTCCCCAGCCTTATCAGTGCTATCTGTCTGGCCGAAGGCATAGAGTTACTCCCTCATGAGGAGCCTGATCCCTTAGAAGCCACTATTAGCCGGAAGACAATGGAAAATGTAAGGGGACCCAGAGTAGCTCCAGCTCCTGCAGATATGCCGGGACCAGTTATGGGAGAGCCAGCACAGCCAGCCCCACTTGCACCTCCGGCAGATGACCGGCTCCTGCGGCAGATCATGACTGAGCTTACACTGATGGAGCAGAGGCAGGCTGCTAGACACACAGCTGTCATGGGGGTACTTACTCGCCAGGATGGGAGGCTTGACACGCTAGAAACTCAGATGCAAGGTTTGATTCGAGCCGATATTCCTACTGAGCTAAGGCTGGCTCGATGCACCTGGGAGGAGGTCTGCCGACAGCAGACACATATCAGGACCCGCCTGACCTCCATAGAGCACAGACTCGAGAGCTTGGAGATCAGACATGCACGCGATCCTCGTGACCCACCAGATCCATCTGCAGAGCCCTCACATCAGTAGCAGTCTATATACATCAGGGAAGTGTTAGATCATTTTAATTGTACTTTGCCTTTTTTTTTATCATTATTTTCGTTTACATTGAGTGCAATGCACTATTTTGTTTGGGGGTGGTGTATTCGGCTGACCGGCTGAGTATTGATCTGTATAACTGCTCTAATATCTATTACAACTCTATTTTGCTTAATCATTTAGAATCTGTTCACATTTTCTCTCGATATTTGAGTAAAAATAAAAAAAAATAAAAAAATAATAATAAATTTTATGCTGATTTGTTTGTTGTCTATGATGTAGTTCGGTTTATTTGCATATTTTAGTTGAGACTTGGGACAGCATGAAAACTTACATTTTTCTATTTTACTTATTTCATGCTAAACTTTGTAAACTTGAGCACATAGCCGAAGTCAAATAATTGCTTGTGTAGGGGGATGTTTAACACATGTGGGGTAAATTTGTGCACTCTGGACATAGGATTGACAGAAAAATCACAAACCTTAAGAAATTTAGATCCCAACCTGAAATATAGAACCAAACTGTTCAAATAACGGTTTGGGGGTGGAAGGGTCAGTAAGGGTAGGCAGGGTAGATCGAGAATCTGAAACTTAAACTTTTGCATCTTTAGTGTAAGGGATTTTGATCAATAGGTATAAACCATAATAACCAGCATAAAAACAGAAAAATGCTGAAGGTCTTATTCCGCTCTCCAAATGCCTTTTTGACTCGAGCAAGTAAGTCTGAGGGGTTCTCTGAACCTGGTACCCTAAGCTCAACTGAGTTGGGAGCTGCCGACCTAAAGCTCGCTACAGGGGTCAACTAGAAAGCAAGTACGGAGAGTGGACTTACACATAAGACATTATAACATCTTTAACTTTTCTGTTTAAGCCTTTATGACTCAGGCAAGTAAGTCTGAGGGGTTCTTTGAACCTGGTACCCTAAAGCCAACTGGTTTGGGAGTTGCCGATCTGAAAGCCTGCTACAGGGGTCATATAGAAAGCTAGTATGAAAATTATTGCACAAAGATGGTAAAAGACAAGGACATTAAAAGAAAAAGTCGTCCAAGTAAAAGAAAAATGAACTAAAATGGTATAAGCTTTGTTGATTGAAGTCCCTAACACCTTATAAATTATTCTCGATCTGTCATGCCAACTTTTCTAATCCTAACTGCCTTGTGTGGAAAAATGCAATGTATACATGTTTAGAAACCACATCAATAGGAAAGACCTCAGGCCATGAGAGAAAAGCAGTAAGGTTGTGATCATCTATGAGAGTGTGGATCACGTTGAAGTTTTAACCTCACTCAGGATTTTTGGTTTACTATTGAAAAGTATTGTGATTATGTGTATACTAAATTAGAATTTCAAGTAATGAGGTGGTTTTTAATTCAATTTTAGTGTATATGTAAGGGAAATCAAAAGAAAATATTGTGACCACATGGGATTTGGGTTTATCTATGCATAACTAGTCACACAATGTTAGGTATAACCTTACATGAGTTTGCAGTTGTCTTCAGGCTATTCACACACACACCTGAAAAGTTGAGCGTGGAACAAGTAACAAATATTTTTACGTGCTGTTTCGCTTCTTTTGCTGGAATGTTTATTTTGAACCGAACCTGAGACACAAAAGCAAGCAAGTCAAATAATGAGTTAAAATTATTTTCTTGAAGTTATGTTTCAGTTTTATTTGTTCGAGGACGAACTATGATTCTAGTTTGGGGGTGTTTGATAAGTGCATTTTATGCACTTATTTACGTGCTTAAATTAGGATTTTATATAGTTATTTGAGAATAATGGCTACTAATTTATCTATCATTTGTACCTATTTCAGTTTTATTTGTAAATCAAGAGAATGGAGCAATTAGAGGAAAGAATGAGCAAAAAAGGGGAGGAAATTGAACCAAAATTGAGCAAAGCAAGAGTGTTGGACGCAGAACATGGCTAAAGAAGGAGCATCGTGGAAGAAAAGATGAAATCGAAGATTTTCAAAAGTTCAAGGATCAAATTGTTTCAATCAGAAGATGGGGACTTGAGGAGAAATAAAGGATGACGACCAAGTTGCAGAATTTAAAAGATAAAAAGTGCACCCAAAAATTTAACCGTGCGGCCGCACGGCTAAATAAGGCATGCGGCCGCACGGTAGTATCGACTGGGCCACTGGTGGGCTTTTCACGCGAATTCTGATTTAATTCACCCCTTTTCGCCTAGGTCAGAGGGGGGGCATATATATAGAACAGAACACACGAAATTGGAGGATTCATTCTTGACCTAATACACTAAGAAGCACATCAAAGTTTTGGAGAGCAGATTTGTGAAGATTCATACAAAAATTCTTGAGATTTTCATATTCTAGGTGATGAAGTTCTTTTATATTTGTGATTTTCTATTAACCATGTATTTAGGCTAATTCTCCATTGTGCTAGGATTATGATGAAGTCTTAGAGAATTATTTCATGCTTTGGTTTACTTAATCTTATGACAATTGGTACTTTGAGTTATTGATTCGTATTTATTTTCATCTATAATTTTGATGCATGAATTATATGATGTATGTGGTGAATTTTTATGATCGAAAGAGTGGAATTTCACTAGACTTGAATCAATAGCCATAAGGTTCGATAGGGATAGAAATATACCACTATGTCCTATGTGATCTTTTCATGTTTTGCTCGTTTAATGCTTTCCTAAATAATTGCATTCATCATAGAAATATAGGTGGATTGTAATTAGGAAAAGGCTTAATTCTTGTTCGAAAGAGAGTTTTAGGCATTATAGAAACATTGATCGTCAATAATATACCTTGTCTTGGATTATTTGAATCAACGTGTGAAATATCAATACTAAGGTGGATTCTAGATCCTAGCACTTCATTCACATATATTTGTTAAACAACTCTTGAAAATTCCATTTACTTATTTATTTGATCATTAATTTTAGATTTCTTTGGTAACTTGGTCTAATCATTTAGAATCTCTTATAAATCACTGGATATTCATTCGTTTCGGTTAAGGTTAATAATTTAAGAAAATAAATCTAACCAATCCTTGTGGGAACGACATTCGGACTCAAATCTATTGTATTACTTGTTCGATACCGTGCACTTGCGGTAAGAGTCAAAATTAGTCGATCAGGTTGCTATTATTTTCTCAAAATTAAAAGTTATTCTAGAATGCATTTTATTTTAAGTTATTATAACCTAATTTAATTGGTTTATGTTTATGTTATTAATGTTCAGAACTGGAAGTAAGTGACAATGAAATTAAAAAAATTATGTTTTGGTAGAGGTTGAAAAGTTATTATGAAACTGCGGCAAGAGCTTACGTGAGTTTGAATCGACGCCATTTTCAGATTCTGGGTTTTTTTTCAAGTTCCTAAAACGGACTAAAACATGACGAATTGCAATATGATTGAGTAGTTTTGTGCAAAGAACATAATGATCTACTATCAAGCTTGAACGGCGAGCAACGTCAAGTGTATGACACGTAATGGGTACGGTTGAATCAAACATGGGTGGGGTCTTCTTCTTATATGGATACAAAGGTACAGGGAAGACATTTATATGGAAGACTCTTTCTGCAACTCTATGATCGAAGGGAGAAATTGTACTAAATGAGGCATCAAGTGGCATTTTATCTCTTCTTTTGCTTGGTGGTAGAACTGCTCATTCTCGATTCGTGATTCCAATTAATCTTAATGAGGACTCAACATGCAATATCAGAAAAGGTAGTCCACTAGCCGAATTAATTGTGATGTGTAAACTTATAATTTGGGACGAAGCTCTCATGAAGCACAAATATTGCTTTGAAGCTCTGGATAGAAGCATGCAAGACATTTTGCTGTTTAGTAGTGCATGCAGTTCTCGCAAGCCTTTCGGAGGTAAAACTGTTGTGTTTTAAGGAGATTTTCAAAAAATATTGCCAATTATTCCAAAGGGAAGTAGACAGAACATTGTTCCAACAACTATCAACTCCTATCTTTGGAGAAATTGCAAGTTATTACGATTGACTAAAAACATGAGGATTCAAAATGGTGGCTCAGATGATGAATGTGTTGAGTTGAAATGGTTTTCAGATTGGATCGCAAGCATAGGAGATGGAACAATTGGAGGTCCAAAGGATGGTCATGCAATAGTTGACATTCCAGATGATATTTTGCTCAAAGATTTCGATGATCCAATTGCAACAATTGTGGAAAGCACGTATCCATTGTTGAGTGCATTTTACATGCATATTTCATACATTTTTTATAATACTTTTTGAGTAATTTGGACAAATACCTACTTAAATGTGCATATTTTGTGGTTAATTAGGTCCAACATTCAAATACATGGAGAAAGCACAAGAAAGGAGCTAAATGGATGAATAATTGAAGAAATTGAGGAGAAAAGAATCAAATCCTTCAAAGAGTCAAAGTTTGGGGACCGAATTGTCACTTTCGAAAAGTTGTGGATTGCATGTGCAATTGATCGAAGGACTAAATTGCAAGTTTTCAAAGTTGAAGGACCCCAAATGCAATTTTAGAAGGACATATTTGAAAGAAATCGAAAATTTTAGGGATCAAGTTGACCGACTTTGATTGTTGGAGGACCTTGATGGCAACTAATTGAAGGACAAGACCGTAAACACTCACTAAGCTGAACCACGTGAACACGTGGTCCGAACCAGGTGGCGCGCGCGGCTCAGGGCAGAAATCCGTGCAGACCTGTTTGGAAGTGTGCCGCGTGATCGCACGGTACAAAATAAAAATAAAAATTAATGGTGCTGACCCGGTTCGGCCCAAATGCTGTTGTACGTAGATCTACGCGATTTTGGGGGTTTTTGAGTGATTTTGGCTAGGGTTTTGAGGATTATTCTTCCCCTTTTTAAGTCTAAAACCCTTGTTCTCTCTTTTTCTCTCATTTCATTTTGTAATTTTCTCTTACAAATAGTTATTGTGGTTGGTGAATGTTGATGAAGGGAAGAAATACCAACAACATTGTGGAAGAACTTTGATGTTTTGAAGCTTCAAGCATTGTTGAAGGGAGTTTTTATTATAAATCTTCATATTTCTTCATATACTTGAATCCATTGGTGAAATGATGTATTTAATTCTTGAGTTTTATTGTTATTTCATTATGGACTAAGTTATTTTGTGTTGGGATGATTGATGAAATTTGACCTAACTTAGTTGATTTGAATGCTTGTATTAAGAATTTAAGCTACTTATTATCTTGTACATTTATTGTTTTATTTATTTACTTGCATTTATTGAGGCCAAATTTATGCTTGAATTTCATGGGATGTGCAATTATTGAGAAATTGTTGTGTATTCTAGATCAATACAATAATTGCTTTAGGTTATTGTTTATGATAGAGATATATCTAAAACCTTAGATGATCCATTGATTTATTTTCACAAAGATTTAATGCAATTGGTGTGTTTTTAATCGATATAGAGATATAGTAGGTTAATTCCACTAATTAGGGTTTATTTTACTCGAGAGAGGTAATTGACTAAGCTTGGAAAATCGGATCTAACATGATTAATAAATTGCATTTCTATTTGCTTGTTGAGAATTCAATTAGGTAATGGTCAAGTGGAGTCAAGAATCCCAACACTCCTTTATCTTCAAGTTATCACCATTTTTCTAGTTATTTATTTACAATTGTGATTTTAATTCTAGTACTAAAACATTTCCAAATCCAAAAATTCATTGTGTGTATTTCTTGTTTAAATTGATTAACCTAGAGTGTAATTGAAATAGACAATCATTGTAGGATCGATAAACCGGACTCATTAGTCCACTATCACTTGTATGCGATACGTTCACTTGCGGTGTGTTTCTAGCGAACAAGTTTTTAGCGCCGTTTCCGTGGATTGTTTTTATTTGAATTACATTTTATTTGATATTAGTTTTGACAATTAGTTACTTTTATTTCTTGTACAAATTTTCTTTTTTTATGTAGGAAGCCTTCTAATTTCTCTTGTTGTTCTAGGTTATCAATTGTGCATGCGTCGAAGTAGAAGTCCTGATCTAGTTGAAATAGATCCGGATATCGTTGGGAAATTTTCAATGAAGATTGTGGGAGCAACGGGAAGTTAGGAGACAACTTCTTGCTTGGATGGAAGGAGAAAGAGTTAACATCGAGCTTAATGCTCCAGCTGCAATTCCTCCAAGGGGTGGAATCCCACCCGGTTTTGATCCTCAAGCGGCTAGAGCTCAAGAGTTCGTTGTCAATGAAGAAGACATGCTTTTTGGAGATTTCATGAATCCTCCTATTGTCGAGAATCAATCAAGTATTGTCTATCCCTCCTACAATCATCCAAATTTTCAACTACGATCGGATGTCATCAATTTGTTCTCCAACACTATCTCATTCTATGGGAGGACCGATGAGAATCCACATGCTCATGTGGCACGCTTCATTGAAATTTGTAGCAACTTCAATTATGAGGGGGTGAATGTGGAAGCAATCAGGATGAGATTATTCGTCCACACCTTGAAAGACAAAGCACGAGAATGGCTTGACAGTTTTCCTCTGGGGAGCATCACTACTTGGGTGGAATTTGTCCAAAGGTTTACTACAAAATTCTTTCCACCTTCTAGAGTTGCTAAACTCAAGAATGATATTACTACATTTCAACAATTCAAGATGGAGAGTTTTCATGAAGCTTGGGAGAGGTTCAAAGATATGCTTAGGAAGTGCCCAAATCATGGGATTACATTGGGGCAACAAGTCAACCACTTCTATGCCAGTTTAACTCCTCCTTGCCGTTCAAATGTGGATTCATCTTCTAATGGGTCTATCAAAACAAAGAGCATTCGAGAGGCTTATGACTTGTTTGAGATAATGAGTGAACAAAGTGCAATGTTACCGGATAGAGGTGCACCAAGGAGTTCTATTGGTGCACGTGGGAGTGATGATTATGCCCTTGTGTTGTCAAAGATTGACTCCTTAGCCAAGAAAGTGGAAGGGTTATCTACTTCAACCTCTCCGCTCGTCAACATGGTTCAAGTCCCTCCGGTATGGGAGATGTGTGGGGTTAATCATCAAAGTCCAATATGTCCATTGGTGGCAAGTGGTTCTTCATCTACCGAGCAACTTGCTTATGCTCAGAATTTCCAACGCCAAGGGTTCAATCCATATGCTCCTACTTACAATCCCGGTTGGAGGAGTCATCCAAATCTATCTTATGGTAACAATCACAATGTGTTGAATCCAAAGCCACAAGAAAAGAAAGAGGGATGGGAAGAGGCTATTACCAAGTTAGCAAATCATCAATTGCAATATTAAGAATGCAATGATGCCTCTTTGAAAAATTTGGAGAAGCAAGTGGGCCAAATAGCAAAACTTCTCTAAGAAAGTTAACAAGGAATTTTGCCTAGCAACACCGAGACAAATCATAGGGAGAATGTTCGAGCTATAACAACGAGGAGTGGGATACAATTTCCCGAGATCACGGCCCCACAACCAACAACTCAATCAAGCAAGGCTCCCATTGAAGACAATGCGCCTATTCAAGCACCCGAAAAGGTTGTTGAAATGCCCAAGGAGGTTGAGCCGGAAGCATCCACATCAAAGACTACAATACCGATCAAAGCTTATGTGCATAAGCTTGTGATAGCCCAAGAGTAACTAACCAAGAGGGGGGTAAATTGGTTTATAAAATTTTTCGATAAAAAAAAAAAAAAAAAAAAAAAAAAAAAAAAAAAAAATCTCAAACTTAAGAAAAATCAATGGGTACAAGTATGAGCACTAAGTGTTGCAAGGAACTTAACTATCAATGTAGTGAGTTATAAATATGTAAACTTAATTGATAAAACAAGTATAGCACTTATATATAATGTTGCACAATATAAATTGGTAGAATAGAGTAAGTGCAATGTAAGTAAGTAAAAGGGATAAGAGAATGCAAACACGACTTTAAGGAGGTTCAATTAACCAACGTGATCTACGTCCTCTGTTACCGAGCTCTCCATCACAAGCAAGGTCAAATACACTATTTTGATAACTTACAACAAGGAGTATCAAATCCTTAAGTGACTTACAACAAGGATCACTTATCCTTAGGCGACTTTACAACAAGGAGCACTTATCCTTTACAATCAAGTTTTCACAAGGATCTTGAAACCATAAACAAAATACAAATGAGAATTTTACAATTGAATAAACTCTCATAACAAATGGTATGATCAAGTCAAGTATGTTTGAGAGTTTTTTAGTATAACACTTCAATAGATTGCAAATATTTAAAGCTCGAGTGTTTATGAAAACTTTGATAAATGATTTGTGATAGTTTTGTTTGAATCAAAGTTTTTCAACCAATGATCTCTCGTTCCAAATAATACTTAGTTAAGTATGAAGAAAGATATACACTTCAATAAGTGTTTGGTGATGAAGAACTCAATCAATGATCAATAATGATCAATCAAGAAATTCTTTACAATAAATGAAATAGAATGTAAAACAAAGTAAGCTCAACGATTTTCAAGTAAATATGCTATCTTTATTGCTCTTGTAGTTGGTGTCATTAAATGCAAGAGAAATGGCTATTTATAAATCAAGAAAATGAGCTGCGGGAACTTTCAGTAGTCCAGTTCTACACTTTCGGGCGACCGAAAGTTCAAAACTAGCCGTTACACTATTTGAGCCGTTAGACTTTCGGTTGAGCAAACATGTTTCGGTCGATCATACTTTTGGTCGATCAAGAGAGTTTCGGTTGACCGAAATAGTAAATTTTTGGAATTTTTATTTTTATATCAAAAAGTTTATTTTTCCAAAATCTATTTCATGTTATGATTTGAAAAATCATTTTTGAGTAAATAATGATTTTTAGAAATAATTTTGAGCTTTATGGACTTGCTAAAAATTGATGAGTCGATACATTTGCAAGTGAGTTGAAATTTTTCAACATAGCTTTAATCTTCGGTCTTCGACGATCTTGTTCACTTCAAATCTCTTTTATGATTGCTTTGTACTTCAATGGATGACGATTTTGATCTTGGAGTATTCAAATGACACATATATGATAAAACTCAAGAATCGAAACCATTAATAATATAGGAGATCTTGTTTGTTATAATCAAAACAATATATACGTGAATAGTCATAGGTCAACAATTTCCCCTTTTTTTATTATGACAAACAATGTGATTTGTAATTCGTAAGAAAAATGATGAAATATATATGTGAGTACATATTCCCCCTTTCTTTTGCAATGTATTCCCCCTTTCTATCATAATATAACAAGATAAAACAAATCAAATCTTATCAAATATCTCTTCCCCCTTTTGGCATAAGCAAAAAGTGTCAAGTAACCTTAATACATATGTGAATAGTCATGGAAGCTCAAATGAGGATGCATAAGGTAAAAATCACAAAAGTAATCAATTTTCCCTTTAATAGAATACTTATAGCATGAAGTAAGGGTAAACATACATATAAGTTGATGTAATGAATAGGAATGCGGAATCATAACTTTATGGAAACACCAACACACATTTTTCATGTTCCGAGAAAAAAATTGACATGGAATCCTCGTATTTTGTAGAAACCAATAAGAATAGAATCTTATCATATATAAATCACTTACACTTCAACATCATCACAACTCAATGCAAGAATCATAGCAAAATAGAGCATGTCAACCACAATATGCAAAACAAGTATGCAAAAAGAGTATTAACATAAGGAAAATGTCATAGTTTTAAAACATGATTACATAGTTGAAAACAAAATATTTTTGAAAAAGTCACTACGAAAGATATAAATATAAAGATAGGATCTTTAATCGGCTGCCTATGGTGGAGGTGGATTAGGCGGGTAGATGGAGTAAAAATGAGAGAAGAAAGCCTCTTGAGATGTGCGCATTTGT
Organism: Ligustrum vulgare; assembly: GCA_963555705.1. Lineage (NCBI taxonomy): Eukaryota > Viridiplantae > Streptophyta > Magnoliopsida > Lamiales > Oleaceae > Ligustrum > Ligustrum vulgare. The sequence goes on along the minus strand of OY743186.1, from coordinate 14,019,746 downwards.
TGAAGTTGATATTTGGATGCCTTCAACCGCGGTGGTGAGAGAATCGATATGCCCATTTAGAATATTGAATTGTTCTTCAGAGGTGGATCGACGGGGAGGTGTTGCAACTTACGGAGCTAGAGTCTGTGGCCTTGGTCGAGACTGTTCATCCCCACCACCTTGTTCATCACCTTCACCGGCATCCGCGCCTTCACCAATTTCCAATTCTTCTTCAGCTTCTTCTTCGGTAAATGGCCAACTCATAGGCCCCGAAGCATCATCAAAACCTTGAGTATTGTGCACCCATTGCCCGTCACACTTGACAATTTTCATCCGTTTGAGAGTGTTGATGTTGATAATATCGGTGTGTTTTGGTTTAAGAATAGGCTCATTGTCAAGAAGTACATTGAAGTGATTGAAAATTTTTGTGAATATCATGCCGTAGGGTAGCCCTAGAACTCGAGGAGAGTTATGGACAAGATGAAGATGTTGGATGAAGATGTTTGGAAAATCAAGTTTACAACAGACAAGGAGAGAGTCAAGAATGAATAGGTCGAGATGATTTACTTCATCAAAATGACCACTACGGGGTACAATTGCGTGAGCAATTGCACGATGAAGGACCTTGCATGGAATAGTCAAATGGTTGAGGTTCAAGGTCATAGTGGTAGAGAATGGTCGGGGAGTGACACGACTACAAGCCTCAAGTTCATTGTATCCCTCGAACCTAACAGGATAATGAGTGACATATGCATAATTTTCACAACGTTCCAATCCTAGGAGGTTTCTAATAAGGGATCATTGGATAGCGACTCGTGTTCCCATAACCAAACTAGTAACTTCATCTGGATAAGAAGTGGCATTTCGAAAAAATACCCGAATTAATTTTGGGTAGGAGTTTTCGAAAATTGACATAACGTTTTTCCATTATATATCTTCAAAATAACGCTCAATTTGAAAGGAAGGGGCCTGAAGGTAAAAGTCAAAGAAATCGATGGACTTACCTATGAGAATTGGGTGATCAGAGAAGCGGTCGGGCAAGGGTGTACGTTCCTCAACGTTTGATGAGCTTGCTTCTCCTTTCTTCGATTTCTTCTTTGGAGGCATTGTGAATTTTTGAGATTATTGAAGGTAACAATAGAATTTCTCGAAAAAGTTAGGTAAAAACAGTTGGAGATGATTGAAAACGAGTAGAAATCAAGGTTGTAAGGATAGAATGGTGATTTGGATGGAGTGAAATCGATTTAAAATGAGAAATTTTTGAAATTTTCGTGATTTTCCCCAAAGTGTAGGGTTTTGATGATTGCTGATGAATTTTAAAGGAAAAAATCGAAATTTTGATAGAGATGATGATGGGAAACACGAATGTGTGGATTATGTGAAGAGTTTTGAAGAATTGTAATGAGTTTAGGGATGAAAAATGATAGATGGATCGTAAATTAGGGTTTTGAAATAAGAATTGGGGATGAATTTCATGTTTTAAAGAGGCTGAATCCGCGCAACTTTCGGTCGACCGGAAGTTTTTGTCCGTCGATCGAAACTCTGCAGGTTTCAAAACAGGTAGCTGTAGGAGGGTTCGGTGGTGTAATGATCGATCGAAAATCTAGTTTCAGTTGTACAGTAGATTGACCGAAACATGTTTCGCTTGAACAATTTGTTCAACAGAAAGTCACCTTTCGAACAACAGAAAAATTTCAGTCGACCGAAATGCTCAAAAATCAAATCTTGCATATATTATGGTTAAAATAAATGTATAATGTAAATTTAGCCACAAATATCATTTTCATCAATAATACCCAATTCTCTTCTAATGTATGAAAATCTATCATGAGCTAGAGGTTTAGTAAAAATATCAACCAATAGTTTTTCAGTACTAACAAATTTCAAGTAAATGTCACATTTTTGCACATGATCTCTAAAAAAATGATGTCTAATTTCAATATGCTTTGTGCGAGAGTGCAAGATGGGATTTTTGGACAAATTAATAGCACTAGTGTTATCACACATATTAGGAGCATTTTCAAATTTCAAGTGATAATCACTAAGAGTTTGTTTCATCCATAAAACTTGAGCACAACAACTAGCGACCGAAATATATTTGGCCTCGGTGGTAGATAGTGCAACAGAATTTTGTTTCTTGCTAAACCATGACACAAGAGCAAAGCCTAGAAAGTGACAAGTTCCACTTGTGCTTTTTCTATCAATTGTGCATTCGGCCCAATCGGCATCCGAATAATTTATAAAATCAATATGAGTGCCTTTTGGATACCAAAGTTCCAAAGTTCTAGTGCGACATAAATATCTAAAAATACGTTTTAAGGCACTTCGATGAGATTCTTTAGGATTGGATTGAAATCTAGCACATAAGCACACACTAAACATAATATCAAGGCTACTTGCGGTTAAGTAAAGAAGAGATCCAATCATACCTCGATATTTTATAATGTCAATGGAAGTGCCTTGCTCATCTTTGTCCAATTTGATTGAAGCACTCATTGGAGTATTCATTTCCTTCAAGTTTTCCATCTCAAACTTTTTGAGCATGTCCACAATGTATTTAGTTTGACAAATGAATATTCCTTCAGTAGTTTGTTTGATTTGAAGCCCAAGGAAGAATTTTAACTCTCCCATCATGGTCATTTCAAATTCATTGCTCATACACTTTGAAAATTCTTCACAAAGAGAAATATTAGATGCACCAAAACTAATATCATCAACATAAATCTATACAACAATCATGCCTTCCTTTTTGGTTTTGATAAAAAGTGTAGTATCCGCATTTCCCATTTGAAAGTCATTTGAAATAAGAAATTTGCTCAATCTTTCATACCAAGCTCTAGGAGCTTGTTTTAAACCGTATAGAGCCTTTCTTAGTTTAAAAACATTATCCGGAAATTTATGATTTTTGAAACCGGGAGGTTGTTCAACATAGACTTCTTCTTGAATAAAACCATTTAAAAATGCACTTTTAACATCCATTTGATAAAGAGTAAAACCCTTGTGACAAGCAAAGGCAAGAAACATAAGAATGGATTCTAGTCTAGCAACCGGTGCAAAAGTTTCTTCAAAATCAATGCCTTCTTCTTGATTGTAACATTGGGCCACTAATCTAGCCTTGTTACCCACAATTATACCTTTTTCATCATTTTTGTTTCAAAAAACCCATTTTGTACCAATAACGGTTTGATCATTTGGTCTATCAACTAAATCTCAAACATGATTTCTTTCAAATTGATTTAGATCTTCTTGCATTGCAAGAATCCAAAATTCATAAAACTCGGCTTCTTTGAAATTCTTTGGTTCAATTTGAGAAATAAAGGCACAAGTATTTAAAAATCCTTTATTAGAGTTTCTAGTACTTACCCCTTATGAAGGATCACCAATTATGAGTTCTTTTAGGTGAGATGGAGCAAATTTCCATTCGATAGGGAGTGTATGATCCTTATGAGCTTTGGAAAAATAGAATTCTCAATATCGGGTATTTTAAGGTTTTTGATTGTAAATGCTTTGTTCTCAACATAAAAGAAAATTTGGAAAATTTTGATTCAAAATCCGATGTTGGAATTTTTCTTGGTTATTCATCCACTAGCAAAGCTTATAGAATTTTTAACAAAAGAACTCTAGTAGTGGAAGAATCCATACATGTTACTTTTGATGAAACTAATTCTCTTGATCAAGAGAAAGGTATTCATGTAGGTTTGGAAATTCCTTTTGAGGAAATGAATATTCAAGATCAAAGTAAAGAAATTCCCATAGACAATGAAGTTTAAAATATAGCAAGCGGTGTTAACGGCTTCGGCCCAAAAATATTTTGGTAAATTATTTTCATTTAGCATGGTCCTAGCCATTTCTTGCAATGTATGATTCTTCATTTCTACTACACCATTTTGTTGAGTTCTAGGAGCCGAGAAATTATGTTCATACCCATTTATTTTGCAAAACTCATCAAAAGCCATGTTATCAAATTCTCCACCATGGTCACTTCTTATAGTTATAATAGAATATCCTTTTTCATTTTGAACCTTTTAGCAAATGCATTTAAAGCTTCATTTTTCAAATTTAAATACAAAACCCAAGTAAATCTTGAGAAATCATCAACAATGACAAAAGCATAGTGTTCACCACTCAAACTTGCGGTTTTAGATGGTCCAAAAAGATCCATGTGAAGAAGTTGTAATGGTTTTGTGGTGGAAGAAAATTGTTTATTTTTTAAAGAACTTTTGGTTTGTTTTCCAAATTGACAAGCATCACAAATTTTATCCTTTTCAAATTTTAAACTTGGTAGGCCTTTCACAAAGCAATTTTTTGATATTTTTTAAATAAGGTCCATACTAACATGACATAATCTTCTATGCCACAACCAAGTGTCATCTTTAAAACTTGACAAATATTTTAATTATTTCTCAAATTCAATGTTGATGATATAAACATCTTTACTTCGGCTTCCTTTGAACAATACCTCTTTCAATGTAGCATCTTTGATAAGACATCTAGAAGAATCAAATTTAATAAGATAACCTTTATCACATAATTGACTAATACTTAGCAAATTATGTTTGAGATTATCTACTAACAAAACATTTTCAATAGAAGGAGATAGATGATTACCAATATTTCCAATGCCAATGATTTTTCCTTTGGCATTATCTCCAAAAGTGACATGACCTCCATCCTTTCTTTGAATTTTGATAAGAGTGATTTATCTCCGGTCATGTGCTTTGAGCAACCACAATCCAAGAACCAATTGCTCTTTACTTTTGTTGATACCTACAAAACATGACTTAATTTTCAACTTCTTTGTACCCACATAATTTTGGGTCCTTGATAGTTAGTTCCTTGAACCTTCTTATGCCTTTCTTCAAAGTGTAGTTTCTTTTTAACTAAACATTTAAAAGCTACATGTCCACTTCTATTACAAAAGCTACATGTAGTTGAGGTTTTGACAAAAGTATTTTGATGAAAGGAATAAGTAGAAGTTTTAACAAAAGTGTTTTTGGTAGATTTTTGTTTCAAAAATGGTTTGTATACAACTCCTCCTTTATCAAAAGCACATTGTTGTTTATCAAGCACTAGTTCAAAAATTTTCTTGCCTTGAGTGAATTTGTGAGCAATGTATGTTAAATCTAAAACTTTCTCCTTGAGGGAGAGGTTTTCTACAATCAATGCATTTTGATCATAAAACTTCTTTTCAATATCTTTTTGTTTTTCCAAATTCGCTTCATTTTTCAATAAAATGTATTGTTTTTTAAGAGTAGAATGTTTAAAAACAAGTTTTTCAAAAGCTTCAATCATTTCTTCATACGAGGAAGATAATTCATCATAGGAGAGAATGTCATTTGTATTTACCTCATCTTCAATGGCCATGAAACACATGTTTGCAACTTCATCTTGACTTTCACTTTCCTCTTGTTCATCATCACTATCATCCCAAGTAGCTTGTAGAGCTTTCTTTTTGAGGAATTTTCTCTTGTTGGGACATTCGGTTCTTTTGTGACCGGGTTTGTCACAATCATAGAAAATAGTCTTTTTCTCTTCGCCTTTATCTTCTTTCTTTTGAGATCTACGGTTGTTGCGAAAGGCTTTCCACTTTTTGACAAGGAGAACAAGATAATCAAGTTCCTCATCACTCTTGTTAGAGTTTGAGGCTTCTTCATCATTTGAAGACTTTAAGGCAATTTGTCTCCTAGGAGGATCCTTCATTTCTTCCTCTTTTACTTTTCTAGACTTTTCTTTTGTCTCGACATGATTTAGCTCATATGTCATCAACGTTCCATAAAGCTCTTCCAAGGAATATGTGTTAACATGTTGAGTGTTTTCAATCAACATCCTCAATGGGCTCCAATCTTCCAAGAGAGACCTGAGCATTTTGCTAACAAGTTCAGCATTAGAAAGTTTTCGATCAAAACCTTTAAGACTGATGGACAATAATTCAGCTCAAGCTCGAACACGACCACGCACATATGCCCCGACCACAATCAGGCATAGCCCAGTAGTATCTCCACCCCCGAGCAGTGGATCCCCCGAGGAGTAATGGATCCCCGAGCATACATATTCCTTCAATATGTCCACAATGTCCTCGGGGTGCTTGTTGCTCGGGGTTAACACTCGTATTCCCGGACATAATTTGGTCTAGCTTCTAGGACTTGTAACTTCCTATTCCTAAAGGGACTCGTCCCCTTTGGAATCCCATTTAAGGTTTCCAACCTCATCCCTAAAAAATAGGAGAATGATTCCTAACAGGACTCAACCAATGAAGGTATTTCAATCCTATTACAACTCGTCTATACATTCCTATAAATACATAGCTCTCAATCACAATTCAGGTACACAATTATTAGTCTTCCAGTTTATAGCCTTTTGCATAAATTTTCTCCTTCCTCTCTACTGACTTAAGCATCGGAGGGGCGACGAGAACACACCTCCTTGCCTTTATTGCAGGTATTCAGAGATCCAGATCGTGATTATTTACTGTCCAAGCTCTGAATATTCCAGGTGCAATTTTTTGCATCATCATTGGCACCGTCTGTGGGAACTATAACAAGAAGCCATGGTTAATACACGTTCTGGACTTCCACAAACTTGACTGCTCATGATCACTCCGTTGGGGAAGAGCAAATACCCCCGTTGATACCACCAACCCAATCCATACTACCAGGAAATCAGATATCACACCCCCAACCTGCTATTGATACTCAAGCAGGACTGGAGGAACTTCGTCAACAAGTCGCCACACTTATAGAGATACTCACACAGCAGAATCAGTGAGGTACTCCAACGCCCGAGGAAGGGAATACTTCACGGGCACAGCCGCAAAACCATGCACCTAACACTGCTAGGGCGAATACTTCGAGATTGCCACCATCGCCACCAAATGTAATGAGTTCAAGAACAGTGGCTATGCCCCCTGCCGAGCTTCCAAGGATTATCCAAGAGGGAATAGCAGAAGGTATACGAAAAAATGCCCAGACCCCAGCAGGTTTCACTCCGAACACTCCATTTACCCCTGAGGTTTTGACCTCTCCCCTACCAGATAGGTTTAAATTCTCGAGGATAAAGGAGTATGATGGCACCTCCAATCCCGTAAATCATCTCAATATATACACTGACATCATGAATCTGCAAGTCGCCCCCGATCAGGTTATGTGCAAGGCTTTTTCCCAAACTTTGACAAGCGCTGCTAGGGATTGGTTCTCTACTCTTGAACCAAAATCCATCCCAACATTCGCAGACCTTGCTAATAAATTCTCAGCCTTCTTCGCAAGTAGAAAGCGTATAAGGAAAATGGCTGCTTCTCTTATGAGACTCAGCCAAGGACAGAATGAGACACTACGCGAATTCATGACCAGGTTCAACGCAGAAAGGTTGCAAGTTCCCGACCTCCATATTTCTGCTGCAGTATCTGCTCTTACTCAAGCTGTGAGGTGTGAGTCCTTTAAGATGTCCCTATCAAAAACACCGCCAAAATCTGTGACCAAACTTCTTACTCAGGGTGAGAAATACGTGAATGTGGAGAAGCTATGTATCCGAGAAAGAGCGATACAACCCCCCCCCCCCCCCAAAATATCTGAACGGAAGGACAGCAGAAACGATCGAAAGAGACAACGTGATGACAACTCAAGGCAAGGGCGTGATCGTGATGATCGGGGAAAAGCAAGGACAGAACAACCATCTTCTTTCACTCCGTTGAACACTCCTCGGGCCAATATCCTTATGGAGATCGAGGATATGAAGGAGTTGAAATAGCCAGCCAGAATCAGGTCACCACCAGATACGTGTGATAAGAGCAAGTACTGTGATTTTCATCGTAACCATGGGTACACCACAGAAACTTTCTATGCTTTACAGCGAGAGATAGAAACCTTGATCAAGAGGGGTTTCCTAAAAACATACGTGGGGAATGACAATTTTTCAACATAAATCTTCTGAAGCTTTAATCTTCGGTCTTCGACGATCTTGTTCACTTCAAATCTCTTTTATGATTGCTTTGTACTTCAATGGATGACGATTTTGATCTAGGAGTATTCAAATGACACATATATGATAAAACTCAAGAATCGAAACCATTAGTAATACAAGAGATCTTGTTTTTTATAATCAAAATAATATATACATGAATAGTCATAAGTCAACAGATTGATTGTCAATTTGGCAAGTGTTTGGAAGTGTTCAAGAAGCTACACATCAACATTCCTTTTGCTGATGACTTGGCTCAAATACCAAGATATGCCAATTTCATGAAGGACATTCTATCCAACAAAAGGAGACTTGAAGAGCATGAGACGGTGATGCTAACAGAAGAGAGTAGTGCAATCATTCAAAACAAGCTTCCTCCAAAAATTAAAGATCCAGGGAGTTTTACTATTTCATGCACTATTGATGATGTTAATTTTAGTAAAGTTTTATGTGATCTTGGTGCTAGCATTAATTTGATGTCTTTGTCCATTTTCAGGAAATTGGAATTGGGAGAAACTAAACCAACCACCGTGTCTCTACAATTGGCTGATAGATCCATCAAATATCCTCGAGGCATCATTGAGGATGTTCTTGTGAAGGTGGATAAATTCATCTTCCTGGCGAATTTCATTATTCTTGACATGGAGGAAGATCATGACATTCCAATCATTTTGGGAAGGACATTTCTAGCAACCGGGAGAGCACTTATTGATGTGCAAGAGGGGCAATTGATTTTGAGGGTGCAAGATGAGCAAGTCACTTTCAATGTGTTGAAGGCCATTCAATACCCCTCGGAGTTCAATTCATGTTTTCGGGTGGATGTAATTGATCATCTAGTGGTCAACTCTTTCAACCGTGGGATTTCTAAAGATCCATTGGAGTCTTGCATTGCCCATTCTTTGACTATTGAGGATGACGATCATGAAGTTGAACAAATGTTTCACTACTTGGAGGCGTTACCACAATATCAACACAAGAGGGCCCCCTACTTTGAGGAGTTGAAAAAGAGTTCTTCACCGCTACTACCGTCTCTTGAGAAAGCACCTACTCTCAAACAAAAGCCTCTTCCTTCTCATTTGAGGTATGCTTACTTGGGGGAATCTTCTACCCTTCCGGTCATTATTTCCAACTTGTTAAATGAAGTGGAGGAAGATAAATTGCTTCGAGTATTAAGGGAGCACAAAGAGGCTATTGGATGGACCATCTTGGATATTCAAGGTATTTGCCCTTCATTATGCATGCATAAAATTCTTATGGAAGATGATTTCAAACCTTCGGTGGAGCATCAACGTCGGTTGAATCCTAACATGAAAGAAGTAGAGAGAGTCGAAGTGGTGAAATGGCTTGATGCGAGTATTATCTATCCAATCTCGGATAGTGCATGGGTAAGCCCGGTGCAAGTAGTGCCAAAGAAAGGAGGTGTCACGATGGTGGAGAATGAAAATAATGAGCTTATTCCAACAAGGCCAGTGACGGGGTGGAGAGTTTGCATTGACTATCGTAAGCTCAACAGTGCTACTAGGAATGATCATTTTCCCCCTTCCATTCATCGATCAAATGCTTGAGCGATTGGAGGGTTACTCTCACTATTGCTTCCTAGATGGGTATTCGGGCTATAATCAAATTCCTACAACCCCGGAGGATCAAGAGAAGACAACATTCACATGCCCATACGGAACTTTTGTAATACTCCCGCCACTTTCCAATGGTGCATGATGACTATCTTCTCCGACACGGTGGAGAAGTTTATCGAGGTATTTATGGATGACTTCTCGATTTTTGGCACTTCATTTGATGATTGTTTAAATAATTTGAATATGGTGCTAAAATGATGTGAGGATACCAACTTGGTTTTGAATTGGGAAAAATGCCATTTTATGGTTCGAGAGGGGATAGCTCTTGGACACTGGATTTCAAGTAAGGGGATTGAGGTTGATAAGGCAAAAGTTCAAGTTATCGAAAAATTACCTCCCCCAACCTTGGTGAAGGGCATAAGAAGTTTCTTGAGACATGTGGGATTTTATAGGCGGTTCATCAAGGACTTCTCAAAAATCACAAAGCCGCTTTGTTCATTGCTTGAGAAGAGCACCACATTTGATTTCTCTAAAGAGTGTGATGCGAAACCCCTTCGGTGTGTTGACCGAAAATTCCCACAACAATATACAAAACCCAAGAAAGCTAAAGTGGTAAAATAAAGGATAAACACCTTAACCCAAGTTTAAATCTAGCTCAAAATTCAAGGATTAAACAAACCATAGCCCAATGGGTAGCAACTAAACAAATTCCAAGGTGGCGGAAATCAACAACAAACACAAGAATAATAATACTCTAGATTTAGTTGAAGAAATTCCAAGGATAATACAAGAACAAAGGAGGTTAACCTTACCTCAAGGAGTCTCTCCAAGACCAAGCTCAATGAACAACCAAGTTATGTTTACAAATGAAAAGAAAAGAGTATATAATGTACAAAATTTGGCAAAAGGTGTAAATTTCGGAAATTGCAACAAAACCCCGTTTTTGTGGAAATTGCAACAAAAACCCTGTTTTTGTGAAATGGGGTGTTTCGGTCGACCGACACGGTCGACCGAACCATTTTCGGTCAATCACATGGTCGACCGAAATGGGACTTTCGGTCGACCAAGCCTCAGCCAAACGCGACTGAGGCTGTTTTCAAAAATCTCTGCAGACTTTCGATCGACCGGAATGACTTTCGATCGACCGAAATTGGCCGAGTCCAATTTCTTCTTCTTTTTTGCTCCAACTTGATTCTCGGCTTGCTTTTCTTGACTTTAATTACTTTTTTAGCCTCGAATCTTGAACCTCCTTGGCATCGGATCTCATCATGGGTCCCACAGGCTTGCGCATCAAGGTTTGACTTTCTTGATTCTCATCATCCCCTCCCTCTTGAAAGGATTCGACCTCGAATCTTGCTTGAGTGCATGTCATGAGACTCCTTGAACTTTGATCTTGCAACATTGTGGATCACAGGTTCATGCGATGAAGTTGGACCTTCGCGATTCTCACCATCTCCTCCATCTCGAAAGAGATTTGACCACGAATCAACACCTACAATAAAAATAGAAAATTCAGACACAATAAATGTAACTGAAATTTCATACTCACCATGCAAAATCAGTTTGTAGGCGTTTCCAAAAGCTTGAGATGTGCCAACACTGCAAAGTAGCAATTTGGATTTTATTTGATCGGGGGGTCGCTCCTTCCACGAATGGGAATACATCCAGCCGCCCGGGTCAAATGGAATAAGCTTCCTACCATGGTTGGCATTGGAAATACATTGTATACCAATTCCCTCAAATGGAAGCTCGAGCCTCCTGCAAAGGGGCTTAACCAAAGGTGCATTCTCGTGGCCACCTAAACCAACTCTTTCTTCAATAAACATATGCATAAAGTTCAACAGAGTTAATAGGTTAAAGTCACAAGCAATTTTAAGTGGAGAAAACTTGCTAATATGATGAGCAATTATATTGCAAGCAAATTTAACAACCACAAAATTAGCACCAACTTCGTGCAAATGCACGACTTCCCGAAAAAAAAGATTAACTATGTTAATGACCTCATTGGTTTCATGGTATGCAATCAAATGTGACATTTTAATACTCCTACCAACAATCACAATAATAGCATCATTTTCTTTCTTTGTTCCAAGTAAACCTACTATAAAATTCATATAATAAGTAACCCAAGGTTTACTCATGATGGGAAAATATGTATGGAATTCTTGGGGCAAAAACTTAAACTTAAGTTTACCCATTTTGCAAGTTAGGTATTTACAACAAGTGCAAACATGTTCAACACCAATCTTCAAATTAGGCCAATAAAATTGATCACATAATACCCCTAAGACCCCGTTGATTTTAAATCGCCCCATCAAACAACTATCATGTGTCTCTCCCATTAGCAATTTGCACATGGCACATTTAAAAAGAAACAATCCAATTTTCCAAAACAAATAATCATCATGCCCATAGAATTCATCAAGATATCGCTCACAACATGATTCATAAATGTTTAACAAATTTGGATTATTAACATGCATGCCCTTAACATGTTCAAAATAAAATGAGGGGGCATCAAGAAATGTTAGAAGTGAAGTCCTATTATCACCAAGACATCTCAATAAATTTTTCCCATGGACTCCCCTAGCTAGCAATTTCTTTAGAGAGCAAACATGCACGTCAAGCATATTTTCACACAAGGATTTGGTACTTTGGAAAATTGGCACATGCAAAAAATTGCATTCACAAATCAAGCACTCATCATGCCAATGACCCTTACCACATGTTACATTTTCACAAGTCAACAACACACTTGTCAAATCTACTTCAAGATCATACAACCCTCTAATGTATTCAAAGCACAATAACCTTACATTTAAAGAAATATTTGGATCATACCTCCTAGATGTTGCATCGGTTATGTCATTTTCTTTACCTCGGTTGTACTCGTTGTTGTAGGAAAATGTTTCCATGAATTTCTTCCATAAGGCATGCTTTTGGAGTTCTTGGTTGCCTTGATAAGTTGGCCTCACAATTTCTTGCAACAAAGAAAGAACCAAACTAGGGAGGGAAGTGTTAGAATATTCAAGAGTAAAGAACATTTTGGAGTGATCTCTTCTCTCAATTTCTTTGGTGGCACTCATCACTTCCTCACATTTTTCTGAGGTAGAATCATCAACCCTCGTTTCTTCTCTCACCTCTCCTTTTTCTGGAGTCGTGGCTCCAACTCTCATTGCCTCTCCTTTTTCTAGGGATGTGGCCCCAACTCTCTCTTTTTCACTTGACCTCACTTTTATGTTGACATCAATTTCCTCAAGTGATTTTTCTTTTGATTTCCTATTTTCCCTTTCTTCCTCAAATTCCTTCTTGAGCTTCATTTGGTCTTTGCATACTTCTTTCGGGCTCAAAGATAGGATCACGACCTTTTTTCCATCCATTTGGAAGCTACACCGGTTCCTCTTTCTATCATGATTCACATTTCGCTCACATTGTCAAGGTCTTCCCAAAATTATGTGAGTAGTGTGTATTGGAACTACATCACATATCACTTGGTCACAATAGGTTCCAATGTTGAAGGCAAGAAGAACTTGTTCACTCACTCTCACTCCTCCATCGTCACCCAACCTTTGCAATACATAGGGATTAGGATGCTTCATAACCGGTAACCCCAATTTCCCCACCCTACTAGCACTCACCAAATTCGTGTCACTCTCCCCATCTATAATGAGACTACATGCCCTATCCCCCACAAGGCATCTAGTGTAGAAAGTATTTCCTCCATGCTTCTCCCTCTCATTATCATGGGCCAAAAGTTTTGGTAGACTAGCATTCATCTCCTTCACTACTTCTCTACTTCCACTTCCGTCCCTCCTATGGAATGATGAAGTCTTCATTTGCTCAATATTAACCTTCTCATCCATCCCATCTCCACTCCTATCTACCCATTCTCTTCTTCTTCTACCCATTCTCCAACCTCCTTCAACTTCCCCTTCATTATCATCCCTCCTATGTAATGATGGACTCTTTATTTTTGTTCTATCAATATTATCATCAATTCCATCTCCACTCCTATCTACCCATTCTCCTCTTTTCCTATGCATGCTCCCGTTTTGTTCACTATCCCTCTCATTATCCCAAGCATCCTTTCTAATTTTCCTATTCAAACTCTCATTTTATTTTCTACTTCCATCCCTGTAGCGCCCCGAGTTCCGTATACCCGATTCACTACGTCATTTTCTGTCTAAATTTTTCGAATAATATTTTTGCGGAAGAAATAATTGAAATTCATTTTTTGGCAACATTAAATAAACTGTAATGGCCGCTAAAATTGAAAACATTTATGAAACCATTTGAAATAGTAAATCGAACCATTAATATTGTAAAGAAATTGCCAATATCATAATTTCTCAAATAAATGAACTTCTCTAAATTATTCGATTGTTTGGAAAATACGGAAATCATTAACGTCAAACTTTCAACCGTTTAACGATTATTGCCACCATCATTCATCGCTCGCCACCGTCTCCGAAATCTGCAAAACTGTTAAAAAGTAGGGTGAGTATTTCATGGGGGAAATACTCAGTAGACTCATCGCAAATTAATTTAATTTATAAGATGATTAAACACATAAATCCCGGCTCTTTATAAAACGGGCATTGATAGAGCTTCTTTATAAAACTGCTCTTGATAAAACTCATATTGTGCATTACAGCACGGGACATATTATACAAATCATAGGCTCTTTGAAAATAGCTCTTTGAAAACAGCTCTTTGAAAACCATATACTTATAAAAACATTTTAATTATGCCAAGCATAATTTCTTTTGAAAGCATAACATAAGATAGGATTAAAATCCTCATAAACATAAATAGACACAAGAACTTTACCGAACTTAGGTGGCAAGAATTCTTATGCAGTAAAATCATAATAACAGTAAGATCATAATAACATAGGATAAGATCGAAATCTTCATAAATATAAGAATTTTACCGAACTTAGGTGGCAAGAATTCTTATGTAGTAAGATCATAATATCAGTAAGTATACCAAAACATAATTCATGAAATTCATAGGGATCATTTCCATCATAACATAAGATAGGATCGAAATCCTCATAAACATACGCGACAGGAATTTTACCGAACTTAGGTGGTAAATCCTCATAAACATATGGAAAGACAGGAATTTTACCGAACTTAGGTGGTAAATCCTCATAAACTTATGGAGACACAAGAATTTTACCGAACTTAGGTGGCAAGAATTCTTATGTGTAGCAATGATCCAAAACATATAAAACATTATCGTAAAAACATAGGGTATACTTACTTTTCATAAAAACATAAGGTATATTTACCTTTCATAAAACATACTTAATTTTCTTGAAATTGACTTTCACAAGTCACATGACATTTATATGAAATCATAATTTAAATCAATTAATAAGTGCGAGTCTACCTCAAATCCGACGAGTGCAAAGTTGAGCGGGAATGACTTCAATTTCTTTAAATTCTTCGTACGCTTCGTCTTAGCCAATAAGTCACTTTAGTCTATCGAATATATAGTTCAAAATGATAAATTATAATTTGAAGACTAAAATTGATGTTTTGAAAGTTGATGGACTAAAATGAATACTTTTGAAAGTTCAGGGACTAAAATAGATACTTTGAAAGTTGAGCTTAAAAGTAAATCAGCAGGGACTGAAATGATAAGTTTAAAAGCTGAAAGGACTGAAATAAAACCTTTTTAAAACATAGGGACTGAATTGAAAGGCTTTAAAACTTCAGGGACCAAAGTGCAAATTTTGAAAGTTATTAAAATCAGATTTTTCTTCTTCTCTCTATATCATCGCAAATCAGAGAGAGAGAGTTAGGACGAGAGCAGAGACGGCGAGAGGCGGAGGAACAAGGCGCTACACTTCCGGTGATTTCGCCGGCGCAACACCGGTAGCAAGGTGGCGGTGAGTGGCGGTTAAAGGTTTTGAGAGTATTGGGTGAGAGTTTGTGTGCGAACCGGGGCTGGATTCGAAGCTAGGGTTCGCGATGATACTCCGGCGGAAATTCAGCGATGGTTTAAGGTAGGTATTTGGTACTCTATTTCTTGGGTTTTGGGGTTTTGATTTTGGGTTGCGATTTGGAGTTGGGTTTGATGTTTTGGATCGGAGGTTAGGTGGTGATGATTCTGGGTAGTAGGCTGGTGGTAGTGTTGTAGGTAGAGGTTAATTGGTGGTCCAGCTGTGAGCTGCAGGCGGCTGGAATGGTTGCTGGAAGTGGGATTGCAGTTGATTTGGTTGGTTGCAGTGGTGAATTGCAGAGGCAGGGAAAACGTGTGCTTGGTGGTGTTGCTGTGGTTTGGGTGGTGATTGGCCGGTTTGAAGTTGAGGCGTGATGGAGGTTGGCTGTTGAAAATGAAAGCTGGCCATGAGTGATCTAATACAGATTGGTGTTGATTGATGATGATGATTAAGATTGTTTGATTTGGAGATCAAAATGGTGATAAACGAAATGGGAGGTGGTGATGCTGCTAATGATGATTGGTTGAGTTTCAGACAAATGGAAATTTGATTCAGATGATGGTTGCTTGTTCATGATTCAATTGGCGTTGAAAAAGCTGCAGGGTGCCAACTGATGATGAATGATTTTGGTTGGTTTCTGATCGTGATGAAAATGTGGATTGGAGATGGAGGTTTGGATGTGTGAAGGTTGAGATGGTTATGAGATGAATCAGTGTGGATGGTGATGTTGAAATGGTGATTTGCAGTGGTGAGGTTAACTGCGTGAGGGAGATGGAGAACGTATAAATTTAGGAAAAATGATGAATAGTTAGGTATGAAAAGGGTGGAATATGGGTAATTCATCATTATGTTTAGTATACACATGGGGTAGGATTGAATTGTGATAGCTTTGATTAATTGGTAGTGGTGTTCTTTGTTAGGTGTAATGATATGATGAAGATACTTTGATTATGGTATATTGAGGTGGAAAGAGTAATAAAGAAGGAAGAAAAATATGTGGGTTCATGATACAATTTTGATAAATATTGGACGAACTTCGATCAAGAAAAGTATTTAAAACTGATATATTTTGGACTGAAAAATGATTTTGAAAATAATACTTTAAATAAATAATAAAAATAATATAATTTTAGAAATTCGGATTTTAATTTAAAATCGAACAAATTCGATATTTCTTGACTTGGCTAGACGAATCCGTCGCGGCGTTAACTTCAAAATAATAAATGAAATAGTAGCGACACAATTTTCTAAATATTAAAATAATTATTTATTGCATAAAAATTCTGGGTCGCTATAATCTTACCTCCTTAAAATAATTTCGTCCTCGAAATTAAACTTACTTAATCTTATAATTTCTGAATACTTAATCAGAATCTCTTCTTCTTATCATCGAATATTCTCAAAATAATCAAAACAATTCCTGAATATTTTCTCTACGTAAAATACCCAAACATATCAACATAATATCATCAACTTATCTTTCCAATATTTGTAACCCAAAATTCAGTAAACAAATATCTCCCAAAACTAAGATTCTATACTTAAATGTCACCACATTTCCTGCAAAGTATTTCTTTCACTTGTATATACGTATGAATTCTGATTCAATACGGTACTCATTTTACTTTCCACGTATCATCACATTATACCAAGATTATCATTATTAAAACAAAATATCAGTACCCATAATCCAAGAAAATATTCCAAATCTCCAATCAAATCTCCTTTATCGATAAAATTTAACAGCGCATTACTTCTTGTCTCCTCTTTTCATTAAAATAATCCTGCGCTTTCTTGCTGGTCACAACATCACGCGGATTCATTCATATCCTTGCGCTTTTAAATAGTTCATGCTGGGAAGAGGTTGAATCATCAAACAATGGATATCATCCTTTCTAACATTCGCAAGTATTATTCCAGTCTTCCTATGAATGATCTGAGAAAGATCTATAGAATAAGGCTCGAAAGATTGAGGTTGCTAATGGCTCATGATATTCCAGAAGATGTTCGCTGGTTGATAGAAGCAAAGGTTCGACTATCTGGTGAATTACCATCAACATTTCCAAAACATATGCCTGGTTTAGGCAAAAGCACGTTCGCAAAGAAACGAAGAGCAAAAAGGCTGGGTGGTTGCTACAAATGTGCTCGTTGGAATTGTGATACTCGTTGCAAATCAGTAGGATATTCTTCTACTAATCGGGATGATAAAATCGAATTCATAAAGGGTGGACTGAGTAAGGAGTCTTTGGATGATATTCGACTGACTCTTGAGACGCACCCAAGTGGTTATGTGCAACGTGAACTTCTCTCCTTATACGCTCAGTTTAACGAGGACAAAAATCGTTGTAGTCTCCAAAATATAATAGCAAAAGATCCTGTTTGCCAGTCTGTTTTACAAAATGAGGCTTCTGGCAGTTCAGCAATGATATAAGGTAATTCTTTTGATATGCTTTTAAAATATTTTGCTGTTTTCTTTAACGCGTTTTGGAAATAAAAAAAATATTTTTCCTTTCTCGAGTTTTGATAAAGCTGGAAATAAATATATTTTCCTTTTCTCGAGGTTTGATAAAGCTGAAAATAAATCACCGAAAGGTGATATCTTTGATAAAATAGTCAAAAGTTGGCTGATTTTGTCAAAAAGTGAATCTTTACTTTTTTTTTTTTTTTTTTTTTTTTTCAGAATCAATCAAAAACAGTAAATTTTTTTCCGGCTTTAAATAGCCAAACATATTTCATAGTTCAGGCATCCCAAAATCACATCTTCTTCGTAAGTTTTCCTTTCTTTACTATCAAAGATGGAAGCACCAAAACTTCGACAGATCAAAACTATTTGTGTATTTTGTGGATCAAAAGTAGGGAAAGGCTTCGGTTATCTAGAAGCGGCTGTAGATCTTGGAAAGAAACTGGGGGAAAAAGGTATCACTCTTGTATATGGGGGTGGTAGCAGTGGTCTAATGGGTTGTGTTTCCCAATCTGCTCTTGCAGAGAAATCAAAAGTAATCGGTGTCATACCTGTCCCTTTGGTAGATGTTGCAGGCAAAACACGAGGGCATGAAGTTCAAACCTTATCCATCCATGAACGCATAACTTGTATGCTATATGGTTCTGATGCCTTTATAGCCCTGCCCGGAGGTTTTGGTACCTTAGAAGAAATCTTTAACATTACCTCGTGGGCTCAACTAGATCTCCATACTAAGCCTATTGGGCTTCTGAATGTTAACAATTTCTTTGATGGTTTGTTAACCTTTCTTGATTATGCTGTGGAACAGGGATTCATCTCTCCATTTTCCAGAAGGCTTCTTATTTCTGCTCCTACTATTGATGAACTACTGGATAAGCTGCAGTCATATATCTCAATACAAGATCCAGCAGGAGTTAAGATAGATTGGTCGCAAGGAAGGGGAATCAAGCGAAAATGGAGTCCGGTTAATGTAAACTTAACTCTTTGAATCTTAGAATAGGTGGGGGTAGAGTACGCAGTATTCTCACTCTCGAGGCACCCCTCCATTTACTAGGATTTCCTTAATGTTTAAATCTTGTGTGTACTTCAAAGATTCCAGGTGGTAGATTACGGAGTATTCTTACTCTCGAAACACACCTCTTTGAAGGTTTTCTCTTTATATCCTCAAAAGATCAGAGGTGGTAGGATACGGCTACTCCGGAAACACATCTCTCATTTTGAGGATCTTTTCATGTTTTTCTCTTATGCTTTCATGTGTTTCATGTATTTCCTTTCCATTGTGACTCTTGTGTGTTCTCCTTATGAGAAAATAATAAAATCTCTGTTATCATCTACTAAATCTCGTTTGTGATGTAAATGAACTTGCATGTCTAAACTTAATTCCTTTAGTAGATGCTTATCATATTATGCTCTTAATTCCAAATGATAAAATTCTGGACAGAGTCTCCCTTGTAATTTGGACTTATTCCAAACCATAAGCATACTTCATAACTCACAATAATAAATAACTCCACATTTGATCACAACGATCTAAAAATATTGAAAATAATTCCAACACTTCAATATCATCAAAAATATCCCATAATTCAATTCATAATTCCTCAACATAACAATTTCAAATTATATTTTTCAATATCACAATATCACTTCCTTCGATACCTTAATGGCTCAAAAGATAACTCATACTTATAAATATATGCCATAAATCATATTCCCAAAATATTCACAAGGCCAAACTTCATAATAAATTTCTCTTCAAAATAGAGGAAATAATTCACTTACTCAACATAATATCCATTACTTAATTCTCAATAAAATCATATTATTCCCATTATGCTCAACACTCGTTTTCTTTCTTAAAAAAAATTTCTCATAATCATACATTAAAGCATATAAGTTATGACAAAGCATAACAACATCATTATTTTCGAAAAAATACATTCTTATTTCTCATAAATCATAAGTATCCGAAATACTCTTCATTCTTTTTCATAAATCAGTAAAATGAGTATTCGAAATACTGAAATAACTTTAAACATCATAAACTTCTTTACCTCGGAGTTGGTGGAACGAAATGATGGCAGTGGCAATCTTCATCAATAATATTTTATAATGGAAAATATTTCTTGAAAATTCTTTTTGAAAATTTTTCCAGTCTACAGAAACGCAGACTAGCTCTGATACCAACTTGTAGCGCCCCGAGTTCCGTATACCCGATTCACTACGTCATTTTCTGTCTAAATTTTTCGAATAATATTTTTGCGGAAGAAATAATTGAAATTCATTTTTTGGCAACATTAAATAAACTGTAATGGCCGCTAAAATTGAAAACATTTATGAAACCATTTGAAATAGTAAATCGAACCATTAATATTGTAAAGAAATTGCCAATATCATAATTTCTCAAATAAATGAACTTCTCTAAATTATTCGATTGTTTGGAAAATACGGAAATCATTAACGTCAAACTTTCAACCGTTTAACGATTATTGCCACCATCATTCATCGCTCGCCACCGTCTCCGAAATCTGCAAAACTGTTAAAAAGTAGGGTGAGTATTTCATGGGGGAAATACTCAGTAGACTCATCGCAAATTAATTTAATTTATAAGATGATTAAACACATAAATCCCGGCTCTTTATAAAACGGGCATTGATAGAGCTTCTTTATAAAACTGCTCTTGATAAAACTCATATTGTGCATTACAGCACGGGACATATTATACAAATCATAGGCTCTTTGAAAATAGCTCTTTGAAAACAGCTCTTTGAAAACCATATACTTATAAAAACATTTTAATTATGCCAAGCATAATTTCTTTTGAAAGCATAACATAAGATAGGATTAAAATCCTCATAAACATAAATAGACACAAGAACTTTACCGAACTTAGGTGGCAAGAATTCTTATGCAGTAAAATCATAATAACAGTAAGATCATAATAACATAGGATAAGATCGAAATCTTCATAAATATAAGAATTTTACCGAACTTAGGTGGCAAGAATTCTTATGTAGTAAGATCATAATATCAGTAAGTATACCAAAACATAATTCATGAAATTCATAGGGATCATTTCCATCATAACATAAGATAGGATCGAAATCCTCATAAACATACGCGACAGGAATTTTACCGAACTTAGGTGGTAAATCCTCATAAACATATGGAAAGACAGGAATTTTACCGAACTTAGGTGGTAAATCCTCATAAACTTATGGAGACACAAGAATTTTACCGAACTTAGGTGGCAAGAATTCTTATGTGTAGCAATGATCCAAAACATATAAAACATTATCGTAAAAACATAGGGTATACTTACTTTTCATAAAAACATAAGGTATATTTACCTTTCATAAAACATACTTAATTTTCTTGAAATTGACTTTCACAAGTCACATGACATTTATATGAAATCATAATTTAAATCAATTAATAAGTGCGAGTCTACCTCAAATCCGACGAGTGCAAAGTTGAGCGGGAATGACTTCAATTTCTTTAAATTCTTCGTACGCTTCGTCTTAGCCAATAAGTCACTTTAGTCTATCGAATATATAGTTCAAAATGATAAATTATAATTTGAAGACTAAAATTGATGTTTTGAAAGTTGATGGACTAAAATGAATACTTTTGAAAGTTCAGGGACTAAAATAGATACTTTGAAAGTTGAGCTTAAAAGTAAATCAGCAGGGACTGAAATGATAAGTTTAAAAGCTGAAAGGACTGAAATAAAACCTTTTTAAAACATAGGGACTGAATTGAAAGGCTTTAAAACTTCAGGGACCAAAGTGCAAATTTTGAAAGTTATTAAAATCAGATTTTTCTTCTTCTCTCTATATCATCGCAAATCAGAGAGAGAGAGTTAGGACGAGAGCAGAGACGGCGAGAGGCGGAGGAACAAGGCGCTACACTTCCGGTGATTTCGCCGGCGCAACACCGGTAGCAAGGTGGCGGTGAGTGGCGGTTAAAGGTTTTGAGAGTATTGGGTGAGAGTTTGTGTGCGAACCGGGGCTGGATTCGAAGCTAGGGTTCGCGATGATACTCCGGCGGAAATTCAGCGATGGTTTAAGGTAGGTATTTGGTACTCTATTTCTTGGGTTTTGGGGTTTTGATTTTGGGTTGCGATTTGGAGTTGGGTTTGATGTTTTGGATCGGAGGTTAGGTGGTGATGATTCTGGGTAGTAGGCTGGTGGTAGTGTTGTAGGTAGAGGTTAATTGGTGGTCCAGCTGTGAGCTGCAGGCGGCTGGAATGGTTGCTGGAAGTGGGATTGCAGTTGATTTGGTTGGTTGCAGTGGTGAATTGCAGAGGCAGGGAAAAAGTGTGCTTGGTGGTGTTGCTGTGGTTTGGGTGGTGATTGGCCGGTTTGAAGTTGAGGCGTGATGGAGGTTGGCTGTTGAAAATGAAAGCTGGCCATGAGTGATCTAATACAGATTGGTGTTGATTGATGATGATGATTAAGATTGTTTGATTTGGAGATCAAAATGGTGATAAACGAAATGGGAGGTGGTGATGCTGCTAATGATGATTGGTTGAGTTTCAGACAAATGGAAATTTGATTCAGATGATGGTTGCTTGTTCATGATTCAATTGGCGTTGAAAAAGCTGCAGGGTGCCAACTGATGATGAATGATTTTGGTTGGTTTCTGATCGTGATGAAAATGTGGATTGGAGATGGAGGTTTGGATGTGTGAAGGTTGAGATGGTTATGAGATGAATCAGTGTGGATGGTGATGTTGAAATGGTGATTTGCAGTGGTGAGGTTAACTGCGTGAGGGAGATGGAGAACGTATAAATTTAGGAAAAATGATGAATAGTTAGGTATGAAAAGGGTGGAATATGGGTAATTCATCATTATGTTTAGTATACACATGGGGTAGGATTGAATTGTGATAGCTTTGATTAATTGGTAGTGGTGTTCTTTGTTAGGTGTAATGATATGATGAAGATACTTTGATTATGGTATATTGAGGTGGAAAGAGTAATAAAGAAGGAAGAAAAATATGTGGGTTCATGATACAATTTTGATAAATATTGGACGAACTTCGATCAAGAAAAGTATTTAAAACTGATATATTTTGGACTGAAAAATGATTTTGAAAATAATACTTTAAATAAATAATAAAAATAATATAATTTTAGAAATTCGGATTTTAATTTAAAATCGAACAAATTCGATATTTCTTGACTTGGCTAGACGAATCCGTCGCGGCGTTAACTTCAAAATAATAAATGAAATAGTAGCGACACAATTTTCTAAATATTAAAATAATTATTTATTGCATAAAAATTCTGGGTCGCTATAATCCCTATACACAATGTTCCCAAATTTATCCCTCCACCCTCTTCTACTACACATCATTTCTTCACCTCCCCTATTTGATGTACTCTCCCCTCTTGTTCCTAAATTTTCCAACTCACCCCCACTTTTCTCCATTTGTCTAACCATGGTGGTTGAAAGATTTTCCAACAAGTACTTCAAATCTTGAGTTTGAGAATTGAAAATGAACATGGTGTGCGAGTGTGAAAGTGTTCTCACAAGAATATTTCTCACTCGTGCTTCACTCAATTTAGGCTTTTACCCTCTAATAAGCTCACCACTCTTGCCTTTTTCCACTCAAAATCTCCTTTCTCAAGTTCTCCAAGGAAGGTAATCAACTAAACCACAAAGTATAATTCTTGTGAAGTCAAGGAAATCACTAACAAAGGAAGAATGAATTTATAACAAGTAGATACAAATAGCAAGTAGAATTTATGTGCTTGCTAAACTCAAAATGAACAATATTTGTGTGGGATAGGATGCTAGGAACACAATTTTAGCAATGGGATTAACAAACCACAAATATTTGGTAAGGCATAGATGTAGAGCAAATAAGCACAAGAGTGTAAATTTTCAATGTAGCAATTTAGCAAACACTTTGTACTCAATCTTTAAGTGGCTTTGAATGTGGATAATGTGGATGTATGAAAACTCCCAACAACTCAAATTGTGATAAGGAATGAATGATCAACAATTACCCAATGTATGGAGCAAGTAATATATGGGATACAATGTTGATAACACAATCTCAATAATGGGAATTGGATAGCCCCAAGTAATTAGCAATATATGGGAATTGAACAATAAAGCACTAAGGGAGTATTTTTCTTTGGGACAATTGATCAAACACTTTGGATAATGTAGGAAAGTAAGTGTTTGGCTAATAGAACCCCCAACAAATTCAACAATCAATATACCCAATATGTAATGATCAATAAATATTCATGGGCATACAAACTTTCTCCAATTTTTCTTTTTCAAATTTTCGGATTTTTTTTTTTTAACCACAACAATAATGTAAAAGATAGGTTTACCAAATTAGAGCCAAACTCTGATACCAAATAATGCGAACCCCTTCGGTGTGTTGACCGAAAATTCCCACAACAATTTAATACAAAACCCGAGAAAGCTAAAGTGGTAAAATAAAGGATAAACACCTTAACCCAAGTTTAAATCTAATCCAAAATTCAAGGATTAACAAACACTAGCCCAATGGAAAGAAATAAACAAATTCCAAGGTGGCGGAAATAAACAACAACACAAGAATAATAATACTCAAGATAAAGTTGATTAATTTCCTAAGAGATACAAGATCAAGAAATGGGATTTACCTCACCCACAAGAGGAACTCTCTCAAGAGCTTCACATTGAACATCACCAAGTTCTCTTACAAATGACAAGAAAATGTGTATAAAAGGTACAAAATTGGGCAAAAGGTGTAAATTTCGGAAATTGCAACAAAACCCCGTTTTTGTGAAACGGGGTGTTTCGGTCGACCGACACAGTCGACCGAACCGTTTTCGGTCGACCAAGCCTCAGCCGAACGCGACTGAGGCTGTCTTCAAAAATCTCTGTAGACTTTCGGTCGACCGGAATGACTTTCGGTCGACCGAAATTGACCGAGTCCAATTTCTTCTTTTTTGCTCCAACTTGATTCTCGGCTTGCTTTTCTTGACTTTAATTACTTGTTTAGCCTCGAATCTTGAACCTCCTTGGCATAAGATCTCGTCATGGGTCCCACAGGCTTGCGCATCGAGGTTTGACTTTCTCGATTCTCATCAAAGTGTCTCCAAGCTTTTAACACTCTTAAAGAGAAACTCATCACAACACCTATTATTGTGGCTCCGGATTGGAGTTTCCCTTTGAGCTTATGTGTGATGCGAGTGATTATGCCGTGGGGGCAGTTTTGGGGCAAAGGAAGGACAAAATTTTGCATGTCAGCTATTATGCTAGTAGAACATTGACTGATGTTCAATTGAATTATGCTACTACCGAGAAGGAAATGCTAGCGGTGGTCTTTGCCTTTGATAAGTTTCGGTCATATCTTATTGGCTCCAAAGTGATTGTGTATACCGACCATTCGGCCCTCAAGTATTTGTTGGCAAAGAAAGATGTCAAGCCGCGGTTAATTAGATGGGTACTTCTTCTCCAAGAGTTTGATTTGGAGATTCGTGACAAGAAGGGGACCGAAAACCTTGTAACCGATCACTTGTCTAGACTTGACAAATCAAGGAAATTATTGATAAAGAGATAAGTGAGGTATTCCCGGATGAGCAACTTTTCCAAATCATGGATCTGTTACAAGCTTCTAGTGTGCCATGGTATGCGGACCATGTTAATTTCCTTGCAAGTGGCATCACTCCCGCGGACTGCTCTTATCAACAAAGGAAAGAATTCTTTGCGAATATCAAGCACTATTTTTGGAATGACCCATTGTTGTTCAAAAGAGGTCTGGATCAAATCATGCGAAGATGTGTGCCCGAGGAGGACATGGAGAGTATTCTTGAGCAATGTCACTCTTCACCTTATGGAGGTCATTTTGGTGTAGTGAAAACCGCATCAAAGGCTCTTGAGTCAGGATTTTATTGGCCCACCTTGTTCAAGGGTGCTCACACGCTTGTGTCCAAATGTGATCGATGCCAACGCCTAGGTAATATCTCTAATCGAAATGAAATTCCTTTGAATTCTATTTTAGAAGTGGAAATATTCGATGTTTGGGGTATTGATTTCATGGAACATTTTCCATCTTCTTTTTCAAATCAATACATTTTAGTTGCGGTGGACTATGTGTCAAAGTGGGTAGAAGCAGTAGCACTCACCACCAATGATGCTCAAGTGGTGGTGAACTTTTTAAAGAAAAATATTTTTACTCGTTATGGCACCCCTCGAGCTATCATTAGTGATGGAGGAAAATACTTTGGTAACCACCTCTTCGACTCACTTTTGACCAAGTGTGGAGTCAAACATCGAATATCCACTCCTTATCATCCACAAACAAGTGGGCAGGTGGAGATTTCAAATAGAGAGTTGAAGAAAATTCTTGAAGTAACGATGAATGCCTCGAGGAAAGATTGGTCCAAGAAATTGGATGATGCATTATGGGCATACTGCACCGCCTTCAAAACCCCCATTAGTATGTCTCCATTTCGCTTCTTATTTGGAAAAGCATGTCATCTTCCGGTTGAGCTCGAGCACCGAGCATGTTGGGCAACAAAAGTCTTGGATTTTGATATTAAGTTGGCCGGTGAGAAAAGACTACTCCAACTCAATGAGCTTGGTGAATTTCGCATTGAGTCATATGAGAATGCTCGGATTTACAAAGAAAAGACAAAGAGGTGGGATGACAAGAACATTGTGAAGCGAGAATTCCATTTTGGGCAACAAGTACTTCTTTACAACTCTAGACTGCGATTGTTTCCCAGTAAACTCCGTTCCAGATGGTCGGGACCTTTCACTATTGCTCAAATCTTCCCACATGGAGCGGTCGAGCTTTATCATGAGAGCAAAGGGAACTTCAAAGTCAATGGGCAACGCTTGAAGCCATACTTAGGTGGTGATTATGAAAAGGAGAAGTCATCCATCCCTCTTGCAGATCCGGAGTGACCGTATCCTAAAGTCGAGCTTACGACTTTAACCAAGCGCTTTTTGGGAGGCAACCACCCAAATTTCTACTCTTTTGCTTACTTGTTGATACTTACTTGTTTCATTTTTATTATTTCTAATTTGGTTAATCATCAACTTTTGTAGGTGCAATATTTTTGAAATCTTAAGCATCCTTGTCCTCAACAAGTTTGGGGGAGATTTGCTTATCAAGAGAATCAAAGCTTAGGTCAGTTTTGCACATCCTTCATGCATCAATCCGGGGAAGTTCCATCACCCATTCTTTTCCTTCTATTATGCTATTGTCAACATTGAGGACAATGCTTGATTTAAGTTTGGGGGTGTTGGGATCATGTTGCTATGTGAACATTTTAGATTGCCTTACCGACTCTTGGTGTTTTGATGTTTGAAATTGCTTATTTTGTTTGGATTATTGACATGCTCGATAGCCTTTCTAGCTTAAGAGATTTTGATGTTTGAAATTGTTGTTAATTCATGAATTATGACCAAATTTGCTACTTGTGCTACTTTCTATAAAATGCTTATCCATGTAAGATCCTATATACATTGAGCACAACAGTCATGTTTGATTGTTGGTGAGTTTAGGAATTCTTGAAGGGTGAAGAGGTTAAAGGAGTAGAAGAACTAGGTTGGGAGCTTGCAATTTAATTTTTATCAACCTATCCAATGTCTCCAATGCTCTAGATCTCTTGACCCTAATGTAAGACAAGTTTGGGGGTGGTTGACCCGACGAAGGAAACGGTTTAGACGTGTGGTGATTCCATGCATGTGGAAGTAAATTTTTGTGTGGAGTGTCTTTCGCCAAGTATAAGCTAAGTAATGATCGTATGCTAGAGTTCTAAGCCTATTTTAATTTTTGCATTGCATTACCCTATCTCGAAGCCTTTTGACTCGAGTAATTAAGCCCGTAGGAGTATCTTGAAACTTAGTGCCTTAAGTTTGAAACTTGGGAGTCACCGGCCTAAAGCTCGCTATATGGGTCAATTAGAAAGCTTAATGAGTAGGGTACTCACACACACACTTATTTTTTAAAAAAAAAAAGCACATTAACATTGCATTTGCTTAATAAGTCTACCCCCACTTCGTAGCCTTTTTTACTCGAGTTATTCAGTCCGTAGGGATATTTTGAAACCTGTACCCTTTGACCTAAAAAACCGGGGAGCTATCGACCTAAAGCTCGCTACATGGGTCAATTAGAAAACTTAAGGGAGTGGGGAAGTCACGAACAATCATCATGTTAGTTGTTAGAAATCATGCATTTGTACTTGCATAAGGGCTTAGATGAATAGAGGGTTTGAATTGCTTAGTATAAACTTGAATGTCGAAGCACTCATTAGTGGAGAGTCACTGCATATTTCATACATTTGTACTTGCACAAGTGCATTTTACATGCATATTTCATACATTTTTGGTAATACTTTTTGAGTAATTTGGAAAAAATACCTACTTAATTGTGCATATTTTGTGGTTAATTAGGTTCAACATTCAAATACATGGAGAAAACACAAGAAATGAGCTAAATGGATGAATAATTGAAGAAATTGAGGAGAAAAGAGTCAAAGTTTGGGGACCGAATTGTCACTTCCGAAAAGTTGTGGATCGCATGTGCAATTGATCGAAGGACTAAATTGCAAGTTTTCAAAGTTGAAGGACCCCAAATGCAATTTTAGAAGGACATATTTGAAAGAAATCAGAAATTTTGGGGACCAAGTTGACCGACTTTGATAGTTGGAGGACCTTGATGTTAATTAATTGAAGGACCAGACCGCAAACACTCACTCAGCTGAACCACGCGAACGCGTAGTCCGAACCAGGTGGCGCGTGCGGCTCAGGGCAGAATTAGTGCAGACCCGTTTGGAAGTGTGCCGCGCGATCGCAGGGTACAAAATAAAAAAAAGTAAAAATAAAAATTAACTGGGCAGACCCGGTACGACCCGATTCGGCCCAAATGTTGTTGTACGCGGATCTACACGATTTTGGGGGTTGTTTTGGCTAGGGTTTTGAGAATTATTCTTCCCCTTTTGTAGTCTAAAACCCTTGTTATCTCTTTTTCTCTCATTTTATTTTGTAATTTTCTCTTACAAATAGTTATTGTGGTTGGTGAATGTTGATGAAGGAAAGAAATACCAACAACATTGTGAAAGAACTTTGATGTTTTGAAACTTCAAGCATTGTTGAAGGGGAGTTTTTATTATAAATCTTCATATTTCTTCATATACTTGAATCCATTGGTGAAATGATGTATTTAATTCTTGAGTTTTATTGTTATTTCATTATGGGCTAAGTTATTTTGTGTTGGGATGATTGATAAAGTTTGACCTACCTTATTTGATTTTAATGCTTGTATTAAGAATTTAAGCTATTTATTATCTTGTACATTTATTGTTGTATTTATTGACTTGCATTTAATGTGGCAAAATTTATTCTTGAATTTCATGGGATGTGCAATTATTGAGAAATTGTTGAATTTCATGGGATGTGCAATTATTGAGAAATTGTTGTGTATTCTAGATCAATACAATATTTGCTCTAAGTTCTTGTTTAGGATAGAGATATACCTAAAAGCCTAGATGATCCATTGAGTTATTTTCACAAAGGTTTAATACAATTTGTGTGTGTTTAATCGACATAGAGATATAGTAGGTTAATTCCACTAATTAGGGTTGATTTTACTCGAGAGAGGTAATTGACTAAGTTTGGAAAATCGGATCTAACATGATTAATAAATTGCATTTCTATTTGCTTGTTGAGAATTCAATTAGGTAATGGTCAAGCGGAATCAAGAATCTCAATACTCCTTTATCTTCAAGTTATCACCATTTTTCTAGTTATTTATTTACAATTGTGATTTTAATTCTAGTACTAAAATATTTCAAAAACCAAAACTTTATTGTGTGTATTTCTTGTTTAAATTGATTACCCTAGAGTGTAATTGAAGTAGACAATCCTTGTGGGATCGATAAACCGGACTCATTAATTCACTATCACTTGTATGCGATACGTGCACTTACAGTGTTTTTCTAGCGAACATCCATCATTTAGCAATACAATTGAGGATGCTACTTATTTGCAGGGGAGAGCTATATTTGCACCAACTCTTGACGTGGTTGAGTCTGTAAATGAATATATGACCTCACTAAATGCATGTGAGGGGAAAACTTATTTCAGTTTAGATATAACATGTAGATCGGATATAAATGTTGATTTATTACATGACCTCCACAGTCCAGAATTCTTAAATGAAATTAAGTGTTCTGATGTACCCAATCATGAGTTAAATTTGAAGGTTGGTAGGCCTGTTATGTTATTAAGGAACATAGATCATTCTCTTGGATTATGCAACGGCACTAGCTTGGTTGTTACAAGACTTGGTAGTCATGTTTTGGAAGCAAATATTCTTGCTAGAAGCAATGCAGGTTATAACGTGCTGATCCCAAAAATATCCCTAACCCCGTCTGATCCAAGATTGTCTTTCAAATTCAATCGAAGACAATTTCCTCTAATTGTCTCATATGCAATGACAATAAACAAAAGTCAAGGTCAATCGCTTTCCAATGTTGGCCTTTTTTTTTGAAGAAACCAGTTTTCAGCCATGATCAATTGTACGTTGTTGTTTCCAGAGTTATAAATCACAGGGGTTTGAAAATTTTGATCTGTGACAGGGATGGCAAAATAAGTAATTCAACAACAAACGTTGTATTCAAGGAAATATTTCATAATTTTTAGTCGCGATTTATTAGTTATCCCATTTTTCGAATTTTTATAAACATCATTCAGTTTTTATGTGAAGTCTTTTTAATCATCTAAATACTTTTCATCCAATACATACAACAATATAGTCGTACGTACAATATTTTATCATTGTATTAAAATGTTATTGTACTATGTTTTTATTTAATATGATTTTATAATTGACATATTTTCATAAAATATTGATTGAAATCACTATCAAAAATATATTCTCGTGCATCGCACGGGTGAAAAAATAGTTATTTTTAATAAACAAAAGATATAATGGGTTAATCTTATATGATTATTTTTTCGGAGAGAAGAGTCTAAGCTCTCTGATCAATAGTTAAGCCATTTTCTTTAAAATTGCTATTTCAATTTATTTAATTGATGGATTTTGTTGCAAACCTTTCTCCTTTTATAAATGTTTTTTTGTATGATCAAATAGACTTTTTTTGTTTAAAACATGATCTTTTATATTTTCTAGGTAAAATATGTGATTTAAAAGAGGAGAGAAAAAAAATGCGTGACTAAAAAAAACAATTTTTTAAACATGTTTACCGAACATAAGCAAAATGATATATTCAGTTCCAATTTTTTCCAATTTTTTCGACTCTGTAAATAACAACAAACGAGTGGTTGACTATAAATAATTTGACAACCAAACCGCCCTGATAATAAATATCGAGGCTTTGCAATATTTGATTGATTACAATTTTATATATTTCATTTACTTAGAAGTTCTCAGAGAATTCATTAGAGGTGGGTGTTCTTCTTAGCAAGAAATATTGTGCAGTAGGATGATGACTAGAAGGATTTAAAAAGCATTACAACATTAAAATCTCTGATGTTTTTCCAGGGCCAAGCTCAGGACCCCAACCCATACATGATAATCCAATGGAGTTCGTCAAAAAGCTAATAGAGTAGGGGGGAAAATTGGTTGTTAACAAGTAAACATAATTATTAGAGCCTATTTGGCTGAGTTTTTTTATGAATTTTGAATTTTTAAGAGAATGAGTAGTTAAAAAGTGATAAAAATGTGAAAAATTATGAATCCCACGAGAATATATGTTATTAAAAATGAATTTGAAGAAAAAAAATTAAAAATTTAAACATTGCCAATCAGTCTCTTAAGTGTAATTATTTGTAAGAATTGCATAAACAAAGAATGGTGCAAAAAACCCGGTGACAGCAGTGGTGAGAAGAGAAGAGCCAATAATTGCTACCCACGATGCCCGACATCAAATCATCTTGTCTCTTCCTCTACCTAGATTTGTTGTTTATCTTCATGGCCAAGAGTCAAGACTCAAGACTGTCAAACTGTGGACACGCAGTCCCATAATCTCTCTCTTTATTTGTCAAAGGAGTCATCAATTTAAAAAGTTGTAATAAGTTAGTCCTCAATCAAAATTAATTGCAAGTACACTTCCTAACCTATCGTGTTTGCAATGGTTAAAACTAAAGAGGATACTTGGGAAAAGTTTATAAATAATTTAATAATAAAAAAATAAAAATAATTAATAAATAAGTACTGAAATATATGAAAAAATGGCATGAGTATTATAAATTATTTATAAATTTTAGTGATGTATACACTAGAGGTGACAATGGGCCGAGTAATCTCGCTTGTTGTGCTGGGCTCGTCAAATGGAAGAGTCGAGCCACGAGACCGTGTCAAATGAGCTGAGCCTATGCTCGGAAGGTTTGACAAAGTTGGCCCACGAGCTCATGGCTCGTTGGTCTGATATTTTTTTAGTTAAATACTTGAATATAAAGTAATTATATAATGATATATTATATATAAATTTATAATTAGTTGTGTAATAAATAAATTAATAAGTAATGTAAAAGTAGTTAATGAATGAATTATAAGTTCAATTGTTCAAATTTTCAATTATAATTCGAAAAGACAAAAACTAGGATTGAGTAAATAAATTAAAATTTAAAAGTTTAAAAATTGAAACCCTCCAACTTTTTTCTGAGCTTGAGACCGGCTACTAACTTGAATAATTAAATGTACAATTTTTGTTTTGAAATGAAAATAGTATTTTATGTAGAGAAATTAAATGTTTAATTAACTGACTGCATGCAATTTCAGCATACTTATTTTGTATGTGAAAATGAGATTCCTGCCAATCTGTAACACATATTAACGCTTCCAAAATATCTTACTTGAGTCGGCTCCTTACTTCTGACAAAACCTTTTACCTGTAATAAAAGCAGACTCCGAAGTTACCGTGCTTACAGGGGGTGTTAGTAGATATTTTGTTATAGGACATTCAAGAACTCTTGAACTAGCTGGATAATATACCTCATATAATATGTGGTTGAATCGCAAAAACTGATCAAAATATTTTGACTTTAAAAGCAATTTCTCAATCCTTTTCTATTAAAAAATAAAGAATCATTTTCATTTTCAAGTGTTCTATTGTTATGATACTCGATTATTATGTGTTCATAATCTTCACATGGGTTAAGTAAAAAAATATGTAGAGTTCAACATATGGTCTACGTCGGTGATAAATTTCTTAGCATTTTTACCGTATTGTGAACATAACTCTTCAAAGTATTGTTTTCTACTTGGTGATATAGTTATGCACACTAATGCATCTCTAATTCTATCAGTTTGATCGTTTATATGTTTGATTTCATTTTGGACAATTAAATTTAAAATATGACAAACACATGTAACATGGAATAAAATTTTATCAAATTCAGGGTTAAGAATTCTACATGACTTATCTACTATAAGCTTATTTACACTAACATTATTGAAAGTAAATGATCGAATTTTACTTTCGCAACAATATTCTTTAACAATTTGTAGCATACCATTAAATATGTTGTTGCATTATAAGGAGATTCCATAATTTTAAAAGCGATATTTTTTTTATGCATAACCCAAAGTTGATCAATGTAGTGTGCAGTTGCAGCTATATAATTTTTTTTTATTAATACTTTCCCAGAGATTGAGAGTAAAAAAAATTACACCACCATATTTACGTAAATTGACTATTAATTGATTCTTAATTTTAAGAAAATATTTTATAATATCAAAATGCAAAGTGTTTCTACTAATACCAACATACCTGGGTTGAAGATAATGTATGATGTAGGTAACAAAGTGTTCGTTGTCCACTATACATTGTGACAACTCCACCCCCGCAACTAATTGAGCAATCCTAGTTCTATTCTCTTCTTCAGAATACATTCATGTTGAAAGTGTAGATCTAGCAGCAGAACCTCTAGTGGATTAACCAAATTGCAATTGACTTTGAATAATTGATTTTTCTAGCAGACGGAGTTAAAATTATACACGAATAACTTGTTACGTGTGCAATTTTTGTTTTGAAATCAAAATAGTATTTATTTAATGAAACTAAAAGTTAAAGCTAAATATCATTTACCTGATTGTTTGAAATTTCGGCATACTTATTTTTTATGCGAAAATGAGCGTCCTGCCAATATTTGACACACTTTAACGTCTTCAAAATATATTCTTTGAGTCGGATCCTTACTCATTACAAAGCTCTTTTACTTGCACTAAAAGCAGACTCCGAAACTACCGTACCAACCGGAGGTGTTAATAGATCTTTTGTTATGGAAAAAATAATTGGATACCTCCGTCTGTTTGTTCGCCAAAATTTAAGTAAATCAAATTCTAAAGAATCAGTAGGCTTTACATTCCTAAGTAATTCTTGTTTAAAATATTTTTTTAATTCTTCAAGTATTACAAGTGGACCAGATTCGTTATGACAATTAGGGGACATACTATAAGAAGAAATTCCTTGTGTATCCCTAATTTCTTCCATTAGATCGATTAATTCTACTTCGTCGCCTAAATTATTATAAGTGATGGGGTTTTCCAAAATCAAAACGTTACTGATTTTTTAAACAAGTTTCGTACCCTTTAAATTGTAATATGGGTCCATTACGTACTCTAAGAAAAATAACATAGGTAAATCTTCCTAATATTCTCTAAATTTTATTTTCATAACAATTGTTATATCAACAAAAAATGAATCATTTTTATATCCATAAAAAGTTCTTATAATAATATAAAGACGTTCAAAAACTCTTGAACTAGTTAAGTAGTATACCACATATAGTATGTTAGTTGAATCGTAAAAACTTGTCAAGAATCTTTTGATTTTAAAAGGAATTTCCCAATCTTCATCTATTAATACAGATTCATTTTCATTTCTGAGTGTTCTAGTGTTATAATACTCGGTTATTCTGTGTTCATAATCTTCACATGATTTAAGTTATAAATATATCGAGTTTCACCTATGCCTGACATTTGTGATAAAAAATTTCGCATCTTTATCATATTGTGCACAGAACTCTTCAAATACTGTTTTTTACTTGGTGAAACAGTTATGTAAATTAATGCATCCCTGCTTCTATCCATTTGATCTTTAATATATTTCATTCCATCTTGAACAATTAAATTTAAAATATGACCTACACATATAACATGGAATAAAAGCCTCACCAAATTCACGATGAAGAATTCTACATAATTTATTCACAACAAGCTTATTTATACTATCATTATCGAACTAAATGATCAAATTTTACTTTCGTAACTATATTCTCCAACAATTTGTAATATAACATTAAATATGCTGTTTGCATTATGAAGAAATTTTATAATTTTAAAAGCAATAATTTTTTTTTTATGCATAACCCAAAGTGGATCAATATAGTGTGCAATTGGAGCTATAAAATCTTTTTTATTAATACCTTCGCAATGATCGGAAGTAAAAGAAATAATACCACCATATTTACGTAAATCGATTATTAATTGATTCTTAGGTTTAAGAAATTATTCTATAGAGTAAGAACGAAGAGTGTTTCTACTAATACCAGCATATCTGAGCTGAAGATAACGTTTGATGTAGGTAACAAAGTTAGGGATGGTAAAAAAAAAAATCGAAGGGCCCAAAACCCGGAGGACCCGAAATGACCCGCCCCATCAGGTCCTCGGGGCGGGTTTATCGCCCCGCGGAGTATTTTGGGGCGGACCCGCCCCGCCCTGTGACTCGAATTTTTTTTTTTTTTTTAAATATTGGAATGAGAAACTAAATATAAATTTAATGAGGTCCAAAAGAATTGAACATTGGTGGGATTTAGGGGTATGAGAATGCACAACCACTATACCATTTTGTTGTTTA
The DNA here is from genome assembly GCA_963555705.1 of Ligustrum vulgare. NCBI lineage: Eukaryota > Viridiplantae > Streptophyta > Magnoliopsida > Lamiales > Oleaceae > Ligustrum > Ligustrum vulgare. Next base: position 13,983,981 of record OY743186.1, on the reverse strand, counting down.
TTGATTTTTTTTCCTTCAAATATATACATATTATCTTTAAAGTTCAAACTTAAAAACTCTAACTAGTTCGACGCCTAAGTTTTTCACCTAAAATTTCATTGCCAATTTTGAAAAGAAAAAAAATTTAGGTCATTGGCGGGGCAGGTAGGTCGCCCCGACCCGCCCCGCGAACAGTCCGGGGCGGGGCAAGATGTGATTTCGGGTTCGGGGCAAGGCGACCCCGAACCCAACCCATTTCCATCCCTAAACAAAGTATTCATTATCCACTATATTTAGTGGCAACTTCGCGCCTGCAACGAATTGAACCATTCCAGTTCGATTCTCTTCTTCAGAATACATCCACATTCACACTTTCTTGTTAAATTGGTCCATATCACCAATTTTATTAAATTCTCGTGTTATCTAAATTTACCCTTTGTTTCTTGGAAGGGCAACTTTGAAAATCAACCCAATAAAATCTCCTGTTATCGTTCAACCCCTTTCTTTCTCACATACACAATACAATGTCACACCTCCTCCACCCCACATTCGCCGTCTGTCGCCTTAAACTCGAGTTTAATCTCATTAGCATCCCTGTATTTTGGTATCCAGTCGGCACCATTTGTATACTAGATTCGTAGAGTAATCTTCAACTTCACAAGATGATGAAATGTGGTTTACCTTCGCCGCTTGGAACTGGAGAAGAAAGAGACACCCGAAAACAGAACTCCTAATTGAGATATCAATGAGAAAATGCTACAAAAATCATAACATTATTACAAATTTTTCCAGGTCAATTTCAAAGTACAGGTGACTGAAAACTATACCAAAAAAAAATAAGAGGAGGAAAACATACCTAAAGTTAAAGCCCCTTGTAAAACAAGAAGATAAGAAATAGATCGATCCAAAACCGAACTAAAGGCTTGATTTCGAGACATCTTTCCACATTATTAAATCGGTTATATACTGCCCAATATTTTCTTGATTGCACTCATCACCATCAGTTGATTCTATTCCCAAATCAACCACAAAATTATAAATTCAGAAGTTGAAAAAAAGAATAATTGAACAAAAGTTCAAGTATTATATACATGAATTTGATCAAGTGTCAATCGTTGGCACTCATTATAGTGCCAACGGAGACACATGCACTGACCTCCACACATCGCACCCATTATAGTGTCAACGGAGACACAACGGTTGGCATTAGAAAAGAATTGATTATATACATACTTGGATATATGGAGTTGAAGCACCAGAGCTTAAATTTTCCTTATTGAATCTACTGCTATGTCTCTTCTTTCTTGGCTTAGCCATTTCTATATTAATTGATTGCTATTTTGTAAATTATTATGAGTTATACTATTCTACCACCCAATATTTGTCACATTGGGTGTCACACCTTCACATGACTGTATGTAAGATCGCCCTCATAATGAGTAGCCCCACCTCCTGTGTGAGGGGGGTGATACCCGGTGTGACACACTGTGTGGTAGAATAACATTACTCAATTATTATTGACCAATTCGTTTTCTTTGTTGGTTCGATTAATGAATTTAAGATGCAGAGGGGGTTGAACAACAAAATACGTTTCAAACAAATTGGGAAGCTGATATCAAAATAACTTGTTGGGTAAATTTCCAAATTAGCCCTTGCAAGAGCAGATGGTGAGTTTAGATAACTGAATGGACCAATACGTCTCAAACAAATTGGGAAGCTAATATCGAAAGAATTTGTTGGGTAAATTTCCAAATTAGCCCTTGCAAGAAGCAGATGGTGAGTTTAGATAACTGAATGGACCAATTTAGCAAGAAAGTGAGAAGGTAATGATGAATTTGTCAAAAGAAATCTAAGATAAGAATGATTTGTGCAAAACCAATGAAAGGTAATTAAGTTTTGCCTCAATTACCATTTTCTTATTATATCTGAGACTCATGTATGTATTTACAGAGATTGGTCAAGGTCAAATATCCCATCTATCCTTGAACTCCTACCCATATTTACTTATTTTGATAACATTCATCCAGCTCATTTATGGCTCATCACATGATGATGTGATCCAAAATAGGCATCGAAAGGAGAAGTTAAGCTATCGACAATCTGACAGTGATCTACATGCGAAACGGAGCAAGTTCTATGTGGAGTCGAGCCGAGAAGACGAACAGTTCAAACTGAGTCGAAGGTTCGAAATTTGGGAACCAGAAGAACTCTTATGGCCGTAATCAACAGTTCTCACGACAGTAAGGCTCTCTCTAGCAAAAATGAAAAATTCAGGGAAAACCATACTTACAGCTGTAAGTATATCTTTTACGGCCGTAATTGACCAGCGATCTAGATTTTAGCTATTTTTCATTTAATTTCCTTTTTAATTATTTAATAATTATATTTGGAACCTTTTAGCGGCTAGGGTTAGGTTTAGCCCGTATTTAGTTTATATTATCATATTTCATTCATTGTAAAAACAACTTCGGATATTATTGAATGAAATTGAGAGTGTTCTCTTTGAAAGATTAAGGATTTCCCTTTTTGTGTTATTCAAGAAAAATCAATTGAACTTATGAAATATTGTGAGATATTTGTAGCGTTCCAACCAGAAACTTATCAAGGAAATTGACAAGTCCTTGTGGCACTTCAAAAACTTTGGATCTTCAATCCGCATATTCAAATCTTTCGCGTTGTGATTGTTAGGTCAAGGTCCTATCGCAATCCCATCTTTTATTTATCGTTTTGTGTCTTGTTTCTTGTATTTTTGGTTGAATCTAGATCTTTCCTATTATTGTGTCGTTTATTCCGCATGTTTCATCGAGATTCCCCTATCGGATCGCGTCATTTGGTATCAAAACTTGGATCTAGATTCAGTTTTTGGTATTTCTTGATATTTTCTTGATTTTTTTCTTGAGTCTTTTTGTTCTTCATGCCGTAAAATTTTTCCATTATTTGATCCATACAAAAATTTAACAAAAATTCAATCTTGTTTATTTTAGTCAATTCTTATCCAAATTCAATCTCGTTTGTTTCCCTGCCCTCATAGTTGAATTTCTGATTTTAAAAAAAAAATCGAAAATTTCATTATATTCCCGAATATTTCGAAAATTTTCTCGATTTCAAATTCTCTTGTCTTATTCGTGTCTTATCTTGACCTACAATTACTTGAAGTTCTCGGTTGTCCTTGAAGTGATTGGAGGGGGATTTTGAATGATACACGAATGATAAATTTTGTGAGGAATTTTATTTCTTCTTCTTGTTATTAACTACTAAAATTGAGAATATTAGGGACATTTAAAAATTCCCCAATTAATGTTATTAGGGACAAAAAACAAAGTTAAAATGGCCCTAAGAGAAGGATAGACGAATTAGTAAATGTCCATATAAATAGCGTTCCTAATAATAAATAGAGGCGAATTGGACACTAAAAACGCCCCTAATAATAAGTATGCCACGTAGGGTTATTATTCTCATAATTCTATTAGGGGCACTTAATTAAGCGCCCTAATTAAATTTAAAATAATAGGGACGCTTATAAATGTTCCTATCATTAATTAAATCATAAATTAATATTAATTATAGAGATACATCTTGCTTCCCCTAATACATTTAAATTAATTAAAATAATAATAAATTCAGCCCCTATAATTTATTATAAATATAAATACCGAACATTCACTAAAATTAAATATTTCTAATGAAATAAAAACTGAAGAGTACATAAAAATTTTAATATCAAATATAAAAAATCTAATCAGATGTTAATCTGTCCTTAAGAATACATAACCAAACAACACACTAAATGAAAAAAAAAAAAAAAAAAAAAAAGAAAAAAAAAGTAGATAATAATTAACAATAAAGTCATTAATTCATATTCATAAGAGATCTTCCATCCTCCAGGCACAGTGAAGACTTTCATTCTACTATTTTCTCACATTTACTCTAGCTTCTTTGAGCCCCAACTAGTTTCTCTATTTGTATCTTGAATGAACCTTAAATTAAATGGTAAGAAAAATAAAACTTTTATAATTTTCAATAGAGATCCAATCCAATCCAATAAGAATTGTGAATTTGTAGTAACTTAAAAATGTCAATGCCTAGTGAAGCTGTCTGAGCCTAATATCCTGCATATATAAAGTTACTATTCAGTAGAGATAAAAGTACCCCAGGCAAATTTTCTGCCAGACTTTGGTTGGGGAAGAACTGAAGTATCATAAAGTACTAATAAGCCCTTCAGCATAACAAAAATTTCATAAAAGCTTACCTTCGGTACAAGCACATTCGCAGCTGCAAATTCTCTTGTTTTCTTCATTCACTTTCATATAAAATGCAGTTATACAAAATGACAGGTACTTTGAATTTCTCTTCAAAATCTGGAGACCACAGGATGAACCGGCATGGGGTCCATTGTGAAATAGCATTTACTCAATTCATAACTTAAAGGTCACATTGAAAAGGCTATGAACCCAAATCGAGATAAATATTTTTTGAGAAAGTAATCATTTTCTAGGCCACATTACTGAAAAATTGATTTACTGATTCGTTACATACTGATTAAGAAACAATCTATCACCCGTCTGATGAGCACTACAACCATTATAATCAGTGACAGACAAATATTCATAATCAAAGCTCAATGTACTTAATAAGCATTGTTATTCATATATGTTTTATTATTATCATTTTTAACAAAAAACTCAACTTGTTCAAATTCTTTACAAAAAATAAATAAATGATGCGTTAATTTCCTTACCGGTGCGGAGGCCTATAGTGGACTCCTCAGTGTTAATGTTGTAGAGAATTCCTTCGTACCTGATCTCACTTTTCGACGTCAAGCTTATTAAGCTATCTATGTACGAATGAGTCGATGCAGATATACTGGTCGACGCCGCATAAAATTCACTTCTTCAATCATAAACCCTACAAAATCCCAATCAAATACATCTAAATCAAAACTCCAAAACCAAATCAAGAAAATCTGAAAATCTTGTTGACCATGAAAAAGAAATTACAATTTCAAATCGATTTAAAATAAACCCATGCTAAACAGAAAATAGTCTCATGATTCATCTAAAAAGAATATTACAATAAAACTCAGAAATGCATACCTCTTTCTCAAGTCTGGATGAGATTGAAACCAATCTAAAAAACAAAAAAACAAAAACGAAGGGCATGTTCTCTTTGCTGTTTTGAGGTTGTTTTTTGTTTTTATTTTCGAAAATGCTAAAAACGCGTTCTCATTACCATTTTCGAAAACGTATTTTGAAAAAATAAAATAAAAATTTGTACACAAAACGCAAAACGTCCAAAACTTCGTTTTGGGCGTTTTGTGTGTATTTCGACAAAAAATGTCAAAAACGCGGAAATCGCGTTTTAGGATTTTTTTTTTTTTTTTTTTTTTTTAAAGAATATCTTAACTTGGAACTAAACTTAATATAAAGCTTTTTTTTTTTATTTATTTATTTTTTTTTTAGAATTATCTTAGCTTGGAACTAAGCTTAAATCAAGATTTTTTTTTTTAGAATTATCCTAATTTGGAACTAAACTTAAATAAAGTTTTATTGAATTCAATATCTACATTACAAAAAAAAAAAAATTAAGTGAGAATTTTTGTTGTTATATTTCAAAAAATGCAATGATAAATGGACTCTGGTGGTTTTGAAAGAACTTGCATTTTCTGGATTTTAATAGAACTAGAATTTTCTCAAATTCTGAACCTGACAAAACTGTGTTAATATAGACTCTTAATGCTCACATTAGTGTGTTGCATGTAACCATGTTTTCAGTGTATTGTGAAAGAAAATTTGAGTTTGAGTCGTAGTATTCTGCAAATAAATTAATTAAAAATAATTTAAGTAGTATTCTGCAAAATTTCAAACAGAACGTGTTTTCCAACTTTTCATTTTCAAAAACAGTTTTCAGAAATGACAAACCAAATGCGTTTTTAGCAAATTTGAAAACAAAAATGAAAATAGGAAATACAAAACATTTTCGAAAATGAAAATACAAAATAAAGTACGCTACCTAAAGTTTTGAGAAAATGAATCAATCTAAAAACCTAAACAAATAAAGAATAAAAAATCTTGAGAAGATGAAGAAGTAGGAACGAGTGGCTAGGAAAAGAGGGCCCAAAAAAAAAAAAAAAATCAAATCTTGAGAATGTGAAGTAGGAACGGCTGGTAGAGATGGGTGTAGATGGGTACAAAACGTGGTTATAATTTTAGGTTTTTGGAAGAAAAAAATAAAAAATATGATATATATCTCTCTGTTAGAGGCGTTTATTTATGTCCTTAATTACATTAATTTCAATGTAGACAAATTTTTTTGCTCTAAATTGTTCTTGTATGGGAGGGAAATTTTTGGGAAATATTAGGGGCATTTTTATTTGTCCTATTTAATATTGAAAATACTAAGGGCCTTCATATCTGTCTTAATTAGTGTGAATAGAGATGGAATAGACTTTTTCCCCCAATAAATTATCAGGGGCCTTTATATACTCCCAAATTAATATTAATAGAGACTAAATAGAGTTTTTCCCATAATACATTATTAATAGGGGTGAATCACTTATTATGCTCCTAATTTGACGCCCCTAATAATCTCAATTTTAGTAGTGCCGTAGGGAAAAATCTTCATCATCCTCGTCGTCAGGTGACAACAAGAATTTAAAACTGTTGGAAGCCATGCGGGAACAATTTGAGAAGATAATGGCTAGGATAGATAGGGAGGGTGCAATGGAAGAACAACGATTCAGGGAACGAGCTCATGCTGATTCTAGAGCTAGGAGGGATAACAGGCGTGAATACCATGCTAGGTTTGGAGATGGGGTGGATGAAAGGTCACTGAGGCAAAAGGAAGGAGTAAGGCCAAAACGGGAGAGTGTAGAACATGTTCCAAAAAGGAGGGAGGAACCGTCATCCAAAGGTAATTACACTTCTGAGTCAAAGTCTCTTAAGGATAGAAATGTTAAGTGTTTTAAATGTTTGGAACGGGGTCACATTGCACTTGAATGTCCACATAAAAAGGTTAGGTGTGAAGAGAAAGTTGTACCTGGAGGTAAAATTGAAAAAGTGCCCAAATTAAGGAATGCTTGCGATGGTGGTAAATTGACAAATGTTGCAGTAGGCGAGTCACTTATTAATAGGCATGCTCTTAGCTAGAGGTGTCAAGAGGACGGGCCGACCAGATCCGTGAAAATCGGCCCGGATTGACCCGGGACCGCGGACCGACCCATGACTCGTGCGGGCGGTTCACGGGTCAAGAAGTTGTGAACCGCGGGTTTTGCGGGTCAAACCTTCGCGGGCCGCGGTTAACCTGCTGGCCCGTAAAAAAAAAAAACTGTTTTTATTAAATATGGTAACATTGAAAATCTCTCTTCTTCTAGAAACTCTAATATAACTTTTAAAGTAAAATCTTATTTTCTTCTCCCTAATAGCTAAAAAAATAATGTTTTTTGACAATAGTAATTAGAAATACATTTATCATTTAATTGTTATTTGTTTATATTTTATTTAAATTTGCAAATTTAGAAGTAATTCATATAACATAAACTATAATTTTAAATTCTATGTAAATATTTTATGGTATAAATATGAATTTATCATTTTAATCATTTTGTATTTAGAAACTTGACAAAAAATTTGCTATAAATATGAAAAATCTATGTTTTTATTCATATGGGCTAAATCAGAACAAACCGCGACCCGCATGGCCTCGACCTGCATGGGCCAGCGGGCGGGCCTGGGTTGTAGTTCAAAATTTGCGGGCTGACCCGTAACTGGCCCGTAACCCGCAGCGGGCGGGCTTTTTTTCAAGCGGGCCGTTACCGGGCTTTTTATTGGCGGGTCGACCCGGCCCGGACCACCCGGATTGACACCTCTACTCTTAGCATTAAACGTAAGGTGAATGTTGTGGGTACTTGGATGAACGGAGGAATAATATCTTTCTCACTAGATGCTTAGTGAATGATAAGGTGTGTAGTATGGTGATTGGGGTAGTTGTACTAATGTAGTTAGTACAATGTTGGTTGAGAAATTGGGATTGCCTAAGTTAAAACATCATAATCCTTATAAATTGTAGTGGCTGACTAAGTTGGGGGAAATTAAGATGAATAAAAAAGTTTTGGTGACTTTTCTTTTGGTGGATATTCTGATGAGATAGTTTGTGATGTGGTGCCTATGCAAATTAGTCACATATTGTTGGGGAGGCCTTGGAAACATGAAAGGATTGTGCTACACGATGGGTATACGAAAGATCAATTGAAAGTGAAAAGTGAGTTTGAGGGGAAAAATAAGAGAGTTGAGGCTACGACCTCAGAAAAAGGAGATGGAGAGAAAATTGAAATAAAGAGAGTTGAGGCAATGACCTCAGAAAAAGGATAGAGAGTGAAAATTGAAGAAAAGATGGTTGAGGTTCAAACATCAGAAAAAGGGGAGATTGAGTGCAGAAAGTAAAAGAAAAGAGAGTCTACCACAAAAATGAGTCTATTTGCACTTACTCACGCTAACACACCCCTCCCCAGTTCTACTAAATCTGTTTTGTAGGTACCTAAGTCCAACTATGATCTTAAAACGATGATTAAATCCATTGACACAAAAGAGTAGCCCAAAAGGTCGAGAAAGTTGGAAGAGAGAAAGAAGCAGCCCAAAAGGTTGAAAGAAAGCACGAGACATAAACATGATCATCAAGCCCACAAAAACAGGAGATGTTTGAAAAGCCGACTAGAAGTTGATTCGAGATCGAATCCTTTTCAAGAGAGGGGATGTTGTGATCCAAAATAGGCATCGAAAGGAGAAGTTGAGCTATCGGCAATATGACAATGATCTATGTGCAAAACGAAACAAGTTTCATGTTGAAGTCAAGCCAAGAAAATTGAGAGTGTTCTCGTTGAAAGGTTGAGGATTCCCTTTGTGTGTTCTTCAAGAACAACCAATTTAACTTATCAAATATTGTAAGATATTTGTGGCGTTCCAACCAAAAACTTATCAAGGAAATTGACAAGACCTTGTGGCGCTTCAAAAACTTTTGATCTTCAATCCGTATCGTCAAATCTTTCGCATCGTGATTGTTGGGTTAAGATTTTATCGTCAATCATATCTTTTTATTTATCATTTTGTGTCTTGTTTCTTGTATTTTTGACTAAATCTGGATCTTTCCTATTATTGTGTCGTTTATTCCGCTTGTTTCGTCGAAATTTCCCTATTGGGATCGCGTCACATGAGCATAATGGTTAATGGGACATTGAACTCTTGTTTAATTCAGCTAAAAGATTTGATTAAAATTGAAATTAAAATTAACATACATCACAACTTATATGATTATTTACTAACATATGACATTACAAAATTTGACTAAGTCAAGATCTCACTAACCAAATAAAAACAAATCTTCAATTTCTTTTTGTCATTAACCCACATTACGTAAGCGTAACTGTTTAAATATTAATTTTTTTTGAGAATTTTTATTCAATTTTTCATCGCCTTATCGATCTGTAAAATAATCTGTAGATGATAATGTACAACAAGAATTTTTTGGAAGTTCTGCACCAGATTAATAGAATTTAAAATTTAGGGACGCGTGAAACATATGTGGAAGTTCAAGAATTATGAGCAATTAATAATAAGTAAATATATATATAATTAGCCAAACATATGACATACACGTAATAACGACAAAAATAAAAATCCCTCATTTATTCTGTGTTTATTTATTATAAATCCACTTTTTCACTTGTAAAATATCCTCATCTCCAAGCCATTCTCTCTCAATATATTTTGTTTCATGGAAACTCTACTAAACACTTCCTGCTCGCCCGCGACGTCAGCCTCCCATGTAAAACACCCACAAATGACTTCGGAATCTGGCGAAAGGAGGAAGGCGAGGCTTGGGTCACCGGTACCAGAGCCGGAACAACTTTCTTGCCCTCGCTGCGACTCTACCTACACAAAGTTCTGCTACTACAATAACTACAACTTGTCACAGCCTCGCCACTTCTGCAAGTCCTGCCGCCGGTACTGGACGCGAGGTGGCTCCTTGCGCAACGTCCCTGTCGGCGGTGGTACTCGGAAATCAGCTTCCTCCCATAAACGCTCCCGCACCATCTCAACCACCGCCGCTCTCACCACTACCACAAGCAGCTCGGTTTCTATTGTAACAACCCAAGCTCAGAACCCGGTAGATGCGAACCCGGTTCCCATGGCTGTAAGTTCCGGGTCGGGTTCTTTAGTGAACTTGAATGATTCTGTTCTTCCAGAGACAGTGAGTTTTAGTTCTTGGTTTAGTGGACAAATGGGTATGGGTGGTGGGATTTTGCCTTTGAATGGAAACGGGCCTGGGTCAGGTCTGAGTTATGGGATTGGAGTTTTGGACTGGTCCATGGAGGCAGTGGGCGGCGGAAATGGTGGCGCCACCGTTACTGGTGGTTCAGCTGGTTCTGACACGTGGCAGATAAATGAGGCGGCAGAGGGTGATTGCTTTGCTTGGCCGGATCTTGCTATTTCTACATCCACAGTGGGAGAAGGTCTCAATTAAAAAAAAAAAAAAAAAAAAAATTTGAAAATGGGTATATGGAAAGAGAGAGGGTTTGTATTATGTTTTGTGTTTTGTGCTGTTCAAACTTCAAAGTATACTTTTGTTAGGGTTTAATGGTACAACTAGGCATGACATTTTGGTAAATGTACAAGATTAGACTGCATATGGTTTTATAGGAGAGCAATTAGTGTAAGAGTTGATATTTCTATGGACTTATTATATTGTATATAATTTGTAAATGTCTTGGGGTATGTTGTTATATTTAACAATATGAAAGCTCAAAGTAATTTTTTAGGAGCCCTTTTTTACTTTGTTGCAAGTATTTATGTTTTTTGTTTGTTTTTTCTACTTGTTTTGTTGACGAGCACATTGAGTTTTACAACATTAATTTATTTGCTTTTAATTGATAATTTAGTATCCATTTGATTTATTTTAATCACATATTTTATAAAATTTGTAATTTTTTGATTATACATTTCATCAATTTCTATAAAAAGAATTAACTTATAAAAATCTGTTTTAATCTATGTATTAACTTAAACTACATGAGTTCCTTGAATTTGTGTTTAATCACATGTTTAAAATACTAATTAGTAGTACATGTGACCTTATAATCATATTATGAAATATATTTGAATGTCTTGAATTGAAATATCTACTTAATAAACATTAACTATTTTAGATTTTTTTTTTCTTCTAAAAACTCTATAAATTAAAAGCACGTATTTACATGTAAATCTATTAAATTAATATCGAGTCAGTATTTACGTGAAGATAACAATTGAAAAAGTGACTAAAATTGATAACAAATTGAAGTTGATTGACTCATTCTAAATTGAATAAGATTTTGTTTAAAGTTTGGGCTTACATTAAGAGAAAATAAGATACATGTTAAGTACATAGCTTTAACATATTTATTTTTTTAAAATTATTGTCAACTAAACGGTGCTTTTAATGTAATACTTCCTTAAATGCTTGTTGTATGTAATTTTTACTAATAATTGAAATCGAGACTTGAATCCAAAAAAATGACAGTTCTGAAAAAATATTGAACCACTTAAAAGCATGCATGTTAGCTTTCTTAGCTGCTAAAATAATAAGTTATATATACTAATAAAAAAATATCTTGAGTCTCAATGTCTCTTAAGAATCAGTAAATATGAATATGTAGATTGTGACATTTTACCTTAAAATATGGATGAATTTGAAAGAAATTAGTAAAAAATAAAAAAAATGATATCACATTTATACAGTGACATATTAATAAAATATTTGATGGTCAATATTTATAAGTAACGTCATGCGTAAATAAATGTGAAACTTATTTTTAATTATAAAATGCTATAATTAAAACAAAAAATTAATTGAAGTTAAATAAGAAATTATAAATTATTTTCGAGGGTATAACGATCCAAAATATTTTTCTATTAAAGTTAATTTAGAAGTAGTATTGATATAAATATAGATCAATGAAATTTGAAGAGACAATTATCATCATTAAACTATAAAATTTATTTTTAATTATAAAATGCTATAATTAAAATAAAATTAATTGAAGGATAAATAAGAAATTATAAATTATTTTCGAGAGCATTATGATTCAAAATATTTTTCAATTCAAGTTATTTTAAAAGTGGTATATATATAAATATAGACAATGAAATTTGAAGAAATAACGACTATCGTTAAATTTGAAAATATTACATCAATTATATTATATAATAATTAAAATAAAATTATTTGAAAGGACAACTAAGAATTGTAAATTATTGCTGAGGGTATTATTGTCCAAAAAAGCTTCTCCTTTTAAGGGACATTTAGAAATAGTATAAAATAGATAGATATAGGTAAAAATATAGATAAATAAAATAGGACTATTACATGAGTAAATAAACGTGAAAATTATTTTTAATTATAAAATGCTATAATTAAAATAAAATTAATTGAAGGATAAATAAGAAATAAGAAATTATTTTTTATATTATTATGATCCAAATTATTTATCCATTCAAGTTATTTTAGAAGTAATAAATATTAATATAGATCAATGAAATTTGAAGAGACAACAACCATCATTAAATTAAAAAAATTACTTTTAATTATAAAATGCTATAATTAAAATAAAATTAATTGAAGGATAAATAAGAAATTATAAGTTTTTTTTGAGAATACTATTTTCCAAAATATTTCTCCATTCAAATTATTTTATAAGTAGTATAGATATAAATATATATATCAATGAAAGTTGAAGATACAACGACTATCATTAAATTAAAAATATTATATTAATTATAATATACAATAATTAAAATAAAATTAATTGAAATGACAAATAAGAAATTGTAAATTATTGTTGAGGACATTATCGTCCAAAAAAATTTCACCCATTAAGGGACTTTTAGAAGTAGATATGGATATAAATGTGATGGCAGAGATGCTACCGATTATTATTCTTCATAAAAAATACAAGTCTCGTACATATGAAGTGTGTAGACACTATATGACGCGATCCCACTCGGAAATCTTGACGAAAATACGAAATAATGAATTGAAAAACGTAGAGAAGATCTAGACTCAGCAACAAACACAAGAAACAAGAAAATAAATTAACTGAAAAAAGATAAAATTGACGATATGACCTTAACCCGACAATCACGATGTGAAGATTCGACGATGCGGATTGAAGATCCAAAGTTTTCAAACCGCCACAATGACTTGTCAATTTCCTTAATATGTTTCTGGTTGGAACGTCACAAATATTTCACAATATTTAATAAGTTTGGATTCATTCTTAAAGAACACAAAATGGACTCTTTAACCTTTTAATTTGGAGAAAATTCTCTCAAACAATATCAATAATCTCAAAACTGTCTTTACAATGAACGAAAATTGCTAATATAAACTAAAACTGAAGTAAATTAGGTTTAACCACTAATTGTGCCCAAAATTTGGAAATAAATAACTAAAAACGGAAATTAACTACAATACGCGAAATTCTGCAAAAATTAAGATTACGACCATGAAAGTGATTCTTACGGCCGTAAGAAACTCCCGGCTTAGATGTTACGGTCGTGACTCCCATACTTGCGGCCGTAAGTCTTATTTCGCTGAATATCTTCAATTCCACCCGTGAGCATGTTATGGTCTTGAGTCCTTGATTTATGGCCGTAAATATTAAAATCTTGAAATTTTGCTTTTTGACCTGATGTGATGTTACGGCCATGACCTTCTTCCTTTACGACCGTGAAAGTCCTTCTGACCCTCAAACTTTGAACTTTCGACTCGGCTTGATCTCGTCGTCTTCTCGGCTCGACCCTAACATAGAACTTGCTCTGTTTCTCACTTAGATCACTGTCGTAATGCTGATAGCTCGACTTCTCTTTTCGATGCCTATTTTGGATCATATCACTATCGGTTCAATTTTGTGTTATTTTTTTGAAGAGAAAATACTTATTCATTCATAATATCCAAATTGAGTACATCAAGAATTAAAGGAGACGAAAACAAAACATATTCAACTGAACCAGTCATATAGTTAGATGTTCGTGTTATCACAAGAGCAGTTTGGTTCACTGATCACCTAACACATGAGAGAGCTATTCCATGCATCTCTAAAATAAGTTTCTTGTAGTCATCAATATTTAACCCAAAGTGAGAGATATTTGGTCCCGATTTTTGTATAGCATTAAAAACCAATAGCGAGTCCATTACAATAATGTATGCGTTAACTTGTAAGTCATTTACCCAGCTCAACGCCTCGCGGACCCTTGTAGCTTCAACAATCTTGGCCTCAAAATACCCTTGATTTCCTTCAATCTTTGCATGGCAAAAGGAGCCTGAATCGTCCCTTAACACCATCCCAACACCAACTTTTCCTTGATCCTTGAACAAAGTCCCATCAACGTTGATCTTCAGCAGCCCCCTTTCTGGTTTCTGCCATTTTTGTACAGCTTAGGTTTCTCTATATGTCAAAGAGGTTGTCTGCAATTTTCTAGCTTGAGCTTCAGTCCATTGATTAATCATAGAGGAAGCAAGAGACACCACCCTCGGAGCCATTATTGAGGTCACATTCAAGACTGTTTGGTTTCGATTATACCATAAAACCCAGCACACCATGGCAACATTGTCCCACTTATTACAGTCAACCACCTCAAAAAGCTTAAGAATCCAATCCTTAAATCTATTGGTATTTCCATGATAGTATCCAATCGTTGAAGCATTCCATACCTGTTTTTCAAATTTACATATCACCATAATGTGAAAAATGGTTTCATGATGATCAGCACTGTTGGGATTTTTTTGTCTCAAACATACCCCGGGGGTGATGATGAAACATCGGGTCGGTTTTTTAGCTTCATAGGCCTTCGACCCATGATCGAAGAATTATTTGCCTCAATTAACCACAATATGCGTAACCCACGAGAATGACAGGTTAGAGACTTTATCACTTTACCTTGAGGTGTTAATTGGGTCATTGGCCCTATTGCTCGGTAGGTGGATCCGATTGTCGGCCCGGGTTTAATTAGGCCCTCGACCCATTCTCCTAATTAAACCTAAACCTACCCTATATCTATCCTACGCTCCTCACTCTCTCGGTTAAGATACAACTCATGCACCCTAAGCCTCTCTCTCGCCTTCTTCGTGACCAATAGTGCTTGGCTTTTCCTTTTCTCTATGAAAAATGGTAACCCTGCGACCCTGCTCCATTTTCTTGGCCTCCGATTTGCTGCCTCCATTGTGGTTGGCTGCTCCTTCCCTTGGTGTCTCCGTGCGCGGCTTTGTTTGCACCGTGTCTTGGTGCGTCGGGCTTAGGGCCTTTGCTGGTGCGATTTTCTTGGTGAAAATTCGTGGGTTACGGGTTGCCTCGGAGTGTGCTCTTCCCTGGTTCGTGTGGTGTTGCCGATTGTGGTTATTGGGGCAATTTCTGAGCCCTCAGTTTGAGTAACACGATTGTGGCATTAATCAAGTTTTAGGGAGATTTTCTTATTCTTGATTCTTGTCAATATTATCATTCCAATTACTTGTCATATATTGAGAATAATCTTGTTTACTTTGTGTTTGCAAGGTTGCTTTCTCCTACAAAGTGGTATCAGAGCCAGGGGCTTTAAGTGATTGGCGAATTTTTTGGAATCGATAATTTCTTTGAACTTTGTGTTCATTGCCTTATTGCTGAAATTATTTATAAATTTTTCATAACCTGCGTATTGGAAATTTTATACTGATTGTGCCATTTTGCTATTTTTGCAATCACAGTTAACTTTGAAGGTTGATTCTTGCTTGGTGCTGTATTTGCCTATATATATCTAAGGATCGCTAATTGCAAATTCGTAAAAATAAACAAATAATTTCGCATCACTCCCTATTACGGACACAGAAAAGTCCGCTCTGGTAAATTGGCTGATCACTTTTTAAAATTTTTGTAATAGTAGGTCATCGTGTGGGGGGGACCATTAGGCTTGCGGTTGCCTGTTGCTAGTTATAGGATTTAATTGTCATTATGATTTTGGTATTGCTGTATTTATACATGTTCTTGATATATCTTGGTGATTATCTATCTCGTGTTGCTCTTGATATTAGAATTGTTCTCTTTGACCTTACCCGTGTCGAATATTCTCTTGACCTGAGACCTTTTGAGTCTCACAGAATCCTGAGAGTTTAGAATGGCGTATATATTGCAGACTTTTAGGTTTATGTGTGAAATTCTTTGTGAGTTGCATATTACTCCATTGTGATGTGTTGCTTGTTTTCTTGAAATATGTCTGCACATCATTTTGACTTAAGTGTCTTTAATGGAAAGGGTGATTTTTCTATTTGGCAACAGAAAATGAAAGGTATTTTGGTTCAGCAAAAAGTTTCTAAAGCCATTGATAATTCTTTTCCTACTACTGTGACTGAAGAACAAAAAAAGGAATTTGATGAACTTGCTTATACTTCTATTATCTTGCATTTATCTGATAGTGTTTTACAAAAAGTTGGTAAACATGATACTACTGAAGTTCTTTGGAAAAAGTAACAAGATATTTACTTAACACAATCCACCCCGAACAAACTTTTTCTACTTGAAAGTTTTTTCAGTTTCAAAATCGATCCTTCAAAGGAATTAGATGACAATCTTGATATTTTCAATAAACTTGTTCAAGATATCACAAACTGTGGTGATAAAATGCCTGAAGAATACAAGACCATAATTTTATTGAATGCCATTCCTGACATATATAAGGATGTTAAGAATGCTATCAAGTATGGGAGGGAGACCCTTACCCCGGAGGTAGTCATTGATTCACTTAAAAGTAAGGATAGGGAGATAAGAGCTGAGAAAAGTGGGAGAAAGCAAGGGGAGGTCTACTTTATGAGAGGTAGGACTCAAACAAATGGTGGTGGAAATAGTGGGAGCGGGCAAGGTAGTGGTAGCAAAGAAAAAGGGTAGAAGTATATCCAAATCACAAGGGAAAGCTGCAGGTAAAAAGTGTTATGGTTGTGGTCAGTTAGGACACTTTATTAGTGATTTCCATAAGGAGAAAAATAAACTAAAGGGGAGTGAACAAGGGGAGGCAAACATTGTGGCACCAAAACATAATGAACCTGGTAAGGTTTACGTCCTTTTAGATCCCAAGCCTAGTGAAATTAACCTATCTATGAACTCCCATACTGATGAATGGATTCTTGACTCTGGTGCATCATTTCATGTCACTTCTCATAAGCATTGGTTTGATCATTTGCATGAGTCTGATCATGTTCATGTTGTTGCATGGGGTGGAGTCGCATATAACATCACAGGTGTTGGTGATGTTATTGTCAAATTTGAAAATGGTTTTGTGCATACATTGAAGAATGTTAGATACATTCCACATATGGGTAGAAATTTGATATCTGTGGAAGAATTAGAAAATGCAGGTTTCACTGGGGCTTGGTGACGGGATGATTAAAATGTTTAAGGGTGCTCTTAGGGCCTTTAAGGCCATTAGGAAAAATGGCATTTACATAACTCATGCTAAGGTAGCAAGTGCTAAAAACCATACTATTGCATCAATTGACACCGATCACACACCAAAATGGCACAACAGACTTGCACACGTGAGTGTTAAATGTCTAAAATATTTAAATGATAAGGGTGTGTTTGGAAAGGATAAGGTGTCTGACATGCCATTTTGTGATCATTGTGTACTTGGTAAACATCACATGATGTCTTTTGCATCCAGCACACACTGGACAATTAGAATACTTAAATACATTCATTCTGATTTATAGGGTCCAGGGAGCAATCCCACTTTTGGTGGTAACAAATATTTCCTGTCTATTATTGATGATTTCTCCAGACGTGTGTGGATTTATTTCTTGAAAGATAAATCTGAAACTTTTAAAAACTTTAAAACTTGGAAATTATAGGAGAATCATACAGGTAAAAGTATAAAATATTTGAGAACTGACAATGGTCTTGAATTCTGCAACTCTAAGTTTGACAATATGTGTAAAGAAAATGGTATTACTAGACATAGAACTGTACCTTACACTCCCCAGCAAAATGGGTTGCTGAAAGGATGAATCGTACATTACTTGGTAAAGTTAGATGTATGATGTTAAGCTCTGGTGTGCCTAAATCTTTTTGGGGTGAAGCTGTTATGACTGCGTACTATCTGATTAATATGACTCCTTCCGCTGCTTTGAATGGTGATACTCCATTTGAAAAATGGTATGGAAAATGTGCTGATTATTCTATGCTTAAAACTTTTGGTTGTACTGCGTTTTCTCATCAAAGTGAGGGGAAGTTAGAACCTAGAGCTAGAAAGTGTGTTTTTCTAGGATATCCTGAAGGTGTTAAAGGGTATAGGTTGTGGGACAGAAGTCAAAAGGGCGTGAGAATAATCATTAGCAGAGATGTCACCTTTAATGAGTCTAAGATGCCGTGTCTAGGAAATGAGGAACAGCTAGAGATAGGTGGAGATGAACCCTCCCTTGAGGTGGAGAGTGTTAGAGTCCATATCCCCATTACCCCGAGTGAGGTGGAGAGTATCCCCCAACAAGATCACGAGAATGTAGAATTTGAAGAAGATGATCCTATAGATCATCCTGTTGACCATAACCCTTTGGATGGCTATCAGTTAGCTAGAGATAGGGAAAGAAGACCACATAGAGAATCCCAAAGAATGTCTGACTACGTTATAGCCTATGCTAATTACCAAGACCTAGCTGATAAAGAGCCCAATACCTATGAGGAGGCTATGAGAAGTGAAAATAGTAAATTTTGGGTTAGTGGCATGAAAGAGGAGATGGAGTCGCTCCATAAGAATCAAACTTGGGTTTTAGTGGACAGACCTAAAGATAAATCTATTGTAGGCTGCAAATGGGTCTAAAAGGTTAAGGAGGGTACCACTGAGAGTGAGCCTGTGAGATATAAGGCTAGGTTAGTAGCCAAGTGTTACACACAAAAGGAAGGGGTAGATTATAATGAGATTTTCTCGCCCGTTGTTAAGTATACCACCATTAGAGTCATGCTTGCTTTTGTTGCGTATTATGACTAGGAACTTGAACAACTTGATGTGAAAACTACTTTTTTACATGGAGATCTTGAAGAGAAATTTTTTATATTTCAACCAAAAGGTTTTGAAGATAAAGAAAAACCTAATCATGTGTGTTTCCTTAAAAAATCATTATATGGTTTAAAACAATCACCTAGACGGTGGTACAAGAAATTTGATTCTTATGTGCTATCTATTGGTTTCAAGAGAAGTGAGTTTGATCATTATCTATACTATATGCACCACAGCACTGATGAGTGTGTGTATTTGTTACTTTATGTGGATGACATATTATTGATTGGTTCTAACATGATCTTAGTAGAAAAGGTTAAAAATGAGTTAAACAAAGAATTTGATATGAAGGACCTAGGTCATGCTAAACGTATTTTAGGTATGGAAATTGGAAGAAATAGGTCTAATTCTTGTTTATTCCTGCATCAAACTCCCTATGTGCAAAAGGTGTTAAAGAAGTTTGGTATGATTAATTGTAATCCTGCTTCTGTACCTCTTGGGAATCATTTCAATCACCTGCAAATGAGGAAGAAATAGCTTATATGAGTAATATACCTTATTCTAATGTGATTGGTTCTGTGATGTATCTGATGGTTTGTACTCGGCCAGATTTGGCCTTTGCTGTTAGTACTTTGAGCAGGTACATGTCTAATCCAGGTCCCACTCATTGGGAAGCCTTCAAGTGGCTACTTAGGTATCTTAGTGATACTTACAATATGGGTTTAATCTATAAATGCAAATCTAATAATGTGAAATTGAAGGGTTTTAGTGATGCTGATTATGGTGGAGATAGAGATAATAGGAAATCGACTTCCTCTTATGTGTTTACTTTATGTGACTCATGTGTTAGTTGGAAGTCTCAGCTCCAACATATTGTTGCTCTCTCTACTACCGAGTCTGAATATATTGCTGTTACCGAGACCTTTAAAGAAGCTTTGTGGTTTAAAGGATTACTTAAGGAATTAGGTACCTTAAATGAAAGTGTAACAGTATATTCCGATAGTCAATCAGCTATTCATTTATGTAAGAACCATTTTTTTCATGAACGTACTAAACATATCGATGTTAGGTTACATTTTATTAGAAATATTGTTTCTCATGGTGAAATTAAACTTGAGAAAGTGCATACATATTATAACCCTCCAAATATGGGCACAAAGGTGCTCACGTTGGTAAAATTTAGAAGTTGTCTATTGCTTCTAAATATCGGTACATGTATGAAAAGTTCTGATTAGTTTAGGACTTTACTCTTTCATTTACTAAACATGTGTTGTTTTGTCTTTTGCAGGTTTGTTCGGTACCAAGGTAGAGGTTTGTTGGGATCAAACAAACCCCGAGGGCGATGATGAAACATCGGGTCGATTTTTTAGCTTCGTATGCCTTCGACCCATGATTGAAGAATTACTTGCCTCAATTAACCAAAATATGCGTAACCCACGAGAATGATAGCTTAGAGACTTTATCACTTTACCTTGAGGTGTTAATTGGGTCGTTGGCCCTATTGCTCGGTAGGTGGATCCGATTGGCGGCCCGGGTTTAATTAGGCCCTCGACCCATTCTCCTAATTAAACCTAAACCTACCTTATATCTATCCTACGCTCCTCACTCTCTCGGTTAAGACACAACTCACGCACCCTAAGCCTCTCTCTCGCCTTCTTCGTGACCGATAGTGCTTGGCTTTTCCTTTTCTCTGTGAAAATTGGTAACCCTGCGACCCTGCTCCATTTTCTTGGCCTTCAGTTTGCTGCCTCCGTTGTGGTTGGCTGCTCCTTCCCTTGCTATCTCCGTGCACGGCTTTGTTTGCACCGTGTCTTGGTGCGTCCGGCTTAGGGCCTCTGCCGGTGTGATTTTCTTGGTGAAAATTCGTGGGTTACGGGTTGCCTCGGAGTGTGCTCTTCCCTACTTCGTGTGGTGTTGCCGATTGTGGTTATTGGGGCAATTTCTGAGCCCTCGGTTTGAGTAACACGATTGTGGCATTAATCAAGTTTTAGGGAGATTTTTTTATTCTTGATTTTTGTCAATATTATCATTCCAATTACTTGTCATATATTGAGAATAATCTTGTTTACTTTGTGTTTGCAAGGTTGCTTTCTTCTACAAGCACAAACTAAACAGCTAGGAGAGATATCAACTTTTCTCAATCTAAGCATATCCGCGATAGGAAGAACATCCGAGGCTACCCTCCATAGAAAGTTCTTTACTTTTGGAGGCACCCTCAGTCCCCAAATCATCTTCCACACTTTGTTTTATGGTTCTTGAGTTTCATGAATATGGTATATTGATTTTACAATCAAGTTAACATTGCACTTCATTTTGGTGTATAGATATCAACTTAAATGCATAAAATATATATTAGGAATCATTGGAGGCAATAGATTGTAATTGAATCATTAGAGGCAGTAGATTGTAATGTAGCTAACTCCAATTAGATTAATTTCACCGTCACTCACTGAAGTTAAATTTTTTTAGCGCCGCTCATTGAAGTTACAAACTCTTTCACCTATGGTCATTTGTTAAAATTCTTGAAGTTTTGGACAACATGAATAGTTGTTATTATATAATCCTTATAAATTAAATTCTAAAAAATTAAACATTTGAAATGTTTTACTCTATAATCCTTGATTCCTTATCCTTGTCCTTATATATTAAACAAAAAATAATTTTTGAATAATTTTAATTATTCAAAATTTAATATATCAATAAATCAAAAATTATTTATGTTTAAAAACTTGTATACGATTTTCGAATTAATAAATTATTCAAACATTATTTTTTGTTTAATATTAATTGATATATTAATCCTCAAATTAATAAAATTCATTAGACAATTGATATATTAATTTGCTAATTGATAAAATTATACAAACATTTTAAGTAAGGATTATAGAATAATTATTTTTAAGAATTTAATTTTTCGGGATAAACAATTTTTTTAAGAATTTAACTTTTTGGAATTTAATTTATCCTTTAGAATAAAAAAAATCTCAAGAAACAAAGTGATCACGAGCAAAAGAATTTGTAACTTCAATGATCGACGCTGAAACCTTGTAACTTAAGTGATTGTTTTGTAATTTCTGTTAAACTTCATAATTGCTAGTGAAATAAACATGCTCCAATCTAAAAAGGTTACGAGAAATTTTTCAATAATTACTTTCGAGTAATATTCTTGACTTTGTTGATTTTTCTTAGGGAGCAAGTTTAAACGAAATATTTTCACAATGTGATCGAAGAATTAAGATAGATCTGAGAGTGTTCACCTAAGTGGGGTACACACAAAGTGTTGGATAGCAACTCCTCTAGTAGTAGAGCAATGAATGTCTCGAGACTAGCAAGGGTTGTACCTTACAAAAAAGCCTGAAGTGGTGCAAAATCTTCAATATGAGGTTGATGTACAGCCACAAATAGAAGATCTTGAATGACACACCACCGACCTTGGCCCAATTGATTGAAAATATTTATATATGTTTATTATGAATAATTCACTGGACAGTGACTGGGGTTTTACGTCTTATTTCTATTTTTCTGTCTTTGTTTCATCTAATCCGGACCCCTACCCACCACCCATAATTAACATGGGTTAATTCATGCCTAATTTGGTTTGACTTTTTTGTTATGTACCTGCATGGCAGTTGCATTTTTTTGTTTATTAATTTTGTTGGGACTTGCAATAATGAAGCCCCTGTTTAATAAAATTGGTTTATAAATTCTATTTTATAAACGATCACATGACAATAAATTATTAGATAATTTATTGAAAAGTCAACAATTTTGACTGATTAAAGATTTTCACCGCCACAAAAATAAATAAATAAAATATTGACACGTCGTTATTTATAAACAATATTTATAAACAATCGTTTATAAGCGATTTACCAAACAGTATAGAAATATGATGCCCTCTATGTCTGAAGGATGATCATTGATGTGCTATTTGCGATAATATTAATAATAATGAACGATAGAAAATCAACAAATAGAAAAAATAAGATGATAAAGAAATTTACGTGGTTGAACAATAGACCTTCGTCCACGAGAAGAAAACATATATATATTTTATTGCGTGATAATAATAAGGTTACATTATACATAGTTTGTTGTGCTCCGCTCCGCTATGCTCTCCTCACTCCACTTGCTTCGACCCATTTTTCAGTATGCGTGTATTTTACTCTATTTGAATAACATACTAGAATAAGTATGGAGTAATTCAATCTAGATTTTTTGTATGTATCACATAAAGATACATTGATATTAACAGTGCAAAAGATAACTCAGCTATTAATAAATATTTTAGACTCTTTTTTTTTTTTTTATTTAAAGTATATTTTAGCCTGTTTTGAATTGGTAAAATAGTTATGGTATATATTTGTATTCCCATATGACGGGTGAGTAAATTTTTGGCATCAATGTGTTTGGTTGTGCTTAAACTAAGTTAAATTTACTATTGAATATTTTACTTGGTCAAACATATATTTGAAGTAACTTTTATTCACTAACAAAATTTACTTTTTGCAAATGTACGACACAAAAGAACAAAAATTTAATCAATATCAGTACGTGGATAATTTGTCCTAATAATTTATGAGGAATTAGGCCGTGCAATGTTTTTTGGATGAAAATTTGACAATCTCAAGTTTTTTTTATTTCATCAAAAAATAAGACTAAAAAATTAAAATGATTGTGACTTGTAATATTTTTTAAGAAAATGTTACAATCATTTTAAATTCTCAGTAAGAATTGTAATTCTCACAAAATTGTAATTTCCGCTGATTAATTGACTATCTAGGAGCAATGTGGCTGGACCATATTGGAAAACTAATTCAGAAAATTACACCCACACAAGTGTTTTAAATTTTTATTTCAAATATCAAATTTATAACTTATTTATTCAAAAATCATATGGTAATTTTAATAATATTATTATTAAATTAAACTACCTCACCCCAAACACCAGTTCATCGTAGTATCTAATAAAGATAGACCTCAATTTTATCAATTTATTGGAATGCCCTTTGACCATTTAAGATATTAGTAACTTCCTAAATTACCCCCACATATAGAAATTCCAACCAAGTCATCAAAATGTACAAAAATTTCAATTAAATCCTCAAAATATTTAATTTCTTAAATTCCAAAAAAAAATATTTAATTTCTTGCAAAAGAAGTTGATACCTAAGCTCAAGGACTCAATGAGTGTTTCAATACCTTGCATCATTAGTGATTTAAAGTTTAATAAAACTTTATGTGATCTTAGTGAAAGTATTAATTTAATGCCATTTTCTGTCCACAGGAAATTAGGATTGGGTAATCCCAAACCCACATCACTCATTTTGTAACTAGCTGATCGCTCAATCTGACATCCATACAGAATTGTTGAAGATGTGCTGGTAAAAGTGGACAAGACCATTTTTTTAGCCGACTTTATAATTTTGGATATGGAAGAGGATAGCAAGATACCTTTGATTCTGGACTGACCTCTCTTGGATACTGGATGAGCTTTAATCGATGTGGAAAAATGGGAGGTAATCTTTAGAGTGGAAGACGAACAAGCAACATTCAACATGGTTCAAATTGAGAATAAAAATACACTTTTTGAAAATCGCTTCAAAATATATTTGGAACCACTTTTTTGCCAAGGAAATAAGGAAAGTTTTGAGCATATGGTCAAAGCCAATGATAAGGCATCAACATCTTATTTCATGCCACCTCGAGAAATCTTGCCAAAAAGTCTAGCTTTAGACTATAAATTAAGCGCGTGTTGGGAGGCAACCCAATTTCTCAAACCCTTTAACTTAGTTGCTTTATTTATTGCTTTTGAGCTATTTTATTTGTTAGTTGCTTTGCATTTCATTTCATTTCATATTAGGACCACAAGTATGTTTAGATTTCACATTTTGACATGTTAATTGCATTAAATATTTCATTACTCCTATTTTGCATGTTTTAGCATTCTTAGGATTTAATTGAATTTAGCTTGTTTTGTCACACATCTTCACGATCACTAACATGACACCCTAGTTTAGGACATGTAAACATCGTTTAGAAGTTGGTTGCGTGCATTATAAGGAATTTAGGGTAAAAAATGGAGTCAAAAATTCAAAGTGGAAACTTTTTTGGTCACTACTAAAATGCATCGTCAAGTCGCACAGTGTTTTAATCTTGCGGTCGCAAGGTGTAAATCTGGAGAAATTCGATAGTAACATATTATTTCAAATACTTTCATTTTAACAACTTCAAACTCGTTTATCTTCCCCCCAAATCACCCATCATTGCATCCAAAATTATTCCCCATTATTTTCACATTGAATTATACTACATTTATCCTCATGATCACACAAAAACTCAATGCAAAGGTACTAATTTTCACATTTAAAGGAATTATGCATGATTTCTTGCTTTTTCACATAATTGGTGAAATGTGATTTTATGATTAATGGAGTATGGGTTTAGGTTAATTGATTGGAATATTGAATTGTGAGTTTTGAGGTGAAAATTCTTGGCTGAATCCAAGTCTCCAAATCTATATTTTCTCAACCGTGAAATATGCGTGGTGCTAAAGTGAAGAAATCAAGATAAGGAGGACCCAATTGAAGAAGTTGAGAGTTGAAATGAGTTTATTGAGAAGATTTAGAAGTTTGGAGGACTAAAATGCTTCAATTGGAAGTTGAGGACTTGAGGTGCAAATAAAAAAGAAGGACCTACTTAAACGAATTTGAAAAGTTGGAAATTGTGCCTGAACATATAACTGCGCATTCATAAGCCATACAGCTGTGTGGCTGCATGTATTGAAGTTCAATGGTCAGAGTCTAAAAATGTGAATTGCACAGCCGCAAGGTTTATGCTTGTGCGGCCGTGCCTCTTTCCGACTGGACCAAATTTTGGGCTTTTTGTGTGCGGTTTCAACAGGTTTTTCCCTTGATTAGCTAAGTTTCTCCACAACATATAAATACAACTCGTGAGGCACGAATTTGGGACCTTCGCCTCAACCAAGATTAGCCTAAAATCAGGTTTTCCACGTCAAATTCTTGAGAGATTGGAGCAAAGCAAAGGGCGAGACTTGAAGATTACATCAATGATTGATTCTTGGTGCAAGCTTTCCTTTCTTTATGTTATTTTCTATGAACACTTATTTTTATTTTAATTTTAATTTAATTATGATGTGTAACTAAATTCTCATGTTGGGATGAATGATGTAACCTATTTTTATTATTTTCATTCCAGATTCCTTTATTTTAATGATTCGTTGCATGTATTTATTTTATTTTGAGTTTAATGAATGAGTTAATTGACCAATAATTCATGATTTCATGGTCTGTTTTCATAATCCAAGAAAGCAACAAACTAGACTTAGGAATAAAATCTGATTATTGGACAAGAGATAGATATATACACTTTTGTTATAATCGCGGTCGTATGTGAATTCCTGTGTTCTAGATAAGGAATAATTCGAACCCTCTGTAAAGATACACGGTTGACTTATTTAGTTATAATTGACTTAAACTCGATAGAGAAATCTCAATAAATATGAGTGAATTAGACTGAATGCATTGTTAGGAAAAAAAATCCGAGTTGGGTTTAATTTAATTAGTTAGGTAAAATCGTGAATCCCAACTATTTTATAACTATTTTTAAAAACAAAATAATCTCGTGATTTATTTCTTTAGTATGATTATTAGTTTAGTTTAAAATATAAAAATCATTCATTTGTTCAAATAGAATTTAGAACTACTCAATTTTGATATTTAATAGTAGTCTTCATGGAAACGATAATCCGAACTCTTAGATCCATTTTATTACTTTTCACGATCCGTTAACTTACGGGCATATTTTGCATTCCAAAATAAAGTGAACAAGTTTTTGATGCTGTTTTCGATGACTGTTTTATATTAATATCGATATCAATTAGTTCTTGATTTAGTTTGAACTTTTTCTTTATTTTTCTTTATTTAATTTAATTTATGTTAAGAATGTATAAATCTCGTTATTTGCTTCCTTTTGACTCAGAAATCAAACGCACCTTTTGACATAGGCCCAGACAACAGATGAAGCAGCTCAACAAATAGATCTTCATATGGAAAATGACAGAGTTCAAAATAATCAGGAAAATTCGAATAACCTGCATGCAGCTGTTATTGAACAACAACAAAATCATGGAGGATGTGCTTTAAGAGATCACATGATTTCTCCTATGGGGAACATTGAAATTTGTGTGGTACCGCCGAAAATTCCTACAAATAATTATGAGATCAAGACTTCCTTGATTTCATTGATTCAAAACTCAACAGTATTTCATGTATTACCATCTAAAGACCCACATGCACACCTTCAGACTTTCCAAAAAATATGTGATATGCAACAGATGAATGGGGTTCCAGCTGATGCCTTGAAATTGAAACTATTTGCCTTCTAACTCGTCAATAAAGAAAATGCTTAGTTCTATTCCTTTCCTTTACACAGCATTACTTCGTGGACTATTCTAAGTCAGAAGTTTGTATATAGATTTTTCTCACCTGCCCGAATGTCAACACTTAGGTGTGAAATCCTATCTTTCAGTGAACAGCTAGGTGAATCAATTTTTGAGGCTTAGGAAATGTTTAATGAGCTTATTCGACAATGTTCTACACATGGGATAGCCAACTGGATTTTGGTACAAACATTTTACAATGTTTGACCAATAATAACAAGAAGTATGAATATTTAGCAGCTGGTGAATCAGTAATGGATATGACCTATGAAGAAGCTTTTGAAATATTTGGGAAATGGCTACAAACAGTTATTAGTGGTACTCAGATCGTTCTACGCTCAAATATGGAGGAATAGTGGCAGTTAATGAAATAACAACACCAAAATCTAGAGGAATAGTGGTAGTTAATGAAATAATAGCACTAAATGCAAAGTTGGGTACACTAACAAAGAAATTTGGCAGTCTGAGTCATCAACCAGTAAATGTAGTTCAGAAAGCTTTAGTTTGTGACTTCTACTTCGAAAACCACATTTTAAATGATTGTCCAGTAGCTAATAAAAGTCAACCAACTCAGGGACAAACAAAGTTTGTGGGAGATAGGCAACACGGTGGTCTTTATTTACAAACATACAATCCAGAGTGGAAGATGTTGGGAACCCGGGTTGCTCTACTCACAAAAATTGATTTCTTGTGACTAGATCATCCCGTTACAGGATTTTCTGTTCTATGTATTCAACTTGGAATAAATAATTTTGCATACAAAAATTGTTTTGAGAAGATTACCCTTGTAGCGTGCTTTACAATAATCTTCATCAACTGTTTCTTGATTCCACCAAAGCTTCAAACCCTCAAGCTTTCCTCGATGTTCTCCAATGGCAGCTATGCAGGTGTGTGGTCACCTTTCTCAAGACCTAGGTTAAACTAGGATTAGAGTTTCTTTGTAAAGAGAAAACACACACTACATACTTTAGTGTGTGTCTCGCCACTTTTCCATTTGGTATAGTCTTAGGAGACTATTTGTAACCTCTTTACATTCCAAAACCCTACCAGGCCTAGTACAATAACCCAGGCTCATTTCTGCACGGCCCAATACAAGTAGTAAGCATGTATAAACCCATTATAGTGAAGCCACCGAGGGAACCTGATCGGACCCAATTAAACTAAGCTCCAATAAATTAATTATGACCCGATCAACTCTTGATCAGTCAAAATAAATTTATTAATCACTTTCTATTCCACTAAAAGAACGAGATTGCACTCTTAGTAAAATTGAAATTACTGAAACAATTAATCAATAATTCTATCCTCTGACTTATCGTTCTTACATGTTATCCCCGTCGATCAACTCGAATATTCGGAGCAAGTTACATGACCAAAATGCCCTTCTCTGAATATTTATAAATTCTCAACTCTCATCTTCTATCTGACAGTTCGATGTGATCCCATCACATCATAGAATTCAACAGTCATTGTCGAATTACTGAGCTCAGATTCAACTGTCCACTAGAAGAACCAGTGAGATTATGATCATACCTAAAAGGTGACGGATTCCATAATACGAATATATGTTCCTCGTTAGTTCACTTTAATTCCCAAAGTACCGAGATATTGGTCAGCAATTTGATCTCACCCATTGATACCTCAAAGAACTTCAAGTTAGTAATCGAAGTCCATTATCCGATTAGGATTAAGGTCCCACGTACGATAATCAAGTGAAATTAAATTTGTATGGTCAATGTTACAAATTAATTTCACGTGGTCCCGTCCAATACGTTCCAAACGTACTCTCAATTTTATTACCAAAGTCAAAGATAGACTTTAATAAAATCGAGACGATCCTATCAAAATAAATTGTCCATATTTATTTACTGATCGTGAACGTTAATTTTAGATTGAATCACAAATTGAATCTTTCTGTGTTTAACAACTTAAACACTCAATTTGTAATATCAAGTCGACCCTTGGACAAACGCAACTTTATATTAATACAATCAATAAACATTTTATTTCGAATGTTGTGAATTATACTCTATGGGCATATATAATTCCAACAATCTCCCACTTTCCCTAAGAATATACATGAAACATCGAATCATCCACCTTGTCAACACCATCATTACACTAATGATTATGTCCCCAACCAAGATAGTAACTCCTTTCGATGTAAGTCACGGTTAACAAATAATCCAAGATTATGTTATACCCAATCAATTAACCAAATTATCTCCCAACTATATTCCAATTTTGACGACTCTCGAGAGTCCTAGTCAAATCAGATCTTAATTAGTTTTAATCCATCATATCAAAAACTGAATAGATAAGCAAATATTTACTCGTTTTCCGAAAACGCTTCAGTATATGCTTTACCTCTACTCAATGATCTGATCCTGGATCAAACTAATAATCACCAACAATATCCCCAGCATAAGATATGACCTATCTAGTGTAAAGTAAGGCTTCCTATAGCCGGAGCATAAGGAACCTTCTCTATCTTACCATGAGTCTTATGAGAATACTCATAAGATAGATAAAGTCCACAAAGAACATTATTCCTTTCAAGACTTCAACTCTCTTTTCTTTATTTTTCACTCCCTCTCCTTTTTCTGAGGTCGTGGCCTCAACTCTCTTATTTTTCCCCTCAAATTCACTTTTCACCTTCAATTGATCTTTTAAGGCTTCAGTTGGAGATAGTGGCATTAGGGTAAACTTTTTTCCCCCTTTTATTAAGCTGTATCTATTCGTATACCCATCATGTAGTACAGCCCTTTTATGTTGCCAAGGTCTCCCCAACAGTATATGACTAATTTGCATTGGCACTACATCACAAATTACCTCATCCGAATACCCACCGAAAGAAAATGTCACTAAAGCCTGTCTCTTCACCTTAACTTCCCCTGACTCAGTCAACCATTGTAATTTATAAGGCATTGGATGTTTCATTAAAGGTAAGCCTAATTTTTCCACTAACATTGTACTGACTACATTAGTACAACTTCCCCCATCAATCACCAAGCTACAAAATTTTTCATCCACTAAGCATCTAATGCGAAAAATATTATCCCTTTGCCCATCCACATTTTCCAAAACATTCGCCTTACGCTTAATGCTAAGAGCATGCCTATCAATAATTGACTCATCCACCACAACACTTTTAGCCCCTTTACTATCACACCTATCCTTCTTACGTGGACAATCAAGTGCAATGTGACCCCGTTCCAAACATTTAAAAAACTTAATATTTTTATCCTTAAGAGGCTTGGAATCAGAATTATTTTTACCTTTGGTTGTCGTTTCCTCCCTCCTTTTGTGAACATGATCACAACTCTCCCGTTTTGATGTCTCCTTTCGCTTTAATGGCCCTTCATCCATCCCACCTCTGTACCTAACATGACATTCACGCATATTGCCTCTCCTAACCCGAGAACCATCAAGAGATTGATCCCGAGGTCTTTGTTCACGTTCTGCACCTCGATTCTCCATCTGAGCCATAAATCTCTCAAATTGTGCCCTCATTGCTGCAATATTACCATTACCCTGTTCATCCTTTCTATTCACACCCCTGGGCTGTTTCTTGTCTCCAATAGAAGATGAAGATGTGGAAACCTCTCTATCATACATTTTTAAGACACGAACAAGGAAATTCGGAATATTTGGGAAATATTTGGAATATTTGGAAATTTTTTGTTTTTTTTTATAATCTGCCAGAAAATTTGACTACGAGTATGGCAGAAAAAACGGAATTGAATTTGGACGAAAAACTAAGAAGAAAAACACTTTTGAATTTTTGGGACTGACTCTTATGGATCAAACTGAAAAAAATTATGACGGACACGAAGAACACGAAAAAAATCAAGAAAATCAAGAAACGCAAGAATCTGAAATAGATCCAAGCTCTGATACCAGATGATGAGATCCCAGTCGGGGAATCTCGTTGAACACGCGGAATAACGATAATTAAAACCTAGGAAAGATCTAGATCAGATCAAACACGAAAAATAAACAAGAATTAAATTACTGGAAAGATAAAATTGACGATAGGACCTTAACCCAAGATTCACGACGCAAGAAATTGACGATGCGGAATCGAGATCCAAGGTTTTCGAAACACCACAAGGACTTGTCAATTTCCTTGATAAGATTCTAAATTGGAAACGCCACAAATATTCTAGCGAATATTTGATAAGTTCAACGCCACAAATATTTCATAATATTTGATAAGTTGGATTTGTTCTCGAAGAAGACAAAAGGGACTCCTCAACCTTTTAATTGGAGAAAACTCTCTCAACTTTATTAATCTCAAAACTCAAACTAAACTGTTTTTTTACAATGAATGGAAAAGAATATAAATAAGCAAAATAACCTAGTCGCTAATTTACTAAAAATAGAATTCTAATTAAACTAGAATACTAAAATAGGCAAACAATTAATTAAAAACGGAAAATAATTAAAAATCCCCTAAAATCCGGAAAACCTCAATTACGGCCGTGATAAACACTTTTACGGCCGTAAAAGGCTTTCTGCTTAAGACTTACGGCCGTGACCATCTTTCTTACGGCCGTAAATATGGAATTCTTCAATTCTTCATCTGATCCCGAGGCAGAGTTAAGGTCGTGATAATAATTTTTACGGCCGTAATTATAATAGTTACGGCTGTGACAGATCCTCGTTGCGGCCGTAATGATCATTCTGCCCAAATAATTTCGATCACTCGTCTCGGCTTGTTCCTTTCGCCTTCTCGGCTCGACTCCAACATGAAACTTGCTCCGTTTTGCACGTAGATCGGTGTCATATTGTCGATGTCTCGAATTTACCCTTCGATGCCTGGTCCGGATCATATCACTATTCTATTCCATTTTTCTCCCACCCCGAAAAGTACGGATGTCTAGAAAAATAGACAGTTATCTACAAGTCCTTCAAGTCTAATTTCTAGTACCAATTACTATTTAATGAAAATACTCTCACACATAAGTATAGTGTCATTCAAATAAATAGTCGCAAAAACTGTCTCATCTTTCTGTATACACGAGTATACTTAAGATATATAAAGATTTTGATCAAGAACATGTATCACAATGGTTCTATCAAATTCTATATTCCATATCTTGAACAATTACCCAAATCCAAAGTTGGAAACTTGTAAGTCATGAATTTTACTTTCATGGTCTTTAATATGAACTCATCAGATTACACTTTGTAAATGATTTCCTCAAGATGCATTCAAGAAACAACATCTTGACATCCATTTGTCGTACCTCATTTTCACAATGAACGACAATGGATAAAAGATCCAGGTAAACTTTTGCATGACTATTGGCGAGAAGGGTTTCACAAACCCGCAGCCATAAGCCTTGCGCTGAAGGTATCAACCTTCTCATCTACCATTCTCCTATCATCTTAAAAATCATCACACCCTATAGGTTTGACCCCATTAGGTATGTCTACAAATATCCAAACCCTAGTGTAGTACAAGGAATCCAATTCCGAGTTCCCGTTCACCTTCCATAATTTCAATTCCATAACTTTTACCACTTCCCTAAATGAGGGTCCTTCTCTTATTTCAGTAGAGACTGTCTAAAAAGACTCTCTATATAATAAATGTCAATAAGGTGGTCTTACAACCCTCCCACTCCAATTAGTCGCTGGAAGTGTATTTCCATTATGTCCAAACAAAGTTACTTCCTCTTCTCCCACTATTTGGTTATATCCCTAATTGGAATCAACCTCTCCACTACCTCTTTATGAACATAAAGAAGAGGCAGAACAGTGAGAAAAACTTCGACTACAACCTTTGGTTTTTCCCTGTCCATTGGGTTCACCAGGCAAAAATAGTGGTTGAACCACTTGCCTATTTCTCCCACTAGGATCAGAAACCATCGGTTCCGTAGGAAGTCCCAAATCATCAAGATTAATTCTATGCGGAAACCTGGAATCAAGTTGTTTGAACCACGTTCTAACATTTCATCCAATAGAATTTTACTTGTTGATTTGTATTCTTCTATATGACTTATCCTCTAAGAAAGATACATTTGTACTCAACAAATACTTTCTTGACCAGAGGATTATAGAAGAAATAATTTCTAGTTTCGTTTCATGCCTTATAATCAAACATTCATTGTTGCCTACATCTCGTCAATCCTTCCTTTCAGCTTGTGTGCCAAAAGTCCCCAAATCTGAATGTGGTGTAGACTGGGCTTGCACCCATGCCACAACTCTAGGGGTATTTCAGGAAACGAATCAATGGTACTAGGCTATGAAGGAACCTGACTATCTCCGGTATACATTCCCAAATGAAACTAGTAACGAGGATAACTCATCATTGATTTGGTATTAGCTTGTTCTCCTTTTCCGATAAATGGTTCCTAAACTCATATGAGAGATACACAAACCTCGATCAAATCGAAGTATCTCGATTCTCTTAATTACTTCTCAACTTCTGTCCAAAATTCTAGAAACATTTCAGATCAATGAGATATTAAGTATAGAATCGAGATCTGGAGTGATCATCAATAAAAGTGATGAATTACTAGTACTCTCTCGTATCTTGAGCACCAAAGAATCCACACATATCGAAAGTGTATTAATCTCCAAACTCTTAAGTCCATTTAAAGTATAAGGACTCTTGGTTATCTAATCCACTAAACAAGATTCAGAAAACAATATAGATTCCACCTCAGATCCTTTTTGAGGTCCATCCCTTACTAGTATTAGAATCGAGTTTTGGATAAGTGTGACCAAGCCTAAGATCTTAATCATTTTACCCTCTAAATAAAATTCAAAAGCCCACATAGATTCCACCTCCAAAATACTTAGAGGCTATCTTTACTAGTCTTTCAATCTTATTTAGATAAATATGATTATCTTAGATCTTATCAAAGAGTTCATTAACACAAGGAGTCATCTATCCCTTATCACTTATAGTAATATTACACTTAGAACCATTTACAAGGCTTTGAGATTGTTAACCATTTGTCTCACAATAATAAGAGCATTATTTAACTTAATTCCAACTAACAACTGGAGATTAAGTGCTAAATAATTCCGTTCAAATAATAAAGAGACAAAATAACAATCAAATTGTTTCGCAAACATAAAAGCCCAATGGCTCTTTCCATATTACCGTACCCATGCTTATCCTTATAGTATACTCTATATCATTGTGTCATTTGGTCACCTAGGACTATATTGCAACAACTTGCAATAGTGATTAGTTACTCTAGAATCTATAATCAAGATAGACTCAATTACTAACCATAACACAATGAATAGAGTCTTACTCCATTATAGAGTTTTCAGGAAATGCTACTTCCTCATTAATTCTATCTTTGTTCAAAAGCAAAAAGGTTAGAGGGCCTACCATACTATCCGTTGCTTTAAAATAATCTCTTCTTTATGAACAGCTTACATTGAACCTTTCAGGGACACGTTCATATTGGTGAATCTAGTCCACACTGAACCGCAAGAGATCATCTTAAAAGATTTCTCAAGTATTATGTCACATGAATCAATGTTTGCAAGTGAAACCTCCACCAAGTTAAAGTGACCAATCATGTTTTACCAAATGGTCTCTTGCAAAAATGTGATCGGTTAATAAGTAGAGATATATTATAGCTTGATAGCATATTTTGTATAACTCCATAATTAAAATGTTCAAATTATCATAAATACCCTTCCATCAAGAAAATAAATATGGTATCCCATTTTGATGTTTTTATTGCGAAGTACTTGACGTGAAAATCAAAACTATGCAATAAACAATCTCATCAAAATAAAACCATTTTCATTGGAAGATTTATAATTATTTTTGAACAAGGATCTTCTAGCACGAACAAATGTCATAAGTGGAAAGAATTATAACGAGACATGTTACCGTTTTCGTAAATTAGTTGGTGATGTCTAAACATATAACTAGTTGTGGAAATACGACGTTCAAATAAAATAAATGTATTAAACACGAGTTGTATAAATGATGAATACTTTCATATATGATGCATGAAGAAAAATTATGCACAAGTAGACCCAAAACTACTATAATATGACGACAACCTAAAACCACAAAATCTTAAACACATTTCTCTATGGAGAAATAAATGTGATTTATGGCTAGGCTGGGACCCTCCCACTAAATTAAATATATCTAGCATCTCATGCAATATTTAATTTATAGTCGTTAAAATTTGGCCATCATTGACATCGTTTGGATATTCTATAGGAAGTCCCCACGATGTCATTGATTTAAGTGTCTAACCCCTATATTAATAATATTTCAAGTACCAAATTAATTATGTCACCTATAGGGTAATCATGATTAATTCACACTTAAAAAATCATCACCTAATTGGACCCAATCCAGTAACCAAAACAGTGCAGCCCTCCTATAGGGAGACTAATTAGATTAGCACGAGACATACATAAATTTTTACTAATAGGCTAATACGGGAGGCCGTGGGTTCAAAATATTTTGCACCCTTACTCACTTAATATTTTGAACTGTTGGGTTTTAATTTAATAATTACCAATAAATTTTAACTCTTAAAATCGATTTAATTATTAATAAATATATTTATTTTCTAATCTAACATTTTAGAAAAGAAAATAAAATATAAAACAATGCATGACAGTATAGTACCTAGAGCGGTGTATATGCGATCTACATGACATGTTATTTAATGACATTCATTCACAAATTAAATTAATTAAAGATTCAATTGAGCCACAAGCCGACCCAATTCTTCAATTCCCATTTGCAAGTGTCCAATCCAAATCTGCAAAGCTTCAGTCTTCAGCCAAAATGTAATGATCCAATTAAATATTCCAACCAATTGTATAATTCAGTCCACATTGCATTGGTCCAGCTAAACAATTTAGCCCACATTGCAATTAATCAAAATGGACCAATTTTATAATTTTAGGGTCATATTTAATTTCATCTATATTTGGCCCAACTGATACAAACCGGTCCAAGTGAATAGGAGGCCCAATTGCATCAATCCACTTCTTCTCCTTTCTACATGGTGACACATAACCTGGATGGAATTTCAGTCGCCGTCAACCGACTACGCCAACGATGAAAAATCGGACCTCATGGTGGGATTCAATAAAATCTTCGGATACCATCTTCGTCCCCACAATGGCTACCGCTCGACCACTGCTGCACCACGCACAGGCGCGATGCCAAAACTGCAACGGTGTTGTGGCCTCTCTGCCATCGCCTTCCTCGTCACGCCGGAACTTCACTGCACCAGTCACCAAAAGGGTCACCCAGTGGTACCGTCGTTGCTCCCACGACCACAGACGGCAGTGCTCAAGGCACCATCGCATGTACGCTCGCTGCAGCGACACCACCTGGTGGCGCGATTTCTCGCACAGCTGCACTTGTGCTACCGCTTCAGTAAAGGAGAGACGGCGACGCCCTAAAGCGCAACCATCGACAACTGACCGCGGCGGTAGTACCCACGGGTGTTGTTGGCTGCTGCAAATATTCTTCACTATTTCGCGA
This sequence comes from Ligustrum vulgare, assembly GCA_963555705.1. Taxonomy (NCBI): domain Eukaryota; kingdom Viridiplantae; phylum Streptophyta; class Magnoliopsida; order Lamiales; family Oleaceae; genus Ligustrum; species Ligustrum vulgare. The sequence goes on along the minus strand of OY743186.1, from coordinate 13,947,002 downwards.
ATTTACATTGCAAGTCCTCATGCTTTGGAGATGGTGAAGTTGAGTTCGAATTCTGAAATTGTAGTAGTGGTCCTCCAAATATGAAACTGGAGATCCGGTCCTTCAATATAGAAACTCTATTATCTTGTCCTCTGACTTTATAATTTCAATAGAAAGAACATAAACCCTAATTTGCTAATTCTATTGCAAAAATAAAATTCAAAGGGGAAAATATGGAGACGTAATCCACCCCCTTTGTTACATGACTTGATAAAACAAATACAAGATTTTACGAAAAAATCTAAGGCCACAAATTTGTTCACCAAAATATCATTCATCCAATAACAATCAAATCACATAAAACCTAACACCGCTCAACTAACACATGCATAGACAAAAATATTTATTCCTAAATACACAAAACAGTATCAAAAACCTGACGCTCTGATACCAATTGTTGGGAACCCGGGTTGCTCTACTCACAAAAATTGATTTCTTGTGACTAGATCATCCCGTTACAGGATTTTCTGTTCTATGTATTCAACTTGGAATAAATAATTTTGCATACAAAAATTGTTTTGAGAAGATTACCCTTGTAGCGTGCTTTACAATAATCTTCATCAACTGTTTCTTGATTCCACAAAAGCTTCAAACCCTCAAGCTTTCCTCGATGTTCTCCAATGGCAGCTATGCAGGTGTGTGGTCACCTTTCTCAAGACCTAGGTTAAACTAGGATTAGGGTTTTTTTGTAAAGAGGAAACACACACTACACACTTTACTGTGTGTCTCGCCACTTTTCCAATTAGGTTAATAAAAATAGTCTTAGGAGACTATTTGTAACCTCTTTACATTCCAAAACCCTACCAGGCCTAGTACCATAACTCCGACTCATTTCTATACGGCCCAATACAAGTAGTAAGCATGTATAAACCCATTATAGTGAAGCCACCGAGGGAACCTGATCGGACCCAATTAAACTAAGCTCCAATAAATTAATTATGACCCGATCAACTCTTGATCAGTCAAAATTAATTTATTAATCACGTTCTATTCCACTAAAAGAACGAGATTTCACTCTTAGTAAAATTGAAATTACTGAAACAATTAATCAATAATTATATCATCTGACTTATCGTTCTTACATGTTACCCCTGTCGATCAACTCGAATATTCGGAGCAAGTTACAATGACCAAAATGCCCTTCTCTGAATATTTATAAATTCTCAACTCTCATCTTCTATCTGACAGTTCGATGTGATCCCATCACATCATAGAATTCAACAGTCATTGTCGAATTACTGAGCTCAGATTCAACTGTCCACTAGAAGAACCAGTGAGATTATGATCATACCTAAAAGGTGACGGATTCCATAATACGAATATATGTTCCTCGTTAGTTCACTTTAATTCCCAAAGTACCGAGATATTGGTCAGCAATTTGATCTCACCCATTGATACCTCAAAGAACTTCAAGTTAGTAATCGAAGTCCGTTATCCGATTAGGATTAAGGTCCCACGTACGATAATCAAGTGAAATTAAATTTGTATGGTCAATGTTACAAATTAATTTCACGTGGTCCCGTCCAATACGTTCCAAACGTACTCTCAATTTTATTACCAAAGTCAAAGATAGACTTTAATAAAATCGAGACGATCCTATCAAAATAAATTGTCCATATTTATTTACTGATCGTGAACGTTAATTTTAGATCGAATCACAAATTGAATCTTTTTGTGTTTAACAACTTAAACACTCAATTTGTAATATCAAGTCGACCCGTGGACAAATGCAACTTTATATTAATACAATCAATAAACATTTTATTTCAAATGTTGTGAATTATACTCTATGGGCATATATAATTCCAACAGAAGAACCATCCTAACTTCTGATGGTCAAACAATCAGAATGTTCAATGCCCATTAGGTTTCCAACAACGGCAACAAAGACACCATACTATAAAGGAAAACATGGATATGATAATTTAGCCGGTTAAGATTCAAAAGGATATGTTATAGAGTCAATAAGCTGAAATCAAGGACATAAAAAATCAGATGGGACAGTTGGCAACAGGCAAATCAGAAAGATGACCAAGACAGTTACCAAGTAATACCGAAACTGTAACACCCTGAATTTTATGGTTTATTATTATTTGTTAGCGATACGGATTTTACGTAGATGCCCTTAACAAATTTTAAGTTGAAGGACTAAAAGAAAATAAGTTTTAACGATAAATTTTATTTGGGTTAGATAATTAATTGTTGATGGAGAGATAATTATTAGATCACTATTGGACTCATTCCGAAGATCGTGATTAATTAAGAGTCTTGATCAAAGAAAAAGTTGATTTGGATATAACCATATTAAGTTATATTTGATTAAAAGAATAGGAGTTTTAAAGGGAATTTTTTATTAATTTAGCCTCAGTTATCGAATAATTAGTTTTAATACGAAAAGATAATAATTTTGCCACTGCTTTCGTGTGATACTAATTGCACAAATTGTGAAAATCACAATCCAAACTCTACAACTCAATTTCACCCTGACCTAGTTTCTTGTATAACACGCCTCTTTCATTATAGTTGTACTAGGACTCAATTCATTATAGTTGTACTAGGACTCAATTAGGTACAATAATGTATACCCTTGGAAAGGGTAAACGAATCACACAAAAATATTTAGTCTTGACCAAACTTTTGAGAAATATTGGAGTTAGTGCAGTTGATTTTCCTTATAGAAATTACTTTTATTTTTTAGATAAGAAACATTAAGTGCAAGTGGTTAAATTCTAAATTATTCATGATATCAATATATTGTTACTTTTGCTTTAGGCTTTCCGGTCAATTCTATGTTAAATCCTTCTGGATCGACGGAGGGATTCTAAAGTAATTCTTTGAGCTTTCTGTTATCGCGAATAGTTGCTCTAAACGACGGAAAAATGTATGGTATGGAAGGTACATTATATAGTGATGGGCGTGTAGAAGTTTGGACGAGTGGATGTTAGTGGGTTACCAAGTAAAAAGTTACCAATATAAATTGCTGGATTTATCATTATTTATGTCAATGACCTTTTTAAGTATTCTTTTTTTCATCTTTTAGCTGCTGGCCATTGCGTCTTAATTATATTTCTTTAAGTCAATGTTGAATCATGTTAATTGAATGTTATGTGGTGCTGATTTCTTTAAAGTGTTGTTTAATTATTGATGTTTTCTTCAAATTTATGAAGGCAAATATTTATTATTTTGAAAATTACGTTTTATAAAATCATATTATGTTCTGCATTATTTAGAACAAATAGACAAAAATTATGAATTTAGTAAAGCTTCAAGTCGTAAAACTCTTATAAAATTTGGGGCGTTACAAAAGCTAACCCTTATGAGCACGTGAATGCAATAACAACTAGGAGGGGGTCCGATTGCCTCAAATAACCGTGGAAGAATATTAAAATAACAGAAAACAAGCTGTGGTCAAGGAGCAAAAAAGTGAGAAGGATTAGGCGCCAAATCCAAATATTGAAGAAAATGCATCAGAAAAAGTTCGGGTTCCACCTCTAGTCAAATCTTATGTTCCACCAATTTCATATCCCTAGTGGGTAATTAAGCATAAGCTGGAGCAGCAATATGCAAGTTTCTGGAAATTTTCAAACAACTGCACATCAACATCCCATTTTCCGAGGCTAGAGCTTAAATAATGACTCTCCACATCAAAATGATAATGCTTTTCTAAATGTTTGGATTTTTCATAAAAATATATTCGAAACCCTTATAGAAAAAGACTTTAATTCACCGTTCAAAAGAGAGTTTTAATAACATTAGGAACTTGAATTTTCAAAACCCCATAAGCCGTTGTTAAACGTTTAGGTCAAGATACGGATGATGGAGATAAAGTGAATTCAAAATTCTAACATGTTTGTTTCATTAGTTTTATAAAAAATCAATTATTTTCGCTTTATTAGTTTAATTGGTAATTTAGTTTAGTTTATAAAAATTCTCAAAGTGATTTACTAGTTCCGGTTAAGAAGTATAATCTAAAATAATAAATTGTCTTAATCCTCGGGAGTACCATATTTGGACTCAAAAGTTCACTATATTATTTGTGTAATCCGTACACTTGTAGCTTATAAGAAAAAATATAAGCCATTTAAAAAGCACTAAATAAAATTCAAGAACTATACGAAGTTCAAAAGAAGAAGTTTCAAACTATATAAAAAAACATTTCCAGAAAAGAAACTAGGCTGAAAAAGTCTAAAAAGAAATATATCAAGAAATTTAAATGCTTCATTTGTAATGAAGAAGGACATATTTCTCCTCAATGTCCTAAAATAATGATAAACAAAACATAAAAACTCTTAGACTTTATGAAGAATTTAAAGATGATAATGACACAGAACCAATTGAGAATTTTGAAGATTTAAATAGTGAATGTACTAGTATTTATGAGTTAGAAACATCATCATCAGATAAAGAATTTGAATAGATAATATACATAAATGAAATACAAGAAATAGACATAGAGACAACTAAAGAATTTGAAGTCTCAGTAGAAGGAATGTTGAGAAGTTTCATTTCTCAAATAAATATGCTATAATGAAGTTGACACAAAACTTGAAACAAAGAATCAAGAAGAAATCAAAATATTGCAAATTGACTTGAATCGCAAAGAATGTTGTCCTAAAAGCGAAATTTGCGCCCTCTCGAAATGAGAATGCTAAAGGGCTTCCAAACAAATTGCTTTAGTGGATTTCAAGCCTCAAACCAAGTATCAAATAGCACAATTGATAAACTTGGAGAAATAGGAACAAGAAGAGCAAATTTGAAGATTCTAAGTATAAAATTCAAGACTTTTGGATGATAATTACTATTGAAAGTATATTGATCAAAAGGTATTCAAAACCATGAATTCTATACCTATTTATAGAATTCTATCATCCCTATTCGTTGTTCATGCAGCTCTTCACGAAAGAGTGCCAAAAATAGTTGAAAATGTGCATGAAAAATTCTGAAAAAATTCTCCAACGGTCAAATTTTTAGGCCACGCGATCGCGCGATAGGAGGCTCTCGCGATCGCGCGATGCCTCGAAAAAACATGCAGTGACCATTATCACTTAACCACGCGATCTCCGGACCATCAACCAAGCGATCGTGTGGTTCTTCATTTTGGTCGGACTTTTAGGTCCGGTCCGGACCATTTGGTCCGTCTAGTTGTATTTGGTCCGGTTTTTGCACTTTTTGGACCGGTTCCTTATATTTTGGACCGGTTCTCGCACTTTTTCAACTTTATTTATATATTTGAACAAGATTTTCATAACAAGGAATTAGTCAAGAAATTACCTTTGATCTCAAAAAATATAAAGAGATAACAAAAAGAATTTTAGACCTACAAGAGAAATATGTATTTCATCAAGGATTCCTAGGAATATTTCATAGGATGAATAAAACAATTGTAAGTATGAATTATGAAGAAATCGCAATCAATATAGAAGATGTAATGTGAAAAACTAGAACCCCAATAATAAAAAATGAATGGGTAAAACAAAAATTATCCAAAGTTCCAGAAAATGTAAGAAATAAGTTAAAAATGCATTGAAATTGATGGAATACAAGTTATGATAAAAGGATTCTTTAGGGAATGTATGAATATACCAATAGAAATACAATGTATGGAAAACAAAATTCTACAAGATCTTATAAATGCTCTATTAGGAATTGTGGTAGGAAATCTATTTTACCAAAAAATAAAATATTTACAGTAAAACCAAATTATGCAGCATCAATAATAGACAAAAAATATAGATCAAAGTCTCAATCTCTATTATAAAATTGGAAACTTAAATATGTTACATAAAAGGAAGGCTATTAGTATAAGTATAAAATCAATATTTTCTTTTAGTACTAGCCAGCATAGTAGCTCAAGGAAAATAAGGTATAATATAATATAATATACATAAAGAGATTTTGAAGAATTATCGCAATATATTCCACCAAAAAAAAAAAACATAAGGTTACAATACCAGAACATATTGTTCGATGTCAATCCCGCAAGCACACGAGATCGTTGACAAGTAATAAACATGATGATTTGATAGTATCGTTCCCACGAGGAATAAAGTATAGTCCTAATTATCAATTTATTGTCGATTCAATTAAGTGAAATAATAAATAAAAAGATGGTTTGTTTGACTATTCTAACTAAAAAATTGCAAAATTGCAAAATAATAAAGAAAATAACAATGTTGGGGGAGTAAATATGAATGGGGAGCATGTATTGGAATCCGAATACACTTGTTACCATCTATCTCAATTCAACAATTTTGTAGTTTAAATCATTCATGCGTTGCTTGACAATCGATAATTCACATGCAATTAGCTTTCTTTTTCAAGACAAATTAAATCTATCCTAAACATGAAATGAATATATTCCTAATCCGAATACGAATGTTTAAAACACATTAAATCACACAACTATCCTTTAGATTGCACATGTCATAGTGTTATTCCTAACATCTAGTGTTTCCGCGTTAATCATGCAATTTTCAAACTTATTGTAACTTTTTCAAGACTACAACAAGCAACAATATATTTAATTGGTGGTCAATCAATCAAATAATAACAATAAAGCATGCAAGATCAATCAAGATAACATAAGAAATTATTAAACTACTAGTTATCGAATTGAAATAAATAAATAACAAGTTTCATCCTCATCCAATACATAAAGGAATTTAACCAACAATCATAATTGGTGAATAATCAATAAAAGAATTGATAAATATCACCCAGTTAAATGTGCAAAATGATCTGAAATTATGCTTTGAATCAACCCAGCCACGATTTTATATGATTTGATTGTTGATTGTGAACTATGATAATAGAGAAAATATTGAGAGACTCGAATTACTCCAAGATAAAATCTGTATTTTAAGATCTAGAAAAGTAGAATTACTGCTTGGTGAATTAAAACAAGAAAATAATCAAGAAAAAGTGGGAAAAGAAAAGAAATACGATTAGATATCATCAATATGAACAACAACATTACTTAATCTGGTTACAAGTAAATACTGAAATTAAATTCACAGGTTTAGTTCTTAGATCTTTAGGTCTAAATAATAGAGAGTTACTAGATATAATCTTGATTAATAAAATTTATGAACACTTCACAAGTATTCACTTGCAATTATTATGGTCTTAGATTGTATTTAGATAGATGTTTAATTTTTATTAGCTATATTGCTGAGAAATTTGAAGATATATATTCTTTTGGACAATTTAAACTAGAAGAAATATATAAAGATATTGATTTTTCTTGCAAAAATAAAATAGGATTTATCCTGTAGGAACTTATGAAAAGATAAAAAGGATTTGAGATATTGTACTCGAATACAAAGATATAGAAGAAAAAGTTTAAGAATGAATAATATTATGATATATATAACTAAAGAATGACAACCGCCTTCGAAAAATTACATAAATATAGGGAATATTTAGAACAACTGAAAAAATTACAAAAATTCTGCATAGTTAGTAATCCTGAAATAGATCAACCTGATTAAGAAAAGGATATATTATGCAATATATAGAATTACATTCATTAAGGGTAATTTAGACTTTTTATATATAACTAGGCATTTTTCATAAAAAGGAATTGACCGAACCAATCTTAATATCTTAATCTTAATCTTATCTTATCTTATCTTATCTATATATCTATATCTATATATATATAAAAGTAGAAGTGAGGAGAGAGAGTGATTTTGGAGGGAAAATTGCATTTAATGTCATATCATTTCTATGAATATAAATAAATGTCATATCATTTCTATGTAAATGTGTTACATTGAAAATGAATAACTTGGATTAATATATTTTAAAATAAATAAATATATGATATATATAAATTTGTTAAGTTAGAAATGAAAAAAATTGAATTAATATATTTTGAAAATAAATAAATAGAATTATTAAAATTTTACTTTCTATTATATCAATAAATGAGTAGGCTCTTCAATACGCATGTTAAAAAAATAATTAATTATTTTCTATCAACTTTTTAACCATACGTATTTTCTTTCTCCAATTTTTAGCAACTACTTTTTACCTCAAAATCATAAATAAACAAGTTTATAAACTAAAAATTACCAAACGGAGGCTTTATCATTTCACAATTTTGACAAAAATTGACAAGTTTAAAAAATAAGAAAAAATAAAATATATTAATTAATATATTGGATTTCAAATAAAATATATGTAAGCAACACATTAAAAAAATATAGTTAATAAAAAATTATAACATATTAAAGAAAAATAGGTGATGAGGTGGGCAAATTTTCAGAAAAAAACGTAATTAAAAGTTAAAAAAAAAAATTATATAAAAAATTTAAACGAATGTCAAATTTTGAATGGCGTGGTATACTTAGTGTACAGGTATCATTTTTTATTTTGAATATTTTTATTTTTTTAAAGTTTAAAATTGAATAACATTTTTTATTGAAATTATTTTAAATTATGTTTTTTATTTAATATGATTGAATCAAGATATTTTCAAACTTATGATTTAAAAATTATATATTCCGTGCATCGCACGGGTAATCAACTAGTCTATATAAAAACAGAAGTGCCGTCAAAATTTTTTCCCGCCCATTTGCACTTTCTATTTTTGGAATTTTTTTTTTTTTTTTTCAATTGAATTTCCGGAATTGGAAAATGAATTGTTGACAATTAATGAGACATTTAATGTGGGAAAGTGTGTAATGCATTGTAAATAGGCACTTGACTACATGTATTGAATGCTAATAGTTTGTGTATATATATATAATTTTAGGGAACTATATTCATACAACACATTTTTTTAAATTTACACCATAGTTTAATTGCAAGATAGATCTTCGGTGTTTGTTTAGTTTTGCTTTTATATCCTTAACTTTTTTTAATCGCATTGTTATTTATAACATTCAATTAATTAATAAATTTTATTTCTAATCGCAATTTCTATTCAAATATTCTGCTAATTTGCATTGAAAGGATGTGCAAATATTTTTTTTAACTTTTGTATTAATTATTTATTTTGATTATTTAAAAATATGAGAGATAAATAAGTGTTTTTCGCCAACAAAACAAATATATTGAACAAAAATCGTCTCAAAAGACAAGATGTGGAAATTAATAAAGAGTTGATGATAAAAAAATTATAAAATTTTTTAATATAACTATTATAATTTGAAGTAGTTTTATTGTTTGTAAAATTTTAATAATTATTTTAATATAATATTATTTTTTATGCATTTTGTATACGGGAGAAATTATGTATAAGCATTAAAAATTAACAAGCACTTATCAAAATTCATATTGTTAAATTGCAACTTCCGTAGATCATTTTTGTTTTCCAGTCTAAAATACTTTCCAAAAATTGGAATGCATTAATATTCATCATTAATTGCTTTATAAAAAATAAATTTTATAAAGAAATTAATACATTTGGAAAACTATACATTAACTTTGAAAAACAAAAATAACTTTACTTTTTCGTGCATTATTTGTGCATTAATTAGATTAATATTTTATTAAACTTTAATATTTGTTCTTTTTTGTTTGGTTAAAAATATTAGTGACAAATAAGTTTGTTTACAATTCTTAATATATTTTTTTTCCAGAAAGCAGTAATTTTTTTTATAGAAAATGGTGACTATTCATTTTTTTTTAATTATTTGAATTAAACTTGCTTGCATCAACGTAAGAGGTACTCATGATAATTAATAATTTATTGAAACTAAAACTAATTATTATGTCATCACATTGATATACATTTGAATGGTATTATGGAAATCATTTTACATAGTGAAATTAATTACTATGTTATGGATGACGTGTTGATTGCATTTGGTCCCTGTTTGAGACCCATTATTTGGAATAATGTGATTTTGAATAATAAATTTTTTGGAGAATGTGTAGTTAAAAATTTGAGAATATTTTTGGACTTATGTGTAGATTATTTTATTGGTATAATGTGTGGTTGAAAATGAGTTTTTAAAAAATGAGATTTAAAAATAATAGGTATCAAACAAGGGCTTGATGATGTGTTTAGTGCAATGGGAAATGAAATTGGAATTATTAAGGATGTTCATTTTAATACTTAAAAACGCAACTCCAAACAATGTGCAAATATTTGTTATTTTCGATAAAAAATAATATCAATTTTTTATCGAACAACAACTTCATTTTTTTATTTTTATTTTTTGTGAAAAAATGTGGAAAATTTAATAATCATTTACTACTTAAATATATAAATTGATTTTTATTACTCAAAGAAGCTATTATAATTTGAAGTAGTTTTATTGTTTGTAAAATTTTATTAATTATTTTAATATATTATTTTTTATGCATTTTGTGTACGGGAGAAATCTTATCTTAATCATAATATATTATTATTATTTTATTATCTATAGTATATATTAAACCACATCAGCCGTAAAAAGAATTTCCCGCCCACTGTCACTTATTTTTTTGGAAACCTTATGTTTTTTTGTGTTTTTTTTTTCCTGATTTCCGATACAATTGTTTAACATTAATTAGCAACTTGAATATGTATTGGAATAGGTGGAAGACGTGTCATGCCAGTGACCTTTCATTTGTTGATGTTGAATTGATTAATGAGGTGTGGATGGGAAATGGCTTTTCATTTTTCCATTTCATATTAAATGCTCGATGCAATTTTTTGATGGCTTAAGTATTAATTAGTATTAATACATTTTTTTGAATAAAACAAATATAAGATTAATTTTAATAATTTTCTAAAAATTATATGATCTAAAATTCTCGATATAATTTTTTGACCTTCAATGTTATCCAGTTGCCATGTCATGATAATTGCAAGATTTGCGTAAGTATTATTTTAACTACTTGATTTTATATGTAAAACTATAATGTTATTGGTTAAGAATGAATAATATTTTTTTAATAATTCTTAATTTTAATACTTGTGTAAAGGTTATATGGTACGATTTTTGCTATAATTTTTTTACTCCAACATTGTCGATTATTATATCATGATAATTGCTAGATTTATGAAATTGTTATTTTGACTACTTGATTTTAAAGGTGAAAATATAATTTTATTGGTCAAATGCAAATATTTGTGGGTTAAGATTCAACACGCTTTTATAATTATTACGATTCTTATTTTTGAATGAAAAATTTAAAGCTTAAATACGAGAGGAGAATGCATAAACCATTAGAAATATATTGATACATTCCACACAATCAATATTGTATCCGTAATATTAAATAAAAAACATGATACACCATTAAATAAACTACTAAATTTGGATTTTCTTTGAAGTTGACCATAACTAATAAAAATTATTGAAATTAACAATCATTTTTATTGGTCAAATACAAATATTTGCTCTTAAGATTAAACAAAAGCTTATAATTATTGTGATTGATGTTTCTGAAAGAAATTTAGATAAAATGTTAAATCGTGAGGAAAATGCAAAAATTGTGGTTAAAAGCGAATAATATTCTTTTAATCATTCTTAATTTTAATAGTTGTGTGAAGATTATATGGTATACCATTTTCGTTATAATTTTTTTGTCACCAACATAGCATGTTGTCATATCATGATAATTGCTAAATTTATGTAATTATTATTTTGACTACTTGATTTTATAATTAAAAATATAGTTTTATTGGTTAAATACAAATATTTGTGGGTTTAAGATTAAGCACACATTTATAATTATTGTGATTTATATTTTTGAATCAAAATTGGAAAAACTTAAATACGAGAGGCATAAATCATGAGAAATAATTGATACCTTCCACAATATATTTATATTTGGCGAATACTTTAGTATTATTTACTAATGTATTAAGTAAAATACTAAAGTATCCGACAAACATAGCATCCTCAATATCTCACTTATTTTTATTTATGAATTAAAATGGTGTAGTATTGAATTTATAATGCTTATACTAAACTTAAAAGAAAAGTGTTGACATATTTTATTACAAATCAAATTTGTATTTTCAATTGGAAAATTGCATTCGTACAGGGCCTGTACCTGTAGGATTACTCTTTTCAATATACCAAAATTATTCACTAATTTTACAATATATTTTGTACGATACAATATTCGTGCATCGCACGGGTGATGCACTAGTCTTTATCTTTATCTTTATCTTTATATATATAAAAGTAGAAGTGAGGAGAGAGAGTCATTTTGGAGGGAAATTTGCATTTAATGATTCTCTCTCCTCAATTCTACTTTTATATATATTAGTAATCGCACCCGTGCGATGCACGGAATAAATAATATTTATCGAATAAATTGTAAAAATACAATACCCGATAAAAATAATACAATAAAATAATAATAATAATAACTTGCATACGCAAATTGTGAATAATTTGTAATTTCATTTCTCCCTATAAGATTTCTTACTTTAATACATAAATTGTATATTCAATATACAATTAAAATATCAAAAAAAAAAAGTTATGAATTGCATTTTTTTTAACAGTTAATTGTTCATTATCTAGTTTCCTTAGTTTATTTATTCATATAAAATTGATTATTCAAAAATATTTTTTTTAATGTTCATTCACAACCACATATTATTTAAAAACTAATTTTTCACAATTGCACATACTACTTGTAGCGCCCCGAGTTCCGTATACCCGATTCACTACGTCATTTTCTGTCTAAATTTTTCGAATAATATTTTTGCGGAAGAAATAATTGAAATTCATTTTTGGCAACATTAAATAAACTGTAATGGCCGCTAAAATTGAAAACATTTATGAAACCATTTGAAATAGTAAATCGAACCATTAATATTGTAAAGAAATTGCCAATATCATAATTTCTCAAATAAATGAACTTCTCTAAATTATTCGATTGTTTGGAAAATACGGAAATCATTAACGTCAAACTTTCAACCGTTCAACGATTATTGCCACCATCATTCATCGCTCGCCACCGTCTCCGAAATCTGCAAAACTGTTAAAAAGTAGGGTGAGTATTTCATGGGGGAAATACTCAGTAGACTCATCGCAAATTAATTTAATTTATAAGATGATTAAACACATAAATCCCGGCTCTTTATAAAACGGGCATTGATAGAGCTTCTTTATAAAACAGCTCTTGATAAAACTCATATTGTGCATTACAGCACGGGACATATTTTACAAATCATAGGCTCTTTGAAAATAGCTCTTTGAAAACAGTTCTTTGAAAACCATATACTTATAAAACATTTTAATTATGCCAAGCATAATTTCTTTTGAAAGCATAACATAGATAGGATTGAAATCCTCATAAACATAAATAGACACAAGAACTTTACCGAACTTAGGTGGCAAGAATTCTTATGCAGTAAAATCATAATAACAGTAAGTTTTCATCATAACATAGGATAATATCGAAATCCTCGTAAACATAAGAATTTTACCGAACTTAGGTGGCAAGAATTCTTATGTAGTAAGTCATAATAACAGTAAGATCATAATAACAGTAAGTATACCAAAACATAATTCATGAAATTCATAGGGATCATTTCCATCATAACATAAGATAGGATCGAAATCCTCATAAACATACGCGACAGGAATTTTACCGAACTTAGGTGGTAAATCCTCATAAACATATGGAAAGGCAGGAATTTTACCGAACTTAGGTGGTAAATCCTCATAAACTTATGGAGACACAGAATTCTACCGAACTTAGGTGGTAAGAATTCTTATGCGTAGCAATGATCCAAAACATATAAAACATTATCGTAAAAACATAGGGTATACTTACTTTTCATAAAACATACTTAATTTTCTTGAAAATTGACTTTCACAAGTCACATGACATTTATATGAAATCATAATTTAAATCAATTAATAAGTGCGAGTCTACCTCAAATCCGACGAGTGCAAAGTTGAGCGGGAATGACTTCAATTTCTTTAAATTCTCCGTACGCTTCGTCTTAGCCAATAAGTCACTTTAGTATATCGAATATATAGTTCAAAATGATAAATTATAATTTGAAAACTAAAATTGATGTTTTGAAAGTTCAGGGACTAAATTGAATACTTTTGAAAGTTGAGGGACTTAAATGGATACTTTTGATAGTTGAAAGACTCAAATGGATACTTTGAAAGTTGAGGGATTAAAATGAGTACTTTTGAAACTTGGGCTTAAAATCAAATAAATTAAATCAGCAGGGGCTGAAATTAAAAGATTTTAAAGCTGAAAGGACTGAAATGAATAACTTTGAAAGCTTGGGGTTGATTTGAAACCTTTTGAAAGTTAAAATATTAAAATCAAAAATCTTATCATCAGATCGTTATTCTTTCTCTCTCAACACTCTCACTCTCTCTCTCAAAGGCGAAACAACCGAAGGCTGCGAGGGCGGAAATTTTGGTGCTATAGCCGGCGGTTCACTGGCGAAACGTCGGGGAGGGTGGCGGAAAGTGGTGGTTCAAGAGGGTCCTGGATGTGTGAAAGTTTGGTACGAGTAATGAGGTAAAAATCGCGATTTGAAGTTCGTCCTAACTGCGAAATCCGGTGGTAATTCCGACGATGAAGGTAAGTGTTTGGTTTAAGTTTATTTCTGGGTTTTGGGTTTGAGAAACAAGGGCGAAAACGAAGCAAAAGTCGAAGCTGGAGATCGCGGTTTCCGGCGATGTAACCGACGATCGAGGTAGGTAGGTATTTTGGGTATTCTATTTCTTGGGTTTTGATTTGGGTTTTTCTGATTTGCGATTGAAAATGAAAGTGGGCAGTTGTATGGGACTAGGTTTGGCCGCGATTGTGATGATTCTGACTGTAGGCGATTGATGCAAATTGGTTTCCAGATTGATGTAGATGATTGGCGTTGAATTGGGAAAACGGATTGAAGGTGGGTAGTTATGGTGACTGCTTGAGCCATGGTTTCTTGGTTGATTGCAGTGATGAAACAGTGGTTGCTTGGTTCGATTTAGGCAGTCTGCTGATTAGGAATTTGGGTTGTGATCCTGTGGTGGTTTATTGATTGATCTTGGTTGAAATCTGAAACGAGGCAGTGATAGTGTAGTGACTTTCTTGTGATGTTGAAAATGGTGGACTGGTTTCAAATCTTGGAGGTGATGACTGATTCAGTTGTTGGTAAATTTTGGTGATGAATTGAGGGCTTGGTTTTTGGCAGCAAATTGGTGATGATTGCTGATTCTGAAATGGTTCTATGGTGATGTTTGTATGAATTTGGTGATGCTCGGTGGTGATTGTGATGAGTGCTAAGTTGATAGCTGTATATGGAGGTGAATATATTGTTTTTGTGATCATGTGTTGTGATGATAATGGAGAATATAATCATTATGTTCTTGCAACATAATGAATACATACGGGTGGTGGAGTTAGTGGGGAATAAAATCATTGAATGGAATAATTATAATTTGGTTTAATATGATATGGATTTGGTGTAAAGAGAAAAGAAAGGAGGAGAAAACATGGGGGATGAAATCAACTAAAAATTTAACTATCTTTGATCAAGAAACGTTTTTAAAACAGATATATTTTTGACTGAAAAATACATTTTGAAAATAATACTTTGAATAAATAATTAAAATAATATAATTTTAGAAATTCGGATTTTAATTTAAAATCGAACGAATTCGATATTTCTTGACTTGGCTAGACGAATTCGTCGCGGCATTAATTTCAAAACAATAGCGACTCAATTTTCTAAATATTAAAATAATTATTTATTGCATAAAAATTCTGGGTTGCTATACTACTTTTTAACCACACATTGAAAAAAAAAAATCAAATTTTAACCACACAATTGATTTATTTGACAATTATTTTATTTTTATACTACCTTCTTTCACTTTCAATCATACATTTAAAACAATTTCTATAGTTTATATCAAACTTACTCCTATTCAATGGTTTCAAATACAATGTGACATTTTATTTTTCACCAAGTATTGAAAATGGTCATGTTAGCCACACACACACAAAACTATTTTTTGTGCATGTTAAATAAATGTATGGATTATATTTTATTTTTAAATAGAATAAGTTTGATAAAACCTTATATTTTTATTTTCTATAGAATTCAATGAATTAATTGTTAAAGTCTGTAGTATGTATTTTACAAATTAATGTTATTTTAAATTTATAAAAATTAAAAAATAGATAAATGAACAAAATGAGTAAATTTATAAAATTAATTTCAAAATTACCAAAGAGTATCTAAACCTGAAGTTGTAGAAATTAAAATGATTCAATTGAATTTACTTAGAAAGATCGGATATCATTATTTCTTTTAATTTGATAAGAAAAAAGATTTGAAATTAATCATTTATGTCAAATTGAAGTTAGGTAAGAAATGATAAATATCATTTTATGACTTAGATGAGATAAATTAAAAAGATTGAATATTGAAAAAAGTAAAAAGTATAAGTAAAACTTTTATCTTTATTATTTTGGCAATTTTAAGAATGATATATTTAGAGTTTGCTCTCATTTGTTCACTTGTATTGAACTTCTCGTTAAGATCATGAATTTGACACCTATATTGCATATTTTTTGACTTCAAAATATTACAATAATTATCAAAAGAATAAAAATAATATACAATTTGATCTTTTTATAGATTTTTTATTTTTTACAATCAATAAGTCATTTATTACATGTTACCTATAATTAATTTTGCATTAATTGAAGTTTACTAATTCAATTATTAAAATAATTAATAAAATTACAAAATTTCCTAAAATAGCAGGGAAAAATGGCGGGAAACTATGTGTGGGTTTTTTTGACGGCTATATTATTATTATATATATTAAGATATATTAAGATATATATATATATATATATATATATATATATATATATAAAAGATAAAGACTTTTGTAGGAAAATTTATTATTTATTACATATTTAATAAGAGTTATAATAAATATATTATGTATAAATGTATTACATTGGAAATGAAAAAATTAGATTAATATATTTGAACATAAATAAATGTGATATCTATTTAATTGTGTTATGTAGGAAATGAAAAAATTGTATTAATATATTTGAACATAAATAAATGTCATATCTATATAAATGTGTTATATTGAAAATGAAAATTTTGGATTAATATATTTGAAAATAAATAAATACATGCTATATAAATTTGCTAACATAGAAATTAAAATTTTGAATTAATATATTTTGAAAATAAATGAATAAAATAAATATAGAAAAGATAAAGATTTTGTAGAAAAATTTATTATTTATTACATATTTAGTAAGAGTTGTAGTAAATGTAATATTTGTAAATGTGTTACATTGGAAATGAAAAAATTAGATTAATATATTTAAATATAAATAATGTGATATCTATGTAAATGTGTTATGTAGGAAATGAACATAAATAAATGTGATATCTATTTAAATGTGTTATATAGAAAATGAAAAAATTGTATTAATATATTTGAATATAAATAAATGTCATATCTATGTAAATGTGTTATATTGAAAATGAAAATTTTGAATTAATATATTTGAAAATAAATAAATAAATAAGTGCTATATAAATTTGTTAAGTTAAAAATGAAAATTTGAATTAATATATTTTGAAAATAAATAAATAAAATCATTGAAATTTTACTTCCTAATATGTCAATAAATGAGTAGGTTCTTCAATAAGCATATTACAAAAATAATTAATTATTTGCTATCAACCTTTTACAGCCAATGATAAGTTGGTAGAAAATTTAATAATTTCATCATTTTGACAAAAATTGGTATGTTTATAAAATAAGGAAAAATAAAATATATGTAAGCAACATATTAAAAAATAAAGTTAATTAAAAATTATAACATATTAAAAGAAAAATAGGTGATAAGGTGGGCAAATTTTCAGAGAAAAATCTAAATAAAAGTCAAAAGAAATTTAATATAAAAAATTTAATTAAATGTCAAACTTTGAATGATGCAGTACACTGTGTGTGCACCATTTTTTATTTTGATTAGTTTTGTTTTTTTTTTTAAATTTTAAACTCAATGACATGTGTTATGGAGGAAATGAAAAAATTGGATTAATGTATTTTAAAATAAATAAATATATGCTATATAAATTTGTTAAGTTAGAAATTTAAAAATTGAATTAATATATTTTGAAAATAAATAAATAAAATCATTGAAATTTTACTTCCTAATATGTCAATAAATGAGTAGGTTCTTCAATAAGCATATCACAAAAATTATTACCAAATGGAGGCTTAATTATTTCATTATTTTGATAAAAATTGACATGTTTAAAAAATAAGGAAAAATAAAATATATCTAAGTAACACATTAAAAAATATAGTTAATAATAAATTATAACTTATTAAAAGGGAAATAGATGATGAAGTGGGCAAATTTTCAGAGAAAAATGTAAATAAAAGTTTTAAAAAAAAATTATATAAAAAATTTAAATGAATGTCAAATTTTGAGTGGCGCGGTATACTAAATGTACATGTAACATTTTTTTATTTTGAATAGTTTTATCTTTTTTAAAGTCTCAAATTCAATAACATTTTGTATTAAAATTTCATTTAAATTATGTTTTTTATTTGATATGATTGAATCAAAATGTTTTTAAAATTATGATTTAAAAATTATATATTCCGTGCATCGCACGGGTAGACAACTAGTATCTTTATCTTTATATATATAAAAGTAGAAGTGAAGAGAGAGAGAGCCATTTTGGAGGGAAAATTAAATTTAATGAGTCTCTCTCCTCATTTCTACTTTTATATATAAAAAAATACATAAAAATAAATAAAGAAAAGAGAAATATTTTTGTAGGAAAGTTTATTATTTATTACATATTTAGTAAGATTTGTAATAAATATACTATGTGTAAATGTATTATATTGAAAATGAAAAAAATCAGATTAATATATTTGAACATAAATAATGTGATACCTACGTAAATGTGTTATGTAGAAAATAAAAAACTTGGATTAATATATTTGAATATAAATAAATGTGATATCTATGTAAATGTGTTATGTATGAAATGAAAAAATTGTATTAATATATTTGAATATAAATAAATGTCATATCTATGTAAATGTGTTAAATTGAAAATTAAAATTTTGGATTAATATATTTGAAAATAAAAAACACATGCTATATAAATTTGTTAAGTTAGAAATGAAGATTTTGAATCAATATATTTTGAAAATAAATAAATAAAATCATTAAAATTTTACTTTTTAATATGTCAATAAATGAGTAGGTTCTTCAATAATCATATTACAAAATTAATTAATTATTTGCTATCAATTTTTTGCCACCAATGTTAAATTGTTAGAAAATTTAATCATTTCATCATTTTGACAAAAATTGGTATGCTTAAAAAATAAGGAAAAATAAAATATATTAATTAGTATATATTGGATTTCGAATAAAATATATGTAAGCAACATATTAAAAAATAAAGTGAATTAAAAATTTTAACATATTAAAAGGAAAATAGGTGATAAGGCGGGAAAATTTTTAAAGAAAAACGTAAATAAAAGTAAAAAGAAATTTATACAAAAAATTTAATTAAGTGTCAAACTTTGAGTGGCGCGGTATGCTGAGTTTACATGCAGATATTTTTTTTTTTTTTTGATTAGTTTTTTTTTTTTAAGTTTCAAATTCAATAACATGTGTTATGTAGGAAATGAATAAATTAAATTAATATATTTTAAAATAAATAAATGTCATGGTATATAAATTTGTTAAATTAGAAATGAAAAAAATTGAATTAATATATTTTGAAAATAAATAAATAAAATTATTGAAATTTTACTCTCTAATTTGTCAATAAATGAATAAGCTCTTCAATACGCATATTACAAAAATAATTAATTATTTTCTATTAACTTTTTAACCACACATATTTTCTCCTTCCAATTTTCAATCACTACTTTTTACCTCAAAATCATAAATAAACAAGTTTATAAACCAAACATTATTACCAAACGGAGGCTTAATCATTTCATTATTTTGACAAAAATTGACATATTTAAAAAACAAGGAAAAATAAAATATATTAATTAATATATTGGATTTCAAATAAAATATATGTAAGCAACACATTAAAAAATATAGTTAATAAAAGATTATAAAATATTTAAAGGAAAATAGGCGATTAGGTGGACAAATTTTCAGAGAAAAAAAATTATATAAAAAATTTAAGTGAGTGCCAAATTTTGAGTGACGCGGTATACTTAGTGTACATGTAGTATTTTTTTATTTTGAATAGTTTTGTCTTTTTTAAAGTTTCAAATTAAAAAATATTTTGTATTGAAATTTTATTGAAATAATGTTTTTATCTGATATGATTAGATCAAGATATTTTAAAAATTATATATTCCGTGCATCGCATGGGTAGACAACTAGTATATATAATAATAACATAGCCGTCACATAAATTCGCACATAGTTTCCTGCCATTTTTACTTGCCATTTTAGGAAACTTTTTAATTTTATTAATTATTTTAATAACTAAATTATGAAAGTTCAATTAATGCAAAATTAATTATAGGTGACATGTAATAAATGATTTATTGATTTGTAAAAAATAAAACATTTATAAAAAGTTCAACTGATATATTATTTTTATTCTTTTGATAATTATTGTAATATTTTAAAGTAAAAAAACATGCAATATATGTGTCAAATTTAAGATCTTAACGAGAAGTTTAATACAAGCTAACTAATGAGAGCAAATTTTAAATATATCATTCGTAAAATTGTCTTAAATAATAAAAGTAAAAGTTTTACTTATACTTTTTACTTTTTCCAATATCCAATCTTTTTAATTTATCTCATTTAAGTCATAAATGATATCTATAATTTCTTACCTAAATTCAATTTGACATAAATGATTAATTTCAAATCTTTTTTCTTATCAAATTAAAAGAAATAACAGATATCCAATCTTTCTAAGTAAATTCAATTAAATCATTTTAATTTCTACAACTTTAGGTTTCGATAAACACTTTGGTAATTTTGAAATTAATTTTATAAATTTAAAATAACATTGATTTGTAAAATATATACTACAAGGGGTGAACGCGGCCCGGTTTGGGCGGTTTTTGACATATTTTCAAACCAAACCATTTCAAGCGGTTTGGCATTTTTTCAAACCAAACCAAACCATTTCATTTTACAAACCAAACCAAACCAAACCATTTTTTGCGGTTTGGTTCGGTTTTAATCCGCGGTTTTTACCTATCGACATAATATAATATATTTTAGACGTTAAATTAACTCATATATTTTAATATAAAGATAAAATAAGTTAATATATAAGCAAATACGAGAATTAATAATGTTAGATGTTAAATTCATTCGAATTTGTTTTCAATTCAAAATAAATACATGAAGTTAAAAAACAATTGTAAATTTATAATTGCATTGAAACCATATACGCATAAATGTGTGATATGATTTGATAAAGTACTAGTCCCGCAATTATTAGTATGATGCTTATACAATTTTTCACAGTAATTATATTTTGTCTTGGCTCTCTTCTTGTTAGCTTATCTTTGTTGTCCAGATTCTGAAATTTAGCAAGGAGTAAATTCTAAGAAAATAAATAAAATAATCGAATGATATTGCTTGCAAAGAAACTTAAACAAGTGATATTCAAATTCTTACCTTGATTCGAACCTTCTGATATAGATCGAAACATCTTCCATGACTCTCTAAAATAAAATCAAATGCAGGAAAAAATTGAAAGTACACCTGTCACCTCTGTCTATTGTTATAAGAATCTAATTGATATTAGTGAAGAGGAACTTGGAAGTTGGAAGGAAACAAGGAAGACGAATGAAAACAAAAAGTTACCGATTGAATTAAGAAGTGGGAACGTTGAGTATGTGATTTAAGGATGGTGTGGGTTATATGTTAATGGGGTTTTAGGATTGGAGTATGTTGTTAAAATGTGGTATGAGTTAAAGGTTAATCAGATTTTGTGGTTGGACATTAGACAATAACTTTTTTTAAAAAGAAAAAAGACAAGAACTTTTATTCATTAGATAAATTTGAAAATTTTTGGGAAAAAACTCTAAATTTAAATGAATAAAAATTAATTTTTTAATTAAAAAAATTAGCGGTTTGGTTTGGTTTAAGCGGTTTTTAAAAGTTGAAACCTAAACCAAACCATTTTGAAACGGTTTGGTTTGGTTTGGTTTGAAAATATTGGCGGGTCCACGTGGAACCGAACCAACGGTTTAAAACCAACGGTTTCGATTCGATTTGCGGTTTGACGGTTTTTTTGTGCAGCCCTATATACTACAGACTTTAACAATTAATTCATTGAATTCTATAGAAAATAAAATATAAGGTTTTAGCAAACTTATTCTATTTAAAAATAAAATATGGTCAATACATTTATTTAACATGCACAAAAAAAGAGTTTTTTCTGTGTAAATGACAAATTTTAATACTGGGTGAAAAATAAAATGTCTCGTTGCATTGGAAACTATTGAATAGGAGTATGTTTGATAGAGATTATAGAAATAGTTTTAAATGTGTGATTGAAAGTGAAAGAAAATAGTATAAAAAATAAAATAATTGTCAAATCAATCAATTGAGTCGTAGAAAATTAAAGTTGAAAATTGATTTTCTTTTTTTAGAATGTGTGGTTAAAGAAAAATTAATTTTTAAATAATATGCGGTTGTGAATGAACATTAAAAAAAATTATTTTTGAATCAATTCTATATGAATAAATAAACTAAGAAAAATAGAGAATGAACAATTAACTGTTAAAAAAACATGCAAGTCATAACTTTATTTTTTTTACCTTTTTTTGGTATTTTGATTGTATATTGAATACACAATTTATGCATTAAAGTAAAAAATCTTATAAGAAAAAATGAAATTACAAATTATTCACAATTTGTGTATGCAAGTTATTTATTTTATTTTTTTCATTGTGTTATTTTTGTCGGGTATTGTATTTTTACAACTTATTCAATAAATAATTTTTAATTATATATTCCGTACATCGCATGGGTGCGATTACTAGTTACTTATTAAATCCCCCTAGTCCATCTCACCCCGTCCTACCAGATTTCACTCAAGCCCTAATTCCTTTCCGATATTCCAGATTTAAAATTCTTATGTCTTCGCATTGAGGAAAATCAACGGTGAAGAAGGACTACATTGGTGCAGCAAAACCAGATGGTGTTGTAAGAAGGAATAGTATGATCATGCGGAAAATTAAATTTCACTTAATCGTCGGATTTTTCATCTCAATTCCTTGACAAAATTGCGAACATTTTTTCAACAGTTTAATAGTTCTTTGATTTGCAGATTGGTGAGTTCAATTTGACTGATCAAACATCATGATGAGTTCAAACGAACAGAGAACAAGAATGTGTTTTAGAAATCGTCTTACTAAAAAAAGGGGTAGAAGGACTGCTTAAATATTTTCTTTCCGCGCTTATAAATTCGAGTTTAATGTTTTGATATTGTTAAACGTTAATTGTAATTAAAGTTCACTAAATATATGTGCAATCATACCAATTGAGGCCTAATTGATTTGGACTAGGACATGTATAATTGCTTATATATGCCTCACATAGAGGCCAAAATTCACCATAAAAACCTGGTCAAATGTTTTTGGTGAGAGAGACAATTTTTTTTTTCTTTATTTGTTAGTCAAGTCTAGATTTTTGTTTATTTTAACAAACAAGGTGCCCACGTTGGTATAGTCTTGACTTTAAAAAAGGGTAAATAACGCAAAATGTTTCTATCGTTTGTACTCATTGTTGAAATCATCCTTATCGTTCAAATTGACATTTACGCCCTCATTTCAACATTTTTTTTGCGGGATTCGTCCTTACCGTCACGTTCTGTCAAATTTTTCCGTCAAATATGTTTAATTTGTGCAAAATGTTCCTATCCTTTACCTTCATTGCAAAAATAGTCCATATCATTTCAATATTAGCATTTTGAACCTCAATGATCTTTCTTTGCGCTAAAGGTCCTTACATTTTATTTTTTTATTAAAATATTGTAAAACCAGTAATTTATCATTCTAATAAAATAAAATAAAATAAAAAATGAATAATAATAATAATAAGAATAATAAGAATAATAATAATAATAATGAGTAGTAGTAGTAGTAGTAGTAATAATAATAATCATCAAGATTTTAAATTTTTTGAATAGTGCAATATAGTCACACTTAAATTAATTTAAATGGTATAATTTAGTACAAACAAATTAACCTTCTCCCCCCAAAAAGTGATGTGCTGGCATTTTTTTTGCTAAAAATCCAGAGATAAAATCGTCACACCGCAAGAAAAAAATAAATTCCACATATTTGTAACTGAAATTAACGGTAATATATACACGTTTGGCGCAAAAAGTCCCTCGCATGTAAAGCTTTTGCGCCCCATCTTCTCAAATCTTTTGCGCAAAACATCTGTTCCTATATTTAAATATCATGCGGTCCTATATTTTAGTGAATGTAACAAATTAAACAATATTGATGATGTATGAAAGTGAAAATCAACATCAAAATTTGCGATGCAAGAAAGTGAAAATCAACCCAAAAGACCCTTTCATAATTATTTTGTTTTAATTTTTAAATGTGATGCATTTAATTGAATAAAATTAAATGCATATTTAATTATATGTCAATAAAAAAAATTATTTAAGTGTGACTACTTTGCACTATTCAAAAAAATATAAAACTTTGACTACTATTACTACTACTACTACTACTACTATTATTATTACTTTATTTTATTTTATTTGATTAGAATGATAAATTATTTATTTTACAATGTTTTAATGAAAGAATAAAATGTACGGATCTTTAGTGCAAAGAAATGTCATTGAGGGTCCAAATGCTAATATTACAATAATAGAGACGTTTTGTACAAATTAAACATATATGACAGAACAATTTGACGAAATGTGACGGCAATGACGAATTCCTCAAGAACAGGTTGAAATGAGGACGTAAATGCCAAATTTGAAACGATAGGGATAATTTCCACAATGAGGACAAATGATAAGGACACGATAAGGACATTTTGCGCTATTTGACCCTTTAAAGAATACTGTAAAAGGATTGAAGGTTCAAGGTTGAATCATGAAGTTCTCTTGAAGTTAAATGTGAAAGATCTTCACCTAGAAAGTTGGCGTTGGTGATTCAGATTCTTAAATTTTGGTAAGTTCCAAATATTTAGTTCTTGATTATATGATGCACGTGAACATCTAATAATTATTTTTGTAATCAAGAAAATTTTTATTCGTCGAGCAATTCGTTCCATAGTTTATATTCACTTGCTTGTTAGTTTCGAGTCTTGATTTTACGTTCTAGTTGAGACATGTCTAGAACTAATTGATTGAATGGCGATTGTTTGATTAGAAGTATTTTAAATTGTGACCTAGTTAGTAGTAACTTTTTGATAAACTTTTGTTTATAAAAAGTGACGTGTGAACATTTAATTGGTTCATTTTGTTAAAAAGTAAAAAATGACGATCTAGAATTTTGACTAACTAAAATTGTTGACTTTTCCAAAGAGAAAAAGAAAAAAAGTTCAATAAGATATTGCCCTGTGCATTTATTCACAAAATTTATAAACAAATTTTACCTACGATCAAAATATATATATATATATATATATATATTGTTGTAAATATTATATTGTATTAGTGAATGACAGTTGTACCCCTAAAACCCTAGGTATTATTACCTTATGTATCCCTTATTCTCCTTATATATATGGAGGCTTTGATTCATAATAATACACAAGTTTATTAGTGTCTCTACTTTTCTCTCTTTTTTTCTCTAGTTTATAATACGTTATCAGCACGAGTCTCTACCAAATTGAGTTAGAATTTTCTTTTTCAAAATCCCATATATCAAAATATTAGTTAGATGGTAAAATCATATGCACCGAAATTAATTTGGTGACATATGAATTTTTTTTATTACTATTCAATTGCAATTCACATCTATTCATTACTATTCAATCTGAATTTGATTTTCTCCAACCAATTATACAGATTTTGATCTTTATATTGATAATTCATTATGTTGTTGCTCCTGAAGTAGTACAACAGTATATATTAATATTTCAGAAGAATATTAATTATAGATTTGTCCATTACAAATTTATTGATGTTATTAATTCATTCGTTGTTACTCCTGAAGTAGCACAACATTATATTAATATTTCAGAAGAATATTAATCATAGATCTGTGTCTATCTATTACAAATATTTGTTGTTGCTCCTGAAGTAGTACAAAATATAATTCAGATGAATATTATTTGCTCCTGAAAAGCATACATTGTAATTTTCAATATTCTAGAAGAATATTGACATTTTATTCTTGAATAATAGCAATTTTAGATCTATAATTATTTCATAAGAATAATTCGTTATTGCTCTTGAAGTAACGTAATAAATAATTAATATTTCTGAAGAATATTAAATTATTAATCGTAAAATTGTCTATTATAAATAATTTGTTGTTACTCCTGAAATAGTACAACATTATAATTAATATCCTATAAGGATGTTATTTGCTCCTGAAGAGCATGAATTATAATTTTCAATATTCTAGAAGAATATTGATTTATTATTTATTTTGGAAGAATCAAAATAAATTCGTTAAAGTATACATTGTTCCAGTAAATTATTATTGTTATTATTTTTTGCTCTTTCAATTTTGTCATTGGAGATCACTACGTTATTTTGAATTCTCAAATACATTATTAGATTTGATTCTACTATATATTAGTTATATATCTAATTTTTATATATGCAATTCACGTGCATGTTTAGTATCTTTTGCATATTTGTAAAAGATTTAACCAATAAAAGATTTAGTTAATTTTGTTAACTTCTATATATGGTGATTCATTTTCCTGATATATGTTTGGTAATTCATTTTTATATATAAATTCGTATTATGTTTATATGGTAATTAATATTCTTTAAGATGATTAAATATTTGTAGATGTTCATTAATAAATTCTAATTTAATAATGTATCATGTTATTGCTCACGAAGTAGGACAACAATAGTAGTATTCTAAAAGAATATTACTTGCTTGTCACGAGCAGTATATTACAATTTCAATATTCCAGAAGAATATTGATCCAATGCTCTTGAAGAAGCATAATTTAAAATATGTTTTAAACGAATATGGTGTTGGTGTTTTCGAATAAACACAACCCACGTTAGATAAATATTTTAGAAGAATATTTTAACGTCACTCGTGTAGAGCACAAATATTGTTAGCTTGAAAGGTAGAATGATTCATTAATATCAATATTCCAGAAGAATATTGACTTATTATTCTTGAAGAATTGCAATTTTAGCAATATAATTATTCCAGAAGAATAATTCGTTATTTTGGTCCTAAATTGCACAATAGATATCAATTATTGTTATAATTGAATGAGATTCGAATCAATATTCCAGAAAAATATTGCGTTATTACTACGTTTCAATATTCCATAAGAATATTTCATTTTTGCTATTGAAAAAGCAATACGTTGTTGCTCCCGAAGAAGTACAACATTTATAAAATAATATTATCCGCTTTTGAAGAATATGATATTATAATTTCAATATTCCAGAAGAATATTGACATATTGATTTTGAATGAGCAATAAAAACATGTTTTCGAAGTAGCATATGTTTCGAAGAATATCTCATTTAAGTTCATATTTATCACTGAAGGAAAACATATAACTAATGTCATAAGAACATTAATTAGTTTGACTACTTGAATAATACATGATTATACAATATTTAATCATTGAATTATATCGTATATTGAACCAGAAGTTCAATTTAATTTTATTATTTGACATGACCAGTTGAACCATCACTGGATCAATAATGATGCGAAATTAAAATTGATACTAGATGAAGAACCAGAAGATTCTTCAATTCAATCATATATGATGTTGTTCTCTTTCATGAAATTTTTCATTATCACTAGCTAAAATAGGGATTAAATTCCCTATATTTCTGAAAATTAATTGGGGTGATAAATGGGGACCCATCATCCTCCACGTTGATCATCTAAATATTATTTGTATCCAATAGATTTGATACATGTACTAGATGATTGCATGGTGTTCGCAACCCGAAGTTTGCGAAATTATTGCTCAAATTATGAATTATGAGCATAATTTTCAGATTATATAATCAAGAATGTGTCTTGATAATGCTAGTGGACACGAATCTCAATATTTGAATAAGTGTTAGTTGGGATGTCGATAAATAGTTTAACATTTTTGTTTGTTAAACGCCTCCAATTAATTTAATTGAGAACAAAATACTTACCTTTTTGTTGAGGGAATTCTATTACGCATCATGCCAATATCATAGTTCTCCCTATTATAATTGGCTTATGGTTAGAGCATAATTTTTCCATATAATTAATAGTGCAATTGATCCACCACAATGCACTGATATGGGAAATAAAGAATGTTGAGAAAAATGCGTTGTTTGAACATATATCCCAAATGGGTGATATTTTACAACGTCGAAAAAAAAATGATTGTCAATTTGATTGAACAATTTTCTCAACATTAGGGGGCAATAGCTTAAAATCAAATAAATGCATCATATTATGTTATATATATCCTCGCGATTAATAATACGAACCAGAAGTTCGATTGAAAATATGAACGAAACGTTCAAAGATAACATAATTACAAGTTGCATAAGAGATTAATAAAATCTCATGCTCTATCTTATATTGATATGTAGCACACCTGAAGCGTAGCGATATTTGATTCGAATAAAGATCCACAAATAAATAAAAATAGAGCAAATGATTATAATGGTCTTATTGAGGAGGCATATACTCGTGAGAGAGTATTTATTGACATAATTAATTGTATATCTCCAGAAGAAGTTCAAGTACTTGAAATATTGAAAATTGAGATATCTATAGTTATGTCTTGTGGGGAAAGAAATCAAATTGAGATGATAATTGTGTCGACACACTTTTTAAAGCACTTATGCAAAAGCAAATTGCGAAGCTAGCTGCATCATAATTTGAATGATAGCGAGGATAATAAAAGAAAATATGTCAAAGAAAATTGACATAAAAATAGTTGGCAAAAATATGCATTCAGGCTAAATTAAACTTATTACAAAACCTGAAGTTTTGGGACCTGAAGTCCAAACACATAAAAGTGTAAAGCCAGTAAAATACCTATAGGTATAGTCGTAATACACGACTTGTTGCGCAACGAATGTTTCAAAGATCTGGCATAGATACAATATTTTATTTGCCTGAAAATGCATAATAAGTTCCTATAAATATATGATTATTAGAAATATATATAATGAAAAATGATTTACTCTGATTACTAGCTTGCGCTCTTTGATGTACCAATGAGTGATATCAAAATATATGATCATCAACTCGGTACGTTGGGAGTATTCTTTGAAGTACCAATGAGTGAGATTAAAAAGGGTAATCAATACCTCGTTACTTTGGGATTGCGGTGAAATAATTAGAGAAAATCTATTTGAAATATAGGAATTGTTACCTATCTAAAGTTTCACAACTTAAATTTGGTGGTAGCAATTTGACAATTGCAATGTGAAACATATACGATGCCTGAAGCATACAGTATATCCTTGAAGGATTAAATATATTTGAAATATATAGTTCAAGTTTTTAATAAACTTGTTTGATCAAAGTATACATATACTTTGCGATCTGAATATTTAATATGCCGTGAAAAGATTCAATTTGTAATTGAATGTGATTGTCGTATAAAATTATATTTGAAAATTCAGGCAATTGATTTTCAAGATACAAATTCATGGTTAATTATTCACCTGAAGTGAATAAGTTAATTGTTTATTGAAATGAATAAGTCACTTCCATATTTGAGAACTGCATTAAATGCATTGATGAATATTGATTATAGAACATGGCTCGATGTACCATGTTCAAATGATTAGAAATATTTTATAGTTCTTCAAGTTCAAAGTAATAATTGAATTTATATTCGAAGAACAAATAATACAAGATATGCACCATTTATACATGTTTGGTAAACATATTCGATATTGCACCGATTTACAGTTGAAATAATTAAATGCAGTATCAATATAAATTGTAATGTTCCCATGAAGGGGAGCTAATATACGCTACACTCTTTTTTCCTTAACCGAGGTTTTGTCCCACAAAGTTTTCCTGACAAGGTTTTTAATGAGGTAGTTGTCATCAATATCTATTGATATACTCTCCTATATGAAACTCCTGAAGAGATCAAGATATGAATTGAATCAGGAGGAGTAACTGTACTCTTTTTCCTTCGTTCAGATTTTTGCCCACTGGGTTTTTCTGACATGGTCTTAATGAGGCAGCATCAAAATACTCCAAAATTTCAACAAATCTACTCAAGTGACAATGAAGCTGATTTATCTACAAAAGCACTATCAACATCTACATTCAAGAAACCAGTTCACAAGATTGTGATACATCAACTCGATGATTTACAACGATCAACACTAGGGGAGAGTAGCTGTACTCTTTTTCCTTGACCAAGGTTTTGTCCCATTGGGTTTTCCTGGTAAGGTTTTAACGAGGCAGCATTCATTTTAATACTCCAAGAACAACTGTACTCTTTTTCCTTCGTTTGATATTTTGGTCACATTGAATTTTTATCAAACAAGGTTTTAACGAGGTAGATATTTTGTAATATCATATGTCATTCAAGGGGAAGTGTTGTAAATATTATATTGTATTAGTGAATGACAGTTATACCCCTAAAACCTTAGGTATTATTACCTTATGTATCCCTTATTCTTCATATATATATGGGGGCTTTGATTCATAATAATACACAAGTTTATTAATGTCTCTACTTTTCTCTCTTTTTCTCTCTAGTTTATAACACAGATATATATATATATATATATAAACAAATTTTACCAAATAGGGCCTTATTTGTGTCAGTTTCTTGATTGTGTTTCATTTTCTCGATTTTGTAACAAAATAGATAGTTTATGATTCCATCATCTTAATTTAATTTAATTTTTCAATTTCAATAGTAATTTCAAGACCATGATGGCATCATGTATTTTTTTTTTCTTTCTAAGCCTCTTTTTGTAACTTGTTATAAAAATATATTTTTCAAAATCATTTTTTAACAACACTTTTTTAAAAAATATCTTTTCAATCACATATTTTACCTCTAAAATATCACAATTTTTGTTTTTACACAAAAAAACTTTTATCAAATAGCATTTGTTCGGTAACACTGTTTAATTTACAAATTGATTTATTTATGATTTTGAAGTACAATGTAGTTGTGAAAATTGGAATCAGAAAATATGTGTAATTAAAAATGATTTAAAAATTTGTGTAATTTATAAATTAGTTGGTTCTACTGCTCTTACCACTGCTGATGCACCCTTATCCCTATAGGTGTCAAGACGGACGGGCCGACCAGACCTATGAAATCTGGTCCGGATCGACATGGAACCTTGGGCTGACCCTGACTCGTGCGGGTGGTTCACGGGTCAAGAAGTTGTGAATCACGAGTTTTGCGGGTCAAACCTTGGCGGGTCGCGATTAACCCGTTGGCCCGTAACAAAAAAAACCGTTTTTATTAAATATAGTAACATTGAAAATCTCTCTTCTTCTATAAACTCTAATATAACTTTTAAAGCAAAATTTTATTTTTTTCTCCTTAATAGCTAAAAAAAGTAATGTTCTTTGATAATAGTAGTTAGAAATGCATTTAACATTTACTTGTTATTTGTTTATATTTTATTTAAATCTGCAAATTTAGAAATAATTCATATAACATAAAATATAATTTTAAATTCTATGTAAATATTTTATGGTATAAATATGAATTTATCATTTTAATCATTTTATATTTAGAACCTTGACAAAAAATGTACTATAAATATGAAAAAATCCATGTTTTTATTCATAGGGGTCAAATCAGAATGAAACGCGACCCGCATGGGCTCGACCCGGATGGGCCAGCAGACGGACCTGGGTTGTAGTTCAAAATTTGTAGGATAACCCGTAACCGACCCGTAACCTGCAACGGGCGGACCGTTACTGAATTTTTATGTTAGCGGGCCGACTAAGTTAGAACCATCCTGATTGACACCTCTACTTATCCCAATCAAGGTGGTGGTAATACAAAATCCTTTCGCTCAATAGCTATTCTGATTTTCGAAAAAGTTATTTTGATTAACAAATGGATGTTAAATAATAATTTTTCATTCTTGCTACTTTTGGATTTCTTGCCCAATTATTTGGAGACATCAAAATCATGAGGACGGAGATCAATATCAATATAATAATAATAATAATAATAATAATAATAATAATAATAATAAAGTCTGTATATATTCGGTCAGAGTACTTGCTATCATGGAGACTGGTGACGCGATCCCAGTCGGGGAATCTTGTCGAAAACGCGGAATAACGAAATTTAAAACCCTAGGAAAGATCTAAATCAGATCTGACACGAAAAATAATAAGAACACGAATAATTAAACATAAATTAAAAGATAGATTGACGATAGGACCTTGACCCAAGATTCACGACGCAAGAAATTGACGATGCGGAATCGAGATCCAAGGTTTTCGAAACACCACAAGGACTTGTCAATTTCCTTGATAAGATTCTAATCGGTTACGCCACAAATATTCTCGCGAATATTTGATAAGTACAACGCCACAAATATTTTCACAATATTTGATAGGTCGGATTTGTTCTTGAAGAATACAAAAGGGACTCCTCAACCTTTCAATTGGAGAAAACTCTCTCAACTATATTAATCTCAAAATCAATCTTAACTGTTTTTACAATGAATTGAAAAGCGTATAAATAAGCAAAATAACCTACCATCTAATTTACTCAAAATAGAATTCTAATTATGCTAAAATTCTAAAATAGGAAAATAACCTAAAATAATAAAAGGAAATAAAATAATTAAAAATCCGCAAAATCTGGAAAATCTTGAATTACGGCCGTGAATATCTAGTTTACGGCCGTAACGAATATTTTGCCTCAAATTCCAATCATGTGTTACGGCCGTGAGCAATTTCAATTTCATTTTTACGGCCGTGAGGAATATCTTTACGGCCGTAATCAATGTTCTGCCTGTTTTTGCCTTATTGTTTAGTTTCCTGCCTCGGCTCGATCCTTTCGTCTTCTCGGCTCGACCCCAACACGGAACTTGCTCCGTTTTGCACGTAGATCACTATCATATTGTCGATGGCTCGACTTTGCCCTTCGATGCCTGGTCCGGATCACATCAACTGGGGTCTATTCTTGTCACGTTAGATGGAGTCGATAGCTATGGCGGGCTACATTACGACCACAAAAATTACTTTCTACACCACATTTTTAAAAATATTCTTTATTTACAAAAATGGGCATTAATAAATGACTTAAACAACTTTGTAAATTTATCTCAATAATTATTTTTTTTTTTTTAAATCTCTCACTAATTTCTACCTACACCTCCCCTCCTCCACCCCCACCTCCTGTGCCATCATCTTGGATGTAAAAATTTGTTTCTTCAATTCTTGATGCCAAACCTATTACCTATTGACTGTGCTTCATCATCTTTTTCTACGGTTTATTTATTCAAAATACTAAGAAATTTCTAAACATGAATTGATTTGGATATGGAAAACTATAATTGATTTTTTCTTTCCATGATTTTGAGTTAATCCAAATTAGTCCATGATTTTTTCTTTCCATGATTGATCAATTGCAAGTGGAGAATAGATATAGGTAGCATCGTCACAAACACTCACTGAAATTGATTTTTTTTTTCTTTTCCATGATTTTGAAACCAGTCGGCAGTCAGTAAAATTAAATCTTAGGCGGTCATAGAATATTCTGTTATTGAGAGAAAAGAAGGTGGAAGGCAATAAATGTGAATCAGATTATATTTCATTTTTTTTTCTTTTTAATTTTTTAATTGAGTTACACTGTTATGTGCATACTTGTAAATTTATGTTGGTGTATTTATTAAAATTTTGTTTTAGTTGTTGTGTGTTTATAATTTGGTGTAGTAAATAAATAATGTGGTGGTAATATAATTACCCGATAGCTATTTTGATTGTAACCGCTGGATATTTGAGAGATGTCTTAAAACCTCCGTTTTATAAACAATTTGTGTGTTAAATAAAAAAAAAAAAAAAAAAAAGAAGAAGAAGGTGTAATTTACACCTTGAGGACCCCAATCGATCCTATCCTGAATTATTGGTTGCGGAGGTTAATCGCAGGTTATGCCTTCCAGAATCAAGGTGGATGATTTGATAGTAAGCCTAAAGTTTGGATAACTTTCACTGACGACAAAACACAAATTCAATATTTCAAGATTCGAACCCTGCACACCGCTGCACTGAGCCTTACCAGTCCCCCCTTTACCACTGAGAGATGTGCCATGGGGGCATTATAAATTATACAATTTCTTAAATTATTTTTTAACTACGTATAATTTCTCTATCCACATTCAATCATGCATCTTATCTCAAAACTATAAATAAATGTCATTTAAAAAAAAAAATTATAAATAAAACAGTGTATAAACTACTACAGTGTTACCAAATGGAAGCGAAATCATGACAATTTATAAATCAATTTTCATAATTTCTAAAACCGTTTTTTACTGCATACATTTCTTTCTTCATTTTTCAACAACACATTTTACCTAAAAATTACTTATAAATGCCACAATATTTTTGAACAGAGTCTGAAATTTTTGATTAAAAACTTAACTTAGTCCTTGTTCAGTAGCTTTGTAAAAGTTTATAAATAGAGCATTGTTATCTTCTAGGTAAAATATGTAATTAAAAATATTTTTTTTTGAAAGGCAATTAAAAATGATTGTGAAAATGTGTGGTTATAAAGTATCGTTGAAAATTGTATTTGTTTATAAAGAAAAATGCTAAATGAACTATCCAAATTGAACTATTTACTACCCATGTGAGAGGGATGTTCACTTGGTTGTTCAATTTGATTGCTTATGTAGCAGAGTCTGTTTATAAAATGGTTTATAAACTTTTATCCGAATATTAAATAGGAGCTTGAGAACAATTAGTTTTTTAACTCAATTTTCGAGTCATTTTATGTCTCTAGATAATTATAATTTATTGTTTATAAATTATTGTTTGAAATATAATCATTATAAATATCATGACGTATAGATTTATTTATTTGTGACATCACTCATGTAAATAAGAATAGGATACAAATTATTGGATACGGATTTTCTCTTTACTAATTTAATTTAGATTATTTTTTTAAAAAGATAAAATCGTAATATATAAAACTTAAATTGTATATTAACTTGATTACTCTGAATAAATGATAAAATATTTAAAACCAAAATTCATAATTTCTAAAATATCCCTTTATAATCTACAAGCAAAGAAAAGTGGTAGGTTCACTCTCTTAATACAACTACAGAAGAGCAACTTAGTTTGAGACGCTACATTGAAATCATTTATGAGAAGATCATCCATATAAAAATAATTTGAGACCATCCTTTAGATAACTAATTACTTTCAAGTATCTAGTGATCTAGATAAATGTCACTCAAATCAAGGTCATCTAAGAAGCTCTTATAGAATCTCTAATTTGTAATACAATGATACTAAGCCTCTAATTCTCATTTTTTCTAAACTTTGTTTTTTCATACTTATTTTCAACCACACATTCACGAAATAAAATATTCTACACATAAACTCAAAATTTTCCATAATTTTCAACCACATTTTCAAAATTCACTATTCAAAAAATTACTTTATCTTTAAAATCAACATCAAACATGAACTAAGTTTATTCAAACATTTGTTATCAAGTATTATATTTTATGAGGCTCCCAGCCTGTTTAATTGACACAATTTGACCTTTTCTATTTAGGGTGTTGTTGAATCAAAATGATAGGATAGTCATTGCATCTTTGTATTTTTATGAATCTACGTGTGTATTCATGTATGAAATGTTAAATTTTTATTTTTATTTGCTGCTTATTATTATTATTATTATTATTATTTTCAGTAAAATATCTCTTAGACCATTTTTTGTTATTATATTAAAATAACTTACCGAGAAAATAAAATAAATTACCGAGAAAAAATTATGTGAATTAAGAACATAATTTTAATATTGTGTTTATTTGAAGAAACTTGATTTTGTGCTTTAGGAGAAATGTTCCGAGGAACCTATTAAGACCAAAGGCAATCAAAGATGGAGTACATCTTATTACATAAAAAAAATAGAAAGCCTTTAGGGCATGTGGCATCAAAGTGTGAGGACTCGTACAACAATTGCAAATTCACTGTAATGGAGAATGAGGGTCGCAACCATCCATTAGGAGAGTCAGATTGATATGATGTTGAATTGCTACCCGGGGCATAGCTCAGTAATTGAAAGGTGAGAGTGAGAAATTTCAGCTAAGCTTGATAGCTGTAGGGTGGGAGTTCGAATCCTATCTTTGGTATGATGAGATTCCTTACAAGCGCAGTTAAATAACAAGTTTTCAACTCTACTCTACTAAAGCACATTTCACAATTTACAACCTCTACAGATTTTCAGGGAATGGGCTTTACAGGCTTCTAAGGTAGGAGTTCAACATTTTGATATGATGTTGAATTCTTTATCTGATATGCTTCTAAAGTCTAATATGGACCATTACCTACACATGAAGTGTTAGAAATTATACTTAAATAAGTCAACTTTGATTAATAATTGGGGTGGGTTTCGATATCCTTTTTGTGCGTATGAGGAGCTCAAATTATTCTACTCCGAACTTAGATAATCGCGACATATTTGGATTCGTAAAACCATTTTCGAATGAATAAAAATTTAATAACTAAAGTGGAGTGTTGAAATGAACTTGTTTGTAATAAGTGGACAAAAGTTAAAGTTTGTTTCACATAGGAGGAAAAAAAGAAAAAGAAAAAGAAAATTGGACTTGTTTATTACCTTAAATTTGGGCATTTAGGTTTGGGCACTAAGGGGTACCAATAGTGTTTGAAGGAGGGATGACTTAAATACTATTGAGTTTATTCCACAGCCTAAATGCGTGCCACCGTCCAGCCAGCTTGGCACGAGCTTCAGGCTCGGGTCGTGGGTACATTCATCTATATTTCTTTTTCGGAGAAAGTTATAATAAATAATTTAGTTTTATTTAACTATAATTTTAATTCAAAATATTCCAAAAATGGGTTGACTAATGAGATCCAAGGGAAGTCAAGCATCGATGTGCGTGTCACTGGGACCCATGACGAGATCAAAGGTCAAGGATGTTCAAGAGTTGTTGATGAGACTCATTTATGAGGTATGAAATCAAGCTCAAATGGAAGACACATTCAATTTCGGATGAGAATGGGTCGGTAGAGGATCTAAATTGATCAACTTGATAGAAGTTTGAGATTCAATTAAAATTTTGACATAGATAACAAAACCTGAATTTGAGATTCACTATTTTCTTGAAGAATTGTAGTCCTTTTCGTCTATTTTTTTAACGCATTTTGAATCACCTCTATCAAACATTAGGATCAAAAGTTATTACCAAAATACTAAAGATGGCACATACAAAATTTGTCCAAAAATCAACCATGTAGCCGCATGGTTAAAATGGCGTGCGACCTCACTCCTATAAAATTTCTAGAAAAATAGAATGTTCATTTCAGTGTGTGACCATGCATGTGCGACTGCACGAAACTGAAGCGTGTGACTGTACGGTTCAACTGAAGGCTGATTTCGCGAGATTTTAACTTAATTTCGAATTTTCTTTATTTCTTCCAATTATTTGTACTATAAATACTCAACATTTTTGAAACCCTAGACCTAACTTTTAAGCTCGTGTGTAAAATATTGTGAGGTAAAATCCTCCTTTTATTTTGTCACTTTTGAGAAATGTTCTCAACTTAATATAAAATTAATTATTCTTGTATTGTTAGAAGAAATTAGGAACTTGTTTATTTTTATCCATTGGACTAGGGTTTATCATTTGAATTTTGACTGAATTAAACTTGGGTCAAGATTTATTATTACCAATCTTATAATTCTTAAGTTGATTTCATTGTTGTGTGATTTTTTTGTCATCATATCAAATGGGTTCACATCATTTGGTATCAGAGCTTGACTCTAAAATTAGTAACTATATCATTTAAATTCTTGTTCTTGTTGTTGTTCTTCATATTAAAAAAAATAAAAAAATAAAATCATGATGTCAACTACATAATACAACATGCGTAGATAATACCATATGTATGCTAAATTTGAATTAACTTCAAGTTTTGTCCTATTCTATAACAATGATATTGTTTAAACAAATGCTTTCACAATGAATTGAAGATACATACTTAACACATTTCATAGGAAAAATCCATCAAGCTTAATCTCTAATATGTTCAAGTGTCCATCAAGCTTAATCTCTAATATGTTCAAGTGGAAATTACACCCACCCCTATTTTATAAAAATCAAATTCAAAAATAAGATCAATCTTGTATTATTTCAAAATTCAGGTTTTAATTAAAATTTTAATTAATTAAAAAATTTAAATAATAATATTCTAGAATTAAATTAATTACTCAATCTCATCTTAATTTCACACCACTTCAAACCCTAATCTAACAATTTCTCTCCAATAACCAATCCGCTCTCTCTCTCTCTCTCTCTCTCTCTCTGTGTGTGTGTGTGTGTGGGGGGGGGGGGCAAATACCACCACACCACTCAACCCCTTCCCCGCCGCGGCCACACCGACGCAACCAGACGACGAAGATCAAGCGACGACGCTCAATCTGGTGGCTACCAAAGATACCAACCCCAACCCCACAGACCATTACAGAAGATGAGGATCAAGCAGTGGCACAAATCGCCGCTACTTCTTCCACGCGGCGGGGGCAACGACAGGTAACCATCGGAGATTTAAGTTACTACTTCGATCTAGCAGCGGTGAGATCGCCGCTTATTCTTCCATGTGGTGGCGCAGCGGTGATCTAGGTCGCCCTTTGATCTCGTGAGTATATTTTGATGATTTTATTAATGTTGACGATGGCGGTGAGGGATTGGTTCGGATTGGCGATAATGGTGGTGGATGTGGCGATTCTAGTTTTGGTGGTAGTGGTCAGATGTGGAGGTGGTGGTAGATATAGTGGTGCTATTTTTGTGGTGGTGGTTTGACGGTGGCACACATGGGGAGTGGTGAAGTTGCGGATCTGAAAGCCTACTGTGGGTGGTTGTGGAAGCGGTGGTGTTTTATGGTCGTTGATGAAAGTGGTACATATAGATGTGATGGTGGTGATGGGTGGTGCATCCTGGGACTTGTGCTGGTTCGACGCTTCGATCTGGTGGTGGTGGTGGTTCTTTGATCTAGTGGGGGAGTGGAGGTTGACTGACGGTGGATGCAGCGGTGGGGACGGCGGTGTGGCACCATGGTTGAGACGGTGCTGGTGATGTGACTTAAGAAAATGTGAACCCTAAAATTTCTATAATTTGAAAGTATGTGACCTAATATTGATGGGATGTGCCTTAAAAATCAAGTAAATATGACTTAATAATTTGATAATTGTGAATTTAAAAAATCGTGATTTAATAATTTGATAATTTGTGACCTCAAAATATGTTGGATTCTATTGATATTTTGTGACCTTGAAAAATCAGTCCGTGATTTAAAAAACTTGTTATTGTGACCTCAAAATAAATTCAATTTGTGACCCAATATTTTGATAATTTGGATAATTTGAGACCTTAAAATCATTTGTGACCTTAAAAAAAAAAAAAAAAAAAAAAAAAAAAAAAAAAAAATATATATATATATATATATATATATATATATATATATATATATTTCAAGTCACAAAACATATTTTTTTAAGGTCACAAATGATTTTAAGGTCGCAAATTATCCAAATTATGTTTTGTGACTTGAAATATATATATATATATACATATATATATATATATATAAAATATAATATTTATTTAATTAAATTAATTGATTCTAATTATAACATGATTTTTGAAATTTTATAAGTTTCACCTTAAATTTGAAATTGACATTTTTAATCACCTTATTTATGTATTTTTCCCTATGTCCAATGCTTATCAAATTCTGACATCGAACATGTATTCAACACACTACACACATCGTAGAATAACGTATGTCTTGTCTATTATTGTATAGTTTCTAACTTAACACATAATATGCATATTTTGTGACAAACTGGAGGAGTATATTATGTTCACCGATATATTCATTTTTTTTGCTTATTTATTGTTAGTGTTGTTATTTGCTGATTTTGACATGCTAACGACACGGACTCAACATGTCGAGGGCATAGCAAGC
Organism: Ligustrum vulgare; assembly: GCA_963555705.1. Lineage (NCBI taxonomy): Eukaryota > Viridiplantae > Streptophyta > Magnoliopsida > Lamiales > Oleaceae > Ligustrum > Ligustrum vulgare. The sequence continues at coordinate 13,906,662 of OY743186.1, read as the reverse complement.
ACCACTTTATAAATTTCAAAATATTTAAATAAAAAAGTTAAATCATGAAAATATTTGTTTAAGATTTTATAGTCTATTCCCCCTTAGCAAGAAATTTTGATACACGAGCATTAACTCTATCAACGAAAATTTGAACCAAAACAATATTTTGTTTCTTTTTTTAAATAAAGAAAAGAATCTTGGACTCATTTGGGTTAAAATCAATTTTTGATGTGATTCAAATAGGCAAATAGGCAAAATGAGCAAAACCCAAAAAAATAGCTTTTTGTTCACGCTTTATTAATATATAGATATTTAACCAAATATTATAAGGGAAAATACTTGGTCAAGTTTAAACACGTTCAAGTTATTTTTTATAATTAAAAACCCTTATTTAAATACTTCATATAAAACATGCACACGATGTAACTTTGACTATTATGTAGGAATGTATAATTCTGTCTCTATTTTCAAGTGAAAAAAAATTTAACAAGCTTTTACGATTCAACTAACATATTATCTGGGGTATATTACTCAACTAGTTCAAGGGTTCTTGAACGTCTTTATATTATTGAAAGAACTTTTTATAGATATAGATATGACTCATTTTTTACTGAAATGATAATTGCTATGAAAATGAAATTTAGAAAATATTGAGAAGATTTACCTATGTTATTTCCCTTAGCATAATGGACCCGCGTTTCAATTTAAAGGGTACGAAAATTCTTGTTTCAAAAATCAATAGCTCATTGATTTTGGATAAACCCATCACTTATAATAATTTAGAAAGTACGTTAGTAAACATGTATACTGTATATGCTGCACGATTAAGAACTACTGTTAGTCATATACAATCAGCACCATCACGTGACACTACACTTGGAGACGATGAAGTAGAATTATACAATTTAATGGAAGAAATGAGTCAAATACAAGGAATTTTTTCTTACAGTATGTCTTCTAGTTCTAGTATCAACGAATCATGTTTACTTCAAATACCTGAAGAATTGAAAATTTATTTTGGACAAGAACTACTTTGAAATGTGGAGTCTACTAATTATTTAGAATTTGATTTACTTCATTATTGGCGAACAAACGAACGAAAATATCCAATTGTTTCAGCCATTGCGAAAGATCTACTAACACCTCTGGTTAGCACGGTAGCTTCGAAGTCTGTTTTTAGTGCAGGTAAAAGAATTTTGTCAGAAGTCAGGAGTCGACTCAAAGAAGATATTTTGGAAGCATTGATGTGTGTCAGAGATTGGCAAGACGGTGATTTACGCGTACAACATAAGTATGCCGAAATTGCATGCAGTCAGGTAAATGATATTTAACTTTACATTTTCAATTTTTTTATTATATATATAAAATAAAATATAATTTTGATTTCAAAACAAAAATTATACACGTACCAAATTGTTCATGTACAATTTTAACTTCGCCTACTAGAATATTCAATTATTCAATTAAGACTATTTAGTAGCCGGTCTCAAGCCCGGAAAAAAGGAGGAGTGTTTAATTTTATTTTTTAACCTTTTAAATTTTAATTTATTTACTTAATTTTAGTTTTTGTCTTTTCAAATTATAATTGGATATTTGATTATTTTAACAAGTTTTTATTTACGTTATAAACTTATAAATTATAATTAATCATTTCAACTTTCAATTTAATTCACTAATAATAACTAACAAACATTATTTTTTTACTTATTAAGTTATTAATAATTTATTTAATACATAACTTATTAGTTATTAATATTATACTTATATTTATAAGTTATAACTTATAACTAATTAAGAATTTATATCAATAATATTAAACATATTAATATTCAAGATTTCAAATATTTTAACTATCGATTCAATTGTCTACTAAATCAACGTAAGACGGTAGGAGGGGTTTAAAAAAAATAAAAATAAAAAAAACGAGCTCAACGAGTCAAGCTAGGCTCGGCCCACGAGCCGTGAGCTCATGGGCCAAGCCGAGATCGGCACCGGTCAAACAAGCTCGTTGCTCGGCTCGGCTCGTCCTGTCCGTTTGACAAGCTGAGCAATTCGAGCCATGGGCCGAGCTGGCTCGATCCGACCCATTGCCACCTCTATACTCTAAAGATGCATTCAGTACAATATTGATGATCCTACAAGGATGAAATTTAAGTGATGTCCTTTTACTGATATCATCTTTTAGGGAATCAATCCCATTGAATCACATTCTAAGAAAGAAAGCCAGTATCAAAGAATGTCAATTATTCTTCATTTTCCTCATTTGTAAGCACTAAATGGAAAAATATTTTTGTTAACTAAATACATGAAACCAAAAAGATATATGGCAATTTGGTGTCTTTTAGGGAATCAATGCACAAAATGAAAACTATAACTGACTCCACAGATTCCAGCTATCAAAATAACTAAGCAACCAAACAACATATATTTGAGTTTGGTATCTTACATCGAGGACATCTAGTCCTCTTGGCTATTGCAACCGTGAAGGTCCCAAAAAATCCAAGAAAATTGCTTTCGATAAACTTGGAAAAGTATGGTCCCTAACTTTTTTCAATAACTTCCTTTTGCTATCAAAATGAACAAAGAATAAACCATGATAGAATCCCCCCATTTTCTAACTTTCCCTTTTAAATTAGTAAAACCTCTCACAAGATGAGTTCCTTCCCTCCAAAATGTCCCATTCCCTTTTCATTGCCACAGTATCCCTTTATTCACAGGAAACTCCTGAAATGCCTCTTGAAAGAGAAGCTTCCATTAATAAAAGTAAAACGTATTGCGACAAGAAATTTCAACACTTTCAGCCATTGCATTATCGATCACTTCAAAGAGGAATTAACTAGTATAATTGTAAGTATATATCTTTTAACAAAATCATTAGCCAGCAGGTAAATTAATGTATTACAATCAGTGATCTAAAAAATGTTGAGAAAAACTTCACAGATTATTCTTGTCACTCCGTCAAATATGATAAAAAAAAGTTGATAATCGGATACACAGTGAAGGCTTTGACTTCGTTATTTGACAAATTACTACTGATATCTTCCAATGAAGTCAAACTTGTTAATGCCACCATTAGGGTGCACAGTCTCCCCGCCCTAGCAGCAGCCCCAAAAAGTAACAAAAAACAATTCACCAATTCATGTATTCCAAACATTTCAATTCCTCATTGAATTGATTATGCGAGAAAATGTACTCCAGTAACTTCAAATCGGTAGTGAAAGATTGCATGCATATAAAGTAAATCATAAGCTCCAAAATTATTGGAAAATCAAGCGGAAATCTAGAAACGTACTGGTAATCAACTTAAGCAAATAACTAAAATTCAATAAATAAAGACCAATAACAGCACATTCCGGTTACTAAAGAACGGCTTTTCACACGACTACTTATTCATATGACTCCTAAAGAAAGGCTTTTCACATTGAAGCAAAAGTGAAACTTACATTTCATATTATTGGTGAATCGTGTAAACCATTCTGCCAACAATATAATTGCATGTTTTCACTACTCACAAGTCACAAGCAACTAGACCATTTTCTTCCAAGTAGTTATCACAAGTGACTAACACATTTAACCAAGAAATACTGAAAATAATACTCCTGAATATTAAAGAAATCCATTGATACCAAGTGCTTAGAAGGTCGCACTGCTCTTGTGCACATGGCTACAAAAAAAAAAAAAGTATACCTGTAGGTTTAGTCGGAGTTCGGTGAAGAGCCGGTTGCAGGTAACGTGGTGGTTTTTAACAGGTGAAGGGGAGGAGAGGCTGCGGTTGCTTTATGTCGAAGTGTAGTGAAGTCGCTACAGGGAGCATCAGTGGCGGAACCAGAAATTTTGTAGCAGGGGAGCACAGTTTTGTGGTAGTCTCACGGGGTTTCGGGAATTTTTTTTTTTTTTAGGAAAATATTGAAAATAATGGTAAAATTCAAATTCCCAAAAGACAATGTACTAAATAATATGCAATCTCACAAATATACTAAATTATTTTTAGTAAGATCTACGTTATAATTCAAAAGAAATTAACAGATTATATTGCAGTAAACAATTAATTAACATATTCAAATTCCAATCAATTATATTCCTGTTTAGTGTAGATTATTTTTCGTAAATTTTGATAAAAGTTGATGCGATGCGTGGTTGAAAAGTTATGGGTCCTATGAAATCTATGGTTGAGATTGATTGTTGACTTTGACCAAGATTAAAATTTAGATTTTAATTGATACCAAAAAGAAGCTATATTTACTTAGTATATGCTACATTCTTTTACATATATTTCATCTAAAAGAATCTATTCAATATGCATAAATTTTAATTATTCAAAGTCGAAACTTTACCTTCATTCAACTAAAAAAAAAACAATTATTCAACCATTCAAAGCGCCTTTTTTGGTTTTTCATTTTTTAATTTTTCAAAAAAAAAAAAAAAAAAAAAAAAAAAAAAATCAAAATGGGGGGGGGGGGGGGGGTTCACGTGACCCCCTAGGACCCCCCTATTCAAAAGAACGTATTTTTAATGTTTTCAAAAATAAAAACATAAAATGACTTCAAAACAGTAAAAAGAACAGAGCCTAGGTGGCGTTCTGTTTGTATTTTATTTTGTATTTTCATTTTCGAAAATGTTTTGTATTTCCTGTTTTCATTTTTGTTTTCAAATTTGCTGAAAACGAGTTTGGTTTGTCATTTCTGAAAACTGTTTTTGAAAATGAAAAGCTGGAAAACAAGTTCTGTTTGAAATTTTGCAAAATACTACTTAAACTATTTTTAATTAATTTGCTTGCAGAATACTATTATTTCAAACTCAAATTTCCTTTCACAATACACTGAAAACATGGTTACATACAACACACTAATGTAAGCATTAAGCGTCTATATTAACACAGCTTGATCAGGTTCGAGATTTGAAAAAGGCTCTACTTCTATTAAAATTCAGAAAATGCAAGTTCTTTCAAAACCACCAGAGTCCATTTATCAGTGCATTTTTTGAAATATAATAACAAGAATTCTCACTTAATTTTTTTTTTTTTGTAATGTTGATATTGAATTTAATAAAACTTTATTTAAACTTAATTTCAAGTTAGGATAATTCTCAAAAAAAAAAAAAAAAAAAAAAAAAAAAAAAAAAAAAAAAAAAAAAATTTAGGCTTAGTTCCAAATTAGGATAATTCTAAAAAAAGTAACAAAAAAATAAAAACTTTATATTAAGTTTAGTTCTAAGTTAAGATAATTCTTTATTAAAAAAAAAATCCCAAAACACGTTTTCCGCGTTTTGGACATTTTTTGTCGAAATACACACAAAACGCCCAAAACGAGGTTTTGGACGTTTTGTGTACAATTTTTTTTTGTTTTCCAAAATGCGTTTTCGAAAATGGTAAAGAAAACACGTTTTTAGCGTTTTAGAAAATAAAAACAAAAAACGACCTCAAAATAGCAAAGAAAACAGGGGCTAAGGTTTTCAAAAGTGAAAATTACACCATGTCCGGTTATTAGAGATTGCATTTCATTTTTCAGGTGAAAAGAGAATTACTTCCACAAATCAAATCAGGTAAGTTACTATTATTTATTCATTTTTATTAATTAAAAAAATTAAATTAAATCCTCCCCCACCCCCCCCCCCCCCCCGATCCCTCCATACCCATGGCAAATGGAAAACACCTAATTCCTCCCACCACCCCAAAATCACTCCCACAAAGACAAAAATTAGTAAACGCGATGGCAACCTCCCGTCTCCTCTCCTCCGGCGAAGATGGTGACCTCTATTGTCCTCTTCTCCGACGACGATGGCGACCTCTCCCTCCTCTCCATCGACGACATCCCCTGAATAGCCCCGGTGGTAGCGATGTGCCACTCTATTTTGGTGGTGATGGTGGAGGTTCGTCGAAGATTGTGGTTCTGGGTGGTGACCTCCTCCTCTCCAGCGATCGTCGGTGCAGCAGTAGCAGCCAGCGATGCTCACAGCGACGATCCATAGTGCAGTCGTCTCTGAGATAACAACACAGGCTGCTGCAGTGGCGTTGTGCAGCACAACGTAGTCATCAAGGTGAGGGGCGCCACTACTACGACGATGTGCCTACAGCGTAGTCCCCGTCCTTGCAGCGAGCATCGCTCACGATGCCTTCGTTGACTATGAACTGCGCCACAGTAGCAACGGTTGGCGACTCCGCAGCGTGGCGACTTTGCTGCGTGCGGTGCCGCAGTTGCAATGGCTGACTCCTTTGCCAACGAATGCAATGACTTCAGTTTCTTTTGTCTAATCGTTTCTTGAAGTTACAGTCTGTGCCAATGAAATTTTGGTATTTGAATTTGGAGTTTGTGTGGGGTTTCTGTTGGCAGTGGAGGCCGAGCCGGCGTTGGGGGATATTTAGGGATGTCGTCATGGTAGTGGTGAGACGGTGACGACAGTGGTGGTTATGGTATTGTGACCTTAAATCATATTTACAATTTTACATTAAATTAAGTCTTGTGACCTTAAAAATGATTGTTGTGACTGTTATCCCAAGATAAACTAACCAAGAGGGGGGTGAATTGATTTTTAAAACTTTTTCGCTAAATAATCTTAAACTTAAAAATCAATGAGTATAAGTATGAGCACTTAGTATTGCAAGTAGCTAAACTATCAATGTAGTGTGCTATAAATGTATGAACTTAATTGATAAAGCAAGTATAGCACTTAGATATAGTGTTGCACAATATAAATTGATAGAAAAGAGTAAGTGCAATGCAAGTAAGTAAAAGGGATAAGAGATTGCAAACGCGATTTAGGGAGGTTCAATCAACCAACGTGATCTACGTCCTCCGTTACCAAGCTCTCCGTCACGAGCAAGGCCAAATCCACTATATTGATAACTTACAACAAGGAGTATCAAATCCTTAGGTGACGTTACAATAAGGAGCACCTATCCTTTACAATCGAGTTTTCACAAGGATCTCGAAACCATAAACAAAGTACAAATGAGAATTTTACAATCGAATCAACTCTCTTAACAAATGATATGATCAAGTCAAGTATCTTGAGAGTTTTAGGATAACACTTCAATAGATAGCAAATATTTAAAGCTCAAGTATTTATGAAAACTTTGAAGAAGGATATGAGATAATTTTTCTTGAATCAAAGTTTTTCAACCAATGATCTCTCTTTCCAAATAATACTTAGTTAAGTATGAAGAGAGATATACACTTCGATAAGTGTTTTGTGATATGAACTCAATCAATGATCAATAATGAAGTAAGAGTATTGAGTTTTCTACAAAATGGAATTCTTGATAAAGATATAAAATAGTTTTGTACAATCAAGAGATTCCTTGCAATAAATGAAATAGAATGTAAAACAAAGTAAGCTCAATGATTTTCTCAATAAATTTCTCTCTTAAATGCTCTTGTTGTTGGTGGAAATGAATGCAAGAGAAGTAACTATTTATAGATCAAGAAATTGAGCTTCAGGAAGTTTCGGTCGACCATTTCTACACTTTCGGTCGACCGAAAGTTCAAACTAGCCGTTATACTATTTGAACCGTTAGACTTTCGGTTGAGCAAACATTTTCGGTTGATCAGAGTTTCGGTCGATCATGTGGGTTTCGGTCGACCGAAAATGGAAATTTTGGAATTTTTATTTTTATATCAAAAAGTTTATTTTTCCAAAAACTATTTCATGTTATGATTTAAAAAATCATTTTTATGCAATTAATGATTTCTAGAAATAATTTTGAGCTTTATAGACTTGCTAAAAATTGATGAGTCGATACCTTTACAAATGAATTGAAATTTTTCAACATAAATCTTCTAAAGCTTTAATCTTCGGTCTTCGACGATCTTGTTGACTTCAAATCTCTTTTATGATTGTTTGTACTTCAATGAATGATGTTTTTGATCTTGGAGTATTCAAATGACACATATTTGATGAAACTCAAGAATTGAAACCATTAGTAATACATGAAATCTTGTTTGTTATAATCAAAACAATATATACGTGAATAGTCATAGGTTAACAATTTCCCCCCTTTTGATTATGACAAACAATATGATTTGTAATTTGTAAAAAATGATGAAATATATATGTGAGTACATATTCTCCCTTTCTTTAGCAATGTATTCTCCCTTTCTATCATAATATAGCAAGATAAAACAAATCAAATCTTAGAAAATATCTCTTCCCCCTTTTGACATAAGCAAAAAGTGTCAAGTAGCCTTAATACATACGGGAATAGTCATGGAATACCTATAATCAATATTCAGGGAGACTGGTGGAGGACATGATTTTTACCTAGAAGTTGTGGCTGTGAAATTTTTGGTCTTGGTTTAGAGCCAGGAAAATAGCTTTAGACCGTGTAACTATTCCTCCTTTTTTAATGAGATATATATACAATTACCTGAATTATACCTACTTCTAATGTTACTGTGTCCAGACCCTTAATTACTCGGTGAATTATCAAATAACAAAAACAAAAATAATTAATAATTCTTTGTAGAAATATGGATTAAACAAAATCAAGGATATCCTTCAAAGTATAGGGAGCAATTAAAGATGTCTTCCAAATTGTAGTTAGCAATCAGAGAAGCCGGCATAACGTTGGGGGAACATTTCTTGTGAATGATGACTTTTGTACTTTTCATTGTGTTTTATCTTTTAAATGAACAGTCAATTACTATGCCACCTTTTAAGTGGAAGCTCCATTAATGCATTTGATTCCTTTCATTTTTATAAAATTATATGAAAAGTGCCAAAGATTGCACAATGTATATCAAATGACATGCCAATGCAGTTATATACGTGAATAGTCATAAGTCAACAATTTCTCCCTTTTTGATTATGACAAACAATATAATTTGTAATTCGTAAAAAATGATGAAATATATATGTGAGTACATATTCCCCCTTTCTTTTGCAATGTATTCTCCCTTTCTATCATAATATAGCAAGATAAAACAAATCAAATCTTAACAAATATCTCTTCCCCCTTTTGACATAAGCAAAAAGTGTCAAGTAGCCTTAATACATACGGGAATAGTCATGGAATACCTATAATCAATATTCCCTTTAATAGAAGTGCATGTAATGAATAGGAATGCGGAAACATAACTTTATGGAAACACTAACACATAGTTTGCATGGTAAAAAAAAAATTTGACATGGAATCCCCGTATTTTGTACAAAATGATAAGAATAGAATCTTATCATATAGAAAGCACCTATACTTCAGCATCATCACAACTCCAAGCAAGAATCATAGCAAAATATAGCATGCGAATCATAATGTGCAGAACAAGTAGGCAAAAAGAGTATTAATACAATGAAAATGTCATAGTGTTAAAACATGATTACATAGTTGAAAACAAAATGTTTGTGAAAAAGTCACTACGAAATATAAAGATAGGATCTTCAATCGGCCGCCGGTGGTGGAGGTGGATTAGGCGGGTAGATGGAGTAGAAATGAGATTCTTTAGGATTGGATTGAAATCTAGCACATAAGCACACACTAAACATAATATCGGGTCTACTTGCGGTTAAGTAAAGAAGGGATCCAATCATATCTCGATATTTTGTAATGTCAATGGAAGTGCCTTGCTCATCTTTGTCCAATTTGATTGAAGTACTCACGGGAGTATTCATTGGCTTCAAGTTTTCCATCTTAAACTTTTTGAGCATATCCACAATGTACTTGGTTTGACTAATGAGTATTCCTTCACTAGTTTGTTTGATTTGAAGCCCGAGGAAGAATTTTAACTCTCCCATCAAGCTCATTTCAAATTCATTACTCATACATTTTGAAAATTCTTCACAAAGAGACACATTAGTTGCACCAAAAATAATATCGTCAACATAAATTTGTACAACAATCATGTCTTCCTTTTTGTTCTTGATAAAAAGTGTAGTATCCGCATTTCCCATTTGAAAGCCATTTGAAATAAGAAATTTACTCATCTTTCATACCAAGCTCTAGGAGCTTGTTTTAAACCATATAGAGTCTTTCTTAGTTTAAAAACATTATCCGGAAATTTATGATTTTTAAAACCGGGAGGTTGTTCAACATAGACTTCTTCTTGAATAAAACCATTTAAAAATGCACTTTTGACATCCATTTGATAAAGAGTAAAACCTTTATGACAAGCAAAGGAAAGAAGCATACGAATGGATTCTAGTCTAGCAACCGGTGCAAAAGTTTCTTCAAAGTCAATGCCTTCTTCTTGATTGTAACATTGGGCCACTAATCTAGCCTTGTTACGCACAATTATACAATTTTCATGCTTTTTGTTTCGAAAAACCCATTTTGTACCATTAACGGTTTGATCATTTGGTCTATCAACTAAATCTCAAACATGATTTCTTTCAAATTGATTTAGTTCTTTTTGCATTGCAAGAGTCCAAAACTCATCGAACTCGGCTTCTTTGAAATTCTTTGGTTCAATTTGAGAAATAAAGGTACAAGTATTTAAAAATCCTTTAGTAGAGTTTCTAGTACTTACCACTTTCGAAGGATCACCAATTATGAGCTCTTTTGGGTGAGATGAAGAAAATCTCCATTCGATAGGAAGTGTTAGATCACTTGAGTTTTTGGAAGATGTTCCTTCTTCTTGTTGAGGAGTTGGTTCTTCCAAGTCTTTTTCTTCATTGTCTTTGGATATTTCATTGCTTTGATCTTGAATATTCATTTCCTCAAAAGGAATTTTCAAACCCACATCAACACCTTTCTCTTGATCAAGAGAATTAGTTTCATCAAAAGTAACTTGTATGGATTCTTCCACTACTAAAGTTCTTTTGTTAAAAATTCTATAAGCTTTACTAGTTGATGAATAACCAAGAAAAATTCCAACATCGGATTTTGAATCAAATTTTCCCAAGTTTTCTTTTGTGTTAAGAACAAAGCATTTACAACCAAAAACCTTAAAATACCCGATATTGGGAATTCTATTTTTCCAAAGCTCATACGAAGTTTTAGTTTTCTTTCGACTTACTAAAACTCTATTTATAATGTAGCAAGCGGTGTTAATGGCTTCGGCCCAAAAATATTTTGGTAAGTTATTTTCATTTAGCATGGTTCTAGCCATTTCTTGCAATGTACGATTCTTCCTTTCAACTATACCATTTTGTTGATGAGTTCTAGGAGCCGAGAAATTATGTTCATACCCATTTATTTTGCAAAATTCATCAAAAGCCATGTTATCAAACTCTCCACCATGGTCACTTCTTATAGTTGTAATAGAATATCCCTTTTCATTTTGAACCTTTTTGCAAAAATATTTAAATGCATTTAAAGCTTCATTTTTCAAATTTAAAAATAAAACCCAAGTAAATCTTGAGAAATCATCAACAATGACAAAAGCATAGTGTTTACCACCTAAGCTTGCGATTTTAGATGGTCCAAAGAAATCCATGTGAAGAAATTGTAATGGTTTTATGGTGGAAGAAAATTGTTTATTTTTTAAAGAACTTTTGGTTTGTTTTCCAAATTGACAAGCATCACAAATTTTATCCTTTTCAAATTTCAAACTTGGTAGGCCTTTGACAAAACAATTTTTGGATATTTTTGAAATAAGGTCCATACTAACATGACTTAATCTTCTATGCCATAACCAAGTGTCGTCTTTAAAACTTGACAAACATTTTAATTCCTTCTCAAATTCAATATTGATGATATAAACATCTTTACTTCAGCTTCCTATGAACAATATCTCTTTCGATGTAGCATATTTGATAAGACATCTAGAAGAATCAAATTTAATGTGATAGCCTTTATCACATAATTGACTAATACTTAGTAAATTATGTTTGAGGTTATCTACTAATAAAACATTTTCAATAGAGGGAGAAAGATGATTACCAATATTTTCAATGCCAATGATTTTTCCTTTGGCATTATCTCCAAAAGTGACATGACCTCCATCCTTTCTTTTGAATCTTGATAAGAGTGATTTATCTCCGATCATGTGCTTTGAGCAACCACTATCCAAGAACCAATTGCTTTTTACTTTTGTTGATACCTACAAAACATGACTTAATTTTTGACTTCTTGGTACCCACATAATTTTGGGTCCTTGATAGTTAGTTCCTTGAACCCTCTTATGTCTTTTTTCAAAAGCTACATGCTCACAAAAGCTACAAGTAGTTGATGTTTTGACAAAAGTGTTTTGATGAAAGGAATAAGAAGTAGAAGCTTTAACAAAAGTATTTTTGGTAGATTTTTGTTTCAAAAATGGTTTGTATCCAATTCCTCCTTTATCAAAAACACATTGTTGTTTACCAAGCATTAGTTCAAAATTTTTCCTCCCTTGAGTGAATTTGTGAATAATGAGTGTTAAATCTAAAATTTTTTCTTTTAGGGAGAGGTTTTCTACTTTTAAAGCATTTTGATCAAGATACTTCTTTTCAATATCCTTTTGTATTTCAAAATTCTTTTCGACTTCATTTTTCAACAAGATGTATTGCTTTTTAAGAGTGGAATGTTTAAGATCAAGTTTTTCAAAAACTTCAATCATTTCTTCATATGAGGAAGATAGTTCATCATAAGAGGGAATGTCATTAGTATTTACCTCATCTTCAATGGCCATGAAGCACATTTTTGCAACTTCATCTTGACTTTCACTTTCATCTTGCTCATCATCACTATCATCCCAAGTAGCTTGTAGAGCTTTCTTTTTGAGGAATTTTCTCTTGTTGGGACATTCGGTTCTTTTGTGACCGGGTTTGTCACAATCATAGCAAATAATTTTTTTCTCTTCACCTTTGTCTTCCTTCGTTTGAAATCTACGGTTGTTACAAAAGGCTTTCCACTTCTTGACTAGGAGAACAAGATCATCGAGTTCCTCATCGCTCTTGTTAGAGTTTGAGGCTTCTTCAACATTTGATGACTTTAAAGCAATTTGTCTCCTAGGAGGATCCTTCATTTCTTCCTCTTTTGCTTTTCTAGACTTTTCTTTTATCTCGGCATGATTTAGCTCATATGTCATCAATGTTCCATAAAGCTCTTCCAAGGGATATGTGTTGACATCTTGGGTGTTTTCTATCAACATTCTCAACGAGCTCCAATTTCCGAGAGAGACCTAAGCATTTTGCTAACAAGTTCACCATTAGAAAATTTTCGATCAAAGCCCTTAAGACCATTAACAATATCGATAAATCTAGTAATCATGCTAGCAATGAGTTCATCTTGTTTCATGAAGAAATTTTCAAAATTTTTATACAAAAGATTTATTTTTGTTTTTTTAACTTTATTTGTGCCCATGTGTGTGACTTCTAAAGCATGCCAAATATCGTGTGCGGAATCACATGTGCTAATACGATTAAATTCATTAATACTAAGTGCACAATAGAGAAGATTTTTGGCTCTAGCATTTAAAGACAATTTTTTCTTATCATCCTCATCATATTCTTCCTTAGGTTTTGAAATAATTATATCCGGTTTTCCATCAACTTTAATAACCTTAGTAAGCTCATGAGGACCGGATTCAATGACATCCCAAATATTATAATCAATGGATTGAATAAAAATCATCATTCTAGTTTTCTAATAATCATAATTAGTACAATCAAACAATGGAGGACGATTAGTAGAATGACCTTCAATATTTTGGTTAGCCATAACTCTAGATAGTAAAATCTAAATGAAAGAGTTCCTAAGCTTTGATACCAATTGTTATCCCAAGATAAACTAACCAAGAGGGGGGTGAATTGGTTTATAAAACTTTTTCGATAAATAATCTTAAACTTAAAAACCAATGAGTATAAGTATGAGCACTTAGTATTGCAAGTAGCTAAACTATCAATGTAGTGTGCTATAAATGTATGAACTTAATTGATAAAGCAAGTATAGCACTTAGATATAGTGTTGCACAATATAAATTGATAGAAAAGAGTAAGTGCAATGCAAGTAAGTAAAAGGGATAAGAGATTGCAAACGCGATTTAGGGAGGTTCAATCAACCAACGTGATCTACGTCCTTCGTTACCGAGCTCTCCGTCACGAGTAAGGCCAAATCCACTATATTGATAACTTACAACAAGGAGTATCGAATCCTTAGGTGACGTTACAATAAGGAGCACCTATCCTTTACAATCGAGTTTTCACAAGGATCTCGAAACCATAAACAAAGTACAAATGAGAATTTTACAATCGAATCAACTCTCTTAACAAATGATATGATCAAGTCAAGTATCTTGAGAGTTTTAGGATAACACTTCAATAGATAGCAAATATTTAAAGCTCAAGTGTTTATGAAAACTTTGAAGAAGGATATGAGATAGTTTTTTTTGAATCAAAGTTTTTCAATCAATGATCTCTCTTTCCAAATAATACTTAGTTAAGTATGAAGAGAGATATACACTTCGATAAGTGTTTTGTGATATGAACTCAATCAATGACCAATAATGAAGTAAGAGTATTGAGTTTTCTACAAAATGGAATTCTTGATAAAGATATAAAATAGTTTTGAACAATCAAGAGATTCCTTGCAATAAATGAAATAGAATGTAAAACAAAGTAAGCTCAATGATTTTCTCAATAAATTTCTCTCTTAAATGCTCTTGTTGTTGGTGGAAATGAATGCAAGAGAAGTGGCTATTTATAGATCAAGAAATTGAGCTTCAGGAAGTTTCGGTCGACCATTTCTACACTTTCGGTCGACCGAAAGTTCAAACTAGCCGTTATACTATTTGAACCGTTAGACTTTCGGTTGAGCAAACATTTTCGGTTGATCAGAGTTTCGGTCGATCATGTGGGTTTCGGTCGACCGAAAATGGAAATTTTGGAATTTTTATTTTTATATCAAAAAGTTTATTTTTCCAAAAACTATTTCATGTTATGATTTAAAAAATCATTTTTATGCAATTAATGATTTCTAGAAATAATTTTGAGCTTTATAGACTTGCTAAAAATTGATGAGTCGATACCTTTACAAATGAATTGAAATTTTTCAACATAAATCTTCTAAAGCTTTAATCTTCGGTCTTCGACGATCTTGTTGACTTCAAATCTCTTTTATGATTGCTTTGTACTTCAATGGATGACGTTTTCGATCTCGGAGTATTCAAATGACACATATTTGATGAAACTCAAGAATTGAAACCATTAGTAATACGTGAGATCTTGTTTGTTATAATCAAAACAATATATACGTGAATAGTCATAGGTCAACAATTTCCCCCTTTTTGATTATGACAAACAATATGATTTGTAATTTGTAAAAAATGATGAAATATATATGTGAGTACATATTCCCCATTTCTTTTGCAATGTATTCTCCCTTTCTATCATAATATGGCAAGATAAAACAAATCAAATCTTAGAAAATATCTCTTCCCCCTTTTGACATAAGCAAAAAGTGTCAAGTAGCCTTAATACATACGGGAATAGTCATGGAATACCTATAATTGATATTCAGGGAGACTGGTGGAGGACATGATTTTTACCTAGAAGTTGTGGCTGTGAAATTTTTGGTCTTGGTTTAGAGCCAGGAAAATAGCTTTAGACCGTGTAACTATTCCTCCTTTTTTAATGAGATATATATATACAATTACCTGAATTATACCTACTTCTAATGTTATTGTGTCCAGACCCTTAATTACTTGGTGAATTATCAAATAACAAAAAAAAAAAACAATTAATAATTCTTTGTAGAAATATGGATTAAACAAAATCAAGGATATCCTTCAAAGTATAGGGACCAATATGTCTTCCAAATTGTAGTTAGCAATCAGAGAAGCTGGCATAACGTTGGGGGAACATTTCTTGTGAATGATGACTTTTGTACTTTTCATTATGTTTTATCTTTTAAATGAACAGTCAATTACTATGCCACCTTTTAAGTGGAAGCTCCATTAATGCATTTGATGCCTTTCATTTTTATAAAATTATATGAAAAGTGCCAAAGATTGCACAATGTATATCAAATGACATGCCAATGCAGTTATATATGAGGATTCTACAATTTTGTGAAATATGCACTTAATTGTGTTCAATAGATAAATCCCCGGTTCTTTTTAATTTCATATAAATACTTTAAATATTACATTTTCTATTAATTGGAGGTGAATACTTTGTGAGTTTACTTTTAGAAATTATAATTATTATTTAAATTGACACTCGATATTATTACTTTGATAAAAAAAAATTCCATGTTTTCGTGTTAGTATATTATATTTTGTCAATGAAATATGTTCGTGCATTGAACGGGTGTGAAACTAGTTTGAAATAATGTGACCTTTGTGACTTTAAAATTAATCTTGTAACCTTGAAAAATGATGATTGTGACTTTAAAAATGGTGTTTGGTAGGTTGTGATTTGAAAAATAGTGGTCGTGACTTGTAATCTTAAATAATTGTGACCTAGCGATGATCTTAGATATGTGACGTAAAAAATTTGTACTTTGTGACCTTGAGTTTTACAATATTGTGATCTTAATATTTATAATTAATAAAATATTGATAATTAATTAATTAAATTAATTAATCTTAATTATAACATGATTTTTGAAATTATTCAAGTTTCACCTTAATTTTGAAATTGATATTTATAATCACCTTATTTATTTTTTTTCTCTTTTTAAAATACACATTTTCAAAATTAAGAAATTTAAGCTTTTATTTCAAAAATCAGATCATAATTAATTATATATTTTATTTTTTATGGTCACAATTTTTTCTGGTCACAAGTCACAATTTTTTAGGTCACGTCACAAATTAGGTCATAAGTCTAAGGTCATAGTCACAAATTTTTGGGTCACAATTTATTTCTCAGTCACAAATTTCAAATTTCGTAGGTCACAATTTTTTTTCAGTCGCAAATCTCTAGTCAATTGGTCACAAATCACAAATTTCATTAGTCACAATTTTTTCTCAGATTAGGTTACACTCACAATTTTCATAAATCACTAGTTTTTTTGTCGCAAATAGTAAATTTTGTAAGTCACAATTTATAAAATTATTTGGTCATGACTCATTTTTTATCACAAATTATTGATTTAGTTGGTCACAATCTATTTTTCGGTCACAAACCACAAATTTTATGTATCACAAATTAATGTCACAATTATCAAATTATTAGGTTACAATAATTCAATTAAAAGTCACAAATTATCAAAATTTTTAAGTCACATACTATTTTCTAGTCACAAGTTACGTAACATTGGTCGCACATCATCATCAGCACCACCACACCTAATCTCACCACCAACCAACCCACTGCCACCTCAACCGCCACCACATAAACCACCGTACCCTACCCCGACTCCTCCACCATCACCATCATCACCATCACCACCACCAATCACCACCATTATCGTTACACAACCACTCACCGTCGTCTTCGTCGCTGCCACCAACGTGAGCACACCACCACCATAACATAATCACTCTCTGCGATACCCACAACCACCGCCCAAAGAGTCAACACTTTCATTTCTCAAACCAACACCACCATGTCCAACCGCCACCAAAACAAATTCCATCGAACAACCATTTAAACCACAAAAACCTCCTGCACCACATCACCATCAACACCAACCAACAAAAAAAAACCTAAAATCTGGATGGAAACACAGTGGCGAATGAGAGGCGGCATAATGCCGCTGATGAGAGGAGCTGGTGAGAATCATAGAAGGCTCGACAAGTAAAATCAATCATTCGAGCCAAATAATTTTTGAAGTGCATGTTTGTGGAGCTTTGGGTCAACTATGGGCTATTTGGAAGAATATTCAAGGCTTAAACAAGAGATCAAGCCAAGAAAAAAAAGCCTAGAATCAAATTAGGAGCAGAGACATGAAGATTAAATCAAGTTTTGGATTCAATTAAAGTTTTGACATAGAAAAATTTCGAATTTGAGGTTCACTATTTCGAAAAGAAATGTAGCCGTTCTTGTCTAGTTTCCAGATCATTTTGAATCACCTTAATCGGACATCAGGATCAAAAGTTATGGCCAAAATATTGAAGATGGTACTTTCGGTCGACCATTTTGATCAACCGAAAGTTGTTTCGGTTGACCGACTAGTCGATCAAAAGTTATGTACGGGATTTTTAAGTGTAATTTTTTAATTTTCGAATTTTCTTTCCTTTTGTACTATAAAATCAACTCTTCTCAAACCTTAAGATAGTCTTATGATGTATGAACATTGAAGTCTCCATGGTAAGTAAATAAGTGGTAAAAATTTCTCTTCAAATCTTGTTGCCTCTTTGAGGTATTATTCTTGACTTCATGTAGAATTTTATGATTCTTGTGTTGTTGGAAGAAACCTATGAACTTGTTTATTTCTCTCCATTGGGTTAAGAATTTTTCTTAGAATTTTGGTTAGATTAAACTTGGGTTTAGGTTTATTTTACCATTTCAACTTTATTGGGTCGATATTAAATTGTTGTGGAAATTTTTGGTCTAGATACCAAAGGAGTTCGCATCATTTGGTATCAGAACTTGACTCTAATTTGGTAAATCTATCATTTACATTCTTGTATTATTGTTGTTCTTCATATTCGAAAAAAAAATACAAGAACAAATTGGAAAATTTATATGCCCATATGTATTTCTTGATTCCTATATCTTGGGTATTATCATTGTTGAGATTGTTGGGAATTTTTCATAACCAAAACATTTGCATTTCCATGACTTCCAAAGTGTGCCTACCAAGTGTTTGATAAATTGCCCCAAAGGGAACTTCCATGTTAAAATTCATTTTTCTCAACACCAAACAGTTTCCTTATTGATTACTTGTCTTTTATTAATTCCCTCGTGAATTTGAACTCTTGAATCATTGTCACTTAAGTTCCAAGTTTCTCCTACTTTGTTTTAACAAGTAAATTCTACTTGCTATTTGTGCTCATCAATTTCTATATTTCTTCTTGGTTGTGGTTTCATGTTCCCTGGAGCTTGAGTGAAATACGAGTGGAAATATTGTTTGTGAGGACATTTTCACACTTGCACTTCATGTCCAAAATCTTCTGAATCGCCACATAAGGGATGGATTGCAACCCGAATTCTATGTTCAAAACTAGATGCTATGTTGGTGATAAGGTGTGTAGTGTGGTTATTGATAGAGGACACAACTCTAATTTAGTTAGTAACACCTTGGTTGGGAAATTGAGATTGAATCTAATTCCACACTCTAGACCTTATAATATTACATGGATGAAGGAATGTGGGGATTTTAGTGTGACCAAGCAAGCTCTAGTGACTATCACTCATGGAAAATACAGTGAAGAAGTTTGGTTTGATGTAGTACCTCTAAAATCTTGTCATATATTGTTGGGTAAACCATGGAGACATGAGAGGATGGCAACTTATGATAAGAGTATGCACATTTATCGATTTTTTAAGGACGAGAGATCATTCACACTAAATGGTTTAATACTAGAGCAAGCACTACGAGATGCAAAAAAGGTGGAGAAGGATAGTGTTGATAGGAGGGAAAATAGAAGAAGAGTGGAGAACAAATTTAGGGATGTTTTGGAAAATGATGATGATGATGGTGGGGGTATTGATCAAACTGGGGCATGGGAAGGAATAGAGGAGATTGGCATGCTAGGGGATTTGATCGAGGTCATCTAAGGAAGCATCGGGGTAGGGATGGAATGGATGAAAATACTGATAGTGTAAAAATAAAGAGTTCATCATTCCATGGGAAGAGTGATCCCATGTGGGACTTTAAGGAACAAATGAAAATTTTTGAAGAAAAGTTCATTGCATGGGATTGCAAATATAATGTCGGAGTGCAAAAGGGGAGTGATAGTGAGGTCGAAGTTAAATTGCAAGATGAGCCCCGGGGCAAGAAAATTGAGAAGAAGGAGAGAGACTTGAAGATTGAAGTAGTTGAACAAATTCCAATTTTTCATGTGGAAGATAAAAAATTTGGGAAGTGAAGAAGGGCATGAATTGGGGGAGGAAATTATTGGTGAGATTGTGTATAAGCTTAAAAATGTGGGAGAGTTGATTAAGCTTGATAATGTGGAGGAGGTGGTTGAGGATAAAATTTTTGAAGTGGTGAGTGAGCAAGAGAGTAAGAAGGTAGGAGGTGAAGAGAAGAGCCTCGACGTTGTAGATGATGAGGTGGTGATGATTAATCATTAGTACAAGGATCCATACCTTGTACTTGAAAGAACTAATGATCCCCACCCCCATTTTATTTAAAACTTTCTTGTAAGTTGGACACGATTGGGGGGGGGGGGGGGGGCTTGATCTACATCACTTGTACCCAATGAATTGTTTGATTCAAGCCATCTACATAATCAACTTGAAGGGGTCATATTGGTTTATCATGAGGTGTAGAAGTAAGGACTTTCCTTTTGATCCAGGATGTGCAATGAAGCATCATGACCAAACCTATGATTTGGGACGAATCATCCTGAAGAAGGAGAGTACGATGAGAATCATAGGAAGCTCAACAAGGAAAATCAATCATTCGAGCCAAACAATTTTTAAAGTGCATGTTTGTGGAGCTCTAGGTCAAGTATGGGCCATTTAGAAGAAGAATCAAGGCTTAAACAAGATATCAAACCAAGAAAAGAAGCCTAGAATCAAATTGGGAGTAAAAACATGAAGATTGAATCAAGTTCGAGATTCAATTGAAGTTTTGACATAGATAAAGTCCGAATTTAAGATTCACTATTTCGGATAGAAATGTAGCCCTTCTTGTCTAGGTTCCAGATCATTTTGAATCACCTCAATCGGACATCAAAATTAAAACTTATGGCCAAAATTCTGAAGGTGGCATTATCAGTCACTTTCGGTCGACCAATAACTTTTAGTCGACCATTTTGATCAACCAAAAGTTGTTTCGATCGATCGAAAGTCACGTGAGGGATTTTTAAGTGTAATTTCCAAATTTTCTTTATTTTCTTTCCTTTTTTACTATAAATACCAACTCTTCTCAAACCCTAAGATAGTTTTATGATGTATGAACATTGAAGTATCCATAGTGAGCAAGTTAGAGGTAAGAATTCCTCGTCAAATCTTGTTGCCTCTTTGAGGTATTATTCTCAACTTCATGTAGAATTTTATAATTCTTGTGTTGTTGGAAGAAACCTATGAACTTGCTTATTTCTCTCCATTCGGTTAAGGAATTTTCCTTGGAATTTTGGTTAGATTAAACTTGGGTTTATGTTTATTTTACCATTTTAGCTTTCTTGGGTTGGTATTAAACTGTCGTGAGAGTTTTTGATCCGGACGTCAAAGGGGTTCGCATCAGGAGCTATGGCACTCTGAAGCGCGGCTCTCACAGCCGCTAAAGAGTGGCATCTAACTGCAACGATGACGATGCGGTGGTTAAGAGCGGCGACGCTCACATCTACTTAAAAGAGATCGAGCGCATCGTCGGTGATTCTAAATAACATTGGGGAGAAAGTAGAGAGAAAATGTAGTTGACTTCCAAGACGGTGGTTGGCCGGTGATTGACGACATGTCTTGAGGTTGGGGGAGAAGTTGAGATCGGTAAAGAGAAAAGTGGGAGGAGAAATCAGAACGAGGGTTTTGATTAATATTGGAGGAAAATATTATTATTTTAATATTTAGAACATGACCTGATTTTTGAACAAATAAGGTCCAAACTTGATTTTTGAAATGATAAATTGAAAACAATGGGTGGGTGTAATTTTCACTCAAGAAATTATACAGAAATTAGACTTTTTAGGCTGGGTTGCGGCCCAATAAAACTGAGCCATAATTTTTCATCTCGAATTCAGCACAAGCGATCGTTCGGCTGGCTATGTGGTGCATCTGTCCCTGGTAGCACCCAAACCCTGACCAACTTAAGGCATAATCTGCAATTATACCCTCCACCAATCATCAGAGCAAGGAAGGTGAGGGCACCTAAGATTGAGCTTCAATCTTTTTTTTTTTAAAGTTAACTCTTTGAAACAAACAAAATTAAAAGACTACGTTTGATTAGAAGAACTTTCTAGGAAAATGTCTCATAAAAAAAAAAATATTTACCTTTTTGTATTTGATTATAACAATTACCTTCAAAATTTTTTTTTAGGTACAATGATTCAAAGTATAAACTAAGCTATTTCTTAGAAAATATATTCCAACAATTTTGCTAAGAAATTTTTTTCCAACTAACATGGAAAATCTTTTCTTTTCCAATTTGTGAATCAAACATTTCATTTAAATTTCATGTGTTAAATAAAAATTAATAAATATAAATATAATAAATATAATATTATATCATATCATGTACAATATAAAAATTATTATAGTCATATATAAAATTAAAATTAATATAATATTAGATAAAAAAAACTCAAGCAACACATAATCACAACCTGTCCGTCCAACCCCTACCCCGACCCTGACCCCAATCCCACCCCACCCCACCCCACACCACCCATGCCCAAAAAAGTCACAACTGGTCATAAAAAGTCACAAACAAAATTAGTAGCAAATTTCGCCACACCACACCACACCCCGCTCCACCACCACCACACCAACCCCTCTGCGCAAAGTCACAGTTAGTCACACGAAGTCACAATTACAAATTTAATTGCAAATTTCATCACACTCCATTGCAAAGTTACAGTTGATCACACAAATTCACAATCGGGTTACAATTACAAATTTAGGTTTAAAATTCACTCTCACACCACTCGTAAAGTCACAGTTGGTTACACAAAGTTACAGTTTAATTACACAATGTCACAGTTAGATCACACTAGGTCACAATTCAATCACAAAAGGTTACAGT
Organism: Ligustrum vulgare; assembly: GCA_963555705.1. Taxonomy (NCBI): domain Eukaryota; kingdom Viridiplantae; phylum Streptophyta; class Magnoliopsida; order Lamiales; family Oleaceae; genus Ligustrum; species Ligustrum vulgare. The sequence continues at coordinate 13,884,032 of OY743186.1, read as the reverse complement.
TCGGTCTCACAATGTTACAGTTCGCTCACAAAAAGTCACGGCTCGATCACATATAATCATCTTTGACACAAGTGTATGTCACATCACGTCCTTGTCCCATGATCACACAAAGGCACAGTTGATCAAAATCTCTAATATAATTGATCACATATTATTTATTTATTAATCACAACTTACTGCACACTATAAAAAAGAAAGGGAAAAAATTTGTCACATGGCCGTCGTGCACTGCGCTGCTGCTATGCGCAGCAGAAGCCATGCAAAGTAGCAAGCCGCTACCACCTCTGCCCATGGAGGGTGTTTTGTAGGATATAATTACCATAAATGGTGTTCAACTGCCAGACATCCATGTGAAGAGGCCTAAAAAGAACAGAAAATAGGTAGTAACTGAAAAATGTGAGGTTGAAAAAGAAGCCACGTTAATATCAAAATCTCAAAATAAGGCTAAAAAAATAAAAATCTCCAACTCATGTTAGAGCTTATGTGTCACCAATTTTATTTCCTCAACATTTGAAGAAGCAAGAAAGACAAGCGATTTGGCAAGTTTCTTGAAAATTTCAAGAAATGATACATTAATATACCATTTGTAGAGGCTAATGCACTTTACCTCAAGTTCATGAAAGATATGATATCTAAAATGAGGGAAATTGATGAATTTGAGATTGTATCCTTGACACAAGATTTAAAAAAAAATAAAAAAAATTACCACTAAAACACAAAGACCTAATGAGTTTCTCTATCACTTGCACTTTGGTAACTTAAATTTTGATAGAGTTTTGTGTGATCTAAGAGCAAGTGTTAATTAAATGTCTCTTTTTGTCTACAAAAAACTTGAACTGTGAGAACCAAAACCCACTACCATCACATTGCAATTGGCTGACAAAATGAATAAAATATCCAATGGAATCATAGAAGATGTTTTGGTAAAAGTGGACGAATTTATCTTTTCAACGGTCTTTGTTATTTGGATATTGAAGAGGACAGCAGAATGCCACTTATACTTAGTCAACCCATTCCTCTCCACAACATGAGATTTGATTGATGTAGAAAAATCAGAGGTGTGCTTAAGAATGTAGAATGAACAAGTGACTTTCAGCATTATTCAACAAATGAATCGAGACTATCAACTGTATAGTTGCTTCAAGTTGGAAGAAGTGATACAAAATATTAGTAAAGTTCTGAAGCGTGAGGTAAAGTTAGAGGAATGTCAACTTAGTCATCAAGGATACGTAAAAATGTGAAAGAATGGAGACTGCAAAGTGGAAAACATCAACAACCTATTTTAGGACACCATAATGAAGTTGCAAAAAGTCGAGTAAGAGACTCTAAATTAAGAACTAAATTGCGGTAACTCGAGTTCTAACTTAATCTTTTTCTTTGAATTTTGATTGCATATAGTTTACATTAGGGCTTGTGATAAGTGTATTTTATACACTTATTTCTATCCTAAAAGTATGAATTTATATGTTTGTTTTAGAATATTTGCTATTTATTTTGTGTTATTTGTTTATATTTCAGAAATAATTCCAAAGTCGAGAAAACAATGGAATTGGAGAGAAAACAAGCAAATTGGATGATAAAAGAACCAAAGTATGCAAATCAAGAATGGATGAAGTAGATCAAGGGCTAAATTAAAAGAAAAGTCAAAGAAAGAACCAAATTGGTAGATTTCAGAAGTTCAAGGACCAAATTGCAAATACTCAATAGTTGATTCGGATCAAGATAAGATACTTGAGGACTTTTAGGAGTCAATTGGATGCAATTAGAAGGCAAAAAGGAATGAAATATGGTAAGAATATTACCATAAATTCATTTCAATCAAACAAGGTCTTTGAGCAGATTTTTAGTCAGAATTTGAAACCTAATTTCGGGGCAATAAAAGTTCGAATTGGGAAAATCTTATTTCAGGAAGAACTGTAGCCCTTTACGTTATATTTCTAATGGACTTTGAAGAATCTCAATTGGATAATAGAATAGAAAGATATGATTAAAATACTAAATGCTGTGCAATAAAAGGATGATGACCAAATTGCTGAAATTTAAAGAAGAAAACTGTTGCTGCCGGTATAACCGTGCGGCCGCACGGTTGAAAAAGCGTACGGTCGCACGGCCAAAAAAATCAGCTACTGAAGGTTGGTTTTTCGAGGCTGCGATCGCGTACTTTTGAACCCTGCGGTCGCACGGTAGTCCCGACTGGGCCTCAGCTGGGCTTTTTACGCGGAATTCAGCAGTTTTCTCCTCAATTAACCTAATTTTCGGGGAAATCTATAAATACCAGACTTAAGGCACGAGATTAGGGGTTCCCAACTTGCTAAGTTCATGCCAAAACGCTGTCGAAGTGTCGAGGGATCCAAACCACCCCAAGATCAAGATTGAAGATACAATTGCAAGGAGATGAATTGGGTGACATCTTTTCATATCTCTTGTTATTTATTTTCTATTATGTTTCTAGGCTAGGTTAATTGTGTTGGAATTGTGATGAAGTTTTGATTTCTTGATTCCATATTTTAATCTATTATTTAATTTACGCAATTCATGATTTTGAGCAATTGATTTATACTTTTTTTTATCATGCAATTACTTGATCACTAGTTGTATGATTTTAGATTGTGATTTCTTAAGTTCGAAAGATTGAGATTTCATTAGACTTGTGTCATTGTCACAAAGTCCGATAGGGGATAGAAATATACCCCTATGCTTTGTGTTATCTGCTATAGTATTCACAAAACTTGTAATGCTTTTCTATACATTTAGATTCTTCATAGAAATATAGTCGGATTGTGTATAGAAATAGGTGTTGATTCTTGTCCGAAAGGGAGTCTTGACAATATTAGGAATATGGATTTTCAAAACCCGTGCATTGTATTTAAATAATTGGTTAAGATATGGATGATAGAGTCAAAATGGATTCATAATTCTAACGCATTTATTTTCATTCGTTTAAAATCAAATTTGTCAATTTTTTTAGTTTAATCTTTATTTTAATTTTCAAAATCAAAATTCTCAAAATCAAACAAATTTCTTGTTCCGGTTAAGGTAGAGATCTAAAAATACGATTTAAAACAATCTCTGTGGGAACGATATTCGGACTTAAAATCCACTTTATTACTTGCGCGATCCGTGCATTTGCGGATCGTTATCAAGTTTTTGGCGCCGTTGCCGGGGATTGTAGTTTAAATTTATTTTTAGATTACTTTCACTAATTCGGACTTTTTACTTTTTTTTTTTTTGTAGTATTTTATTTTATTTTATTTTGTTTTGTTTTTATTTTGTCACTTTGGATTATCCACCACAATTTTAAGTCTTCCTATGTTTGGTTTTTTTTCGAGGTATATTTGAATCTACCATTGGCTTGCAATGAACGATTTCAACATGGACTATGAAGACATGTTTGGAGAATATCCAGGTTGTGAATTTTGCTCCAAAATATATTGTAATGGACAGTGCTTGGATGCGAGCAATATTTGGGTCACACCAAAACTCTTAGTGTTTAAAGAATACTTGAAATGCCGACAACAAGCAATTGACATGTCGGATGCAAGTCACATGCTCTTTGATGAGTGTGTACCGAATGATTGGGACGAGGACATCGCTCTAGTGAGAGATGGTCCTCCACTGTGGAGTGAAAGGGTAATTTCAAAATACTATCAGAAGCTAGCCAAGATAGATGAAGGTGATATGGTGCTAGGAGACTCCATGTATTGGAGTGAATTTAAAAGGTGGGGATATAATCCACTCGAGAAAGTTCATAAGAAAAACTCGCCAATGCCTGTGGAGTTTGACGAGAAACCCGCCATTGAATCCAAAGATGAGTCAACTATTGAAGAAACACTTGAAGATGATGAAAAATCAATCACAGTAGAGCTAAATAGAGATTTGGACATCAATGAGAAAGAAATCAACTTACATGGTTTTGACCTTGTTGATTGCCAAGTAATTGAGTTTGTAATTAAACTTGATGAGGAGGTGGAAGTCTTCATAGTTGAATTTGAATTGGATGAGGACATGTTCTATAATATGGAGAGGGGCAGTTTCGAGTCTTGGAGATCAAATGAGGAGTGGAACAAATCCAAAAGAAAGAAGATGGGAAAGGCATCCAAAGCTTTCTTTAGGTGCCCTTGAATTAATTTCCATAAAGTCTAGCTCTAGACTATAAATGAAGCGCTTATTGGAAGGCAACCCAATTTCTCAAACTCTTTTCTTTATTTATTTTGTTTATTGCTTTTATTACTTTCTAGTTGTTTAGATGCTTGACCTTGCATTTTAGGATCACTAGTATGTTTAGAATGCATGCATTGAGTTGTTATGTGTTTTAAGTAATTCTAGTATTCCATTTTGCATGTTTTAACATTTTTAGCTTTAATTGCATTTTAATTTTTTTGTTGTTTATCATCACAATCTTCTACTTGATCACTTAGCTTATGACATGAACATATTGTTTAGAAGTTGGTTGATTGCATTTGAAAGCATTCAGGGGTTGAAAACGGGGTTCAAAATTCAAATTTTGAAAAATTTCAAGTCACTGCCTTTAACACCGTGCGGTCGCACGGTGTGATAACCGTGCAGTCGCATGGTTATTAAATGGACAGAACCGGCAGTTTGTATGTATTATGCCAAAACTTTCATTTTAACCACTTCAAACCCGTTTTCTCCTCCCCAAATCGCCCAACATTGAATCCCCAACTGCCCCCCTAAGTTTGCACATCATTATAATTCAAAATCATACCTTGCATTACATCAAAATCATCCAAAGGTAAGAAGTTTTCACCAATTTCCAAGATTATGCATAATTTTTGTGTTCTTAAAATTCTTTGTGAAAATTGAATATTGTGAATTGATGGTGATGGGTTTAGGCTAGAACTTGGAGTATTGAATTTTGTTTTTTAGGTGAAAATTTTTGGCTTAACTCAAATCTCCAATTTTATGAATTTCTTGATTTCTTAATATGCATGCAAGGTGTTTGATTAAATGTTTCAATGAGGTTTTTGTTGAGTTTTGGAAAATCTTTTTGGATGATCACCCTCACTACATGTTAAACATCATTTGTACATCATCCATTCATTTTTTACACATATTTAAGGTATAGAACTCAACATGAACATTTTTGCACTACAAAGCACTTCATTGCAAGGCCATTGCAAGGTATCACAGCGCCACTACACATTTTTCAGCTTCACTGCACCTACTTTGTCACATCTTTTCATGACTCAAATGAACGTCAAACTTGCTGAATTTTTGATATGTTGTAGACCGAGTTATATACTTTCATATGCCCAGGACATGTCTCGGGAAATTTTCACTTTTCCGAGGCGATGTCAAGGGTTGAAAATCAGTGGTCGACCACTTTTCAAAAATTTCAATTTTTATTTTCTAAGTCCTAGTTTGGGTGTGTTGTGTTGATTTTCTTTAGTTCCTATGTGATGATTATACTTCTAATGACCATTAATGTTTATTTGCAAGGAACATATCATCATGGGGCAATTCACGCCAAACATGGAAAATGAAGTAAGGGATCATTTCATCCAACAAAACATTCAAGTCAAAGCTTAAAAAATGGGAACACCAACTCTCCAAACCTGGGAAGTACATTAACCCTCTTTATTATTTTTTTTGTTTATTTTCTTTATTTATTTTGAATACATTGAGGACAATGTATGATTCTAGTTTGGGGGTGGGAATCTCATTCATGTGCTTTCATCTACACATTATTCGATTTTGGGTAGAAAATTCATAAAAAATTGAAAAATTGAAAAAAAATCATAAAAAGTGAAAATTTTGAAAAATTTGGTTGATTTATTTATTGCTTATGATATGATATGAATTGACTTTTGTGCTTTAGTTAGAAAATTGGGCAACATGCGAACTAAATCTTTCTTAACATTCATCCATGTGAGACTTTAATCAGACTTGAGCACATAGCCATTTCAAATAAAAACTTGTGTAGGGAGATGCTTGATACTTGTGGGGTAAACTTGTGCACTTTGAACATAGAATTGATTGAAAAATCCTAAACCTTAAGTAATTAGATCCCGACCTGAAATGTAGAACCAAACTGCTCAAGAAGCAGTTTGGGGGTGGGAAGGTTAGTATGAGTATGCATTGATGGATTTAAGATTTGGAGTTTTTAATTGTACATATTTAGTGTAAGGGATTTCGATCAACGGGTATAAACCATAATAACCAGCATAAAAACAGAAAAATGCTGAAGGTCTTATTCTACTCTTCAAATGCCTTTTTGACTCGAGCAAGTAAGTCTGAGGGATTCTCTGAATCTGGTACCCTAAACTCAACTGAGTTGGGAGCTGCCGACCTAAAGCTCGCTACAGGGGTCAACTAGAAAGTAAGTACAGAGAGTGGACTTACACATAAGACGTTAAAACATCTTTAACTTTTCTGTTTAAGCTTTTATGACTCGGGTAATTAAGTCTGAGGGGTTCTCTGAACCTGGTACCCTAAGCTCAACTGAGTTGGGAGCTGCCGACCTAAAGCTCGCTACAGGGGTCATATAGAAAGCAAGTATGAAAAGTATTGCACAAAGATGATAAAATACAAGGACATTAAAAGAAAAAGTTGTCCATATGAAGAAAAAAAGGAATAAAATGGTATAAGCTTTGTTAATTGAAATTCCTAACACTTTGTTAATTATTCTTGGTCTGTCGTGCATACTTGTCTACTCCTAACTGCTTGTGGGGAAAAATGCAATGTATACATGTTTAGAAACCACATCATTAGGAAAGATCTCGGGATATGAGAGAAAAACAATAAGGTTGTGATCATTCATGAGAGGGTAAGTAAAATCAAAAGAAAATCATTGTTGACCACACGGGATTCGGGCTTACTCTTGCATAAAAAGTCACACATTGTCAAGTTTATTTTTGCATAAATTTGCAGTTTATTTTGAAATAAAATGAAAAACCTATCTTTTCCTAGTTATAGGATCTTTGTAGAAATGTACACTCTGTGAGGTAGTTTTCCTAAAATATATGAGGTTGAAAGTCTTCATGGTGTGAATTCGTTGATAATATATAAACCTTATTTTCTATCATTATTATTGATTATGCACTTTTAAAGAGAAAGCTCAAGTCTAGCAATTATGAAAATGGAGGTTGTCATGATGTCTACCATTTGAAAATGAAATTGGTCATGCTACTCTTCAAGCCATACCGGAGTACACCTTTTTTATGTTTTTATTATTTTGTGTATTTTTTATTTTTTATTTTTTTGCATGTTGAGGACAATGTGATTCTTAGGTTTGAGGGTGTGCGCAAAAACTCAAGGAACTTTTTTATTTTTGCTTTTATTGGTAGTTATATGGTTAATACGTGGAGTTAGAAAATACAAAAAATCTTGTGAAACTTTCATGCTGGTTTTGCTTAGGTTAAATAGTATTGATGACTCATGATATGACTTATTTGAAACTATATGATTCATGAACTTGTAGACATGGATGCTATATTTGTAGTGATTTTATTCATAATGGGTTTTTAATTGACCACTTGAATAGATATGTGGTACATGAATAGAAAGAATATGTTGCTAGTTTGAAATTAAGGTTAAAGACTTAACTAAAAAAATACTAATTTATCACTTGACCAACTAGATATATATTTTAGGACAGGAGAATTGGTGGTACTAATTATTTGAAGATGAGTTGATTTCATGTGTCCAAATTATGTGTGGAGTTATCTTGTTTGCCAGGTGGAAGCAAAGTTTGATCAAATGCTAGTGATCTAATCTTCATTATTTAATTTTTGCATAAAGTAGAAACTTTCATGCATCTTACACCTCTCCTTGTAACCTTTTGACTTGAATGATTAAGCTTGTAGGGGTATTTCAAAACTTGGTGTCCTATGATCATCTGACTTGAGAGTCACCGACATAAAACTCACTATAGGGGTTATTTAGAAAACTTAAGAGAGAGGTAATTCACATATATTTATTTCTCGCAAAAGAAAAAAAAAAGAAAAAAATAAAATAAAAAAGAGAATCATTAAGAATTTGCATGTATCTTATACCTTTCTTCGTAACCTAGTTGACTGGAGTTATTAAGCTTTCAAGAGGTTTGGTACCCTATAACATCTGATTTGGGGCGTGATTGACCTAAAACTCAAAACAATGGTCATCTAGAAAGTTTAAGGGGGGAGGTAATGCATATAAGATATATAAAAAAAACAGAAATGAAAAAAACATTACAATTGTATGATTAGTTGATAGATTGCACGAAGTGAGAGTTTAGGTAATTAGTGGGTTTGAATTCTTTAGAGGATATTTGAAGATTGGAGCACTCAAATATAGGATAATCATCACAAACTAGGTAATTGCCATCATTAGTTAGACCTACCCAAACTTGAGCAGGAAAAATATAGACGATTTAAGAAACAACCTTAGAAGTTGTACCTCAGGCTAGAAAGAAAATAACAAATTTAGGGTAAAGTACATTTCACGAGAAGAAAAGCTAAAGCTGGCCTCTAAGAGTCGGGCAATCACCTATTAAGTGCACTCTAATTATTAGGTTGACTAAACACACACACGCACACGACATACTATTTAACATGTATGATTTCTTCAAGTGTCTCAGTTCACTATTTGTAGTATATTTGAATGATTGTAAATACTGTCTTATTCAAGGATGAACAAGTACTTATCTTGACCATCAAAAGTGAATAAATCTGATTTCTTTTTAAGTTTTCTTTTACTTATTTTGTTGTATGTCACGGTCCATTATGAGTATTTTCTTTATTTTTTCAGTTTCTTATAGTTTTTTTTTTTTTCAGGCTTACTTTGGACGAGGTCATAATATGAGTTGCAAGATATCTAGAGTTTGAGTTGGAGATTTAACTTGGTGCAAGAAGTTGTTCTCCTTCTCAATTCAATTCCAAAACATGGTGAGGTATTCATTTCTAATGACTTCTTGTATTTTTTTTTTATATCATGTGTAACTAATTTAATTGTTGGGAGGAGAGATGCAATCTAATTTGATTATTTCAATTTCAATTAACAAGTTTTGTGCTTTAATATATGTATTGAATTTATACCTGATCTTAATGAGTGAATTACCAAATTGATTTGTGTGGTGTAACGAGTTGAGTGGTAGAGTTGACCCGGCTAGACACTTGAAGCCCACTACTCGGCTCGTCCCTTAAGGCTTGGACATTAAGTTCATGGTTTGTAGGCCGAGCCAAGCTTCGTCTACGAGCCTTCAATTTTTCTTCAAAAAAATTGTTTTTTGTAAAAAAAGATTTACGAGTCCATGAGCCGTTCGTGAAAAATGAGCCGAGCCTACAAGCGGCTTGTTTTCGATTCTCTTGTTTGGCTCGTGTCCAAGCTCATGGACTGGATGAGCCGAGCCTACAAGCGGCTCAGCCTGTTTGCCACCTTTATCGATATGTGTGTTACATATTTATACAACGTAATAAAATTTGACAATTTAACAAAAGGGTAGAGATACATGGTTGTGGTTGTTGTGCTCATTAAATGGATTCCTGTAATTGTATACATTAAAATCGAGAGGATAAAATTAGATATAATTGTAAAATCGATCAAATACTACTTTAGGAAGTAAACTTGGGATGAGAGATTAAATATGATCCTGGGTTCTAACACTTTCGCTTTTTAAGAGAAATCTAATTCTTGATCATTTAAATTTATTTGCAAATTGTTTCTTTAATTGTTCATTTTAATTTATAGTAGAGTAATCAAAAACAAAATCTCATTTTATTTTTATTAGCTTAGGGAATTGATAGTTTGAATAAAATAGTCTTCGTGAGATTGACAATACGGACTCTTCAAGTTCACTTTACTACTTATTTGTGGTATAGTCGCATTTGCAATATTTTTCACAATAGTAACAACGTTGACAATTTAGTAGAATCTGAAAATGAACTTTTTTTAATCTGATTTAGCATTATGAGTAACTATCATTTTAGGCTTTCATAGGAGATGGTCACCGTGGAATTTATATATACAAGATTGACGATTTTTTTTAATGCAGATTTAACAGATGAAATGGAAGATGAAGGAAACCCTAAGTCGCTTTACCAAGAAAGTCTGAAATCGTAAATCGAAGAAATCAATTTCGCTATGTTTTGTGTTTAAAAGAATGGGCCTAGGTTACCACGAGAGGCCCAATAGTCCAGGTCTATTAAGGGAAAAAAACGCATATACCCACTATAGAAAAAACATTTCAAATAATACTATTGCATGACATAAATTTTATAATTACTACATTATAGGTGAAAAAATACCAAAAGTACTGTTCTAAATTTTCCTTTAATCATTTTTGTAACTGAGAATTCAACATCCTTACATTACGGCCCACATTAATTGTAATTACAAAAATGGTGCACACTCAAATTGTGATATTAGGCAAGAATAATAAGAGTGGTATAATTCCAGCTCCGCTATCATCTTTAGAATTATAAATCAGCCAACATCGTTCTCTGCTTTGAAAATATGCAGTCCTTTATGAAGCTAGAAGATGAGCATTATGATACGGAGAGTACATGAAGAATTTCTACATCAGTTATACCGCTCAGAATGCTTTTAGATTCATCAAAGTTGCAGAATTATTTGATAATTCATCAAAGCTGCTTTGTGATAGAGATTTGAGGATGAGCACATTTATATCACTTGCTGATATGTCAATAGCAGTATCAGAGGGGATAGATAGATCAAAATTTGGATGGAGTTTAAAGAGCTATATATATATATATAGACAAACCTAGACATCTTACAGAATCATAAAGAAATTATGCAGGGTTTTGGATTGCAACAAAATGTCAGTCGAAGCTCGTAAACATGCCGAACAGAACAAAAGTTGCCTTTGTATGCGATGGTGCAGGTTTTGTTCATAAAGAAGTTACAACTTTGGGAGACCATTACGAAGGAAGTCTAAAGTTCTGATGACAGGCTCTTGAAGCTTGAGAAAGAGGAAGAAGGAGGAGTATGAGAAGGAGGAAGGAGAAGGATGGGGGGGTGGGAGAGGGGAAGAAGTTGCAACATAACAATACATAAAATGAACTAGAATGTTATATTTCCATTATCCAACTTTCAAATTCAACATTTAAGTGACTGATTCAGCAAGGAAAAGTTGAATTGAAATATCCTGTAGGCAACAAGATTACATAAACATGTATTTGCTTGAGAAAAAAATATTCTTCCTTTAAGTGTTCTATGTAAACATGCAATTAGTAGATAATGTCGTCCTCGAATCAATTGTTATATCCATTTTTTTGGACCAAATATCTCTTTTTAACGTCTAAAGTTGTTGTTACGTGATAGAGAAAAAATAAATATATACAATAATCACATTTGTGTAGCATTATATTGCACTACTAATGAATTCATATTTTCTAGTAGATTAGAGATGACGAAATGCTACATAAAAGAAAATACATAATGTCCTGGAGATGAGAAAATGTTAGAAAAATGAAAATAATAAGGCTACTACTAGATTATGTAAATAGAAGATCAATAATTAAAAAGTATAATTGGGAACTGAAATTGATACATATTGTTAATCTGACATCAGACAGTACATAGAAACTAATTCGACCAGCTAACCGTTTCTAAAACCAACCAACAAAAATCAAATTTATGTAATATCATAGAATCTAAATAAGCAAACGAACTTCATAGGAAAGTTTACCGATATAATGGGCGGCATCACTAGCATCAAGTGCTCTAATAAAGCAGGGCATTGTGATTTTGCCTGAATCCATGGATGCAAGACAATTTGGAGTATGTTATGCAATATGTGTTTTAGAAATTTTTACTGGCATCGTCAATTTGAATCTTGTAATGCATACCTGAAAAGCGTAAATCCAATTTTGAGTGCAAGTGATGGTTAATATACCTCTTTGGTTTTGTATATGCGATAAAAAAAATTATTTAGCCAAAATGAAAATCAAGGATTGGATTTGTGGAATAATGCTATGGATTATAGGGTTGGTTGAGACCTGTAAAAGATGAATCCGTAATAGGGTTTTGGGATTTTTTAGTATCATTCTCGCAGGAGGCCATTTTTTTTTTTTTTTTGGTTTTTTTTTTTTATAAGGTAGAGCCGTTCACAGTTTATCCTCGTACGGGCCAGGAGCTAACATTAAAATGAAATAGTACAGGAAAGGAAGGGAGCATAAACCTGACCTCCAAGAATGTGCAAATGTAGCAAATGGAAAAGCGGAACTGAAAGCAACAAATGGGGGAAACAACAATCCCCAGACAGCTAAAGTAAAGTAAAAAAGACAACACTATGGTCCTCTGAAGCTAGGTAGTCCATATTTGTTAATCTGCACAAGTCCCCTGATGCGTCGAGGTAATTCATGTGAACTAAACTCCTGATAGCAGCGCTGATCCCAACCCTCAGAAGCAAGTGAGTCAGGAACTTGGTTACCCTCTCTGTAGATGTGGGAGATAGTGTCAATGTCTAAGCGAATGGTGTCTCTGATCTGTCTGAGAAGGCTCTGGATCATCCAAGGTCCTCCACCCCTAGTGATACAATGAATGGCCACTGCAGAGTCAACCTCAACCCAAATAACAGTGATACCCAATCGACGAGCAAGAAGAACACCATCAAGAATAGCCCGCAGCTAGGCCTCCAAAATAAGGCAACTCCCATAGAATGCTGAGAATGCCCTGATACAATGTCCACCATGGTCCCTGATGATACCCCCTCCACTAGCAGCACCGTCCTTGACACATCCATCAGTGTTGAGCTTGAAGGCTCCCACTGATGGGGTGCGCCAAAGGACCATAATAGGAGGTGAGGGGATGTGGGGAGCAACAGAAATACCAAAAAGGGGAGCAATAGTCACATCCCCGCGCCAATGCTGTGCTCTAAGGAGTCGGCCAGTATGTAAGAATGAAAGCATCCGGTATACTCTCCAAATAATCCTCCTCTGGTCCATCCGAATACCCTTGTGTTTCGAATCATTCCTCTCAGTCCAAAGGAACCAAAATATGGCAAGAGGAACAATGGTGCGAATATGGCCCAATCGAATAAAGCGTCCAGAATACCTCCATCACTGGAACCTCTTCCTGACATCCTCACCCAAAATCATGGGAACCTGGAAAATATCTCCGAAGTGCCGCCAAACCTGATCAGAAATAATGCTTCCTGTGAAAATATGAGTAATAGTCTCTACCTGTGAACAACACTGACATCGAGATGCTAAGTAGCATCCAATACCCCGCTGAATAACAATGTCAACAGGTATGAGACCCTGCCACAGTCTCCAGGTGAAGAATGAGACCGTAACAGGTAAGATAGTACTCCACATCAGACGATAAGAATCATGGTCTGATGAGCCGTCCGAACAAAATGCCAAGCTGACTTGGTAGCAAATCTACCATCAGAAGTATCCCTCCAAACAATCCGATCCAGAACGTCAACACATAAAGGAATTGCCCCTATCTGTGCAGCCATAATAGGTGGAAGAACCTGAATAAGTCGATCAATATCCTATCCATTGTCATCATCAAAAAATTCCTACACAGTCACCGTTGAGTGATGTCTGTCTGGGAACAGTGCTACCAAGATAGTATCCCCCATCCAACAATCATGCCAGAAAAATATCTGTCCAGCGCTAAGATGCCACGCAATGTGTGGTTCAGTAAGTGATCCAACCCTCTTCAACCTCTTCCAAGCAGGAGAAGCCGAGTTCGGAATAACAACAAGTGTAGGGTGAGCCCCCATGCAATATTTGCCCAGCATGAACTGAGCCCAAAAGGATTTCTGCGATCTAAAAAGCCACCATAGCTTCATCGAGAAAGTATCAACCATATCCTGTAGGCGTCTTAAACGAAGACCTCCCTCATCAGTAGGAAGGCATAAATCCTTCCATCTCCTCCAATGTAAGCGATGAGCACCCTCCTTAGAATCCCAAAGGAAGCGTGCAAAGATGCTCTCTAGCTTCTTCAGTACTGCCTTAGGAGGCTGCAAGATCTGAAGAAGGTGAAGTGGGAGAGAGCTGAGGACTGATCTAAGCAAAGTAATACGTCCTCCCGGGGAAAGCAGCCGAGATGCCCAACCAGAAATCCTGCTCCTGACCTTCTGGATGAGCTCATCGTAAAGGAACATCCGCTTGGCTCCCTTGTATAAGGAAACCCCCAGATAAGTGAAAGGCTGCTGCTGATGTCCGAACCCTGTCAAATGCTCAAGTCGTCTGATCTGACTGACGGAGGCCCGTCTAGGAAGGATGAGCCTGCTCTTGTCTCTATTCACCAACTTTCCAGAAACCCCCTCGTAGTGCTCCAAGCACTCAAGTACTCTCCGAACTGACCGTTGGCAAAGATGATCATGTCATCAGCAAAGGATAAGTGAGAGACTAGAGAATTACCCCCATGTCGAAAAGTCATGCTAGGAAACCTCTCAAACTGCGCTGTGAGAAGGCGTGAAAAGTAATCAGCAGCGATAATGAACAGAGAAGGTGATATAGGATCTCCCTTCCTGAGACCACGTGAAGATGGAAAGAAACCACATGGGCGTCCATTAAGGAGGACCGAAAACATACATCCTGAAACACACCTCCTAATCATATCAATCCACAACTGGTCAAAACCAAAGCTCTCCAGCACCGAGTAGATAAAACCCCAGTCCATGCGATCATATGCTTTAGCCATGTCTAACTTCAACATAGTATTCCCCCCTCTTACTTTAACATCCAAACTATAAAGGAGCTCCTGGGTCAATAAGACATTATCCCCCCCTCTACTGAGGAGAGATAATACGAGGAAGCACTAAACTGAGCCTGGTGTTCAAGAGCTTAGTGATGAGCTTATTGAACACTGTGCACAAGCTGATAGGTCTGAAGTCAGTCCATCTGCAGGCTCCATCCCTCTTAGGGACCAGAACAATAGAAGTGGCAGCAAAACCCCTAGGCAGAGCGCCACCCTCAAAGAAATCTAAGACTGCACTAGCAACATCATCCTGAATAATATCCCAACACTCCTGAAAGAACAAGGATGAGAAGCCATCTGGACCAGCGATACTGTCAGAATCAATGCTGAAAACCGCCGCACGTATCTCATCAATCGAAGGGGGCGGTTTAGTGCCATGTTGTCCACATCTATCACAAGTCTGGGTATAATATCAGAGCGAATGGCCTCCACAGGCTGTGAAGAAGACAATAAATCCTGGAAAAAAGAAATAGCCGAAGTCTGAATATCCTCAACAGCAAATAGAACCTCCCCAGACTGGGTCGTAATCGATCTGATACGTGATCTAATCCGACGTCCCTGAACAATCGCATGGAAGTATCGAGTGTTGTGATCCCCCTCACACACCCAACGTGAACCGGCCTTCTACTTCCAAAATCCCTCCTTAATAGCCAAGGTCCGGTTCAAAGTAGCCTGTGCCTGATGCAGAGAGTCACGACACTCGGGCATAGGGTCTAAATCATAATCAATCTCCAGCTCATCAACCTTGCGCTCAGCATCCCTCACCCTCTGGAACACATCCCCGAAACACATGTCGATTCCACCAACGAAGCCCCTGTTTCAGCCTGAAGAACTTTTCCCAGAGAGCAGCCATACCCTTAAGATGAGTGGGTAGTGACCACTTCTGGGAGACGAAGGATGGGAAATCATGATGTTTGGTCCAAACATTAAGGAATCAAAACGGTCTAGGTCCCAAGTCATCTTCATCGTCCCACTGAAGTAAAAGAGGCGCATGATCTAATGAGGCCCGATTCAGGTGTCTGACAATAAGCCGATGACAAAATGATGCCGCTGTCGGATTAATCAGAATCCTGTCCAATCTCTTCCAAACCCAACCATTAGCCCAAGTGTACCTACTGCCAATGAACCTAGCATCCTCTAAACCACAATCCATCATCATATCTGAGAAATCTGTAGTACCTCTATCCCTGGTGTTATGACCTGTGCACTCACTATCGTGAGAAATGACATTAAAGTCTCCCCCAACTATCCACGGACCATCCACATCGAGGGAGATGTGGTGAAGACTCATCCACAAGTCCCTCCTGCCAGAAGCCGTACAAGCAGCATACACAGGAGTCAAAAAAATAGGTCGTGAGAGTCTGGGGTCCTCAACTCTAACATGCAGATACTGGAGATTATCATCCAATGAAGTAACAGTAGTCGTAGAATTCCAGAAAGCCCAAATCTTCCCTGATGAATTATGCGTCCTAGTATCGAAGCAAAGCAAGCGTCTGATGTAATCAAATCCCTCCTGAAGTAAAAAGGGCTCCAAGATAATCAACAAATAAACTTTATGAAGCTGAACCAACCTCTTAAGGCGCCTGCGAGTAGCTGAGCTAGCTACACCCCTCACATTCCAAATGATGACACTCATCGAGACCGGGCGCGTAAGGTGTCCAATGATCGACTCCTGGTCGTCATCCGAGCAGGTGGTAATCTAGTATCAGGGGCACGCGGATTTTTCTTCCGAGTGACCGGAATAAACCCATCATCCTCAGTACGCTGAGTTAGACTAACTAAATCATCAGTCGAAGATGTTCGAAAATTTCCTTGCTGGTGAACCTCCAACTGAGCAGTACTCTCATTGTCAGAATGATTACCAAAATCCGAAGGGACAGATGCCTCCAAGTTCTGATGGAAAATGGGAGGAGTCTCAGAAGGAACCACTGCAAGAGTACCAACAGACTGTGCCACACCCTCCTCAGAGGCCTTCTGCCTCAAAAGAATATCAACAAGCAACGGATCAGAAAAAGAAGCTGGGGCGATACTGATAGCTGGAACAGCCACAAGAGGTGGCGTCATGGTGAGAGAACTCTGCTGCGGTAAAGACTGGACCACAGGCAAAACAGAAGCTGCAGGAGGATGCTGCTGAGCAACTTTCGAAGTAGGAGCCTGAATATAAACCGACTGAACTGAAGTTGACAAATCAATAGACTGAATTGTAGTAACTGGGCATTGGATAGTGGAAGCGGTCACCGCAGGGGAACTGTGCTGTATGGAGATACTAGAAGAACTGGGGCCCTGCTGGATGCTCTGGGCAGTGCCACCCACTTTCTAGGCTGGTCCTCAGTCAAAATCCCCTTACTCTAATTTGGAAGGGAAGATACTCTAATTTCGGAATTTTGGATGTGATTATAGATGGTAGAGAGCTTTTATGGTGGAGTAAATTTAGATACCATAATGACAATAATGAAAGAGCTATGTAATTTTTAGTTTTCTTATTCACTATAATATTACAGTATTTCTAATAAAAAAAGGTTGACATGTATTTTTTGAATACTTATTAAATAATTGGTGTATGGTGTAATCTCATCGCCTAATTATGTCTACAATTAATTTTTTTAATGTAGTAAAAATTATGTTAATGCTTTGTTCAGCAATATTGTTGCAATTATAAATTGATTTATTTATATTTTTAGGTAAGATATGTGGTTAAAAAATAGAGAGAGAAAATGTGTATGATTAAAAAGTGATTTGAGAAATTGTGTTATTTATAAATTGTAATGATTGCATTAAAGAACAAATGATAAGTTAGTATTTTGTGCAACTAGCCTTAATGGAACCGTACCAAATCAAACGAATGGAACCTAACTGGTACGACTCCAAAATTAAATTTGGACCAATAATTCAACTTACTAACACTCCGTTCGGTTGCTTGCAGCTAGAATTTTTTTTTTGAATTATTTGACTTTTTGATTTTTTTAAGGTAAAATGTGTGATTACAAATTGAAGAGAGAACATATGAATAATTAAAAAGTGGTAAGAAAAATTGTGTAATTTATGTAATGATTATTAGAAAAAAAAAATTCCCTCCAATCGAACGCACTGTAAATACCCAAAAAATATGATTACCGATTCAGACCACGTCTCGAATTAAACCAGACTAGGTCCAGCCCCTAACCTTAGCTTCCCCCCCCCCCCCCAATCATTCAACTTTTTTCCTCCGAACACTTTCGTTAGAGCCACTACCGAAAGGGTCTATTCAATGTCATCCTCCTGCCTCTCTCTTCATGCCACTTGTCCTTTCCAAGTGTTTGCCTTGTACCAGCCCCACGCCCCATGAGACGACCCCGTCTCGAATTACCATAATGCACCCGAGACATAGCATACGTCGATGATGAATGCCAGCTAGATATTGGACTCACCACCAAGGTTACTGAAACTTTTCAAATTCTATAAAAATTCTCGTAATATCCCATGATTTTTTAAAAAAATTGACAGAGTTCCCTTTAAATATTGGATATGACCTCCCTGTAACAAAATCAACAAATCCTCAAACATTCACATGTAAAATACTGGAAATCCATGTCCCTTCACATTATCATATCAAAAATCAAAAGAGCTTATGCCTGCCCATCTAGTTTCTACTACATATCATCCATTCCACTTAAATTGATACATCAAATTATCAATCTAACTAGGTACTTGACAAAATAATAACTCGAGAGTGTACCGAGTTAAATATATATACATGGATCCCAAAAGAATGATGAATACTTGAAACACACAACTAAATGATCTTGTTGCTCTTTGACAGGCTTTCCAACTTCCTCTCAAAACTCAAAATTATCCTGGTAGGGAAAAATGCTACAAAAATATGAGATTTTAATTCAGTGAGTGGAGGGTTTGAAAACTAGTCATACTTTTCTCGTTTATATTTCTTTATAAAATCACTATTTGTTTTGTAACTATAATTTTTGATTGACATAAGAAAATATTTTACTTATTCTGAAAAGTACATCTAGCTGAAACGAGAATTTAATAATACTGAAATCATGGCATAAATTGTGATAACTGTCTGATAATACTAAAAAATTCGTTGAACTGTACTGAGAAGCTGAAATAGTTTTCTATGAATAAATATATCATAATGTACTGAAAAGAATCACATCAAAGTGTACCCAATGAACAACTTTACTCAAGTACAGAGTACTCTCGATGTACAAGGCAAAGCCATTCAAATCTGATAAGCTGGTAATCTGATAAGCTGTGTCATATGCGCATAGACTGCCCCAAAGGCTAAAGCACCCTAGTACACGACCCAAAGCATATATGTACACAAGAGTGGGTCCCAAAGACCTCTGATAATCTGGTCATACACTGTGGAAACGAATTCACATCAGTGCAGAGCGGGTAATATAACCTGTGTACTTTCTGATGGTTTTTCACAATAATAATTTACATGTAACAAATTCTTTTATAGAATAATGTACTAAATTTATAATTTGATTAACTTGAAATTTTCAAAGAAGAAATCTGAATTCATGCTTTTAAACTTGTATTTGCGAAAACTAGTAATTTCTGTAACTTGTCTACTTAATTGAAATAATGAATCACATGGAAATTTATGCTATTAAATATTAAAATTTAACTTTGAGAAAAAATAAGTTTCTCCACTCACAGATATTGTGACTGAAACCTAATTTGGCTGATAGGCCTGGCCAATCTCAATGTCGCCTCCTGAAAATTAAATTAAAACCTTGGATCAACTCCAATAATTACAAATATTTAACAAATGCCCAAAATGAAATAACATCCTATACAATAACCACAAATTTCATATGCCTCCCATATTACATCCAACCAACATTCTCTGATGTGAAATATAGCTTCATTATAACTAGTATATCCTTTATTTAACCAATACCTCAATGAAATGCTCATTGACACCAAAACCCCTTTTCAAGAAACTAGTAATGGACTAAATCTTCAACTTAATTACATGGGTAATTTAATCTCCAAATAAACATCACTAAATTAAGCATTTAAACATGAAATAATTTAACATAGGCTCCAATAACTTAATCTTTCCCAAATCATGAATTTAATCCACTATTATTACAAACCCTAGCATGTAACCACAATGTATTCAACCAAACTTGAATATTTAGCTCAATATCTTCAAGTGAACCATAAATCCATCCAAAAATCTAACATTTAACTCAAAAATCAAAACCCTAAAGTTAACACCATATTTCAAATAAATGGGTCTTGCCTTACCTCTTGAGGATGATGAATACAAGTAGAAGAGAATGATGGTTGAGTGAAAATTCCCCCTTCTTCTTCTCCCTTCTTCTTCTTCTTTTTTTTTTTTTTTCTTTTTCTTCTTCCACCGATTTTTTTTTTTCTCTCGGACTCACTCTCTCTCGGCCTCTGCTGTGTATTTGGTGTGAGTGTGTTGTGTGTTTGGCTATGCTTTGTCTACCCATGTCAAGACAATTTAGTTTTGATAGAAATTGCATGTTGGGTCCTTAATTTATCTTTCCAATAAAATCCCCAAATATAAATGATAATAAGTTAAGTCCCCAACTTAATAAAATTTAAATGATCCCCAAAATTCTACTCATTTAAATTGGTCCCCACTTGGACTAAATTGGTCAAATAAATGTTGACTTGACAAAATAAGTATTTGACTTGTAAAATCAAAAGTGGGTTGTAACAATTTTACCTCTTTAAAGAATTTCGTCCTCGAAATTCAATCAACTATCCTCTTAGAAGGTCTGGATACTTTGCTCGAATTTGATCTTCGTTTTCCCTGTAGCTTCATCCATTGGATGATTCTTCCAAAGAACCTTGACCAATGGAATAATCTTGTCGTGCTGAATTTGTTCCTTTCGTTCAAGTATCCCTTATGGTTCCTCTTCGTAAGTTAAATTCTCCTTAAGTTCCACTGGTTGTGGATTGAGAATATGAGATGAATTTGGAATGTACTTACGAAGCATCGAAATGTGGAATACATCATGAATCCTAGATAACTCGGCTGACAATGCTAAACGATAAGCCACTGGACCAATTCGTTTAACAATCTCATAAGGTCCAATATATCTAGGACTTAATTTCCCATGCTTGCCAAATCTCAACACACCCTTCCAATGAGACAATTTAAGGAAAACTCTATCTCCAACAGAAAATTCAAGATCTTTCATGCATCTGTCTGCATAACTTTTTTGTCTATCTTGAGCTGCTTTTAACTTCTCTTTAATCACTTTCATCGTTTCTGTGGCTATCTGAATAAATTCTGGTCCTTCTAATCTCCTCTCGCCTACTTCACCCCCAAAAAACTGGCGTTCTACATTTCTTGCCATACAGTGCTTCAAAAGGAGCTATCTCTATACTCGAATGATAACTGTTATTATAAGCAAACTCCATCAAACGCAGATGACAATCCCAACTTCCTTTGAACTCTAGAACACAAGCTCTTAGCATATCTTCTAAGGTCTGTATGGTCCTCTCTTATTGACCATCTATTTGTAGGTGGAAAGCTGTACTGAACTATAGTTTAGTACCCAAAGCATCTTGCAAACTAGGCCAAAACTTAGAAGTAAATCGAGGATCTCTGTCAGATACAATAGATACTGGAGTCCCATACAAACTGACTATCTCATCCACATACAACTTTGCTAGTTTACTCAGAGAAACAGTAGCTTTGATTGGCAAGAATCTTGAAGTTTTGGTCAAACGATCAACAATCACCCAAACACCATCATGTCCATTTTGAGTGCGAGGAAAACCAAATAAGAAATCCATAGTAATATGCTCCCATTTCCACTCAGGAATAGGCAGCGGCTGAAGAAGTCCAGTTGTTTTTTGACGATCGGGCTTCACCTGTTGGCAGACAAAACGTGTCGATACAAACTCAGCAATTTCTCTTTTCATACCATGCCAACAATAATGCTCTTTCAGGGTGTGATACATTTTAGTGCTACCTGGATGCATAGCATAACCTGAACTGTGTGCATCTTCCAATATTTCTTTCTTCAATTCTGGAATATCAGGAACACATAGCCTATTTCCCATAAATAATGTACCATCTCTGATTTCATAGTCTGTTCGCAAGCCAACGGTGACTTCTGCTTCCAAAATTTTCAATGCCAAATCCTGAAACTAAGCTTCTCTAACTTTGTTTATCAGAGTAGGCCTCACTTGAAAGTGAGCTAAGAGTGCCCCTATAGTAGTTGTGGACAACCGAGCATGTCAAGTTCTAAGTTCACCCATTAAGGCAGCACACATCGCACTATATTTGGTGGAATGGCTACTGACCTTCCTACTCAAAGCATCAGCAACTACATTAGTTTTTCCCGGATAATAATCAATTTTGCAATCATAATCTTCGATAAGTTCTAACCATCGCCTCTGTCTCAAATTCAATTCTTTTTGATCAAAGATATACTTCAAGCTCTTGTGGTCCGTGAATATCTGAAATTTTTCACCATACAAATAATGTCTCCAAATTTTTAGTGCCAAAACCACTGCTACCAATTCCAAATCATGAGTTGGGTAGTTTAGTTCATGCTTCTTCAATTGTCTAGAAGCATATGCTATAACCTTCCCATTATGCATTAAAACACAGCCCAAACCTTGGCTTGATGCATCGCTGTAGACTACAAAATCTTCACCTAGAGAAGGAAGCGTAAGTATAGGAGCGGAAACCAATCTACTTTTCAACTCTTGGAAGCTCTTCTCACATTCTGGTGTCCACAAAAATTTTGAATCCTTTCAAGTCAATCTAGTTAAAGAAAGAGCAATTTTGGAAAATCCTTCCACAAATCGACGATAATAACCAGGTAACCCAAGAAAACTTCGCACCTCTGTCACATTAGAATTACGTTCCCATTTCATCACTGCTTCTGTCTTGATCAGATCTAGATAAATACCTTCTGCCGATATCACATGACCAAAAAATACAACTTTATCAAGCCAAAACTCGCATTTGCTGAATTTCGCATACAATTGCTTTTCCCTCAAGGTCTGCAATATAATTTTTAGATGCTCTGCATGTTCATCCTTGCTAGGAGAATATACTAAAATATCATCAATGAAAACAATCACAAATCTGTCCAGATAAGGATGCAAAACTCTATTCATCAAATCCATAAATGCAGCTGGGGCATTAGTAAGCCCAAATGGCATCACCAAAAACTCATAATGGCCATATCAAGTCCTAAAAGTTGTCTTTGGTATATCGGTATATTTGATCTTCAGCTGATGATACTCTGATCGCAAATCAATTTTTGAAAATACTGCAACACCTCGAAGTTGGTCAAACAAATCATCAATGCGAGGTAACAGGTATTTGTTACGAATTGTAACTTTATTCATCTGTCTGTAGTCAATACACAGTCTCATCGTACCATATTTCTTCTTCACAAATAAGACTGGCGCTCCCCATGGGGAAATACTGGGTCTAGTGAAACCCTTATCAACTAATTCCTCAAGTTGTACCTTCAGTTCTTTTAATTTCGATGGAGCCATTTTGTATGGTGCTTGTGAAATAGGTGCCGTCCCTGGAATTAAATCAATAAAGAACTCAATCTCTCTATCTGGTGGTAGTCTCGGAAGATCCTCTGGAAATACATCTGGAAATTCTCGCATGACGGGATATCCTCAAGTTTCGGATTAGTGAGTCGAGTGTCAATCACATTAGCTAAATAAGCATGACAACCCTTTTTGAGCAATTTACGTGCATCCAAAGCGGATATAACACATGATTGTAAGATTCTGAGTTCTCCAACAAGAACAAATTCAAGTTCTTCTGGCTTCCCGAACACCACTTCCTTGCGGAAGCAGTCGACTGTAGCCCAATGTTTAGAGAGAAAATCCATCCCGAAAATAACATCAAAATCATGCATATCAAGAGGAATTAAATCTGCCCGTAATTGATGATCATTCACCCTTATCATACAATCTCTATACACATCACTAGCCAAAAGTGATACTCCTACCGGTTTTGTTACAACTAATTCATTATCTAAAGACTCTGAATTCTTCTCAGCATGACTAGCAAGTGCATAAGAGATAAAAGAATGTGTAGCACCAGAATCAATTAATGTGCGAGCATCTTTACCAAAAATAGATAACATACCAATAACCACATTCGGTGACTCCTCTGCCTCCTTCTAGGTCATAGTAAACACCTTACCCTGAGTCCTGTTACGCCCTGCCTAAGCTCCAGATCTAGCAGTACTACCTCTAGCAACATTAGACTGAGCACCGCCAGTCGACCCTACTGGGATGTCCCTCTGACTCTGACTCTGTCCCACATTGCTAACACATGGCTGAGGAAATAATATATGTGATCCGCTACTCTGCTGAGATTTGATTGGGCAATCCTTCCTCACGTTTTGCATCACGATAAAATGGAGGGTAGTAGGTCTCATTGAAAGTATCTGTAAACATAGCCTAAGTAATAATGTTAGGGTCTGGATACCGACATCGATATGATGCCCACCAATCTGCAGCTCCTCCCCTCAACAGAAAAGCAGCAAGACGTAACTTCTTGCCTTAAGGAACCTCCATTACATCCAAAGCTCAGCATCAGCTGGGATGGATGTACCCATAAAATTTTTTGCTACAAGTTTCATAGCTCTCTCAATGAGATTATCCTTCTTTGTGTGCGGTAGGAGGGAAGCAATAGCTGCAACTATCCTGTCAGTAATAGGGTCAGGTTATTCCTGCATTTGTGCCTGAGGCTGCACCTGAGGATGTACCTCAGGATGCGCCTGGGGTTGGTGAACTGATTCTGCGGCCCCAGCGGCCTTCCCTACATGTCCTCCATCAAGAGCATTCTGAGTCTGAGGAATTGGATTTGGTTGCCTGCGAGTCCTACCACCACGTGCCATAACTCTCTACAATGGTTGGCAGAAAAAGATTAATACATATTCAATGCAACCCAACAGACTCTATAACCATGCTTTGATACCACTTGACACGACCTCATCTCGAATCACACTAATGGACCCGAGAAGTGGCGTACGCCATGATGAATACCAGCTAGATACTGGACTCACCACATAGGCTACTGAAACTTTTCAAATTCTATAAAACTTCTTGTAATACCCCATGATTTTTTTAAAAAATAGTTGACAGAGTTCCCTTTAAATATTTGATATGATCTCCCTGTAACAAAATAAACAAATCCTCAAACGTCCACGTGTAAAATACTGGAAATCCATATCCCTTCACATTATCATATCAAAAATCAAAAGAGCTTATGCCTGCCCATCTAGTTTCAACTACATATCATCCATTCCACTTACATTGATATATCAAATTATCAATCTAACCAACTAGGTACTTGACAAAATAATAACTCGAGAGTGTACCGAGTTAAATATATATACATGGATCCCAAAAGAATGATGAATACTTGAAACATACAACTAAATGATCTTGTGGCTCTTTGGTAGGCTTTCCAACTTCCTCTCAAAACTCAAAATTATCTTGGTAGGGAAAAATGTTACAAAAATATGAGATTTTAGCTCAGTGATGGAGGGTTTGAAAACTAGTCATAATTTTCTCGTTTATATTTCTTTATAAAATCACTATTTGTTTTGTAAATATAATTTTTGATTGACATAAGAAAAGATTTTACTTATTCTGAAAAAGTACATCTAACTGAAACGAAAATTTAATAATACTGAAACCATGGCATAAATTGTGATAACTGTCTGATAATATTAAAAAAATTCGTCGAACTGTATTGAGAAGCTAAAATAGTTTTCTATGAGTAAATATATCATAATGTACTGAAAAGAATCACATTAAAGTGTACCCAATGAACAACTTTACTCAAGTACAGAGTACTCTCGATGTAAAAGGGAAAGCCATTCAAATCTGATAATCTGATAAACTGTGTCATATGCGCATAGACTACCCCAAAGGATAAAGCATCCTAGTACACGACACAAAGCCTATATGTGCACAAGAGTGGGTCCCAAAGACCTCTGATAATCTGGTCATACACTGTAAAAACGAATTCACATCAGTGCAGAGCGGGTAATATCGCCTGGGTACTTTCTGATGGTTTTTTCACAATAATAATTTACTTGTAACAAATTCTTTTATAGAATCATGTACTAAATTTATAATTTGATTAATTTGAAATTTTCGAAGAAGAAATCTGAATTCATGCTTCTAAACTTGTATTTGCGAAAACTAGTAATTTCTGTAACTTGTCTACTTAATTGAAATCATGACTCACATGGAAATTTATGCTATTAAATATTAAAATTTAACTTTGAGGAAAAATAAGTTTCTTTACTCACAGAAATTGTGACTGAAACCTAATTTAACTGATAAGCATGTCCAATCTCAATGTCCCCTCCTGAAAATTAAATTAAAACCTTGGATCAACTCCAATAATTACAAATATTTAACAAATACCGAAAATGAAATAACATCCTATACAATAACCACAAATTTCATATGCCTCCCACATTACATCCAACCAACATTCTCTCATGTGAAATATAACTTCATTATAACTAGTATATCCTTTATTTAACCAATACCTCAATGAAATGCTCATTGACACCAAAATCCCTTCCCAAGAAACTAGTAATGGACTAAATCTTCAACTTAATTACATGGGTAATTTAATCTCCAAATAAACATCACCAAATTAAGCATTTAAACATGAAATAATTTAGAGGTGTCAATCCGGGTAGTCCGGGCATGGTCGGCCTGTCAATAAAAAAGCCCGGTAACGGCCTGCTTGAAAAAAAGCTCGTCCGTTGCGGGTTACGGGCCGGTTACGGCCCTTACGGGTTAGCCGCAAATTTTGAAGTACAACCCAGGCCCGCCCGCTGGCCCATCCGGGTCGAGCCCATGCGGGTTGCGGTTTGTTCTGATTTGGTCCGTATGAATAAAAATATAGATTTTTTCATATTTATAGCAAATTTTTTGTCAAGTGTCTAAATACATAATAATTAAAATGATAAATTCATATTTATACTATAAAATATTTACATAGAATTTAAAATTATAGTTTATGTTATATGAATTACTTCTAAATTTGCAAATTTAAATAAAATATAAACAAATAACAATTAAATGATAAATGTATTTCTAATTACTATTATAAAAAAAAAACATTATTTTTTTAGTTATTAGGGAGAAAAAAAATAAGATTTTACTTTAAAAGTTGTATTAGAGTTTCTAGAAGAAGAGAGATTTTCAATATTACTATATTTAATAAAAACAGTCTTTTTTTTTTTTTTTTACGGGCCAGCGGGTTAACCGCGACCCGCGAATGTTTGACACGCAAAACCCACGGTTCACAACTTCTTGACCCGTGAACCGCCCGCATGGGTCACGGGTAGGCCCGCGGTCCCGGGTCAATCCGGGCCTGTTTTCACGGGTCTGGTCGGCCCGTCCGTCTTGACACCTCTAAAATAATTTAACATAGGCTCCAATAACTTAATCTTGCCCAAATCATGAATTTAATCCACTATTATTACAAACCCTAGCATGTAACCACAATGTATTCAACCAAACCTGAATATTTAGCTCAATATCTTCAAGTGAACCATAAATCCATCCAAAAATCTAACATTTAACTCAAAAATCAAAACCCTAAAGTTAACATCATGTTTCAAATAAATGGGTATTGCCTTACTTCTTGAGGATGATGAATATAAGTAGAAGAGATTAATGGTTGAGTGAAAATTCCCTCTTCTTCTTCTCCTTTTTTTTTTTTCCCTTTTCCACTGAATTTTTTTTTCTCTCGAACTCACTCTCTCTTGGCCTCTGCTGTGTATTTGGTGTGAGTGTGTTGTGTGTTTGGTTATGTTTTGTCTACCTATGTGAAGACAATTTAGTTTTGATAGAAATTGCATGTTGGGTCCTTAATTTATCATTCCAATAAAATTCTCAAATATAAATGATAATAAGTTAAGTCCTCAACTTAATAAAATTTAAATGATCCCCAAAATTTTACTCATTTAAATTGGTCCCCACTTAAAATAAATTGGTCAAATAAATATTGATTTCACAAAATAAATATTTAACTTTGTAAAATCAAAAATCAAAAGTGGTTTGTAACACCCCAGCCCCAACCCTCGTCCTTACTTGTTTGTTCTTTTGTTGAGGTTTTTCTTCATTTGCTTCAATATTTGATAATTTTCACTATAATTTACAATCCAGTGTTTTGTTTCTTTATTTCATTCTTGATTTATGGATCTTGGTTTTGCCTTGAAGCTTCTTGCTGTTTTGTTTTATTAGATTACTTAATTTATTTCTCAAAGTGGGTTTATTAGTTGAAGTTTATTGCTTTGCAATCCGAAATTGCGCATAAAAATTGAGTCTTGGAACTATAGTATATTTATAAGTAGTGTTATTTTTGTGTCTTATGGGGGATGGCGATGACAGTAAGAAGTTTTTAAGAACAACAGAAATGGATACTCTTTGTTTGGATATTCCCACAAATCGATTTTCAAGAGATTTGTTGCAGAGGTTTATGGGTAACAGCAGTGGTGGGAATGAGGCAGTGAAAGAGGAAGATTAGGAGATTGAGTTGAATCTTGGACTATCATTAGGAGGGATTTGGCGTGGACAAGAGTTCCAATAAGTTGGTGAGATCTTCTTCCATAGCAGAGTGTTTACCTGTGGTGAGAGATGATAATGATGCAACGGCGTCACCATCAGTGGCTTATAGAGGCCTATTGAGGACCTCTTCACTGCCTGTGGAGACAGAGGAGGAATGGAGGAAGAGGAAGCAGTTGCAGACCTTGAGGAGACTGGAGAATAAGAGGAGGAGGTCAGAGAAGCTGAGGAATCCAAAGGGTGATAAAGAAGGCGGCGTTGGCGGCAGCGGCGGTGGTGCTGGAAATTTAAGTCCGGAGGAGAAAAAGGAAATTGAGGTGAATTTGAGGGAGAGACTGGAGAGAGATAAGTCTTTGGTCGGTGCAAAGAGGTCAGATCTGCCATTCCCATTGTTCACCGCCAATGATAAGTCCATTCGAGGTGGGATTGATGAGGCAATGGCCCAGGAGAAGGTGCATTATTTGGGAGATAGTATTGGAATGCAAAAGTCAATGGAATCAAAAGGGGGAGTGTTGGAATTATATATGTCCATAGAGTATAATTCACGACATTTAAAAGTAAAAATATTAATTGATTGTATTAATGTGATGTTGTGTTTGTCCACGGGTCGATTTGATATTACAAATTGAGTGTTTAAGTTGTTAAACACAGAAAGATTCAATTTGTGATTCGATCTAAAATTAACGTTCACGATCAGTAAATAAATATGGACGATTTATTTTGATAAGATCGTCTCGATTTTATTAAAGTCTGTATTTGCCTTTGGTAATAAAATTGAGAGTACGTTTGGAACGTATTGGACGGGACCACGTGAAATTAATTTGTGACATTGACCATACAAATTTAATTTCACTTGATTATCGTACGTGGGACCTTAATCCTAATCGGATAATGGACTTCGATTACTAACTTGAAGTTCTTTGAGGTATCAATGGGTGAGATCAAATTGCTGATCAATATCTCGGTACTTTGGGAATTAAAGTGAACTAACGAGAAACATATATTCGTATTATGGAATCCGTCACCTTTTAAGTATGATCATAATCTCACTGGTTCTTCTAGTGGACAGTTGAATCTGAGCTCAGTAATTCGACAGCGACTGTTGAATTCTATGATGTGATGGGATCACATCGAACTGTCAGATAGAAGATGAGAGTTGAGAATTTATGAATATTCGGAGAAGGGCATTTTGGTCATTTTAACTTGCTCCGAATATTCGAGTTGATCGACGGGGGTAACATGTAAGAACGATAAGTCAGAGGATATAATTGTTGATTAATTGTTTCAGTAATTTCAATTTTACTAAGAGTGCAATCTCGTTCTTTTAGTGGAATAGAACGTGATTAATAAATTAATTTTGACTGATCAAGAGTTGATCGGGTCATAATTAATTTATTGGAGCTTAGTTTAATTGGGTCCGATCAGGTTCCTTCGGTGACTTCACTATAATGGGTTTATACAGGCTTATTACCTGTATTGGGTTGTGTAGAAATGGGCCTGGGTTATGGTACTAGGCCTGGTAGGGTTTTGGAGTGTAAAGAGGTTACAAATAGTCTCCTAAGACTATTTTTCTTAACCTAATTGGAAAAGTGGCGAAACACACACTAAAGTGTGTAGTGTGTGTTTCCTCTTTACAAAGAAACCCTAAACCTAGTTTAACCTAGGTCTTGAGAAAGGTGACCACACACCTGCACAACTGCCATTGGAGAACACTGAGGAAAGCTTGAGGGTTTGAAGCTTTGGTGGAATCAAGAAGCAGTTGATGAAGATTATTGTAAAGCACGCTACAAAGGTAATCTTCTCAAAATCCTTTTTGTGTGCGAAATTATTTATTTCAAGTTAAATACATAGAACAGAAAATCCTGTAACGGGATGATCTATCACAAGAAATCAATTTTTGTGAGTAGAGTAACCCGGGTTCCCAACAATTGGTATCAGAGCGTCAGGTTTTTGATACTGTTTTGTGTATTTAAGAATAAATAATTTTGTTATGCATGTGTAAGTTGAGCGGTGTTAGGATTATGTGATTTGATTGTTATTGGATGAATGATATTTTTTATTGAACAAATTTATGGCCTTAGATTTTTGTCGTGAAATCTTGTATTTGTATTATCGAGTCTTGTAACAAAAGGGGTGGATTACGACTCCATGTTTTCCCTTTTGATTTTGTTTTTTTTTTTATTTTTGCAATAGAATTAGGGTTTATGTAATTTCTGTTGTAATTATAAACTCAGAGGACCAGATCTGCAATTTCATGTATACAAGGGGACCAATTATGCAATTTCGGATTCATGGACTGCTGTTGCAAAAATCGGAGGACTTCCAAGGCAATTTCGAAAAGTAGACTCAACTTCATCTTCCTCAACAAATAAAGGACTTGGCTTGCAATTACTGGAAATCCACCATGAACGGCATGCAGGCAGTCGGCGGGACTCGTGGGTGCTACCAATGTGCTCGGCGGTCAATGGTGGCGCTTTTGGCGTTGCTATTTTGGCTCGATCGCGACGGTAGTGGAACCTACATATCCCGCTGCACGCAGTCGACAGCATTTGGGTGCTGCCGTTGTGATCTGTGGATGATCGCGCCGTTGTTTGCGCTGTGACCCCACGTAGATAGCGGCGGCAGCGGCACCACAGGTGCCACTGCGATGCAGGTTCGAAAAGGCAGCGTCGCAGCAGGTTCGAAAAAGGCAGCGTCCATGGCACTGCTGCTGCTGTTGCGGCGACTCAACCCAGGCGATGGCGACTGCGATACATGGGGCATCTGTTGTGGTCTCAATGGTTGTGACATTTTCCGGCGATGGCATCTCAGAAGGCAGGGCCTGAAATCGCGGCGGCTGGAATCGCGGCTGAGATTTTGAGCTCTCCGTTGGTAGGTTACACAGCATGCAAGAAGAGTGGATTTATTTGGGCTGCAACTTCCATTTGGGCCTTGACTTCTTATTGGGCCGGATGGATAAAAATTGCAGATTGGACCATTTTGAAGTTGGGCCAGATAATTATTATTTGAAGAGTTCGAGTAATGGGCTGGACACTTGCAAATGGAAATTGAAGGATTGGGCCGGGCTGTGGCTCAATGTAATCTTTAATTAATTTGTAATTTTGTGTCTAGGTTTTGGCCATAAATCAAGTTCTAGTTTATTTTATTATTGCATTTATTTATTGCTTTAATAATTTGTGAATGAATGTCATTAAATAACATGTCATGTAGATCGCATATACACCGCTCTAGGTACTATACTGTCATTCATTGTTTTATATTTTATTTTCTTTTCTAAATGTTAGATTAGAAAATAAATATATTTATTAATAATTGAATCGATTTTAAGAGTTAAAATTGATTGGTAATTATTAAATTAAAAACCCAACAGTTCAAAATATTAAGTGAGTGAGGGTGCAAAATATTTTGAACCCACGGCCTCCCCTATTAGTCCATTAGTAAAAATTTGTGTATGCCTCGTGCTAATCTAATTAGTCTCCCTATAGGAGGGCTGCACTGTTTTGGTTACTAGATTGGGCCCAATTAGGTGATGATTTTTTAAGTGTGAATTAATCATGATTACCCTATAGGTAACATAATTAATTTGGTACTTGAAATATTATCAATATAGGGGTTAGACACTTAAATCAATGATATCGTGGGGACTTCCTATGGAATATCCAAACGATGTCAATGATGGCCAAATTTTAACGACTATAAATTAAATATTGCATGAGATGCTAGATATATTTAATTTAGTGGGAGGGTCCCAACCTAGCCATAAATCACATTTATTTCTCCTATAGAGAAATGTGTTTAAGATTTTGGGGTTTTAGGTTGTCGTCATATTATAGTAGTTTTGGGTCTATTTGTGCATAATTTTTTTATTCATGCATCATATATGAAAGTATTCATCATTTATACAACTCGTGTTTAATACATTTATTTTATTTGAATGTCGTATTTCCACAACTAGTTATATATTTAGACATCACCAACTAATTTGCGAAAACTGTAACATGTCTCGTTATAATTCTTTCCACTTATGACATTTGTTCGTGCTAGAAGATCCTTGTTCAAAATAATTATAAATCTTCCAATGAAAATGGTTTTATTTTGATGAGATGGTTTATTGCATAGTTTTGATTCTCATATCAAGTACTTCGCAATAAAAATATCAAAATGGGATACCATATTTATTTTCTCGATGGAAGGGTATTTATGATAATTTGAACATTTTAATTATACAAAATATGCTATCAAGCTATATTGTATCTCTACTTATGAACCGATCACGTTTTTATAAGAGACCATTTGGTAAAACATGATTGGTCACTTTAACGTGGTGGAGGTTCCACTTGCAAACATTGATTCATGTGACATAATGCTTGAGAAATCTTTTAAGATGATCTCTTGCGGTTCAGTGTGGACTATATTCACCAGGATGAACGTGTCCCTGAAAGGTTCAATGTAAGCTATTCATAGAGAAGAGATTATTTTAAAGCAACGGATAGTATGGTAGGCCCTCTAACCTTTTTGCTTTTGAGCAAAGATAGGATTAATGAGGAAGTAGCCTTTCTTGGAAACTCTATAATGGAGTAAGACTCTATTCATTGTGTTATGGTTAGTAATTGAGTCTATCTTGATTATAGATTCTAGAGTAACTAATCGCTATTGCAAGTTGTTGCAATATGGTCCTAGGTGACCAAATGACACAATGAGATAGAGTATACTATAAGGATAAGCACGGGTATGGTAATATGGAAAGAGCCGTTGGGCTTTTATGTTTGCGAAATAATTTGATTGTTATTTTGTCTCTTTATTATTTGAGCGGAATTATTTAGCGCTTAATCTCCAGTCATTAGTTGGAATTAAGTTAAATAATGCTCTTATTGTTGCGAGACAAATGGTTAACAATCTCAAAGCCTTGTAAATGGTTCTAAGTGTAATATTACTACAAGTGATAAGGGATAGATGACTCCTTGTATTAATGAACTCTTTGATAAGATCTTAAGATAATCATATTTATCTAAATAAGATTGAAAGACTAGTAAAGATAACCTCTAAGTATTTTGGAGGTGGAATCTATGTGGGCTTTTGAATTTTATTTAGAGGGTAAAATGATTAAGATTTTAGGCTTGGTTACACTTATCCAAAACTCGATTCTAATACTAGTAAGGGATGGACCTCAAAAGGATCTGAGGTGGAATCTATACTATTTTTCTGAATCTTGTTTAGAGGATTATATAACCAAGAGTCCTTATACATTATATGGACTTAAGAGTTTGAGGATTAATACAGTTCGATATGAATGGATTCTTTTGTGCTCAAGATACGAGAGAGTACGAGTAATTCATCACTTTTATTGATGATCACTCCAGATCTCGATTATATACTTAATATCTCATTAATCCGAAATGTTGAAGAAATTCTAGAATTTTGGATAGAAGTTGAGAAGTAATTAAGAGAATCGAAATACTTCGATTTGATCGAGGTTTGTGTATCTCTCATATGAGTTTAGGAACCATTTATCGGAAAAGGAGAACAAGGTAATACCAAATTAATGATGAGTTATCCTCGTTACTAGTTTCATTTGGGAATGTATACCGGAGATAGTCAGGTTCCTTCATAGCCTAGTACCATTGATTCGTTTCCTGAAATACCCCTAGAGTTGTGGCATGGGTGCAAGCTCAGTTTACACCACATTCAGATTTGGGGACTTTTGGCACACAAGCTGAAAACCAGGATTGACGAGATGGAGGCAACAATGAAGGTTTGATTATAAGGTATGCAGCGAAACTAGAAATTATTTCTTCTATAGTCCTCTGGTCAAGAAAATATTTGTTCAGTACAAATGTAACTTTCTTAGAGGATAAGGCATATAGAAGAATACAAATCCACAAGTAAAATTCTATTGGATAAGATGTTAGAACGTGGTTCAAACAACTTGATTCCAGGTTTCCGCATAGAATTAATCTTGATGATTTGGGACTTCCTACGGAACCGATGGTTGCTGATCCTAGTGGGAGAAATAAGGCAAGTGGTTCAACCACTATTTTTGCCTGGTGAACCCAATGGATAGGGAAAAACCAAAGGTTGTAGTCGAAGTTGTTCTCACTGTTCTGCCTCTTCTTTATGTTCATAAAGAGGTAGTGAAGAGGTTGATCCCAGTTAGGGATATAACCAAGTAGTGGGAGGAGAGGAAGGGACTCTGTTTGGACATAATGGAAATACACTTCCAGCGACTAATTGAAGTGGGAGGGTTGTAAGACCACCTTCTTGACGCTTATTCTACGGAGAGTCTTTTTAGACAGTCTCTACTGAAATAAGAGAAGGACTCCTCATTTAGGGAAGTGGTAGAAGTTATGGAATTGAAATCATGGAAGGTGAACGAGAACTCGGAATTGGATTCCTTGTACTACACTAGGGTTTGGATATTTGTAAACACACCTAATGGGGTCAAACCTATAGGGTGTGATGATTTTTAAGATGATAGGAGAATGGTAGATGAGAAGGTTGATGCCTTCAGCGCAAGGCTCATGGCTGTGGGTTTGTGAAACCCTTCTTACCAATTGCCATGCGAATATTTACCTGGATCTTTTATCCATTGTCGTTCATTGTGAAAATGAGGTACGACATATGGATGTCAAGAAGTTGTTTCTTGAATGCATATTGAGGAAATCATTTACAAAGTGTAATCTGATGAGTTCATATTAAAAACCATGAAAGTAAAATTCATGACTTACAAGTTTCCAACTTTGGATTTGGGTATTTGTTCAACATATGGAATACAGAATTTGATCGAATGATTGTGATACATGTTCTTGATCAAAATCTTGATATATCTTAAGTATACTTGAGTATACAGAAAGATGAGTCAGTTTTCGCGACTATTTATTTGAATGACACTCTACTTATGTGTGAGAGTATTTTCATTAAATAGTAGTTGGTACCAGCAATTAGACTTGAAGGACTTGTAGATGACTGTCTATTTTTCTAGGCATCCGTACTTTTCGGAGTGGGAGAAAAATGAAATAGAATAGTCTCAAGTTTCATGTAATAATAAGATACTATCTACATTTGCAATATTGAAGTCTTGAAAGGAATAATGTTCTTTGTGGACTTCATCTATCTTATGAGTATTCTCCTAATACTCATGGTAAGATAGAGAAGGTTCCTTATGCTCCGGCTATAGGAAGCCTTACTTTGCACTAGATAGGTCATATCTTATGCTGGGGATATTGTTGGTGATTATTAGTTTGATCCAGGATCAGATCATTGAATAGAGGTACAGCATATACTGAAGCGTTTTCGAAAAATGAGTAAATATTTGCTTATCTATTCAGTTGGTGATCTGATGGAATAAAACTAATTAAGATCTGATTTGACTAGGATTCTCGAGAGTCGTCAAAATTGGAATATAACTGGGAGATATTGTGGTTAATTGGTTGGGAATAACACAATCTTGGATTGTTTGTTATACAACCGTGACATACATCGAAAGGAGTTATCATCTTTGTTGAGAACATAATCATTAATGTAATGATTATATTGACAAGATGAATGATTTGATGTTTCATGTATACTCTAAGGGCAAGTGGGAGATTGTTGGAATTATATATGCCCATAGAGTATAATTCACGACATTTAAAAGTAAAAATATTAATTGATTGTATTAATGTGATGTTGTGTTTGTCCACGGGTCGATTTGATATTACAAATTGAGTGTTTAAGTTGTTAAACACATAAAGATTCAATTTGTGATTCGATCTAAAATTAACGTTCACGATCAATAAATAAATATGGACGATTTATTTTGATAAGATCGTCTCGATTTTATTAAAGTCTGTCTTTGACTTTGGTAATAAAATTGAGAGTACGTTTGGAACGTATTGGACGGGACCACATGAAATTAATTTGCAACATTGACCATACAAATTTAATTTCACTTGATTATCGTACGTGGGACCTTAATCCTAATCGGATAATGGACTTCGATTACTAACTTGAAGTTCTTTGAGGTATCAATGGGTGAGATCAAATTGCTGATCAATATCTCGGTACTTTGGGAATTAAAGTGAACTAACGAGGAACATATATTCGTATTATGGAATCCGTCACCTTTTAAGTATGATCATAATCTCACTGGTTCTTCTAGTGGACAGTTGAATCTGAGCTCAGTAATTCGACAGTGACTGTTGAATTCTATGATGTGATGGGATCACATCGAACTGTCAGATAGAAGATGAGAGTTGAGAATTTATGAATATTCGGAGAAGGGCATTTTGGTCATTTTAACTTGCTCCGAATATTCGAGTTGATCGACGGGGGTAACATGTAAGAACGATAAGTCAGAGGATATAATTGTTGATTAATTGTTTCAGTAATTTCAATTTTACTAAGAGTGCAATCTCGTTCTTTTATTGGAATAGAACGTGATTAATAAATTAATTTTGACTGATCAAGAGTTGATCGGGTCATAATTAATTTATTGGTGCTTAGTTTAATTGGGTCCGATCAGGTTCCCTCGGTGACTTCACTATAATGGGTTTATACAGGCTTATTACCTGTATTGGGTTGTGCAGAAATGGGCCTGGGTTATGGTACTAGGCCTGGTAGGGTTTTGGAGTGTAAAGAAGTTACAAATAATCTCCCAAGACTATTTTTCTTAACCTAATTGGAAAAGTGGCGAAACACACACTAAAGTGTGTAGTGTATGTTTCCTCTTTACAAAGAAACCCTAAACCTAGTTTAACCTAGGTCTTGAGAAAGGTGACCACACACCTGCACAACTGCCATTGGAGAACACCGAGGAAAGCTTGAGGGTTTGAAGCTTTGGTGGAATCAAGAAGCAGTTGATGAAGATTATTGTAAAGCACTTCCAAGGCAATTTCGAAAAGTAGACTCAACTTCATCTTCCTCAACAAATAAAGGACTTGGCTTGCAATTACTGGAAATCCACCATGAACGGCATGCAGGCAGTCGGCGGGACTCGTGGGTGCTACCAATGTGCTCGGCGGTCAATGGTGGTGCTTTTGGCGTTGCTATTTTGGCTCGATCGCGACGGTAGTGGAACCTACATATCCCGCTGCACGCAGTCGACAGCACTTGGGTGCTGCAGTTGTGATCTGTGGATGATTGCGCCGCTGTTTGCGCTGTGACCCCACGTAGATAGCGGCGGCAGCGGCACCACAGGTGCTACTGCGATGCAGGTTCGAAAAGGCAGCGCCGCAGCAGGTTCGAAAAAGGCAGCGTCCATGGCACTGCTGTTGCTGTTGCGGCGACTCAACCCAGGCGATGGCGACTGCGATACATGGGGCATCTGTTGTGGTCTCAATGGTTGTGACATTTTCCGGCGATGGCATCTCAGAAGGCAGGGCCTGAAATCGCGGCGGCTGGAATCGCGGCTGAGATTTTGAGCTCTCCGTTGGTAGGTTACACAGCATGCAAGAAGAGTGGATTTATTTGGGCTGCAACTTCCATTTGGGCCTTGACTTCTTATTGGGCCGGATGGATAAAAATTGCAGATTGGACCATTTTGAAGTTGGGCCAGATAATTATTATTTGAAGAGTTCGAGTAATGGGCTGGACACTTGCAAATGGAAATTGAAGGATTGGGCCGGGCTGTGGCTCAATGTAATCTTTAATTAATTTGTAATTTTGTGTCTAGGTTTTGGCCATAAATCAAGTTCTAGTTTATTTTATTATTGCATTTATTTATTGCTTTAATAATTTGTGAATGAATGTCATTAAATAACATGTCATGTAGATCGCATATACACCGCTCTAGGTACTATACTGTCATTCATTGTTTTATATTTTATTTTCTTTTCTAAATGTTAGATTAGAAAATAAATATATTTATTAATAATTGAATCGATTTTAAGAGTTAAAATTGATTGGTAATTATTAAATTAAAAACCCAACAGTTCAAAATATTAAGTGAGTGAGGGTGCAAAATATTTTGAACCCACGACCTCCCCTATTAGTCCATTAGTAAAAATTTGTGTATGCCTCGTGCCAATCTAATTAGTCTCCCTATAGGAGGGCTGCACTGTTTTGGTTACTAGATTGGGCCCAATTAGGTGATGATTTTTTAAGTGTGAATTAATCATGATTAGTATCCAGTCTTTAGGAGAGGGAATTGATCAGGATGTTGGCTTGTTTGGGATGAAAAATACAAGCAAATTTTATTTTAAAGTTTTTGTTCCTGTAGCATGACTCCACATTTTTATGAACAAACGAGGAAACATTTTGAATTGGGTACCTTTTTATGGTATAACAATTGTTTGATCCCAATTTTTTCAAAAACTCATTTTCATCCGTGCATTCCCCCAAAATAATTATCTGACACGTGGATCGACATTTTTTCCCCCTATTTTCTAACCATTTATTTTTCAAAAAATCACTCAACCCAAAAATTGGGACTCGAACAAGTGCATAATATTATTACACAAGGTTGAACAACATTATTTTATAAGAATTATTCTATTTTAATAAAGCTCTCACATGTGATGTGGGGTCAAGAGTAATGATTATCGGCCCTCACTCCTTATGTGAGAGTAGTGTCGGTCCTGTGAGTTGTGAAGCTTGGCAAATTATAAATTAAGCGCTCTCTTGTAGTCAAAATGAAAAAAAAAAAATTCATGTATGGTGGTGGGGCAGAGGCTAAATTTTCCCACGACCTAATTAACGTAAAATTTTTGTTATAAAATTATTCATTTATTTTATTTTAAAATGTAATTGAATTAATTCTTAAAAAAAATAAATAAATAACTATAATAATCACCAATATATATGAAGTAAAAAACATGCAAGATTGACAGAGTTACAATCATGTAAGCCAACAAGGCTTTAGTCATAAATTTATCTTTATATCTTTTCTTTATCTTTATATATATTATAATAACAAAGTTGCCAAATAAAACACCACATAGTTTCCCGCATTTTTTACAATTTCCTAAAATGGAAATTCATGATTTATAGAGATTAAAAAAAAATGATTATATATATACATTTCAAAATCGCTTTTATCTTGAGAATATAAACAGTCACTTTGAAAATGATTTTATCTCATTATTAGTAATGTTATATATCCAGTTATTAATTAATTGGTATTTTCAATATATGTTTATAATTTGGAATTATGATGTAGAGTTTGAATATAAAATTATATTGATAAAAGAATATAATCACGTACACTTTTAAGCGATTGATTAATAATAACAACATAAGTAAAAATGTATTGCTTTAAAAAAGTTATTATAATAATTAAAACACTATTGGAAAGAACATAACTTAATTATGTTATGAAAAGAATATAATTAAAAATTTAAATTTCTAAAATAGTATTAAAAAGTAACATAATTAAAAATATATGTTGTTTTAATTAATAATAATAATGCTGTAATAATAAAACAGTATTTAAAAGAATGTAATATAATTATGTAATTAAAAAAGAATATAGCTAAATATGTGTATATATTGTTTTAATTAAATACACGTTACACTAATAATAAAATAGTATTGAAAATAACGTAATTAAAAATGTATGATGTTTTACTAAAACTATAATAATTAATCAGTATTGAAAATAACGTAATTATTAGAGAATTTATTAGTAAAACAAAACATTATTAAAAAGCATATATAACATAATGCACATTTGTAATTATGTTATATATGCTTTTTATGTCCCGTGCATCACACGGGGGCAAATACTAGTAAGCAATCAAAGCTACAATCATTGTCAATTATCCAAATAATGAGCAAGGACAAGTCATTACTTACCTAAGAATGAAAGTGAAGTCACACAACAACATAAATAAGAAGTGTCGATCTCCATGATAATCTTTGAATAACCAGCTTGATAATAATGATTAGTTAATTTGTTATATAAAATTCAATGCATTGTATTAATTATTCAAAATTAGTAAGACTTAGCAAAACAATTCATACTTACCAATGACTCACTTCAACACTACTCGTCTTGCATTTTTAGAAGCAAAAGTATTAATCGAACTAATATCATCTAATTGTTCAATCATTCCTTTCTCAATTGACAATATAACTAATCCATTCAATCTCTCGTATAACATAGTTGACCAAAGGTAAGTCTTGATCAACTTTAATTTGGAGAAACTTATTTCTGACCGTACCTCGTCTTCAAATATTGCAGTACTTCGATTGCTCTCATTGCTTTACTTGGTAAATAGCACTTTAAACTTCTTTCTGACCATCCACTGATGTCTGAATGTCCATTGAATTTCTGATACTTCTCAAGCTTCATACAAGATTTTAAGAAACTGGTAGAAGGCTCATGCTTTAACATTTCACAATTCAATAAAAATCCGAAGATCTCTTCATATTGTTTGAATTGTTCAAATTTAGTTTGAAGTGAAGACCGAGCTTGGTCAACTATATGCAGGTAGTAATTAACTCTATAAGATTCTGCAGGTGACTACCTCATCCTTTCGCTTCCGTTTTCTTCTTTGAGCTCCAGACTCCTTCATTGTATTTTAACTTACATACATTGTACATTTAATTATTAGCTTAAAAAATTTAACAAATTGAAAAATAATAAAGATTAAAGAATTAAACTAGTAATTATTACCTTTTAAAATTTAGAGGACGACGGACAAATCAATTCACCAATTCAGTCCACTAATCCATCGATTTTCGTCTATTCAAACAAAAAAAAATTCGTCGTCTCAATCTACTAATCAATTCACTAATTCATGAAAAGAATTGATCAACTCAAAAAATGTGTAATTGATTATTTGATTTAGGGGAAAAATAATAGAATACGAATGGAATAAAAAAGATACTCAAACAATATATAGGACATAAATAATCCTTGCTGCGATTTTCGTTTCAGGCTGCTAAATGGACATTGGGTATTTGGGTTAGCCAATTAGGGGGCATTGGGTCATTTATAATTACTTGGCCCATTGTTAAATAATTTTCTTTTACTAATTTGACAGTCTATTTAGGTGGTTAGTTGTTTTTTTTTTTATATATATATAAAAAAGGGTAAATTACACAAAATCGTGCATTTAAATTTAAAATTTTTAAAAGCATGTAGTTATAAACTAATTTATGGAATCAAGTATTAATTTAATAAACCAAAACCAAAACCTAAATATAATTATCAGTCTTTTGTCCCTCTTTCTTCTCTCTATTTTTCTCTCTCTTTCCTCTCTCTTCACACCACATCATCGCATCATTGACTCCCTACGACAACACTACTTCTTCAGCGGCAGAGGCCAGATTGACAATTGCGTGAGAGTCCACGTATGCAAGCATCTTAGCTAAGGCATCTTAATTGAGAACTCCCAAGGCAAATCTGAGACATTCAAATGCTTATCATTAAGAAAATGTTAATCAATTGAATGGTGAAAAAGCCTTCAACTAGGTCGGTCGTTGAATCTATTGCTAGCAAAGGATCCAATGCTTCAAGTTTGGGTCAGAAGTCAATTTTTAACACAATTGTTTGGCTTTTTTCTTCGGA
Source organism: Ligustrum vulgare (assembly GCA_963555705.1). Lineage (NCBI taxonomy): Eukaryota > Viridiplantae > Streptophyta > Magnoliopsida > Lamiales > Oleaceae > Ligustrum > Ligustrum vulgare. The sequence continues at coordinate 13,842,283 of OY743186.1, read as the reverse complement.
TGAAGAAGTTGTGGTGTTGTTGTTGTTAAGATGACGACGGTGGTGGTGGTGGTGGTGGTGGTGGTGTCGGTGTCGAGATAATAATTAATTACAAATTATAAAATTAAAACAAAGTTACATTTGGAATTAACTGTATATTGTAATTCGAGTAATTAAGTTACAATTGCAGTTGTAATTAAGGTAAATATAACTAATTTAATTAAATTTAGCAGGAGAATCTGTCATGATTTACAAAATAATTAATTACAATTGTAATTAATTGCAAAATTGAAATAAGGTTACATTTGTGATTAATTACAAAATTGAAATAAAGTTATAATTGTATTTCCAACGGTAGTCCGACAACAAGAGTTGTGGCGGTGGTGATTATAAATTAGGTGATGATCGGTGGTGGTTGGTAGTGATCGGTTGTGGTAGTGTTGGTGGTAATTAATTACAATTATAGTTAAAATTACAATTAACTACAATTGTAACTAATTAGAAAATTGAAATAAAGTTATAGTTATATTTTCGATGGTGGTTGTGGCGGTGGTGGTGATCGGTGGTGGTGGTGGTGTTGGTGTTGGTGGTAAGGAATTACAATTGTAGTTAAAATTACAATTGTAACTAATTAAAAATTGAAATAAAGTTACAATTGTAATTAATTATAGAACCTGATTTTGATTTTAAAAAAAATACCTGATTTTGAAAATTATTTTGATACTTATGTAATTAGTTACAAATTACATGATTACAAAAAATTCCAAGCCTGAATCTCGGTAGTTGTGTACTTAACCTTATAAAAAAAATGAAATCCGCTCTCTTTAATCTGGCGCCCGAGACAGTCGCCTCGTTTGCCTCATGACAAGTCCGGCTCTGTATGAGAGCTTTGTTAATATAGAGTCGGACCTGTTGGGCTTAAGACATTAATTTCCACTTTATATTACAATGCGGGTTTATTCGGGATTAAACGTGCCTAGTCGTGCCTATGCGTGAATCAAAACGCTTATATGCATAGGCATTCAACAAAAAAACTTGATCGCATTTTTACACGCATACTCGAATGCGAAGGGTTTCGATCACGCCTTGCACCTAGGCGCGCCTAGACGACGCATTATGCCACCTTTAGAACACTATAAATAAGTACTAATCTATGACTATTAAAATTGTGTTTGATTAAAGATGGTAAAGGATAATAAATATATTTCTTCTCCATCTAAATTTCTCACCTCAGGTTAGAGAAAATATTTAACGAAAAACGAATTAAAGCATGCTTTAAAAATTTGTGGCATGAAATTTTTTTTTTCATGAAAAATATTCTCAATTAAACATACTATAACATGAAAAATAACATGTTTTTCTACCAAATTTTCTCTTTGGTTGTTTGATTAAAGTTTTCCATGCAAATTCAAAAATGACATATTTTTCATGAATTCACGGAATTTGAATTATTTGGTCGAAAGATGGAAAAATGATGTTCATAGATTTTTTTTTTTTCCATTTTTTTTCACCCTTAAAATTAAACACACCATTAATTATTCATTTTTGTAGTAATGAGTGGGTCGTGTGATGTTTATAAAAGTTGACGAGCCTTATGAAATGTGCGATGAAAAATGCTTAATCTCGAGATGGATTTCAATAAAGAACTTCAACACCGATGACCTTTTGAACTATGGTCAAATGCTCCACTACTCGACTAATGACCCTTTTCTTGATGCATATGTTACATGCACAAATTTTATTATAATGCGAATGTTTGAAGATGAGAATTGAATAACATTAATTAAATTAGTAGTAAGTACGTGCGTTGCACGTCTTACGTAAAAGATATATGATATTGGAGTTAAATTTGAAGCTTTACTGAGTTTACTCTATTTTAAGGCAATTGAAGTAATTAAGAATGTTAAAGGAAATATTTTTTTTTTAAAAAAAAGAATGTTAAAGGAAAACTAAAATTGGGAATATATATATAAATTGAACTTTAATTAAAAATATAGATACAGCGACGCAAAGTTTCGAATAATCTAAAATATAACATTGCAATGTATTTTATTTATTTATCTATTATTTTTTATAGGTGTTCATTGCAATGTAAAAAAAAAAAAAAAAAAGAAAAAAAAAAAAAGAAAGAGCGTTATTCAATAAATCTCATATTGCTGGGCATTTTTTTTTCAATATTTATAATTTAGAAACTTGAGATCTGTCATTTATTTGCACTATTTGCAACATGGAAATTATATAATGCATCCAGTGGGCACCTGGCACCCCCCTATTGGGGGGTTGTCTGGCGGGGATTTGCACCATTTACTATTCTCAGAATTCCTAGAACACAAACAATAAACAAAGTCACTACTTAATTATCATAATTCCTAGCAAACTTTTATATATTTTCCTGACATTTACATACATATTTGACCAAAACAATAATTATGTGTACAGCTACTTGGAGGTTCAAGTCTTCTGATATCCCAAGAACAGATATATCACAAAAATAAGTGCTTTTCTTTTCTTCTTTTTTGTGTTGAGGGATGTGCTTGTAAAATAGCCAGTGAAAAAACCAAAGTTGGCAAGAAGAGTATAAAAATTCTTGAGAAAGTCAAGATTGTACTATCATTCTTGCTTCTACATTTGTTTTACTGTGATGAGGCAACATGAGATACTTCACTCTCAATAGAGGCTACCCATTCTAGAATGATAGAATTCACTTCATTTGGCTTCTCATCATGAGGACGGTGGCGTGACACATTAACATCACGGTAAAGAATATTAAAATATATAACATTCTGGAGAATATAAGTATAAAATCAATCATAGCAAAAGTGAGCACAATAAAATTACCAACATCAATTTCTTTTGTTAATATTCCCCTGCAATGCTCTCTAAACATGGCTAGCTTTGTCTTAGAATCACAAAGTGGGTTCTCCGTACCCTGCTATAAAGAAACTAACAATTTACAGTTCGAAAAGATGAAATCCACGCCGATAAAGACCCTTGACTGATTATAAGCAGTGCTTTTGTGTATAACTTGGCAGTGTTACCAAGCAGGCTTCAGTGTCACCAATCTTGATACACAATAAAGTTATAGAAACAAACAGATTAAATTTAAAAATTATTACTCACAATGGAATGAAGAAGCTTGTGATAAATAGCAGAATGAAACTTTCCCCTATTACCCATTTTGACAAACTCAATTATTGTGTCCATAACAACCTCCTGCTCAACAAAATTCAACAATTTTCACAACTCTCATTTATAAGGCTAAGAAATATTTAACATAATTCAACTATATATTTATAAATGCAAATGTAAAATGACCGAATAATTGTGTATTTCCTGAAGTTCTAGTAACTGGTTTTACGAGCCTCGAGCATTCCTCATTTTTCTCCAAGATAATGATTATAAAGTTCTTCCTGAAATATGCAAAAGCAGAGAAAAATCTTTTCATAATCCAAAAGCAAAATAAAATCAAATCAAATAATAAATTTCAACTGAAGTCAATTCGTATAATGATTCATACACAACATAAGCTCCAAATTACCTGGGTTTAAGAGAGAGTAGAGGCGGAAATCAGTGGACCGGTGACTGTAGATTTTGCTCTATAATCGATTTCGCAGTCGGCAGCCGGAGTTGGTAGGGGAAGGGAAGGAAATAACTTCATCATCTCAAAGTCAGATGATGTATCGACCGGGAATTTTCGTTTCTTTCTAAATAAAATATTTTTAGAACTTTAAATGCGCGTCGCTACGACTTTTTCCATTTAATTTAAAGGAGTGTTCGTCTAGCCAAATTATGAATGAAATTAAATTAATTTTCATAGTATTTAAATTTCCGAATTTTATTCAAAATATTCCAATGTTACCATTTTAAATCTTAATTCAAATTTTAATGATTTTTAAAGTCCAAGATCAAAATTTTATTCTTATTATCATTCAATCGAAGTTCATCCGAGTCACAATGTATCTTGTCTCAATCTTGGTACCAGTCAATTAGCAATTTATCTTCCTTATTTTCCAAATTTCCTCCCCACATTTTCCTTTTCAGTTGATCCTCACTTCTATAGGCAGCACCATTTTTCCCTCAATCAAAGTTCAGTCTTTGTTTTCCATTTTAAACCACAATCAATCGATTCAATCCATAAATTATACGTCCATCATTCCATCCCTCACATTCACGAACCAACCTAGCAACTTTGGGTATGAATCTTCCTCTCCCTCAAATTTCATCAACTCAGTTTTACACTGGAAAATTCACATTGATGCTAAAACCTCAATTTCTAGCACCAAAAACATGATGATATCACACAATCCTATGCCTCAAACCTCCAATTGAAACCCACGTATGGATAGTAGAACATCAATTTCTACCCATCAATACTTTGAAGATCCTATCACCAAGCCACACACAATACTTTCAAAATAAGCCAATTGCGAACCCTGTTGCTGACTGCAGATCGCCAATCCACCATGGTCCTTCACCATTAACACCAAGCACCTCCATTGCCGGCTGGAATTCAACAACAAGCCGAACCCGGTTTCACAACCGCTCAAAATTGATTCAAATCACCTCCAATTCAACCACAACAAATTTATAGCCAACTGCAATTTCCACAACCCTTCTGCAACCAACCACCAAGAAACTACCCCTCGAAGCTGCCCCTGCCCAACTCTCAAATCCAAGCCAAATCCCCAAAATCAAACCCAAAACTGAATTAAAAACGTTACCCATAACCTACCTCAACCCCTACCGGATTTTTCGTCGCCGAAAAGCCACGAACACCAAGCTTCACAGCCTCGGTCTGGTCTCGGTTTCACACAAAAAACCACCCAAAACATTTCTAATCCCTCACCTAGCACCATACCTACCGCCTCCACGCACAGGCGGTTCCTTCGCCGTCGTCGACGGCGGCGTGAACTGGAGGAGAGGGACATAGCCCTCTCCCTCTCCGTCTCCGCCTCAATCTCTCTCTCTCTCTCTCTCTCTCTCTCTCTAATGCTCTGTATAACGAAAATAGAGAGAGAGAGAGCAATGAGGAAAAATATAGTTTTAATATTTTAAAAATTTATCTTTGAGCCCAAGTTTTGAGAATATATTCATTTCAGTCCCTCTCATTTTAAAATTTTTTATTTCAGCCTGTTTCAGTTCCAAATATTTTAATTCAGTACGTAGAAAATTGGTCCCCGCAATTCTTAACTCCTACAACTAGCCCCATTATTTTTGAAAAGTCTACTTCAGTCCCTAAATTTTAATTTCAATTCTCTTAAAATTTCATTTAGATCCTTATATTTTATTTTTAGTTACTTTAAATTCAAGTTTCAAAAATACTAATTTAATTAATTTTCATGGCTAGACAAATCATTTGGAGAATTAAGAGATTAACGTACTTCCCGCTCCACTTTTGAGAACTCGTAAAGTTAAAGCTAGACTCGCCCCCACTAATTGATTTAGATTATAACTGCACGTGATTATGTGGATTTGTGTGATTTTATATGCTTAATTGCATGAGAAAAGAAAAGAATATCTCGTATGAGATAAATTTGAGAATTTATGTTATGCACGTCACAACTTATCTGCTAGCATGAGACAAGAAAAAAATGTGTTCATTTGCACTCGTTTTTGCAGATTTCGGTGACGGTGGCGAGTGATGGGCAATGGCGAAAAATATAAATTTGATATTATTTTTGAAAGTCGTGAATTTCTAAATAATCATTTCATTTTATCAGGAATTTTCATTTTTATAAGTTTGTACGAATTATTTTATTTAATCTGAATATCGCTAACTTTTATCCAATAAATGAGATATTTAATATTTAGTCATTTTCCGCAATAAAGTTATTCAAAAATTTAGAAAAGCGACGTTCCCGCATTTCTCGGAACTTGGGGCGCCACAGCGTGGTATCAGAGGGGTCTACGTCTCTGTAGACTATCAAAATTTTTTTTTATAAAACAAGAAAATAAAGTTTTTTCTAAAAATAATAGAAAATAATGTTTTGACGATTTTTGCCATTGCCATCATTTTTTGCCAACTCCGAAGGTAACGAAGTTTAGCATGTTAATTTTATTTATTTATTTCGGATACTTGAGAATAAATGTTTTGAGAATTTGACGAGAAAAGAAAGAAAAGAGAAGACGAGAAAGAATTAGAAAACTAGTATCCGAAATAATGAGAAATAAAGAAAGAAACGAGTTCTGGAGTATAATGGGAATTATTACAATTTAACATATTTCTCATAAAATATTTCATCCTTAGATTTAAATAGATAATAAAACCCTAACTGGACTTTGCATATTGGATTCTAGACATGGCACCAATTGACGGGATATCAAACCATATCCTTCGTTTCTGCGCCATACGTCATGACGCCATAACTAGTGGACTTAGGCTGACTGATGCTCAATCTATTAGCCGCATTTTGTCAACATTTCCAGAATGTCAGCATGGATTAGCGATCGAGTTTTATAATGACGTGAAGAGACGTCTAGGAGATGACATGAATTTCCATACTGTTTGTGACGAATTTGTAATGCGATGGGACCGCTACCTAACCCATGCTCCAGCACCAAAGGTAATTATCCTATCAGATGACGAGGAAGAACCAGTTGAAATACCCGACGTCGAGTCAGGCATATATGACTATACTCCTAGCTCACCAGGGTATACCTTTGACTCACCGACTATGACCCCGGGCGCACCAGATTATACCCTCGGCACACCAGGATCGATATCTCCTATGTCACCACCAAAGATGTAGAATATATGATAGTTATCTTAAATTTTTTCTAGCATTATTCCCATTCCCCGTATTGGCAGTTCTATGTTTTGTACCCTCAATTGAAGGAATTTTAAAATATTAATGAGAATATTTTCATTTTCGTCCATATTGAAGTTGAATTTATTTGGTTCAAAATTTTAACAGAAGTTACAAACACACTCCTTGTCTTCATTTTTTAGGGAATGGCTAGACGTATTAACAGAAGTATAATGGACCGTGCTACAGCTGAGCAAGAGAACTCAGGACAGGGCCCCACGGACCAATCCAGTATCATCAGGGACTTACTTCTGGCCATGCAAGATTTCAGGCAAGCCCCAACAGGTTCCTCAGTGTCAATTATCGAACAATTCAGGAGATATCGTCCACCCACTTTTGATGGCGGGGACAATCCATTGGCCATGGAGGAGTGGTTACAGGGGATCGAGAGGATTTTCAAGCATATCTCTTGCCCTGAGGATAAGAAGGTTACTTGCGCAGAATTTATGTTGATAGGTAGGGCCGGCTTTTGGTGGGAGTCCGCATCACGAACTAGGACCGCAGAGGAACAGGCAGCGTTGACCTGGGAAGAGTTTAAGGAAGAGATCAAAGACAAGTTCTTCCCACAAGCCCTCTGAGACCACAAGGAGACCGAATTTTTACAGCTAGTTCAGGGTGAGATGGACATCGCTGACTATGAACGAAAGTTCGAGGAACTGTCACGATATGCTCCACATCTAGTAGAAACCAAAGTTAAGAAGGTACGTCGATTCGAGAGAGGCCTGTGTTCAGATATCAGGCAGATTGTTGGCTCACATGAACTACCCACCTACCAAGAAGTTGTGAAGAAAGCTAAGGCTGTGGCTTATGCTGGTGCAAAGATTTGCACCCAAGGCAATCGGAACAATCAAGGGCATCAAGGTAAATGGAAATGGCATGGTCATAATCAGAACAGGAACCAGAATGTCAACAAGAGATAGAATACAGGACCTAGCAGAGGTCAGGTGACCAGTTTCCTCCCACCATGTCCGAAGTGCCAGAAGACACACAAAGGTGAATGCCTATTTGGCAACAGAGTTGTTTGTTATCGATGTGGCCAACCGGGCCACTTTGCTCGAGATTGCAACACAGCACCTGCTCAAGGCTCGGACCAGAAAAAGAACATAGACCAGAACAGGAAGGGGAATGCTAGAGTTTTTGCCATGGACGCCGTTGAGAACTCCGACGTGATTGTAGGTATACCATTATTTTAGCATTCATATACATATATTACTTAATTTCATGTATCATGCATTGCTCAAATTAATAATATGAACGACGATAACAGGAGTTTTATCTGTTTCTGGTATTCCCGTATACGTCCTAATAGATTCGGGTGCTACACATTCATTTATCGCCGACTCATGCTTAACTAGATTAAATTTAGTGGGTGAAACAACTAGTAGTGTGCTTGAAGTGAGCTTACCATCGGGAGAAATTCTTGATACTAATAGGATAGTCAAGTCTGTACAAATAGATTTCAATGGGATAGTGCTTGAGGCAGACCTAATATTATTCCGATGAAGGACTTCGACATTATCCTAGGAATGGACTTGCTGAGTTCTAACCGTGCCGGGATCATGTGCCATGAGAAAGAAGTAGTATTTCGGAAGAATAGGGATGAGGGTTCAGATTTTACAGTTCAAAGGTAAAAGCACTTCCTCGCCTTATCTCGGATATGCAAGCCGAAAAACTGATTGCCAAGGGAAACTGTCAGGGTTATATGGTTTACCTCCAAGGAAAGCCCACCGAGGAAATCAAATTGGAATCAGTGCCAGTTGTGGGTGACTTTCAAGATGTATTTCAAGAAGACCTATCTGGCACCCCGTCGGATAGACAGGTAGAATTTGTAATTGACTTGGTGCCGGGAGTTGCCCCTGTTTCGAAAGCTCTGTATCGTATGGCACCGAAAGAATTGCAAGAATTGAAGGTCCAACTGGAAGAATTGTTAGAGAAGGGCTTTATTAGGCGAAGTGTGTCTCCGTGGGGAGCACATGTTCTATTTGTAAAGAAGAAGGATGGCAGTATGAGAATGTGTATTGAATATCGGGAATTGAACAAGTTGATGATAAAGAACAAGTACCCCTTGCCCAGAATCGAAGATTTATTCGATCAACTGAAAGGAGCTGCGGTATTTTCAAAGATGGACTTAAGGTCCGGTTACCATCAATTGAAGATCAAGTCTGCTGATATACAAAAGACAGCGTTTAGGACTCGATATGGACACTATGAATTCACGGTGATGCCATTCGGTCTTACGAACGCACCTGCAGTATTTATGGACTTGATGAACCGGGTTTTCCATCAATACCTGGATAAGTTCGTCATTGTCTTCATTGACGATATTCTAGTCTATTCTAAAGATTCACAATAGCATGCAGAACATTTGAGAATCGTGTTGGAGACACTACGGGCAGAAAAGCTATACGCCAAATTCAAGAAATGTGAATTTTGGCTTGAGAAAATAGGCTTCCTGGGTCATATTGTCACAATCAGTGGCATCGAAGTTGATCCTTCAAAGGTGGAGACAGTGAGTAATTGGACCACGCCAGCGAATGCCAGTGATGTAAGAAGTTTTCTGGGATTAGCTGGATATTATCGACGATTTATAGAGGGTCTCTCTAAGATAGCAGGTCCCATGACTCAATTGACATGGAAGGGTGTAAAATTCCAGTGGACAGATTAGTGTGAACGAAGCTTCCAGGAATTAAAGAATAGACTGGTTTCAGCACCAGTGTTAGCAGTGCCGGATGGATCTGAGGGTTTTTTGATAAACAGTGATGCCTCCAAACATGGTTTAGGATGTGTATTAATGCAGAAAGGTAAAGTGATCGCCTATGCTTCGAGGCAGTTGAAGCCATACGAGAAAAACTATCTGACGCATTATCTAGAACTGGCAGCCGTTGTACACGCTCTTAAGATTTGGCGTCATTATCTATATGGGAGTAAATGAGAGATTTACACCGACCATAAGAGTCTCAAGTATTTCTTCACTCAGAAGGAATTGAACATGAGACAGTGTCGATTGTTGGAACTGGTGAAGGATTATGATTGTACTATTCTTTACCACCCAGGTAAGGCCAATAAGGTTGCAGATGCACTAAGCAGGAAGGATGTGGGTCAATTATCAGTTTTGGGAACAGTACAAGAACAGCTGATTCGGGATTTTCAGAACTTGAGAATTGAAGTGAGAAACCTAGGAATCCAAAATTCTAGCTGATTGAAAAATTTGACAGTTAAGCTAGATTCGAGAAACAGAATTATGATGACTCAGGAAAGTGATAAATTTTTGGAAAAGATCAAAGCTGAAGTTGGAACTGGCAAGAGAGCAGATTTTGGAATCGGAATAGATAAGGCACTATTATTCAAGGGTCGCCTGTGTGTACCAAAAAATGATCAGATCGGGAATGAAATATTGCGGGAAGCCCACTCAGCTCCATATGCAGCTCATCCAGGAGGAACAAAGATGTACCGAGATTTGCGTACTACATTCTGGTGGAGGAATATGAAAGTGTGTATTGCCAAGTTCGTCTCACGATGCATGACCTGCCAGCAGGTCAAGGCTGAACATCAGAGACCGTCGGGACTGCTAAATCCTTTAGACATTCCGGAATGGAAATGGGAGAAAATTTCCATGGATTTCATAACAGGCTTACCAAGAAAAGTGAGGGGACATGACGCCATCTGGGTTATTGTAGACCGACTTACAAAGTCAGCCCATTTTCTTCCAGTACAGATGACTCTCAGTATAGATCACTTGGCCCAGATTTATATCAGGGAGATCGTTCGACTTCATGGGGTTCCAGAGTCTATTGTTTCAGACAGGGATCCGAGATTCACTTCGAGATTTTGGAAGAGTTTACACACGACCATGGGGACTAAATTAAATTTTAGTACCACTTACCACCCGCAGACAAACGAGCAGTCTGAACGCACCATTCAGACTTTAGAGGATATGCTTAGAGCCTGTGTTCTGGACCTGAGCGGAAATTAGGAAACTCACTTTCCATTGGTGGAGTTTGCTTACAATAACAGTTTTCAGGATACCATTGGTATGGCACCGTATGAAGCACTGTATGGGCTAAGATGTCGATCGCCAGTTTATTGGGACGAGGTTGGCGAGAGGAAGTTATTGGGTCCTTAATTAATTGAAAAGACTGTAGAGGCTATCGAGAAAATCAGATTGCGAATTAAAGCTACCCAGGACAGACAGAAAAGCTATGTCGATCAGAAGAGGAAAGACATGGAGTTCGAGATTGGAGAGAAAGTGTTTTTGAAAATCTCTCCTATGAAGGGCACTATTCGTTTTGGAAAGAAAGGGAAATTAAGGACTCGGTTTATCGGACCTTTTGAAATATTAGAGAAAGTAGGTAATGTGGCTTATCGTCTAGCATTGCCACCCGAACTCTCGGCCATACACAATGTTTTTCACATCTCTTTATTGAGGAAGTATGTTCACGATCCCAGTCACGTGGTGAACTTTCAGTCAGTCTCAATTCAGAAGAATCTATATTATGAAGAGGCACCCATGTGCAAGATCGATAGAAAAGTCCATGTCCTAAGAAATAAAGAAATTTCACTAGTCAAAGTCCAGTGGGGTAGACATGGTAGCGATAAGGCTACATGGGAAAAAGAAGAAGAAATTATGGCCAAGTACCCAGATATTTTAGACCAAGTAAGTTTTAAATTTCGAGGACAAAATTATTTTAAGGTTGTAGGGTTGTAGCGACCGGGAATTTTCGTTTCTTTCTAAATAAAATATTTTTAGAACTTTAAATGGGCGTCGCTATGACTTTCCAAATTATGAATGAAATTAAATCAATTTTCATTGTATTTAAATTTCCGAATTTTATTCAAAATATTCCAATGTCACCATTTTAAATCTTAATTCAAATTTTAATGATTTTTAAAGTCCAAGATCAAAATTTTATTCTTATTATCATTCAATCGAAGTTCATCCGAGTCACAATGTATCTTGTCTCAATCTTGGTACCAGTCAATTAGCAATTTATCTTCCTTCTTTTCCAAATTTCCTCCCCACATTTTCCTTTTCAGTTGATCCTCACTTCCATAGGCAGCACCATTTTTCCCTCAATTAAAGTTCGGTCTTTGCTTTCCATTTTAAACCACAATCAATTGATTCAATCCATAAATTATACATCCATCATTCCATCCCTCGCATTCACGAACCAACCTAGAAACTTTGGGTATGAATCTTCCTCTCCCTCAAATTTCTTCAACTCAGTTTTACACTGGAAAATTCAAATTGATGCTAAAACCTCAATTTCTAGCACCAAAAACATGATGATATCACACAATCCTGTGCCTCAAACCTCCAATTGAAACCCACGTATGGATAGTAGAACATCAATTTCTACCCACCAATAATTTGAAGATCCCATCATCAAACCACACACAATACTTTCAAAATAAGCCAATTCTGAACCCTGTTGCTGACTGCAGATCGCCAATCCACCATGCTCCTTCACCATTAGCACCAAGCACCTCCACTGCCGGCTGGAATTCAACAACCAGCCGAACCCAGTTTCACAACCGCTCAAAATCGATTCAAATCACCTCCAATTCAACCACAATAAATTTATAGCCAACTGCAATTTCCACAACCCTTCCGCAACCAACCACCAAGAAACCACCCCTCAAAGCCGCCCCTGCCCAACTCTCAAATCCAAGCCAAATCCCCAAAATCAAACCCCAAAACCGAATTAAAAACGTTACCCATAACCTACCTCAACCCCTACCGGAGTTTCCATCGTCGAAAAGCCACGAACACCAAGCTTCACAGCCTCAGTTTGGTCTCGATTTCGCACAACAAACCACCCAAAACATTTCTAATCCCTCACCTAGCACCATACCTACCGCCTCCACGTGCAGGCGGTTCCTTCACCGTCGTTGACGGCTGCGTGAACCGGAGGAGAGGGACATAGCCCTCTTCGTCTCTGCGTCGATCTCTCTCTCCCTCTCTCTCTAATGCTCTGTGTAACAAAAATAGAGAGAGAGAGAGAGAGAGAGAGAGAGAGAGAGAGAGAGAGAGAGGAAAAATATAGTTTTAATATTTTAAAAATTTATCTTTGAGCCCAAGTTTTGAGAATATATTCATTTCAGTCCCTCTCATTTTAAATTTTTTTATTTCAGCCCGTTTCAGTTCTAAATATTTTAATTCAGTACGTAGAAAATTGGTCCCCACAGTTCTTAACTCCTACAACTAGCCCCATTATTTTCAAAAAGTCTTCTTCAGTCCCTAAATTTTAATTTCAATTCTCTTAAAATTTCATTTAGATACTTATATTTTATTTTTAGTTACTTTAAATTCAAGTTTCGAAAATACTAATTTAATTAATTTTCTTGACTAAACGAATCATTTGGAGAATTAAGAGATTGACGTACTTCCCGCTTCACTTTTGAGAACTCGTAAAGTTAAAGGTAGACTCGCCCACACTAATTGATTTAGACTATAATTGCACGTGATTATGTGGATTTGTGTGATTTTATATGCTTAATTGCATGAGAAAAGAAAAGAATATCTCGTATGAGATAAATTTGAGAATTTATGTTATGCACGTCATAACTTATCTGCTAGCATGAGACAAGAAAAGAATGTTTTCATTTGCACTCGTTTTATGATGCTTGTGAATAAGAAAAAAATATCGCTACATTTTTTGCATAGTTACTTGTCCAATTATCTTGTAGATTAATTATTAGAGTTGAGTCTACTGAGTATTTCATTTTGAAATGCTCACCCCGTTGTTTTAACAATTTTTGCAGATTTCGGTGACGGTGGCGAGTGATGGGCAATGGCGACAAATATAAATTTGATATTATTTTTGAAAGTCGTGAATTTCGAAACAATCATTTCATTTTATCAGGAATTTTCATTTTTATAAGTTTTTACGAATTATTTTATTTAATCTGAATTATCGCAAACTTTTATCAAATAAATGAGATATTTAATATTTAGTCATTTTCCGCAATAAAGTTATTCAAAAATTTAGAAAAGTGACGTTCCCGCATTTCTCGGAACTCGGGGCGCCACAGATGATACCTTTCTAGAGAGAGAATTGGTGCGTTTTTTCATTTTCTGCGTAGCCAAGTAAAGAAGGCGTTTAGGTGACGCTTGAGTGTAATGGGTTGGAAAGAGTATATTTGGTTTAGTGTAAAAAATGTAAGGTTAAATTTGTCAAGTGAAAGATTCTTCTTCTTTCATACTTTTAAGGTAGTAATGATAATGATAGTGATAATATTAAGGTCATGTTTGGTGGAAATTAAAATTGGATTTTAATAATCTTGATAGAAGTTAATGAAATATGTAGTTGAAGAGTTCTGAATCCTATAAAATTTGTAGTTAAAATTAAGTGTTTAACTTTGACTAAAATTTGAATTTTAATAAAGACCATTCGGGTACGAAGCAACTCGAGGTGTCATACATTGTACAACAAGCATTTGAATTATGGAATGGAGTGCCAAACCTTGAAATAAAAAGTAGAGCTATGCTACAGTGCCCAACTGATTTACAGATTGGACTACCAAAATCAACCATCATCACTCTGTCAACTTAAAAATCGGTAAATCAGTTAGTAACACAATCTGGCTAAGTAGATTAAGTCTAAAAAGTAGTGGGTTTATCATTGACTTATTAATGGTGAGGCTAAATCTTATTTATTACTTAATGTAATTGTACCTATTGACTATTACCAGTGTTTAGAAAATCGGAAACTGATTCGAATCGAAAAAGGTAACGGGTCAAGGGTTAAAAGGTCCAACCGGATCGAACCGGGGTCGAACCGATTTCAATTAAAAAATAAAAAATTATTCAAAAATCACAAAAATTTTTAAAAAAACAAGTTATTTTATAAATAAACTAATATTTAATCATTTAGAAAATAAAATTATACACAAAAGTAGCTTAAAATAACAAAAAAAAGCAAATAAATAAATGAAAACCGGTTGAACCGGCCGATTTTTTCCCGATTTTCAATCGATTTCCCTGTTGAACCAGTTAAAAACTAGTTGAACCGATCGATTTTTTACCTGCTGATTTTTGGGGTGAACTGGACCGATTTTCCGGTCAGTTCTCGATTTTCTCCGTCGAACCGGTCGGTCCGGTTCGATTTTCTAAACATTGATATTACTATTATTAGGGGCTGGCAAACATAAACCAAAACTGGTCAACAGACCAACCATACCCAAACCAATCAGTTTGGGTTGGAAAATCAAATTTGAGGTTGGGGTTGTGTCTCGAGCCAAGCCAAACCAAACTAGCCCGGTTAATAAAAAAAAAAAAAAAAAGTGAAAACAAGAAAAAGACTTTAAATATACAAACGTTCTTTTTATTATCTACTAGTTGTTTACCCGTGCAATGCATGAAATATATAATTTTTAAATCATAATTTTGAAAAGATCTTGATTATACAATCATATCAAAAAACATAATTCAAATAAAATTTCAATACGAAATATTATTAAATTTGAAACTTTAAAATAGACAAAATTAATCAAAATAAAAAAATGCTACATGTACACTAAGTATACCTCATCACCTTTTTCTCTTTTAATGTGTTAGAACTTTTTATTAACTATACTTTTTAATGTGTTGCTTATATATATTTTATTTGAAATATAATATATTAATTAATATATTTTATTTTTCCTTATTTTTTAAACATGCCAATTTTTGTCAAAATGATTACATATATTTTATTTGGTAATAGTGTTTGGTTTATAAACTTGTTTATTTATTATTTTGAGGTAAAAAATAGTGACTGAAAATTTGAGAGAGAAAATATGTGTGGTTAAAAAGTTGAAAAAAATAATTAATTATTTATGTAACATACGTATTGAAGAACCTACTCATTTATTGACATATTAGGAAGTAAAATTTCAATGATTTTATTTATTTATTTTGAAAACATATTAATTCAATTTTTTCATTTCTAACTTAACAAATTTATACAACATATATTTAGTTATTTTAAATTGTATTAATCCAAAATCGCCATTTTCAATATAAAATATTTACATAGATACGATATGACATTTATTTATGTTCAAATATATTAATCAATTTTTTTCATTTCCCACATTACTCATGTTATTGAGTTTGAAACTTTAAAAAAGACAGAACTAATCAAAATAAAAAATTCTGCATGTTCACTCAGTGTACCGCACCACTCAAAGTTTGACACTTAATTAAATTTTTTATATTAAATTTTTTTGACTTTTATTTACGTTTTTCTCTGAAAATTTGTCCCTCTTATCATCTATTTTCCTTTTAATAGATTATAATTTTCAATTAACTTTATTTTTTAACATGTTGCTTACATATATTTTATTCGAGATTCAATATATTAATTAATATATTTACTTCTTTTTTTAAATATACCTTTTTTGTCAAAATGATGAAGTGATTAAATTTTCTACAAATTTATCATTGGTGATAAAAAAAATTAATAGCAAATAATTAATTATTTTTGTAATATGCTTATTGAAGGACCTACTCATTTATTGACATATTAGAAAGTAAAATTTCAATGATTTTATTTATTTATTTTCAAAATGATGTAGGTTGCACCTACGAAAATTTTCCACAAACCAATAGAACATGGACTGCAATTCGAAAGAGAATGATTCTATTATTCGAAATCAACCAAAACCTTACAATTGGACATGAAGAACTTAAATAATAACCCTAGTGGACCCTAAGCCTGCTATATGAATGGCCGAATCGAAATAACAACATAAAGGTCAGAAATAAATAACAAAAATCAGAAAAATGGTAGTTTGACATAATAAACGTCCTCAAACGGAAAAAATCCCCTATATGTCATGGCGAAGCAATGTGTCCCATCCGGATCGTTGAGACCTTTCCGAAAAGTACTTAGGAGCCTAAAACAGACACCGTATGCAAACGTTATGACCATTTGAAGTTGACACCTCCGTCGAATCGTTTTTTCCGCTCCCAATCGTCCAGAACGTTGCTGCTTGGTCCTGTATTCCATTCTCCTGCTCGCCATCACAAAATATATTAATTCAAAATTTTCATTTTTAATTTAACAAATTTATATAGCATGTATTTATTTATTTTCAAATATATTGATCCGAAATTTTCATTTTCAATATAACATATTTACATAGATATGACATTTATTTATGTTCAAAAATATTAATACAATTTTCTCATTTCCTACATAACACATTTACATAGATATCACATTTATTTATGTTCAAATATATTAATCCAGTTTTTTCATTTCCTACCCAACACATTTACATAGATATCACATTATTTATGTTCAAACATAATCTAATTTTTTCATTTCCAATGTAACACATTTACACATAGTAAATGAAGAACATACTCATTTATTGACATATTAGGAAGTAAAACTTCAATGATTTTATTTATTTATTTTCAAAATATATTAATTCAGAATTTTTATTTCTAACTTAACAAATTTATATAGCATGTATTTATTTATTTTCAAATATATTAATCCAAAATTTTCATTTTCAAAATAACACATTTACATAGATATGACATTTATTTATGTTCAAATATATTAATACAATTTTTTTTCATTTCCTACATAATACATTTACATAGATATTACATTATTCATGTTCAAAAAAATTTGAATTATCTTAAGCATTTGATGATTCCTACATTTTGGATATTTTGATTTGTTGGGGATTTCAACTAACCAAACACTTCCATTTCTATAGTATTCAAGAATTGAACACAAAATGTTTGATAAAATTTCTCAATGAAAACTACACTATTTATGCCTATTTGTTTAACATCTATGTCTTGTTCATTACTTGTGGTTGCTCAATTCTATCTTCTATATTGTGTTCTTAACATCTTATCCTACACATCACTAATTCCTCTTGAGTATAGCAAGCAAATAAATTCCACTTGCTATTGTGCCCATCTACTTTTACATCTCTTATTGATTGTGGTTTCTTTTACTTCACAAGAGTTAATTTTCTCAGTCTAGTTGATTACCTTCCTTGATTAGCTTGAGAAAGAAAAATGTGAGTGGAAAAATGCATCAGTGGTGATTTCAATATCTGGTAAAAGCCTAAATTAAGTGAAACACGAGTGAAAATATTCTTATGAGAATACTTCCACAATATGTTCCATACAAATACTCAAAGTGAGCAAACCACCAATGTCCAAACTCAAGACTTGCATGAGATGTTGCAAACTCTTTCTACCACCATAACTAGGAAAATGGAGGAGATTGTGGGATGGTTGGAAAGGTTAGGGACAAGAGGAGAGAATGCATCAACTAGGGGTGATAGAGAAAGGAGTAATAAAAGAGAAGCTAGGGATAGATTTGGGAATGTTTTGGGTAATGATAGGGATGGTGAACAAAATTGGAGAATGAGTAGAAATAGAGAAGAGGGGTATGATAGAAGAATTGATCGAGGCCATCTA
The DNA here is from genome assembly GCA_963555705.1 of Ligustrum vulgare. Lineage (NCBI taxonomy): Eukaryota > Viridiplantae > Streptophyta > Magnoliopsida > Lamiales > Oleaceae > Ligustrum > Ligustrum vulgare. The sequence goes on along the minus strand of OY743186.1, from coordinate 13,824,064 downwards.
AGGGAGCAACGAGGTAGGAATGGATTGGATGGAAACATTAGTAGTGTAAAAATGGAAGTTCCATCATTCCATGTGAAGATGGGTAGTAAGGAAGGAGGGGTGGAGAGGATTGTGAGTCCACCAAATTCTTTGATAAAGGCTAGTGGGGTGGGAAAATAAGGAGAAAATAATATCCACACTAGGTGCCTTGTGAATGATAAAGCTTGTAGCCTTATCATAGATGGAGGGAGTTGCACCAATGAAGCAAGTGCTAGTATGGTAGAAAAGTTGAGGTTACTGGTAATGATATTTTGCTAATGTTGAGTGACTATAGGGAAGTGATAATGAGTGAACAAGTTCTTCCTACCATTAACATTGGATCTATAGTGATCAAGTACTATGTGATGTAGTTCTCAAACACACTATGTAACGCCCCGAATCCCGTAAACTCGAGACGCCACGTCATCCTTTAAAATTAGCTTTCAGAATACTAATTATGCGGAAAATAACTAAGATAAAATTTGCATGATTTTAGTGAAGAATCAAAACAATAAAGCAAATTCAAAGTTTAACATAAATCTGATAAAATAAACAAGTTTTTCAATCTCGAAACGAAAACATAATTCAAATTTATTCAGTAGCCACCACCGCGAGCTCCATCGCCAACACCAAAATCTGTAATTTGTAAGTTTAGAAATAGGGGTGAGCATTTCATAAAAATACTTAGTAGGTTCAGTGCAATTTAAATAAGTTATACCGTAAATAACACATATAATCATGCAATTTAAGTCATAAATTCTCATGCAATAAGCAAGTATTCTCATGCCCAAAGTGATGTGATCCAAAGTAAAAGACCAAAGGAGAAGTCGAGCTATCGGCAATGCGACAGTTGTCTACGTGGGAAATAGAACAAGTTTCATGTTGGAGTATATCCGAGAAGACGGAAGAAGCAAGCTGAGTTGAAGGGTCGAACTTCGAGGTCTGGAGGCAAATTCACGGCCGTAAGTCCCAGACATCACGGTCGTAATGAGCCCTCGGGTTTGAACAAAGAATTCCAAGATATTCATACTTACAACCCTAAGTTTAATGGTTACGGTCGTAACTAGGAATCAGAAGGCCACTTACGACCGTTAGTGAATAAATTACGGTCGTAACTTTACGTTTTCCAGAATTTTGCTAATTTAGATTTATTTTCCGTTTTGCTTTATTTTTCCATAATTTAGGGTCCATTAGCGGCTAAACCTTGTTTTTGGTCAATTTCTCTTTATATTATCAATTTCATTCATTGTAAAGATAGTTTTGAGATTATTGATATTATTTGAAATAGAGTTTTCTCTTGTTAAAGGTTGAGGAGTTCCTTTATTTTCGAACTTATTAAACAACGATTCTTTGTGGCGTTCACCCACGAACTTATCAAGGAATTATGCAATTTTTGTGGCGTTCATCAATTTCAGTTCTTTCCTCCGCATCGTCAATTTCTTGCATCGTGAGGTTTGGGTTGGAATCTTATTGTCTATTTTTATTGTTTCTTCATTAAATCTGATTTAAATCTTTCCTAGGTTATTGTTTGTATTTATTCCCCATTTTTCGTCGAGATTCCTGAGTGGGATCGCGTCACAAAGGCAAGTTGATCTCATAAGTCATAAATTCTCATGCTCAAAGGCAAGTGAGTCTCATGCACGAATGCAAGTGGATCTTACATCCGAAGGAAAGTGGTTGGTTCATGCCTGAAGACATGTGGATCTCATGCCCGAAGACACGTGGAACTTATAAATTACGTAATCACGAGCATAAATTTACAATATGGGTTTACTTAATATTGCCCAATTCAAATAAAAGTGTTTTTGAGGTAATGAACCTACCTTAAAATGTTGTTGAGTTCGTTGAGTAAAAAAAAAAAAAGAATTGATGCAAACCACGTAGCAATTGTAGCTACGCAACCCACAAATTATTGGAATCGACCCAAGAACGCCAAAGAACCACGATTTAGAGATTGATTCAAATTAATTGAACCAAGCAACCAACACAATCAATAGATATGCTGACCTCTTGATCACAATAAAAGTAAATCTCACCCAAGATTTGAACAAACAAGAATTAAACTCGCAAGTTCAGATTTTATTCAATGAAGAATAAGAATATGAAAGCAAATAGCCTCTCAATTATAATATCAAAGTTGTGTGTTGAATAATGAAAATTACATCCCTATAAATAGGGTCAAAATCTAGGTTAAGAGTTCTAATTAAACAAGGAAACAACTACCTAAAAATAAGGAAATAACTAAAACCCTAAATTACGCGTATGGTGAGTTACGGCCGTGACCCTTCCCTTTACGGCCGTAACTTGGTTTCTGTTTAACAGTTACGGCCGTGAGATAAATATTTACGGCCGTAATTTATATTTTCTGAAAATCTTGTTTTTGATCACAGGCTTCGTTACAGCCGTGACAAATCTGCGTTACGGTCGTAAGTCCAATTTTCTTCAAAATCACAGTTTTCAACAGTAGGTTGGTTACGGCCGTGAGCTCCCATATGTTACGGCCGTAATTCTTGAAATTTCACAATTTTCTTCGACTGCTTGAATGAGGTTGATCAACTCGTCGTTTTGGCTTGGTCCCAACATGGAACTTGCTTCGTTTGATGACACGAACATTGTTTTGGCCATTGTTCCTTGATCTAGCTTGTCCATTGCTTCGTTGGCCCTCTTTGTTTGAAATCGAGTCATCGGTCCTCCTTCGATCTTCAACGGATCTTTGTGCGGGCTTGTATCCGTAGTCTGGATCACATCAAGAATTCTAGCCTTCTTGAAAATACCGCGCCTCGTCTAGCCCTAAAATAAATAGTTTCTAATTAGAAACTTGAAATTAAAGCTTTGTAAATAAAAATAAATTTTGAGGGTTGAATTAAAACAATTTAAATGTGTAAGGCTTGGTCTAAAATGGTAAAGTGTAAAGATTTGAGACTATTGCAAATAATTGAAATTAAGGACTGAATTGATAAGTTTCGAAAGTTTCTGGCCAAATGAAATTTTAGCAGAAATTTTTGGATCATAATCAACTGATTAAAATTCTTGGGATTGAATTAAATTCTTTCAAAAACTGTGGGACTAAAAGGACAATTTTATAAAAGGTTTAGTAAAAAAAAAAGTACTCTTCTCTCTTTCTCTACTCCAATGCCGAGAGAGAGAGAGAGAGAGACCGCGATGCTGCCATCGCGTGGTGGTGGTGAGGATGTGCGAAAAGAAAGTGATTTGGATGAGTTTTGGGTACGAGAACCGATGTTTGAATTCAAATTTGAAGTAGTGATTTTCGGTGATTATCTGGCCAAACCGGCTGTAGTCGAGGTACGGTAATGAGTTGGTTTAGTCTTTGATTTCATTTGGTTAATTGGGTGTTGGATGATTGAGGATTTGAAATGGGCAGTGGCCGATTTGGTGTACATCAAGTGCTCGGATTTGGTAGGGTGTGTTGGTTGTGATATTGGAGTGGCTAGGTTCAGTGGGTGTGAAATTCAAATTGTGTAAATTATGGATTAGTGTGGTGGGTTTGGCAATGGCAGTGGGCATGGGCGAACATGGATTTTGTCAGAATATGTGGTGTGGTATTGTGTTGGTATGTGTTTCGATTATGGGGTTCGAATGCTTGGGAAATGGTGAATGCGATTTCTATGTTGTTCGTGAATTCTCCTCATCTCCTTTGAATCCATGATTCGGATTAACGGGTGGATCTTCAACTTCTCCAAATCCATTTATTAGACTGTAGAACAGTGAAGAAGTATGAAGGCTGTCACGGTTTTGGGTTCTGAAATTCACGTGTTTGAGGGAGTTTTTTGGGTGTCTTCTTTATTCCTTTCACTCACTTAATTTGTTTGAATTATCGAGTGAATGGAATTTTCATGCTAAAATCAAAAGGAAATCAGTCGGGAAGATGGAATTCCTACCCAAATATTTGAGAGTCTCTATATGTGTGCACTATGATGGAGGAAGTGAGGGATAAATACACATCGATTGTGGTTTAATATGGTAAGTTAGGGTGAATGGGTGATTTAAGGAATTGGGGAAATAGCTATGGAAGTGTCAATATCTATTTGAGGAAGAACGAGTGAATATGGGGAAGAAGAAGCTGTAATTTCTCTGATTTGGATTCCAATTTGGCAAGTATGGGTAATTCATGAATTAAGGGATTGATTGGAAAATAAACCATTTGATAACTTATGGGGAATTGCTTACCGGTGGTTAATGGGTGGTAATTGGGGGAAAAGTTATGGACTAACAGTATCTGTAAAAAATGTGTGATTGAATGGAGTTGTCAATTTGAATGAATTTTGTAGATATGAGATAGGAATTAGTTATGTGAGGGAGGAGACAACTTGAGTGGGAGAGTAGTGATGGCAATTGGACGGGTATGGATTGAGGACCTCATTCCTATTCCCATCCCCATTACATGCGGGGCAGGGTCAGGGGTCAAAAATTCCTCGTTTAAATATCCATTATTATTATTTTTTTGTATCAATCTTTTTAAAAAATAAAAAATTAAACCTTATTATCCTATACCTTTAAGTTAGTAATCTAGGTTGGAATCATCAAACTTGGTTTAAAAGAATATGTATTTTTTCAAAATGTATTAAATTTTTTAATTTTTAAATTATGAACGGGGTGAAGATGGGTCAAGGAACTCATTCGCATTTTCGTAATGGGGATAAAATCATTACCATCCTCATTCCATTCGGTTCGCGGGTCCCCATAGGGATCGGGGTCTTGCTGAGAAAATTGTCATCTTTATGGGAGAGAAATATTGAATGTGATTAACTTAAATTGAGAAATCATAAATTTTGAAATAATGGGATGATTTAAAATGATTTTAATTAAATATGAAAAAATGATATTAATATTTGATTTTTGGACTAAAAAAAATAACTAATGAAATTGAGACATTTTTAATAAGAATTGGAATTGGACTAAGATTGAAAATAGATTTAAAATTTACCTAGTTTAAAGTAAATTAATATGGCTAGACTAGTGCACTAATTATGAAAAAAATATTAACCGTTAAAATTGGAGGTCGTAGCTATAAGTTTGTTGAAACGAATTTTTTTTTTTAATTTGAAAATTTCTCGATCGCTACACACTACTCACATACTTTTAGGTAGATCTTGGCAATGTGATAAATGCATGAAACATGATGGAAGGAAGAATGGGTATAGTTTCCAATTTAATAGAAAATGAGTGGTGCTCCTATCCTTGAGTCCGGAGAAAGTATGCAAGAATCGAATGAAACTCAAAAACGAGTTTGATGAAAAAAAGGAAAAGAAGAAAGAAAGAGAACAATTGAGTGAGAACAATGATGCAGAAAAAAGTGTGAGGAAAAATGGGAGCAAAAAAATTGGGGCCACGACTCTAGAAAAGGGAGAGGAAAAGAGAGTTGGGATTTGTACATCAGAAAAATGAGAGGGAGTGAAGAGTATCACGAAGGAAATTGAGAGAAAAGATGAAAAAAATGTTCCTTACACTCGATGAATCTAACAATTCCCCCCTAATTTAGTTATTTCATTAATGCGGGAAATTGAACAAAGTAACAAGGAATTTCAAAGGCATGGAAAATGGATAAAGTACATGGAGGCATTTTTCTACATCAAAAAACACCATCAAGATAAAAAAATTGTAATAGTCGATGCATTATCTAGGAGGTATGCTCTAATCACCCAGTGTAATTTTGACTAGTGAAAATGTTTCATGTGGTAAATTTTATAGGCGTGACGGATTCTTAATTTGTGGAAACAAGTTTTATGTGCTTAATTGCCTTATGAAAAAGTTGTTAGTTGGGGAAGTCCATGGGGAAGGTTTAATAGGACATTATGATGTAAAAAGGACTTTGCTTCTAACCTCCCTAAAGACTAAATCATTTTTTCTTGAATATGTTAAGGGCATGCATGTTAATAACCTGAAATTGCCCAACATCTATGAATTATGCGGTAAGTGGGATTTTGATAGATTTTATAAACATGAAGATTATTTATTTCGGGGAATTACATTGTTTGTTCCTAAATGTGTCATGCGGGAGTTGTTATTGAAAGATGCACATGTTTGGTGTTTGATGGGGGCAATTTGGGATCAATGGGTCTTAGAGTTATTAAGTGATCATTTTTATTGGCCTGAGTTGGAAATTGACATTTAAGGATTTTACACACAGTTGCACGTTCCTAGTGACCATTGAATTGACATTTCTAAGAACTATGCATTGAGTTTACCTAGGCCCAAAGAAGAAAATGACACTTCCTCCGTCTCACAAAGATAGACTTGTTTACCTTTTTCGTTTGTCCCACAAAGATGGGCCACTTTCCTTTTTTAGAGTGTATTAATTTCTTTATTTTCTAATATACCCTTATTTAATATGCATTGTTATCAAAAAAATATGAACAACTCATTATTTAATATAGGGATATATTAGGTAGAATGTAGATAAATTTATAGTTCCAACATATATTAAGGGTAATTATATTCACACCACATTTTAATTACATGAAAGATTTTCAATATTTGCTCATTTGCTTTTATGTCCTCAATTTTTTTCCAAAGCATTATTATTCTTAACTTTCAATTAATTAACATATTTTGTTTTTAATCACAATTTTATATCTAAATATTCTGCTAATTGTCCATTGAAAAGAGGGGAAATTTATTTTTTACTTCTGTATTAGTTATTTACTTCAATTATTTAAAAATACAATAGAAAAATAAGTTTTTTTCGACCCTCATAAGAAATATTTTGGACAAAAATATCTTTATGGACAAGATATGAAAACTAATAGATGATTGATAAAAAAAACTTATATAAAAAACTTGGGAGCATAAGTATAAAAATAAGAAAAGCTTAAGGATATTCATTAAAAATAAAATGTGGTGTAATTAACAATTCCTGTGGTGTCAATATAATTACTTATATATTAATTATGGTTTCTTAATCCGTGTGAAAATAAAAGTAAGTCCATCTTTATGGGATGGAGAAAGTACTATTTTTGTCGTTGTTCGTATAAATATTAAATTGTCACATTTTTCTACATGTCATGAAACCAACAATACCACAAACATAGCAATTCGTTTCTTTAAGGAAATGGTGCATTTTCATGTTATCCCTAGGGGTATTTTTTTGTGTCAAGTTGGACAATTTCTTAAACATCGTTTGAACAATTCGTGGAGAAGATTTGAAACCAAACCTCTAGTTTTAGTCAATTTCATTTACCAAAACTACAGTCAAACTAAGTTGGTTGATGAAGTTTCAAAACAACTTCATCCCACTACGCTTGGAAGTGACCTAAGAAGTGAGGAAAATGATCTATCCTTTGTTACATTTCCTTATAATCGAAATGTTCATTCCATCCTTAAATTTTCTCTGTTTGAGATTATTTATGCTCTTATTTTGTTAATTCTTTTGGATTTGATTCATTTGTTCATTGATGAAAGAGGTAGTTTGGATGGGGAGAAAAATGCGAAAAGGGTTAAATTCCTTAATGTGAGGAACAAGTTTTAAATTGAGAAGAAGGATGAGCAATACACTTCCAACGTCAACAAGGATAGAAAGCATATTATATTTTATCCGAATGGTTGGATGTGGTTCCCATTGAACAAAGAGCGGTTCCCTAAACAAATAAAATCTAAATTGTTACCCCGGTGATGGCTCATTCCAAGCTCTTGAGAGGATCAAAGACAATACCTACAATCTAGACCTAACAGGTGAGCATAAAAATTCAATTAAATTTAATTTGTCTGATTTTTCTTTTTTGTTGTAGGTGAAGATTCGAGATCAAATCCTTGTAGAGAGGGAGATGATGATGATGAGAATCAAGAAAGTCGAACATCGCTACACTTTCCTATGGGTATCATTACAAAATCAAGGATAAAGAAATTTCACGACAATTCCTATAAGCAAGATTCAAGGTTGAATCCTTTCAAGAGGGAGGGGTGATGAGATCTAAGAAAGTCAAACCTCGATGCACCAATGTGACCCTTGACGAGATCTAAGGTCAAGGAGGTCCAAGAGTTGTTGGTGGGACTCATTTACGAAGTATGGAATTAAAATCAAATGGAAGACACCTTCAATTGTGGATGAGAATGGGTTGGGAGAGGATCTAAATTGATTAACTTGGGAGGAGTTTGAGATTCAATTAAAGTTTTGACAGAGATAAAATATGAATTTGAGATTCGCTATTTCTTGAAAAACTGTAACATTTTTCGTCTAGTCTTCAATGCATTTTTAATCACCTTAATCGGAAATTAAGATCAAAAGTGGTACCAATAGTCATTGGAAGAGGGAAGACTTAGACAATTTCTAGACTAGTCCAAAGCCCGCACACGCCGTTGCCGGCCGGCTCGGGTCGTAGGTTAGTCCTACATTAATTTTTTGGACAAAATAAATAAGAAATTATTTATTTAAACTTTAATTCCAAATTCCAAATTCAAAATTAATTCAAAAAGTGATGTGTCTTTTCAGACTTGTCCGTTCAAATTGAAATTGTTTGGACTAAAACGACAGAAACAGATATTTGTGTATATTCAAAGTGATCTTTCAAAGAGTTGCAACAATTGGCCTGCAACTTTTGGCTTCCTATATATAGGACCCTGATTTCTGATTTCATTAATTCAAAATTATTCCTATCATTATCATTCTGCATTCTTTTCCATTCTGAAATAATCTCTATGCATCCATTGTCGAGAATACAAGACTTTTCTGGTTCATTGTTCTTGCTATTCAAAGTGCTTCCATACCGCACGAGAGAGATTGTTGTATCTTGGGAGGCAATTTGCATCAAATGTAAGCACCAAAACATGCCAAACCCGTTTTAAGGAAATATAGTCGTACTCTAGCATCAATTTACTATTTCTGCAATTTAATTCAACATTTTCTTCGAAAGGAGTCCTCAAGTGATGAGAGTCCCTTGTTGAGGGAGCCCTTCTCTTGAAATGAGTCAATTGAATGAGTCATTCGAAAGAGGTACTTCGAAAGAAGTCCATGGAAAAAGTTCGAAAGGTGTTCATGGAAAGAATCCTTTGGAAGAAGTACTTCGAAAAGAGTTCAAGGAAGAAGTCCTTTGGAAGGAGTTCGTGGAAGGAGTCCTTCAGAAGAGGTCCCTCTCGGAGAGAGCCAATTGACTGGTCCTTTTTTTTTGGAAGGAGTCATTTGGACAGGATCACTCTCAGAAAGAGTCAACTGACGTAGTCCTTCCTTCGAAGGGGTCCGTTGAAGGAGTCTTTATCTGGGAAGGAGTCCCTTGGAAGTGGTCATCATGTGACGAGGTCCTTCTTGAAAGAAACATGATGTGATGGAGTCTTTGAGCAATGCCACTTAGGCAATATGGAGGGCTTCTTGAGCCTTGCACTTAGGCAACATGGAGGGCTCCTTGAGCTATGCCACTTAGGCAATAAGTGGACTTCTTGAGCTATGCTACTTAAGCAATATGGAGGGTTTCTTGAGCCATACCACTTAGGCAACAGGGGGGCTTTCTGAGCCATGCCACTTAAGTACATGGAGGCTCCTTGAGCTATGCCACTTTAGGCAATAAGGGGGGCTTCTTGAGCCATGACACTTAGGCAATAAGGAGGGTTTCTTGAGCCATGCCACTTAGGCAATATAGGGGTTTCTTGAGCCATGCTACTTGGGCAGTAAGGAGGGCTTCTTGAGCCATGCCACTAGGGCAATAAAGAGGGTTTCTTAAGCCATGTTACTTGGACAATATGGAGGGCTTCTCAAGCTATGCCCTTGGGAAATAAGGACTTCTTGAGTCATACCACTTAGGCAATAATGAGGGCTTCTTGAGTCATGTCACTTAGGCAATAAGGAGGGTTTTTTTGAGCCATGCAACTTGAGCAATATGAGGGGCTTCTTGAGCCATGCCACTTAGGCAATAAGGAGGGCTTCTTGAGCCATGTCACTTGGACAATAAGAAGGGGAGTCTCTTTTTAAAGGGAGCTCTTCTTCTAGGCATTTGTTACCAATATTTTTCAAGAGGTTTCCTTCATTTTTTCAAGGTTTTTTTAATAGTATTTCTCCACTTTTTTTTCAGGAGTTTCTTGCTCCTTTTTTCAAGGTTTTCTTAATAATTTTTTACCACATAATTTCGTAGTTAGAAGTGTGGTTTTCCACGGACAACGCCAAAATGTTGACCAAAAAATCTGGTAGGACCTTAAATCAACACGTCTCAGCTTATCCCTCTTGAACACGTGGACTTCCTACGCACTAAGACAAACAATCAGTATGCAACTAGGACTGAGGTGACTCCTAATTGCACTCCGATATTTAAGTCAGTACTCATTTCAAGTAAATATAATTTAGATGCGAGAAATATAAATGTGTAAAAGAGAGAAAAATGAGTGAGATTTATAAGTAGGTTCAAGTAATGAATTACCAACCTCTTACTTGAAGACACAAGTGATCTATTTATAGAAGAAGTAATTATCTTGGATTGTAACATGTGTTATGCTTTACACGTAACAAGATCCTAACCTTTGATGAGGTAAACTATTTATTTGGTTTATAATCATTACTACATGTCATGTTATAGGCTTAAAGCAACTATCAAATCTCTTTAAAGATATTATCACATCAAGCTGTCTTTTGCAGACAAGTCATCTCAAGCTGTCTTGTCACCTTTCCAAGTAAGTTTAGCATCTACTGTCCGATTTGTGGGTCCTAATTAGGTGATCGGATATTTTGTGGATCCCCCTGGTGGACCTATATGAATGACGTGTCACGTCCAATTAGGTATGACGGTAACAGATTCTGTACGATAGGTTCTAAAAATATGGAAGATGACGAAGCATTTAATTTTTATTTGTAATTAGTTCCATTTGGCCATAAAACATCTGGGGAGAAATCAAGAGTCATTAATATTGAAGGCGGGATTTCGGGGAGCTGAATATCTGTTATAGATAATACAGTATAATCAAATCTCATTAATTTGAATTAGTGGGGGTAGTTATAATAATACCTGTGAGGATATGGGCAAATTCCAAAATTGATTATAGTGAGGGGTAAAAAACTGAACCGGTTTTAGTTGTGGGGTGAATGGACCAATTTTCACAATATATGAGAGACCATGTCTTTGCTTATCGATTTAAATTTACTTTTGTACAAAATATGTAGTGCAAAATATGTTAAGGCCTTATTCTCTTTACTGTTTTGAAATTGTTTCTGTTTTTATTTTTGAAAACATTAAAAACGTGTTCTCTTTACCATTTATGTTAATATAAACTCTTAATGTTTACATTAGTGTATTGCATATAACCATGTTTTCAGTGTATTGTGAAAAGAAATTTGAGTTCGAATCAGTAGTATTCTGCAAGCAAATTAATTAAAAATAGTTTAAGTAGTATTCTGCAAAATTTCAAACCAAACGTGTTTTTCAGCTTTTCATTTTCAAAAACAGTTTTTAGAAATGACAAATCAAATGCATTTTCAACAAATTTGAAAACAAAAATAAAAATAGGAAATATAAAACATTTTCGAAAATGAAAATACAAAATCAAATATAAACAAAACTCAACCTAAGGGTCTGATTGATTGCCATCATGTGACATGAAAAATGAAATTTTTTTCCATCTTTTTTCAAGTTTTGGTATTTGGCAACACAAAATTTTCTGTTGTAAATGATTTCCACCCACGATACTGACATGCCTATTTTATTCAAGAAGATGGAAATTTTTTTCATTCGCTTTACTTGGGAAATCATTTTCCATGTGATTTTCGTCATGCTTGATTCGTTTTGATATTATTAATTGACCTTTTTTTTTAAAAAAAAAAAAAATAACATTATTATTATCAAGTAAAAATATATTTAAAAAGTTATTTTTTTTTATTACAATAACTAAATTTTACTTTATTTATCATGAAAAAAAATGTTAATCAAACAACAAAATTTAAAAAATTTTCTACTCTTTTCACATAGAAAATTAACATAATCAAACACTTTCAATAGATTTTTCACGAAAATAATTATCAAGAAAAATTATTTCCTTGAAAAATGTTTTCTTTATACCAATTTTTTATCCTAGCAATCAAACACAGTTAGTATCATTTTTGATAACTTGCTGGAATAACGATTATTATTATTATTATTATTATTATTATTATTATTATTATTATTATTTATTGTTTTTTTTTAAGTTTTTCTAAAGAAGCTTACTGGATGAGGGTCAAAATTAAATGTTTTTTAAATTTTGATATTTTTTAGGTGATTAATAGTCGAAAATTAGAAAGAAAAAATATGTGTGATTAAATATTAATTTGAAAAATTATGTTATTTACAAATTTATTTATAAATTTTAATTATTGTGTAAAAGAACGGATTGTAAGGAAATGCTAAATAAGATTAAAAAAAAAAAAAAGGCCAAACAGATGACACATAAGCCATACCGCCATAGTTGTACCATTTCCAACACACGACTTATATTCTCCAACTCACTTTTTAATTACACATATTTTTCGAAATCATTTTTTAATTGAATATTTACCTAAAAACAACAACAATTTTATTATACTCCCTTTGTTTCAATTATATAGGCTGATTTGACTTTTCATATAGATTAAAAAAACATATTTAATATTATTGAAAATATAATTTTTGTAAAAAAAAAAATTCTCAATTTACCATTTTTATGTATCAAAATTATTATTATTGGAAGTAATAAATAAAAATATTTTAGTAAATAAAATAAAGTACTTTCCAATAAGAAACAGGCCAATATTAATTGGAATAAGAAAAAAAGAAAATTACATAAAGGGAATAGAGGCTTACAAATTGGGCTTCCTTATTTTAAAGAGAAAATTACATAAAACTTTGTGTTTCAAAGATGCAATTCAAAAATCCTGTGAAGGAAATCTTTTTTTTTTAAAATTCAGGTGTTAATTCATTTAGTTATGTATTTAATAATTAAAAATAAATATAAAGATATATATAAGATAAACATAATTATCTACGATACATTATATTAAAACTAATATAATATTAAATCAAAATTTCAAATTTTGACGTCACAACCTACCACCACCCCACCCCAACCCCGCCCGCCCGCCTGCCTGCCACCACCCAACCCCACCCTATCCCACCCACCCACCCTACCCAACCCCACCCCACAACAAAAATAATTTTTATTTTTTTCCTTTCGATGTTTTCCTATCATTCCTCATCTCACCCCCATCCCAACCCCACTTGACCTTACTCCACCTCATTACAAAGTGACAAATTGATATCACCCTAACCACATCCCCCGACCCCACCCACCCACCCATATCATGTCCACCCAAAAAATAAGTTTATTTTTATTTTCTCTCGATATTTTCTTACACTTCCCCATCCCACTCCACCCCAACCCAACCCTACTCGACCCCACCCCGCCCCACCGCAAAGTGACAAATTGATCTCACCCTCGCCCATCCCCAGACCCCACCCACCCACCCTGCCCACCCATACCATCTCACCACCCATATCCTACCCCACCCTAAAAATAAGTTTATTTTTATTTTTTCCCGATATTTTCCTACACTTCCCCATCCCCCCCAACCCAACCCCACTCCACTCGACCCTACCCTACCCTACCTCATCGTAAAGTGACAAATGATCTTATCCCAGTCACAGGCCACCACCCCACCCCACCCAATCCCACACCAAAAATAATTTTTATTTTTTTCCTTTCGATATTTTCCTATCATTCCCCATCCCACCCACCCCACCCCACCTCATCTTAAAGTGACAAATTGATCTCACCCTAACCACATCCTCCGACCCCACCACCCACCCCGCCTCACCACCCATATCCTACCACACCCCAAAAATAGGTTTATTTTTATTTTCTCTCGATATTTTCCTAAATTTCCTCAACCCACCCCACCCCATCCCATCCCACCCGAACCCAACCTAACCCCACTTGACCCTATCTTACCCCACCTCATCGCAAAGTGACAAATTGATCTCACCCTAGCCACATCCCCCGACCCCACCCACCAACCCCACCTCACCACCCATATCCTACCCCACCCCAAAAATAAGTTTATTTTTATATTCTCCCGATGTTTTCCTACACTTCCCCACCCCAACCCAACCCAACCCCACTCCACTCGACTCTACCCCACCTCATCGCAAAGTGACAAATTGATCTTATCCCAGCCACAAACCACGACACACCCTGCCCGCCTCGCCACCCACCCTACCCCACCTCACAGCAAAAACGATTTTTTTCCTTCTACTTTTCCACCTACCACCACCCAGCCCGACACCACCCTACCGATCCCACCCCACCCCACCCCAAAAATGATTTTTATCCTTCTACTTTTTCATGCCCCCACCAACCCCACCCCAACATCACCCTGCCCACCCCACACCACCCCACCCCACAAAATGAGTTTTTTTTATCTCTCCATATTTTTCCACCCTACCCTACCACCCACCCCACCCAAAAAGGATTTTTTTCTTCTAATTTTCCACACCCACCCCGCCCTTACCAGCTACCCAGCCAAGCAATCGACCCCACCCCACCCAAAAATGATTTTTTTTCTTCCACTTTCTCACACCCCACCAAGACCCTACCTTGCACCCACCCCACCATACCCACCCATCCCATTCCTACCCACCCCCCCAAATGATTTTTTCTTCAATTTTTCACACCCCCACCCACCTCGATCCAGACCCTACCCCGCCACCCACCTAACCAACTGACCCCACCCAAAAATGATTTTTTTCCTACATTTTCACACTCCATCCCGACCCTACGCCCGTCACCCAACAACCCCGTCACTACCCACCCCACCCAAAATGATTTTTTTCTTTTCCACACCCCGTCTCAACCCTATACCCGTCACCCACCAACCCCACCCCTACCCAAAAATGATTTTTCTTCTTCTAATTTTTCACACCCCGTCCCTACTCCGCCACCCACCCAACAAACCGACCCCACCCAAAAATTATTTTTTTCTTATACTTTTTCTCGTCCAATGATCACAAAAAGTTATAGATGGTCACAACTTTTAATATAATTGGTCACAATCATTTATAGTTGGTAACATATTATTTATTTATTGGTCACAACTTACTCGTTTTTTTCATGATTAGTTAATATTTTTTGTCATAATTACCTAATAATTGGTAACATTCCCTACTCTTCATAAGTCACACAAAGTCACATTTAGTTGACATTTTGGTTACAATTACCTAATAATTCGATCACCCCACCCCGCCCCACCCCGCCCCCATCCTACCCCACCCCCACATGCAAAGTCACAACATGTCACACAATTGGTCACAAAATTTCACATTACAAATTTAGTTGAAAAACCTCACCCACCTACACACACATTCCTAAAGTCACAGTTGATCATACAAGGTCACAGTTTGATCACACAAGGTCACAGTTAGATCATAATTGGTTTAGTTGCAAAATTCGATCACACAAAGTCACAATTCGATCACATAAAGTCACAGTTAGTCACACGAAGGCACGGTTCGATCACATAAGGTCATAGTTTGGTAACACATGTGACCGAACTATGACATCGTGTGATTGAACTATGACCTTGTATGACCGAATTGAGGCTTTTTTTGATCGAACTGTGACCTTGTATGTTCAAATCGTGACTTTGTGTGATCAAGTACGGGATGTGACCAATTATTAGGTAAATGTGACCAAAATATTTGCTAATTGTGACTTGTGAGAAATGGGGGATGTGACCAAGAAAACTAAGATTACGGAATGTGACCAAATATTAGGTAATTGTAACAAAAATGTTAACTAATTGTGATTGAGGAAACGTGTAAATTATGACCAATAAATAAATAATACGTACCAATTATATGATAATTTTGATCAATTATAGGTAAATGTGATCAAAATATTGACTAATTGTGAGTTTGTGCGACTTATGATAAGTGCGAATGTGATCAAGAAAACAAGTAAGTTTTGATCAATCAATAAATAAATTGTGATCAATTATTGGTGATTATGACCAATTATTAGGTAACTATGACCAATAAATAAATAATATGTAATCAATTATGGATCATTGTGACCAATTATATAGATTGTGACCAACTGTGACTTGGTGTGACCATTGGACGAGGACGTGATGTGATCTACAATTGTGTCAAATATAACTATGTGTGACCGAACTGTGACTTTGTAAGAACGAAGCGTGACTTTATGTGATCGACCTGTGACCTCGTGTGATCTAACCATGACCTTGTTTGACCTAATAGTGACATCCTATGACCTAACTGTGACCTCGTTTGACCAAACTGCGATTTTGTGTGACCGAACTTTGACCTTGTGTGACCAACTGTGACTTTGGAGGGGTGGGGTTTTACAACTAAATTTGTAATTGTGACTCTGTGTGACCTTGTGTGCCTTAACTGCGATCTCGTGTCAACTTACGTGACTGATTGTGATTTTGGGGGTGGGGATAGTGGGGTAGAGGTTGGGTAGGGCTAGAAAAAGTAGAAGAAATCATTTTTTGTGGTGAAGTAGGGTCGGGGTGGGGAAAAATAGAAGAAAAAAATAATTTTTTGGAGTGGGGTGGGTGGGTGGTGGATAGGGTGGGGTCGAGGTCGAGTTAGGGGTTGGAAAAAGTAGAAGAAAAAAATTATTTTTTGGGTGGGTGGGGTGGGGTGGGGTGGGGTAGGGTGGGTTGAGATGAGGTGGTTGGTGTGAAGAGTGAAAAAATAGAAGAAAAATAATTTTTTGATGGGGTATGGTGGGTGGCGGGGTGCGGTGTGGTGGGATGGTTGGGGGAAGTGTGAAAAAATAGAAGAAAAATCATTTTTGGGTGGGGTGAGGGTGGTTGGGTGGAGTGTAAAAAATAGAAGAAAAATCATTTTTGGATGGGGATAGGGTGTGGTGGGATAGGATGGGGCGATTGAGGTGAAGTGTGAAAAAATAGAAGAAAAATCCTTTTATGTGGGGTGGGTTGTGGTGGGGTTGCTAGGGTGGGGGTGTAGTGGGGTTGTTAGGGTGGGTGTGAAAATATAGAAGAAAAATCATATTTGGGTGGGGTAGGATGGGGTGGGGGCGGGTGGGGGTGGGTGGGTGGGTGGCGAGGTAGGGTCGGGGAGGGTGGGTAGGGATGTGGAAAATTAGGAGAAAAAAATTAATTTTAGTTGGGGTGGGTGGGGTTGGGGATGGGTGGCGTGGCAAGGTCTGGGTGGCAAGGTCGGGCGAGTCGTGAAAAAGTAGTAAAAAAAATCATTTTGGATGAGCTGAGTTGGGGTAGGGTCTGGTGGGGGAGTTGAAAATTAGAAGAAAAAAATTAATTTTGGGTGGGGTGGGGTGGGGTGGGTGGGGTTGGGGTAGGTGGCAGGGTAAGATAAGGTAGGGTCTTGGCGAGTTGTAGAACGGTAGTAGAAAAAATCATTGTTGGTGAGGTGGGGTAGGGTAGGGTATGGTCGGGTGGGGTGGGGAAGGGTGAAAAAATATTTCAAAAAAAAAAAACTTATTTTTGGAGTGGGGTGAGTGAGCGTGGTGGGTGGGTAGGTGTGATGAAATGGGACTAGTGATTGGGTTGGTGGGGTATGGTTGGGGTGGGTGGGTGGGTGAAATGAGAAAAAAATAGAATTAAAATCATTCTTGTGGTGGGTGAGTGGTGGCGGGGTGGTTGGGCGGGGTTGGGATGGGGAGGAGTGGGGGGTGGGGTGGGTAAGGTGGTGTTGGGGGTGGGGGTGAGTGTGAAAAAGTAGAAGGAATTTTTTTTTATGTGGTGGGGTGGGGTGGGGCGGGGTCGGGGTGGGTGGAGTGAGTACGGGGTTGGGTTGGGATAAAGTTGTTGTGGATTATGTATTGTTTTGATTTTATTATTTAATATTAACCCTTGTTTGGCAACTCATTATAATTATTATAATATTGTATTAATTAATTAACTAATTAACACCTGATTTTTTTAAAAAAATCTTAAGTTTGTGTTGGACAATTGAACTAATTATGTTTTGGACCAGAATCAGCCCATTTTATCAATTCATTTGAAGCAGCCCGAACTATACACTACTTGAGCCCAATTGCACTGACCCGGTTTCTGATCCATTAGCAACCCCCGCTTTATTCAAGCCGTTGGATACGTTCTGATTGATCTGTGCCATCCATTTGTAAAGAAAAAGCAGAAGAGACGATCTGAATACTCACTTTACAATCCAGACTCTTCTCTCAAACCCTAACTTCTCTGAAAGGCGATTTTTCATCGCCCTTATGCGTTCTTCGTGATTTCTTTACATTTCTACCAGAAAAACAAAGATTAAAGCTGTAATATCTTAGTGGTTGTGATTTGATACTGATTTGTGTTAATCAGTATACGTTTTATTTGAGTTTGGCAGAGATTTCTGTAACTCAAGTGTTTTCTTTGTGGTTCTTTATACAAATCTAGAGTTTCTGGTAGTTTTGTATATATTTACGGGTTTGATATTTGTTGTTGTAATTTTTACAGTTTCTGAAATAAAGTTTCATTGTTTCTTCGTGGTTAATTTGTGTTCTTGTTCTTTGTGGTTTGATTCTGAGCCTTAAATCCTATCAGTGGTATCAGAGCTTTATGGTTCTTTGAAAAACCGGTGGATTTGACTCAGTACGGATAGATCCAGAATTTTCCTTTTCTGCGTTTAGGGTTTACTGGAAGTTGTTGAGATTCTTTGTAAAATGATTTAGGGTTTCTGGATCTTGCGTTAAATTTTGAAGAAAATACTTTTCTTGAGTTGTTTAAACCTTTTCTGTAAATCGTTTTTTTTTTTTTTGTATTTTTCTGAAAATATTTTTGAAAGAAATTTTCAGATTTAAATTCTTGAAGTTTTTTGTATAAATCTTTTGATACTCTGATTTTGTGTGAATATTTTTCGTTGAAACCTATTTTCAAAATTAAGGTTTCTGGAAATTTTTTGTGTATCTGGATCTTATTTCTGAGTCTATATTTTCAGAGAATCTTGAAACTCAAAATATTTTTCTATAAAATATTCTGGTCACACAGAGATCCTACATTTGATTCTTGGTGGTTGATTCTTCGTGGTGGATACTGGTGAACATTTGATTTTGGAACTTTGTGGCCCTGAATTTCTGGGATTCTGACTCTTAGTGGAAGCTGCAATAGCTTAATATAATTCTGCAATCAGGTGATATTATTCAATTACTGCAATCCTATATTGTAAATTTGTTATTCAAATTTCCTGTTCTCTCCCAATTCCTCCGTTGAAGCCTATAACAGGACCCCTAACTTACCTTTGTCCAGGATTTTATTGAGAATCCGGGAATCTGAGGGAGTGTGGGAATATCCTGTATAGGTTGAGGGATATACTGGAAGGACAGATTTTTATCAGTATACTGTTTTGAACATTTTTCTTGATTGAGAAATTGAACTGTTGGATTGTGATCACCTTGATTACATTGTTTTCTTAATACTGTGTTCTGCATATTAGCAAACTTTCTTGAATATAAAATTCTTGACTGTGTGATATTGTCTTATTTGTGATTGTGAACTGCATTATTGTTTACTGTCTGACTATTTGTTCTTTGAACTACTAAAGCTCAATAATTTGAAATATTTTCTAAATCTTGGTCATTATTTCAATGGCTACTGTTAAGGTAGATGTTGAAATTTGGAATGGCAAAGGGGATTTCAACCTCTGGAGCCAAAAAATGCGAGCTTTACTACTTCAAATGAAATGTGCTAAGGCAATTGATAAATCTTGGCCCCTTGATACCCCTCAGGACAAACAACTTGAAATGGATGAAACAACATGTAGCACTTTATTTTTACACTTATCTGATAATGTCATTAGACAAGTAGGCAAGACTAAACCTACATCTGAATTATGGGACAGATTGGAAGAACTATTTGATACTGTGTCCTTGCCTGATAAATGTTTTCTTTGGAAACAATATTTCTCTTTTAAATTTGATCCATCTAAGGATGTAGAAGAGAACATGAGTAAGTTTACTAAGATCACACAAAGTCTATTAAATTGTGATGAAAAACTTACTGATGAACAAAAGGTTGTTTGTTTATTGAATGCTATGGGGGATAAGTTTAAAGATTTAAGGAATGCACTGGAATATGGGGGGCAGAAGTTGACCACTGAGATAGTTCATACATCCCTTAAAAATAAAGAGTTAGAGTTTAAATACAATCCTAAGGAAGCCTATAATGTGATAGGTACCTCTAGGAAAAATAACTCTTTTAGGCTGAACAAGGCTGGAACAAATTTCAATAAAAATTGGAATAATTCTAGCAATAATAGAGACTGGAATAAGAAGCCTGTGAAAGGAAATTTTCAAAATAAGGGCAACTTCAATAGGCCTAGAGACAGTAATTTTAGAAGTCAACCTAGTTTCAGAAATCAAGATAATAATGCTAAAAATTATAATAATTTCAGAAACCAGAGTAACTTCAGATCTCAGGATAATAATGTTGGTACTTCTAATATAGATAAACCACCTAGAATATGCTTTTACTGTGGCCAACCTGGACATCATATTAAATACTGCTTTAAAAGGAAAAATGAACAGGGAATCAGTAATCAGACTGAGGCTGCAGTGCAAGATAATAATAATAATTGGGTGGTTTATGTCACAACCGAGTCAGATAACAAAAATGAATGGATTTTAGATTCTGGTTGCACTTTTCACATGTGTCCTAAGAAGGATATGTTTGCTGATTTCAGTAATGATTGTTTTGGTTCTGTGAAACTAGGCAATAATATTTCTTGTGATGTGAAAGGTATTGGAAAGGTTTTGTTACAACTTGAAAATAACAAAACTCTTACTTTGAATAAAACCAGATATGTTCCTGATTTGAAAAGGAACTTGATTTCACTTGGAGTTTTAGATTCTGAATCTTTTGAGATCAGAATGCAAAATGGTTTTTTGAGTATTTTAAAAAATAAATGCTTGATTATGAAAACTCCCAAAATTAATGGGATTTACACGTTGGATTCCTTACCTGTTTATGCTAAGTCTTTTAATGCTGTGTCTGATTTGAATAAAACTGAGTTATGGCATAAAAGATTAGGACACATAGGTCAAAAAGGACTTAAGCTGCTTGAGACCAAAGGTGTATTTGGTAATGATGTGTTGCATAAACTTGACTTCTGTGAAAAATGTGTATTAGGCAAACAGAAAAGAAGTTCATTTGGTAAAGGTGTTCATAAATCCTCTGATGTGCTTGAATATGTGCATGCTGATTTGTGGGGTCCTGCTCTTGTGAGTTCAGTTTCAGGTTTCAGATATTTTCTCCTTATTGTAGATGATTTTTCAAGGAAAACCTGGGTGCATTTATTAAAAACTAAGGATGCTACTGTGTCTGTTTTCAAAAATTGGATCACCTTAGTTCAAAATTTAAAAGGAAAAAGAGTCAAAACTATTAGAACTGATAATGTTTTAGAATTTTGTAATCAAGAGTTTGATTCTTTTTGTAGCACTTTAGGTATTCTTAGACATAGGACTGTTGCCTACAGTCCACAGCAAAATGGGGTTGCTGAAAGAATGAATAGGACACTTCTTGAAAGAACTAGGTGTCTCCTACTTGATTCAAATTTGCCAAAAAAATTTTGGGGTGAAACAGTCAAAACTGCATCCTATTTAATAAATCTTTCTCCCTGCAGTGCTATTGATTTTAAGATTCCAGATCAAATCTGGAATAATTATCTTCCTGATTTTTCAAAATTAAAAGTTTTTGGTTGTGCTGCCTACTCACACCATTCTGAAACTAAACTTGACTCCAGGTCTTTAAAATGTGTTTTTCTTGGTTATGGAGAAGGAGTCAAGGGCTATAGGTTATGGGTCAGGGATCAGGGAGGTTACAGGGTCATTTTGAGTAGGTCTGTGGTCTTTAATGAAAATAATTTTCCTTGCAAAAATGAAAAATTGTCTGATCCTGTTAAAAAAAAGATTTTATTACATCTGAGCTGAGTGCAGACCATTTAGGTGATCAAAATGGCCTGCCCAATACTCAGTTTCAGGTGGAGCAACCCCCACAGTTTCCTAATATCATTCCTGAACCTGAACATGAACCTGCAGTCACTGAACCACAACCTGATGATATTCCTGAAGTTGAAATTAATCTAGAAAATTATCAGTTGTCTAGGGATAGACCTAGAAGAGAGATTAGACCTCCTCATAGGTTTGAGGATCCTGACTTTGTGTCTGCTTTTACATATTCTGATCCTATTTTACTTGAACCTCAATCCTTTGAAGAAGCTGTATCTTCTAAGGATTCCAAACTTTGGCTTGCAGCAATGCAAGATGAAATGGACTCACTTTTAAAGAATGGTACTTGGATTTTAGTCAATAGACCTGAAAATAAAAGGATAATTGACTGTAAATGGATTTTTAAACTGAAAGAAAGTGAATCTAAGGATTTGAAACCTAGGTACAAAGCTAGACTTGTTGCAAAGGGTTTTTCTCAAAAGGAGGGAATTGATTTTAATGAAATATTTTCACCTGTTGTTAAATACACTTCGATCAGAATTCTATTTGCTTTGGTTGCACAATTTGATTTAGAACTTGAGCAAATGGATGTGAAAACTGCTTTTCTTTATGGTTCTTTAGATGAAACCATTTATATGCATCAACATAAAGGTTTTGAAAAAGGCAGAAATTCTGATTTGGTCTGTTTATTGAAAAAATCTTTGTATGGTTTAAAACAGGCTCCTAGGCAGTGGTATAAGAGATTTGATTCTTATATCCAAAACTTAAATTTTCAGAAAAGTAAATATGATTCCTGTTTTTATTTTAAACTTGATAAAACTGATTTCATTTATTTGCTTCTATATGTGGATGTCATGCTGATTGCTGGACCAAACATGCATGATATAAATGTTCTTAAAAATAAACTGCATTCTGAATTTGAAATGAAAGATATAGGAAATGCTAAAAGAATACTTGGCATGGATATTTTTAGAGATAGAAAATCTGGGAAACTATTTTTTAATCAAAAACATTACATTGAAAAAGTCTTAAACATATTTTGCTTATCTGAATCCAAACCTGTATCTTTACCTTTGCCTGCACATTTTAAATTGTCTATTGAGCATTGTCCTAAGTCTGCTGATGAGTTGCATAGAATGAAAAATGTACCATATTCAAATGCTGTTGGATCTGTTATGTACTTAATGGTTTGTACCAGACCTGATATAGCATTTGCAGTAAGTATTTTAAGTAGGTTTATGAGCAATCCTGGTGAATTGCACTGGGAAGCTATGAAATGTCTTTTGAAATATTTGAAAGGTCTTGCTAGACTTAGTCTAGTGTTTTCTAAAACCAAAAATAATTTTAAACTTAAAGGTTTTGTTGATTCAGATTTTGCTGGAAATGTTGATAACAGGAAATCAACATCATCTTATTTCTTTACCTTAAACTCTTCCTGTATCAGCTGGGAATCCCAGCTTCAAAAACTTGTTGCCTTATCATCAACTGAAGCAGAATATATAGCTGCTACAGATGCTGTTAAGGAATGTTTATGGTTAAAGGGTTTATTATCTGAAATTGATTACATTTCTGATTCTGAAGTTGAAATATGTACAGACAGCATGAGTGCATTGCATCTGTGTAAAAATCATGTTTTTCACAATAGGTCAAAACATATTGATGTTAAGTTTCATTTCATTAGGGACATTATTGATAAAAACATTGTGAAACTTGTTAAGATCCCAACTCAGGTTAATCCTGCAGATGCAGGAACAAAAATCATTCCTATTAACAAATTTAAAGATGCATTGAGTTTTTAAAATTTGGTTGAACTTTGATACTTGTTTGATATGTTTTTCAGATTATGAGCACCAGTCCAATTGAGGTGGAGATTGTTGGACAATTGAACTAATTATGTTTTG
This sequence comes from Ligustrum vulgare, assembly GCA_963555705.1. Taxonomy (NCBI): domain Eukaryota; kingdom Viridiplantae; phylum Streptophyta; class Magnoliopsida; order Lamiales; family Oleaceae; genus Ligustrum; species Ligustrum vulgare. The sequence continues at coordinate 13,800,254 of OY743186.1, read as the reverse complement.
GACCAGAATCAGCCCATTTTATCAATTCATTTGAAGCAGCCCAAACTATACACTACTTGAGCCCAATTGCACTGACCCGGTTTCTGATCCATTAGCAACCACCGCTTTATTCAAGCCGTTGGATACGTTCTGATTGATCTGTGCCATCCATTTGTAAAGAAAAAGCAGAAGAGACGATCTGAATACTCACTTTACAATCCAGACTCTTCTCTCAAACCCTAACTTCTCTGAAAGGCGATTTTTCATCGCCCTTATGTGTTCTTCGTGATTTCTTTAAATTTCTACCAGAAAAACAAAGATTAAAGCTGTAATATCTTAGTGGTTGTGATTTGATACTGATTTGTGTTGATCAGTATACGTTTTATTTGAGTTTGGCAGAGATTTCTGTAACTCAAGTGTTTTCTTTGTGGTTGTTTATACAAATCTAGAGTTTCTGGTAGTTTTGTATATTTTTACGGGTTTGATATTTGTTGCTGTAATTTTTACAGTTTCTGAAATAAAGTTTCATTATTTCTTCGTGGTTAATCTGTGTTCTTGTTCTTTGTGGTTTGATTCTGAGCCTTAAATCCTATCGGTTTGTTATGTTTAAAAAGTGAAGTTTTAGTTGTATAGTTATGTACTTTTCCCTATTCTAAAGGGGCTAATGTCGAAGAAAATTCATCCCGCTCTCCGCCAAGGGAGTGAGGTGGAAAGGAAACAGAAGTTTGTGCTCCCCAGTCTTCAAGTAGAGGCAGTGAAGAGGGTATTCGAATCATCGACTGCTCAACTTCAGGGTCCTCTTCCTGCGCTTTTACCTCCTCCCACCTTACTTCCAATTAGGCCACAACTTCCAGATTCTGGGGAAAGGGCCAACTCTACGAAGGCCCACGCTGAAGGAAAGGGAAAAAGGTCGGACCGAGGTAGTTCTAGAGGAACCATTGGAAGTGTAAGAGCAAGAGGAGGAGCTTCTGCATCAATTCTTGGGCTGGGATACGATGTGACTCAGGCTGTGGTTGAGGAGGTCAAGCAGATCAAGACCAGTGTCCTTCCCAGGGATGTCACCTTTAATCCCAGCCTATTCAACTCTCCTAGCTCTCCTCCTGCCAGAGCTGCCTTGGCTATGGAGCAGTTTTGGACCGAGGGCTGGTCCGCCTTTTCCTCTAGTGCCCCTCCTGCCTGGAAGTTGCTTACATCCAAAGCTATGAACATTAGGGCCTTGGCTCTTATTGATGAGGTGGAATCCTCCATGTTGGAGGTACGGCGTAACAAAAAGGATGCTGAGACTGCGCTTCGTCATACTGAAAATATGCCGAAGGAGATCAATGATCTTAAGGATCAGCTATCTATTGCCCGCAAATCCTCCTCGAAAGACAGAGCTCTAGAAAAGCGCCTTCAGGAGGACAACGAGAAACTAAGACATGATCTTCATATCTCTGAGGGTGATGTGGCGACCTTATGCAAGAAGCCTGAAGATTCCAATAGCTCGCAATCTATCACTGCTGAAGCTCTAACAGAAGCCAACGCTGGAAAGAGCAACCTAGCGGCATAAGTGACGGAGGTCACTGGCAGATTGGAGAGGGAGGTAGAAAGGCGGAAGAAGATAGCGGAAGACTACACTTCCCTGGAACGACACTTGGAATCTAGGGTTAAGGAGGTTTTGGAGCAAACCATTGTAGCCAGGGTTAATGGAGTGGTTGGGGTTAGGGTATCCGAGGTTGTCTAGAATTTCAAAGACACCTTTGAGGAGATGCCTGGATATGAGGCTATGCAGAGGGTCTTTGGAAATATAGGAGCTAGAATGGAATTAGGGATGTGAAGGAAATGTTCCCATACTTAGATCTCTCCACGATCGAAGTACTGTATCCCGAGCCACAAGATGTAGAAGACACGGAAGAGGGTGATCTTGCTGGGGTCTCTGCCAACCCATCCCCATAAGACCCGACCCCAAATCTTACCGGCGATGGCTCTACTAATGATCTTCCTCCTTCCTCTTGATTTCTAATTTATTTTTGTAATATTTTGTAATAACTTGTATGAGCTCATTACATCATCATTTTGATCTTCAAATCTATTTTTGAATATTGTGACTTACACGGCTTGTGGAATTTTCATCTCATCACGTCTGCTTGTATGCATTGTATGATTTGTATGATAGTCCCTCAGACCTAAGCAGTTTAAGACATTCATGTTCACTGGTTATGTTTGTATGATAAGTATTTGAACTTAACTACACCACAGTCCCTAGTGTGTGTTACTTTATCAACACGATTCTTTTGACTGCACTAACCATTATGGGAAGGGTTCATCCTCACTTTCGTCTAAAGCAATTTTAATAAGAGATTGATCATAACACTCCTTAATTAAAGAAGAAAGTTTTCATCTTTCTTTTAAGAAAAACATAATATCTCGGACGTTGGTGGATTGTTATCTTCGGCTGGGGGGTACTAAGCACTTCGCAGTTTCATAGGAGTCTCTTGCGTGGAATTTCTAAACGAAATAACCTGTTAATTCCGCTGGTACCTACTTGCTTGGTTTAAGAAAAGATATATTTTAAATAAAGCAAATGCATTAATCTCTCCATCGAAGCATGTTGGCACTTTGCTTCGGCTTAAATTGGAGAATTTTTATAAGGAAACCCTTCATTACATAATTTTCTTAGGGCCAGACTAGGACATTACAAAATAAGGGACATTCCCTTTACTGAAAATAGCGACGAAGGTGATCTATGTTCCAAGGGTTGGGAAAGGGTATTCCGGATAAATATTCTATCCTGTAAGTCCCTGGTATCACCTCGGCAATGACTTTGTAAGGCCCCTCCCAATTAGGACCCAGAGTCCCTACTCCTAATTCTTGGGTTGAAGAGAGGACCTTTTTGAGGACCAAATCTTCGACTCTGAAGAACCTCTTTTTTACTTTCCTGTTGTAATAGCGAGCCATCTTCTCTTGGCAGTGAGCCAGCACAACCTGCGATTCATTCCTTCTTTCTAGGAGGAAATCTAGATCTGTCCTTTGCGCCTCCTCATTCGTTGCTTCATCGTAGTGAATTTGGTGAGGGGAGGGCACTCCGATCTCTACTGAGCACACTGCTTCAGATCTATATAAGCCATGAGAAAGGAGTCTCTCCCGTTACAGTGTGAGATGTAGTCCAAAGTGCCTATAAGACTTGGGGGAGTTCATCAGCCCAAGCACCCTTCCTTGACTCTAGTTTCCTCTTCAAGGTGTTCTTGATGGTCTTATTGACTACTCGACCTGAGCATTTGCTTGCGGATGATGTGGAGACAAAAATAATTTTCAGATTCCCTGATCATGACATAACTTATCTACCTTCCTATTTTTGAATTGCTTAACATTGTTAGTTACCAATGAATGCAGAAATCCGAACCTACATATAATGTTCTTTTAAATGAACTTGGAGGTGTTGGCTTCGGTGATTTTCATCAAGGGTTCTGCTTCGACCCACTTAGTGAAGTAATCTACTGCAACGATTGCGAAGAAATTATTGCCACTTCCTCAGGGCACGGTTCCGATAATGTCAATTCCCCACTTTGGAAAAGGCTAGGGGCTGGTAACCACCCTCAGCTCATGGTGTGTCCAGTGCGGGATAGTAGCATATCGCTGACACTTATCACACTTGCGGACAAAGTCATGGTCGTCCCTCTGCATGGTGGGCCAAAAGTACCCCTGTTTCAGGGCCTTTCTGGCCAGTGATAATGCCCCGGAATGATTGCCACAGGTGCCCTCATAAATTTCCATCATTATATATTTTTTGTCCGCCAGACCAACACATCGCAACAAAGGGCGGTGTAGCTTTGCTTGTAGAGTACCCCGTCACGAAGAATGAAGTTGGAAGTGTACCTCTACAATCTTTGAGCTTCTTCTGGCTCATTTGGTAGAGTCTGATATTTTAAGTACTCAATAATGGGAGTCACCCAAGAACTCACTTCCTCTAGAACACATATTTCCATCCCTGGTTCAATAGAGGAGACCAGCAAATGTTCGATAGGTACCATGTCGAGGAGCTCAGCATTTTTGCTGCTTGCCAATTTAGATAGGGCATTCGGGTTGGAGTTTTCAGCCCTTGGAATATGGATCAACGCGAACCTTTCAAAATAGGCTGCCAAATCTTTTACCTTTTTCAAGTATGCGATCATCACAGGCTCTTTACCGGAGAAATTCCCACCGACCTGGATTACGACGAGCTGAGAATCGCAACTCGCTATCAATAAATTGATTTCCAAATATTTTTGCTAGCCTCAGCCCGGTGAGGAGTGCCTCATATTCCGCTGCATTGTTTGATGCCTTAAAGCCGAAGCAGATCGCACTGTGCAACTTATGTCCTTCTGGACTTACCAGTATTATTCTTGCACCTAACCTTCCTTCAATGGATGACCCATACACGAATAATCCCCACTCATAAGCGCTTTCCATGTTTTCTGTCATCTCCACCTCGGGTGGGTGTGTAAACTCTGTTATGAAATCTGCTAAAGCTTGGCCTTTAACTGCTGTTCGGGGCGCATATTACAAGTCATATTGGCTAATCTCAATGGCATATTTCATTAATCTTCTGGACATGTCTGGTCTCTGTAAGACTTGCCTCATGGGAAATTTGTAAGTACTCGGATCAAATGCGATTGAAAATAAGGACGAAGTTTACGGGCAGCTATGATTAAGGCCAAAGAGAGCTTCTTCATGTCTAGGTATCGCGTTTCAGCATCTACCAAAGCTTTGCTCACATAGTACACTGGAAGTTGATTCCCATCTTCATCTCTAACTAGTACATTGTGTCCACTGGAATCTCCTTCCTCCTTTCAAGACCTTGAAGAAAGGTAGGCATTTATCAGTAGTTTTGGACAAAAAACTACTCAACGCAGCGACTCTGCCAGTTAAGCTCTGCACTTGTTTGGGGCTCCTGGGTGAGTGCATATCGAGCAAAGCCTTTATTTTATCTGGATTGGCTTCGATCCCCCTGCTGTTCACCATAAAACAAAGAAACTTTCCCGATGCTACTCCAAAGGCTCATTTTACAGGGTTGAGCTTCATCTTGTATTTTCTCAGTATATCAAAGGTCTTCGATAAATGGTGGATATGTTCTGAGGTGGCCATGCTTTTCACCAGCATGTCATCTACGTATACTTCCGTGGTGTTCCCAAGTTGCTTTGAAAACATTTGATTTACTAATCTTTGGTAAGTAGCTCATTTTTTTTCAACCTGAAGGGCATAGCCCTGTAACAATAAAGTTCCCTTTCCATGATAAAAGATGTGTGCTCTTCATTGGACTTGTGCATTGGGATTTGATTGTATTCAGAATAAGCATCCATAAAGCTTAACATCCCGCGGCCCACCGCGAAATCAACTAGCTGGTCAATCTGAGGCAAGGGAAAGCTATCTTTTGGACATGCCTCATTTAAGTTCGAAAAATCGATGCATACCTGCAGCTCCCCACTTTGTTTGGGGACTAATACAGGGCTGGACACCCATTTCGAATAGCGAGATTCCCTAATGAAGAACATCCTTGACACCTCTTCTTTCAAGGCCTCGTATTTTCCAGGACTCATAGGTCTCCTTTTCTGTCGGTTTCCGGGATGACTCAGGTCAAGTTAGAGCCTGTGGCAGGCTATCTTTAGGTCTATCCCCACCATGTCGTTGTGCCTCCATGCAAACACGTCAAGGTTCTGGATGAGAAAGCTTTTCAATTCCATTTTGAACTCGTCTGTAGAGTTCTATCCGATCTGCAACTTCTTTATAGGGTCTATTGGATCTACGAAGAAGCATTCCAGTTTTTCGATCAGGGAAGTGCAACAGTCCACACCCGTCATTCTAGGATCCAAATCAGTCAAATCTTCTTCTTCTGTCATGGTGATGTTCATATTCCTAACAGGCTCTGCATTCCATGTTTCAGGATTTGTAATTGCCTCAGTCATTGCTACATCGCTGATCATATTAATAGTTCGATCCTGGAACTTTCGGATGGCACTTGTATAACACGATCATGACTCGGTTTGGCTTCCTCTTATAGTAGCTATCCCATTTTCGATTGGGAATTTCATGCAAATATATTTTGTGTAGGTGGCAGCCCCTAAGTCGATAAGTCCGGGTCTTCCGATCAAACCGTGATACGAGGAAGTCTTATCTACGATCAAAAATTCCATCGGGATTCTAGAAATGGTTGGCGCCTGCCCTACTTCGACCACCAGGATTATGGATCCCCTTGGGATAATACTATCCCCTGTGAAGCTATATATGGGATCCAAGGTGGGAATAAGGGGGGGTTCTAATCCCCATCTTATCATAAGTTACCCCATAGATCACATTTACAGAGGCCCCATCATCTACCAGCATTCAGGACACCCCGTTTTTGGCTACTACCATTTGTATTACCAATGCATCATTGTGTGGGAAATGCACTCCAATCGCATCATCCAAGGTGAACATGATTGGATCATTCCTTGAAGTCCCATCAGGATGTGAATTCATGTGATAATTCACATTAGCAGGCTCTCTGGCCTCCCTGGTGTATCGCTTTTGGGAATTGTTTGTACTCCTACTCGGATGGGGTCCTGCAAATATTGTGTCAATTTCTTGAATTGGAGGATCGTTTTGAGGATGAGGTAATTCCCTAACATTCTTATCATGCGTCGGAGGTTTTGATCCCGGCTTCGCTCTCTCTGGCGTTTTCATTCCTTCCTCTCGAAGGATTCTTCTAGCAATCATTTCGACCAAATTGGTTGAACTTTTAATCGTTTGGCTTGTTTGGAATACCCCTATTCATGGAAAAGTTGCCTCCCCTTCTTTCATGGGCCTTTTGATTGGCTAACGACTGAATCTCCCTACACTCTTTTGTCACATGACCGTAATACCTATAATAAGCACAGTATGATCCATTCATTGACTGGTTGCCACCTCGACTTCTACCCATCCCTTCCAGAGCGGTATTGGGATCCACCAAAGGCAATGCGGTGTGTAGGTTGGGAATGGCTTCCTTGATTTCGGCCGTGTAACTAGATCCAGTCCTTGGAAATGGGCGTGCCACTTCATCGTCGATTTCTGCGCTGGTTTTTACTAACTCCGATCCATGGGTTGCCCCCAGACTGATGTTCGGTGTTTTATATTTCTTGAAGGTGATTATCTCTGGCCCTCACCATTTCTTTTTAGATAATATCCTTCTTCATCAGATCTACAAGAGCATTTTAATCTCTAGGTTTCCTGCTTCAGACATCCCTCCAAAACATGCTGGTCATGTCCAGGCCCCCCCTTTAGGGTGGAGAACATTTCTGCTTCTGTTATGTTCTCACAATTGTACATTTCTTCCGTGAATTGGGCCAAATAGCCTTTCAGAGATTCGTCCCTCCCCTGCCTTAGATCCTGAAGGCACTGGAGTGGGAGTTGACTTGGCCTGGAGGACACGAAACTATTTTTGAAGGTTGTCTTTAAGTCTCTCCAACTTTGGATGCTGCCAGGAGGAAGTTTCTTGTACCACCGTATGGCACTCCCTTTGGTGAAAGCCTTAAATTTCTCGCAGGAGTGGCTCTAGCTATTTCCCTAGCGCAGTAGTTCAGTAGGTGATCATCAGGGTTACTTCTCTCGGAGTACTTGGTTATCTCCAGCATTTCAAAGTCAGTAGGCACTGGGCACCTCTGAATACCTTCGGTGAAAGGACCTATTTCCTCGTCATCGTCCAACTTGTACGAAGACACTTCATTGCTTTCATCTTGGTCGGATTTCATTGTGCCATGGTGTTGGCCATAAGGCCCTTAGGGTTGGCTCTCTCCGAGGTGAGAAAGCCTGGCCGTAATTAGGCCATTGATAGTTAGGTGATCCCCCTTGGATTCGGGAGTGAGCCTCTTCGGCTCTTCTCTCTCGCCTATTTTTAGGCTCATGGGTCGGTGGGCGCCATTCCGCTGTCCTCGTCTCATACCTATTTCTAGGCACACGACCCTTCGAAAGGGCTTCTTCAGCCCGTCGCTCATGCCTATTCCTAAGCATCTGTGTGTGCTGTCGAGCATGAACTCTACTCTCTCTCCTACCTCTGAATAGACCCCCTATGCGGCTAAAGAAATTGCTGGATCTTGAGGGGGGCATCCTCTTCATGGTATTCAGACAGTGGGTTGTTCCTCCAGTTCTACGTACACTTGGTCCCCTTCGTCCTGGGGAACAAAATCCACCTTGGTGTACATTTGTGGTTCATTATAATAAAGCGATGCAGTGCCAGCATTAGAGAGTGAATAATGTGACTGCGAGTAGTGCGGTTGTGCCGTTGGTTTATTCAACACATATTCCCTTGCCAAGTAGGCGTTCATGGCGGCAGTTTGTTCAATTTGTTGTTTCTGTATTTTCAGCATTTGGGTAGCCATGCGCGTCATATCTTGCAACATGTGCCAGTGTCGATGTCGGCGAGGAGGGTAGGTTGAGGATTCCCTTCATCGATGCCCTCATGTGGACCTGCTTGAGGTGCCTCCTCACCTCCATACTGTCCTATACTCCTTCGGGGGTTAACATCACTATCGCCCCCGCTCATTGTTACAAGAGTCAATAGTTATCCCATTTCAAAGTCAAAAAAACTTGTGTTTCAAAGTTGTATATCCCTTTCACGGTGATTAAACTTGTATTTCAAAGTTTTAGGCCTTTTTCAAGATGATTAAACTCATATTTCAAAGTTCTGAGCCTTTTTCAAGGTTCTTTATAGTATTTCTATTTTTTAAGAGGTTCTTCAATTTTTTTTTCAAGGTTTTGTGTAGATTTTTACCACGTGATTTCGTGGCTAGAAGTGTGGTTTTCCACAGACGGCGTCAAAATGTTGATCAAAAAATTTGGTAGGACCTTGGATCAACACGTCTTAGCTCTTTCCTCTTGAACATGCTGATCACCTGCACACTAGGACAAACAATCGACTTGCAAAGGGGGCCAAGGTGGCTCCCATTTACACTACGATGCCTAAGTTAGTACTCATTTCAAGTAAATACAAATTGTGTGCGGGAAATATAAGAGTGTAAAAGAGAGAAAAGGTAGTGAGATTTTATATATTGAGTTTATTCACCTCTTTCTTAGAGGCAAAGGTGCTCTATTTATAGTTAAAATCATATCTTAAGATCGTGATGCGTGTTTAAACTTTACATGTGCCTTCACCCTGTCTGGTTAACCATTTAATTGACCATAATCATTACACCCTACCATAGAGTTACGACTGTCATCACATCTACGGTAAAGGCAATGTCCCGCCAAGCTGCAACTTGCATACAGGTCCAATCTCACTAACACAAATATCCAACTGCGATGCTGTCTCTGGGCATATGCTTTGGATGATATTGCCTCAGAACAAGTAGTTCGGCCGAAAGTTGTTCGGCTTATATACCACCCCAACAAAGTAATAACTCATAAGTCTTTGGGCCCATACGGCAATCAGTGGGTCCCATGTGGGCTCCTATGAGAGACGTGTCAAGCTTAATTTAGGCGTGGTCGTAACAATATGCATTATTTTTGAAAACGTCAATATTTACCTCAATAGGGATTTTCTGGATTATTATCCACAGTAATAATATATATTAGTGTTACCAAAATCTACTTTAAGTAATTCTACTAGAAAAATGTTCTATGTTGACGACGAATTGTGACGAAGAATAAGTCCTCGCTGTAGGTCGAGCCTCCAGCGACGACAAAATAAGCTATTTCTGTAGATTTGACCTATAACCAGGACTTATTTTTCCTCGCTATAGGATCAACCTACAGTGACGAAGAAATTGGCCACTTTGTAGGTTGACTCTACGGCGACGACAAAATAGGTCCTTGTTGTAGGTCGAATCTGTAGAGATGACCTATTTTCTCGTCGTTGTAGGCTCGACCTACAACAAGGTTGTATTTTATCGTCGCTGTAGGTTTTTGTCCTCTCTGTAGCTTGATCCTTGCTGTAGACTTATTTTCAACAAGGACTTTTATCGTCGCTATAACTCTTGTGTCTTGGCGAGAAAATCTCCCTCTATTTTCATTCCCATTAAAGCAACAGTGACAACTCTAACATCTATAGCGATGAGTTTTGTCATTGAATAAATAATTACAGTCCCATTTTTGCACATAATTTATGTTGAAAAAACACTTTTTTCTCAAGTTTTCTCTTAATATCTCATCTCTACGTTGCTCCTCAAACTACAAGCTTATGTTCTAGAGTTGAATCATTGCATTTGAAGCTTTTAGTTTGCTATTTATTCCTTTTCCTTTTTATGTTTATATAGTATTTTACTATTTTAATGTACACTACATTGCAGTAATAGCAGTAATCTTAGAATGCCGTTTGGAGATTAGTTTGTTAAGCACACACGTCCTATTGTCAGACTATTTGATATTTACAAACTAATATTTGAATTGTCCCATAATTGGACAGTTTGACATTGATCCGTGATTAACGAGTTGTGTTATTACATATTTTCCCGTGATTGCCTCGATATTTGTGCATCAATTTCGGTGGTGTCTCCAATTTATTCTTCGAGTGTGAACTACATTTGTAGTTCTTGCACTTAGGAGAATAGAAGGAAGATGCTATCGAAATTAAAGCATGAAATAGAGACAGTAATAGGAACAATTGGCACAACTCGAAAATTACTAATCAATGTTGAATGGTTGGGGCATGTATCTTACTTTAGAATTGGAGCAATAAGGGTTTAGATCATAGTCACGTCACACGAATAGTTTAGTTATTTATGTTTTTATTTTTGCAGCGAACCTCTCACAAGAAATGTTCACCATGTCTGAGTTTATGTTTTAAAAATAGAGAAATACTGACAATAGTAAAAAAAAAAAAAAATTGAAATTATTCAACATCAAGCCAAAGGTAAAAAAAAATGCAATTATTAACCGCTCCAAAGATTCTTGCTTTCGTATTTTCTAATCTTCTCCCCAAATCATTCAACATCAACACAAACCCAAAATTGAAATTAATTGCCAACTTATTATGTAAAGATATTACATTAAACCCCAGTGGCAGCCTGATGTTGATGCTGGAGAGAGGGGAAAAGCTGGCCGGAGAAGCTTGGCATCACAACAACTGATGTTGGCTCAACGGCCTTATCTCTAGGCACTTTTTCTGAAAATAACTCGGGGCATTTGTGTTGTACATTTTGTGGTGGTCGGTTGTCGGTAGGTGAGTTTGATGGAGATTAGAAAATTGTTTGGCTTGGATTCTAATTTCTGGTTCAAGGAAAATGTTGAGAAATATGGAAATTGGTGATAAAACGAGGTGGAATATTGGGAAAATCTTGAAAAATGTGGTGTATTGAGAATTTGTGGTGTTGTGGTATAGCATCTTTATCAGTTTTTTTTTTTTTTTAAATAATTAGATATGGGTATATTTGTGTATATATTTATATATATATATATAGTGGTGTATTTATAAAAATTCTATTTTATTAGTGGTGGTTATATAATGTGGTGCATTGAGTAAAATTTGTGTTGGTAATATATTTAACACTTTGGGTTTTGTAACTTATGAAATTTTGATTCTGAACCAATTTATTTTTTGGGAGTTGATGTTTTTCTTTTGCTAATATTAAAATCCTTTGCAATAATTTTTTCATTTTTCTTCTTGATATTTTTTTTACTCTTTTATAGTTTCGTTGTGTCTCTTAATTTTTTTATTTATTTTTTAAATTTGGACCATCAAATTGGAGATTATGAAGTTCACGTTATTCCTCATAAAAAATATATATGTTTTTTTAGCCAGTAAAGTTAGTAGAATGGAGAAATGTTAGGTACGATCTTCTGCACCTTTTTTCCCCTTCCAACTTAGGATTGTCAAATGGGTCAAACCAAGCGGCTCAGCACGTAAAGAGCATGTTTGGTCTGGTCCACGAGCCGGACTTGGGCTGGCTCGTAGCCGGCTCATCTGCCACAAAGCCGGCCCAAGTCTGGCTCGTGGGCCGGCTCGTCAGCTAGAGTTTTTTTTCTTTCTCTAACGATTAGTCTGTGACTATTACTAAAATAATTGAAATATAAAAACTTAAACCCCCCTCCTTTAACATTAAGGGTGTAAGTAGTTCTTCTAACATTTTGTATCACATTAGGGGTGAGAACAGTTCTTCTAGCATTTTTACTTGACCTTTCAGCATTGATCTCGTACATTCATATAAACATTTTTTTAAATCTGTGCATGTTAAGAGGGTCTCAAAAGTTAATTTCTTTGATATTACATTTATGGTGCTTTTAGTTCCCTCTAAATTTATTCTATGATTCATAATCGTTGCTAATGGAAACTAAGTGAGTACATCTTTCCAATATTTTCTAAACTTAGTCTCTATTACTACAATGATTTCAGAAAAAAATAGAAAATGTTTTGTACTTGTTAAAATTAGTAGCAATGCAATAAAAATGTTTCAACACTAAAGGACTAGTGAGATAATGAATACCGAATAAGTCGTTTGTAGCATTGTAAAAAGGTTTCAAAAAAGTTTTAATATGAAATACAAGTTCCCAATTATTAGCACCCAAATCAAAACTTGGCCATGTGAGTGCCAACCGGTATAATATTCATATATTAAATTTTCGTAACCTTGACAATATTCAATCATTAAATAAGTTGTGTTCCATCTATATCCTATATCTGTAACAAATGATCGTGTTGGTATACCATTTTCTACACATTGTGCATCAAAAGCTTGTTTTCTAGAAGGTGCTATCATAATGAAATTGTAAGCATACCTAATTTTTTTATCAATTGATTTTCTATAAGTTTGACCATCTTGAACTATTAAATTAAAAATGTGACACACACAACGAACATAAAACAAGACTCCATCAAATTCAGGATTCATGTGGTTAGCTAATCTATCTATCACCGCTTTTTTTAACAAAAACATTATCTAGTGTAAACATACGAACTTTACTATCACAGTTAAATTCTCTAAAAATTTCAAGTAGTACATTGAAAATATTTGTTGCATTATGTGGGTAATCAATAAATTTAATGCCATAATCATTTTGCTCATTAACCAAGTATCATCAATGTAATGATAAGTAATAGCTATGTAACATCTATGATTATTTTCAGTCCACAAGTCCGAAATAAATGATAAGTTACCATTATATCTATTTAAAGCATCTATAAAATTTTGTTTTCCCTCCAAATATTTAGTAATGTAATCAGCTCGTAAAGTATTTCTAGAAATGGGTTTGTACCTGGATTGAAGATACTTTTGAATGAAGTCTGTTACGACCATGACTAATTGGACATGACACGTCATCTATATGGGCCCACCAGGGGAGCCACAAAACATCCAGTCACATAATCATGACCTACAGGCCAAAACTGTGGATACCAAATTGGCTGGATTCTTTTATGCCGAGGTGACCCTATACCGAGGTGATGCTATGCCGAGGTAACCTATGCCGGGGTGATACTGAGCCGAGGTAACCTATGCCGGGGTGATGCTGTGCCGAGGTACTCCTAAGCCGAGGGGAGTACCCTGAAAAGGTGACAAGACAGCTTGATGTGACAACATCTTTAAAGGGATTTGATGGTTGCTTTAACCCATGCCATGTAGTAATGATTATAACCAAAGAAATGGTTTACCTCATGAAGGGTTAGGATCTTACCATATGTAAAGCATAACACATGTCACAATCTAAGATAATTACACCTTCTATAAATAGAGCACACTTGTCTCCAAGGAAAAGGTTAGCAATTTCTCACTCTTAACTCTATACTTCTCTCACTCCCTTTTCTCTCTTCTACACATTTATATTTCCCGCACCCAATATATATTTGCCCAAAATGAGTACTGACTTAGGCATCGGAGTGCAAACGGGAGCCACCTTGGCCCCCTTTGCAAACTGATTGTTTGTCACAGTGCGCAGGAGATCCACGTGTTCAAGAGGGAGGAGCTGAGACGTGTTGGTCCAAGGTCCATCCGGATTTTGTGGTCAACAAAATCTGTGAATTGTGAACTTTCTACAATTGAAAGCGGGAACTCAACACTCAATACGAACATGACCAACCTTCCCGAAGCGCTAGATCTTGGTTGAAGACCCAATTGGTTAAACTCGATTGACCAACCTGTAGAGTTGATGAGTTTGCTTCAACCGATCCAGATTTTCGACATCCTTGACAGTGTCTGTTGAGGTGTGGTGTGCCCCTACCCTTCTTCCAAGAGAAAAGTCTGCCGCAAGTTTTACATTGTGCTTTATGTACCGATATTGTGTTACCATCAACATCTTTAGCCGTTGTTTCAATCAAATCGAATTCCAGTAATTCGATTTTTTCGTCCTTTTTGGATTTCTGCCGGAGCCTACTGTCATGCTAGAGAAGCCGGATTCATATGCAGCAACGACATCTTCATCAACAATGTTATCCAAATTAATAAGAGTTCTAGTATCCATATCTTTGATCTCATTTTTCAAGTCCACCAAATTTTCGGGAATTGGAATATCGTTGAGATTGAAAAATTCATCAAAAAATTGGCTAGAAGAATAACCATGAGATTGAGAGTGTGCCATTAGAAATATTAGAATTTGAAATTTGAAAATGAAAATGAAATTTGGTACAATATTAAATATTGTATGCCATTAGAATTTGTATTCCATTAGAATTTGTATGCCATTGGACTATCGTTGAGATTGAAAAATTCATCAACAAATTGGTTATAAGAATAAACATGAAATTGAGAGTGTGTGATGTGATCCAGACCACGGATAGAAGCCCGCACAAAGATCCGTTGAAGATCAAAGGAGGACCGATGACTCGATTGCAAACAAAGAGGGCCAATGAAGCAATGGACAAGTTAGTTCAAGAAACAATGGCCAAAACAATGTTCGTGTCATCAAAAGAAGCAAGTTCCATGTTGGGACCGAGCCAAAAGGATGAGTGGATCAACCTCGTTCAAACCGACGAAGAAAATTGCAATTTTTCAAAATTCACGGCCGTAACATATGGGAGCTCACGTCCGTAACGCAGCCTCGGATCAAAAACAAGATTTTCAGAAATTTGGCTTACGGCCGTAAAAATAGTCTCACGGCCGTAATGTTGGAACAGAAAGGGCCTTACGGCCGTAAAGTGAAGGTTCACGGCCGTAAATAATTATACGCGTGAATTTAGGAATTTTATTTATTTCCTTATTCTTTGGTATTTGTTTCCTAGTTTAATTAAAACGCTTAACCTAGTTTTGACCCTATTTATAGGGATGTAATTTTCATTATTCTTAGACAACTTTGATATTAATATTGAGAGGCAAATTGCTTTCACAATCCTTATTCTTCATTGAATAAAATTCGAACCTGCGAGTTTAATTCTTGTTTGTTCAAATCTTGGTTGAGATTTATTTTCATTGTGATCAAGAGGTCAACATATCAATTGATTGTGTTGGTTGCTTGGTTCAATTAATTTGAATCAATCTCTAAATCGTGATTCTTTGGCGTTCTTGGGTCGATTCCAATAACTTGTGGGTTGCGTAGCTACAATTGCTACGTGGTTTGCATCATCTGGTATCAGAGCTTAGGCTCCAAAAATCAAGGTTATATCTTCTGTTTTCTTGAGTCGTTCTTTAATCTTGTTCTTCGTGTTCTTCCAGTTCTTGAGTCTTTAATCCAAAAAAATGTCACAAAAAAATTCAATAGTCGTTATTTCCTTCGTTTGTTATCCAAATTAAATTTCGTTTGTTTCGTCTTTCTCGTAGTTGAATTTTCGAGAAATCTGAAAAAAAAAAACGAAAATTCCAAGCTCCAGAAAAAAAAAATAGCTGTTATTTGATTTCAAGAAATATATTCTTGACTCAATCCTAGTTTCCATAAAAAGTGTCAAGTTCTATATAGAGTCAAATTCAATTCTCTAAAGGTCTTCTTTGAGTTTTCCAACAATTCATTACTATTCACTCATATTCGATTTGAATCAATCGGATTAAACTTGTTTGAGTTCGGATTCCTTCCTTGAAGCAATTGGGGTGAAAGCCATTGAGTGGAAAAAGGCAGAGAGGTGAGATCAATAGAGGGTAAAAGCCAAACTTGAGTGATACACGAGCGAAATACACGTGAGGCATATAATATTTAGTTTTAGGATATCTGAACAATCTTCTACTACAAAAAACAACGATCGAGCCAACATGACGGAAGAGATGGTACAACGGTTTGAGCGGTTGTTTGGGGATGTGTTAGGTAGGTTAGAAAGGCTTGAGCAACCTCGGGAAGTGCCTAATGCCCGTAGGCAAGGTGGGCAAGGTCGTAGAATAGAGGGGATCGATGAGAATGAAGAAGGTAGTGATCTTGACGATAGAGCAATTTTGGATAGAGTGGTTAGGCATGGAAGAAGGGATAGAGATCTTGGTGGCGATAGGATGGATGACAATATGAGCAACATCAAAATGACAATTCCGTCATTCAAGGGAATGAGTGATCCGGAAGCATACCTAGAATGGGAAAAGAAGATGGAATTAATTTTCAATTGCTACACTTATTCGGAAGAGAAAAAGGTTAAGGTAGCTGTACTCGAATTCTCCGATTACGCTATTACTTGGTGGGATCAATTGGTGACTTCTAGGAGGAGGAATCGCGAGAGACCCGTTAGTACTTGGGATGAATTAAAAGCTATCATGAGAAAGAGGTTCGTTCCTAGTCATTACCATCGGGAGCGTCATCAAAAGTTACAAAGTCTGTACCAAGGATCAAAGAGTGTGGAGGATTATCATAAGGAGATGGAGATGTTGATGATTAGAGCTAATGTAGATGAGGATAGGGAGGCTACGATGGCTCGATTTTTGAATGGGTTGAATAGGGATATAGCTAATGTGGTTGAATTGCAACATTATTTGGAGATGTAAGATATGTTGCACATGGCTATAAAGGTGGAGAAGCAATTAAAGAAAAAGGGAACAGCAAGGTATCAATCTGGTTCTACTTCTTCTTGGAAGCCGAAGTGGGAAAATAAAGGAGATGAGGCTGTTTCTAAAGGAAAGTTTGAAGCACCAAAAGGGAAGTTTGAGGCACCAAAAGGGAAGGAGGAACAAGCTAGTAAATTCGTACCTAAAGGGGAACCTCAACCATCTACGAGTAGAGACATTCAATGCTTCAAATGTTTAGGGAGAGGACATGTGGCATCTCAATGTCCTAATAGGCGAGTGATACTTGTGAGAAAGGATGAAGCCATGGAGAGTGATAGTGAGGAAGAGGATTATAGCGATATGCCGGTGTTGGAGGAAGTATGTGATGATGAGGATGTGTTATCCGGGGAGCATGACGAATTATTAGTGGCAAGGCGAGCTCTTAGTGCCCAAATCAACACGGATGATTTGGAACAGCAACGGGAGAACATATTCCATACACGATGTCGCATTAATAACAAGGTATGTAGTATGATTATTGATGGTGGTAGTTGCACTAACGTCGCTAGTACTATACTTGTTGAAAAATTAGGATTACCTTTGTTAAAACATCCTAAACCTTATAGGCTTCAATGGTTAAATGATAGTGGAGAAATTAAGGTGAATAGGAGGGCGTTGGTGAATTTTTCTATTGGTAGCTATGTGGATGAAGTTATGTGCGATGTGGTACCTATGCATGCCGGGCACATTTTGTTGGGTAGGCCTTGGCAATATGATAGGAAGGTAACGCATGATGGGTATAAAAATAGGTATAGCTTTACCAAAGGGGGAAAGACCATTACACTTGCACCATTGACACCGTCACAAGTGTATGAAGATCAAATAAAACTGAAAAATGATGAAGAAAAAAGAGTAAGGGAAAATGAGAGAAAGAGAGTTGAGGCCACGACCTCAGAAAAAGGAGAGGAAAAGAGAGTTGGAGCCACGACTCCAGAAAAAGGAGAGGCGAGAGAAAAAAGGAGTGTTGGGGTACATACCTCAGAAAAAGGAGAGGGAGCGAAGAGTGCCAGAAAAGAAAGAAAAATGAGTTTCTACGCAAAAAGGAGTGAAGTCAAGAAAGCATTTATGGAAAAACGACCAATGGTCCTTTTATTGTACAAGGATTCATTCCTTGCCTTTGATGAA
Organism: Ligustrum vulgare; assembly: GCA_963555705.1. Lineage (NCBI taxonomy): Eukaryota > Viridiplantae > Streptophyta > Magnoliopsida > Lamiales > Oleaceae > Ligustrum > Ligustrum vulgare. Next base: position 13,782,303 of record OY743186.1, on the reverse strand, counting down.
ACTAACAAATCCCTCCCTAGTTTGGCTATTTCTTTATTGCGGGAATTTGACGATATATTTCCCGATGACATACCTAGTGGGTTACCACCCATTCGAGGTATTGAACATCAAATTGATTTTGTACCTGGAGCAGTCATTCCGAACCGCCCCGCTTATCGAAGTAACCCCGAGGAGACGAAGGAGCTCCAAAGGCAAGTGGAGGACTTGATGAGCAAAGGGTATATAAGGGAAAGTATGAGTCCATGTGCCGTCCCCGTGTTACTTGTGCCCAAAAAGGACGGGACTTGGAGAATGTGTGTCGATTGTAGGGCCATCAACAACATAACGGTAAAGTATCGTCATCCTATTCCTAGGTTAGATGATATGTTGGATGAATTGCATGGCTCTAGCATATTTAGTAAAATTGACCTTAAGAGTGGTTATCATCAAATTCGAATGAAAGAAGGAGATGAGTGGAAAACTGCTTTTAAAACTAAGTATGGACTGTTTGAATGGTTAGTAATGCCTTTTGGACTTACTAATGCACCGAGCACATTTATGCGTTTAATGAATCATGTTTTACGTGCATTTATAGGTAAATTCGTCGTAGTTTACTTCGATGATATCTTGATATATAGTAAAACTTTGAATGAGCATGTGGAGCATGTTAGGTGTGTGCTTGTGGTTTTAAGACAAGAGCAACTTTTTGCTAATTTTAAAAAGTGTGATTTTTGCATGGAAAAAGTTGTGTTTCTTGGTTATGTGGTTAGTGCTAAAGGAATAGAAGTAGATGAAGAGAAAGTCAAAGCTATTAAAGAATGGCCAACACCTAAAAGCATAACTGAGGTTAGGAGTTTTCATGGCTTGGCTAGTTTTTATAGGCGCTTTGTTAAAAATTTTAGCACGATTGCCGCACCACTCACAGAAATTGTCAAAAAAAGTGTAGGTTTTAAATGGGGGGTAGAACAGGAACATGCATTTGAAACAATCAAAAATATGTTGTGTGAAGCACCGGTTTTATCACTTCCTAACTTTGACAAGGCTTTTGAGATTGAATGTGATGCCTCAGGGCTAGGCATTGGAGCTGTTCTAATGCAGGATCAAAGGCTAATCGCCTATTTTAGTGAAAAACTAAAAGGGGTTGCACTTAATTACCCCACATATGATAAGGAGTTATACTCACTTGTGCGCGCTTTGGAGACATGGCAACATTACTTGTGGCCAGGGAGTTCGTGATACACACTGATCATGAATCCTTGAAGCATTTGAGGGGTTAAGCTAAGCTGAGTAAGAGACATGCAAGGTGGGTAGAATTCATCGAAACATTTCCCTATGTCATCCGGTACAAACAAGGTAAGGAAAATGTGGTGGCAGATGCATTGTCTCGAAGGTATGTTCTTTTAAATTCTTTAAATTCTAAATTGCTTGGATTTGAATACATTAAGGACATGTATGCTAATGACCTGGATTTTTCTAATTTTTATGAATCATGTGGTAAAGGGACTGTGGATAGGTTCTTTAAACATGATGATTATCTATTTCGAGAAAACAAATTGTGTGTCCCTAGGTGTTCAATGAGGGAGTTACTTGTGAGAGAGGCCCATAGTGGAGGTTTAATGGGTCATTTTGGGGTTAAAAAGACTATCGAAATCCTAAACGAACATTTCTATTGGCCTAAGATGAAGATTGATGTGGTTCGGGTTTGTAATAGATGCATTACTTGTAAGAATGCTAAATCTAGGATTAAACCACATGGGTTATATATGCCTTTACCCGTCCCTAGTGAACCTTGGGTCGATATCTCTATGGATTTTATTTTGGGATTACCTAGGACTAAGAAGGGAAGAGATTCAATTTTTGTGGTAGTAGATCGCTTTAGTAAAATGACACATTTCATACCATACCACAAAACTGATGATGCTACTAATATAGCTGAAATTTTCTTTCGAGAAGTCGTGCGCTTACATGGGGTTCCTAAGAGTATAGTCTCGGATAGGGATGTTAAATTCCTTAGTCATTTTTGGAGAGTCTCGTGGAACAAATTAGGAACAAAACTACTTTTTTCTACAACTTGTCACCCACAGACCGATGGACAGACCGATGTAGTAAATAGGACAATGATTCAATTATTGCGCACCATAATCAATAAAAATTTGAAAAATTGGGAAGAGTGTTTGCCATTTATTGAATTTGCATATAATAGGGCTATACATTCTACTACTTCTTGTTCACCATTTGAAATTGTTTATGGTTTTAATCCGCTAACGCCATTGGATTTAATTCCTTTACCTGTGAATGAACATAGTAGTTTAGATGGAAAGAAAAAAGCTGAGATGGTTAAAGCACTCCACGACAAGGTGAGGTTGGCGATTGAAAAGAAAAATGAACATTATGCTTCGCAGGCTAACAAAGGAAGAAAAGACATCATATTTGAACCCGGTGATTGGGTTTGGTTACATTTTAGAAATGAGCGGTTTCCAGAATAGCGCAAGTCAAAGTTACAACCGCGAGGAGATGGTCCATTCCAAGTGATCGAAAGGATCAACAATAATGCCTATAAACTCGATCTTCCTGGTGAGTATAATGTTTCGGTATCATTTAATGTTTCTGATCTATCTCCGTTTGATGCAGGTACAGATTCGAGGTCGAATCCTTTCGAAGAGGGAGGGGATGATGTGATCCAGACCACGGATAGAAGCCCGCACAAAGATCCGTTGAAGATCAAAGGAGGACTGATGATTCGATTGCAAACAAAGAGGGCCAATGAAGCAATGGACAAGTTAGTTCAAGAAACAATGGCCAAAAAAATGTTCGTGTCATCAAAAGAAGCAAGTTCCATGTTGGGACCGAGCCAAAACGACGAGTGGATCAACCTCATTCAAACTGACGAAGAAAATTGCAATTTTTCAAAATTCACGGCCGTAACATATGGGAGCTCACGGCCGTAACGCAGCCTCGGATCAAAAACAAGATTTTCAGAAATTTGGCTTACGGCCGTAAAAATAGTCTCACGGCCGTAATGTTGGAACAGAAAGGGCCTTACGGCCGTAAAGTGAAGGTTCACGGCCGTAAATAATTATACGCGTGAATTTAGGAATTTTATTTATTTCCTTATTCTTTGGTATTTGTTTCCTAGTTTAATTAAAACGCTTAACCTAGTTTTGACCCTATTTATAGGGATGTAATTTTCATTATTCTTAGACAACTTTGATATTAATATTGAGAGGCAAATTGCTTTCACAATCCTTATTCTTCATTGAATAAAATTCGAACCTGCTAGTTTAATTCTTGTTTGTTCAAATCTTGGGTGAGATTTATTTTCATTGTGATCAAGAGGTCAACATATCAATTGATTGTGTTGGTTGCTTGGTTCAATTAATTTGAATCAATCTCTAAATTGTGATTCTTTGGCGTTCTTGGGTCGATTCCAATAACTTGTGGGTTGCGTAGCTACAATTGCTACGTGGTTTGCATCAGTGTGCCATTAGAAATAATAGAATTTGAAATTTGAAAATGAAAATGAAATTTGATACAATATTAAATATTGTATGAAATATTTATAGCACTTGGAATTAGAACTAGAAGTTGAAGATTGCAATTGAGAGTTGAACTTGAGAATTGAGAGAATATACTAGAGAGTAGTGTAATTTTTTATAGATAAAATTGAGAGAATTGTGTAAAATTTTTATGAAAAAATGAGGTATTTATAGAGTTAAAATTAAAAGGGAAAAAAAATTAAGTTAGAACGGTCACATTGTGACTGTTTACTCAAACTACTTTCGGTCCATTTCTCAGTTCGTTGGACTAGTCCACGATCCGGTACACGAAATTCAAAATCCAAGCCCGAACTGTCCAACACCCAAATTTTCTGTCCGGTTCAAGCTCAAGTCCTTTATTTACCGTGCCGAGCTGAACTTTTAAAGAAACAAACTGAGCCGAACTCACGAACTGTCCAACCCGTTTGCCACCCTTACTTGAACTTAACAGTTTGTGTAGTATAAAGAAGAAATACATTACTTTCTAATATCTTATTTGTTGGAAGTTTTAATGGGAGTTTGGTTTGGGATCTTTATATTCTTTATTTTTACAGTTAAAAAGTGGTAAAGCACATTTCAAAAAAAAAAAAAAAAAATGTAGAAAAGCTAGACACTTTTTGTTCTCAGATTGATTGAACTTTTATTTTCTTTTGTTTTATGAGCTTATGGAGTTTGCCTGTTGCTTCTTTAATTAAGATTAACATTTGCATAATCATCTGATCATAGATTGTTCATTGATAGTCTGGTTTTGACATGTTAGTATAACTTCACGTGAATGGGACTAAAATTTTTGTGCTCCTTTTCTTGAGAAAAATAATTATTGTTTTAGTTTGGTATAATAAATTTAGTTTTGTCCAATTAAGATGATCTTGTAATCTTTTTTACTTAAATTAAGAGATTAAAGATACATTCATTTTCTCTTTTATGGATTTTTTTTTTCCTTTGAAGTTTGACTATGTAAAGACAAATGGTCATACAAAGGTGAGTCAACTTAGTTAATCAATCTACTATGACTCATATGGCATCATAATTCTTTTCTTTATGTGGTAATCCCTTTAAAAAATCAATTGTGATCTTTTCTCACTTCCATTCAGGTATTTGGAAGGATTGAAGTGGTCCTGTCGGACGTTAATATTTGGATTTCACTTGTTGATAAGTCATACATTTTTCTACAATATTTCGTTTTATTCTAGGCCATCAGAAAAGAAGTTTAAGATCACAATACATTTTTGTGATGCCGATCACGATACATTTTTGTGATGCCTGGGTGCATCGAATATAGTGTGTTGTGAGCTTCAGCACAAATCTCAGGTCGTAAAGTTGACTCGTTTGGTACATAGATCCGATTACGAAATGGGATTATCTTTCCATCCAAAATCTGATGTCGAATTCTTTTCAAGATCTTGTTTAGCAATTGTTGTTCTTTAGTGCGTTCTCATAACAAAATTGTGGCGACCGAAAATTTTTCGTTACTTTTTAAATAAAATATTTTAAAAGACATGTCACTACTACTTCTCCCATTTATTTTAAAAGAGTATTCGTCTAGCCAATTAAGTGAAATTAAATTTAATTAAAATCTTAGTCCAATTTCCAATTAAGTGGATTCAAATTATTTTAAGTCTAAGTTTTAATCATTGTAGGCCCAAACTTTTAAGTCCAAGTCTCAAATGCACTTAAACCCAATTTGAATTTTAAGCCCATTTTATAATTTTGTGTACAAACATTCCCTCACGTTTCAAATTTCAATTAGTGGAAATTACAGCAAACCCTACTTTTAAAGATTCAAATACATAAATAAGATCAAACATATATTACTTCAAAATTCAGGTGGTAGTTAAAAATAATTAATTAATAAATTAAAAAAATAAAATAAAATAAATTATTTAACCCTATTTCAATTTCACACCACTCTACACCATTTCAAACCCTAATTATACTCCCCCACGGCCACACAATCTGATTCCACTTCTCTCTCATCTCTCAATTGTAATAAGACTTCATCTCTCTGAGTCTCACCATCACCATCGTGGTTCAATGGAGATCCCACTTTCCTCCCACGGCCATACCCCATGCCAGCTAGACTCCGCCCTTGGTTCGAGCGACAACGGTAAGATCATCGTTAGCAGTCGCGATTTCAACGTAAACCTAAAGCCAAAGGTGACGGCGACGCCTCTATGAGATCGAGCAGCGTCGACGCCATTGCATCCATCAGGAAGTAGTGTCACTGCTACCATCAAACAGTAGCGCCGCTGCACTGATCTAGCAGCGGCGCCGCCCCTGCTTCTAGATCGAGTGGTACAACTACTTCGATCCGATTTTTTTTTACATTTAAGTGGGGAGTGGAGGCGATGTTGGTGATTGTGAGGGATGGAGTGGTGTTTTTGTATTCTAATTTTTAGATGTGGTCGAGTTTTGCTACTGGTGGTCTTGTGGTGGAGGCGGTGGTGGCACCAAGACAGTGGTGTTGTTAGAGACAGGAGACTGTTAGAGATGAAGAATATGTAATTCCATAAATGTGGTGGTGGTGGATGGGGCTGTGGTGGATGCGGTGGTGGTGGTGTGCGGTGATGGTGGTTGGTGGTGGTGGTGATGTTTTTGTGTTGCAGTTGGGGTGATGAGTGAATGTCTGCATTTTTTCTTTTTTTGGTGGTGATGTTGAGGTTGATGTGGCGGAAGAAACGACCATATTCAAGTGGTACTATGGTGGTGGTGGTGGTGAGACGGTGACGGCAGTGAGGTGGTGTTGGTGTTGAGACGCTGACCTCATAATTTAATACGTTGTGACCTAATAATTTAATACGTTATGACCTAGTAATTTAGTACGTTGTGACCTAGGAAAAAGTAAGGATTGACTAATTTGACATTTGTGTGACCTAATGATTTAGTAATTTGTGATCTTGAAATCAGTTGTGAAACACTTGACCTAATAATTTAATACACTGTGACTTGTGATCTAGAAAAACGTTGAGATTGACTAATTTGACATTTATGTGACCCAGTAATTTAGTAATTTGTGACCTTGAAATTAGTTGTGAAACTTGTAACCTAATAATTTAATACGTCGTGACCTAGAAAAAAGTCCGGATTGACTAATTTGACATTTGTGTGACCTAACGATATAATTTGTGACCTTGAAATCAGTTTTGAAACTTGTGACCTAAAAGATTTGTATTTGTAACATGAAATTATGCAATATTGTGACCTTAATATGTATAATTAATAAAATATTTAATATTAATTAATATTATTAATTAATATTAACTAAAACCTGATTTTTGAATATATAGAGATTTGGTCTTATTTTTGAAATCTATACTTGTAAATCCCTTAATTATTTATTTTTCCAAATTACAGCAAAATTTTATCCAATTTTTCCAAAATCCTTGATCTCAGCCCAGATCACACCAATCAATTATTTTCCTTGGCCATTTTGGAAACTCAACCACAGATCATTTCACCCCATGATCACTCCTCAATCAGCTACAATCTTCTGGAAAAATCTCACAGTAGTTCCTTAACCAAAATTTGACACAATCAAGATGCAATAGCTAGAATATACTTTTCCTTCCTCACAAATTTCACGCAGACAACTCACACAGCCAAGCAGTTTCTGGGTAATAATCCTCCCACATTTCTCCTTCACAATTAACTCACATTTTCCATAATTCTCATTATTTCCATAAACCAATAATTCCACCCTAAATTACCTATAATAGATCACGGTAAATGTATATTTTTTTTTCGGATCCCACACATCCCACGACACACATAATTCCCAGTAGCTCTTACGTTCGGGTAAGAAGTTCTCTCCATCACCATTAGCCATTTTCGGTTAGACATGAAGTATCACTGCATATTGACATTGTGAATCCCATACATCCAGAATATATCAGACACCAGATTTCCATCATTTAACAAAGCCTCCATTTTCTGTAATTCAAACTCAAAACCAAAAGTTGCTGCCTTCTACCCATTGAGACACGCAGGCATGGAGGGACAGCATGGCGAGCTCACGCGGGCGCCCGTGCTGGATTCGCGAGAAAAAATTATGGATCAATTTAATTGGGCTGCAACCCGGCCCAAAAAGCCCAATTTCTGTATAATTTTCAGATCAATTTTCATCCCCTTCCAGCCCAAATAAAGCCCAAAGAAATAGCCCATACCATACCTGATTAAGTCTGATACGGTGAAGTGATACCCATTCAGCCAGGCCACTCTTCTCGCGTTCTAGGTTAGTGACGGCGACTGGCCTGCTAAAGTCCTAATCAATTGAAGCTCACCGTCGCACCGGCACCGGCGTTCACAGCACCGCGCCGTCGCGCGCACAACTTGCTTGCTACTGGGAGTGCTAGACCTGGACTGGTTGCTGGTTTGCTGTGCTGCTGGCCTGAAAGTCCTGACCGCACCCGCCGCCGCCCAGCCAAGCTTGAAGTTGAAGGACCGATTCACGGTCACCGAAGGAAGGTCAGAACTTTTGTGGGTTAGTTTGCTGCCTGCAATTGCAATTTGCATAACTGATAACACTGAATTTATCTTCTGTCACTTGACTCACTTCTGTGCTAAGCCTAACTGCTGCCATATTAATATGCGAAAATGTTTGGATATGTTTTTGTTGATGAATTGATTGGGCATTTGATTTGATTTGGGTGATTATTGAATGTTGAGAGTTGAGGCTTGAGACTAGGTTAATTGATTGGGCATTTGGTTTAATTTCCCAGCTTCTGAATTTAAACAATTAATTTATTATTATTTTTTATTTGAACAATTAATTCATTATTTAGCATTTAGTAATGTTGACTTGTTGAGATTTGATAGAGGTTGTGTTAATTGTTAAATGATTTAGTTGGGAGTTTGGAGTTGAGACTTTGGGATTGAGTAATTTAAGTTGGTTTATAGGCTCGTCACATTGGTTTTGACTCTACCAGTGGCAACTGCAAGTGTTGGAAGGACATTTTCTGCTATGAATCTTATTAAGAGTGATTTGCGCAACAAAATGGTTGATTTTTGGTTGAACGATAACTTGGTGGTTTACACAGAGCGGAAGATATTCAAAGAAATAGAGAATGAGACGATCTTGCAACGATTTCAGACTATGCGACCTAGGAGAATGCAGTTATCTAGTCTCACAAATTGAAAATGGATTTGTAGAAACACTTTTCAGCATTATTACGGCTTGTATCGAACTATGATTTTACTATTATATGATTTTCGTATTGTTTGATAAGTTGCGTACTTATTAAAAATATTTTAACAAATTTTATTCACAAGTAGAGGCCGTTGACTGGTCAACGATCAATATTTGACCGTTGACAAGTCAACGGTCGCCCTAGCTGAGTTCGATTCCTGGATCCGTCACTGGAGACACGGCTGCACCCAAACCTCATCTTTCATCATCCAATCGCCCATTTCAATATCACAAAAAACCAAGCCTCGAGCCACCATTTCAATCTGCAACATCGAACCCACCAATCACCACCACATGAACCGCAACCTCCGCTCGAAACATCACCAATCGACCGCCACTGATTCACCCCAAAATCAACCCAAACAACCACAAAACCAAGAAATAAAATAAACCAAATACTTACCTCAACTTCCGACCCATTCCATTTGGATTACCGCCGGAGAAACCATCTAAAAACCGAACCTTAAAGTCTCGGTTACCTTTTGATTTTTGCACTAAATTCACCCAAGCCACTCCACCCACGCACCTGCGCCACCACAAGATGGTGGCGCTGTCGCCGGTTTTACCTACCGACGGTTGGAATCGGAGCGAGGGGCGGAACCCATCGCCCGTCGCCATTCACTCTTTCTCTCTTCTCAGCTACTAAATGAGAGAGAGGGTTTTGTTATATTTGTTTATATCTTGACTTTTAAAAATTAACACTTTAAGCCCATATGTTTTAGAAGTCTGTCATTTTGGTCCCTCAATTTAAACCATTTCACTTAAACCCCAACGATCAGCCCCTTTTATTTTAATTTCATTATTTAAGTCCCCCAAGTTTTTAAAATGCTTTATTTCAGTCCCTTTCATTTTTATTTGTGTAATTAAGTCCAAAGTTTCAAAATCTATAATTTGAGCCCCTACAGTTTTAAAATGTTTCTGGTCAAGCTTAAGTTTCTAAAAAAAATATTATTTCATCCCTAGACTTTTAAATTTCAATTTCTTTAAAAATTCAAATTGGTCCCCTAAATGTTATTTTGTCACTTGAATCTTTAAATTTCGAAATACTAAAGTAATTTAATTTTCTTTTGACTAGATGAAGCAGTTGGTGAATTAAGAGGTTGACACACTGTTCCCGTTCTGCTATTCCTGCTATTTTAACCACATTTGCAGATTTTAGAGACGGTAGCGAATGAAGGGCAGTGATGACAAACCATTAATTTAAGTTTTTTTTTTTAAAGTCACGTTTATTGAACCCTGTTATGTCATTGTGTCGAGATTTAGAATTTCATGAATTGTTTAAATAAATTTATTTCAGTCACCGTTAAAATTTTCGATCAATAAATGTGATATTTGAAATTTAGTTATTTTTCGCAATAAATTTCCATTCAAAAGTTAGTTTTAAAGGACGACGTGACGTTCTGGGTTTCACGGAACTCGGGGCGTTACAAAGGCTGAGCGATAAGGTCCATCTTTCTACATGTTTTTAGATTAAACATGCTAATCTCTCATTGTAATAGTTTTGGTAAACTAATCCCATGTAAAATTTTCCTATTCAAGGCATCCGCTACAACATTAGCTTTTTTAGGATGATAATTGATGACATATATGTAATCTTTCACTAAAAAGAGCCATCTTCTTTGTCGCATATTTAGCTCTTTTCGACTAAAAAAAATATTTCAAACTTTTGTGGTCCGAATAAATCTCACAATCCAAATCTTTGGTGCAAATACTACAGCTGCTAGCTCTAGATCATGTGTAGGTTAATTACTTTCAAACTCGTTTAGCTGGAGTGATGCATATGCTATAACCTTGTCATTTTACATCAAAACACATCCCAATCCATTCTGAGATGCATCACTATATACCACAAATTTCTCAGAAGGAGATGGAATAGTTAGAACTGGAGCAGTGGTCAATTTATTCTTAAGTTCCTAAAAACTTTGTTCACAAACATATGTCCAATCAAAAGGCACCCCTTTTCGAGTTAGTCGTGGTCAATTCATTACAACTTCAATTTTACTTGGGTCGGCAACAATTCCATTAGCAGAAACAATATGACCAAGAAAAACTATTTCCTTAAACCAAAATTCACATTTATTAAATTTGGCAAAAATCCGTTTGCTTCGAAGTATGGATAGAGCTTGGCACAAATGTTGACTGTGTTCCATTTCTCTTTTAGGATAGATAAGGATATAATCAATAAGAAAATAATAATTTTTCTAAACATTACTTAAAGACTCGGTTCATCAAATTCATGAATGCTGTGGTGCGTTGGTAAGTCCAAAGACCATAACCAAAAATTCATAATGTCCATACCTAGTACTAAAAGCAATTTTTAGTCTATCTTCCACCTTAATTTTTAATCCATAATATCCAGAGCGAAGATCTACTTTAGAAAACACAGTAGCACCCTGAAGTTGATCAAAAAACTCATCTATCTTAGGAAAGGGATATTTGTTCTTAGTTTTTACCTTATTTAATTCCCTATAATCAATACACTTTCACATGTTCCCATCCTTTTTCTTTATGAATAAGACTGGTGCACCCACTCAAAGAAACTTGGGCGAATGAATCCGCGATCCAATAATTCCTGCAATTGCACTTTCAACTCTTTTAAGTTCTGTGGGCGCAATTCGATAGGTGGCTCTTGATATAGGACATGTATCGGTAATTGTATCAAGCTTAAACTCAATTTCCCGATTTGGAGGTAAGTCAGATTGGGTTCAACTTCTAAGTTACTGACATACACCTAGTAAGCTTCATTTCCCTTCCTTAGCATCTTTCTTGCCTAAATGGCGAACACAATAGGAATAGACAAAGGAACACAATAGGAATAGACAAAGGAACGACTATTCTTTGGAAAGCCTCTTCTTTTCCATCGAGAAGATGGAAAGTGATGGTTTTAGTTAATTTTTTTTATATTAGCTTGGTATTTTGATAGTCAATCCATTCTCTGAATAACATCATAATCTTTCATTAATAAAAGGATAAGTTTCACGAGTAATATGTGGGAGTCGATCATCACTTCAAAATTATATACAATCTTACTGGTTTGCAATGTTGGTCCAGATGAAATGACTACATGTAATGCAGAACATTGGTTGACAACTGAGCCATTCTATCCATATTGATAGATATAAAAGAATGGGAAGCCCTAGAATCAAATAAGGTATAAGTAAGACTTCCAGCTGTAGGGAGATCACCTGAAATAACGGATTGACCATCAATTGGGGCATTATCATTAAATGCAAAGATGCTAGCAACAACACGATTCCAATTATTTTTAGGCTTCTTAGTGCATGCTCGAGAGATGTGGCCATGCTTTCCACAATTATGACAAGTAATACATGGTCCAGCATGAGTTTTATGACATTTGGGGCATACTGCACCACCATTTGGCTGATTGTCAGGCTTGGCCTCTTCCCAAGATTATAGGCTGGAGAACGAATATTATTTCTAAATCCTTGCCTAGGTGGTCCTCTACTAAAATTACTTGTATTACAACCTCTTTTCCATGAAAATCGTTGCAAGAAGTTAGGGTGACGTTGCTCCTTTGCCCCCAACAATACGGTTCTCTTCTTGTTCAGCCTCTAATTCCCTTTCAACCACCATTGCAAATGTCACCCTTTGGGTACCTACTATTTTTACATCTCTACATAGGTTCAGTTTGAGTTCTACTAGGAATCATTCCACCTTTTTTACATAGTATCCGCTGGCTCAATACATTGCACCATATCCCACCAAAAGCCAGCACTGGCACGCAACATGAAAAAGACACAATTTACCTTTTCAGTGTCTGCCAATCTACTATATTTGACATATTTTCCATATTACGGATCCACTCTTTAGCTTTCATTGGATCTGCAACACCCTCAAAGATAGACGAGTTTAATTTTCTAAATCTTTCTCCTGCGTTTTCATCGAATTCTGGGGCTGGTGGGACATGCAAATGCTACATTAATTGTTGTCATTGATTTTCAAGTAAAGCCGTCAAGCTCAACAATTACACCTCGATTTTGACCATTGGTCACAGACTCAGCTGTGTCGTCCATCTAGAATAAAAGTATTCAAAGTTTAATATTGACCTATATAAATTGTTTCAATTGCATTGGAACAAGATATACAATTTGCATGGGAACAAGACCACTTGCTTCCATGCAAAATAAATGTATAATGGGGCTGGCAAGTTGCCACCCCATTCACCCAACAACTTTTTTCCCTGCTATGTATCTTGTATATTATCAATTCTTGATTTAGTATTTCAGATTTCATTTGGCATGTAACAAAATCAAATATTGCACATTATCATGCATAATCCTGTTAAACAATGAATGTAACACAGTCATTTTTAACAATTTATCAATGAAGTGTTCAAACTTAATCATATAAAACAATTAAACATAAATATGTCACCACTTGCTCCGTCTATCTAAATTAATTTCTGGAATATAGTAACTGCTAGACGAATAGATAAATGTAGAAATTTAAAAGAACCACCACAATTTATAACATATTATCAAAATCCATTTTACATTACAAAATCTGTGACACAAGCAGATAGTGGAAATCAAATATTCACAAAGCAGTTTTTAAGAACAATCAATGGTGGCTATGTTGTAATGCCTCGAAAATTTTAGAGTTGAATTATTTAACGATTTTATTATTTATTATTTTAATGATTTTGATAAGTCGAAAGACTAAAATATTTTATATTTTGACAACAATTTTTTATCGGGGCCAAATATTTAAATTTTTATAGATTGATAATTAGTATATTGATATTATACTTGTTTTGTAGATCACAATTAATTCAAAATCATGATTTAAGAAACAATTATTTTGGATAAAACCACATCAACTTATAGTTGATTAAATGAATACAACTTTGAAAAGAATTTCTAAAGTTTTAATTGCAATTCATTTTGACGTGTAATATCATATTTTGCATAATTGGGGAATCACAATCCTTTTCAAAATCTTTTTTCAACTTATCCTTATTTCAATTGATTTCAACTTCACGCCAAATTACATGTTTGCACTAATTTCACGCCAAATTCTAGTATTTTAAGGACACCGACTTATGCATCGATTAAGCACCCACATCACACCAAATTCTATTATTTAAACACATTAGTTAGTGCACATATTTTTCAAGCCTTTGTGAGAAAGACAAAAAAAAAAAAAAAAAAAAGAGTCAGAGAGTAATAGTAGAAACAGAACGAGTTAGAGAAAGAAATAAAGTTTTTCGATACGTTTGAGATTCATTTGGCAATAATTTTCAGTTCTTGTTCAATTTCACCACCAATTTAACGATCGAGGTATGGATTTCTCTACGTTGCCAAGTGGTTTTGTCTTTTCGGTTTTTAATTTTTTAAGTTTGAGTATTTTATGCATTATTATGTGATTCGAATTAAGGGGATCTTATGATTAGTACCAAATGGTACTATGTAGATCTACAGAAGTCAATCACAGGACTAGGCCCTAAATTGAGATTGAGAATGGGTAAGACTTAAATCGAGAATGAGATGGTCAGATTTCTATCTCACTATGAAAGTATGTTATGTGCGTAATCTACTTGCTTTTGATATTAAATTGTGAAAATACATGGACGAGATCTATACTGAGTATATTTATATGCTCATTCCATATTTTAAAACATTTTTCAGGTTAGTTCGAGATCGATTGGATCTATGGCGAGTTGGTGATGCAGGCTGCCAAGGGGATTTGAAGAGTTAAAATATTTAAGTTTTAAATTTCAGTTTTATTTACCATTCCAAACATGTTTATTTTATTAAATTATGTTTTAAATATTTGGTAGTAAAGAAATTCAACTTCATGTTTGGCAAAATCATTTATTTATGTTTCCGCATTTATCTTTAAGAAAAGTCAAATTGTTTTTAGTAACACTCTAGCATTATTGTGGAACCAAAAAGTCTGGGGTGTTATAGATGGTATCAAAGCTGTGAAGTCGTGTGCCAATATTTGAAGTTAAGCAAAAGACGTGTTTTTAGGGGGGTTTATTCAATATAGATTTTGAATGACTTTTAAAAATTTTAAAGGATTTGAAAAGTTTGAGTGTATTCAATTTAGACTTTAGAATCTCCATATAAATTTTGATGTATTTAATATAGATTTTAAAGGACTTTCTGAAAGTCCATAAAAGTCATGGTGTATTGTATAAAGACTTTTAAAAGTCTTTAAAAGTCCCATGTTATTCAAATTATCAATGACTTTTAAAGACTCCTACGAAATTCTCTATGTACTAACTTCTAAACATAAAGTAGAACCACAAAATCTCTTTATTTGCCTCTCATTAACCTCCAAGATTTTGAAAGACTTTTATAAAAAAAAAAAAAAATTCTTTTAAATTGTAATTTTATTTATTCTATATTTTTCTTCTTTCATGTTATTTTTAGAAACCTTAAACATTTAACTAAACAAATCATTATTTCTCTTCTCTTCAACTTTTTGTATTTTAAATATTTTTTCTTTATATTTGGACTCTCTTTTTTTTCATTGTTTTTTTTTCGATTTTTTTATGAAAACAAATCTAACTAAAATTTCATAAAATCTTATAGAAAAATAATAAATAAATTGTGTCAAAACAAATAATAATAAGTAAAGTGATTCTAGAATTTTCTCTAGAATTTTTTTTATGAACATAGTATAATTTTTATGTCGATATCAAACGCGATTTTATTTTCCCCCCATTTTTTTAATCACAAATGTTTTTCTGTCTTAAAACTATTTATATTTCTCACGCTGTATTTTTTTTTTTTTTTTTGCAATTCACTTTACATATAATTATTATTAACGATTCATATTCACATCATACGAAAACTAATCTATTAGCGTTTAAGTTTTTCAATTAAAAAATAAAAGTCGGTAAAAGTCTTTAAAAGTATTTGAAAGTCTTTTAAATCAATCTATAAAAGTCTTTGAAAGTACATGAAAGTCATTTAAATAAATATCCACGAAAGTCTTTAAAAGTCTATATAAATCTATAAAAGTCAATAAAATTGAATGAAATCCATTAAAAAAAGTCCATTGAAAAAAGTCTTTAAATGTCTTTCAAAATCCCAATTGAATAAACTCCCCTTAATTTGTAACAGCCTCTCACATCTGCACCGTCCAAGTGGTGCAATCTGAATGGTTACTGGCTGAGCCTTATAAAAGGCTTACTCTCTATGTTTAGGGCTTTGTGGTTACGCCCCTTCTTCTTCTGCATACTGAAACGAAACCTTGGTTCTTCATGTTCTCTATGTCTTCTCTTTAACCGGTTCTAGTGCCCTTCTTTGATTAAATCTCGTTTTCTTTCAGAATCTCTATTGTGAGATAGTTGTACTTTTGATGTGTAGTCATCAAGTTCTAAAAGTATTTTGTTGTAGCGTGATTTAGGGTTGAAAGATGAAGATCTTTTGCCAGTGTTGTAATCTGTAACTCTTGGTGAGATTTAATAAAGTTCTTGAGTCAGATCCACAATTGGTGGATACTCAACGGGGGATGTAGGCGTTAGAAAGTGGTCGTCGAACCTCGGACCCTTTGGGTGAAAATCTTTGTGTTTCTTGCATTTGATATTTCTAATAATATTGGTTTGTGGTTGATTTCTGACGATTAAATTCTTACAAGTGGTATCAAAGCCTTCCTCAAACTAATACACGAAACTGGTTGGTGGTTCTCTGTTCACGATCTGTGATTCTTCAACTGATCTGAAAACATTTTTGGTTGGGAACGACATATACTCATCTTTGGTAAAAATTGCGAAATCTAGGGTTTCACATATGGTAAAATTCTTCTCTCTTGTGTGGAACTCCTTCCTCTTAAGTCATTAAGGTAATAGGGTCTCCCTTATTTCCTTTGTCCAGGGTCTCCTACGAGGACCAGGGATCTGAGGGGTAGGGTATCAAAAGGCTCTTCAACCCTCAGATAAATCTTGTGCGATTTTTATTTTTATTCTCTTTTGGTTATATACTCTGTTATATTCTCAAATATTGTATTTCTCTACTCTGTTTTTGAGCATAAATGTGTATATTTGATTTCTTGAACATTCTTGAAATCTTTTTGATATCTTGCACTATTTCTGTTTGTTCCACTGTCTGCATCAAAAGTTTGCCTGAATAGTTTTTTAAAAATGTCTACTGCACAAAAATTCGAGGTAGAACAATGGACCGGGGTTGGAGACTTTAGTCTCTGGCGTCGGAAAATGAGGGCCTTACTTTTACAACAAAGTTGTGCTGGTGCGATAACACAAACTTATGCTGCAGAAATTAGTGCTTTTAGGAGAGTTGAACTTGATGAAATTACTTGGAGTTTGATTTTCTTACATCTATTTGATAGTGTAATAAGAAAGGTAGGTAATACCACCAGTGCTACTGCATTATGAACCAAACTTGAAAACCTATACTTAGATGTCCATGCCCAATAAATGCTATCTGCTGAGACTCTTTTATAATTTTAGGTTTGACAATACCTTAAGTTTAGAAGAGAATATAGATAGATTTACTAAATTGGTACAAGACTTAGAATCCTGTGATGAAACCATCTCTGCAGATTAACATGTTGTTGCTCTTTTAAACTCTCTTGGGGATAAATATCAAGAACTTAGGACTGCTCTTGAATATGGTAGGGAGAATATTACTATTGATGATGTTATTAGTGCACTCAGAACTAGAGAATTGGAAATAAAATCTGATATGAGAGACTCTAAGTCAGGAGTAGGTATGTTTACTAAAGGGAAAGGACACACTAAATATAGTAATAATGGAGATACCTTTAAACCAAAAGAAAAGGATAAAATAAAATGGAAGGGTAGAGGAAAGGTGAGGTCTAAGTCTAAAACCAAAGAATGCTTTTATTGCAAGAAAACTGGACACCTAATGAAAAATTGTTTCAAAAGAATTAAGGATATGAAAAAGACATCCAGTAATGAAATAGCTGCTATGATAGCCACAAACAAAACCAATAATACTGATGCAAATGGTTTAGTGTTTGCTACTACATCTGATAATACTGTTTGTGAATGGATACTAGACTCTGGCTGTTCTTTTCATATGTGTCCTAACCTGAACTGGTTCACTGACTTTACTTCTATAAATGGAGGAAAAGTACATCTTGGTAATAATATATCTTGTGATATTAAAGGCATTGGTAATATTGATCTCATATTAAATAAGAATAATGTGATCAATTTGAAATGTGTCAGATATATTCCTGATCTCAGAAGAAATTTAATTTCTATTGGTGAATTGAATTCTGTCTATAATATTTTGTTTGCTAAAAACTGCTGCAGGATCATGCATGATTCAAACATTTTGTTTGAAGTACCAAAATAGAATGGCCTATATCTGTTTAATGCCTCCCCTGTTATTAAAAATCTGGCTGCTCATACTGACAAAGACTCTGATAAAACTATTCTATGGCACAAAAGATTAGGCCATATGAATATAAAATCTCTGCAGCATCTTCAAAATACAAGAGCCTTTGGTAAAGATCTTATCAAAAACATTGGTTTTTGTGAATAATGTATGTTGGGTAAACAAAGTAAATCTTCTTTTGAAAATGGTACTCACAAAATTGAATCAATTCTTGATTATCTAAATTCAGATTTGTGGGGACCCTCCCCTGTTTGTACTCTTAGTGGTTTCAGATATTATTTGTCTATTGTTGATGACTTCTCCAGAAAAGTTTGGATCATTTTATTAAAAACTAAATATGATACTTTTCAACAGTTTAAAGTTTGGAAAATTTTTATAGAAAATCAAACAAACAAAAGGATTAGGGCGAGGACTGATAATGGTCTTGAGTTTTGTAATCTGGAGTTTGATAATTTTTGTAAGAACTGTGGCATTCTCAGACATAAAACTGTTACCTACACACCTCAACAAAATGGTGTGGCTGAAAGGATGAACAGAACTATTTTAAACAAAGTGAGACGTATGCTAATCACTTCTCGACTGCTAAAAATTTTCTGGGGAGAAGCTGTCAAAACTACTGCATATCTTATAAATAGAAGTCCTTGAAGTGTTTTAAATTTTAAAACCCCTGAATCAGTTTGGTCTAATCTTCCCACTGATTATTCACACCTAAGGATCTTTGGCTCTGCTGCTTATGCACATCAAAGTGAAGGAAAATTTGAGCCTAGGGCTCAAAAGTGTATTTTTCTGGGTTATGGTGAAGGCACTAAAGTCTATAGGCTTTGGTTATTTGATATGAAAGGTTTTAAAGTCATAATAAGTAGAAATGTCATTTTTAATGAAAATATTATGCCATGTCTTCAAAAACCTCTCAACAAAACCGCTACATCTGAAAAAGGAAAAATTATTTCTGAAGTACAAACTGATTTTAGTTTACCAAATGAGACTCAAATTGAGGTGGAGCAACCTCAGGTCATAGATGAGCACATTGCAGGTAACTCTGATCCTGAAATTGAAAATCAAAATGATATTCCTGAATTTGATTTATATCAGAATCCTTTAAATGGTTATATACTTGCTAGAGATAGAGGTAGAAGACATAGAATTCCTTCTATTAGATATAATCATGATGACTTTGTGACATTTTGTACAGTTCAAAATTGTTTGTATGCTGAACCTGAATCTTTTGATGATGCTATTAGTTGCTCTAATTCAAAATTTTGGATTGATGCTGTGGAAGATGAAATTCTATCTTTGTATAAAAATAATACTTGGGTACTTGTTCCAAAACCTGAAAATAAAAATGTGATTGATTGTAAATGGATTTATAAGATCAAAGAAATAGGGTAGAATGGGACAGAAAAGAAATTTAAAGCTGGACTTGTAGAAAAAGACTTTCAAAAGGAAGGCATTGATTATAATGAGGTTTTTTCACCTGTTGCTAAATATACCTCAATTAGAATCTTACTTTCCTTGACTGCTCAATTTGATTGGGAACTTGATCAGCTTGATGTTAAAACTGCCTTTTTACATGGAGATTTAGAAGAAACCATTTATATGCAACAACTAAAAGGTTTCATTGAGAAAGACAAATCCGACTATGTTTGTTTATTGAAAAAATCCTTATATGGATTTAAACAAGCTCCAAGGCAATGGTATAAAATGTTTGATACCTTTATCCAAATTCTTGGATTTCAGAAAAATAAATATGACTCCTGTCTATTTTGTAAAGGTGCTGGAGGTCCAGATTCTGTTTATTTGTTATTATATGTAGATGATATGCTACTTTCCTGCAATAGTAAAACTGAAATTGAATCTGTGAAAAATAAATTGAGTGCTGAGTTTGAAATGAAAGACCTTGGAAATGCTACGAAAATTCTTGGAATGGAAATTTGTAGAAATAGAAATGACTGTTCTTTATTCTTAAATCAATCTGCCTATATTGAAAAAGTGAAAGAAAAATTTTCTATGTCCAAGGCAAAAACTGTTACACTGCCTCTGGCAAATCGTTTTAAACTGTCCTCTACTTTATCTCCTAATTGTGAAGCTGAATTTGAAAGAATGTCAAATGTGCCTTATTCAAATGCCATTGGTTCTATTATGTACATGATGGTATGCACTAGACCTGATCTGGCTCACTGCATAAGTGTTCTAAGCAGATTTATAGCAAACCCAGGTGAGTCACATTGGACTGCTATTAAATGGGTGTTCAGATATCTTTGTGGATCTTCTAAATTTGGTTTAAAATTTAGAAAATGTCCTGAAGGTGTTGTCCTAAAGGGGTACTGTGATTTTGACTTTGCAGGAGATTTAGATAAGAGAAGATCTACTTCTTCATATAATTTTACTATCTGTAATGCTTGCATAAGTTGGAAATCTGAGTTATAAAAATTGGTTGCACTATCATCCACTGAAGCTGAATATATATCTACCTGCAATGCTGTTAAAGAAGGAATATGGATTAAAGGTCTATTAAGTGAAATGAGTTTTGTAAAAATTGAACTTACTCTTTACACTGATAATTAAAGTGTTATACACCTTAGTAGAAATCATGTGCATCATGATAGAACCAAACACATTGATATAAAATTTCATTTTATTCGATATATGATTGAAAAAGGAGTTGTTAAATTGGTTAAAATTCCTACTCAATTTAATCCTTCTGATTGTGGTACAAAAGTTTTACCTTTAAACAAATTTAAAGTTTTTGGGTAAATTGAATATCACTGATGGTTGATTTTTGCAGGAACTGATCATTGTATATATATATATATATATATATATATATATAAGAATCTGTTCTATTACGTTTTCATTTTTCTTTTTCAGGAACAGAAGAAGAGTTACTGATACAAATTCTGGCTGATTCAAGGGCTATAAGGTGAACTTCAAGTTTGGCAAGGTGGAGATTGTGAAGTCGTGTGCCAATATTTGAAGTTAAGCAAAAGGCGTGTTTTTAATTTGTAACAGCCTCTCACATCTGCACCGTCCATGTGGTGTAATCTGAACGGTTACTGGCTGAGCCTTATAAAAGGCTTACTCTCTCTGTTTAGGGCTTTGTGGTTACGCCCCTTCTTCTTCTGCATACTGAAACGAAACATTGGTTATTCGTGTTCTCCGTGTCTTCTCTTTAATCGGTTCTGGTGCCCTTCTTTGATTAAATCTCGTTTTCTTTCAGAATCTCTATTGTGAGATAGTTGTACTTTTGATCTGTAGTCATCAAGTTCTGAAAGTATTTTGTTGTAGTGTGATTTAGGGTTGAAAGAGGAAGATCTTTAGGCAGTTGTTGTAATCTGTAACTGTTGGTGAGATTTAATAAAGTTCTTGAGTCAGATCCACAATTGGTGGAGACTCAACGGGGGATGTGGGCGTTAGAAAGTGGTCGTCGAACCTCCGGACCCTTTGGGTGAAAATCTTTGTGTTTCTTGCGTTTGATGTTTCTGATAATATTGGTTTGTGATTTATTTCTGACGATTAAATTCCTACAAAAGTTAAGAGTTTTAAAAATGATTATGTAGACTTTAGATTTATATTTTTACGAAATTTCAAGAAAAAAAGTTTTTGTTTTTTTTTACTGTTTATGTGACACGTGAACAGTGACTTGTTACGATAAATAGTTCGCTGAGAATGGTCATTGTTTAAAAAAACAATAATTTTTTTTTTGAAGAAATTGATTTCAAGTACTGATTTTAAAAATTGTAGGATCAATTCCCATGTTTTAGATTTTGCCATAAATGTTCATGTCTCTAAACTTTTGAGTTTCAAAATATAGTTAAGTGTGTGTAAATTTTTAACAAAGTATTAATGTTAAAAATCCTTGGTACGTGATGCCCACTATTCGACCACTCTTCGATTGATCCAAAGTATGAAATAGAAAGTTATTTTTTACCATGATTATGAGTTATCTTGTTCTAAGTTATGTATAGGCATGTTTAGCACGTGTTATTTATTAGTTGAGAAGTTTTATGTGCGAGTTTCGATGACGAAATTCATTTTCAGGGGAGTTTGTAACGCCTCGAAAATTTTAGAGTTGAATTATTTAACGATTTTATTATTTATGTATTTGATTGATTTTGAGAAGTCGAAAGACTAAAATATTTTATATTTTGATAACAAATTTTTATCGGGGCCATATTTAATTTTTTATAAATTGATAATTAGTATATAGATATCATACTCGTTTTGTAAATCATAATTATTCAAAATCATGATTTAAGAAACAATTATTTTGGATAAAACCACGTCAACTTATAGTTGACTAAATGAATACAACTTTGAGAAGAATTTCTAAAGTTTTAATTACAATTCATTTTGACGTGTAATATCATATTTTGGGAATCACAATCCTTTTCAAAATCTTTTTCAACGTATCCTTATTTCAATTGATTTCAACTTCACGTGTCCATAGGAAATCAAAATTCTATTCACGCTTAATTACCTGTTAATGCACGGATTATTGCACACTAATCCCATTATTTAAGGAGTTACATTTCACGCCAAATTCTAGTATT
Organism: Ligustrum vulgare; assembly: GCA_963555705.1. NCBI lineage: Eukaryota > Viridiplantae > Streptophyta > Magnoliopsida > Lamiales > Oleaceae > Ligustrum > Ligustrum vulgare. The sequence continues at coordinate 13,759,697 of OY743186.1, read as the reverse complement.
TTAAGGACACCGACTTATGCATCGATTAAGTACCCGCATCACACCAAATTCTATTATTTAAACCCATTAGTTAGTGCACATTTTTTTCACGCCTTTTTTAGAAAGACCAAAAAAAAATAAATAAAAGAGTCAGAGAGTAATAGTAGAAACAAAACAAGTTAGAGAAAGAAATAAAGTTTTTTGACATGTTCGAGATTCGTTTGACAGTAATTTTTAGTTCTTGTTGTTCAATTTAACCATCAATTTAACGAACAAGGTATGGATTACTCTACGTGCCAAGTGGTTTTGTCTTTTCATTTTTTAATGTTTTAAGTTTGAATATTTTATGCATTATTATGTGATTCGGATTAAGGAGATCTTATGATTAATACCAAATGGTAGTATGTAGATTTACAGAAGCCAATCACAGGGCTAGACCCTAAATTGAGATTGAGAATGGATAAGACCTAAATCGAGAATGAGATGGTCATGTTTCTATCCCACTATGAAAGTATGTTATATGCATAATCTACTTACTTTTGATATTAAATTGTGAAATTACAGGCATGAAATCTATACTGAGTATATTCGTATGCTCATTCCATATTTTAAAAGATTTTTCAGGTTAGTTCGGGATCGATTGGTTCTGTGACAAATTGGTGATGCGGGCTGGCAAGGGGATTTGAAGAGTTAAAATATTTAAGTTTTATTTACTATTCCAAACATGTTTATTTTATTAAATTATGTTTTAAGGATTTGGTTGTAAAGAAATTCAACTTCATGTTTGGAAAAATCATTTATTTATGTTTCCGCATTTATATTTAAGAAAAGTCAAATTATTTTTAGTAACACTCTAACATCATGGAACCAAAAAGTCTGGGGTGCTGCATATGTAAATTCCCAATAATATATCCAATCTATGGAAAAAATTTGGTGGTACGATTACCATCCGATTGGAAATCATAGTGGCAGGGGTAAATGAGTAAGCTAAGATCCCGTTACAATTATGGATTGTTCGGCGACTGGCATAGTAATTTTTTATTTTTGTTTATTTTTGGTATTTTCTAGGTAGATGTGTGATTAAAAATTAAAGAGAGAAAATATTTATGGTTAAAAAATCGTTTGAAAAATTGTGTTGTTTATACATTTATTTATAAATTATAATCATTACGTAAAAAAAATGATGTATAAATGATTTGGGGAATAATAATGTTATTTCACAGCACTAGTGCCAAACACCATCTTAGGTGGAATGCAAGTGTCAATAATTGATGTATCACTTTAAAAGTAGAGAAGCTACTCACATTTAAGAAGACTGGTCACTTTCCATCACCTAGATTGGTATTATAGAATCAATGATGCTATATAGTCCCTATTTGGTATAGAATAAACTTAAATTTTTAGTAAAATTTAATAAAAATTAATGAGATATGTAAATGAAAAGTTGTGAATTTCATAAAATGCGTAACTAAATTAATTGTTAACTTTGACTTGAAATTAAAAATCAGATTTGAATCAAATTCAATCAAGGATATAATATTATTTATGGGAAGTAAGGATTATAAATTGAGATTTGGGTTGGGTTGAAGTGTTGAAAATCTTGTAGCAATTGGGCTTCAAAAATTTTGTTGGGATTGAGTTAGAAATGAGCTCGAATTTTTGGAACCGTCTTCAACTAAAATCTTTTAGCTTTTCAATTAGATTATGGCGAAGGCAAAGGGTAGCCCAAGTGGGGGAGGCACTCCTTACCAAGGCCTAGTTCTTGGATTCGATCCTTCATGGCGAGAGATTGGACGTTGGGGTTTATTGTAAGGGAAAAATACATATATAAGGTATTTACAATACACAATTTCAATTTTAAGATATAAGTTAAAAAAACTCAAAAATCAGGTTTTAATTATATGTAATTAATAAAATGAAATAATTAAAAATATTTGATTCATTATATAAGTTGAGGTCACAACACAATATAATTTTAGGTTACAAATCATCAAATATCAAAATATAGGGTCACAAGTTTCAAGGTCACAAATTATCAAACAATAAGTCACAAAGTGAACTTTTTTTAGGTCACAATAACAATTTTTTTTTTTATTTCGTAATAACAATTCAAGGTCACAAGTTTTAAATTATCAAATATCAAAATAGTAGGTCACAAGTTTCAAAGTCACAAATTATCAAAACAGTATAAGTCACAAAATGAATTTTTTGACATCACAATAACAATTTTTTTGTACTTCGTAATAACAATTTCAAGGTTACATGTTTTAAATTAATCGATCACTAGTTATTTTTAGGTTCTGACTCATTAAATTATTGGGTCACGAATATTTTATGTCACAAATATTTTAAGTCACAATTATCATATTATTAGGACACATGCACGTATTAGGTCACAACATATAAGGGAAGACACCAACACACCACCACCGTCACGACGCCGCCGCCACCCTCCAGACGCCGCGGCGCCGCCACCATCCCAAAGTAAAAAAATAAACCAGGCACCAACACACCTCCACCAGTCCACCACCACCGCTCAACGCCGCTACCGCCACCCTCCCAATACTGTCGTCGCGGCGCCCTAACCAAAAGGGGAAAAAAGAGAGAGAAAGGAACTACTACTGCTGATCCACCTTCAGTCACCACTTCCATCATAGATCTAAAACCACCACCAAAAAAACCCATCACCACCAACGACACACATACCATTGCCGCCTCACCGTGCCGCCGCCGCACCATGCCGCCACTATCTGCCCTACCAATACCACCACCAACCCCCACATGCACCGCCAAAGCCGCCGCCGCCATCACCACCAAAAAAAACCCATCACCACCACCAACCACACACACCACTGTCGCAGCAACACCGCGCACTCACAATCGCTAACCTACAGCAAAACAGAAATCACCACCCTGAATATGATGCACACACCACCACTAACCTTCTGAACACAAAAATCGCCAGCACCAACCATACACACAAACAACATCACCATCGCCATCTACCTTCGAATCAGCTCCACAACCACAGGACCACCACGGACCACCACAAATTGACAAACCTCGACAGATCGAAACACCACAACATATGTGGGCTGCTGCGTATCCTCTCCGGTGCACGCCTTTGTTGTTTTTGACGCCTCTTCAAGCGGCGGTTACTAAAGTGTCTGCACTGTCGTCAAGGAGGGAGGAGAGGTGGGTTCGCCTCGTCGCCGCCGGAGAGAAGATGAAGTTTCACCGATTTTGGATGGTACACGGTGGAGAGAGAGTAGTTTGAGGTTATAATTAGGGTTTAGATAGTTTAATTTAATCTAATAATTATTAAAATTTATAATATTTTATTAGAATTAAAATTTAAAATAATGACCTGATTTATGAAGTTATTTAAGTTTGATCTTATTTATGAATTTAAATCTTTAAAAGTAGGGTTGTGTGTAATTTCCACTTATTGTAAATACTTTGTAATGTTAAAAAAAAAAAAAAAAATTAGATTTTGGCTAGATCTGGATAGTGCTGTAGCCTGTTGTCACGCCTCGCGTGTCACATGACCGAAACTCCAAACACAAAGGCATTTGGAGTAGCACAGGGCAGGCGCAAGTTCGTAGGCCAAGGACGCTTGCGGGATGCAATGCCTAAATCTTCGAGAGACCAATGCAAGAATAGCAAGGAAGGAAGGTACTCAAAGAAGATGGAGGATTCTAGAAGATTACGAGACTTGATTACGCTAGTACGTTCTGGAAAGATCCATGGTCGAGCTTTGAAAGATGCATCTCGCATATTGAAAGAAGCTATGAAATGCAAGCATGTTGCGTGGGGAAAGAACGTTCTAGAAAAGTGCTGAACGTTCTAGAAGTGTGTGGACTATTCTAGAATTGGACGAAACATTCTAGAAAGGAATGGAGTGTCCTAGAAGAGTACGGAAGGTTCTAGATTCAACCAAGCTTCAACTCTTCCGGAAGATTCTAGAAGAATCTAGGTTGGTAAGTAATATTATAGAAAGTAGTATATTTGTATAGATGTGTAGAATTTTCTAGGTGATAGATACTATTGTAGAATTATCTAGAAGATGGATTTGTGGTAGTATAAATAGGGGTAGGGATCCTCATTTGTAGGCATCCAAGGATTTGGAGTGGCTAGCTTATAGAAAGAGCTTGAGAGCTTGTATAAAGCACTTGTGGAAGAGAGTCCCAAGTGTGGTCGAGTATTGTAATATTGGAGAGTTTTAATACAAAGAGCGTATTTCTCTCTAATATAGTTTGCTAGCTTTCCTTTGTCATTTGTTTGTAAGCACTTGGGGAGTGCTTGGTCAAGGAGCGAGGCTGACTTAGCTAATATCCTACGAGAATATTGAGGAGCTAAGTGCCGCACGGAGCTTGAAATCTCCAAGTCCGTGACAGTTGGTATCAGAGCCTAGGTTTGGCTTGTGTATATCTTGACGTGATGTTGAGTGAGGAAGTTTCTGGCACTACTGAGATGGAGCGTGGGCGAGCGGTTGAAGAATTGGTGGAAGGCAAGAAGTCTACGGTACGCACCCGTAGTAAGATTCGACCGCGAGCTTCAGCAACGGAGTCTCTTGAAGATGTCTTCCTTAATATGGGAGAGTGCATTGAGATGGTGGAGGAGTCACTCTCTACCTTGGAGACTCACACCTTAGAGCAAATTGATTCTCTAAAGGAAGGACAAGATGCCCCAAGGAATGAGATTTCCGTAGTGGAGGCAAGGGTGATGGATGTCGTCACGTCCATCCAAGCCCAAGTAAACAAGCTTTGTGAGGATTTGCGTAAGGACATGGCCGCCTGTCAACGCGCAATGGCTAGTACAAGTTCTAACAATACTACATTGGCCCCAAGAATTGAGTACCCCAAGCCGAAGGAGTTCGATGGCAAGAGGGACGCCAATGAGGTAGAGAATTTCCTATAGCGCATGGAGGTCTACTTCAAGGGCATTAACGTCATGGATGAGGCAACAAAGATACGAACCGCCACTCTTTACCTTAGTGATGTTGCAGCTTTATGGTGGCATCGTAAGCTTGCCGACATAGAGCATGGGAAGTGCAAGATAGACACATGGGCTGATTTCAAACGGGAGTTGAAGCGGCAATTATATCCTAAAAATGTAGTCTATGAGGCTCGAAAGAAGATGCGTCTATTAAAGCAAAGGTCTACAATTCGGGACTATGTACAAGAGTTCACCACTCTGATGCTTCAAATCCCAAGCATGGCGGAAGAAGACTTGCTCTTCCACTTCACGGATGGGCTCCAACATTGGGCACGAATGGAGTTGCTAAGGCGTGGAGTTAGCAACGTTGATGAGGCAATTGCGGTAGCAGAGTCATTGGTGGACTATTCAAAGGATGATGCCTCAAAATATAAGGAGCCACGAGATAACAATGAGAAAGGTGGGGGAGACATAGAGAAGACGTCATCCCATCCGAAAAGCAGTCATTTCCCTCCAAGGATTAATCACTTATTTAGTGGCAAGGACACGAGGTCCCAAGGTCGAAGGGACTATGAAGAGAAGAAAACATCAAGGCCACAATCAAGCGGATGTTTCAACTGTGGAGGGCCTCATATGATGCGGGACTGCCCCAAATTTAAGAACTTAGCGGCTATTGAAGAAGAACCTAGTGAAGAACGAGACACGGGTAAAGAGTCGCAGCAATTGGGGGCAATTCAAGTATTGAAAAACTTGGAAGTGGGATCCAAGGGGTCATCCAATGGGATGCCTGAAGGAGGGAACCTATTGTTCGTGGAAGGCCATGTTAATGGGAAAAATATTCGGGCTTTGATAGACACAGGAGCTACCCATAATTTTATCACTGCAGATGAGGCCAAACGGCTTAGCATTCAAGTCTCAAGGGAAGATGGATGGATGAAGACCGTAAATGATAAGGCCAAACCAATTTCGGGTGTAGCACGAGGAGTAATGCTACGCTTTGGCACATGGGAGGCTCGTGTTGATTTTACTGTGGCACCGATAGATCAACACAAGATTGTGTTGGGATTAGACTTTCTACAGAGGAACAATGCAACATTGGTTCCAACCACAAAATCATTATGTGTATTTAGAGGAAAGAAGTCTATCAGGATCCCAATGGTGGAAGGGTCACGTGAGATGAGACTCTCAGGGATGCAGCACGTCAAGAAGACAGGTATGTGCAATGTATACTACTTGGGGACAATTGAGCTGGGACGAGGGATGGAGATGGAGTCTTGTACTCCATGTCGACGAGGGCGTCGACATAATAGGCGGGGGAGAGGGTCACGCCTCGCGTGTCACATGACCGAAACTCCAAACACAAAGGCATTTGGAGTAGCACAGGGCAGGCGCAAGTTCGTAGGCCAAGGACGCTTGCGGGATGCAATGCCTAAATCTTCGAGAGACCAATGCAAGAATAGAAAGGAAGAAAGGTACTCAAAGGAGATGGAGGACTCTAGAAGATTACGAGACTTGATTACGCTAGTACGTTCTGGAAAGATCCATGGTCGAGCTTTGAAAGATGCATCTCGCATATTGAAAGAAGCTATGAAATGCAAGCATGTTGCGTGGGGAAAGAACGTTCTAGAAAAGTGCTTAACGTTCTAGAAGTGTGTGGACTATTCTAGAATTGGACGGAACATTCTAGAAAGGAATGGAGTGTCCTAGAAGAGTACGGAAGGTTCTAGATTCAACCAAGCTTCAACTCTTCCGGAAGATTCTAGAAGAATCTAGGTTGGTAAGTAATATTATAGAAAGTAGTATATTTGTATAGATGTGTGTAGAATTTTCTAGGTGATAGATACTATTGTAGAATTATCTAGAAGATGGATTTGTGGTAGTATAAATAGGGGTAGGGATCCTCATTTGTAGGCATCCAAGGATTTGGAGTGACTAGCTTATAGAAAGAGCTTGAGAGCTTGTATAAAGCACTTGTGGAAGAGAGTCCCAAGTGTGGTCGAGTATTGTAATATTGGAGAGTTTTAATACAAAGAGCGTATTTCTCTCTAATATAGTTTGCTAGCTTTCCTTTGTCATTTGTTTGTAAGCACTTGGGGAGTGCTTGGTCAAGGAGCGAGGCTGACTTAGCTAATATCCTACGAGAATATTGAGGAGCTAAGTGCCGCACGGAGCTTGAAATCTCCAAGTCCATGACACTGTAGACCCTTTCCGAGGAAATTTCACCACCTAACCCCCGTACAAAAGAAATTCTAATCTCACAACATACGTTATTTTTTCTTTTTCATTTTTTTTATTATTTCAAATAAAAATAATAGTACATTCTTGTTTGGTGGGAGATTAAAACCAGATTTTTAGTAGATTTTGATAGAAATTGAGGAAATGTATCGTTAAAAAGCTGTGTCCCAAAAAATATGGGGTTAATATTAATTTTTGACTTTGACTTAGATTAAAATCTAAAATATAATATTTATACAAAACAGGGCTACAAACGTAAAATTGATAAAATTCTAATTATATCACTCTTAAATAAAATTAGTTAACAACCGTGTCTCTCTCGTATCTCTATTTAATCCCAGTTTTCTTGTTGTTAATTCTCTATTCATAGCCAACAGATCAATGAAGAATATATATACAGGTGAAAAAACTAACATAGTCTACAACACCATGCTCTTAAAACAAAATTATAGTCAACTTGCCGTTTTGAAATTCAAAATAAATAAATAAATAAATTCCTACAAAAAGGGTGTGATCAAGAAATCTAGTGCGTGAGCGTGAATATTTGTCCCATTCCAAGCTCCAATATTTCACCATTTTAATGAAATCCTGAATAATGGATTGTTGAACATGAATTTCAACTAATCAGATGAGACTGGTAATCTTTTCAATGTGCCAGAGATATGCCTCATTATAGGTCTCCTTTCGAGGCTGCTCTCTGTGCATGTAATTACAATCTTTTGAACAATGATCGTTTTCTCTTGTTTCTCGACAAAATTTCATTGGCCAAGTGTGGATCTAACACTTTGGAAGTGACTTCTTTTATTCGACGCAAAGGTGCAGCAAATGACCGAGATAAAATTTCAAGTCCCTGTTTCACGGGGCGCCTTTCCTCTTAACACAGAAAGGGGCACCGTGCGGCAGTAGTTTGCTCCGACAGTAGTCTGCTCCGCTAGACTACCTTCCGCCTTTTCTCACTTACTTCGGGACGAAAGTTGAATTTGATTACAAATGAAAGAAAACTTTACAAGAGAAGACTTGATTGCATTGAAACATCATTGTTCATTGATTGTTGAAAGCAGTAAATTACATCAATTGCTGAAAGCACTAAATTACAAAGATTAATACAGGAGGAACACCAGAAAGATTGAAAGTCTTAAAATCTTATACCCCCTATAATAGACTTCGGAGAAAAAACCTAAGTTACAGCAGTAGACGTTAAAAGGGCTAAAGAATCATAATAAACTTTTACAATTAAAATGGAATTACAATAATTTACATAATATTTACAGAGTGCGGCCGAAGTTGGGATAACTGCAGGCCGCGAGTGAGTCAAGGGGCTAAGTGATAGATGCGGTCCTTGACATTCTTCCCCATCTGTTTTGGCAACGTCCTCGGTGCCATCCCTTTATGATATTCTTCAATGAGATGCTTGAAGGCACTAAGATCTTTTCCTCTTTCCCAGGTATTCTCCTCACTGCTGCATCCGCTCCACTTTATCAAGTACTCTTGATGATTCTGCTTGGAAGCTCGTGTGAATCGGTGATCAAGAATAGCTTCAACAACCTTCTTTCCCATTTTCTTCAATTCGAACACTGGTCGTTTCGGCTTATTTCTGGATGTATCCTCCTTGTCTGCAAAATATGGCTTAAGAACACCGACATGGAGGACTTTGTGAATTTTACACCATGACGGGAGATCTTCTCTGTAAGCCACCTTCCCAATTCTGTTCACAATAGGTACTGGCCCAATGTACTTTGGAACCAATCTAGAGTCTTTCCTTCTTGTGAGCTTGTAGCAATTTCTATCGGGAAGTTTAACCATAACCAGATCTCCCACATTGAACTCAACAAAACGGCGCTTCAGATCAGCAGACTTCTTATATCGTTTCTGAGCTTTCTCAAGATTGCTTCGAGCAATTTCAATATTCCGCTTCCATTCCTGAGAGAAGTTCCTTGCCTGACTTGGTACTTAAGTTCAAATCAACCGTGTGGGGGAGTAACGGTTGCTGGCCCGTGACAATCTCAAAAGGACTCTTGTTGGTGGAAGAGCTATTTTGGGCATTGAAGCATATCTGGGAAGCATCCAAGTGTTTCACCCAATTTTTCTGCGACGTATATATGAAGTGCCGAAGATATTCCTCCAGCATAGAATTGAACCGCTCCGTTTGTCCATCAGATTGTGGGTGAGAACTAGAACTCATGCTTAGAGTTGAACCAAAAAGTTTGAACAATTCGGTCCAAAATATGCCAGTAAACCGAGTATCTCGATCGCTGACGATGTCCTTAGGCAGCCCCAGTATTTGACAATATGCTTGAAGAAGAGGTGAGCTGTCTCTTCGGAGGAAACATACTTAGGCGCTGCGATGAAAGTTGCATACTTCGATAACCGTTCCACAACCACGATAATTGTGCCAAAATCTGCAACTTTTGGCAATCTAATTATGTAATCCATTGACACACTTTCGAATATCCTGGATGGGACGGAAAGGGGTTCCAGCAAGCCCGCTTTCTTCTGATGATCTGTCTTATCCTGCTGACAAACAAGACAAGATTTCACATAAGTGGCGATGTCGTCCCGCATCTGCGGCCAATAGACGGCACGTTGCAAAAGTGCACAAGTGCGTTCTTCTCCCGGATGTTCAGCCCAGAGCATATCGTGGCATTCCGCTATCAGGGACTTTCTCAAATCCCCACTCTTCGGGACATACATACGGTCCCCCTTTGTCTTCACCAGACCCTCGTCCAACCAGAACTGACGAGTTTTTCCCTGTTTGATGAGGTCGACCAAATATATTGTAGCCGGGTCCTTCTCCAGAAGTGCCCGTATTCGGTCCCTTATGTCCGTAGTAACTTCGCTCCCTGAAAGAGCCGCCATTGCACATATTGGAGCTAAGTCAGCGCGACAGCTGAGAGCATCTGCGACATGGTTGTTGGATCCTGGACGATACTCCAACACGAAGTTAAACTCCGAAAGAAGCTCCTGCCAGTGAGCTTGTTTATTTGAAAGTTTCGGCTGGGACATGAAGTGACTAACCGCAGTATTATCGGTTTTCACAATAAATGGGGACCCCAATAGATAGTGATGCCAAACCTTGAGGCAATGAACAACCGCCAACAACTCCTTTTCGTGTGCTGAATAACGACGTTCTGCATTATTGAGCTTTCGGCTTTCAAAAGCGTCAGGATGTCCTTCCTGTATAAGAACTCCACCGAGAGCAAAGTCTGAAGCATCTGTCTGAACTTCGAACAGTTTTGTCACATCTGGTAAGGCTAACACCGGGTTTGTCCACGTAGCCTTCTTCAACTTCTCAAAGGCTGCTTGGCATTGTGCAGACCAATCTCATACATTTTCCTTCTTCGTTAACTCCGTCAGGGGCAATGCAATTTCTGAGTATCCCTTCACGAACCTTCGATAATAATTACATAGCCCAAGAAAGGAGCGTACATCATGTACGTTCTTTGGTGGTTTCCAATCCCTGATGGCTTGAACCTTCTTCAAATCCATGCGAACCTTCCCTTGCTCAATAATGTGACCCAAGAAGCTGATAGAGGTTTGAGCGAATGAGCATTTGGATAGATTCGCATACAATTCATTCTCTCGGAGTCGACTGAGGACTCTTCTGACATGGAGCACATGTTCCTATAATGTCTCACTGTAGATGACGATGTCGTCCAGATATACGACTACAAAATCGTCCAAAAATCGGTGCACCACCTGATTCATCATCGTGCAGAAAGTGGCCGGAGCATTTGTCAAGCCAAAATGCATGACTTTAAATTCAAAAGCTCCATATCTGGTCACCACTGTAGTTTTTGCTTCATCTCCCTCCTTGATCCGAACTTGCCAATATCCCGATCGAAGATCAATCTTCATATAATATTTTGCCTTGCTTAATCGGTCAAAGCAATCGGCCACCAACGGGATGGGATAACTGTTTTTCACAGTGAACTTGTTCAGGGCGCGATAATCACAACACATTCTGAGAGACCCATCCGATTTCTTCTAAAACAACACGGGCGCTCCGTATGGTGATTTCACAGGCACGATAATCCCACTTTCCAGCATTTCTCTCAACTGTTTCCTAAGATCTTCAAGCTCAGGTTGAGACATTCGATAGGGTGCCCTAGCGGCTTGGCACCCGGAATAAGCTCAATTTCATGATCAATGGTTCTCCTCGGTGGCAATCGTTTTGGCAACTCCTCCGGAATAATATCCTCAAACTCTAGTATAAGCTTTCGAACCGGTTTAGGAATAGGACCAGAAGCCTCTTCAATCTCTTCTAGACGAAGAGTGCACAAAAATGAGGGTTCGTTTCTCTTGAAGCCCTTACTGAATTGCATGGCCGAGATACTCTTCTCGCCAACCTTTCTTGTCAAAGTGGGTATGACACACGGCTGAGTGCCCATCATCATTAGGGAATCAGAGTGTGGGAATACTGCTATCTTTGTATTCCGAAGAAATTCCAATCCCAAAATGAGTTTAAAATCATCCATTTGGACAACTGACAGATTAGTCCTTCCATCAAAGGGGCCAGCCCTGATTAACACAAATTTGGCTACTCCTGCAATTGGTTGAGCAGCCGAGTTGATGGCTTTCACTTTTCCATTTCCTTTCTCTAGAACCAACCCAAGTCGCCCTACTTCAGTACTTGCAAGGTAGTTATGGGTGGATCCAGTATCTACCATAGCCCTTATGGGCTTCCCATTGATCTTCACGTCAATGTACATTAACCCTTTTGCTCGACAAATGTGAGGTTTGGGCTCATCCAGTTTTGCCTCTTTCACAGGCACCTTTCCCTTTCCTGTGGTCCGACTTGAGATTGCATTGCATCGATGGGAAAATGCACCAACCACCTCTTCGTCCTCTTCCGAATCTGTCTCGCCACTATTACTAGCAGGAGGAGCATCTTGCTTAGACGTTGATACCCCACTGGCTAGTTGGCAATAGGCATTCACCATTCGCTTCTGTGGACATTCCGACACTGTATGAGGTCCTTCGCACAAGAAGCATGAAATCTTAGGAGTGGTATCAGATCTACCCTCCACAGCTTTTCCTTTACTCCAATTACCTTGGTTACTACCCTGATAGTTGCCTTGACGACTACCTTGATGATAACCCTGGAAGTTGTTCTGACGAGAACCTTGATAGCCACCTCCTCTCTGGGTGGAATTCCATTCTCCCCCATTAGAACTCGAGCCAGTCCTGAACTGTTTATTTCCTCCAGCATTCGATTGACCACCAGAGTGTGGTCGATCCTTCTTAGACTCAGTTTGATAGTCCATCAGGAATTCGGTAGCTCCCATTGCCGTGCTCAAATCTGTAACTTTCTGCCTCTGTAGTTCATTATGGGTCCACTGTTTTAAGCCTTCCATGAAGGTGAAGAGCTTGTCCTTTTCCGACATATCTCGAATATTCAGCATATGTCCAGAAAAGGCTTTCACGTATTCTCTGATGGAGCCCGTATGTTTCAGTTCCCGCAATGCCCGACGGGCTTCATATTCCACGTTCTCTGGGAAGAACTGGTTTCGAATTGCTTCCTTCAGAAGCGCCCAAGATTCTATCGTGACTCGGTTGGCCTGAATATCAACATATTTCGACCGCCACCACAACTTTGCATCTCCACCCAGATACATGATAGCTGTAGTCACCTTTCTTGCTTCATCTCTGATGCCAGCAGCAAGAAAGTATTGTTCCATGTCAAACAGGAAGTTGTCAACTTCCTTTGCATCACGTGCCCCACCAAAGGTGCACAGTTCGGGGATTCTGACCCTAGGTGCATACTTTTCTTGTACGGGAGCTTGCCCATTGCCCACCTCACATTGGAGAATTCGTAACTGAACTCTCATCGTTTCCATCTCTTCCTGCAGACCAGGAATGATCGCAATAGCTTCAGTCATTGCTGTGCAAGCCGCTCGGTTTTCATCCAGTTGGATGTGTATATCTCGAATATACGATTCCGCCATTTCAACCTTTTCCTCCAGGTTTTCCACAGCATAGCATAACCTTGTGGTTTTCCCATCAAGCACATCCACGAGCTGTTTAGTACTCTTCTTAGCATCAGTCATATCAGTGATCTGTGATGCACTCGCATCCGAAGCCTTCGGATCCATTACTTTCTTATCGAGGGACGAGAGCCAAGGCTCTGATACCAACTTTCACGGGGCGCCTTTCCTCTTAGCACAGAAAGGGGCACCGTGCGGCAGTAGTCTGCTCCGCTAGACTACCTTCCGCCTTTTCTCACTTACTTCGGGACGAAAGTTGAATTTGATTACAAATGAAAGAAAACTTTACAAGAGAAGACTTGATTGCATTGAAACATCATTGTTCATTGATTGTTGAAAGCAGTAAATTACATCAATTGCTGAAAGCAGTAAATTAAAAAGATTGGTGCAGGGGGAACACCAGAAAGCTTGAAAGTCTTAAAATCTTATACCCCCTATAATAGACTTCGGAGAAAAAACCTAAGTTACAGCAGTAGACGTTAAAAGGGCTGAAGAATCATAATAAAAATTTTACAATTAAAATGGAATTACAATAATTTACATAACATTTACAGAGTGCGGACGAAGTTGGGCTAACTGCAGGCCGCGAGTGAGTCAAGGGGCTAAGTGATAGCTGCGGTCCTTGACACCCTGACTTGGACTATTGGTGATTTTCTAGTAACATTTTCTGTAAGATCACTCCATACGAATAGAAATCCCACTTTTGGATAGCTGTTGGGAATCACACACAAATTCTCTCTCTAATTAATCGCACAGGAATTTTTGATGTTCAAGAAATAATAAGCAAATCAGAAAATAAGTACGAATACAGAAATTTACGTGGTTCGACAACTTGCCTACGTCTACGGACCCTCGCCAAAGCTTTTCACTATATAATAAATTGTTACAATTATATAAAATAATTACTCACCAAACCCCCCAAGTATTCTAGGAAAAATAACCAAGTTTTACCACATCTACCAATTTCTACTTATTTGTACAATCCACAAAAAATCCAAGAAAAATTAATATGCTAGACTACATTTTTCCTCACAATACTTGATTAATGCCTAAAACTATACTTGAAATAGTAATTTATTAATGATATTTGTCACTAAATTACGTTTATTGTGATCTTTCTATTATCATTATTGAACAAATATTTTTTTAAGGAATTATCTTTTTTTATTTATTTTCAAGCCATAAAATAACTATCCAGGACAAAGCCCAAGTCGAGAAACCAAGTCCAACCTCAAGCTAAATAAAGGTCATTTGACTTATTCATTGAATAAATTAAGGGAAAATTACATTGTAACTGGTAATTCAAAGTTACAATTCAAAATCGTGGTGTCAAACTTAATTTTTTAAATTTCAGGTGGTAATATGATTAATAATTAATTAACACATAATTAATCACATAATCCAACCCACCATGTCAAAACGTAAACCCTCAATTTCACTCTCTCTTCCATCTAACCACTCTAATCTCTCTCTCTCTCTCTCTCTCTAGTCTACCCACCCCATCGTTCATTCCCTTTTCTGGAACACCAACTCAACCAACCCCATAACATCTTTGACTCCTTGGCGGGAGTGTTTTGTGGTGCGTTGTGCGTTGGGTGCAGGCAGCGGTCATTGGGTGCAGGTGGTGGTGATGGGTTTTTTGCGACCTAGGTGGTGCAATTTTCTTGTTTTCGCCCCTCTTCTTCCTTCACGAAGTGGTATTTGTGTGATGGTCCAGCCTGGAGTTCAACTGCAGAGATGGATGATAATCCGACATCGATTCCGGTAGTAATGAAATTGGGGTCGAAATTTTCGAGTTCGTCCATTAGAGCCGAAGATAATATATCATCATAAATTAATTTGAAGGTGGAGGATTTGGCTGCTAGAATAGAAATCAATAGAACTCTAAGGTGGATATTATCTTGTGTGTTTTTTACATCGTAGTAATTAAGCTTGTTACCAGCTTGGTGGTGGGGGTGATGGCGGTGGTAGTCGGTGGTGGTGGTACAAAATTGTTGGTGGTTGTGGTTTGGTGAAATTACGATGTTGGATTTGATGTGGTGGTGTTACTAAATTTTACAGTCTGTTATGTATTAGTTTTGCTGGTGGTGGTGGTGGTAGTGGTGGAGGTGGAGGCCGAGGCGGCGGTGTTGATGTTTGGGGACTGTGGAGTTTTTGCTGTTTGATTTGTATTTCTTCTCCTTTGAATATTTTATTCTTGATTTTGATTTTTACAGTTTTATTTTGTAGTTCTCAATGAAATTAATAGAATTAGCATGCGGTATTGCAATTTAAATAGTCATCTTAATGGATCTCCTTTTGTGGATTTAAGATTCTTGTTTTTGGACTATTGATTCTTACTCAAAATACCTAATTTCTAGTCTCAATGCTTTGAATTGGTGCATGACAATGAATGTGTTGATGTGATTTATGAGTTTGTTATTGTATGACTGGAGATTGAAATTTGATGAGTAATTGTAACCAAAAATAGTGGGATGGGAGGGGGGGAATTGGTCATTGTGGTTGAGCAGGAGGAAATGGTTTAGATTGGGAAGCTGTGGGTGGGGGATTGGTGGCTTGAATAGTGCACTTGACCAATTATGAGTAATTGTGATCAAAATATTGACTAAATGTGATTTTAAATAGTGATTGTGACTAATCGTGACTTTGTCGGTCGGGTGGGGTCGGGGGGGGGGGGGGGTAAGTTGTGATTAATAAATAAATAATATGTGGTCAACTATGGATGATTGTGACCAATTATTAGGTCATTGTGACAAATAAATAAATAATATGTGATCGAACTATTACTACTTGTGACCGAACCGTGACTTTGCGCGAGCGAACTGTGACCTTGTGTAATCGAACTGTGACTATATGTGACTTCATGTGATTTATCTGTGACTGGAATGCGACCTCATATGACCATACTGTGATCTCATGTGACCTAACGACGACTTTGTGTGACCGAACTGTGACAAACTGAGACTTTTTGGTTGAACAGGAGGAAATGGTTTAGATTGGGAAGTTGTGGGTGGGGGATTGATGGCTTGAATGGTGAACTTGACCAATTATGAGTAATGGTGATCAAAATATTGACTAAATGTGATTTTAAATATTGATTGTGACTTTGAGTGACTAACCCTGACTTTTTCGGTCGGGTGGGGTCGGTCGGGGGGTAAGTTGTGACCAATAAAAAGAGTTAGTTGTGATTAATAAATAAATAATATGTGGTTAACTATGGATGATTGTGACTAATTATTAGGTCATTGCGACTAATAAATAAATAATATGTGACCGAACTATTACTACGTGTGACTGAACTGTGACTTTGCGTGAGTGAACTGTGACCAAACTGTGACTATATGTGACTTCATGTGATTGATCTGTGACTGGAATGTGACCTCATGTGACCTAACTGCGACTTTGTATGATCGAACTGTGACCAACTGTGACCCTAACTGCGACTTTGTGTGACCAAACTGTGACCTTGTGTGACCAATTGTGACTTCGTGTGACCAACTGCAACTTTGGAAGTGGGGTGAGGTTTTGTAACTTAATTTGTAATTGCGACTTTGTGTGACCAACTGTGACTTGACATGAGGGGTGGGTGGGGTCAATTTTGCTACTAAATTTTTAATTGTAACCGAATTTCAACTTTGAGTGACCAATTGTGACTTTGCATATGCGATAGAGTTATCTTGGGTTGTGTGGGATTGCGGTGAAATTTGCGATTAAATTTGTAATTGTGATTTTGTGATTGAAACATGACTTGTGTGACCAATTGTGACTTTGCGGATGATATTAGGTGGGGATGAGGCGGGGTGGTGTGGTGGAAAACATCAGGAGAAAAAAATCATTTTTGGATGGGGTGGGGTGGGGTGGGGTCGGTTGGTTAGGTGGGTGGGTGGGTGTGTGGGTGGGGTGGGGTAGGTTAGGTTAGGTAGGATAGGGTGGGGTTGAGATGGGGTGGTTGGGGTGAAGTGTGAAAAAATAGAAGAAAAATCATTTTTGGATGGGGTATGGTAGGTGACGGGGTGCGCTAGGATGGGGTGGGGCAGTTGGGGGGAAGTGTGAAAAAAATAGAAGAAAAATCATTTTTGGATGGGGTATGGTGGGGTGGGTAGGGTGTAGAAATATAAAAGAAAAATCATATTTGGGTGGGATGGGGTAGGGTGGGGGTGGATGGGTGGGTCTGTGTCGAGGTAGGGTCAGGGTGGGTGGGTGGGTTTATGAAAAATTAGAAAAGGGGTGGGGATGGGTGGAGGGGTAGGGTCTGGACGAGTTGTGAAAAAGTAGTAGAAAAAATTATTTTGGATGAGATGGAGTGGGGTAGGGTCTGGGGCGAGGTTGTGGGGGAGTGGAAAATTAGAAGAAAAAAAAATTAATTTTGGGTGGGGTGGGTGAGGTTGGGGTAGGTGGCGGGGTAGGATAGGGTAGGGTCTGGACGAGTTGTGGAAAAGTAGTAGAAGAAAATCATTTTGGGTGGGGTGGGTGGGTTTGGGAGGAGTGGCGTGGGGTGGGATGGGATGGGGGGTGGGTGGGTGAGATGAGAAAAAAATAGAAGTAAAATCATTCTTGTGGTGTGGTGGGGTGGGGTGAGGTGGGTGGGTGAGTGGAGGTGGGGTGAGTGGGTGTGTGGGGTTGGTGAGGGGAGGGGTGGGGTGGGTAAGGTGGTGTCGGGGTGGGGGTTAGTGTGAGTGTGGAAAAATAGAAGGAGAAAAAATCATTTTTTGAGTTGAGGTGGGCTCGGGGTGGGGTGGGGTGGGGTGGGGTGGGGTGAGTGCTGGATTGGGTTGGGTTGGGATGGAGCGATTGTGGATTAGATATTGTTTTGATTTTATTATGTAATATTATATGAGTTTTAATTTAATATATAAATGATAATTATTATAATGTTATATTAATTAATTAATTAACTAATTGAAACTAACACCTGATTTTTAAAAAACAAATTTAAGTTTGTTATGTTTAAAAAGTGAAAGTTTTAGTTGTAAAGTTTTGTACTTTTCTTATAAATTAATGCTGCTTCAAGAGAACCAAGCCCACATGAGTGTGTTTGCTGGTGAACAAAAAGGCAACCAAGTGTGGTTTAAAATCAGATTTCAAGAGGGCAATCGAGTGGGTCTAAGTTCATACTCCAAGGCCATAATAATATAATTATTCAGGCCCAATTGGGCGATTCCTTGAACTGAACTTATGGCCTATTTTTGGTGGGTTTTGCGGGTGAATATTGGAGGAGCCGACATGGGAATTGTGCATCTCGTTACAACAAAGAGGCGGGGCTGGAGCTTAATTTGAGCAACAAGAGGGCAGCCATATTTCAAAGCCATGATTTATTGATTCAAACTCACGCCCAAAAGAAGAAACTAAGCCCAATTGGTTGGCTCATTAAATTAACCTACTGCCGTTCTCGAGGGGAGCTTGCGGGGGAATCACTTGTGAATAAAAAGCGCCGACTTGGAGAGGGGAGATTTCGCTCGGAAAAGAAGCAACAGCTGACTGGGCTCCTCTTGACAAGAAAATGATTCGTTTTGGAAGAGAAAAAGAGGGAGAAATGGACTACAAATCCGGCTAAACAACAACAAGGTTAGGGATAATCTTTCATGTTTAAGTTCATCTAAATTTATCTTTGATTCATCTATGTTTTGACTAGTTTTACATTTGTTTGGATTGAACTCATTATTATTAGTTAGTCTCTTATTATCCAATAATGAATTACATTTGTCTTTTTTCATATAAATTCAGTTATGCTTTCTTTATGTGATTGGTGTTAAATTGTAATTGTTATTGGTGAATTTATTTTACAGGTTTGTCTTTCACTGCAATATTGTCTCGTGATATATTGTCTATTTTTGATAACTCGTAAGATAGGTTAGAGCATGCTTTAAAAGAAATGAGTTTTCTCCAATCAAATATCCTTGTGTTTTTATGTTCATCAATTAAACATCTTCCGATTGTATGTGTTGGGATGTGAAATATGCAATTGAGTTATAAAAATGAATCAAAGTAAGAAAGTAGTGGAAACGGACTTGAAAGTGATTCCCAATGCCTTGCAAATTTTATTATTCTAAAATCAATTTTATCGTTAGACTCTTAATCTCATTTTTTTATTTAGTTTATTATTAATTATCGTCAAGTGTATTCGTTCGCTAATTCTTATTGTTTGACACTTCTTCGTGGGATCGACACCTCACTCTATATTGCAATAACCGCAGGTATATTTTGAGCGTAATCAATACTCTCTAATCAATGTGCAATTAATTGGCTCCTCAACACACATGTTTATAGGTAAACATAACCCAAAAACGTGTATTACTTGTGTCCTAAGATATTTCCTTGTTAAAGTAGAATAATCAGAATAAGGAAAAAAATTCATGCCAAAAAAATTATCTTCCTTTTCTTTTCACCCTTAACTTCGTCTCCAAGTTAACCATTTTAACAAGAAAATCAATTGTTCAAGATATTTTCATTCTTAATTTGAGTCAGATAATCCAACAAGCTTCACTATCTTCAATACCTCAGGAGCTTGATAGATGGAGGCAACTTCACAATTTCTGAAATTTTCACTTCTTTTTTGCTTGTGTTGTGGTTTCTTGGAAATCATATGACTGGATTGTAGGATGGAGGACTACCAGCTATATTATTCAAATGCCCAAGTAAAAAATTGGAGTTTGACCATTGACCGATGGTCGTCAACGACTGCAATAGCGAGAATATGTCATCCTAACATTATCTTTAATATTATGATCACATGACTCGATAGGGGAACGTTTTCTTGGATCACTCACTAGATCATCCATGTTGATTTGAGCCTTAAACTTCTGTGTTATCAAAGGGTACCGATTCATTTACTTGACTACAATTACTACAGGGCATAGATGCACCATTCTCAGTTCCGACGATTCTAGCGGATCCAGCCAGGCCTGCCACAGGATCTCGCCGGGTGTTGGATCTGCCCCTGACATATTCACTATTTTAAGGAAATATTTAAATAATACATTACATATATTCTATGCCGTTTGTTGTTGGGATGTTTTGTGCAAAGTTCCAGCATTTTCTTCTGTAGTATCATGTCATTAATTTTGAATTATTATGTTCTAGTGCAACAAGAGATTTTTATGAGGAGTTCTTATTGGATAGGTATTGTGGCTGATGTGAGTAAGTTTGGCTATGTAATTGTAGCATTGAAGTGTTTCTTAATCATTTTTGTGACAATAGTTGCAATGACTCAACACCCTTTTTCCATCACACCAATTTTTATGCGTTAGAACGTTACACACATAATCTACCATGTCTACGCCTCTGTGTATTTATTTGCTTCATCTTGATTTTACAATTACATCATATTTATAATTTTTTCTTTAGTTGCAAGTGCATTAGTATGCCCATGTAGTTCATATGGACAATTATTTCTGGCTCAATTGTTTTCATACATTTGTTTCAGACACATGCTCACAATAGTTCATATATAGTTAGTAATAACATTGAGGTTTTATATAAAAAACAATGAATTCACACCAAGAACTATCTTCACAGGGTGTACATTTCTACAAAATCTAATCTATTTAGGTCGACTCATTTATTCGTTTTTTTTTTAATTTCGAACCCTATAATTATCTTTTCCTAAATATTCATACGTGTAAAACTAGACTAGTAGGCCTTACTGGATGACGATGAATTTTTTTTTTCCTAAATAATAAAAGTTCTACTAAAAATATGGAACACGTGTTGTAAGGTCTATTGCAAATCATAATGCAAACTATATACAATTAATATTCAAGTTTAAGTTTAGAAGTTGGAATACCTCCCTACAATTTTTGATTTGTAATCTCGAGCTCGACTTTTTACAACATTCGTTATGGAGGCCTAAAAATAGGCTCTTGATGCTTTGCATTGTTTACAATTGCCCACTTTGCATGTCTCAATCTTCTTTCACACTTTTATGAATCCGAGATTTGTGAGTTAACTTTTCTCTAGTTTTACCACGTGTTTCAAAATCTTATCACTATTTTGTACTGGCTCTTACAACTTAAAGAAACTTTAAGGTTGATGGTATTGATTTATTTGCTGAGTAATGCTGAAAGTCACTTGTTTGTCATGCACTCTTAAGTTCACCTCTCATTTTTCTACATCTATCAAAGCTCCTCTTCAATAACCAAAATCACAAAGTCTGTTGGGAAGATAAATTTATCAAACTGTCAGCCAACTGCAATATGATGGTGGTGGGTTTGAGTTTTTCCGGTCCAATTTTTCTGTAGAAAAAAAAGAGGCATTAAGTTTATATTTGCTCCAAAATCACTCAACACTATATCAAAATTTAGATTACCATTAGTGCAAGGTGTGGATGCAATTGGACCAGATGAAGCAGCCCAAAGATTGATAAAATTCAGTTCAACAGTTGAGGCCCAGATAAGTAGAAGTCCAACCGGATGAAGTTGGAAGTTTGAGTCCAAAATATTGGTTAATCCATTTGTTGAAGTAGCCCAATCCATTGGAACCGGGTCACATCCCAACCGGTGTAACTACTCTCTTTATCTCAACCATTGGATCTCTCTAATTGATCTGAGCCATCCATTCAGTTGAAAGAGGCTAGATATTTTCTTACTTGGTGGAGACTCCTCTTACTCTGATTCATTCTTCCAGACTTTCCTCTCTCTCTCTCTCTCTCTCACCATTTTCATCTGAGTTTTAAACTCTGATATTCATTTAAATCAGAGCATATTCTGTATGGTTGTTACAATGATTATTCTGTAATTCTAAGTGGTTCTTAGTGGTGTATTTTGTGGGAGTTTTGCAAAGTTTTTGAGTATTTTCTGAGTTTTGTTCGATCTTGTACAAACTTTTGATTTTGTACCTTTATTCTTGTTTAAATAAAGTGATTTGAAGTTTTTATGTTTTAACTTCAAGTTTGCAATTACTTTTTGGTGATTCTGGGTCAAAATCGTAACACAAGGGAAAGATAAACTCCCTAGATCTTCGAGTTTTGGTGGCAGCTTGTTTTCTAAAATTTCATCGCACTCTTTTGTCAAGGATATAGTCTAAAATTTGTCAAGCTTCTTTTTAGATATCACATCTTTCATGAACTTGAGGTCAATGTGCATTTGAACCAAAGCCTCTGCAAAATGTTTATTATGTGCAATTTCTTGAAGATTTCAAGAAATTTACAAAACTACATTTATTTCTTATGCTTCTTCACTTGTTGAAGAAAGGTAATTAGTGGCACTTTGACAAGAGGTGGATATGTTCCTTTCGAATTTTAAGCTTTTTTCTTGAGACTTTGATGTGACTTCATTCTCAATCACCCCTTTTTCAATTACTACCTGATGTTCGTTCTTTTCAAACTTCTTCACATTTATTTCTAGCAGCTGGACACCACTTATGATAGTTATAGATTGCACACCCTTTTCTAATCTATCTTTTGAAGTGCTTGAGGGAAAGGTATTGGAGGTACATAAGATTTTGGTGGGACATTTACTTCAATGGGGATGTATGTTCAATCCTCAATAGCTATCTTAGAGGATGAACTGTAGACTTTTTTTGGTTTCCGCAGTAGATATGACATTAACTTGCTCACTCGAATTACTGTATCGCTAGGAAAGTTCCCAGGTGTTCTATGTGATAATTTTTCAACTATTTGTCGAATTTGCGCCTCTAGCATGAGTATTGAAGCTTGCTAGTTCTAATAATTTGTTTCAATTCTCTTAAACATCTTGTTTTTTCTTTGCATGTACGGCTGAAGCACTTCCCCAAACTTTGTAGCTTTTCCTATTGTGGATTGCTGGTAGTATTCTGATTGTCTAACCACCTAAAATATTGCCTCCAACTAGGATTGTAAGTTTAAGAATATGTGTTGTATTGTTGTTGATTATTATTTTGAACAAAGTTGACTTGTTCTTTAGTAGTGGCCAATAACATACACTTAACAGTAGGATGATTTTCTCTGCAATGTTTATAATGTATTGTATTGTTGTTGATTATTATTTTTAACAAAGTTGACTTGTTCTTTAGCAATGGCCAACAAAATACACTTATTAGTAGGATGATTTTCCCCGCAATGTTTATATATTGGACATTGGTGAACAGCATGGCATATACACCTTGTGTCTATGCTTTAACCAAAAGTTCTGCATTTTTTGTTAGTGCAACTATCTGAGCATTTATAGTGGCAAGAACATCTACCTCATGTACCATAGCTACTTTCTTATGAACTACTCAGTCAGTTTGGAACATGGGGTGTGTTTTTGCTATCAATTCCAGTAGATTCCAAACTTAATTGACTCTTTTGTTGATGATAGACTCATAAATGATTCTTTTATTGATTTGTATTGCAAAGTCATACTACCAAAGTAAAAATATTGCACATGTAAGCCTCTGTTATACCCATGATTTGGACATTTTCAAAGCAGCTCCTTGAATATCTCTCAAGCTTCATGAAAAATTTTCCCGTCATACTGTTGGAAAGTAGAAATCTTTAGCTTCATCTTGAAAATATTAGCAGGTGAAAAGTATTTGTTACATAATTTTCTAGCCAAGTCCTCCCAAGCAGTGATGCTAGATTCAGGTTCTAAGTCGGGCCATTCCAATGTAGTATCCGTTAAGGTGTAAGGAAACAATCTCATTTTAATAGCTCACCCTGTCAAATTGGATACTGTAACACATCCTTTGAAATTTAGCAACATGAAAATTTGGGTCTTCATGTGCTTTTCCGAAGAACTACATATTATTGCTGAAGAAATTTATTATATCTACTCGGAGCTAAAATCGTTCCTCCCAGATAGTTGATAAATAGTAGGTTTAGAAACTACGTCATTGGAAGATTTCCCTCATCTTCATCATCGTCTTCGTCAGGTGGTTGAATGTGTGCAACAGCTATTTGAGCAGCCAAGGCAGCTGTCCTGGTAGTTTCTTATTACATTTCTATAAGAGTGTGTTCTTCTGCCATTGGGTTTTGTTGTAATTTTTTCTATTTTTGGTTGTGTTCGTTGTGCCTTCTTCTAAAGTATTTTCAACCTCAAGATCTAGAGGCTCAAGATATTTTCCTTGTGAATGAAGCATACAACAAACACCTTTTTCTTTAAAAAAAAGGAAAGAATATCAAAGTAAAAAAGAAAACTAGTTCTAAAGATTAATCTAAATTAATAGAAAATAAAAATAGTCCCCAAAAACGGCACAAAAAACTTGTGAAAATTATTGCAAGTACACAATGGTCAAAAAGTAGTAAAGTGAACTCAAGAGTCAAGGTTTTCGATCCCACTAGAACTATTTTATCTAGTATTAGTGTTGCTTAACCAAAAAAATAAAAAAAAATGTAAGACAAACACAATGAGTTGATGTTTAATCTACTAAAATTTTAAAAGAAAATAGTAATCGAAGTATACTAATTATGTAAAAATCAAATCTTGATTTCTATTATGGAGTGATGTGTTGGGACTCATGATTGTTAATTCTCATATATAATTTCTCATCTCGAGTTTTCTTTCTAAAGTAGTATTTAATCGAATTCACAAAATATCTAATTTTTTTCTCTTGGGTTTAAATTAATTTTATCTAATTAGGTTAACCACATATCTCTATATTGGGCAGAATAAGCCTAAATTTAAATGCATTCAATAATAGTAATTCACACAAAATCACAATCACCATAATTAACAACAACCTCTCAACCCTTTTGTTAAATTTCCGAATTTATTATGTGGTCTAGATATGTAACTCACATCTAGACTCATTACAAGGCAAAAATCAATGAATTGATGATCAAGCAAGTCATGCATTAAAAGCGGAAATAAAGTCAATACACTTAGTTTAAAGCATAAAACTTGGGAACCGAAATTGAAATAATTAAACTAGGATACATTATTCGTCCCAAAAATTAGATTAATTACACATAATAAAAGAAAAGAAAACTAATATTATAGAGGAACACATAACCACATTTTACTAGAAATTAAAGAAGAAGATGAAGATCTTTCACCAAGAATAGATCTCCTTGCTTGAGATCCAGAAAAACCATGAATTGTTGTGAATCTTGTCTCTTTTGTGGTGAATTATGATGTCAAATCATCCTCTTCTATGTTGTATAAGAAGATGTATTTATAGGTCCTCAAAAGCCCTAATTTCAAGCCAAACTTTGAGTCCAAAATAGACCCAACAATTTATTTAGTTTTCATGAAGAATTTCATTTCGCGCTGTCCAAAATGCCCTTGCGATTGCATGGCTTTAGCCATTGTGATCGCAATGGCATAATGATAAGTATATTTTATACACATATTTATATGTCAAAATTAGAATATTACATTGTCATTTTAGAATAAATTCTACCTAATTGTTGTTTATTTGTTTACTTTGCAGAAAATATCCCAAAATCAAGTGAATAAAGCAATTGATGGAAATAAAGCACAATTAGATGACAATTGAAGCTTAATTGGACAATTTGGAAGTTGTAGAGTCAACCGGAAAACATGCATGGTACTAAAGTGAAGAAATCAAGATTTAGGGCACCTAATTGAAGAAATTGAGAGTTGAAATGAGCGAGTTGAGAAGAATCAGAAGTTTTGGGGACTAAATTGCTCAAATTAAAAGATGAGGACTTGAGGAGAAAATAAAAATGGAGGACCAACTTAAATGAACGAGAAAGGACGAAAATTGAGATGAATCATGTAACCGCGTGATCGCGCACCATAACACTGTGCGGTCGCGCGATGCCTTCAAAAATCGACCCAAGGCTAAAGCATATCTCCACACGACCGCACGCGATCTTCACTTTTTCCGCTGATGTTATCCAAGGTAGGAGATCAAAGGCGATGCAACGACAATCTACATGGGAAAACGAGCATTTTGTGTATTGGGTTCAAGTTGAGAATCAAACCGGATCAAGTTGTTTCAAAGGGACAAAGAGGAGGCCAACTGAGAAGCCACGTGATTGCACATTGTAAGGATGCGTGCGATTGTGCGGTTAGCCATGAAGGGTTTCACGACTTTTTTATACTATTTTCCAATTTCGTTTATTATTTCCGTAAATTAGAGCCCATTAGCGGCTAGACCTATTTTATTTCAGTTCTTAGTTTATATTATCAATTTTTATCATTGTAAACATTAGCTTGGATTATTATTAAGATTGAATTTAAGTGTTTTCTTAGAAAAGTGAGAGATTCCTTTTCTTGACAACCAATAGAACTTATCAAAGGTTCTTGAAATCTTTGTGGAGTTCCAACCCAAACTTATCAAGGAATTGGACAATCTTTGTGACATTCAACAACCTTGGTTCTTCATTCCGCATCGTCGATTCATCACATCGTGATTGTTGGGTCAAGGTCCTGTTGTCTAATCTATCGTTTCTTTTCCATTATTTTATTTCTTGGTTCTTGTTATTAATTTTACTAAATTTAGATATTTCCTATCATTTTGTGGTTTTTTCCACGTTCTTTGTTACCTAAAAACATCATAAAATTGAGAATTCAACATCAAATGCTTGGGAGACTGAAGTAAAAGCAAAAGCAAAGAGCCAGATTTGAAGATTGCATGAAAAATTGAATCTTGGTGCATGATTTCCTTTCTTCTATGTTATTTTCCATGAACGCCTATTTTAATTTTTTTTGTCATGTAAACATGATTTGCGACTAAGCTCTCATGTTGGAATGAACGATGTAGCCTAACTTTATTATTTTAATTCCAAATCCCGTTGTTTTAATGATTCGTTGCATGTATTGATTTTATTTTGAGCTTAATGCATGAGTTAACTGGCCACTAATTCATGCTTTCGTGGTTTGTTTTCATAATCTAAGAAGTGAGTTAACAAACTAGACCTAGGAATAAAATTTGGTAATTGGACAAGAGATAGATATATATATATATATACTTTTGTCATTATCGTGGTCGTGTGTTAATTCATATGTTCTATGCATCAAGATAAGGAATAATCCGGACCATCTGTAGAGATGTACGATTGAATTATTTAGCTAGAATTGATTTAAACTCGAGAGAGGAATCTCAATATATATTAGTGAATTCGACCGAATGCATATTTAGGAAATAAAAGTGGAATTGGAGTTAATTTAGCCACCGTTAGTTAATCGTCCTTTTTTTTATTTATAAACCACTTTTTAACCACACATTTTTCTCTCTCAAATTCTCAACCACTACTTTTTACCTCAAAATCATAAATAAATCAGTTTATAAACCAAACAATATTACTAAACGGAAGCTTAAATGGCTAGGTGAAATCATGAATCCAAACTACTTTACAATCATTTTATGAACAAAATCAAATTTGCAATTTTATTTCTTTTGCTTAGATTTTAGTTTAATATTCTTCAAAAAAATTTTGATTATTCAAGTAGACAGGAACTAACAATTTCGATAATTAATAACAATCTCCGTGGGACGAAAATTCGGACTATTAGGTCCCCTTTATTACTTTTCAAGATCCATTCACTTGCGGGTATATTTTTTGTTGCAAAATAAGGTGAGCTAGTTTTTGGCGTAATTTCCAAAGACTGTTTTATATTAATATCAATACCACTTAGTTCTTTTTTTAATTTGAACTTTCATTTTCTTTATTTTTAGTTTACTTTTACTTGTTATTTTTATTTTAATTAGTTTATGTTACGAAGGTCTAAGTCCTGTGATTTGCTTCCTTTTGATTCAAAAATTGAACGCACATTTCGACATAGGCGCATACAATAGTTGGAAGCAGCTCAACAAAGTTCAAAATAATCAGGCAATCCGAATAATTTGCCAGCAACTGTTATTGAACAGTAACAAAATCACGGAGGACGCGTTTTGAGAGACTATATGATTTCTCCTGTAGGGAACATTGGAACTTGTACAGTATCTCCTGCCATACTAGCTAATAATTATGAGATCAAGACTTCCTTGATTTTCTTGATCCAAAACACGGTTGTATTTCACGAGTTACCATCTAAAAACCTACATGCACGTTTTTGGAATTTTCAAGAAATATACGATATGCAGCGCATGAATAGGGTTCCAGTTGATGCTGTGAAATTAAAGTTATTCTCATTCTCACGGTCGACAATGCAAACACTTGGTTCTATTCCTTGCCGCTACACACCATTACTACTTTGGCTATTCTCAGTTAAAAGTTCGTGGACAATTCTTTTCCACCTGGTCGCATATCAAAACTTTGGCATGAATCTAATCGTTCAATCATCAGCCAGGGAAATCAATTTTTGAAGCTTGTGAAAGGTTTAACGAACTTGTATAACAATGTCCAACACATGGAATAGTAGACTTGGTCTTGGTGTAGACATTCTGCCATAGGTTGACTTGTAATAATAAGAAGCACGTAGACTCGGCAGCAATGGATCAGTGATGTACATGACCTATGAAGAAGCATTAGGAATATTTGAGAAAATGGCTACAAACAGTTACCAGTGGTACTCAGGTCATTCTACACCAAAATATGAGGGAATTGTGCCAGTCAATGAAATTACAGCAGTAAATGTTAAGTTGGATGCACTAACAAAGAAATTTGACAGTATGAATTATCAACCAGCACATGCAGTTTAGACACCTTTAGTCAGTGAATTTTGCTTTGAAAACCACACTTTAAATGATTGTCCTGTAGCTCATCAAAGTCAATCAAATCTAGAAAAAGAAAACTTTATGAGAAATAGGCAACAAGGTGGTCCTTATTCATAAACATACAATCTAGAGTGAAATAACCATCCCAACTTCTCATGGTCAAACAATCAGAATGTTCAACGCCCACCAGGTTTCCCATAGAAGTAATAAACCTAAACTACCAGAAGGAAAATATGGACAAGATAATTCAGCTGGTTAAGAGTCAATAGGATATGTTAAAGAGTCAAAAGGCCAAAATAAAGAATTTGAAAAATCAGATAGGGAAGTTGGCAGGAAGCAGATTAGAAAGCCTTGGCAGGAAGCAGATTAGAAAGCCAGCCTAGACAGTTACCAAGTAATACAAAAAACTAACCCTCGTGAGCATGTGAATACAATAACAACGAGGAGTAGGGTTCATTTACCTGAAATAACTGTTGAGGAGTATGGAAAGAAAAGGAGGCAAAATATGGTGAAGGAGCAAAAAATTAAGGAAGAGCAAGGGTCATCTACAAAAGTTCAGGAAAATGCAGAAGTTCGAGTTTGACCTCCAATCAAAGCTTAGGTTCCACCAATTCCATATCCTCAAAGGGTGATTAAGTATAAACTGGAGTAGCAATTTGTGAAATTTTTGGAAATTTTCAAACAACTTCACATCGATATTCCTTTTGCTTAGGCCCTGGTTCAAATGCCTCTCTACATGAAGTTCATGAAGGAAATGCTATCTAACAAAAGGAAGCTGGAAGACTTCGAAGCAGTAGCATTGAGTGAGGAGTATAGTGTTATTCTACAAAATAAGTTACCGCAAAAATTGAAAGATCCAGGTAGTTTTTCTGTAACACCCCAAGTTTAAGTTCTAAAACCTAGGCGTGTTAACTTCCATTTACATTATATGCGGAATTAAATCGTTTACACATTTAAAATTTTCATTTATCTATTATAAAATTTTACAGAAATTTCGACAGAGTCTCCTCTATAAATTGAACTTAACCAACCTATAGAGAGACAACATAACCAACTTCAAAATTTAAAAACATCAATCACATCTCAACCACATTCATCATCGCCAAAACCAAATCATTCAATCCCCAAACTCCTCAAGCATAAGATTTTCCAAAAATATCAAAAGACATTGACAAATGAAATGAGAGGTAATATAACCTCAAATACGTCACCCATACTTAATCAAAACTAACTTCAACCAAAAAATTATCAATAATAATGAATTAAGGAATAATTTAAATGATATCTTGAATAAATTTAACTTTATTAAATAAGGGCGACAGCGGGTACTGTCTGAGTCAGCCGCCAAGTGCTCTCCTCTAATCATCTAACTTTCATCACCAGAAATATGGGGAGGGATTGGGGTGAGCTAAAGCCCAGTAAGTAAACTTTATGCATGAATGCTTTAAAAATTCAATATATGTATCCCCATTTACTTTACTTTCCAGAACATTCACACTTTTCAAACTTTCACTTCATTTCAAAAGTGAGCTCAATTGATGTAACTTCTAGCCAATTAGATAACAGTTGGAAATTCTTATTTGGAACAAGATTAACTTTCACATTTCCACCGCAAAGCGGCTCATTCACTTCATTCTACCGCAAAGCGGCTCATTCATTTCATTCCACCGCAAAGCGGCGCATTCTTTTCATTCCACCGCAAAGCGGCTCATTACATTCGGGTACGCCGGTCCCCCGCGCCCCATTTCCCACTCGCATCTTTCATGACATAGAAGTACACCCATTCTTTCTTAAAAAAAAAAAAGAACTTGGGATACATAATTTTTGACAAAAATTGCACTTTGACACATTCCTTTCATTAAAACATTGACTTTCTCATTTCGATGCCAATGCATGCTTGATGATGTAATGACATGTAAAGTGAATGCTTGAACATTTTTCTTAATAACATATACTTTCATACAGGTAAACGAAATTCATCAAAGCAAGTAAGTTACAATAGTCGTTTTCACATAAATTTCACATTTACATTCAACTTTGATAAAAATAGGGAGAAGTTTACTTACCTGAAGTTCTTAGTATTTACTGTTTCTGAATTTGCAAGTGGGAAAAGTCTTGAATGCCCGTGACGTCAATGTACCAAAAATCTATAATCATTCATTGCATAAAATATAACTTTTAGTTCCAATTCATATTTAAAACTCTTAACCAAAGTTAAAACTTCAATGTGACCTTACGTTTAGGTTAAAGCACATAAAACAAGAAAGAGTCTTTCATGCTTCCAATTCCCAAAACATTACATTCTAAATCCCTAAAATGCATAAGAATGTAAGATTGTAATCAAAGTCTCAATTTAACTAAAATTAATCAAAACAACTACATTATTAAAACCTAAAATTGAAATTCCAACTTAAAGTTTCAGATAAACTCTTAAATTTGGAAATCATAAAGTTTTTAATCCAAAAGTTGATGTTTAAACGATTAATAAATTTCATAAATTCGAAATTCTCAAATCTGAAAAAGATTATTATTATAATTCAAACTTTTAACCAAATAGTTAACTAAGCTACCACTTTCATAAATTAGATATACAACACAATCTATACATACATTTATATACATTAATCAAAATCTGAAATTTACGATACAGCTGCAATTAAGCTAGAAATTTCACTAAAGAAATAAATTTTAATTTAATTTAATTTAATTTTATTATTTTTATTATTTTTTGAATCCATAAAAATTCTGTTAGTACACACACCTACATACATATACATACATAGAAAATTACACATATACATCAATATATCTGTACACATATACATACATATATATATATATATATATACACACACACAAACACCCAAACATATACATATACATCAATTCCATATATACATACACCAATTTACATAGAATCCTATATATATATACATGGGTATATCGAAATATGTATGTGTGTGTGCGTGGAAGTGTGTGAACCGTGTGTGTGCGTTCGGTTTCGGGTGTGTGTGTGCCCGGTTTCGTGTGTGTGTGTGTGTGTGTGTGTGCGTGTGAGAGGGGAAGGGGAAAAGGGTCTTACCTAGGGGTGGGCGTCGGGTGGTTCGGTTCAGGTATCTCAAGAACCGGAACCAAACCATATTTTTTCGGTTCTTGTAAAATGGAACCATTCGGTTCCATTGAATCGCAAGAACCAAACCAGAACCAAACCATTCGGTTTTGGTTCGGTTTCGGTTCTAATTCGGTTTTAAAATAATTATTTTTCGAGAGCCTTATCGATGAGCATCAGGTCTCAGGAAGTGAGTCAATAACCTGAAATAAATTTCTACCGAATATACTAAGATCAAGGATTTCAAAAATCCTTTCACCACAAAGAAAGTATAGGATTCTCCATGAAACGGAAGATATTCATAAACAAAAATAGGACACGACCTAGAAGGTTTTTCAAGCATGACAATATAGTAAACTTGTGGGATGAATCATGAGTTTTAAATGCATTATTATTAATTATTTTATATTTGTATTTAAATATTTAATTAACTCCATCGTGGTTATTTACAACTTCGCTTATTAATAAGTTAGTGTCATTCGATTTTCATTTACTAAGAATTTTAGTCCAAGTGTGATGTTAAAGGTTACAATGAGGTGGAGACGTAACAAATTTCATAAAAAGAAATTAATCATTTTCACTTTATCCAAAAAAATACAAATTCTTTTAATTTTTAGTTTTAGGACAACCAATTAAGATCCTAAAAAAAAAAAAAAGTACGGATCAAAGATCGGTTCTAAGTTCGGTTTTTCGGTTCTAAAGGCGGAACCGAGAACTGAACCAAAAACTAATCGGTTCTCGGTTCCAAAACCGATTTCCTATTTTATTTTTTTAAAACCATATGGTTCCGATTTTTTTGGTTCGGTTCCGGTTCGGTCATATCGGTTCCAGTTTTTTTGCCCACCCCTAGTCTTACCGCCAGTGGGGTTGCGGTCGGCGGTTGCGTGAGGAAGGAGAGACCGAGAGAGGGAGAGCGGTTGAGAACGACCGAGAGAAGAGCGGTAGAGAGAGAGAGTGAGACCGAGGGTTGTGAGTGTTAACATTAGGTATAGGTTTAAATTTTTGACACTTTGCAATTTGGTCCCCCTACTCTCAAATGGGTAATTTAAGTGCAAATCCTTTACAAGTTTAACAAAGTGCCCTATTTACGAAATAATGCAATCTAGGAAAATTACAATTGATAAAAAAAAATAGAAATTTGGTAAGTAACAGATCGAATAAACAATTAAGCATAAAATTGTATGAAAAATTAATAACTTTCTAATTGGTACATTGATTGAGACGGCGTCCAAGTCCTCTCACTGCAAAAATAATTCCAATTATATACATTAAAGATCATAAATCTATAATTTATAATAACATTCACAACAATATTACGTAAAATTTAAAATTGCACGAAAAAGAGAAAAGCGGTCTTACAATTCCTTACCCCCTAAAAAGAAATTTCATCATCGAGATTAAAACTTACCAAAAAGGTGTGGATACTTGGCACGTGTTTCGTCTTCGCATTCCCAGGTAGCCTCTTCTACTGCATGATTCCTCCAAAGAACCTTAACTAACGTAATCTTCTTTCTCCTAAGTTCCTTATTTACTTTCATTAAGATTTTTACAAGTGACTCCTCATAAGTCCGATCCTCACAAAGATCTAATGACTCCTAACTGAGACTATGGGAGGAATCTGAAATATACTTCCTCGACATTGATGCATGAAAAACATTGTGCACACCCGATAGCGTTGGTGACAATGCAACCCGATAAGCTAGGCCACCCACCCCTTTCAAGAATTCCCAAGGGGCCGAAAAAACATAGGCTTAACTTTTCTTTTCTTCCTGGACCTCATAATTCATTTCATTGGAGCTACCTTCAAAAAGATCATGTCGCGTGCGAATAATTCCAAAGATTTTCTTTTTTTGTCCGCATAACTTTTCTGTCCACTCTGTGTAGTTTTCATCCGCTAACGAATCTTTTCAACAACTTTTGCTGTTTGTTGTACTATTTCTAGACTCAATAGTTTTCTTTCTCATATCTCATCCCAATAAACTGGTGATCTACACTTCGTCCTGTATAGTGCCTCATACGTGACCGAAGTTTGATAGTTATTGTTGTAGGAGACCATCAACCGACATTATCCCACTTATGAATCCATTCACTAACTTTCTATTTCCAGCATTTCATAAGATCTATTCTAACGTCTAAACCTTAATATATATATTGATTGATCACATTCTTAAAACTAAAATCAAGAAGATTGACCAAAATAAGACTTTTGTGATTCATATAGGATTCCTCATCAAGGTTACTTAACCCAAAGATACAACTCCACAATAAGTAAAAGTTACACTAATGATCATCTTATATATACCAATCCTTCAATCTCAATAAATCTTAAATTTTACAATTCTTTACTCCCTCAGTTGCCTAGAAGTGTAGGCCATCACCTTGTCATATTGCATAAGAACACGACCAAGCCCTTTTAATGAAGCATCACTGTATATGAACAACCATTCATTTCCTTGTGGAATAGTTAAAATGGGCACAGTTGTCAACCGTGTTTCACAATCCGAACTCCACTGAAATTTTGTATCATTTCTAGTAAACTTAGTCAACGATGAGATAATCTTGAAAAATTCCTCGACAAATCTCTAGTAGTAACCAGCTAACCGGAGAAAACTACAAACTTCTTGAACATTATACAGCATCGCCAAACTTCCTCAATCTTACTCGGATCAACATTAATACCTTCCCTTGATACAACATGCCCCAAGAATGACACCCTATCCAGCCAGAACTCACATTTCTTAACTTAGTAAAAATTTCTCTTCTCTAAGTTTCTTAAGTACGATCCTCAAATGTCTTGTTTTTTCTCAGACCTCGAATAGATCAATATGTCATCAATGAAAACTATAACAACTTGGTCCAAATATTCTTTAAAGATCCAATGCATTAAGTTCCTAAATGTCGTAGGAGCATTTGTTAACTCAACCAGCATTACCAATAACTCATAATGCCCATATCTAGTACGAGAAACTGTCTTTGGCATGTCCTCTTCTTTGATTCTCAACTGATGGTAACTAGATTGCAGATCGATCTTAGAAAAATACCCAACACCTTGAAGTCGATCAAACAGATCCTTAATTCTTGGCAATGCATATTTATTCTTTATTGTCATTTTGTTCAATTCTCTGTTTTCTACACAAAGTCTCGTAGAACCATCTCTCTTCTTTACGTATATAACACAGGAGCAACCATGGCGAAAAGCTAGTTCGAACAAAACCTTTGTCCATGAGATCCAAGACATGCTCTTTGAGCTCTTTAAGTTCTACAAGAGTCATCTGATAATGTGCCTCGGATATTAGAGCTACCCAGGCATGTGATCAATGACGAATTCAATTTCTCTTTCAGGTAATAGATCATAAAGATCGTCTGGTAACATATTCAGATATTCTCAAACAATCGTAAATAGTTCGAGAGAGAGGTTTGTCTTATTCACTTCAACTACATTCAGCCAACTAGGCTTTACAACTCTTATTCATCAATTGAAAAACCTTCATCGCCGATACTATTGGAATAAAAGGTTTTTCTCAACTTTGACAAAGCAAAATGGGGCTTCGTTTGAAGTATCAAACACCGCCTCATTGTGACCGTCGATTGAAGCTTTTTACCGTAACAACCATTCCACTTCTACTATGACATCAAGATTGTGGATATCCGGTGTTATGAGATCTATCATCTACTCCTTCGCATTCACCACGATCGTGAAATCTCTCAACACATAGCTTGAGTTCAAAAGTTCTCCAAATTGTGTTGGGAAGCAAAACTCGATCTCCAGTTACCGAGATGGGTAAATCAATTTTCCTATGATTGTGGGACTATCAAATGAGTGGGTAGTCCTGAGATTAAACATGATAAGTACTCAATACTAAGTTCGATGACTTCTCAACTTCCGACTTGGATATAATATATATTCGTGCCGATGTAGTCTCCATGACTCAAAGCACTATTCGCATTCACTTCATATCTTGACACTTTGCAATTTTGGTCCCCCTACTCTCAAATGGGTAATTTAAGTGCAAATCCTTCACAAGTTTAACAAAGTTCCCTATTTACGAAATAATGCAATCTAGGCAAATTACAATTGATTAAAAAAAAAATAGAAATTTGGTAAGTAACAGATCGAATAAACAATTAAGCATAAAATTGTATGAAAAATTAATAACTTTCTAATTGGTACATTGATTGAGACGGCGTCCAAGTCCTCCCACTGCAAAAATAATTCCAATTATAGACATTAAAGATCATAAATCTATAATTTATAATAACATTCACAACAATATTACGTGAAATTTAAAATTGCACGAAAAAGAGAAAAGCGGTCTTACATTTTCTATCCCTTGTACTATTAGTAACTTAAGTTTTGATAATGTTTTGTGTGATCTAGGGGCTTGTATTAACTTAATGCCTCTTTCGGTGTACAAGAAAGGTGGTTTGGGGGAACTTAAACTAACAAGCATTACACTAAAATTAGCAAATAGGTCCATACAATATCCACATGGGATTGTTGAAAACATTATAGTGAAAGTGGGAAAACTTTACTTCCCAACAAATTTTGTGATCTTAGACATGGATGATGATAGCCAAATGCCCCTCTTTTTTGAAGCACCATTTCTCGCTACTGGACTAGCCCTGATTGACATTGAAAAGGGGGAAATCATATTCAGAGTCGATAATGAACAAGTCACATTCAATATCACTCCACGACATGTTCCTAAGATTCAAGTTGAAAGTTGTTGTAAAGTAGAGATAGCTATAAAATAAAATGGATGGAGGTGCAAAAAGGAAGAAAACCCAAACTATCCTCAACACAACGCTGGAAAGGAAAACAATGAATTCAAGAAAGTGAGGAAAAGAGTTGAGAAGTGCAAAGCAGGAAATTAAAATCAATGCAAGGTTTCACGAGTCTCATTCATGCCTCGATGATGAAAAGTTCAAAAAGTCGGGTTTTATACTATAAACGGAGTGCTTGTTGGGAGGTAACCCAACTTTTTTCCCTTTTATTTATTATGCTTTCATTTGTTATTTCCATATTTGATACATGCATGATATGTTACATGTTTAAGTTGTTTTGCATGTTTGCATGTCAGGATAATTGTGCATGTTTGACTATTTTTGCATGTTTATGTATGTTTTCAATTTTGCATGTTTTAGTTAGACTGGGCTATCATCATCATCCCAAACACTCATACACGTGAGCGTGCGTGCGCACACAAGTTTAGATTATGAAGATGATGTTTGATAGATCATTACAGAAATCATGAAGTGATTAGGGGTTAAAAACGAGTTTATAATTAAAAAAAAAATAAAAAAATTGAACTTTTGTCGGACAACCGCGTCGTAGTAATACCGCACGATTGCGCGCCTGCATTTAATAAAGAATTTTGCTTCAGTATTAGCCTGTGCGATCACGGGTGATCCTACCACGAGATTGCACAACTATTATGGGGGACAGTTTGGCAGATTTAAGTATTTTACTTCTTTCTTTTAATTTTTGACTTTACGAGCTCGTTTTCTCTTCCCAAATCACTCCAATTTTGATTTGTAATATTTTGTGCATATCATCAACACTAAATTGCATTAGATACCATGCTCGTATCTCATCAAAATCAAATTTATTTTGAAGATTATTTCGAACTTTTGGAATTTTCTATGAATTTGAGACATTTAAGTTTAAGAGGATTGAAGTATGGGCTTAGGTTAGTCAATTGTGAATGTGGATTATGCTTATTTAGGTGAAAATTTTGGGTTAATCCATCTTTCACAATCTAAGCATACTCTTTGATTTTCATAATACACACAAGTGGTTGATGGAATACCACAACGAGATTTTTGATCAATTTTGAGAAATTCTTTCAAGCATATATCTTCATCACATGTTTATCATTGAAGGCGTGTCATTAGTTCATGGGTTATTTTATCAAATCACATAAAACACATTAAAATCATGCTTGCACCATTGCAGCCCAACTTCAAGGCCACTGCACCAATTTTCAGCTTCTGGTCCCTACTTGGCTACGTCTTTTCATAGTCTTATTGAACTCTAAATGCTTTGAAATCCTAATATGTCATGGATCATGTTTTGTATTTTCATATGCCCGAAGGTTGCTCCAAAAAATTTCCATTTTTCCAGGCGATGTCTTTGGCTGAATGTTAGTGGTTGATCACTTTTGAAAATTTAGAAGATTACTTTATCCTTAGTTTGGGGCTGTTGGTACTGAGTTTTCTCAGTTTCTTTATGGTATTTTTGTCTCCTAATGCTGTTTATCTCTTATTTGCAACACAAAAACCACTTAAAACACATAGATTTGAGTTGAAAAATACAAGACAAGGGTAAAGATCATCAAATTGACATCAAAGTAGAACTTCAAGGCAAAGAAACACCTCCTTTACACCTAGGAAGTACTAGTACCATTTTTTATCATGTCTTGTATTTCATTTTCACATTTATTTGACAAACATTGAGGGCAATGTTTCTTTCTAATTTGGGCTCAAAAATTCTAAAAAAATTGTGTTGATATGCTTATTGCCTATGATATGGTTTGTATTGAATTTATGTTTTAGTTGGAATTTTGGACAACATATGTGCTTAAATGCTTTTCTTATTGTTTATCCATGTTCTTAAATCGAGAATATAGTCATGATTGGATAATTACTTGTGAAGAGATTTATTCAGTATATGTTTGGTACTTTTAAATTTAGTGACCTAGACTTGACTCTATGATTCCTAACCTTAGATCTATAGACATCCCAACTTTTAAATTTAGATTCTAAACTTGCTCAAGAGCAGTTTGAGGGTGGAAAGATTGATGAAAGGTAGGCTTAAAATTTTAAGGGTCTAAAGTTCTTGATATGTGTCATTGGTCTAAAAGGTCTTGATCAACGAGTATGAGCCAGCATTAGTACTCATATAAATAAATAAGTCTTATTCTTCTCTTCGTAACCTTTTTTACTCGAGCAATTAAGCTTTTAAGAGTTTTAAAACTTGGTACCATAAATTGTTAACTTAGTAAAAGTTGATATTTTCAATTTTTCTACAAGTTTGTAATTTAAGTAAAATTAATATAATTACTAAATACGTGTATTTAGTAATTATTGAGTTTAACTAAATTACGTAAATATTTTTTGAATATAATATCTCATATATATTTGTGATAATCATTTTATTTTAGGAGATAATGATTATTTTGTTTGAACCAAGAAATATTGATCTATTATCAAGATATGTTGGTCTCGAAATATTGTGATAATCTTGTGATTGACCGAGTATAATCATGTGATTGGGCCGAGTTTCTTGATGATTTATTTCTTGATATCCAAGTTTATCACTTAAGATAAGATTTGTACACAACCTTGATTATCTTACCTTATCATCACTTATGGTAAGATATTTGGATTTATAATTATCTTACTTTATTGTCAATTATGGTAAGATTCTTGATTTATCTTACCTTATCTTATTCTTGATTTTATTGCAGGAAATCAAGATTGAGTGCAAGGAAGATTCTTGATGGACATGCAATCCGATTGCACATAAATAAGGGAAACTTGAATTGTTTTCTTGAGATGTGTAGAATTAAGAAAATTCGTGTGGTACTCCAAAAATACACGTCCACTACATTTTGTGTTGTTGGTTCTTTGGGAGGAGATTATCAATCACTTAGAGAAGAAAAGTTTTTCAGCCTAAAGATCAAACGGGAGGTTTGAATCGAGATCGAACGGGAGTTCGTGCTGCTGAAGATTGTTACAGTATCAAATAAGTTATAGAAGAGTGGTGGGACACCAGCTCATATTACACGTCATAGAAGGATCAGAGAGTGATTTATTTCTTGGGTGTTTGATAAGTCTATGCGTAGATTTATCCTATAGCTTAGAATTCTGAACATTTTGCCTCACCTAAGAACATCATAAAATTGAAATTTTAACGTCGAATTCTTAGGAGATTGAAGCAAAAGCAATGGGTGAGATTTGAAGATTACATGAAGAATTTAATCTTGGTGCATGCTTTCCTTTCTTCTATGTTATTTTCCATGAATGCGTACTTTAATTGTTTTATGCGAAAGAAAATGAGAAAAATAAAACCGTAATACGTAAAGCTTGAGTCTCAACATGAATATTTGTATAAATAGATAAGTTATTATGTGATTGATGCAATCACAAATCTCTATGTTGTTATCCTGAGAAAGCATAAAACTTGATATGCATATAATAAGTGTAGTTATATCTCTCTCTTGGCTTGACTATTCATGTTATCCGTGAGGGTTTTATATACCTAAAGAATATAATTAAAGTGGTATTATTATGAAGGGAGTAAATACGTGTCGTACTCCTTTTGTTTGAACAATTGTCCCTAAGAGTTTTCTTAGCAAGCTTTTTAATGATACATATTCTTTGTGTAATGAAAGTTTATAACCAACAAGATATTTACCCTCAAAATACTACTTTTATATGTTACAAATTATCTACTACTCATGAAAAGATCAGCATCACAATCTATTTTTCAATGTATCACCATGCTAGATAAAGCACGCAATGATAGATGAATATCTTCTTTGAAGACGATATTGCTCGAAGTCTATAACAAGACAACAAGAAACATACTTTAAAAGAATTGTGATATGGTTGACATTGACATACAAGACATGGATGACACCATACAAGAATTTTCATTTATTGGAAATCGGGGGAGTAACTATACTCTTTTTCCTTTAACCAAGTTTTGTCCCTCTGAGTTTTCTTGATAATGTTTTAATGAGATGTCATTTAATTAGTACTCCAATTTTGTAATAATTACTTTTCCCCCTTCTTTTGGTATTTTTACTCCACTTGATTTTTGCTAAACTTATTTTTTAACAAGTCAGTTATTGTATAAGTAGTCATCAAAGTATGAGTGTTGTACAACTATGATATAAATGTTGATGTCTATTTACCATTGTCATGATACATAAATAAAGTTTATCTAGTCTAGAAGAGTATATTCTATTCTGATTGTAACCTCATTTTGAATCAGCTAAAATGAGATTTTGGTTTTCCATAAAATAAGCGCTCTAGTTTTGAGTTGACTCTCTATTTCTCTTCTTATACTTCTCCTTATTCCTTTCATTTTATGACATGCTATCAATACAATCAAGCTCATCGGAAATAGAGAGAAAATCTGATATTAGTAGTGCAGAAATTCACAAGATCTAGACAATTTGTAGAAGCTATGATAAAATGTTAATATCTTAGCAACCAGCGGTCCGATCATCGTAAAATTTGGATAGAAAGTTCACAACCCATTGTTTTTCAAATTAAAATGGTTCAGGTCAAAATCAAACGATTCATTCTTTAGAAATTTGTATAAGAATAATAGCCAAATTCTTGCACTTTTTCCTTTTTTTCAGGCTTTTTTTGTTCTTAAATAACATTTTAAGAATATTGTTTGCTCCTAGAGATTATGATGCTAACATTTCAATATTTCAAAAGGTTATTGACACACACACACCCCCCCCTATATTAGAATAGACTTTTCAAAGATTACTATTTTTTTATTGGTCACTTTCACACCTTAAAATCAATTATCTGATTTGGCAGCAGCTAAAAATAAAAAAACACACACACACGCACAAAAATATACAAACTAAAAACCAAAATTTATTATCTTTTTCATCTGGTTTCGCAACAATAATAAAAAAAATAAAAAAAAGATTTATTTTTATTTTTATACTCATATGATTTTGCTTAGTCACGAGATAGAAATATTTTAGCAAACGAGAAAAAAAATTATTATTCTCATAAATATGATTTTGTTTAGTCACGAGATAGAAATATTTTAGCAAACAGGTACTTTGAGTTGAGATTAGCTTATATTTTACGCTTTGCATTAACTTATATTTAATGCAAATAAAATCAACTAAAAATCAAATCTAGTGCGACGTAAGATCCATAACTAGTATTAGAAGAAGAATTTGTTATTGTTTTGGACTTTTG
Organism: Ligustrum vulgare; assembly: GCA_963555705.1. Lineage (NCBI taxonomy): Eukaryota > Viridiplantae > Streptophyta > Magnoliopsida > Lamiales > Oleaceae > Ligustrum > Ligustrum vulgare. Next base: position 13,717,970 of record OY743186.1, on the reverse strand, counting down.
GTACCCAACATGATTTAGATATTTAACTATTCTCGAAGAATATTGTACAATTGTTTGAATCAATATATACAATCTTACTTAATATTAAAGGAGGAGAATTTTCCACCAATTTGACACAACTTTTTGTAATTTTTTTTTAATACAATATTATATATTATATATTTCATTTATTTTCACACACAACTTTTATTGCTTTCACACTCCAAAGACCAAAAATCAACTATTATTGTGTTCACACTGCTACTTCACTTAAATATTTTTATGGAGAATTTTTTTTACTTATTTATATTTGATTATTTGTGTTTAAACCTGACTTTTCATAATTTTTTTTTTTATTTTTTAATGTTTTGAATTTTACAAATAAGTATTTGTGTGCAGTCATACAAATTCAATAGAAAATTTTCAGTTCAAAATTATATCGAATTTGTATCACGCATCTAATACTAAATGAATCTTATTGTATAAAACTTTTTTATAAATAATCTTATTTTTTTAATTATTTAGTACATCTAAAAATTTGAGCTCCTTTGTATTGCGTTCTATTAACTTAATTAGTATTTTTATAAAAAGTTACATTTAATACGTAAATAATTTTTTTCAATAATTGTGATATTTTATTAGTATCAATCTTATGGATGAATAATTTCGTTTTGTCATACAAATCTAATATCAACTCCTTCCGCCAAATTGACACAACTTTTTGTGATTTCTTTTTATACAATATTACATATTATATATTTCATTTATTTTCACACTCAACTGTTATTGCTTTCACACTCCAAAGATCAAAACTCAACTTTTATATGTTCACACTGCTACTTCCATTAAACCTCTCTTTTCATAATTTTTTTTTAATGTTTTGAATTTTGCAAATAAGTATTTGTGTGCAGTCATACAAATTCAATGCAAAATATTCAGTTCAAAATTATATCGAAGTTGTATCACGCATCTAATACTAAATAAATCTTATTGTATAAAACTTTTTATAAATAATCTTATTTTTTTAGTTATTAAGTACATTTAAAAATTTGAGCTCCTTTGTATTGCGTTCTATAACTTAATTATTATTTTTATAGAAAGTTACATTTAATACGTAAATAATTTTTTTCAATAATTGTGATATTTTATTGGTATCAATCTTATGGATGAATAATTTCGTTCTGTCATACAAATCTAATATCGACACCTCCCGCCAATTTGACACAAATTTTTTGATTTTTTTTATACAATATTATATATTATATATTTCATTTATTTTCACGCTCAACTTTTATTGCTTTCACACTCTAAAGACCAAAACTCAACTTTTATTGTGTTCACACTGCTACTTCCACTTAAATATTTTTATGGAGATTTTTTTTTTACTTATTTATATTTGATTATTTGTGTTTAAACCTCTCTTTTCATAATTTTTTTTTATCTTTAAATGTTTTGAATTTTGCAAATAAGTATTTGTGTGCAGTCATACAAATTCAATGCAAAATTTTCAGTTCAAAATTCTATCAAAATAGTATCACGCATCTAATACTAAATAAATTTTATTGTGTAAAACTTTTTATAAATAATCTTAATTTTTTTAGTTATTTAGTACATTTAAAAATTTGAGCTCCTTTTTATTGCGTTCTATTAACTTAATTATTATTTTTATAGAAAGTTACATTTAATGCGTAAATAATTTTTTTCAATAATTGTGATATTTTATTGGTATCTGTAGCGACCAAGAATTTTTACGCATTTAATAATTATTTTAATATTTAGAAAATCGTGTCGCTACTATCTCACATATTATTTTGAAGTTAACGCCGCGACGTGTTCGTCTAGCCAAAGTCAAGAAATATCGAGTTTGTTCGATTATAAATTAAATGTCCGAATTTATAAAATTATATTATTTTAATTATTTATTCAAATTATTATTGTAAAAATCATTTTAATTCCAAATTCAGTAAAATATCCCAATGTTTCCTTATTAAATTATTTTTAAAATACGTAATTCAATTTTTATCTCAAAATTTATTTATTCTCAAATTTGTTTTCAGTCCAAAATATATCTATTTTAAATACAATTCTTGATCAAAGTTAGTCAAATTTTTAGTTAATTATCCTAAACTAATCCTACCAAAATTTTTCCACATTTCGCTTTCTCTTTATTATCCTTTCCACCCACCATTATTATCATTCCAACACCCAAACAAATTCCAGCCGTTACAAATCCCATCAGATTCCCATCATTTATTCTCCACTAACTTTACATTCATTTTTCAAAACACCCCACGTTTTCTTTTCTTTTTCCATCCATTCAGCACCACCCATTTCCACAATCTATATTATTATTTCCTCTTTACACCCTCAACCACTTGTCTGTGTCTGCCCTTATCGCCGAAAGCTTGTCTACCGCAATACCACAATTCACAATTCTAAAAGCATAAAATTCATCACCACCTCCTTCCTCATATTCATCATCTATTTCACCACCACTCCATTATACATGATGAAACCTGCACCATCTCCATCAACCCAAGTCATCCCCTGCAATACACAATTCATTCCTACTCCATTTCACCTACATCAATCCACCAACCACCGGTATCACCATCATCTCATTACCAATTCAACAGCAAAGATAACCAACATCACCAATCCACCACCTAACTGCTGAACCATTCGAGCAACCCCACTGCCTCATCACGGTTTCCAACCACCAAGCCACTGAATCACCACAAGCTGCAACCACCAGCCTGCCTTTCCAATTCGCCATCCTCAAATCCGCCATAGCCGAATCTCCAAACCAGTCTCTGATTCATCATCATCATCACAAGTCCTCAAATTCTCTGCAACTGAGTTCCCAATCACAGCAGCAGCCACCATCATCTCCAATATGCAAACCACAGTCCAACCTCACAATACTGCACCAACCGTTCCACCCAGCATCATCACCGACCACCACCAAAGCTGCCTCAACTCCAACCAACCCCAACCCAAATCAAAACCCAAAAAACCCACGAAGATCAAGAAATAGATCATTACCTACCTCAGCCGTCGATTCCCCATCTGAAAATACAATTTCCAGCCTCGATCTACTTTCGGTCTCGCACCCAATCAGCCCAAATCGCCCAAAAAAATCTCTCCCTTTCGCACACACACAACACCTCAATCCCAGCCACCACGTAACGGTGGTGTCATCGCCGGTAGTTGGCACCGGAAAAGACCCCACAGACTCCCTCTACTCGCAAATCGCCTATCGCCTCTCTCGCCCATCTCTCTGTCTCTGATACGAATGAAAGAGAGAGAGAGTAAAAGATTGATTTCATATTTTTAATTATTTACGGAAATTGCACCTTAGTCCCCAACTTTTAAAGTTATTATTTCAGTCCCTAAGTATCGAAACCATTTTATTTCAGTCCCTGCTGATTTACTTTATTTGATTTTAAGCTCAAGTTTTAAAAGATTTACATTTTAGTCCTCAAATGTTTAAAAGCAATCATTTGAGCCCTATATTTTTAAAGTCTTCTGATTTTGTTCATATTGATTTCAAATGATATATATATATTTATAAATCTCAATTTTCAAAGTATTCATTTTAGTCCCTAAACTTTCAAAACATCATTTTCAGTCCTCAAATTATAAATTATTATTTTTAAACTATAAATTACTAAAGACTAAGGCTAAATTATGGACTGGACGAAGCGTACGGAGAATTAAAGAATGAAATCATTTCTCGCTCAACTTTGCACTCGTCGGATTTAAGGTAGACTCACACTCAATAATTTATTTAGCTATGAGTTGCATGTAAATCTGGAATTATGTAAATCATATATGATGTTATGTTCATGTGATTAACCATGAGGGGTAAGACGGGAAAATGCTCTCCCGAAAATGGTGTATGAAGAAGAAATGTTATGTTCATGTGATTAACCATGAGGGGTAAGACGGGCAAATGCTCTCCCGAAAATGATGTATGAAGAAGAAATGTTATATGCGCTATAACTTCCATGCATAATTGCATGTTGAATTAAGACAAGACAAGGCTACTTTCCGCACTTATGTGAATATGCAATATGTTATGATATTATGAGAAAAGTATGTTAGCATGATTACATGTTTATGTGCAATTTATGGATTAAGTGAATTATTCGGTTATGAGTTTACTGAGTATTTCTTAGAAATACTCACCCCGTTATTAACAATTTTTGCAGACTTCGGAAGCGGTGGCGAGTGATGGACTCAAGTAGCAAAGAAATAATTAAGTGTTATTTCAAATATTAAAATTTCCGTTTATTTTAAGTCAAATTTTATTTTTTTTGTACCGACTATGGAGGATTTGAATTTTATTTTATGCAAAATTTAAAATTTCAATTATTTCCGCTAAATGAATATTTTTTTTTAAAAAATTGAGTTGAGACGATGAAGTGGCGTTTCGAGTATTTAGAACTCGGGGCGTCACAGTATCAATCTTATGGATGAATAATTTCGTTGTCATACAAATCTAATATCGACTCCTCCCGTCACTTTGACACAACTTTTTGTGATTTTTTTTATACAATATTATATATTATATATTTCATTTATTTTCACACTCAACTTTTATTGCTTTCACATTCCAAAGACCAAACTTAACTTTTATTGTGTTCACACTGCTACTTCCACTTAAATATATTTATGGAGATTTTTTTTTACTTATTTATATTTGATTATTTGTGTTTAAACCTCTCTTTTCATAATTTTTTTCTTTATCTTTTAATGTTTTGAATTTTGCAAATAAGTATTTGTGTGCAGTCATACAAATTCAATGCAAAATTTTCAGTTTAAAATTATATCGAACTTGTATCACGCATCTACTATTAAATAAATTTTATTGTGTAAAACTTTTTATAAATAATCTTAGTTTTTTAGTTATTTAGTACATTTAAAAATTTGAGCTCCTTTTTATTACGTTCTATTAACTTAATTATTATTTTTCTAGAAAGTTACATTTAATACGTAAATAATTTTTTTCAATAATTGTGATATTTTATTGGTATCAATCTTATGGATGAATAATTTCGTTCATTCATACAAATCTAATATCGACTCCTCCTGCTAATTTGACACAACTTTTTGTGATTTTTTTTATACAATATTATATATTATTTATTTCATTTATTTTCACACTCAACTTTTATTGCTTTCACACTCCAAAAACCAAAACTCAACTTTTATTGTGTTCACACTGCTACTTCCACTTAAATATTTTTATGGAGATTTTTTTTTTACTTATTTATATTTGATTATTTGTGTTTAAACCTCTCTTTTCATAATTTTTTTTTATCTTTAAATGTTTTGAATTTTGCAAATAACTATTTGTGTGCAATCATACAAATTCAATGCAAAATTTTCAGTTCAAAATTCTATCAAAATAGTATCACGCATCTAATACTAAATAAATTTTATTGTGTAAAACTTTTATAAATAATCTTATTTCTTTAGTTATTTAGTACATTTAAAAATTTGAGCTCCTTTTTATTGCGTTCTATTAACTTAATTATTATTTTTATAGAAAGTTACATTTAATACGTAAATAATTTTTTTCAATAATTGTGATATTTTATTGGTATCAATCTTATGGATGAATAATTTCGTTCTGTCATACAAATCTAATATCGACTCCTCCCGCTAATTTGACACAACTTTTTGTGATTTTTTTATACAGTACTATATATTATATATTTCATTTATTTTCACACTCAACTTTTATTGCTTTCACACTCCAAAGACCAAAACTCAAATTTTATTGTATTCACACTGCTACTTCCACTTAAATATTTTTATGGAGATCTTTTTTTTTTTTTTTTTTTTTTTTGTACTTATTTATATTTGATTATTTGTATTTAAACCTCTCTTTTCATAATTTTTTTTTTTATCTTTTAATGTTTTTGAATTTTGCAAATAAGTATTTGTGTGCAGTCATACAAATTTCAATGCAAAATTTTCAGTTCAAAATTATATCGAATTTGTATCACGCATCTAATATTAAATAAATCTTATTGTATAAAACTTTTTATAAATAATCTTATTTTTTTAGTTATTTAGTACATCTAAAAATTTGAGCTCCTTTGTATTGCGTTCTATTAACTTAATTAGTATTTTTATAGAAAGTTACATTTAATACGTAAATAATTTTTTTCAATAATTGTGATATTTTATTGGTATCAATCTTATGGATGAATAATTTTGTTCTGTCATACAAATCTAATATCGAATTTTCTTTTATATTTATATCGAATATTTAATCAATTTGTATTAAATTTTGTTTTAAATAATCATACTTTTAATTCAATATTTATGATTTTTAAATTTTTTCAACAATAAGTAAATTGTCTCCTAATTTACTTAACTGATAATTGAGATGATCAATATTATAGTATAATTTTCATCAAAAAATAATTACGTTGTATAAAAATTGCAAAAATCTATAATACCATGAATTTGATGCATCTTTGTCAATCACAATTTTAGTTTTTTTCTTTTTTTATGATTATCGAATTCGTTTCTTATACGTGTTGTTTTTCATTTTCAATGGTCAAAATAATAAATTTTATCTTTTATAGCATGATCTATGTTATTAACTTTTTCATCTATTGTTTGATTGTTCATAATACATGGACATTGGAGATCGTACATTTAAATAATTATTTTACAAAGCAAATTTTTGGTGCGAGGAGAGAGTGGATAAACATTATAAAACATGTCGTAATTCGAAGTTCTCATTTTGTTGTGGGGTGAACACGATTTTTAATAATATTTCAAATCAAACCATTTAAAACGGTTTGAAATTTTTTCAAGCCAAACTAAACCATTTCATTTTTAAAAAAAAATAAAATCAAACTATTTTTTGCGATTTGAAACCACGGATTGCCGATGAATAAATTAGTATATTTCAAAGCGAGCTCAAAGACACATATTCATCTAAAATTTCGAATTGAAACTAGCTCAAAAATAGTATTAAGTTTCTAATTGAGTGCTTTGTTGTGAATCAATCTATGTTGACAAACAAACTAATTATATAGAAGTAAACTATCGTTAGCTCTTATATTAAAAGTTTTATTTTAAGAAAATATCTTGGATGATGATAATGAATTGTAGGAGGAAAAATTATTTCCAAATGATTGTGGATTTGAACAAATTAATCTTTGTCTCCTATATTTTGATTTGTTGACAATAATAATTATATTGTTTTTTTTTTTTTTTTTTTTTTTTTTTAAATTGAACATTTGTCTTTATTTTTATTTTTTAAAATTTGGCGGGTTGACTGTTTGAAATCGCGATTTTGACAATTGAAACCTAAACAAAATTGTTTAAGGTGGTTTGAAATTTTTACAAACCAAACCATTTGTTGCAGTTTAATTCGATTTTGCGGTTTATTTGTTCACCCCTACTTTGTTGTATACAAGAGAAAGTGATGGAAGATCATCCTCTAATTTTGAAAGATTTGTTATATGACAGGGAGACAGGATTAAAAATTCCATTGAGAACATTCTGACATATAATATGATGTTTTCATTCACTTCTATCGGGGAATAGATAATGAGCTAAATGATGGTAGAGGGTTTCCCCTCTTCAGATTACATGATCAAAATTGTCATAAGATTGAGAGTCTATTGCGTGATGACGGTTCAGCTCTGCAATTTGCTCGCTTTACATTGTTGACAATGTGAATGAGGTTGAAAGCAGAAAAAGGGTCGTGAGGTACGTATTATGTATTTATTGTTTTTATAATTATATTGTTTACGTATAATTTCGTTGTGATATTCTAAAATTTAATTTATGTCTTTTAATTTCCTCAGGTAGGAGTGAATCATGTGATTCTATGTTGCATTATTTAATAGTTTCTGATTCGAAGGATATGCTAGACAAATACAACAATTTGTTAAGGAAATTTAGGCCGGTTTGAGAAAGATGATTGAGGAAACACTTCAAATTTAAGACTTATACTTATTGGTTGGTGGGCGATCAATGATGGCCAATATGATTTTTCTATTGTCGATGAAATTGTCGAATTGATTGTCGGTGGATTTTGACACACTACCTGGACACATGGATATCACTATTGCGCCACGTGGTGGACCTTTGCAACAGATAAGTGAGGACACAAGTTCTTTCTGTGAAATATTGATCATACACAGGGATTGAGTAATGGAACAAGGTTGATAGTTACAAAACTTGGCGATCATGTTCTAGAAGGTCAAATTTTTTCTGGCATCAATGCAAGACACAAGTTCTTTATTTCAATGTTATCATTGAACCCTTCTAATTCTAGGATACTTATTAGATTTCAAAGAAGATAATTTATATTGATGGTGTCATATGCCATGACTATCAATAAGAGTCAGGGACAATCATTCTTGCATGTGGAACTTCTTCTTAAACGGCTGGTGCTTACACATGAATAACTTTATGTTGTGATTTCTAGGGTGACAAATCGTTCCAGATTAAAAATATTGATTTGTGATAAGAAAGGAAGAACAACAAAATCAACAAATAACGTTGTGTACAAAGAAGTATTCTAGAATTTGTAATCATATGAAATCAATAAATGATGATTGATGCTGTCAAAAATCCTAACCTTGACGTGGCAGAATCTGATGACAATTGATTGCTGGAAAAGATGATGAACTCGCCTGGGATGACCTGCGAAAAAGGCGAGGAGGATTCTCCCCGTCGCCCCTCCGGTGTGAGAATTAGTTTTCTGGAAAAAGGTAGAGAGAATATTTAACTGGAAAAACGTAAAGAATTGTGAATGAATAATTTGATATGAAAAGAACTGTATTTATAGGGCTGAAAAAGTCCATAACTTCCTATATTTAAGGAAGGAGTCCTTTTGTAATAAACTTACCTTTTAAGAAGAATTCCATACCTATAAGGATTTAGTTTCCTTTTTGTAAAGGGTTTCCTTGTGGATCATGTATTATCTTGAGGCTCAAGTATATGGCCCATTAACGAGGCCCAGTGATGAAAGAGGTTTGGAAGCCTGCAAATACGGGCCACAGGTGGGCAAGAAACGATCTTATCTCCAACTGTCCAAATGAAGCAGATCGGGATGACCCCGACCTTCATGAGACCGGGTATATCAAGGAGGCACAATCGGTTATTGTTGAACAGCGAAGAGGTCGGCCATATGCCGACCATGAAGCTTTCGGTAACAGGTCGGTTAAAGGAATTTCATGACCTCGAGGGGTCGGTCAAGGGAAGACCGCGACCTCAACAGGTCGGGTCGTGAAATTCTCCGTAAAGTTAGGGAGTAGAAAAATAATACCGATCAATGATAATATCTCTTATTTGCGAAATTTATTTATTTTATAAAAAAGATTTATCTAATATCATATTGAATTATCTATATCCAAACGTTTTTTCCCGTGCATCGCACGGGTGATTAACTAGTTTAATATTATAAAAAAATAGTGTGTTGCTATGCAAGAAGTACAATTATATATTTATTAATAATTATTGGAGAATATTGTTTAGTTACTCGTGAATAAATAAAAAAAATACCTTGAAAAGCATGACTCTACACCTACTACTATTCTCAAAGAATAGTACACAGTCTGATCTCTCTTTAAGAGTGTGAACTAATTGAAATAGTAAGGATTATCAAGTTGTCGAGTGGTTAACTTTGAGATATATTTGTGAGAAAAAAAAAGAGAAAATCAAAACTCGGTTTCCTCCACAAAGAGAATATCATAGTACATTTATCCCTTGTTTGATCTAGATTTTAATTTAGACTTTTATTAAATTCAAAGTTAATAATTAATTTAACCACATATTTTTCGAATCTTATAACTTTTTAACTACATATCTCATCACCTTTTATCATCAAAATTCGCTAAAAATCTGATTTTAATCTCCATAAGAAAATGGGCTTAGTTTTTCAAAATCACTTTAGAGATAACGAGCGTTAAAGATTCCATTTATAATTCACAACTACTGGAGTTTAGGAGTAGATCATGTTGATCTGTGGCGTTTTAATTTAAATCCAAGTATCATGATAAGATTAGAGATCAATATAACAATTTTGGATTGTATTGTAAATAGATTAATCATTTTATCTTTTGTTACACAATGCATAACGAGAAATTAAGACGTAAGCCTCTCCAATTATTATTATTATTATTATTATTATTATTATTATTATTATTATTATTATTATTAGCCCCGTTTGATGGAGATTAAAATCAGTTTTTAGCAGATTTAGATAAAGGTTTATGAGATGTGTAGTTAACAAGTTATGGATCTCATAAAATTTTTGATTGAAATTGATTGTTAACTTTGACTTCGATTAAAATTAAGCCTTCTTTTGGTAACACTGTTTGGTTTATAAACTGGTTTATTTATGATTTTGAGGTAAAAAGTAGTGGTTAAAAATTGGAGAGAGAAAATTGTGTGATTAAAAAATGATTTGAAAAATTATGTGATTTATAAAATGGTTTATAAATAAAAAAAGTACATTTACCAAACACATGCTCAGATTTTAATTTTTATTAAACATGGGCTAAATAAGAAAGAAATTGTTTTTTTGGGCGAAATCACCAAATTTTTCTTGGCTGTAAACTGAGAATCTTGGAGCTACCACCTGTTGACAATACGGCCACACACCTAATTGTTTTCACTTTGTCTCGATTTAGGTTAACAGTGGTATGAAAGTGATTTATTTCACCTAACTTTTCCGGATGCAGACAGGATTCTAACATGACGTCTGTTTGGCAAATCCATTTAACTGAATAAAATACAAAATTTAAATTACACAATTTTTCATACAATTTTTTAATTATATAGATTTTTTCTCTCCAATTTTTAATCTCGTATTTTACCTAAAAAACACAAGTAAATCAATTAAATAATTCAAATTCTCTTGAAAGGTATGCCTAACAGAGCCTAATGCACTTCTAAAAATATAAAGGATAAATGCAAGTCACCGGAGCCAGTGGGGAAACCGGCCGGGGAAAGATCACCAACCTCTTTTTACAAGTCACCTGAGCAGAGGATGCATTCCAATGACCCACTTCCTCATCTAAACGATTTCAAATTCATTTTTAGCCATACATTTTTTAAAATCTATCACTTTTCACATTTTTCAATCTTTTTTCGACCACACATTCAACAAATGATTCGAAATTCATCCAAAAACTCCAATACTAAATAGGCTATTGTTGAGCTAGACTATCTATGAAGCGATCAAATGCGACTCAAAGAAGTTGAGTAAAAATAAAATGTCACTCAATTTTTAATTGTCTACTTTACATACGAACCCGTTTGAAGGACGTCCAAACCAGGAAAAGAAATCTCGAAGAGATTGAATCATACTATGGTTTTTAAGCCACTATATCATTATTTTGACCTAATTCACGATTTTGAGTTAGGGCCATACGAAACTTTTAAAAGGCCAAAGACTGTTTTTTTAATGGCTTAACCCAAATTTGATCCTAATTCTTAATAAGCTACTTTTTTTTTTTTTTTTTTTAAAATAGTTCTTCTACAAGGAGTGAATGTCCCGCCGAACATTCCATTAGTAGCTATTTAAGATTTTTCCACGTTTTTATGTCATCCTTCCTAAATCCCTAAAAATTACAATTTTCTTATTATAACGCCGACCCATCGATTCTAGAAAGTGATAAACTTAAAACGTATTCAAGATACTCATTTGACCGATATTTTATTACATTTCTATTTTTATATATGTACATTGATGTCAATCATTATAATTTATAAATTAATTTGAAAATAAAATTTTCAAACATTTTTTGATAAATATATATTTTTTAATCCCAAATCACACCTAAAAAGATAAATATATCAATCAGATGAAAATAATGCCACCAAAATTTGACAAATGAGATCGTAAAAAGTAATAAAAGGCGGCTTGTCATATTCTGTTAAGAGTCAATAGCTTTGTGCTCCTCCTCTCTTCCTTGCCTCTCTTTTTTATAGCTGAAACAAATCCAGAAATAGCTAATCATTTATCTTCAATTGGTTCGAACTTAAAAGGAGAAAAAAAAAAAAAAAAATGGAGGTTTTGATTCCTCTTGATACCATGGATTTCGATTTCAACAGTGCAAGATCTTCACCATCTGTTAGTGCACCTTCTACTCCAAAGCGTTTTGGGGAATACTATTGCAGTGCTCCAACTAGTCCTTCCCATCTGTCACAGTTTTATCAGGATTTTGACGAATTCTTCGTTGTTAGTGGTGGTAATGGCCGCGGCGATGGTGGCGATCGTGGTGGTGGTGTTCCATTTGATTTTGCTTTCAGCGTCAGTGAGGAGTCGGAAACTGCCTCTCTTTCAGCTGAAGAGCTCTTTGATGGCGGCGTAATTAAGCCTCTGATACTAAAACCGCGGCCTCGGCTGCACCTTCCTCCGACGATTAGTCAACTAGCAACCCAGAAACAGACCGGCATAAATCTCAAATCACCAAGAGGTAAAAAGATTTTTACTCCAAGAAACAAGAAAGAAACTGACAACACGTTTGAAATTGCTGCTCGAAACGCCACTCAACCGGCGGAGCCGGAAAGAGGAAGACAGCGCTCGCCTAATTTATCTTCATCATCAAGCAGAAGAGCTACACGATCACTTTCTCCACACAGAGATTCCCAGTATCCCTGGGCAGAAGAGTTTCAGTTTTCAAAACGTGTGCAAGAAGAAAACATTGGTAGTAATACTGTTTCACAAGTTTCCGTGCAACAACGTAACAACTCAAAACATCTTCGTTCATCTTTGTCATCATCTTCGTCCTCGAAAGCTCACAAGAAATGGAGATTTAAGGACCTTTTCTTGTTCCGAAGCGCATCCGAAGGCCGAGCAGCTGATAAAGATCCTTTGAAGAAATACACAGCAGTGCCTTTCGGGAGACATGAAGATTTAAAGAATTCGAGCTCTCGAACAATTGACAGCTCGGGTTCGGGATCCGCCACCCGAAGAAGGGGTCCGGTTTCTGCTCATGAATTACATTATACGAAAAAACGATCGGTTTCTGAAGATTTGAAGAAGAAAACATTTTTGCCTTACAAGCAGGGGATTCTTGGGCGCCTGTCATTTAATCCTGCTGTTCATGCTTTGGCCAATGGCTTTGGATTTTCCCGAAAATGAGTTGAATTATTTATTTAATTTGTATAGATATAATCTTTGTCACATATCAAAAGAACTGAATCTATAAATACTTCATAAATAAATGTATGTAATCGTAATGCGCGGCGTTGATAGCTTAATTCTCGTGTAATACGAGTAATTATATATTGTGTACACACATTTTCCATTATACATACACGTGCATCACATTCAAAACGCTCGGCTGAGTCGAGCATTGAGAAGTACTTCTATTTGATCGCTTTACAAATTACAAGTATTCCATAAATCGATTGAAATCACGAAATAAAATATGAAGATATCTTTGCAAATTTGGACCAGTTTTGACATATATCAAATATACATGAGCTCATCAGGGCCGGATCTGGGGGGATCCTTATGGGGACTCGGGATCGAGTTAAACACTGAGAGACTGTTCCTCATGCAATATTTGACAAAGAAACAGTAGTGAGGATTTTCGATGCAGACTTATCAACCAATAAGAGTTTAATTAGAAAACGTGGAGATATTAGGGTTGTAGAATAATACTACGCCTCTGTTTGGGACCGGGTTTTTGTCCCAAAAATTTAAGTTTTGCACAGTAAAAGCAAGTCAACAATGTAAGACGCTGAGAGAACAAATGTTGTGGGCCACGTAGAAAGTCAAATTAACTGTAGCAAAAATTGGTAAAACCTTCTCTAAAACCCGATCACAAACAGAGGCTACTCATCATGGTTAGAGATGAATTTCTAATCAGTTTGAACATTTCTATTGAAAACTGAGGAGGTGTCTTGTACATGTGTAGACGATGATCGACCTCTTTATATTCCAATGAATATATGTCAACTAGAGTAAAGATCTATATCTACTAATGACAAACAACATTACTTTGTATTGTATGATATTTGGAAATCACAACAAAAGTAATAGTAATTATCGGGATTAATTAAAAGGCGATTGTAATTTTTAGAGTACTGTGCGTGGTATTTAGGGCTCTAAAGTTTTATTTATTATAAAAACTACAAATTTATATGAACTAAAACTAAAAAATAAATAAATTATGAAGACCGCGAGAAAACAGCAGAAGCTAAGCATGAAAATAGAAATTGAAAAGAAGAATTGTATGCCCTTATGCATATTGAAAATGAGACAAGTGAAAATGCAAATCCTAATCAACTGAAACGATCGAGGAACTAGGTCTTGGATCCAAGTAATGAACAACCATTAGAAAGGTGAAAACAAAGTGAAGAGTGATGGGCAATAGGTACAACGGAAAATCATAAATCAGTTAAAAAATGAGGAAATTGCAATAACATATTTTCCCTTTGCATCAACAAAAATGACATTTTTTTGATGATTATGCCGAATATAACAATTTTTCACATATTTGCCCTTTGATATAAGTCCTACTTACACAGATTTTACATATATTTTAAAAAATGTACAAAAAGTAACCAAAATCTATCTGATACCTTAACATAATTCTTAGCTCTCGTTCTCGTTCGTTTTCTCCTTCTCTCAACTCCTAGCTGAGCTCTCCCTCTCGGTCTCTCTCGCTGTCTTCCTCCGACCGCCATTCCCTCCACCATATCCCCACGGTAACCCTCTCATTTCTCTCGTCTTACACACACAACATAAAATACACAGCACACACGCAAGTACTTAGCTTTGAATCAGTGTTGTTGTTTTTGTAAATGGTGGGTTTTTTGTGAATTTTTTCTGCCCGAACTGGGTAGTGGCAACAAATTATTGGAGCCCTTTTGAGGTTTTCCTTTATTACCTTCTGAATTTTTAAGGTACAAATGTGTTTAAAGGAAACTTATTGTTGGTGATCATGAATATGTTTGGTTCCCAAAAATTTCTTTTCTATTGCAGGTAAAGTTTATCCATAAGAACGAAATTTTCTTTAATGAACTGGGTTTTTCTCAGATTGCGGTTTTGTTGGTACAATTTTGTGAAAAAGGCTACTGGGCTAGTAGTAAAGTTCATACATTGGTTCTTGTTATTACAAAGGTGAAGAAATTGTAGGTTGAGTTCGCGGTTTTGTTGGGTTTTCTGCTCTTTTCATTCTCACCTTCTGAGTGAAGAATAATTAGATTGCAATTTAAAATACACAGTACACGAGAGTCTCGAATTTCGCATTTGCAGGATGGTATTCAACAAAAATAATCTCATAAAATAAGATTTAATTTTACCAAGCCACGTGGGCTGCAAATTGTAATTTTAGTTAGCATTTAAAGGTTTCGTATTTATTTGGAAGTGCTAATGGAATTTGACTTTGTAAAGGGTGGTTGATCAATTATACGAACATACTATTGCTGGTTGTCACCAATGTTGCTTTTAACTTCTCTTTTTGTTTTCATTAGTAGACTTACAAGTGAATTATTGCCTTTCTCCAGTAGTACTTTCTTCCTCAGCTGGTTAATAATGTTGGCAATGGTCAATTTTGATTATCATTTCCTTATATCTATTTGATAAGCTCTTCAGGAGAGAAAAATGATTGTCTGAGAAAAATTTCAATGATGAAAATTTTGGGCTTTCTGTGGTAGGCCTGGTGCTGATAGATTGACATGGGGGCCTCAAGAAAATGGATCAAAGCGTTTAGTGGTTTCAAGAAACCAGAGAAATCACAATGTCTGAAAAAGGATGAAAATGTAGGTGGTATTTTCTGATTGCAGTTATTTATAAGGGAAAATAATGTTATGAAAAGGCAACGTAAAATGCTCAAATATTGCATCGAACTCTGTTGAATGTCTTGTCTTTGCAAAGCAGATTTTCTTCTATCTGTATAGTCTACCTTGATTTGTAGGCCTGAATTTCCCTTCCCCGCTGGCATAACACGTGCTGAAGGGGTAGTCTTGAATTTCGCAAGCAATACCATTTCATTTCCAGAGTCTTGGTGCAAGGCTTCTCAAACTGCTTGGAGCTACTCAATATTGATAATATATTTTCCTGGTAGACATGTATTGTATGTTTGTTTATGAGCTAATTGGGCATAGAAGAAACTTCAGATGCCAAGCTGTTTCTTCCGCATGGAAAACTGTAGCAGTAGTACATTTCCTAGTGTCACACATGAATATTTGGAAAGTTTTTTAAAATGCCTCTTGACAGTTACACCACTCCTAACATGACTATCTTGGTCTGGATGTTTTGAAACTTCATTAAATAGGCATGGATCACTGAACATATTCCTTGGTTTATAAATTTAGCTTTCATGGGGGTAGAGGAAGCCTTTTTTTTCTTGGTTGAGACTTGCTATATGGCTCTTGATTGATCACATTTTCAAACTAATATTATTTTTCATACTTCTGAATTAAATGTAGGATTTCTAATGAGCAACAAAGAACAAGATATCTGGAGGGAGGCCCTACAATTGAAGTGGCGGAAGTATTTGGATTAAAGAAAAAGTTTAATTGGGCAAAATTAAGTTGGAAATGAGCAAGGGGAATGTGCAGTATGTTTGGAGGCATTTTATGGCAGAAGAGACTATAATGCAGTTTGCCATGTGCCTGTAGATTTCATTCCAAGTGTTCAGTGCCATGGCTTGAGAGTAATTCACATGGTCCTTGTTTTAAATGGAAATTCAAAATTGATAAAAAAAAAAAAAAAAAATGATGTCTTGGATTTCGATAATAAACATATGGAATTATATGTTAGGAATTTATAGTTTAATTTCGTTGTTTAATTTATTTCTCTTTTTCCTTTTTTAATACTAGTGGACCTGTGCAATAATTGGTGAAAAAAAACTTTTGGTGTCGGTTGTTGAACTTTAGGTGTCTTGTTCAACCGACGCAAATGAGTCTATCTGTACTAGTGAAGACTCCTCACTGACTAAATCATGATCCAAATTTTCTGACCCACAGAGAGGAATGTCTACATTCTACTGGAATATTTGACAGTTACTGTTTGGTTCGACCTTTCAAAACTGTCGAGATCGACAGATGACTTGTTGAAAACGATAGTTAGTACTGAATGACTCGGTTACAAAAACTAGGGTTTTCTCAACTTTTTCATCAATAATTACTGGCTTTCATCAATGGTCAACTACCACAATATTTTATGCACATCTCCAATACTCAGTGGGTATACCTACCTGAGGTAGATTCTTGCTCAACTCATGGGCCCGCAATCTAGTACCCGATTCAAATGGTATGCGTAACTTTTCCTCCATTCTCGTAGTTAGTTGTTTAGTGCATTGCGAAGAGGTAGAACGCTGATCATAAATTGCGTTCAAACTGTCCGTATTGTTGTTTGTCATAATGTTGTATCAATTTCAAGTGAAATGTGCTCTAGACCAAAATGCAAAATCTGCTCTATCTAGGTAGGAAGTCACACGTAGACTTACAACTCGTAAATTGTCAGGTTCATGAATAGACCAAAATGCAAAATTTGCTCTATCTAGGTAGGAAGTCACACGTAGACTTACAACTCGTAAATTGTCAGGTTCATGAATTGGGATATTCGACAGTTCAAATGTCGGGTTCGATGTTTCAAAACTGTCAGGAACAACAGATGAGTCGTCGAAAACGACAATTAGTACTATGCGACTGGGTTTCAAAAACTAAGGTTTTTCTCAAAATTTAATGCTCAAATTAGTATGTTATAACAAAATTAAATTGCTTTACCTTTCAAAATGGAATTTCAAGTTTCAAATTGTATCTTCTTCAAGTGTTAATGGAGATTGAGTAAAATGTCTTTGGTGCAAGAGAGATAGTATTCAAATGAAATGGAATTTTTTTTTTTTTTTTTTTTTTTTTGCGTTTTTCCTATTTATTTATTTTTTTTAAAAAAAAAGATTTATTAAATCTTTTATCCATTGGCTATTTCCTTTATCCGTTGGGTAGTTGTGAAATTTCATGTACCTCAAATCAATCAATTCATGAGTCCACTTTGTAGTGGTGAGAGGGACATAGTGGACAATTCATGTGTAAAATTAGTCATTTTTTAGTACCTTTTGGAAAGTTGTTATTTTTTTTTTGGTGTTATGCATTTTCTTGCCATCCATGCAAATGTCCCTTAAAAAATTGTGAAAAAAAAGTGATCTACGAAAACGCGCATTACTTTTAGCATCATCAAACTCTTGGGGGCCAAATTTCATCATTGAAGCCTCCGTTTTATTGCTTTTTAGTTAGTTTAAGGGAATTTTGTAATTTTTACAATTCAAGGGATTTTTATCACTTTTGCAGTTTCCTAATTCATTTGAATTTGTATATCGAATTAGGGTTTCGATTTGACACTTTAATTAATATTTGTTTTTGAATAATAGAATTTTAATTTTTTGTTTGATTCAGGAGTTTTTCAAGTCCATTTGGTTAATATTCGGGCAACACTTGTGTTACGAAAAACGACTTTTGACTATTATTTACATTTCCGACCTAGACCAGATATCAGCTCCTCCAAAAATACCAAACATTTCAAAGAGGACACAGGTTGTTTGATAAAAAAAGTTCGTGCGACTTACATAAACATCCTAAAGGATTTTCACTTCAATAAAAGACATTTCGCACTACAATTTTATACGAAGGGATAATCAATGAGCATATATACCCTAACACATTTTGCTATCTATCATCCCCAAACTGAAGAAAATTAGTTAGCAATCAAATTGTAATCGATATTTCACGTGATCATAACATTGTAACTTAAGGGTTATAGAAATGTCATTAATTAGATTAAAATGTTAAAAGACGTATTCTTTTCTTTTCTATAACAATTTTATGACGGTGCGAAGTGGTAATTTGACATGTCATGCAATGATTACGTGGAAAATCTGTTATAGTATGGTTGTCAATTTATTTATTTTCAATATGGGAGAAAATAAGTAATAAAGCTGTAAAATTTGAAATCAATTTGAAGTTTAGTGGCCCAATGTGAATTTAAATTGAAGTTCAGTGACAATTAAATAAATTAAAACTTAGGGACCTTATTGAATTGTTCCTGGAAGTAAGTGACCACAAATGAAATTTACCCTCTCAAGATAACTTTGTATCAAAAAGTTCAGAATCTAGGAAGCAAAAGTAAGAGAAATTGTTTACCGCCCCCTCACAATAAGAGGTGGGGGTAAACCCTGCGGTACCCATAGAAGAACCCAATTATAAGTAGGTACTACAATTAGAAATAAAATAAATATATTATATAATTTTTGTTTTGGGTACTCTATTTCTCTGATCCAGAAGCCAGTGTGAAGGGCAGAATATATACGATGTTGCAATAGATTTATTAGACAAAATTCTAGTCTTCTAGATGGATAGATTACAAAATTACATCTATTCTTGACCAATAATTTATGGAGATATTTTTTGGGAAATTTTTAAGTGACATTGTGCTGCCGGGCACATTTATTGGATGACAAAAAAATAAGTATTTGGGGTATTTATTTTCATCATACAATGAATTTGTGACTGTCACAATAATGTCACTTAAAAATGTTTTCCAAAAATATCTTCTTAGATTACTCATTTTTGACATACCGACTGACTGGTCAAATTGACCCATTTAAATTATCAAAAATTAATTTTGTAGAAAATATCAAGGCATAATTTTTTGAAAATAAAACGGAAACATCATCAAATACTTTTTTTTTTTTTACTCTCTATTTCTCTTATTCTTATCCCAACGTGCGCAGAATATATTCATAAAATATTATGAGTAGATTTACTATTTTCAACGACATAAATCTAGATAGAGAGAGAGAGATTAGAAATTACATAATTTTTATATAACTTGAGATGTTAGTCCAACATTAGATTGAGAAAAATTGTTATTAATTTTTAAACTGTCAACTTCTAGAAGAGCCTCACAAATCCACAATTTTCTTGCTATGAAAATGATGAGAAAATGATTCTGTTTTCCTCAATTGCCTATCTTTGCGGAGCAAGAGGCTGCGGAGATTGGCCAATTTAGAAAAAGTATTCAATTTAATGGATATAATTTTATTAGTCAAATTCGAAATCAATCACTATTTCAAGTTTAGAAAACTTGTAACGCTTCATATAATTTAGGAGAAATGTCATATAGGATGTGTATTAAATTGAGACTTTTAAAAATACTAATAGTCTAAACGTGTATTGCACGTTAATTGTCCATATGAAGTAATTTGCAGAAATTATGTCTAGTAAAAATCTCGAGTTTTTTCTCAAGAAAATTAGCAAAGATATGCATGACAAATAGAATTAAAAAAATCGAATAATTTTTAATACTTTAAAAAAGTTTCTGAGATCATATTTTACTCTCTCAATAAAATCTTGGCTAGACTTACTTATTTGATGAAAGCAAATATGAGTTTCAAGTTGAGAACAACGTTGATAATATTTGAAAATAAATTATATTTTATTCATATAATATTTGAAAAAATGTCAATGAAAATTTAATACCAAGTATTTTTCTTTTATAACAAAGTTTGAGACTTGTGAGAATTTAACAAAATTTGATGATTTTGGTGAGATCTCATCTTCAATTTTGTTGTTTGTCGTGAAGTTGGTTTCAATTTCAACGTCCACTTTCGGAAATGTACAATTACTATTGGTCTAATTTTTCAATGATAAAGTCAATATATTTTCCCTTTTCTGAAGCGTGTGAGTGAGATTTTCAATTGTGACTCAAAATAGTATAGCAAGAATCTGGTACCTTTTAAGTATTAAAAAAAAAAATATTTGTTTAATATAAAAAAATTATTAAAATAAACATAAACAAATATAATGAGAAATATCACATCTTCATTAATAAAATTCAAAATAAATTTTGAAACTTCCATATGTACATATAAGTTTCAATGGAATATATATATAGATATTAGAAATTTTTATACTTCAATTTTCGCTATATACGATTAGATTTCATAGAAACATGTGATTTATACTTTAATTTGTGGACAAAACCATTTGATTTATTAAAAAATCAATTTTTAGAGAAATGATGTCTCAAGAAAGCTCAACAAAATATGAGATTAAACTTTTAACCCCTTTTAAATTTATAATGGGCTATATTGAGTTATGGTATATGTTGTATTGAATTCATTTTAGTGTAAAAACATACATGAATATTAAGGATTCTTGAAATTATAAACTTGTTTATGAAAATTAGTAATTGTGAGTTATATATAACTATGTAAATGTATTTGATTGAAGGTTATAATGCATGTGATTTTTGTTCTAGAATGAGGTACGTATATATTCTTATTGACATTGTTGACAAATTAAAAAATAATAGAATATTAAAAATATAATTCAAAAAATATATTATTCATATTTCTCACAACTTCTTTAATAATGAAAATATTTTAATATTTAATTAAGAATGATTATTTAAGTTTAATGAAAAAAATTATAATCGAATTTTTTTCACTAATTTTTTTTATGATATTGTATTAATATAATTGTATTTGTGAATCAACGAAAAATAAATAATAAAAATCGAAAGGTTTAGGCTTTATTTGAAATACTTTTAATAAGAAAGTAAGGAGTTTTATAAAAATTGCATGCAACAAATATTCGATGAAGTAATACATTAAAAGCATCGTTTAGTTGACAATAATTTTGAAAAAATAAATATGTTAAAACTATGTACTTGACATATATTTTGTTTCACCTCAACACAAGCCCAAACTTTAAACAAAATCATCTTCAATTTATTGAAATTAAGTTAATCAACTTCAATTTGTTAGCAAGTTTGGTCTCTTTTTCAGTTGTTGTCTTGACGAAAATACTAATTCGATATTAATCTTATAGATAATCAACATGTAAATACGTGTTTTTAATTTATACAATTTTTAGAAAATATATATTAAAAATAGTTGACTTGTATTAAGAAGATATTCAATTCAAGACATTCAAATATATTTCATAATATCATTACAAAGTCACGTGCAACGCATGCGCAGTTAACTAGTTTATTATAGAAGAGTTTATCTAGATTTTTCATGGTAGATTGGTAGACTACTAGATAATTTTTATTATTATTAAAGGGGTTTCTTAGATTTTTTGTGATAGTTTATATGAATGTCATCGTTGATAAGTTTTATAAAATTAGTAGTAAGCACGTGATTAACACGTCTTTTGTAAATGATAAATGACAACCTTCAATCTAATACATTTACATAGATAACTCCTAATTACTAATTTTCATTAACACATTTATAATTCCAAGAATCCTTAATAACCATGTATATTTTTACACTAAAATGAATTCAATACAACATATACTATAAACTAATATAGCCCATTATAAATTCAAAAAGGGGTTAAAAGTCTAACCTCATATTTTGTTAAATTTTTTAAGACATCATTTCTCACTACAAGAAAAAAGTCTAGTAGTGACAAGTATTTCTTAATATTGTGATAGTTATAAGTGTCATAAAAAACTTTTGTGACAGCTTCAAGAAGTGTGTGTATTCCGCGTGTCAGAAAAAAATTGTGACGCTTAAATGCGTCGCTATAATTTGTTACGCTTGGAAGCGTCACAATATTTAGTGACGCTTCCTAGCGTCACTAAATATTGTGACACTTGCATTTAGTGACGCCTTCAAGTGTAATTATTAAATGGGTTTTAATGACACCTTCAAATATCACTATTACTTTAATGACATAGAAAAGTGTCACTATTTTTTTATATATTCTTTTAGTGACATATAAAAGTGTCACTAATTTTATATATACGTTTTTTTTTAAAAAAAAATTGAAATTATACCTATTAAACCATCCACATATAAGGAAAAATTATCTAAAATACTTCACTAATTCACAACAAAAAATCATAAGAATCTACACAATCTCACCAATATACATAATTATTATGCTAAACAAAAACATGATTAATATATCATTAACAAAAACATGATCATTAACATATATGTTCCATGCTACAAAAAAACATAATTATCATGTCATTAACAAAACTTTCCAAGTGTGATGATAATGATCATGTCATTAACAAAAAAACATAATTATCATGTCATTAACAAAACTTTCCTCTAGCTCTCAATCATTAGCACCACTTCCATTACGTGAAGTATTGTGTGCATCATTCTCATTCAAACCACGAGAATCCTGAAAAGTAATAAATAACAATATAGTTATAATTCTTATACATTCCATCAAAATAAAGAAATGAATCAAATTAGCACAAGTGAAAATTTTCCAAGTGTGATGATAATGAAGTTTTTCATAATTTGTAACGAACCTGTGGATTGGATACACGAGTGCTAGATATTGGGTCAAACGATCCAAATGCGGTGCGATATATCTGAACTTCATCTTTCAAGTTCGCAATTGTTTCACTCGTCCTTACCATATAGGTATTTATCATTTCCTGTTGTTGAGCAAGTAACATCTCAAGTTTTTGTATTTGAACATTTGGATGATTGTGATTTGCCTCTTCACTCCTCATTCTTTTAATTTGAGCACGAAATCCAGTCACTTGTGATTTTGTCACCCCAGTGCCATAACCACGTGCTCGTCCTGGCCTATCTTCACCCATTAGTTTATACCGAACAGCACTTTCCAATTCTTGTTCATTCTCATAAAATCTCATGGCTTTGAGTTCATCAATCTCCAATGCAGCCGTCGTCTACAATACAATAGAAATCAACTCAACCCAAATAATCAAAATAATAATACATTAAAACCATTTTCCAAATGCTCACCATGAACTCTCTTGATTCATCTTGTACAAAAGAACCATCTTTCTGTGTATGCGTAATTTCGAATAGCTTAACAACTCCAGAACGTTTTTTATTTTTGATAACCTATCATAAACAAAAAAACAAAACCAAAAAAAAAAAGAAGTCAAGAGAGCAATCACATCTTCACCTAATGTAGACAATTACAAAGTTAAAAATATGTATCCTTACATATTCATCTTCAACTTGAGCATAACTCTTTGTACCCGTGGTGTGTACATGAGCCTGCATAGCACGAGCATCCTTCCCTTTTCTAGAGAGTTCTTATAAAAAAAAATCATATAATTGACAATGCATGCAATGAAAAATAAATAAATATAATGAAATATTCTTCATTATATGACATTAATTTTATTTGATTTCATATCACTCTTAAACTTAAGCCATTGGTGATTAGCAAAACCAGGTGGGGCCTCCATCTCATCAATCTCAGTCTCAATTTCAGCTTCTTGGAATACATGACTTTTTACTTGATTATCCAACTCTTCACCATGTATCCCACAACGCTCCAAATGTGCCTTTAACTTTGCCCTCACACTGGCTTTTGCATCATCAAAAATTTTCTTTCTTAGCTTATATTTATTATTCCTGAACTTGGTACCGAATAAAGCAATCAGTACATTATCCACATTTTCATGTGGAGGAAAAAAATTTTTTCCTGTCAAGTATAGCAAACAATTAAAAATAAAAATTAGTATGTTTATCCAATGCATACATATCATTATAAAATAACATTTCAATGTAAATATTGATTACCCGAACTACTCTTAGGAGCTCGACACCAAAGATATTTTTCACCGCATTGAAATCATCCATATCAGGTGGACAAAGATTCGGTTGTCTCACAAGCTTCGTCATATGCCTAGTCAACACCCGTCTAGCTGCTCGAATCGGCTGACCATATTCATTCACTTTCACAAGGATCCTTAAACCCTTTGCCAACTTAAAAACATCACTTGCTTTCATTCCTGTTTTTGTCATTTTTACATTGCCTTGCTCATCTGTCATTAAATCAATCGAAAATATACAAACTTTGTCAAACTAGAAGACAAAATAAATAGATACAAATTCAACTAAGACTTAATAACAAAATATTGGCCAACTTCAACTGGGTGACTGAAAAATGAATACATGAAAGATGAAGATAATATTTAAACTTAAAAATACAGATTCCTCAAAAGAAAATGATGCCTAACCAATTGAACAGTAACTCTGGGCTTACTCTCTTTTAGTATAGTAGGAATTTTGCTGCAATTTGGATTTGAATTAAGTTCTGATATATAACTGAACATACTTTCAACACAAGTAGCTCATAATCTTTCCTCAATTAAAAAAAAAAGAGTAGATTCTATTCAAGAGAATTGAAAATCTTCAGACATATGAAAGCAGCAAAATTGCACAGTTGACTTTGACATTTAGAGGCATAACCCTCAGAATTTCTAGTCACCTGGTGCTGAGAGTCTTGTATATGAGGTAAAGGTCAAAAAATTCATTAATTTTTTTTTTTCATGTAATATAGACAGAGTAGGGAGCAATATTAATCTTGTGATTGGCTTAAATAGCTTGTACCTTGTATTATGATTTATGAACAATAATGCTAAAGGCTGGGAAGAAAGTCGTACATAAATCTTCTATTCTAACTACAGATAACCACCAAGATTCTTTGAAGCATTCTTTATCTATTGATAACTATTTATAAATGATGTTAAAGTATCTTCGGGAAATAGTTCACCCAACATTTTTGTTTAATATTTATCTGAACTTTGGCTATAGCTATAGTTGCCTTTCTTTGACCATAACAAATTGGAATTGGAATTGGATTGAAGAAAAAACAAGTATATTTTACATAAGAAATATCGATTTTCCAGAAATAGAAGACATATATTATATGAATATCCGCAATATCATCGTGTGTTACTTGTGCTTTAATATAAAAATATATAATAAAACCATCATCAGTGATGTTAATATAAATATTAGATGTGCTTGTGTTCAAAAATATTTTGCAGAAGAAAAAATCTACTGTAATAACGATTAACAAAGACGGCAAAACGATGGAGCCAAATTATCAAGCAACTGATTTTCATTTTCTATATCTGCATTTCAATAATCTGAAAGTTAAATTGCTATTATCATATCAATTGGCTGAGACAAGAAATTAAGTCTGGTCATCTTCCACCTTGCTTAATTATTAAGCACAAAGTGCATAGGATGAAAAAGAATAGATTCATCATCGAAATGGTGGAAATAAATTTTAGGTAAATTTTCTGCAACAAGTTTTGACTTAAAGCAGTCTATCAACTTCTAATATCAAAAACAAAATAGTCACGTAGTCCAAAGACATGATGTTATCCCCACTTTCAGAATCTAAATGGTAAAACTAGACAATTTTCATAAACTTAGAAGAAAGCTAACAGGTTCTATATGATTTACATTCCCACTCTGCTACCATGATTGAAACAAGAACAAGAAAACAAATTTTAGAAACATCAATTCAATACCCATCACCCTTACGTTACCTATATAAAATTAGTGTGAAAGATTCTATCCAAATTGAGTTTGCAAGCCTTTATCCATCAAAATCATCAATCGATGATTGATTAGAATATTCCTGCGTTAATGACAGGACATCCAACTCCTCATATGCAATTGCATTTGTTATAGACAAGTATAAGCAATAACAGAACCAAAATTGTATAATTTCAGTCCATTAGCATTCAAAGCTGTTGATGGCCCTTTGGAAAAGGCTCTTTAGCTTTGCCAAACTGGTCTTGATTCAGAACCAAGAATTTCTTCAAATTTTCACAATCTCAATCAAATTTATATGCAAAGATCAGATGCAACTACAAAAATAGAACCTCAAACTCAGTCAATCCTAAACCTATATATCTGAAAAATCAATCTTTCCAACACAACCCAGGAAAAATCGCAACTACAATAACATAACCTCCAACTCCTTATATGCAATTTCATTTCTTATAGACAAGTATAAGAAAAATCATAACCAAAATTGTATAATTTCACATTGAACCAGAAGAAAATGAGTAGAAGATAACGATTATGAACTGACCTCAAAAAGCCTATAATCTGCTCGCTCCCCTCCACTATCTCCGTTCAATAGGTTCTAGGAAATGTAGTAGTCAACAACTCAAGAAGAAGAAAACCAGAATGATGAGTAGCGACCGAGAAGAAGAGGTGAGAAATGTAGCTAGAATCGGAGAAGAAAAGAGGAGGAATACCTTGTCCTTCGCTGATGATGGAGCAGAAGAGATGAAATGCTGCTGCTGGAGAAGAAGAATGCTGCTGCTGGAGAAGAAACGTCGCTGATGGAGAAGAACAAGGCCGCTGAAGAAGAGAAGAAACAGAGAATGGCGAGAGCAAGAGAAGAAACAGAGAATGGCGGAGAATGGCGAGAGCTGAAGAAGAGGGCGCGGTAAATTGGGGAAACGAAACCTAAAAAAATCAATTTGGCGCCTATACCGGGATATAAAAATTGTGATGTTTGGATTGTGTTGCTTTTAAGTGTCACTAAATTATGAATAAATTAATTTTTATTTATTTTTTTATGGATATAATTATTTGTGACATTTGGAAGTCAAGCAATATTTAATGACGATTTTAAATGTCACTAAACTGCAAATAAATTATTTTTTTATGAATATAATTATTTGTAACACTTTAAACCATCACAATATTTAGTTATGATTTTTTGTGTCGCAAAAATTGTGACACTTCCACCACATGTAGCAAAAAATATGTCACCACTAGTCATTTTTTTTTTTGTAGTGTCTCTCAAATTTGAATTTTTAATTAATCGAATGGTTTTGTCCATAAATTAAATTATAAATCATAAATCTCTATGAATTTGATAGTATATGACGAAGATTGAAGTATAAAAACTTATAATATATGTACATATTCCATTGAAACATATATGTACATATGGAAGCTTAAAAACTTATTTTGAATTTTTATTAATGAAGATATGATATTTCTCATTATATTTGTCTATCTTTATTTTAATAAAATTTTGATATTAAACAAATATTTTGTCTTTTTAATACTTACAAGGTAACATATTCTTGCTACACAATTCTGGGCCACAATTGAAAACTTCACTCCCACGCTTCAGAAAGGGAAAATACACCAGCTTTATAATGAAAAAAATTAGACCAATAGAAATTATACATTTCCAAATGTGTACTCTGACATTAAAAAGCAATATATTTGTTTAATATAAAAAAATTATTAAAATAAAGATAAACAAATATAATGAGAAATATCACATCTTCATTAATAAAATTCAAAATAAGTTTTGAAACTTCCATATGTACATATATGTTTCAATGGAATATATATATAGATATTAGAAATTTTTATACTTCAATTTTTGCTATATACGATTAGATTTCTTAGAAACATGCGATTTATACTTTAATTTGTGGACAAAACCATTTGATTTATTAAAAATTCAATTTTGAGAGAAATGATGTCTCAAAAAAGCTGAGCAAAATATGAGATTAGACTTTTAACCCCTTTTAAATTTATAATGGGCTATATTAAGTTATGGTATATGTTGTATTGAATTCATTTTAGTGTAAAAACATACATGAATAATAAAGATTCTTGGAATTATAAACTTGTTTATGAAAATTAGTAATTGTGAGTTATATATAACTATGTAAATGTATTAGATTGAATGTTATAATCCATGTGATTTTGGTTCTAGAATGAGGTTCGTATATACTCTTTTTGGCATTGTTGGCAGATTAAAAAATAATAGAATATTAAAAATATAATTCAAAAAATATATTATTCATATTTCTCACAACTTCTTTAATAATGAAAATTTATTAATATTTAATTAAGAATGATTATTTCAGTTTAATGAAAAAAATTATAATCAAATTTTTTTTTTTCACTATTTCCTTTATGATAATGTATTAATATAATTGTATTTGTGAATCAACGAAAAATAAAAAATAAAAATCGAAAGTTTTAGGCTTTATTTGAAATACTTTTAATAAGAAAGTAAGGAGTTTTGATTGTTAGTGTTTTGAAATTAATGACATTATTGATAAAATTAAAAAAAATAATGTTAAAATAATTAAAATAATTATTCATTAATTAACATTAAGAATAAATATGCAATTATAAAAAAGTTGTGAGAGTAGAAACGTCGAAAAAAGTTTCTCCATTTAAGTTACTTTTAGAAGTGGTATAGATATAGATATAGATATAGATATAGATATAAATTTATTTATATATATATATTTTTTTAAATAATGGACTTTGTGAAATACGTGGACTTTAATAAATTTGTATGAAATTAATGAAAAAATTATGTAGATTTTTATTTTAAAACTTTTAGAAATTTTTGTAGTATGAACATGATAGATCGTTAAAAAATAAATAATCATTTAATATATTGAGAAGCTAACTTTTTTATATGAGACATAAAAAAAATTAATTCCAAATTGATCTTTCACATAGTTATTAGATTTAAAAAAAAAAAAAAAAAGGATGACGTGACAGTTAGCTCGACGTATCTTTAATTAGTAGAGATTAAAATAAAGTTTTTAGCACATTTCGATAAAAGTTCATGAAATGTATGGTTAAAAAGTTGTGAGATCCATAAAATTTGTGCTTGAAATTAATTGTTGACTTTGACTTAAATTAAAATTGAGATTAAAATCAAAACTAAACAAGGGTTTAATAAGATTTGATTTTAATTATATGAGTAATTTGTTACGGGAGCTTAACTCAATATTAGATCACAAACGAATTGAGATCGAGTCAATTTTCTCAGTAGGGATTGAGTTCGTATATGATCTAATTATCAGACCCAGAAGCCAAATCAGAGATAACAGAAATAGGAAAGAAAGAAGTTTTGATTGTAAATTTCATAAAAGCCTTAAATGCACAATACATTTCCTTATTTAGAGTTGTTTATAGATATTTCATGCTAATAATTAAAGATGAATTCAGACGATATGTAAAGAACGAGATCTCCTGAGACAATGTCCTATAATGGGTGTTTGATTAGAAATATTAAGATTACACTTACCTCTAAAAGCTACAAGATCATAAAGTCTAAACACAAAAAAATTACATATTCTCTTTTGAGAATTGTGTTTGTCCTTTTGTACATCATTTTTTTTTGCCCTCTATATAGTCTTATATATGTTTCTCCATAATTCTCTCGCCATAACCATCCACTACTTCTATTTCCTCTAATAATTTTCCACAATGATACTCTAAATTGCCTGCATTCCAGTAACTGCCAATGTTTTAGTAATTGTCAATAATGATTCCGTTATTTTAGATCGTGGGTAGAGTCAACAAATCGTTCCTTCAATCATGCATTACTAAATGCTGAATTCGCTCAATTTTAAAATGAATATAATATTATTAGTAAAGTTCGAAATCAATTACTATTTCTAGTACGCATATAATGCTTCATCTAATTGAGGAGAAATGTCATATAAGATGTTTATTCGACTTGAGACTTTTGAAAATACTAGTAGTAAGTACGTGCATTGCACGTCTTACGTATGGGATGAATGAGATGCATAATATTTTTAAAGTATTAATACCACTGTTTTCAAACCCGACCCGGCTTGGTCGACCCGAAAACTTGTGACCTGGCCCAAAAATCTGGCGTGGTCACATGAAAAACCCAGCCGAGTTGACTTGGGAAACCTAGTCGACCCGAACTCTGGTTTGGTTTTATAATTTTTTTGATTTTTTTTTTTTAAATATTGTTTAATGCTCGAGTCGACCTCGAGTCGACTCCGAGTTGACTCTCTAACCCTTGACCAGTCTTTTGGTCGAGTCGATAATCGGGTCGGGTTTGAAAACATTGATTAATATTACTGTTTTTTTTAAAGTAGTTGAGGTTTTAAATATAAAAAATAAAAAATAAGAATTGTTAAAAAAGTAATATATGAATAATTTTTTTTTATGAAATTATGTACATAATGTAAAAATGATGAATAAATCGAAATGTAATGTTGATTATAATAACAATTATTTGTACATAGCATTTTTTTTTTCAACTTTTCACAACTTTTCTTATTTTTATTTTCTTTTTTTACAAAGACTTCGATAGTTTACATTGAAATTTCACGAGAAAGTTATATATAGTTGTCCGTGAAAGAGTGCATGTTCAGAAAAATATATTCCAACTGTAAACATTATTTATCATTAAGCTTTGTTAATACTTATTGCAATGTATAAACATATTGAAAATTGATTATCTTGAATTTGAATTAATATCCTTCAACATTTGCTAAAATTAATATGATATGTGGAAAAAAAAAAATTTATTTTCCAGCATGTTGTCCAATTATTATTTTTACATGGAGTGAAAGAGTGTATGTTCAGAAAAATATATTTCAACAGTAAACATTATTTATTATTAAGCTTTGTTAATAGTTATTGCAATGTATAAACATATTGAAAATTGCTTATCTTGAATTTGAATTAATATCCTTCAACATTTGCCAAAATCAATATGATACGTCAAAAAAAAAAATTCCAGCATGCTATCCAATGATTATTTTTACACGGATTATACATCTTTTGAAATTATTTAAATCATTAATGTTTAACTACAAAGAATATTGGATGAGTCTAGATTCATTAAGAGCATCATTGAAGAATTTATTTTCAAGATTAACTTATTGGTTACATATCTTTATGACCTTTTCAAATGAAGAAGCCCGGATAGAAAAAAATAAGTATTTTCGCAATACAAATTAATGAGAAAATCAAATTTTAAGAAAACATGTAGAAGAGCTAGTCATGGAAATAAGCAAAAGATATACATTCATATCAAATTTATTTTAAGGATCTATCATTAGAAGTTGCAACAGACATTAAAAGGTTTCAACAGACAGCACTACTTTTTGTTATCGATAAAGTAAATATTGTATCTAAAAAAATTCATATTAACTTTATATGATGCACCATGAATTCAAGAATGAAAATTTTAGGACCAATTTTGTTACACGCCATTTATATATAAAAAAAAATTATCAGATTTTTTTCAAGTCCAAATTTATAGTAACTAAATTGTTATATTTTACTTTGTAAAAATGCAATAGACTTGAATTCTTAAATTAGACAAAAAATGAAATATCCATTTTTTTTTTGGTTAAAACATGAGTGTATTTATGTACGAATAAATACAAACTATAAATTCTAACATGAATTAATGTCAAATGAAACATCTTGCATTACCATGATTTTTGTTAAAGAGTAATTTCTATTATTGATTCTTCTCATTAAATTATTCCTGCTTCCATGACTATCATGAGTTTAGAAAATTATGTCCATGTTTGGTACAATTATAATTATAAAATTAAGTTAAAGTCAATAATCAATATTAACCACATATTTCATTGGACCTACAACATCTCAACTACACATTTCTTTATTTTTTTTTTATCAAAATATATTAAAAAATTGATTTTAATAACTATCAAACATAGGCTATATATCAATTTCATGAAAAAATATGAAAACACATTCTTTATACATTTATATGTTCATGACAACCCATTAAATAATATAAGATGATAATAAATTTTATAAAATTAAAAACAACAACAACAACAACAACAACAATAATAATAATAATAATAATAATAATAATAATAATCCAAAATTGAATGCTAAGGGTTTTATTGATCATAAACATAAAAAATTAAGGGCAAAATGGAAAAATGAAAGTTTCTCCCTCATCTACATTTTAGTTATATATCAATTTCATGGAAAGATATTGAAAGACCTTTTTTTTATACATTTATAGGTTTAAGACAGCCCATTGAATATATAAGATGATAATAAATTATAAACAACAACAACAACAATAATAATAATGGTATTTAATGAAAATAAATTGAATGCTAAGGGTATCATTGACCATAAGCATAAAAAATTAAAGGCGGAAATGGGGAAATGAAAGTTTTCGCCTCATGTACACTTTTAATATATAATAGTGTGGGGGAGGGGGGGGAGGGGGTACTTCGTGAAATTCGTGAACGTTTAATAAATTTGTATGACATTATAATCTTTCGTAAATCTTATGGAAATTAAGTCTTTGTTTGGTAGATTATATCAGTTTTTAGCATATTTTGATAAAATTTGATAAAATATGTGGTTAAGAAATTTTGGGTTCCATAAAATATGTGGTTGAAATTAGTGGTTAATTTTGATTTAGATTAAAATCGAGATTAAAATCACAACCAAACAAAAGTTAAGTAACATATGATTCTAATTATATAAGTAATTTGTTACAGGTGCTAAACTGAATATTAAATCACCAACGAAATGAGATCAAGCCAATTTTCTAATAGGGATTCAATTCGTGTATGATCTAATCTAATTATCATCACCATAAGCCAAACCTAAAGTAATAGAAATCGGGAGGAAGTTTTAATTGTCAACTAGATTCACATCCGTACGATGCAAAAACATATTTTTTTGACAAAGACTAAATTACATAAAAAGTACAATTGGAATAAAGTAGAAAAAACCACAAAAATATAGTGTCAATTTAAATAATAATAAGGATTTTGTTATCAAGAGTATTATAAATTTTGAAAAACCTCATTTTAAACAAATTCCTCCCCCAAGTCCTGACTCTAAGAATTGAGACATAAAAGTTGGAGTCCTTTAGCATATCAGTAGTACCTCACCCACTCTCTATTCTTTTTTACCATGACCATGACATCTAACTTTACATTTTCCTGTTGAACATTTCGAAACTTCTATATAAACAATCTTTTAAGTAGCTCAAGTTGCGCAGCACCAGTTTTGTTACATATTTCCAGAAGCCATAAATTCCAGCAAATATCATCAGCCTCTCAGAGTAAATTTTCCGTGTATACCTTCACCAAAAAGGAATAATGATACCGATGGTAAATAAAGGTCAAGGATGCAAAAAAGTTTAGGTTAATGTGCCAACTTTACAACCAAGCTTCAACCAAATATGAGTTTAATTCCAAAGATAGGTTTTGTGGTTCAGATGGCCTCTATATATTTAAGTGATCTTTTATGTCTTTTTATTCAGATTTCAAGCTTGGATTCATCGACATCTATTCACACTTTGAATTCAAATTAAAAAAATGTTCTAGTAAGCTTAAGAATAAAACCTTCTTTAATGTGTTTGGCGAGGTTTAAAAGCCCCTTTTAAGTAGGTCTGGGCAAAAGAACTGAAATTAGTGATTTGGTTCAATTCTATCAAATTTTAAACGGTTCTGGTTCAAAAAATCAAGAACCATCGATTTCGATTCTTGGTTCAGAGCGAGAACCAGAACCAAGACCTAAAACAAAACACAATTTTTTTTAAATATAAATTAAAAAAAATAAAAGAAAAAATCATCAATTCTTAATCTTAATGCTTGTTATCCATTCCATTAGTCAATATCAATTACCCAACAACTGTTAAGTCATTCAACATTACAATAACTATAAGCAGAACAAGTAATAAAAAAAATAAATCATAGATCAAATATCATTTTTCTTTCACTGGTTCTATTGTTCAGCCGTCAGTTTTTAAAAAAATTACAAACATTAATAAATTTTCACTCTTCATCTTACAATTAATTGAATAAATATTCATTCTTCATCTTACAATTAATTTTTATCTTCTTTTCAAGGATTTTCTGGAGTTGTGCGACCGTTCCTTGAAAAGGTGGAGAATCTCGAGCAGAAATTGAAGAATTTTTAGAATGAGCACATACACGTGGATGAGGAGATACGTTACTGTGTGGGAGGGAGTGAATATTTTGATGTTAAGGATTTTGATGGTTGTATTCACATTTTGATCAAGGTCGATGATCTTATCGTCTTACGACTCTTATCAGCCGGAATCTACCATGGATTTATCGCTTAAGTTTGAAAATATTAGTTTAGAAAATCGAAACTAGAACCATAACAAGAACCAAAAGAACCGAACGGTTCGATTCCATTTGGTTCTTCTCTTGCAAAAAGAACCAATGAAAGAACCATTAGTTCTTGATTTGGTTCGATTTCCTAGGAACCAGAACCACATGGAACCCCGCCTACACCTACTTTTAAGAGATTTTTAAGCTTAGCAAAGCATCTCCATGACTCTATTACTGTACTATTTGTATATGTTCCTCTTTCTTTAAATTTTAAGAATAATTATTTATTTGGAAGTAAATCTTACTTTAATGTCAATACAAATACTTGCTTTGAATATTACTGGGAAAAAAAAGAGAAATATAAGTTTAATGCTAACTTGTTTACTCAAGTAAATTTTTAAGCTTAATTATGTAAACATGTTCTTAATAATCCAGCTACAGAAATCCAACAATAAATGAACTACAAGAGATGGTAAGTGTGATTCACAGTTCACAAAGTACATACCTCACATAAATTCTTTTAAGAGACCCTTCGAAAATCTTAAACCAATAGCTCGGATCTTCATTGCACTTTTGAAAGAAATCAAACATTAGTTTAGCAGCCTTATCGGGATGATATGGATCAAGTGAAACCCGAAAATGTCATCTTCTATAATTTCCAAAGGACCACCATGGCTAGTTGCAAATGTTGGTTGGCCATAGGCCATGGCCTCAACCACTATAAGCCTAAAAGCTTCATAAAAAGCAGGTTAGATGAAGAGTAAATAATTGTTGGGTCAAATAATTCATTCAATGGACACAAATTTGGATGCAATTGTAACTTGCAAATATAGAAATCAACATAGATAG
Organism: Ligustrum vulgare; assembly: GCA_963555705.1. Classification (NCBI taxonomy): domain Eukaryota; kingdom Viridiplantae; phylum Streptophyta; class Magnoliopsida; order Lamiales; family Oleaceae; genus Ligustrum; species Ligustrum vulgare. The sequence continues at coordinate 13,682,461 of OY743186.1, read as the reverse complement.
CATGCCTAATTAGTGTTCAACTCCAGGAGTCAATTATTTATAAAAATTGAGTATGATATGGGCTTTGGTGAAAAAATTGAATCCAACCTACACGTGAGGGAGAGTGTTGACGATTGAATTTGAGTAAATAAACATGTATCTTGCCTAAATATGAGGGAGGCCGTTGAAGACAAAATTTAAGTAAATGCTTTTATTTTGCATCTTTTAGATGAGAAAATGGAATGTAAATGCAATTTCCTGACAAATAGAGAAATGAACGCGAAATTCACACCTGAACAAAAATCCCCGTCTTGTTGGCTTGTAGTGATAAAATTCTTCATTAAACACTTGATTTGTTTGGCTGCTAGCCACCTTATCTGGCTATCTAGATTGTATTGCTTAACTAGAGAATGTATGTAAAACCCCGAGATTTCAAGCTTTTTTCAAGAATAATAATGCTCTGTCAGCTCTGATACCACTCTTGTAACGACCCGAAATTCAAGTCTTTTTCTTTTCAAAATTATAATGTTCTGATACCAAACTTATGATGCCCCAAACTTTCCATGACTTCTTCATTTAAAATAAAATTCATTTATTTAAGAAGAAATGATATTCATTTTTAAAATATTAAATAACGAGTTCAACAAAAGAGTGGCAGTTTAAACACAAAAATTCTTATTCGGTGGCAAATCCACAACTCACAGGTTGTCACCTAGCGCAACACTCTCTGTCAAGCTATCCGAAGATCCCCGCCAATCCATCTTGCATCAATAGCTACCTGAATGGTTAGATGACGTGGGGGTGAGCATACACTTGCTCAGTGAGAAGATTATGGTGCATATGTGTTATTGCACGTTTGGATATACAAGTCAACCTCACATACTCAAGACCATTTCAATGTATGTACGCATGTATCTTTTGAAAATCCCAGTCAAAGTAACACAGCTCGATATATGGTTAGAATATCCATATATCCAAAATAATTGACAAACCAAGATCGTGATGTGTTGTAGGCACCGTATCACCAGCTGCTCAAGAAACATATCCGTATCTTAGCAACTAATTATAATTGAGATATCCCGTAGGTATTGTATCACCGATGAGCCGTACGTCATAGATATTTTCCAACATTGATAATTGCATACTATACTGTAATGCATGACATGAACCGCTACGGTGCTCATTTCGTACCCCAATGCTGAAACATAACATATAACAATTGGTCAGAACCAATAACTTCCATCATACAAGTCCCACATGGGATCTCACATATTTACACATCAACATACCACCATGCCTTATCATTAGGCAGCTCAAAGTATATGATAACTTATCCAAAATCACGAGCGGGGTACATTGGAGCAATCGTAGTCCAGTATACATGTGATGAATGCTTTCAAAAAGATGAGTCACATAACTTCAATTTCTCATTCCATCACATTTATTCAAAACTTATTCCCGTATAACTTAAGTGACCATAGTAATCAAAAGACTCAAATAACCATATTAATCAACTCGCAATGAATCATAATTCATAATCAAATAACATATCTAACTCACATCATTAATCAATTATTTCAAATATACATATCCCACTCACGTATTCAAGCAAACATATCCAAATCATATTCAACTAATTCAAGTAATCATATCCGACTCACATATCATTCAAAAAATCCAAATAAACACACCCCACTCGCAGTTTATTAGATGAATCTATCATTGAACAGCTCCTAGAATGACTTCTCTTGGAATGGAAGCCTTCCTCGACGCGGAGTAGGTGGAGGAATAAGAACATAACTCCTAGCACATAAGTCTCCATGTAGCGACCGAGAAAAATTCTATAACAATAAAAGTTAAATTTATTTAAATTGTCGCTACGACTTCACCCGATGAAAACGTGTTCGCCTAGCCAATTAAATTATTTTAAGATTTCAAGAAAGAAATTTAAATCCGTTTAAATCTTTAAGTCCAATTTGAGATTTCCAAAATTTGTCGAAAATCATTATCTCATTTTTAAATTTTCATTTTTAAAACTTTAGACTTTATTTTAATCCAATAATCAAAATTTTAAATATCATTATTATTATTATTATTACAGAATCTATACAGACAGTAACTCCCAGCCCATTACCATTCCAACTCCAAAACGTCTAGGCTAATCAAGTTCGGTTACAAAACTCTTCCACTTCTGCCATGTATAAATTATGTCGTCCTCTCCATTTCCTTTCCCACACGAGCACATTGCAAGAATTTGGGTAAGAACACTTGATGTCTCATACCTCTATCTTAAGCTGAATACACTCACTGTCAAAGATATCAGCAGCCCCTCATTCATCAACATCTAACTGAGAATCATTTGTCGATAAAAACCCAGATTTCCAAATGCACCACCACAGTCGTCTACTGCCTAGCCTATCAAGCACAATGACCAATTTTTTTTAACCACCATGACGCTGCCACAACCGTCCCCAACTGAGCAGCTGATTCATCGAAACCAATCAAACCATCACAACCATTCCATGGTCGAGCTTCATCTAACAACACCACCATCGAACCAATTCGAACACCACTCCACTATCGAGCCCAACTCCAGGCAGCACCATTCAAGGCCAACCGACACTGCCCCATTTCGAATTCCCAAACATCCAACGCACGGACAACAAAAAAAAAAAAAAAAACCCAAAACAAGAAATAACTGAACTCAGTTACTTACCTCGATCGCCGACTAATTTACCGGTTTTTAACACCCAAAAACAGCGATTTTTAACTTCGTTTCCAGCCACTGTTTCGCATCAAAATCACACCTAAAACTCATGCCCAGATCCCAAATTTGAATACCCATCCTTATCGCCGCTCGCCCGCGCCTTGCGTTGGCGTTTCGCCGGCGAAATCGCCGGATTTCGTAGCGTCCTTCCCGGCGTCGCTGCATTCTCTCTCTCTCTCTCTTTGCTTCTCCAGTCATGAAATGGGGAGAAAGGAAATAGATCTGATATATATTTTCATTTTCAAGATTTACACTTTAGTCCCTTAAGTATCAAATTTATTTTAATTCAGTCCCTTAAGTTTTGAGAATGATTTAAATCAGCCCCTTTCACTTTAAATTATTTAATTCAGTCCCTACTAGTTTAAAATGATTTATTTTAACCCTGAAGTTTTAAAAGATATATATGTATATTTATAAAACTCAAGTTTTAAAAGATTTACATTTTAGTCCTCAAATGTTTAAAAGCAATCATTTAAGCCCTATATTTTTAAAGTCTTCTGATTTTGTTCATATTGATTTCAAATGATATATATATATATATATATATATATTTATAAATCTCAATTTTCAAAGTATTCATTTTAGTCCCTAAACTTTCAAAACATCATTTTCAGTCCTCAAATTATAAATTATTATTTTTAAACTATAAATTACTAAAGACTAAGGCTAAATTATGGGCTGGACGAAGCGTACGGAGAATTAAAGAATGAAATCATTTCCCTCTCAACTTTGCACTCGTCGGATTTAAGGTAGACTCATACTCAATAATTTATTTAGCTATGATTTGCATGTGAATCTGAAATTATGTAAATCATATATGATGTTATGTTCATGTAATTAACCATGAGGGGTAAGACGGGCAAATGCTCTCCCAAAATTGGTGTAAGAAGAAGAAATGTTATATGCACTATAACTTCCATGCATAATTGCATGTTGAATTAAGACAAGACAAGGCTACTTTCCGCACTTATGTGAATATGTGTTATGTTATGATATTATGAGAAAAGTATGTTAGCATGATTACATGTTTATGTGCAATTTGTGGATTATGTGAATTATTCGGTTATGAGTTTGCTGAGTATTTCTTAGAAATACTCACCCCGTTATTAACAATTTTTGCAGACTTCGAAAGCGGTGGCGAGTGATGGACTCAAGTGGCAAAGAGATAATTAAGTGTTATTTCAAATATTAAAATTTCCGTTTATTTTAAGTCAAATTTTATTTTTGGTAACGACTATGGAGGATTTGAATTTTATTTTATGAAAAATTTAAAATTTCAATTATTTTCGCTAAATGAATATTTATTTTTAAATTTAGTTTGAGACGATGAAGTGGCGTTTCGAGTATTTAGAACTCGGGGCGTTACAGAATGGTATCAGAGCCAGTCTGCGTTTCTGTAGACTGGTAAGTTTTCAAAAAGAGAATTTTCAAGAAACATGTTCCATTATTAAATTATTATTAATGAAGATTGCCACTGCCATCATTCGTTCCACCAACTCCGAGGTAAAGAAGTTTATGATGTTTAAAGTTATTTCAGTATTTCGTATACTTATTTTAATGATTTATGAGAAAGAGAAAGAAGATTTATGATGTCGTTATGCTTTTCAAAACTTACTTGCTTAAATGCATGAGACTTGAACTTTTATGTTCATGAGAATTACTTGCTTAAATGCATGAGAAAGAAAGAAAGAAAGAAATGAGTTTTGAAGTATAACGAGAAATTTTTTCAGAAAAGAAAAGAAAGAGAACGAGTGTTGAGCATAATGGGAATAATATGATTTAAGAAAGATTTCAAAATAATTTTTGTCCTTGAGTTTAGAAATGACGAACCCTGGCTGGACTTTGCATAATTGATTTTAGACATGGCACCATTTACGAAGAGTCAACAGAAATGATTAGACAATATTTTTTTTGAAATATCTATTGTTTAGACTGACACCTCATGTAAAGATATATGACCACACTATCGACTATTGTCCCGCGCATCATGAGGCCATGACTAGTGGTTTTAGAGCAACTGTTGCGAAGATTCATTAATCACTTGTTGTCAACATTTTCAGTAAATCACCGAGAAATAGCAAGCCAGTTTTATGACGTTGTGATGAGATGTTGAGATTATGATTGATATGATTTTATTGAGACTTTTATGAGAAGAATTATGAAATTTGAGGTTTAAAGATTTGGTTGTTAATTATTGGGGATTAAGGACTTGATATTATGTTTGAGTAAGTGAATTATTCCTCTATTTTGAGAGAAATTTATAATGTTGTTTGGGTCTTGAAATTAAGAAATTTTGGAATTATGATTTGTGGCATATATGTTATAAGTATGACAACGAGTTGGCATTTGAGCCAATTAATGTATTGAAGGAAGTAATATTGTGATATTGGAAATTATGATTTGAAATTGTCATGTTGAGGAATGATGAATTAATTTTCTGGGAATTTTGTGGTATTGAAGTTTGTTGGAATTGTTGTCAAATCATGGTGGTCAGATGTGGAATATAACTACATGTTGTTATTTTTGGTTATGAAGTATACCTACGGGTTGGATAAGTCCAAATTACAAGGGAGACTCTGTCCGGAATTTTATCATTTTGAGTTAAGAGCATGGTATGGTAAAACAACCCACTAAGAGTATTGAGGATTGACTTGCAGGTTCATTTACACCACGAGCGAGATTTGGTAAATGATGAAAAAGGGGTAATGACTCTTGAGACAATCTTGGCTTATTCGAAGCATAATCATTTTGTAATGGATACAGTTCTATTGAGGTGCTCTCCTTGTCTCACAATTTCAAAAACAAGATGATGTATACAACTACTTGGATGTCAGGGTATACGTGGAGTTATGTGATGACTTGATGCATACATTGGAACGTGTCAAATTATATTTTGAAAGATGAGTGAAGACTAATATTATGGCAATATTGGGAAGAATCTTAATCATTTTTGGGAACAAATTGATTATTAGTATGGAATGATCATTGATATTGGAGAACATTATAAATTATGATGGTATGCTATATTACTGTTGATTTATTTTGGAAGTTGATCTGGTAGATGATGTGTTAAGGATTTGGTTATTTGCATGTACTATGATTATTTGGATAAAGTCAGTTATTATGAAAGGGAGATATTGACCATATTTTATAGTGAGATACCTTAAAGGAGAAACCGTTTATTCGAAGTGAGAATTTTGGGACATATGATTGAATGTTTGAGATTATGTGAGATTATGATGATTGTCATAAGGTCATTTGAGTATAAAAGGTTCATGAGATAATTATAAGGAATAATGTGATTGCTCTTATGGGAGAACTGAAGGTGACGATGTATTGAGATTATGAAATAAGTTGAGTTTCCATGAATAAGTAATGTTATTTTTGGTTCTAAGTGGAATTCGAAGAAAGATGAGTCTCAGTCATGGAAATGAATCAGGGTTTCCTCGTAATGTGAATGATTCACCGATGTACTTTTAGATTTCATTTATGATATTAGAAGATCATGAGATAAATTGTTGGATGAAATTGATGAAAGAAATTTTTATCAGGTCCTAGATTGGTACAAGTATTGCAGCGGTAATGCATTTGATCGGGGGAAGTTTATGGTAAGATCATACATTGAAATTTTGGAAATTGTTACCGATGGTATCTTGGTTCGGAAATAAGAAATGAACTTTTATGTATTTTTCCTTGTGGATAGAATTTGTGGAAATGAGGATAAGACTTCACAGTGATGACTTATTATGTAGTGTGCAGAAAGAGTGACATATGGCAGAATCCAAGATTTATTTAGTTTGAGAGATTGATATATAATCTTAACGAGCAGATTGACGTATAAGGTTCACGTGATAGATATGATGGTTATTATATTGTAGTCTTAGAGAAATTGGTATGTTTTAATTGAGGTCATATGATACGATGATAAGTGACATGTTACATGATTACTCCAAGAAATGGTAACTAGACGGTTAATGGATGTTATGACTATCCCGTGAATGAATTATGTGTATATGTTGAGTCAATTGATCTTAATTTGATGGTTATTGAATTTATGGTGAAATGTTACCTACGATTGGGAATTTTCATTTTGAGACATAAAATATGAGTTTATTTGAAGTTTTGGTGATGCAGTTTCGATTACTTATTATCGATTGTGCTTTTGATGTGAGTAAATTATTCTGCTACAATAATGGAAAATCTGAGATGATCAGTTGTGTGACTTTTACTTATAATGAGATTGTATCTTTGGGTTAAGTAAACTTGATGAGGAATCTTGTATGATTCACAGAAGTCTTGTTCAATGGTGATAGACTTAATCAGAGTATTGTTCAAATTGGGACATGAATTGAAGTTTTGGGAGAACAGGGAAATTGTATCATGAACTTCAGATTGGGAAGATAGTGAGATTTCTTAAGTTTGAGAGTATCATATTTGATTCTTATGATGATACTTTAAGTTAGTACCTTAGTCCTCAGCTAGAATGAGTATGTGATATCAAGTACTTGATGCATGATTTAAAGTATAGACTAAAGGATTTAAGTTTGAATTTCTTCAACTTGAAAATGAAGTTTGAGTCGAGTTTAGAAATGATTACGTTTGCGAATCCATTCAGAAAGATTCCGCCAAGTTTGAGTTGTACACAATATTTTGGAATTGATACTTCATTGCTATATTTTGGGTAATAAGGTTTTATTCTTGATCAATCTTCTTGATTTTTAGTTTAAGCATTTGAATGATTGATATTTGTATCGTGGATTCGATATCAGTATAGATCCTTGAAAGGTTTGTAATAGAAGGCCAATGAATGAGTATTAAAGTTGGATAATGTCGGATGATTAATTGAGTTCTACACAATAGCTATCAAGCGTCTTTTCGATAGCTTTGTATGAGGTACAGATATATATTAGAGAAGTTGTTCGATTTCATGGATTGCTAGTGTCCATTTTTTTAGATAGAGATTCGAGAATTTTCCCTTGAAATTTGGAAGAGTTTACATGTGGCAATGGGTACTAAATTAAATTTTAGTACTGCCTACCATCCCCTGACAGAAGGGCAGTCCGAACGCACTATTCAGACACTGGATGATGTACTTAGAGCCTGTGTACTAGACTTGAGTGGTAGTTGGGAGAATCATCTATCATTGGTGGAAATTGCCTACAATAATAATTTTCGAGCTACCATCGGTACGACACCCTATGAAGCTTTGTATGGACGGCGATGTCGATCGCCAATCGAGTGGGATGAAGTTAATGAGAAGAAATTATTGGGTTCAGAATTAATTGAGAAAACAGTTGATGTTATAAAGAAGGTCAGATTACGGATTTAAGCTGCCCAAGACAGACAAAATAGTTATGCCGATCAAGGAAGAAAAGACTTAATGCTTGAGATTAGAGAGAAAGTGTTCTTGAAAGTAACTCCTATGAATGATACTTTTCGTTGCAGCAAGAAAGGGAAATTAAGGTCTTGTTTCATTGGACCATTTGAAATACTAGAGAAGTGGATAATATGGCTTATTGTTGGCTTTGCCACCAGAACTTGCAGCTGTTCACAATGTTTTTCATGTTTCCTTATTGAGAAAGTATGTTCATGATCCTAGTCATATGGTGAATTATCAGTCTCTTGAAGTTCAGAAAGATTTGACTTATGAAGAGGCACTTATGTGCATAGTAGAGAGAAAAGCCCATGTCTTAAGAAGCAAAGAGATTCCTTAATCAAAGTCCAGTGGGGTAGACAGGGTAGTAATGAGGCTACCTGGGAAAAGGAAGAGGAAATTTTAGCCAAATATCCAGAAATTGTAGACCAAGTAAGTTTAATTTCGAGGACGAAATTATTTTAAGGGGGTAAGGTTGTAGCGACCGAGAAAAATTCTATAACAATAAAAGTTAAATTTATTTAAATTGTCGCTACGACTTCACCCGATGAAAACGTGTTCGCCTAGCCAATTAAATTATTTTAAGATTTCAAGAAAGAAATTTAAATCCGTTTAAATCTTTAAGTCCAATTTGAGATTTCCAAAATTTGTCGAAAATCATTATCTCATTTTTAAATTTTCATTTTTAAACCTGAGACTTTATTTTAATCCAATAATCAAAATTTTAAATATCATTACTATTATTATTACAGAATCTATTCAGACAGTAACTCCCAGCCCATTACCATTCCAACTCCAAAACGTCTAGGCTAATCAAGTTCGGTTACAAAACTCTTCCACTTCTGCTATGTATAAAATATGTCGTCCTCTCCATTTCCTTTCCCACACGAGCACATTGCAAGAATTTGGGTAAGAACACTTGATGTCTCATACCTCTATCTTAAGCTGAACACACTCACTGTCAAAGATATCAGCAGCCCCTCATTCATCAACATCTAACTGAGAATCATTTGTCGATCAAAACCCAGATTTCCAAATGCACCACCACAGTCGTCTACTGCCTAGCCTATCAAGCACAATGACCAATTTTTTTTAACCACCACGACGCTGCCACAACCGTCCCCAACCGAGCAGCTGATTCATCGAAGCCAATCAAACCATCACAACCATTCCATGGTCGAGCTTCATCTAACAACACCACCATCGAACCAATTCGAACACCACTCCACTATCGAGCCCAACTCCAGGCAGCACCATTCAAGGCCAACCGACACTGCCCCATTTCGAATTCCCAAACATCCAACGCACGGACAACCAAAAAAAAAAAAACCCAAAACAAGAAATAAGTGAACTCAGTTACTTACCTCGATCGCCGACTAATTTACCAGTTTTTAACACCCAAAAATAGCGATTTTTAACTTCGTTTCCAGCCACTGTTTCGCACCGAAATCACACCTAAAACTCATGCCCAGATCCCAAATTTGAATACCCATCCTTACCGCCGCTCGCCCGCGCCCTGCGTTGGCGTTTCGCCGGCGAAATCGCCGGATTTCGTAGCGTCCTTCCCGGCGTCGCTGCATTCTCTCTCTCTCTCTTTGCTTCTCCAGTCATGAAATGGGGAGAGAGGAAATAGATCTGATATATATTTTCATTTTCAAGATTTACACTTTAGTCCCTTAAGTATCAAATTTATTTTAATTCAGTCCCTTAAGTTTTGAGAATGATTTAAATCAGCCCCTTTCACTTTAAATTATTTAATTCAGTCCCTACTAGTTTAAAATGATTTATTTTAACCCTGAAGTTTTAAAAGATATATATGTATATTTATAAAACTCAAGTTTTAAAAGATTTACATTTTAGTCCTCAAATGTTTAAAAGCAATCATTTAAGCCCTATATTTTTAAAGTCTTCTGATTTTGTTCATATTGATTTCAAATGATATATATATATATATATATATATATATATATATATATATTTATAAATCTCAATTTTCAAAGTATTCATTTTAGTCCCTAAACTTTCAAAACATCATTTTCAGTCCTCAAATTATAAATTATTATTTTTAAACTATAAATTACTAAAGACTAAGGCTAAATTATAGGCTGGAGGAAGCGTACGGAGAATTAAAGAATGAAATCATTTCCCGCTCAACTTTGCACTCGTCGGATTTAAGGTAGACTCATACTCAATAATTTATTTAGCTATGATTTGCATGTGAATCTGAAATTATGTAAATCATATATGATGTTATGTTCATGTGATTAACCATGAGGGGTAAGACGGGCAAATGCTCTCCCAAAATTGGTGTAAGAAGAAGAAATGTTATATGCGCTATAACTTCCATGCATAATTGCATGTTGAATTAAGACAAGACAAGGCTACTTTCCGCACTTATGTGAATATGTGTTATGTTATGATATCATGAGAAAAGTATGTTAGCATGATTACATGTTTATGTGCAATTTATGGATTATGTGAATTATTCGGTTATGAGTTTGCTAAGTATTTCTTAGAAATACTCACCCCGTTATTAACAATTTTTGCAGACTTCGGAAGCGGTGGCGAGTGATGGACTCAAGTGGCAAAGAGATAATTAAGTGTTATTTCAAATATTAAAATTTCCGTTTATTTTAAGTCAAATTTTATTTTTGGTAACGACTATGGAGGATTTGAATTTTATTTTATGAAAAATTTAAAATTTCAATTATTTCCGCTAAATGAATATTTATTTTTAAATTTAGTTTGAGACGATGAAGTGGCGTTTCGAGTATTTAAAACTCGGGGCGTTACACTCCATGAGTTGTATATATATATCATTGGAAAGCTTGTTGAATGTGGAGTTCCAATGACTTTACGGATCACAATTCGGAGTTGTAGATCAAAAGTTATGGCTGAATGAAGTTCTGTCGTCGGGCAGTCCGTCTGGTGTCAACACCACCTGATTTGGTGTCGACACAAAAGTGTCAGAATCATTGTTTTAAGCCCACATGAACATGGTGTCGACACCAAACCAGTAGGTGTCGACGCTAAACGTGATTCCAGAATCTAAAAGTCAGTTTTCTTGGTTTCTTTGATCTAAAACCATTTGTTTTGATAAAAGACTTTGAGAAAACATGTTTTCCAATAGAAAGGATGGATTATAACGGATTGAAACATGATTTTGGCATGAAATCAATACTTAGGGTTTGAAAGAGAGCAAGATGATTCAACGACGTTTTGGATCTGATTTCTGGTATATTTCCTCATTCAAACTCCTCCCTATTTATAGAAGGATGCACGAATGGAAGGCTGGAGCTTGGATGTAGAGGATTGGAGCCTTCCTTCAAGGTTAAGAAAACATATTTTAATGGCCAAGCAGGAGGTGGCACTCCATTTTCATGCAGCTGGACATGTCCTAAGGGGGAAGAAGATGACTCATATGAGCTAAAGCCAGATATGGAGGATTAATGTCCAGCTCATGCTTCATTCTTCCACAGTTTTCCAGATTTTACAGTTTCAGGGAGCCATGTTTGAGGTCAGATTCGAGGTATCAAATGAATTCCAAATTGAGTTTTCTTCATCTCATTTCAAATTACTCGTTTAGTACTTTCATATGGAATTTTTTTCATAAGACTTGGTTAATCTAGGTGAGAGTTATGGTGTCTCAAAGTTAGCCATTCGAACTGCCCTTTTTGAGTCGTACGGTTGCTCGCCAACTTTGAAAATTCACCTCGAGCTGTACATTAATTGGAATGATGAACGGATTTCAAATTCTCGAAGTTCACTTCGAGTACTTATCCGTACATATGAATTATGCATTTATCGAAGGTTGGAAGTGGTCAAACGAATCTTATAAAGAAAGCCGTTTAAATACGTTTTTCGTAACATTTCATTTAATTAAAAACTCCATTTTTTATTTCTTTAACTTCCAAAATAATTAAATATATTATAAAACACTTTTATTACCTCATAATGGGCAACTGAATACGTCATAATTTTTCGGGTCATTACAATGTATATTCCCAATTTCTGCAATTTCTTCTCTGTCATTTTTTTTTTAACATCAATTGAGTTAAATGCAACTACACCAAGAGATATCCCTTTCTCAAGCATATTTTCTAATAATTCCAAAACTTCCTCTAATCTTTTAGACCAACATAACCCCGATGTAGATATATAATAGAGCGAACAATCTGGAGCCAACTGATTACAGGATACATCCCTCAAAATTTTGTAACCATCCTCTTTGATTCCATACTTATAATGCCTGGCAACTTAAATTTTAAAAAATACACTATCAGGTGCCACACCCTTTCTTCTCATATCTTCATAAAGCATATTTGTTGGTGTGAATGCGACTGGTATCAACCATAATTGTAGTAGTTTTTTCGGTTTTGGGTTGTGGTGTGTACATCATTCAGTAAAAATACAGTATAAAATAAATTTGAGTATAAACATTAACGTTCTACAAACATTAAATGGTACCTCAACTTTATCCAGCATTTTGGCTTTTCTCTCCCAGTTCTTATGGACGTGAAATTGGACCTCAATGTTTCAACAACCTTTTCAATCCTTCTTCCTTTCTGGAAAATAAAAGGATGGAAGGAATAAAAATTAAGCAAGTAAATGTTTAGACAGCAAGCTCAAAACATAAACAAATTTAATGTCAAATTTCTTTTGTAGTGAATAATCCTTGTTATAATATTAATCATGAGTCAAATCCAGTAGTAGTCCGGCTTAAAGATAAGATTTCCTATGAGTAAATTTTATATTTAAAAATAAATTATTGGAAGGGAAGTTTTATTCGCGCTTTATTGCTTTTATCATTTTAAGTAGGGTTGATTTCATGTCCAATGTGTGAAGCCATACACGACTTGAAAACTTCACATATTATGGCATATACAAGTGCAATTTAAAAAGTATTCCTGAACTTCAACCTATAAGCCCACCCAAAACATGCTACTAGGATGAAAGAAGAACCTATGTTTCTGCCCTTCACTATCAAGTGCTGCAAGGTTTGTTCAGGACACATCTCAAAGTGAAATGGGGCTGACAACATCCATCAATTGATAAAATTGGAAAGAAGTCATATTTTAAATTGGACTTATTAGTTATGTTATCTTTGTATGGTATACAGTAGTAGTATCCATATATTATAATAGTCTAGTCCAGAAACTCCAGCAAGCTCTTTGTACACTTGAAAATCAGCTGCACATTTTATTGTGCCGAAAGAAAAGATATCCCGCAGCACCAAGTCACATAGAATGCAAGTCTCATCATGAACTAATAATTTAGACCATAAAGGTAGATGGAGATAGCATGTTTGAAGCAAAATTTTAACCAAAAACTTAATTAAACGCCTCTTACTGGTCACTCAAAACAACTCACCACCAACCCGCCTAGATTCCAGAAAAGTCACACGACAGCCTGTTTGTCTATTCACCGGCCACAAAGTTCTTGATTTGTGGTCATTATTCCTTAACCTTTGTTGTCATTTTCCCCTTCAAATCCCCTACTGGAACCAGCTTCAAACCCATCACTCTCAGTTCTCTCTCTCTCTCTCTCTCTCTCTCTCTCTACACACACACACACACACACACACATATTTGTAAGTAAAGCTTAATTAGAATTGTAGTGAAATGGGGCATAAAACAGGAAAGGAAGAAATGGAGTTCAAGGTTGAACCTAAAATGGTGCCACTTTATGTTAGAAGTGTTGTTGGAAAATCCACCACCAATAATTTATGCCAAAAGTGTTTCAACACCACAAAAGCTACTTCATCATCCTCTGCCATCGCTTCTCCAGTGATTGCCATGTCGAGAAGTTGAACAAAAAAAAAAAAAAATGTTTGGTCAGAAATCCTGTAGATCTAGTCCTAATTTTAGGGTTTCTCTTATTGGGGATGTGGAGGAGTTGAGTGAAGATCCGAAGAAATCAGATTTAACTGATGGTGTTATAGTGAAGAGGACGGTAAATCGGTGCTCCAGTTGCCGAAGGAATGTAGGGTTAACCGAAAATGAAGGAGTGATGTGTTCCGGACCCTCGACAATCGGAGTTATAGCAGGATTGACGGGAAAATTTAAATATTCAATCCAAAACAAGAATTCAGCAGGTTCGATGAGATTTGAAGACCAAACCATGTCGAAAAGAACCAGAAAATTAAGCAGAGTGCCTGTTACGGCCATAACAATTGAAATTACGGCTGTAACACAGCTATCGCAATTTTTGGGCAGAACGTGACTTACAGCCGTAATCAAATTCGTCACGGCCATAACTACTGAAGCAGTTTTGGAGCAGAGAGGGTCTTACGGCCGTAAGCCCAATATTTACGGCCGTAACTGAGTAGCGGCCAGATTTTGCGGGATTTTTAATTATTTTGTTTCCTTTTTGGTTTTTAAATTATTTGCCTATTTTAGTATTTTAGTTTAATTAAGATTCTATTTTGAGTCAATTATATTTTGAGTCAATTAGTGGCTAGGATTTTTGTTTGCTTATTTATACGTTTTTTCCATTCATTGTAATGGAGATACTTGATTTTGATATAAAAAGTTTTTATTGAGGATTCAATAAAAGATATATGTGGATTCCTATATTTTTCGAACTTATCAAGAATATTTCTTGTGGCGTTCAAATACCGAACTTATCAAATATTTCTTGAGAATATTTGTGGCGATCGAAACCAAAAACTCATCAAGGAGATTGGGCAAATCCTTGTGGCGTTTTGAAAGTCGTGGTTCTTTATTCCACATCGTCGAGCCATCACGTCGTGAATATCGGGTCATGATTCATCCATCCAACCACAACCTGAGTTCGAAATTTTTCGGCGTTTCTTCCGCTCTTCGAATCTCGTCATATGGTATCAGAGCTGGACTCTGAATTCAGGTTTTTTTATCCAATTTAATTCTTATGTTTATCATCGAGTCGGTCATAAGAATTATCCATATCTTGTTGTTGAGTCTTTCTTTTCTTGAGTGTTCTTCGTTTCAGTAAATTTTTTTTTTCCAGTTTCATCCATATAAAAATTCAACAAAAATTCAAAAGTATATATTTTGTTCGATTCTTATCCAAATCATGTTCCATTTTTTTTGTTGTGTTCGTGTCGAATTTTTGGATTTATTTAAAAAAAATATTTTTTTAAATATTTTTTAAATCCGAAAATTCATTATTAAAAAAAAAAAAGTCATTCCAAGATTCAAGAACCACTTTCTTGAGTTTCTTTAAAATTCTTGGTATTCATTTCCTTCCAAGTCAATAAAAGTCGTTCTTGCTATTTGATGTCTAAATCCTCTTCATTCTTAATTTTTTTTAACGTCACATAAGGAATGAATTATGATCTGGACTGTTTATTCCAAACTAGATGTTTTGTGGATCATAAGGGGTGCAGTTTGGCGATTGATGGAAATTGCTTTACTAATTTCGTTAGTAGCACCGTGGTTGAAAAATTAGGATTGCCCATAGAACTACACTATAAACCTTATAGGATGACGTGGATGAGGAAGTTTGAGAATTTCAAAGTAACCAAACAAATTCTAGTGCCTATCACCCAGGGAAGGTATAGTGATGATGTATGGTGTGATGTAGTGTCATTGAAATCTTATCATATTTTATTGGGAAAACCTTGGAGACATAGGAGGGAGGCTGTTTATGATAAGAGTATGCACATATACCAATTCCTTAAGAAACAGAAAACATGCATACTATATGGGTTGACATTAGAGGAAGCACTAGAAGATTCTCGGAAGGTAAGGAAGGAGAGTGAAAAATGGTGTAATAGGAGGCATTGTGATGATAAGGATATTGATAAGAAGGAGGAAGAGTTGAAATTAAAAACAAATAAACAAACTCCAAAATTTGATGAGGAGAATGTGGAATTGGGTAGCGAGGAAGTGATTAAGAATGAAATTATTGATGATGAGAGGAATGAATTGGGGGTTGAGGTAGAATTTCAAATTTTGAGCTTTGAATTGGTAGATCCACATTTGAATACCGTTGAGGGAGTGCATGAAATTAGTGATAAAAATCTGGAGGTAGAAGATGTAGTTGAATTTGAAGGTAAATATTTTGAAAAGGTTGTTGAAGATGCAAAGGAAGAACGAGGTGAAGAGGAGGGCCTCGTGGTTCTTAAAGAAGAATTGGAGATGGTGATTAATCATGGATACAAGGATCCATACCTTGTACCTCATGAAACTAACATTCCCCTCCCCGTTCCATTTAATTCTTTCTTGCAGGTTAATGATACGTGAAAATTTGGCAAACACCACCAATGTCCAAAGGTGTTTCAACTTCAAGTCATTCACGTGACCCCCGTTGCAGAATATTTTTGGTTGATCATGTGTAATGGCAGGAGAGATTTTTCGTTTGATCCAAGAGGTGAAGTGAAACAATAGGAACAAAGTTATGATTCAGGACGAATCATCCTAAAGAAGGAGGGTATGATGTATTCCGGACCCTCGAAAATCGGAGTTATAGCAGGCTTAACGGGAAAATTTAAATATTCAAGCCAAAACAAGAATTCAGCAGGTTCGACGAGCTTTGAAGATTAAACCATGTCGAAAAGAACCAGAAAATTAAGCAGAGTGTCTTTTACGACCGTAACCATTGAAATTACGGCCGTAACTACTGAAGCAGTTTTGGACCAGAGAGGGTCTTACAGCCGTAAGCCCAATATTTACAGTCGTAACTGAGTAGCGGCCAAATTTTACGAGATTTTTAATTATTTTGTTTCCTTTCTGCTTTTTAATTTATTTGCCTATTTTAGTATTTTAGTTTAATTAGGATTATATTTTGAGTCAATTGGTGGCTAGGATTTTTGTTTGCTTATTTATACGCTTTTTCCATTTATTGTAATGGAGAAACTTGATTTTGATATAAACAGTTTTTATTGAGGATTCAATAAAAGATATAGGTGGATTCCTATGTTTTTTGAACTTATCAAGAATATTTCTTGTGGCGTTCAAAACCAGAAACTTATCAGGGAGATTGGACAAATCCCTTTGGCGTTTCGAAAGTCGTGGTTCTTTATTCCGCATCGTCGAGCCATCGCGTCGTGAATATCGGGTCATGATTCATCCGTCCAACCACAACATGAGTTCGGAACTTTTCGGCGTTTCTTCCGCGCTTCGAATCTTATCAAGGAGCGTGTGCTGCTGCACTTGCAAGAAGACCCACACTGCCACCTTCCATCGGAACTCTTGCAAGAGTTGAAGTATTCGAATCGGACCAGGATCAATTAACCAAGAAACCGTTGTCTCCAAAATTTCGAAAATCTAGGGACTGAATTTGAATTCAAAAAATAATGGGAATGTGGAATGAACAACCTCCCATTTCAATTCTTGACAAACGTGGGCATACAAATCAAACGGGAATTGGAAACTACACAATTGTTTGTTTAAAAAAATAAAATAATCGGTGGACAGTTTCTGCAGAAATAAAGAATCTTTGAAAATTGAGATTCTGGTAAAAAAATTAATTTTCCAAAATCTCAGTTTGCATTATTAATAAACAGATTTCATGAATGCCATAAATGCACATTAAATTCTCCTATTTATAGTAGAAGGGATAAGACATAATTACTATAATTCACTGACCCCGGTTCATAAATGACAAGTCTGAACAACACTTAACATACAATGTAAATCAGATAGTGATATAGCTGATAAGACAAAATTACATATTCTATCCATCTTTTGTTCACCTCCTAGACCCATCAGTTGTAGTTGACATCTAGGTCGAAAAATACTCACGCATGGAGCTAACATCTAAGTCTGCAAGTCATTTTTCCATTCGTGGTTATTCTAAGTCTGGTTTCCCTGCTGCATATCTGAAATATCTGCCTCCATTTTGTTTACGTGGTTCATTTGATCTCCTAGTAGTAGTTGAATGGGATAGTTTTGACTACCAGTTACGCTCGATAACAACAAAATCCCCCTTAGATCAGCTCTTTGAAATCTTGAGAGTCGATTTCGAACTGAGCTCTAGAAGGTTTATACTCTTTTTCTCACGTAAATATTTCTATCATTACGCAAACACTCAATGAACTTACTTTCAGTATATAATCGAGCTGACATCCCATTTGTGGCTTGTACAAATAGCTATTTCAAAATTTCAAGGTGTGTTCTTGATTTGATTCCTTGTATGAAACACGAAGATCCCAACCTCATGATACAAGAACCTAAGGTATATTTAACCTTAGACCCCCTTGAGATGCGAAAATAAGGACCAACATGGGGAAATGCCATAAAGGTTGTCCACGCCTTTGATAAGTTTAGATTGAACGTCACAAAGATTGATTAAGTCCTTGATAAGTTCGAAAGTTCAATTAAGAACAAGATTTAAAGGGAATCCTCACCTTTATTTATATTAAATCACTCAATAATTATTTAACATCAAAAACTAACAATTACAATGTTTGAAAAAACTTATATAAGTTAAGAAAATGAAATAAAACCTAATAGCCACCAAAGATGGGCCTAAAACGGACTTAACATGATCAAAAAATGGAAAAAAAAAAATCTGGAAAACCCTAGTTTCGGACAACCAAGCTTGGTTGGTTGTGACACGGGCGATTGCTTGGCATTGCACTTCAACTCTCAGTTTCTTCCACCGTGACTTGGGAAATTGCCTAATAATTTCAATGGACGATCACATGGTTTACCATTCGGCATCTCGTGCTCCTTTGACACCCAACATGATTCTTGGCCTATCTCTTTGCTTGATCAATTGTATTAGCCCTGAATATTTGTGGTAAAATTGATACAAGTGAAAGTTGAGGGGTCAACTTGTAAAGACACATTCTTTGAAAATATGCCTTATTACTTAACGAAGGCTTGTTTTCTTAACATTCAAGTCTGGTTTGTTTGATCTTGGCTGATTGATCTTGGCCTTTGATTGAGTATTGTACTCTTAGTTTGGCTTTTAAGTCTTCTTGACTCTTCTGATTCTTGAAACCCTACCCTCTCTCTCTCTCTCTCTCTCTCTCTCTCTTCAACACTCTGTTGATGCTCTTGCCTTTGATCTGGTTCTTCTGATTGAAAATCTTTAGTAAATCCTTGATTTACTGAGTATTGAGCGTACTATTATAGTGAGGCTTCTGGGTATTATTTATCTAATGGTGTGTTCGGTAAACTTGTGTTATAATCAACACAATTTTCAATACCACTTTTTAAAGGGTATAGACTGTAGACTTGAGGTTTAGGTGGAGCTAAGGTCATAATAAGTAGGGATGTGACCTTTAATGAGAATGAGATGCCTTGTCTTAGTGAAAAAGAGCCTGCAGAGTCACCTGTTGATGAAACTGAAGTTTTACCTATTTCTGATTTGAATTTACCAATTGAAATTGGAACTGTTTAGGTGGAGCCAAATAATTTTGAAACAGAGACTGTTGAACCCGAGCAGCAAATTACTCAACCTGAGTATGTTTGCCTTTTGAAAAAGTCTCTCTATGATCTGAAACAATCCCCAGACAGTGGTATAAAAGATTTGATACATTTGTGCTATCTTTGAAATTCAAAAGAAGTGAATATGATTACTGCCTATATTATAGATTGTAATTTGAAAGTGAAAAATGTCTGTTCTTAGTGCTTTATGTGAATGATATGCTGTTAATAAGTCCCAGCATGAATCAGATCAAACTTGTTAAATCTGTTATGTTTTTTGAATTTGATATGAAAGATTTAGGAAATGCTAAAAAGATTTTAGGAATGGAAATCCTTAGGGACAGATCTAAACATATGCTTAGGTTGATTCAAACTTCTTATGTTTTGAAAAATGTGAATAAGTTTGGTATGTCCAAACATTAGCTAATCATTTTATTTTAACTAAGAATGATTGTCCTATATCTGACCATTAGTTCGAATGTATGAAGAACGTGCTTATTCTAATGTTGTGGGGTCTATCATGTATACTATGGTTTGTACCAGGCCTTACTTGGCATTTTATCAGCATGTTGAGTAGATATATGTCCAATCCTGGTCAGAATCACTGAGAAGCTTTAAAATGGCTTATAAGATACTTAAAAGGTACTATAGACCTTGGATTGGCCTATAAAAGAAGTTTTGAAAGAATAAAATTAAAAGGATATGTGGATGATGATTATGCTAATGATAGGGACAATAGAAAATCTATTACTTCTTATGGTTTTACTATTTGTAATGCTTGTGTTAGCTGGCAATCACAATTTCAACATATAGTTGCCTTATCCACAACTGAATTTGAATATATTGCTATAACTGAAGCTGTTAAAGAATTACTTTGGTTAAAATGTTTGCTTAGTGAGTTAGGATTTCTGTGTGAAATGCATGTGCTATATTTTGATTCTCAATCTACTATTCATTTGTGCAAAAATCCTATTTTTCATGAAAGAACTAAACATATTGATGTGAAGTTGCATTACATTAAAGACTTTATCTCTAATGGTCTCGTTGTTGTTGAGAAAATTTCTTCTCAGTTTAATCCTACGGACATGGGTACTAAAATACTGCATGTGAGCAAGTTTGAAAACATTTTAAGTTTGTTAAATATTGACAAAGGGTAAGCTTGATATTTTTGACTCATTTTACCTTTTTTTTTAGAACAGTTTTTCCTTTTAAGTGTTTATTTTGTTTTGCTGTAGGTTGCGCTGGCTAATGTTAGGCTTTTATTAAGTTGGAGATTGTGGTTAAATTGATATAAGTGAAAGTTGAGGGATCAACTTGTAAAGCTGCATTCTTTGAAATTGCGCCTTATTACTTGACAAAGGCCTGTTTCCTTGGGCTTCCAGTCTTCTCTATTTGATCTTGGTTGATTGATCTTGGCCGTTGATTGAGTATTATACTCTAAGTTTGGCATTTGAGTCTTCCAAACTATTTTGATTCTTGAAACCCTACTCGCTCCCTCCCCTCTCTCTCTCTCTCTCTCTCTCTCTCTCTCTCTCTCTCTCTCTCTCTCGTCCCTGCCTCTTCAACACTTTGTTGATGCTCTTACCTTTGATCCAGTTCTTCTGAGTGAAAATCTTCAGTAAATCCTTAATTAATTGAGTCTTGAGCGTACTATTGTAATAAGGCTTTTGTGTGTTGTTTATCTGAGTGATTTGTGAGAGTTAAGAGTGTCTGAGTTTTGTAGTTTGTGGTATCTTGTGCGATCTTTACAGATTTATTGTAAAGCTTTGTTATTCTTTGTGAATCTTAATAAATCGAAGCCGTAATCCACTTTGTGTGGAGCTTCAATGAGAAGTAGCCAAATGTTGGGTGAACTCGAGCCTTCGGGCACAAAAATTCGTGGTGTTCTTTACTTATTGTTGTTTACTTGTTGCTGTACTTCCGCGTTTGGGTTATTTGTAACAATATTCCCTCAAAATTCCATGCTTGACTTTTAGATCTTCAACTATGCAATTCGAACTTTTATTTGGCTTGAATATTTAATTTTCTTGTCATGCCTACTATGATTCTCATTAGTTCCAGTTAAAAGTTATTATAACGGTGTGTTTGAAAGACACTTTTTCCATGGAAATAAAAAATTTTCCAGCCTTTTTTCCAACTTTTTGTTTTTGACAAGCAATATTTTCTAGGCAATTCGTTTTCCTTACTTTTATATCACGCGCGAGTGTTCCTTGAAAATGGGGAATTCTTTTTTCCAGCTAGATACTAGAATTTATTTTTCAGGTAAAACTTTTAACCATTTTCATCACGTTTGATCATTTTTGTTGTTATTAGTTGATTTATTTTTTGCCCAAAAATTAACATTATTATAATCAAGTACAAATGTGTGAAAATTTTAATTTTTTTTATTAAAATAGCTAAATTTTGCTTTATTTGCCATGAAAAATAATGTCATCAAATAACAAAAGTTGGAAAATTCTCCAATTTTTCCACCTAGAAAATTAAATCAATCAAACACATAAAACATTAAATTCTCAAGAATTGAATTCAATTCTCTGTAATTTAATTTCCTGAAATTCATTTTCTTTCCACCTAAATTCCACTTTCGCTATCAACGCAGCCTAAATTCACATAATTCTCTCTATGTATCTTCTTAAAATTTGTTTAAGTGGCTAATTCAACTTTAGGATGACTAATTATGAGTGAACAGAATGTATCTGGTAGCAGTGAGGGTAGGGTCATATCATATGGTGGGAGTGAAGACCTAGATGTAAATTTATGCCAAATTGAAAGTGAGAAAATGGCTCAAGATTCTCCTTTTAATGAGGAATAAATGAGAAATGATCCGAATAGGAATACCAAGGAAGAATATGAGATTTCTAGTCAACTTCCTTTAGTCATTAGAATTCCAGTGTGATTAGGTATTAGTGGATCTACGACCCGGCTTCATCATCCACCTCAACCATATTACCGATTTAAGTTTGAATGTAAGAATCACTGATCAACTGCCACTGAAGAGGACCTGGTTACTTGGAAAAGTGAGTATAGAATACTAGATTCAGTATATGCTCTTTTTAACCAAAGATTTTGAACAAGCTGATAATCCTCACAACGGCTGTGTGGCTATTAATTCTAAAATTCTTGAAGTTGGACTGAGATTTCTACTTCCCTGCATCATAACATACTGTCTCAGGGAGTAGGAGCAGAATTAACTCAAATCCACCTAACGGATGGAAAACCATCCTGGGATTCATAACTTTTTTCCGATATGATGGGATTCGACTTGCCCACAATTCAGAAACCCAACTATACTATCATTCTGGTGCTGATGGTAAGAACTCGAGGTCTATATAATGATGAGGAGATCTATGAAGATGAAGTTAGTGCTGGATACCCCAGAATCAATTAGACTTTTGAAAGAAAAATGGTTTTACATTGGAAGGGATTGGATGAGCTAGCCACGACTTGATAAGATCAAGTCTCCATTCCTGTTCATTATTGGTCAAAACTGAGTAAGTATCCACCTCGTTATTTTATGTCGAACTAAATCATTTTAATATTAAAAATTTATTTTCATGCAAGAGCGAGAGAGTTTGAGGTGAGTAGAGAATTTCTTCAAAGGCTAGCTGCAATAAAAAACAAGGAAGAAGCCTTTGTTAATGAGCTGATCACCTAGGAACAAATATTTGTAACCGGTCTGACATCTATTAGTCCTTCATTATTTTTCCTACCTCCTCCAAAAGGTGAACTGCATTAGTTGCATTGACTCCATGATTATCAAATCGACTTGAATACTTGTACTTATATTTTGATTACCTGTTTTAAGTTGGCATTTTCTTTTTCCTACTGGTTTTTAATATGGTAAATTTAATATAATTACTAAATATTTTTGTTTAGTAATTCATTTAATTTAATTAAATTACTAGTAGTTTGGACTTGAGTTTGTATTTATCTCCTATTCTTAGGATATTGATTTATTACTGAAGATAAATTATAAACTTGCTATACTTATCTCTTATTATTTATGATAAATGCTTATCTGTGAGATAATATTTTAGCTTAGTCAATATTCTTGTTGATCGAAAATTCTAGAATGTTTTTTTCTTCGTTCATGACTTCTCCAATTGCATGATCATCTTAAAGACTTCAAGCTTATTAATTCATGCAAATTTAATCTTCAAACGAGAAATCCAAAAGTTTCTCCGGGAGGAGTCTTAATCACTAAAGTAAAAAAAGATCTTAGGCAGCAAAAATCAAACAGGAGGTTTGGATCAAGATCGAACAGGAATTCAAATTTGTTGAACTATTATGCAGTGTTTGGGGAAGCTATTGAAGAGTGGTGGGACACCAACTCACATTACACGAAGAATTAGGGAGTATTCATTTAATTTCATGGTGTTTGATAAATCTTTGCGTAAATTTGTTCTGTAGTTTCATTGAACTATATATCATCATTTTCTTATTAGTGATTGATTTTTGTCCGTAGATTGCGGGCACATGAGTTTTCCCTTAAATGATTTTTCCTTAGTTAAGCTCAAATATTATGTTCCAATTACTTTACAATTCTGCATCGCTTAATATTTCTGTTCACGATTTATTATCCAGACGAATTTGTGATAACTAGATTCATCTGGATTTGTGCTGAATAAGACTTAATGTATTTATGTTTATACTTTATTGTCCAGAAAAATCCATGATAGTCAGTTTCGTTTAATTAATAACAGAATTAGACAACTACAAACTTTCATTTGGTATCAGAATGGGTTCACTTCCAGAAAGTGAAATCCGATTGTCTAAAATGGAAACTTATGCATCTCTTAGGCGACCTTTGTTTACTAGTAATAATTATGCATTCTGAAAAATTTGTATGGAAATTTTATCCGATCTATCTATGAACGCTTATGGACATATGTCCTTGAAGGTTACACAGCACCCACTGTTACTACTGGAGGTGTTGTCACACCTATAGCTAGAAGTGCTTATACTGTTGATGAATTAGCTAATTCAAATTGGAATTCAAAAGGACTTATAGTTATTGTCTCTTTGGTTGATCTAGGTCAATTTAGGCTGATCTATTCCTTAAGAACTGCCAAAGAAGTATGGCATGCTTTGATGGTAGAAAATGAAGGAACCATTGCTGTCAAAACCTCCAAGCTACAGATGATCACACTTGAGTTTGAACTGATCTCCATGGATGAACGAGAAGACTTCAAAAGTTTCTACGCCAGATTGAGTGATCTCACAAACTCAACCGAGACTCTTGGTAAAACATACTTAGATTAGTAGATTGTGCAAAAGTTTCTCATAGATTGTGCAAAAGTTGCTCAGATCTTTGCTAGATAGATTCCATGCAAAAGTAACAGTCATTGAAGAAAGCAAGGATCTTTCAACCATGCGAATAGAGGAACTTTTAGGATCGTTAATGACTTGTGAGTTGAATTTGGCCTGAAAGAAGAAAGAAAAGAAACCCGTGATTGCTTTCAAAGTAAGTAATGAAGAGCTAGAAGAATCTAGAGAGACGGATGAAGAAGAAAGATTCACACTTCTCACTAGACAATTAAAAAAGTTCCTCAAGGGTAAATAGCTCAAATAAATCTGGGTCAAACGCTGAAAGTCTAAAAAGGGAACTTCAAAAAGTAGGAGAGAGAGGATACAACTGTTGCAAGCTATGATTGAATACAGCAAGAAAGGTAAGTCAGATGTATCTGCCTTCCAAGATGAGGAAACCGATGAGGTCAATAGGTTAAATGCTGAACTCCCTAAAGCACAAGACAATATCAAGAAATTGATACTTGGATCTGTCCAGCTTGACGAAATTCTAAACTTTGGAAGACCTGCTAACATGAAAATTGGTCTTGGATATGAAGGTAAAGGTAAAAGTCATGAAAATAAGATGGTCTTAGCGAAAGAAATGGGAAACAAACACAATGAGCAAAACATAATTTACTCAGATACATCTATTTCTAATTAACATCAACTGAATGCATCTAGAACTTGGAACTCACATAAAGCAGAATCTTCCTCAACCGGCAACATAAGACTTCCAGTCAAGAACAATTCTAGTAGAAAGGTTCAACCGCATCTTTACAAGCAAGATGAATCAATCTTTCAGACTGACAGAAAATCTCAACTTCATCAGAACCGGAAAGATACATCTGTCTTCTAGGTATTCTGTAATTCTTGTGCCAAATCTGGTCATGATGTATTTAGGTGTTATGAGTACTTGAAATCGATAAACTCGAACAAAAGAAGACTTGTTTCTAGGGAAGAAAAGAAAATTAGAACTTATGCTTAAGTAGTTCAATTAGCATTCAATGCTTTGATTCCTAACACCTGGTACTTTGATAGTGGATGTTCTAGACACATTACAGTTGATATCTCTCTACTATCATACTTTGCAAAAGGTGAGACAAGTCTTGTTACTTTCGGTGATGACCAAAAAGGTAAGATTGATGGATCTATTATCGTGAATATTAAAGGATTGCCTATATTAACCAATATATTGTATGTTATTGGGCTTAAGGTTAATCTAATTAGTGTAGGGAAATTATGTGATGATAACCTACTAAATGAGTCATTTTTGGACCATGCTAGAAAATCAATCGATTTCAATCTGATTCTCGAGATTGTTTTGATAACCAATAGTAGATTTAATTATCTTGAATTTTTTTATTTTGATGGTGCATCACACCAAAATGTACTAGATCTTTGAATATTTAGACATCAAAATTATTCTACGTCAGAATCTCATTTTTCATATGCTTCTTCTTTCTTTTGTAGCAAAACTTAATGGGTAATCAAAATAAAAATCAAAATATTTTATAAACAGTACAAAATTATATCTTGGGTCTGTTTGTTAAATTTTTTTTTATGTTTTCAAGGTAAAATATGTTGTTGAAAATTGGTGAGGAAAATATATGTGATTAGAAAGTAATTTGGGATTGTATTGTTTAAAAACATGTTTTTAATTAATTTTCCAAACAAAGGCTTAATGTAACCCCAATAGAAGGGGAAAAAAAAAAATTAGTTCAATCACCCATAACTCAACTTTTTAACAATTTTTTTACTTTTTGCTTTGTTTAATTAATTTTTTTTTAATGTTAGATTAAAAGAATAACTTTGTTTCCTTCTCCATTTTTGTCTATTTTCAATTGACAAGTAGTTTCACTCTTTCCTCCTACATACATACATACATACCCTCTACCTTAAAAGAGGGGATAACTCAATTACTATTCATCTTATGCCCTTCCATTTCACACCTATCAGATTTGTACTATTCATGAACTGGTTCACAAAATATCATTTTCATCTCTCATCTAAGGCTTATTAGTTATTACTATCGACGTCTCTTACTCTCTCTTATCTTACCTTAAAAGAGGGGATAGCTCAATTACTATTCATTCTTGTCCCCTTCCATTTCACACCTATCTGATTTGTACTATTCATGAACTAGTTTACAAAATATCATTTTCATCTCTCATCTGAGGCTTACTAGTTATTACTATTGATGTCTCCTACTCTCTCTATAGATAATATCTTACCAACTTGAGCTTCTCTACTTCGAGAGGTTTTCTTTGCTTTAGGGAGTCTCTTACGACTTGGACATTTTCTATAGCTCATCTTCTCATTGTCGCTACTCTCTCTCTCTCTCTCTCTCTCTCTCTTCTTGTATACACTGAGAAGTCATCTACCCTAAATTGGTCTCCTTCATTGCAGAACACCAGCAAATCCAGTATACAATCGGAACCCTGCTCATGAGGAATTAGGAAATGATTGGAGTTGGAGACCACAAGAGGAATCAACTGCTCCTTGTCTTCATAGTTACAAGTCATACGACTTTTATGGGCCCGGTTTGATTTCCAATTGATAGAGTTTTTCTTCTTTTTTTATTAGTACCCACAAATCTTACTTATATGGTTCTTTCTTAAAATTCAAATTCATTTTTTCATAAATCAAAAAGCCATTATGAATTCACGTACTTTATTTTTGAATCACTTTGCATCAATAGTTGGGTTTCAATTTGCAGCTTAAAATTTTATCGTTAATGGAGAATAATGTTTTTGGGTATTCTGAATTTCAGAAATTGCCTGGAGTTTAGTGACTATTGAATCGAGGTAAGAACCGATGATTATTTGATTTTTTTTCCTTAATTTCTTGATTTCATCAATATTAATTTTTTTAGTTGAACTTAGTGGTTAAACTATTTTGATTATGTTCTTGTCAGGCGAGAGACATATTAGACATCAATTATCCTTGTTAAATAATCAAAACTTACGTATGTGAATGCATTTCTTCAGAGTATGATAAGATTTGGATGGTTTAATTTTTGATAATTAAAGAGTATCTCATATTTACATATCAAATCCAATTATGAAAAATTATGTTTGGATAATTTCGTTGCTTTTGAGGAAAAAACTTGGGTTTTTGAGTATGAATGATTTCGAATGTTTCTGAATAATTGAGGGTTACTATAAGTTTTGGTGAGACTTTTTTTTTTTATTTTTTTAAATTTATATTTTATGTTGGTATGAATCTTGAGTTATGGGTGTGCATGTTATATAAGTTGTAAAGAAGGAAATATTATGGAATATTAAACTGGATGAGTTTGAGAATTTAGGTTTTGAATTGACATTCAGTTCTAATTTTTATTTTTTTATGCTACCTCAGTCTTTTTCACCCCATCTATATTTGATTCACTAGGACAATATTTTTGCATGCACACCCAATGTTAGAACTACAATTTCTATTATATTTATGAATGTTCCTTACAGAACATGTTGGAGTAAGATTTTATGATAGTGTTTTAGCAACTATGGCAGTTAGATTGCATAATGTTGTTCAACGAGATGAGTTGGATTGAAGCGAGGTGAGCTATAGTCAACCGTCAAAACCAATCAAAGGAATGGACTGAAAAATACTCGCCAAGATCGGTCAACGAACTGAATTTGGCTACGCAAACGATTTGAATCGCCAGAAAGTAGAATGTTCCCATATGCTCAAATTTAAAGACATTTCACTATTCATTTGGATTCTTCAAATGGTCAAATCAATCAGAGTTGTCATTTTAAGTTTTTCCATTGACATAATGTAAAACTTTGTATGTCAGAAATCTGACGAAAATGTCAATCAAGAGTCTCAAATTTAAATTAGTGTCAGAAAATGTAATTATCATGTCTCCAACTCCTTTTTACTCTAAATACGGGAGTTAAATGCGCATTTAAGGGAGGATTAATACAATTATTAGAGATTTTTCTTTAATTTTTTGATCTACATGGCAGTGCTTGATCTCATATCATACATGAAATGAATGGAAGATTAGTTCCTGAACTATACTTTGTTAATGATCTGAATTATTGGTAAAATAGTTTTCTCTCAATTTGAATAGTTAATCATAAAAGTTTAACAATTGGGAGAAGTGAAATATAAATTTGACCAAACAAACTTGTTGACTCATATTTGGTATAAAATTGACGTCAACAAATTGGTTCTAGAAAGAGGGCATCTTGAGTCCTTATGTTTGCAACTGTAATTCCGTGCTGGGCGTTGTTGCATAAGATTTTAGCAAAATGAGACGTAGACATGATTCTCGTAATCGAAGAGCTTTTGATAGTGGGGATCCATTCTTGAATCAAAATAGACCCAGAGAAGGAACATCAAGACGAACAATTGATTTAAATATGGAGTTAGTTCTACGAAGGCTTGAACAAATGCAAAGAGAAATCGAAGAATTGTGCAAAAATCAACAGACCAATCAACGCCATGGAGAAGAAGTAGTGCAATCCTAGCTACAACGGTCGCAAACCTCCCCATCACAAAATAATTCTCAGGCTAAATATTCAGTTGCCATTGGAAGTGTAGTAGGCGAAAGTACACCTAAATCTCGTAGTCTTAGAATGACCAATCGCAAGAAGAAACTGGAGCACAGTGTATTTAGCAAACTTGGAGGTTATAGAACAAAACACCGCCAACCGAAAGTTTCAAGTCAAACAGAAAAACGGGTGCATAAAAAGATGGATCTCCACTTATTGGCAGGAAGAAAAAAATTCTCGTTGTAAGCAGTCTAGCTTTGCCTCCATAGCCTCATATTTCTCATGCCTCCCACAACCAAACCTAAGTGAAGCGGAATAGTTAAAGAAACGAATTTCTGAACTTGAGGTGAAGCATGAAGGTATTAGTTCCTCATATTTAACTTCGAAAAGAGTATCCCCCTTCGATGAAGCCATTCTCAATCAACTGCTCCCCAGTAAATTGAAAATGCCACATCTCACTAGGTATAATGGAGAAGCTATCTCTCTTGGATCAATACTAGTCCTGGATGGCGTTACAAGGAGCAAATGATGCAATCGTACGTAGAGGTTTTCCCATTACGCTAGGTGATCACGCTCAAAGATGGTTTCGAAACTTAATCCAGCACTCAATTCCAAATTGGACTCAACTGAGCACTAAATTCTTAAAACAGTTCATAGGGTTGAAGATTTCGACCACTCCAAAGTAAAACTTGATAACTATTAGATAAGACAAAATGGTGTCTTTTAAAAAGTTATCAAAACAAATTCAATCACCAAATCATGGGGATGGAAAAGATAATGGATGATGAATTTTTAATGATAGTATTATTTGGGTTCGTTTTGAAAATGAGATTTTGTGGCCGGTATATGAGGATGGACCACAGACTTATCAAGAATTCTTACACCGAGTTGAGAAGTTTATTAGTGTAGAGGAGGCTTCGAGTTCATGAGAACGAGATGAAGGGAAAACAACCATTGGAATAAAAAGGGGGATAAAGATCCGAAAAAGGAAATGAAAATGAATTTTGAAAGGAAAAAGGATTTCAGACTATCAAATCGTTTCTACCCTTTTAACGAGCACATTTTGATGATTGCAGGGATCTCAGGTTTGAGATCATTGATCAAAAGGGGAAGACTTTGAGAGTATGTTTCCCAACACACTGGAAAAGAAAAAAAGCCTGCATACTTAGGACGAGACTTGCCACAATGGACAACGAGGTCGCAAACAAGGATCGACCCGAAAAGATACATAGCCTGATTAGTGGAAATCAAACTCAGATCGGTTCGAAGTGGAATAGACGCACGATGATCAGAGAAGCTAGAAACAATTATCAGATCTGCACCCAGTTTTTTGAATCAGATTATTCAGATTCATTTGGTTTTTGTGAGTTAGATGCTAGGGGAATCATTCAACCACACAAAGATGCCTTGGTCATCAGTATGCCAGTTAGCTATATAAAAATTCATAGGACTCTAGTGGACAATGGCAGCTCTGTAAATGTTCTGTATTGGGATACCTTTTGTAGAATGAGAGTGGATCCAAAAAAAAAATCGGCCAAGACCGAAAAAACTGCAAGGATTTATCGGTGATTATATCCAACCGAAAGGATAAGTTTATCTAATGGTCGAACTAGGGATGTAAGCTTTCCAGAGACAAGTTATAGCTGACTTTGTGATCATAGATATTCCACAAAAACACGATGCCATTTTGGGGATACCAATCCTCCACGAGTTAAAAGCAGTGGCATCTATTTACTATTATTAAATGAAGTTCCTAAATTCGCATAGGGTAGCAATAGTAAAGGGACATCAGAGAACCGCAAGAGAATGTAATTTGGACTTTGCCATCATAAATGTTTAGGTGGTCAAAAAAGTGGACGAATTGATCATAGAATTGAAGATATTATATCCGAGAGGTGTGGAGACCAAAAAATTCTCAGGACCAGTTGAGGAGCTGGACATCATCCGAGTCAATGAAGAAAGACATGAAAGGTAATTTAAAATAGTTCATGGTTCGAAAGAACAAGTTAGGACCGATCTAATTAACTTCTTAAGAGACAATGTCGACGTTTTAGCTTGGACCAACTCTGATATGGAAGGGATAGATCCCAAGAATGCCTGTCACATCTTTCATGTTGACCCAAATATTAGACCAAAAAGGCAAAAACAAAGGGCTCTCAATCATAAAGATATGAAGCATGGGCAAAAGAAGTGGTAGAGTTGCTAAGCAATGGGTTCGTACGAGAATCATTCAACCCCACCTGGATAGCAAACCCCATCTTAGTAAAGAAAAGTAATGGGACGTAGAGTTTGTGCATCGATTATTTGGACTTTAACAGAGATTTCCCAAAAGATAGCTTCCCACTTCCGAGAATTTACAAAATGGTTGACACAACAGTTTTTCATCAGCTCCTAAGTTTCATGAATGCTTATTTTAGGTATAATCATATCCTGATGAAAGAAGAGGATGAGGAACACAGCTCCTTCATGATCGATAGGGGTTTATATTGCTACAAAATGATGCCCTTTGGATTAAAGAACGCTAAAGCCACTAATCAATGGCTGCAGAATTCGATGTTCATGGATCTAATTGGAAAGACCATGGAGGTCTATGTGGACGACACGTTGGTAAAGATCATCCAATCCACAGATCATGTTAATAATTTAAATGAAATGTTTGGGATTTTAAGTTCGTACCACAAGAAGTTGAACCCGAAAAAGTGCTCTTTTTGGGATTGGATCGGGAAGATTCATGGGATATATTGTAAACCAAAGAGGGATCGAAGTGAATCCCAAAAAAATACGAGCACTCATAAATATGAAGGAACCAGCTAAGGTGAAGGAAGTTCAAAGTCTGACAGGAAGAGTGGCAGCCCTTAACCAATTCACCTTGCGGTCGATTGATAAATGTAGGCCTTTCTTTAAAGCAATAAAAAAGAATAAGGATTTTAAATGGACTAAAAAATGTTAAATAGCCTTCGACGAACTGAAAAAACATTTAGCATCACCCCCAATTCTCTCAAAGCCGGTGCCAGGAGAAATATTGTCATTGTACCTCATGGTGTTGAAGACAGCGTTAAGTGCGGCCCTCATTAAACTTGATCTAAACATCCAACGTCCTGTGTATTACGTAAGGCAAGCGCTCAATGATGCAGAACTGAAATACTCAAAAATTGAGAAATTGGCCTATGCTTTAGTGATGTCAGAAAGAAAGTTGAGACCATATTTTCTGGAACATCAAATTGAAGTGCTTACAAATTATCCACTTCGACAAGCATTGCAAAAACTAGAGATGTTAGGACGAATGCTAAAATGGGAAGTGGAGTGGGGCCAGTTTGACATTATATTTAAAGCCCAGACTTCAATTAAAGGACAAGGACTTCGTGGCCGAGTTCACTCCAGCCTAATCAATAAACGATTTGAGGGACGAAGCAATATGGAGATTTTTGTCGATGGTTCATGAACTGGACAGAGAGCTGGGGTTTGAATTGTGTTAATCAATCTGAATAGCCATCATTATTGCCAATCCCTTTGCTTTGATTTCAAGGCAAGAAATAATAAAATCGAACATGAAGCCTTGATTACAGGATTGGACATGACTGAAGCAATGAAAGTAAATCGGATCATAATACACATTGATTCTTGTTTACTTTATTTTGCAATGCAAAATATACCTGCAAGTGTATGAATCATGAAAAGTAATAAAGTAGACAAACAAGTCCGGTATATCATTCCCACAATGACTGCTATTAAATACCAAAATTATTAGTTCATATACTTATTTGAACAGGCGAAAAGTTTTATGTTTTAAACTAAAACTAATGAAATTAACTAAAGAAATCAATTGTGAAATTGTTTTATTTTTAAAAATGATTGCAAAATAGTCGGGATTTATGATTTCACCTAGGCAATTAAATTAACTCTAATTCCAATTTTATTTCCTAAATATGCATTCGGTCGAATTCACTAATGTATATTGAAATTCCTCTCTTAAATTTAACTCAATTCTACCTAGATAAGTCAATCATGTATCTCTATGGAGGGTCCTAATATTCCTTATTTAGATGCATAACACACAAGAATTCACACACGACTGCTATAATAACAAAAGTATATCGCTATCTCTTGTCTAATTACCTGATTTATTATCTTGATCTAAGTTATTAACCCCACCTCCCGAATTATGAAAATAAATCATTATATCAAAATTAGTTCCCAATTAACTCATGCATTAAATACAATAATAAATCAATACATACAACGAATCATTAAAACAATGGAATGTGAAATTAAAATAATTAAGTTAGGCTACATCGTCCATCCCAACATGAAATTTATTTACAATAAAGAAAAATTTCATTGAAAATAACATAAGAGAATGGAAAGCTCGCACCAAGTATTGATTCTCCACGTGATCTTCAACTCTCACCCCTTTTCTATGCTTGAGCTCCCAAGAATTTGATGTGAAAATCTCAATTGTGGCGTTTTCTTAGGTGAGGCAAAGATCCAAAAGTCATGCCTCATATGTTGTATTTATAGATACTGGAGAAACCTAGGTGAAAAAAGGAGAAAAACTGTTGAAAATCATAGAAAAATCCCAACCTGCGGCCCAACCGAACTATCGTACGATCACGTGGTGCAATGCCGCGCGATTATGTATATAACTCTCGGGTGAATATTTCGAACCATCGCACCGCTGCGTGGTTGGGCGTACAATGATTGCGCAGCTTTGTGTTCAGTGCAATTTTCATATTTGATTTCTTATTTATGTTGGTCCTTGATTTTTAATTGTAGCTTCGGTCCTCCACTTTTAATTGAAGCACTTTAGTCCCCATAATTTTGAATATTCTCAATTAGCTCATTTCAGCTCTCAATTTCTTCAATTGGGTATTCCAACTATCGATTTCTTCACTTTAGCACCATGCATGTTTTCCGATTAATGTCATTAACTCCTCAATTGTCCAATTTATCTCCAATAGTCATCCAATTTTGCAATTTTTTCATCAATTGCTCCATTATCATGATTTTGGGATATTTTCTGAAATGTAAATAAATAATCACAAATTAAGTAGTATATATTTTGAAACGAAAATTTAATATTTTAATTTTGACATATAAATAAGTGTATAAAATATACTTATCAATTCCCAATTGATTATGAATCAAATCAGGGGAACTACAACAAAAAGACGAGAAGATGGCAGCATATCATTGAATGATCATGAGGGAGCTCAAGAGGTTTGAATTCACGGGTATAATACAAATACCCATGTCTCAAAACAATCAAGTAGATGCCCTAGGATGATTGGCCACCTGTTAAGGGAAAGAGGATCTTGAATGTATACCAATCGGAACCATTTCTATTTTAGCATTAAATTTGGATGTCAACTTTATTATGCAAGTGGATCCTAAACCTTCATGGATGGGCGAAATAATCTAATTCATAAAAATTGGAAAGACTCCTTCAGATTTAAATGAAGCGGGAAAACTAAGGATCAGATTAGCTCGGTACACTCTCATTGGTGAAGAACTCTACAAAAGGGGGTTCTCATTGCCGCTGTTAAAATGTTTGAATGAGGAAGAGGCAAGTTATGCTCTGAAAGAAATTCATGTTGGAGTATGTGGCAATCATGCTCGGGGACAAGTCTTGGCCTTCTAAATCATAAGGCAATAGCATTTTTGGTCGAAGCTAAAAAAGAATTCAATTGAATTTGTCCGAAAATATGATAAACGTCAATGGTTTGCCCCATTAATAAAGAACCCGATTGAAGAACTGATTTTGGTGGTCAGTGCTTGGCCATTCACAAAGTGGGTAGTGGATATAATTGGTCCCCTTCCTAACGCAAAAGGAGGGAACAAATAAGCAATCATCGCCATGGATTATTTAACTAAGTGGGATGAGGCTAAACCCCTGACAAAGATCACAGAACATAAAACAACAAATTTTGTATGGAAATCGATTATATGTTGATTCAAAATTCCCCATTCTATCGTGACAGACAATGGTAAACAATTCGACAATGAAAGGTTTAGATAATTTTGTGATAGTCTGTGAATTAAAAAGCAATTCTTAACTCCCAATCACCTGCAGGCTAACTGGAAAGTCGAGGCGATGAATAAGATCATCAAGTACACTCTGAAGACTCGGTTGAAAAGATTGAAGGGATCTTGAGCAGAAGAGTTTCCTAGTGTGATTTGGTCATACAGAACTATTTGTAGGACTACAACTAGGGAGACCCATTTACCCTTACATTTGGAATTGAGGCTGTGATACCACTAGAAATCAGAATCTTGACACATAGAACCTTATATTTCAACGAGCTGAACAATGATCAGGTCATGTGTAACAAATTGGATCCAGTGGAGGAAAAAAGAATACAAACCGACATGAGAAATGATAAGTGCATTTTATCATGAGGACCAACTTGTAACACTTTAAAAGAGGAAATTGCACCAAAATGAAGTTGAAGGACCAATGCTGGAATTAAATCATGAGGACAAACTTGTATCACTTTAAAAGAGGAAATTGCACCTTACCCGGAGAGCTTAGCGATCACATGGCTATAGAAGCACGCGATAGCATGCAAGTCACAAAATCAGGCAGAATGTATTTACGCACAATCGTGAGATCACACGGTATACAACTATGTCAACTGGTTGGGCTTTTTGCGATTTTAAGCGGATTTATCATTCTTTTAACCTAGCCTTCAACCAAAACTATATAAGTATATATAGGAGACTTGTGGGACATCTTTTGGGGTTCCCATCTTGTTGATTACATTCCAAAATGCTTCCAATTGGTGAGGAATCCATGCAAAGTCAAAGACACAATTGAAAACCAAGGATCAAGAACATGAATATGGTGACATATATCCATTCTTGTTGTGAATTATTTTCAATTATATATCTAGGCTAGGTTTCTATTGTTAGAATTGTGATGAAGCTCTAGTTTTTGATTCCATGTTTTGACTCTATATTTAATATCAACAATTTACGGGTTTGATGCAATTAATTATGTTTTTATTCTCTCATCTATGATTGTGGATGTGCAATTATTGATGTTTGAGATAATTTTCTATGCTCAAAAGAGTAGGAAGTTTTAGACTTTGATTAATTGTCACAAAGTTCGATAGGGGATAGAAATATACCCCTATGCTTTGTGTAATCCCCAAAAGTGTTCATAATTTGTTAATGCCTTTCTTCATGTTTGGATTGGTGATATAAATATAGTATAATCTCTATAGGAACATGGATTTTCAATACTCCGTATATTACCGTTAAATGTTAGAGTCAAACACATGGATGATTGAATTAGAGTGGATTTATAAGTTGTGTATGCTACATTCGAAAAGCGGAGATATTTTCGAAGCTGACTAGGAAATAGAACATACTTTACATCTTATGTTAAGAGAAGTTAGGGAGTTAAATAAATTGAAAAAACTAAAAAGAGGACCAAATGGAAAACAACAATCTAAGATTGCCCGTTGCTGAGCCAGTCAATTAGGATGACATGTTGGTTGGTGACTTCAGGACACCTCAGGTGGTTCAAAGTCAATCTAGTATAATTTATCCACCATTTGGGCAAGAAAACTTCCAGCTGAAGACCAATGTCATCAACATGTTTCAAAATGGATAACAATTTCATGGAAGACTTGATGAAAACCCACACATACATGTTTCTAAACTTTTAGACATATGTCAATAATTTAAATACCAGGGTGTGTTTATGATGCTATCAGACTCTTGTTATTCCCTTACAGTCTAAGAGATGGAGCAGTTGATTGGTTAGATTCTCACCCAGCTGCAAGTATCACCACTTGGAATGACTTGGTCCAAAGGATTTGCACTAAGTTAATGCCTCCAGCGAAGGTTGTCAAACTTAGACATGAAATCACTATGTTCCAGCAACAGGTTGCTGAATGTTTTCATGATGCTCAAAACAGATTTAAAGGCATGTTGAGGAAGTGTCCAAACCATGGGATCAACAGAGGTGATCAAGTGAAGTTCTTCTATGAAGGATTCCTTCCAAACTTTAAAAACATGGTTGACTCATAATCAAATGGAGCTTTGACCACAAAGACCATTGGACTGTTATTGAAGCTTTTTGAAAGAATTGCCAAACCAATGCCATGTGGAGGTCGGACATGGTGGTCCCAAAGAAATCGTCAAGAGTATATAAGGTGGATGCTTACACTGGAATATCAGCTAAAACTGACTCTTTGGCTGCAAAGGTAGAGGGCATAGCACTGGTGAGTCATTCATCAAAAAGTGCTAAAGTGACTTGTGAAAAATGTGGTGCAAACCATGTCACTACAGATTTCCCCATTCTGAAGTGCCCATTGGAGCAGGTTGACTATGTGCAAGGGGGTCAATGCTAGAATAACCCATACTCAAATACGTACAATCCAGGTTGGCGCAATCATCCCAACTTTTCTTGGAAAGATCACAGCAATGGACCAATTGTGCCCTAATACCACACTCAAGA
Organism: Ligustrum vulgare; assembly: GCA_963555705.1. Lineage (NCBI taxonomy): Eukaryota > Viridiplantae > Streptophyta > Magnoliopsida > Lamiales > Oleaceae > Ligustrum > Ligustrum vulgare. Next base: position 13,644,732 of record OY743186.1, on the reverse strand, counting down.
GAAGAAGCCAGGACTGGAGGAGATGATTGATAAATTTGTGGAGAAAACAGAACAATTCATGGCTAACACAGATTAGTTTATGAGAAAAAATGAAACCACATTCCAAAATAAGAAGGCATCAATTAAGAATTTGGAGAACCAAGTGAGGCAGATAGTATAGCTTATTACAAACAGAGCCCCAGGTACAATGCCAGCAAACATCACGGTGAACCCAAGGGAACAACCCATGGCTATAAATGTGGTACAAAATGAGATAAATACAATCACTACGCGTAGTGGTGTACAACTTCCTGATATTCATGTTAAAAGGCCAGTTCGACTTCTTGAAAAGGTTGTGGAAATTTAAGAAAAAATGGCTGAAAAGGAAGATGACAATGAGGTGAAATCGAAAATTAAGCATCATAAGTCTCCTATCCCATTTCCACAAAGGTTGAAGAAGAAAAGCAATTCAACATATTTGTTAACATGCTTAAAAAATTGAATAAACATTGCTTTCTTGGAAGTCATCAGAAAAATTCCAAATTATGCCAAGCTTCTTAAGAAAATGATGTCTATCAAGAAGAAGCTTGAAGAACTTGAGGAGGTGACTTTGAGCGAGGAGTGCAGCATAATCTTGCAAAAGAAGCTGCCACCTAAGCTCAAAAACCCAGGGAGCTTTTCAATACCTTGCATCATTGGAGACTTAAAATTTAACAAGGTAATGTGTGACCTCAGAGCAAGTATAAATATAATGCCCTTATCGTTGTACAAGAAATTGGGACTGGGTGAACCAAAGGAAAGTAATATTAGTTTGCAACTGGCTGATCGATCAATCTGTTACCTATATGGAGTTGTGGAGGATGTGTTGGTGAAAGTTCACATTTCATATTCCCTGATGACTTTGTCATTTTAGATATGGAGGAAGATGAAACATGTCTTTGATACTCGGTCAACCATTCCTAACCACTACAGGAGCACTAATTGATGTAGAAAAAGGAGATGTGGTGTTGCGAGCTGAAAATCAGGAGGTAACTTTCACAATGAGGCAATTTAGTGCCCATGAACCACAACTAGAGAAATGCTCCAAGATCGATGTGGATTGGGAACTGAAATGCTGGGAGAGGTATTAATTCAAGGTTAAAGGAGATGAAGAGGCTTCACCATCCAATCTAAAACAACCTTGAGAAGTTTTCCAAAAAGTCTAACTCTACACTATAAACGAAGCACTCTTTGGGAAGCAACCAAACTTCTCAAACCCTTTTCCTTTAGCAGTTTTATTTATTGATTTTGAGTGATTTCATCACTTTTTAGTTGTTTAGTTACTTGACATTGCATTTTAGGAGTACTAGTATGTTTCGAATGCATGTATTGACTTGTTATGTGCTTTAAATAATTCTAGTATTCTATTTTGTATGTTTTAGCATTAGGAGTAAATTTTTATTTCATTGCATTTCTGTGTTTTGTTGTTTAACATTACAATCTTCAACATGAGAACCTAGCTTAAGACATATAGACATATTTTAGAAGTTAGTTGCGTGCATTAGAAGACATTTAGGGGTTTAAAATGGGATTGCAAACTCCAAAAGTGAAAAAACTCAGGTGTCCGTTGGACTCAACCGTGCAATCGTACGGTAGTATAACAGTGCGATTGCATGGTTATATTTTGGGCAACTCGGATAGATTGTTATAATTATCACACACTTTCATTTTAACCACTTCAAACACATTTTTCTTCCCCCAAATCATCCTACATTGAGTCTCTAACCACTCCACAATGTTTGTATAACATATTGAATCAAATTCATGTCTTGCATCATGACAAAAAACATTCAAAAGGTATGAGTTTTCACTCTTTCACAAGATCAAGCATATTTTTGGTGTTCTTCATATCTTTTTGTGGAATTTGAATTTGTGGATAATTGGTGATGGGTCACCTCTCTCCCCACGCCTCTGCTATGCCTAAACCATTCTCTCTCTACCTCCAACGACATAGTGGCACCATGGAGTGGCGAGCGTACGATGGAAGCAGAAGCGCACAGGGGCTTGCTACAGCCGCACGAGTGGTGGCGCCTATGCGAGGCGCTGCACCATCGCGCAAAGGGGTGTACTTTTTAGTGCCGCCGTAGCAATTCCTCTTATTTTATGGTTTTTGTGATTCTCTGGTTTGATGTGATTTTCATGTGTAGCCGGTGGTTAGATTTTTATGTGCGATGGCTGGTTTGGGTGTGCGGTGGTGCAGGAGGTGGTTTGGGTGCTTGTGGCCGTGGTGCTATGCAGTTGTTGAATTTTATATAATTTTGCAGCATGAGGTGGTTTGGGTGCAGTATGCGGTGGTGATGGTAGTTGTGAGTTAGGGGTGGTGATGCTTGTGTGGTGGTTGCAGGTGGTGAAGGCGGTGGTGGCGGTGGTCGATCTCAGTGTAGGGAAGTTGTGGAGTGTGATCGATTAGGGTGTGGTGGGTGGATGTGGTGGTGGTGGATCTGGGGTGGGTAGGGGTGGGGAAGGGTAGGTCGTGGGTTTGTGATCAATTATAGGTAATTGTGACCAATTATTAAGTCATTGTGACCAAAACGGTTACTAAATGTGACTTTGTATGACTTATGACAAGTACGAAATGTGACCAATTATTAGGTAATTGTGACAAGAAATATTGACTAATCGTGGCCAAGAAAACGAGTAAGTTGTAACCAAATAATATATAATATATGACCAATTATGAATGAATGTGACCAATTATATTAGAGGTTGTGACCATATATAACTTTGTGTGACCATTGGACGAGGATGTGATGTGACTTACAGTTGTGTCAACTATGATAATGTGTGACCGAACTATTACTATGTGTGAATGAACTATGATTTTACATGAGTGAACTGTGACCTTGTGTGAGCAAACTGTGACTATATGTGACTTCATGTGATTGATATGCGACTGAAATGTGACCTCATGTGACCAAACTGTGATCTCATGTGACTCGACTGCGACTTTGTGTGACCAAACTATGACCATTCGTGACCAATTGTGACTTCGTGTGACCAAGTGTGACTTTGGAGGTGAGTGGAGTTTTGTAACTTAATTTTTAATTGTGATCGATTTGTGACTTGGTGTGACCAACTATTACTTGACATGTGGGGGTGGGTGGGGTTAATTTTGCAACTAAATTTTTAATTGTGACTGAATTTTGACCTTGTGTGACCAATTGTGACTTTGTATGTGGGGTGTAGTTATGTTGGGTGGTGTGGGGTTGTGGTGAAATTTTCGATTTAATTTGTAATTGTAATTTTGTGACTGAAACATGACTTGTGTGACCAATTGTGGTGTGGTGCGGTGGGATGGGTGGGGTAGGTAGGGTTGGATGGGGTTGAGTGAGTCGGGGTTGGTGGGGTAGGGTGGAAAACATCGGGATAAAAAAATCATTTTTGAGGTGGAGGTGGGGTGATTAAATGTGACTTTGCATGTGGGGTGAATTTGGGTTGGGTGGGTGGGTAAGGTGAGAAGGGGTGGGATTATGGTGAAATTTGCGATTGAATTTGTAATTGTGATTTGTGATTTTGTTTGATCAATTGTCACTTTGCGGGGAGGTTAGGTCGGGTGGGGTGGGGTGGGGTACGGTGGGAAAAAATAGATAGAAAAAAATAGTCATTTTTTGGAGTGGGTGGGGTGGGCAAAGAGGGGGTTAGGTAGGGGTGGGGCGTGATGGGGTGGTGGGATTGAGATTATGGTGAAATTTGCGATTAAATTTGTAATTATGATTTTGTGTGATTAATTGTCACTTTGTGGGTGGGGTGGGAAAACATCGATAGAAAGAGAGGAGGAAAAAATTGTTAGCCCAAGAGTAAACTAACCAAGAGGGGGGTGAATTGGTTTATAAAACTTTTTCGATAAATAATCTCAAACTTAAAAACCAATGGTACAAGTATGAGCACTTAGTGTTGCAAGTAACTTAACTATCAATTTAGTGTGCTATAAATGTGTAAACTTAATTGATAAAGCAAGTATAACACTAAAATATAGTGTTGCACAATATAAATTGATAGAATAGAGTAAGTGCAATGTAAGTAAGTAAACGGGATAAGAGAATGGAAACGCGATTTATGGAGGTTCAATCAACCAACGTGATCTACGTCCCCCGTTACCGAGCTCTCCGTCACGAGCAAGGCCAAATCCATTATATTGGTAACTTACAACAAGGAGTACCAAATCCTTAGGCGACTTACAACAAGGAGCACCTACCCTTAACCAACAATCGAGTTTTCACAAGGCTCTCAAAACCACAAGATATAATGAATTGAATTTACAATTGAAATAACTCTCTCGACAAATGATATACTCAAATTAAGTACCGAGAGAGTTAGGCTAACACTTCAATAGATAGCAATGAATTAAGCTCGAGTGTTAGAGAAAAACTTTGATGCAAAAGATAATGAAAAGTTCAATGCAATCAAACAAAGTTTTTCAAATAATCTCTTGTTAAAATATTGAATCAAATTAAGTACCAAGAGATGCCACACTTGAATAATTAACAATAAGTTAAGCTCAAAGTGTTTAGGCAATGGAACTTTGATGAATCAAATGATAATGAAAATTGTAGCACAAATAATCAAAATTCCTTAATTGGAATTTCTCTCTTTTAAAAGATTAAAGCAAGTTTAGAACAAAGAGAGACTTACACTTTAATTCCAATATGGTGTGAAGATGTTGAAGAAGTTTAAACAATATAAAATCAAGAATCTTCACAAAAACTTTCCTTCAAAAACTTTGATGAATTTTGATAAAACAAAGTTTGGATCAATCAAAGTTTTCTAATAAAGATAAAATATAAATCAAGAACAATGAATTTTTCACAAGAAAGCTTTTCTAAAATCTTCTCTTAGTTGTTGAAAATGAATGCAAGAGAGAAGGTTATTTATAGAGCAAATTTCGCACATACTGTCTTTTGCGGTCGACCTATCCTGCCATGCGGTCGACCTCAATATAGCCGTTGCGAGAAAATAGCCGTTGGAGTTCAAAAATAGACAATGCGGTCGACTTGAAAAAATTTGCGGTCGACCTGAAAGTGTCATGCGGTCGACCTGTTGATTTTGCGGTCGACCTGAAAAATCAGGATTTCAAGATTTTGATTTTTCAAGGTTTTCTGATCAAAGTTGATTTTGAAAAAGACATTTTGATGGTTTTAAAAATGTTATTTGAGCTTTATGAAGTGCATTGCCAACTATTGATGCATTAACCTTACATAAGATTGAAAAGCAATTTGTAAATGATCAATTCTTTGTAAGCTTCATTACTTGGTCTTCATGCTTTTCGACTTGAAATTTGATCTCGAATATCTTCGATTCTTTCTTGATCTTCTTTGCATCTCATGTGCTTGATCACATAGTTTTGATTTGAACATTGAATACTTTGAATTATATGAAGCACTTGAAGCACACTTGTTAGAAACACAATATATTCTTGTTTGTTATGATCAAAACAATAAGGTCAAGTTGACCATAGGTCAACAAAAATATCATTCTCGTGGGGTGGGGAGGGGTGTGGAACTAGAGGTGTCAATTCGGGTGGTCCGGGTCGGGTCAACCAGCCAACATAAAAGCCCGGTGACGGCCCGCTTGAAAAAAAGCCCTTCCGCTGCAGGTTGCAAGCCGGTTCTGGGTCAGCCCACAAATTTCGAACTACAACCCAGGCACGCCCGCTGGCCCATCCGGGTCGAGCCCATGCGGGTCGAGGTTCGTTTTGATTTGACCCGTATGAACAAAATCATAGACTTTTCCATATTTATAGCAATTTTTTTGTCAAATTTCTAAATACAAAATGATTAAAATGATAAATTCATATTTATACCATAAAATATTCACATAGAATTTAAAGTTATATTTTATGTTATATGAATTACTTTTAAATTTGTAAATTTAAATAAAATATAAACAAATAACAATTAAATACTAAATATATTTCTAATTACTATTATCAAAGAACATTACGTTTTTTAGCTATTAGGGAGAAAAAAAATAATATTTTGCTTTAAAAGTTGTATTAGAGTTTGTAGAAGAAGAGAGATTTTCAATGTTACCATATTTAATAAAAACTGTTTTTTTTCAATGTCAGCCCGCGGTCCCGGGTCGATCCGGGCTGGTTTTCACGGGTCTGGTCTGCCCGTCCGTCTTGACACCTCTAGGTGTGGAAAAGTGGAAGAAAAAAATTATTTTTAGGGTGTTGGTGGGCGGAGTGGGGTGGGATGGTTGGGGTGAGGTGATGTGTGAAAAATTAGAAGAAAAATCATTTTAGGGTGGGTGGGGTGGGGTACGGTGGGGTGGGATGGGGCGGTTGAGGCGAAGTGTGAAAAAATAGAAGATAAATAGAAGAATGGTTTAGGCGGAGTGGGGTGGGTTGTGGTGGGGTGGGGTGATATAGAAGAAAATCATATATGGTTGGGGTAGTTGGGGGTAGGTCACGAGGTAGGATCGGGGCGGGGTGGGTGTGAAAAATTAGAAGGAAAAAAATTAATTTTGGGTGGGGTGAGGTGGGGTGGAGGGGTAGGGTCCGGGCGAATTGTGGAAAAGTAGTAGAAAAAATCATTTTGGATGAGGTGGGTGGGTTGGGGTGGGGTAGGGTCTCGGGGGACGTTGGTGGGGGAGTGAAAAATTAGAGGAAAAAAATTAAATTTGGATGGGGTGGGGTGGGGTTGGGGTTGGGGTTGGGGTGGGTGGCAGGGTAGGGTAGGGTCGGCCGCGTTGTGAAAAAGTAGTAAAAAAAATCATTTTGGGTGAGCTGAGTGGGGTAGGGTTGGGTGGGGTGGGGAAGGGTGGGAAAACATCTCAAAAAAAAAAAAAAACTTATTTTTGAGGTAGGTTGGGGTTGGTGAGAAGTGGGCTGAGGTGGTGTTGAGGGTGGGGTGAGTGTGGAAAAGTGAAGGAAAAAAAAAGGTCATTTTTTGGGTTTGGGTGGGTGGGTGCGGGAGTGGGTGGATGGGTTTCCAGGGGGTAGGGTGGTGTGAGTGTGGGGTGGGTTGGGGTGAGTGTGGGGTGGGGTTGGGTTGGGTTGGAGTGGTTGTGATTAAGTATTGTTTTGATTTTATTATTTAATATTATATAAGTTTTAATTTAATATATAAATGGTAATTATTATAATATTATATTAATTAATTAACAAATTAATACCTGATTTTTTTTTAAAAAAAAATTAAGTTTGTTATGTTTAAAAAGTGAAAGTTTTGGATATATAGTTATGTACTTTTCCCTTTTTAGAGGGGGAAATCCGATCTCGAGATGGTCTCTTCAATGGGCCTTTTCCCCTAGTTGTGGGCCTAATAGATGAAGATTCGGTCATTTCTCTTTTCTTATCTTGGATTGAAGGCTTCATTCCCCTTTTTCCTTTGCGACCTGAGCATCAAAAGAAGAAAAGTGAGATCGTTAAGCAATAACAATCATTTCTACTAATAAAATGGGGTCAATGTAAAACATATAACACTTATGGATTTGATGGAAAAAACTATGACGGGTTGACGAATCAGTAGGGATGACAAAACGGCTCGTCGGCTCGAGTCACTCGGGCTCGGCTCAAAAAAAGCTCGGGCTAAGCTAAGCTCGATCCACGAGCCGAGCTTTTTTTTGAGAGACCGGTTTTGGCTCGGCTCGACTCGAGAAAAAAGCTCGATGGGAGCTTGAGCAATGAATTTCGACCACGAGATCGGTCCAAATTGCTATATATACACATTTTCAAACAAATTTTATGAATTTTTGATATAAAAATTTAAAAAAATTAAAAGCTCGGGACTTGGCTCGGCTCGAAAAAAGCTCGAGCTAAAGCTCGAGTCGAGCCTTATTTTTGGGGACGAGCTTTAGCTCGGCTCGGCTCGGGCCCAAAAAAGCTCGGCCGCTAAAAGTTCGAGCTTTGATCTTCGGCTCGTTGACATCCCTCGACGAATGTGAGGCCCGTAACAAAATGCAATTCTTCGGTAATCAAATCCTTTACCGACGGGAACAAATCGGTCTTTCTTTAATGATCTGGGGTGTCTAAAGGAATTCACGACTCAATTCTGGCTTTTTTGTTTGTGTAGGAAAAGGAACGATTAATATTATATTGATCAGAATGAGAGCTGAAGATGAAATTGATGCTTACTCAATTTAGCCTTATAGCGAACTGAAATTGCAGAACGGAGTTCGTCAGGTTTTCGTGGACTTGTCCAATTTCCATCAACAAAAAAACCATTTTTCTTTCCACAATCTAAAGGACTTTGGGGCGTCCAAAATCAGTTTGAATTTTATGGAAGGGCTGTTAATGATGTAACACCACCCAGAACCCTTATCTATTGCTCGAAAATGGAAATTGATGATGTTAAAAATCGCACCTGAAATATTCCGAGCTCGAGCAACAGGCTGGCAAGAACTTGAGCTTTGAATACCTGCAATAAAGGCGAGGAGGTGTATCCTCGTCGCCCCTCCGATGCTTAAGTCAGTAAAGGAAAATTTGTGCAAGAGGCTATAAACTGGAAAAATAAGAATTGTGTACCTGAATTGTGATTGAGAACTATGTATTTATAGAGATATGTAGACGAGTTGTAATTGGCTGAAATACCTTTGTTGTATGAGTCCTGTTAGGAATCATCTTCCTACTTTTTAGGGATTGTATCATCAAATGTTGGATTAGGAGAAACTTCCTAGCATTTGTAAGAAACAGACATATTACACGTCAGATAGGGGGCCCCACATCCGGTCTCGCGGACAACCCCGATCAGATATGACCCCGACCAACATATGGTCTGGAATATGGCTTGTTGTTCCTCGGGGCATATAATCCTCGGGGATGCAGTTTGCTCGGGGAAAGAGATAGTGCAATACCATGCTTGTTCATGGTCGGGGAAAATATTCGAGGTCTTTCCCGGGCTAGAGAAAATTATTGTCCATCACTGGCCCCCGCGCATCCATGCTTAAGCTTTGGAGAAGCGTTGATGCGCAATTGATTGATGGGAAAGGCTCGGGGATGACGTGGCGCTTTAGAGGGATTCCTGACATGTGACACGTCGTTCTGAAATGACGTGACGTTTGGCAGGCCACGTGGGCCACGAATTGATGACAAGTGGTGTCGTTTATGGCTCAGATCATATGACCATTGGTATTCGTGCACATACCCACTATAAATAGGGAGCATCCCCCATTTGGTACTTTACCTTTGCCATTGAGAGCAAAATTACAGAGATTGTGCTCGAGGAGTGTGTTTTGGTGCGCTGATATTTAAGGTAAGAGCTCGAACTCCTAAGTTTAATCAATTTTCTAGGAAATGTCTAGTAGTAGTGAGAGTTCGGGTAGTGACGTAGCTCAAGCAGTTCAAGTAGCGAGCGCCGTAACCCCGAGGATGTAGGAAATTCTTTAATTACTGTGGCCGACCCTGTAGATTTTAGGCCTCGAGTTCAGGGGGAAGAGGAGACACCACTGACCTACCCTAAGCTAAGATGTATATATAAGGAGCATAAGATCATCGAGGTTGCTAGGGAATTCGGGCTAATGCCCCGATGTAATATTAGGGCTCCAACTTCTGAGGATAGGGTAGTATGTGCTCGAGAGGGGGAGATATTAATATATAGGGATGCTTTGAAGGCCGGGTTAAGATGGCCTCTACATCCGTTCTTTGTTCAGTTCCTTGTGGAGCACTCTATGTGCCCGGGGCAATTAGTGCCTAATGCTTGGAGGATGTTGGTATATTTTTTTATTGCTTGTAGGGTATTGTCAATAGCTCCTCGAATAGATCTCTGTAGGTTGGTGTTCGAGCTCAAACAGCTTCCCCACTTTTCGTGTTTTGCCTATTTGTCTAGTCGGGGTCGATTTAAGATGCCTAGGATGCTGAGCTCCCTTCGAGGTTGGAAGGAGAGGTTTTTCTACATAATTCCTCAGGAGCCCGGGCATCCCTTTTGGTCGAACTGGGTAATTCTAGATACCGTAAAGTTCAACAAGGGCCAAGCTTATTTTGAGGCTTTAGAGCGTGATAGGATGTTGCTCGAGGGTTTAGAGCCATTAACAAATAACTTAGATGAATTGCTCGGGGATGACGCCCTAGATCGTGCTGGAGTTACTAATTTTGGGGGTAGGACACGTGCTCGTCCCTCTCTCTTTTTTTTTTGTGCTCGATATAACGCCTTTTCAATATCTTACAAAGACCATGGCGTTTTATCTGTCCCGATTAAACAACTTCTTGAAAGGCAAGGCCGGAGCTAGTGGTAGGCCCCCGGTGAAAAAAGGCAAGAAGAGGCCTCGGGTCGCTAGTGGACCAGGGGAAGGTTCACGCACTATGCTCATGGATGAAGAATCCGAGGAAGTTCCTCCTCCACCTCCTCGCGTCTCCCCCGCGAAAGTCCCCCCCGAAGTCGTGGAGCTTGAGGACGACACATCCAAGGAGGCTTCACAATCGCCGAATGTTGTTGAGAGATACAGAAAGGAACTAAGCCCGAGCACAGGCCTTAGGCATCTGGAAGTCGTGCTGAACAGGGTAAGAACAACTATTATTATTCTTATTTTTTTTATTTATTTTTTATTTATTTTTATTTATTTGTTTATTTTTTTTAATCTTAACCCCCCTTTCTCATGGCTCATCAACATTGCAGGCTTTGTTCATTGCCCAGGGTATCGCCCTCCGGGCTGCTGACGAGGGCAAACGGGCTGAGGGTTTGAGCAATAATGTGACGATCCGCGAGATGAAGATAGAGCAGCTCGGGGGTGAAAACAAAGAATCGAAACGGGAGAGGGACGCACTCAAGAAGGAGCTTGGGGAAGCTATGGACCGAGCTGAAGAGCTGAAGCTCGAGCTTGAGCGGACCCAGAAAAATTATGAGGAGAAACTGGTCGCTGCCGAGGCTGCTCGTGCATCTGCAGTGGAGGTGTTTAAGAGCTTCGAAGAGTTCGGGCTTATGCAAGGGGAGTACGCCTCGGGCTCCTACAACTACGCTTTCAAACAAGCGCGAGCTCTGCTGCGTAAAAAAGGGGTTCCGACCGAGGACATTCGGGGTGACCCCGAACTTACAGAAGGGCTCGTTCTCTCAGAACTAGAGGATGGTCCTGAGGATTGAGACGAAGATGGTTCGGGGGACGAGCTTGAGGTTGTTGACAAAAATCCCTCTAGCTAGTTTCATCCCCGAACATCGTTTTGTATGAAACTGCTTTATAAGTTTTGTAATATAGATCTGTTTTTTAGCATTACGTGTATTTGAACAGTAGCGTACGAGCATAGGACATGATCTTTACATAACGAGCATAGGTGCAAGCCGATCATGGGATTTAAAACACCAGTCAGAAGAATGGTAAAGAACATTATTCAAACCCCTGATAATAGGATTGGTGACGAACGTTTCGTGTTTTCCCCGACCAATGGATTAAAAATGAAAATTATGTACTAACCCCGAGCTTAAGGATTAATAGTGAACACCACGTACAACCCCAAACAATGGCTTAATAACGAACAGTACGTATTAACCCCGAGGAACGGATGATAATAAACCAAGTAAAAACCCCGAGCAAGGATTAACAATGAACATCAAGTACTAACCCCGAGCAAAGGATTAACAATGAACGTCAAGCACTAACCCCGAGCTAGGGATTAGTAATGAACATTATGTTCTAACCCTAATCATAAGATTGATAATAAACCTGAGTTGAATCCCGAGTATTAGACTGATAGTGAACATTACGTACGAACCCCGGCCACAGGATGAACATTATGTACAAACCCCGGCCACTAACTAACCCTGATCAATAAGAACCGTAATTATGACGGAAATGTTATCGATGCTGCTCGAGGTCAGCCTATGGAGTTCTTGCTCGCGGGAAAGTTTTGTGTGCTTCCTCATGGGGAAGGCTTTGCGTGCTTCCTCATGGGGAAAGCTTTTGTGTGCTTCCTCGTAGGGAAGGCTGCTTTGTGTAGTTCCTCGTGGGGAAGGCTTTCGTGTGCTTCCTCGTGGGGAAGGCCTTGTGTGCATGCTCAGGGTCAAGGCATTGGAGTTCAACAACATAATTGGAGAAAAATATCTTTTATTTACATGTCTTCGGGGAAATAAAAGTTTGCTCGCAGGCCGTAACTGAAATTAAAAATAAAACGTACTGAAAATTAAAGAGAATGAACTACAAAGTTTGACTCTGCTACTTGTAGTAGGTTTTCAAGTTATCTGCATTCCAAGGTCTTGGAAGTGGCGTTCCTATGAGATCCCAAAGACTGTATGATCCTCCTCGGGTGTGCCGTATAACTTCATAGGGTCCTTCCCAAGCAGGCCCATGTTTTCCTGGTGGATGGCCTGCTGCTTCTGCTTTCCTCAGCACAAGATCTCCTGCCCTAAACTTTCTTGGTGTGACCTTGTTGTTGAAGTACTTGGCTGCTCTACTCTGGTATGATGCTATCCTTGTGCTTGCCTGCTCAAGAACTTCCTTGAGCAAGTCAAGGTGCTCGCCCGTACGCTCCCCTTCCATATTTGGGAAAAGACGCCAGTAGCTGGGCACGCCTACTTCGATGGGGATTGTTGCCTCTGTCCTGAAGGCAAGCATGAATGGAGTTTCCCCAGTAGCTGTTCGGTGTGTGGTCCTGTAAGACCAAAGTATGGCTGGTAGTTACTCGGGCCAAGATCCTCGTGTATCTCCTATCCTCGTGCGAAGGTCTTGGAGTATTATCCTGTTCGTCACTTCCACGAGCCCATTACTCTGGGGGTGTGCAACTGATGTCTGACGGTGATCAATATGAAGACTTGCACATTAGTTTTTGAACTGTATGTTATCAAACTGTCTGCCATTGTCCGTTATCAATACTCTTGGTAAGCCAAACCTGCATATGATAGATTTCCAAACGAAAGATCTTAGTTTGGGTTCTGGAATTGTTGCTAGGGGTTCTGCCTCCACCCAGTTAGTGAAATATTCAACTGCCACTACTATGAACTTCAACTGTCCCCGTGGAATGGGAAAATGGCCCAAGATATCAATCCCCCACTGTTCAAACGGTCCCAGACACGGAATATGAGTTTGATCTTTGGCTGGTCGATGTATGATATTTCCATTCCTCTGACACTTGTCACACTTCTTCACATAATTTACAGCATTTGTCCTCATGGTCGGTCAATAGTATCTGTATCTAAGGAGTCTGTGGGCTAATGACCTAGCGCCCTGGTGATTCCCATACATGCCTTCATGTACTTCTGCAAGAGCTTGAGCAACTTCAGAAGCTTTGAGACATCTGAGATAGGGCAAGGTAAAACTCCTTCTGAAAAGAATTTCGTTTATCATGCAGTACCTTGCTGCTCTTTGTTTCACGGTCCGGGCCTCCCTCTGGTCACGGGGAGACTTCCTTCAGTTAAAAACTTGGTGATGGGGTCCATCCAGGACGGCTCATGATCAATGTCCATAATCTCAGGCCTCGGGTAAATACTGGGGTGCGTCATATATTTCATATGAACCGCTCTCTCCAGATTATCAACACTCATGAACACCAGTCTAGACAGTGAATCGGCTTTGATGTTTTCTGATCTAAGTATTTTCAGGATCTCACAACTTCCGAACATCCTCTGCAGGTCGTGAACACGCAGGCAGTATAAACTCATCTTCTCCTCTTTCTTCTCGAATGTGCCATCGATTTTCCCAACTACAAGCTGGGAATCACTGTATACCTTTACATGATCAAGTTCAAGGCCGTGAGCAACCTCAAGCCCAATGATGACGACTTCATATTCTACTTCGTTATTCGTTGTTTCAAATTCAAATCTCAATGCGCATTGTATTTCAACCTGCCTATCCGGGCTTATAAGTATGACCCCTGCACCCGAGCACGGGGAGTTGGATGCTCCATCCACAAAAATTCTCCAATAGCAATCAGAGATGCTCGGGCTATCCACTGGCCCCCGAGGCCTTGGTGTGAGCTCCGCAATAAAGTCCGGAAAGGCCTGTGCCGTTATCCATGGTCGAGGCTTGGACTCAATATCAAACTCACCAAGTTCAATGGCCCATTTTAGCAATCTCCCAGATACATCGGGCTTCTGAAGTATATGGTTCAAGGGCTGATTTGTATGTACCATGATCGTATGTGATTGGAAGTACTGCCTCAACTTCCTTGTAGCTACAACTAGTGCCAATGCCAATTGTTCTGCAAGGGTGTAACGGGTTTCGGCGTCAAGGAGGACTTTGCTGACATAATATATGGGCTGCTGGGCTCGACCAACCTCCTTGACGAGCACTGCGCTTACTGCATTTTGAGAGACAGCCAAGTATAGGGATAACACATCTCCTGGACTTGGTTTTGAAAGTACAGGAGGCATTGCTAGGGACTCCTTCAGATGTTGCAGCGCATGCTCATATTCCTCATTCCACTCGAAGTTCTTATTTCCCCTAAGTACTCTGAAAAAGGGGAAACACTTGTCAGCTTCTCTTGACATGAACCTGTTAAGTGCTGCTACCCGACCTGTCAGCTTCTGAACATCTTTTCTACTTTTGGGAGACTCCATTGAAATTAGAGCCTGTATCTTATCGGGGTTGGCCTCTATACCCCGATGAGTGATCATGAAGCCCAAGAACTTTCCCGACGATACCCCGAACACACATTAGCTGGGTTCAGTTTCATCTTGTACTTTCTGAGCGTGAAGAACACATCCTCGAGGTCCTGAACGTGTCTGTCAGCTTCTGTGCTTTTGACAACCATGTCATCAACATACGCTTCAATGTTTTTTCCAATCAATCCTCCAAACACCTTGTTTATCAACCTTTGGTAAGTTGCCCCAGCATTATTTAGGCCAAAGGGCATGACCTTATAACAATAGATTGCCGAATCAGCCATAAATGACGTTTTTTCCTGATCATCCTCTGCCATTGAGATTTGGTGGTAACCTGAAAATGCGTCAAGGAAGCTGTACATCTTATGGCCCGAGGTACTGTCCACGAGGTTGTCAATTCGTGATAATGGATAGCTGTCCTTGGGGCAGGCCTTATTTAGATCAGTAAAGTCCACACAAACTCGCCACTTGCCATTGCTCTTCTTTACCAAGACCATGTTTGCAAGCCAGTCTGGGTAATGAACCTCCCTAATGAACCCTGCCTTTAAGAGCTTACCAATCTCTTCTTGAATCAAAATTCGACGATCAGGGGCGAACTGTCTCTTCCTTTGTTTAATGGGCCGTGCGTCGGGATTTACGTTTAAACTGTGCGCGGAAATCTTGGGCTCAATTCCAAGCATGTCCTCAACATTCCAGGCGAATACATCAATGTTCTCTTTAAAACACTGTGTGAGCACGATTTGCAGACCGTCATCGAGATCTCGACCAATGATGACATTTTTCCCTGGTCCAACCTCGACCTCCAACAATTCCTCAACTGGCGAAAGCCTACCTCGGTGCTCGAGGTCGGGCTCCATCGTATCTACCTGCGCGACCTCATCTGGGAGGTTCTTGACACTAGTAACATAACACTTCCTAGCTACTGTCCGGTCTCCCCGAACAACCCCCACACCTTCTGCTGTTGGAAATTTCATGGCAAGATGGAATATTGACACTATTGCTTTGATGTTTTTCAACAGTGGTCGGCCAAGTATTGCGTTGTACGTCATTGGAGCCCTCACAACATGGAACATTGTGATCTCTGTTACCTGCTTGGGGTCTGTCCCCAATGTCAAAGGGAGTTCGGTGGTGCCTTCGGGCATGATGATACTTCCCCCAAATCCTTGCAGGGGGGTCCTGATAGGCCTTAAGCTGCTTGCTGATATCCCCATTTTAATGAAAGCCTCATGCGATAACACATTAGCTGCGTTTCCATTGTCTACCAGTATTCTTCTCACCTCGTAGTTGGCTATGATTGCTGTAACTACCATAGAATCGTCGTGAGGAGTGATCACTCCTTCCATATCATCAGAGCCAAAGGTGATGTCAGGGTGACAAACATGCTCGGTAATCGAGGATTTCCTGGCATATATTTTGCGCCCATTTTGTGAATCTCCTCCCGAGGCTGTTCCACCTACGATAACGTTGATTGTTCCTGTCGTTGGATTGTTACTCCTCGGCGGTTGATCATGCTCATGCTCACGCTTCTGTCGTTTTTCATCCTCCACATATGTTTTCAGGAAGCCCCTCTTGATCAACGCTTCTATCTCTCATTGTAAGGCATAGCAAGTCTCTGTGGTGTGCCCATGATCACGATGAAAATCACAGTGCTTGCTCTTGTCACGCTTATCTGGCGAGAACCTGATTCTGGCTGGCCAATTCAACTCCTTCATATCTTTGATTTCCATAAGAATGTCAGCTCGAGGGGTATTCAATGGAGTGAAAGAAGGTTCCTGCTCAATCCTTCCTTTTCCCCGATCATCTCGATCACGCCCTTGCCTCGAACTGTCCTCACGCTGTCTCTTTCGATCGTTTCTGCTATCCTTCCGTTCAGATTTTTCGGGGGTTGTATCGCTCTTCTTTGGATACATAGCTTCCTCCATATTCACGTACTTCTCAGCCCGAGTGAGAAGGTTAGTTACAGATTTTGGCGGTGTTTTTGATAGGGACATATTGAAGGCCTCACACCTTACAGCCTGAGTAAGAGCTGATACGGCAGCAGAAATATGGAGGTCGGGAACTTGCAACCTTTCCGCGTTGAACCTGGTCATGAATTCGCGCAGTGTCTCATTCTGTCCTTGGCTGAGTCTCATGAGCGAAGCAGCTGTCTTCCTTATACGCTTACTATATGCAAAGAAGGCCAAAATTTTATTAGCAAGGTCCGCAAATGTTGGAATGGAGTTTGGTTGAAGAGTAGAGAACCAATCTCTAGCGGCACTTGTCAAAGTTTGGGGGAAAGCCTTGCACGTAACTTGATCGGGGGCAACTTGCAGATTCATGACATCAGTGTATATATTAAGATGGTTCACTGGATCGGTTGTACCATCATACTCTTTTATCCTCTGGAACTTGAACCTGTAAAGTAGGGGAAAGGCCAAAACATCTGGTGTGAATGGTGTGTTCGAGGTGAACCCTGTTGGGGTCTGTATGTTTTGTCGCATACTTGCCGCTATTCCATCCTGGATAATTCTTGCGAGTTCGGCAGCGGGCATGGCCACCGTTCTAGAACTCATAATGTTTGGTGGCGATGGCGGCAATCCCGAAGTACTGGCCCTACCAGTATTAGGGGCATGGTTCTACGGCTGGACCCGTGAAGCATTCCCCTCCTCGGGCGTCGGGGTACCGCGTTGTCTCTGCTGCGTGAGCATTTGTGTAAGGGTAGCAACCTGTTGACGGAGCTCCTCCAATGCTGCCTGGGTATCAGCAGCGGGTTGGGGGTGTGATGTCTGGTTTCCTAGTATCGTGGACTGGTCTTGTGGTGTTGCTTGGGGTACCTGCTCCCCCCGACAGTTTGATCATGGGCAGGTAAGTTTGCTTGCGGAAGTCCAGAACGTGTATTAACCATGGCTTCTAGTTCTGGTACCCACAGACGGCGCCAATGATGATGCTAAAAATCGCACCTGAAATATTCCGAGCTCGAGCAACTGGCTGGCAAGAACTTGAGCTTCGAATACCTGCAATAAAGGCGGGAGGTGCATCCTCGTCGCCCCTCCGATGCTTAAGTCGGTAAAGGAAAATTTGTGCAAGAGGCTATAAATAGGAAAAATAAGAATTGTGTACCTGAATTGTGATTGAGAACTATGTATTTATAGAGATATGTAGACGAGTTGTAATTGGACTGAAATACCTTTGTTGTATGAGTCCTGTTAGGAATCATCTTCCTACTTTTTAGGGTTGTATCATCAGATGTTGGATTAGGAGAAACGTCCTAGAATTTGTAAGAAACAGACATATTATACGTCAGATAGGGGGCCCCACATCCGGTCTCGCGGACAACCCCGATCAGATATGACCCCGACCAACATATGGTCTAGAATATGGCTTGTTGTTCCTCGGGGCATATAATCCTCGGGGATGCAGTTTGCTCGGGGAAAGAGATAGTGCAATACCGTGCTTGTTCATGGTTGGGGAAAATATTCGAGGTCTTTCCCGGGCTAGAGAAAATTATTGTCCATCAGAAATAATAATAGTTAGTCTTCCACAGTGGGTAGATAGAACCCCCATTCTATTAAGAATCATGCTACAGGGACAGGGGCCTGTCCAACAGGCCCCCACACTGTAGCTACAATGATTTCACTGTAGCTACAGTGTGGGGGCCTGTCGGACAGGCCCTGTCTGAGTATCATTATTTTTCTATTAAACAAAATGATAAAGCCCAAAATGTTCCTCTAGCCATTGGGCTGGATCTGCGTAGGACCTGTGCCCCATCCCCTTAGATAATCAGTGATGATATGAGGAAGTGGAAATCTTAAACCAGCATCTAAGATCTTAAAATTCATTGCCACACAACCACGTGGTGGTTTGCCAGCTCTGTCGAAGATCTCGGGCTGAAAAAAGTGAACGCAATCTGAGATTCTATATTTATTTTTCTATTAAACCAATTCCTCCTCAGTAGCCAATAATCTAAAGTTTTTATAGGAGAACTCAGAGGTATAATTTGGGTAAGGTGGTGGACGGACAAAAGAAGTGTGAGAGGGAAAATGAAGCGAGCCGGATGGAACTATTTGCGAAGTCGTGACCATTGTTAAGGGAACCGATCTGGTTACTTCATCCTCTTCCTCAGTTTGGAAAATTTGCTGCGTCTCCTCTCTCTCATCCCAGGAAACACTCACTTCAGATTACTCTTCTTTATCATACAATCTAACGAACCCTTCGCTACTGCCCTCAATGCTACCGCTCATTTTTACTTATTGGTCGAATGATTGAAAGAAAGGTTCTTGGATTTTGTGAAAAAATAGTAGAAAAGATATAAGGATAGAGAATCTATACATTACCTTAAGAAGATGGGTTGGGAAATGACCTTAGACATACTCGAGATTTGAGACCTGGCCTTCAGTTCGCTAAACAAAATGAGTGTCTACACAGCAGAGATTAGAGAGATTTTTTAGCCTTCTCAATGACGAAATTATGAAATAGTGATGCTTTTGTATGACAATCGAGAAATTGGCAACTCGACAGTCTCATCGAAAAGACCCTCTGACTTTAATGATTACGGCTAAGCTTGCGCCTAGGTTTTTCATCCGCCGGGTACAAGACCTGGCACGTGTAACCTTGAAGTATGGTAAAAGAAGTTATTTCATATTGGTGCTTCCTTTTATGTGCATGACAGCTATGGGTATCCCTCTACAATTATTGTTGGCGCGAATGAAATTATCGAGATCAATTCATATGAAATGAACCGACCTCGAAGGGACAATCTCTTGTTCAAGGATATGAGTCAGAGTCAACTGTCAAAACCAGTCAAAGGAATGGACTGAAAGATACTCACCAAGTCCGGTCAATGAACTGAATTGGTGATACGAAATCGAGGGAGCTAGAATAGGAACACGATCTGAATACACAAATGATTTGAATCATCAGAAATTAGAATGTTCCCGTACGTTCAAGTTTAAAGACATTCGACTATTCATTTGGATTCTTCAAACGGTCAAATCAATTAGAGTTGTCATTATATTTTTTTCCTCTTACATAATGTATAAGTTTGAATGACAGAAATCTGACGAAAATGTCAATCAAGAGTATCAAATCTAAATTAGTGTCAGAGAAATGTAATTATCATGACTCAAACTCCTTTTCATCCACAAATACGAGATTTAAATGCACATTTAAGGGAGGATTAATACCCGAATCATTAGATATTTTTGTAAAATTTTTTGATTTGCAATGCTGTGCCTGATCTCAGATCATATTTGGTACAAAACCGACATCAACACATAACATTCTGTCTATTCTTTCCGACCCCATTTTATTTTTTCTCCCCTTTGTATCTCGTTGATGGCATGACATTCTTTGTGAATTGGTTATATGTCACTGAAAATCTCATATTTGACTCAATTATTTTTACTTTTGTTCACATAATTGTCAATTACAATAAAAACATAAAAATCCTACCTTGGCATTATGTGACAACATCAAACAAATTGATTACAATATACCAAACTTAACAAATATTATTCCAATTATTTTACTGTCTTCTCAAATGCATTTTTACACCTGATTCCTAACAAAATCAACGCCAAAAATATCAAATGTAAAATCACGTGAAATAGATAAATATTCAATTCAATAACAATTAACAACTTAGACTTAGTAATATCAATATTAAAAGCACCAAATATAATATCAATATTCATCGTCTGAGTTGACTAGTAGATCATCAACTAATTATCAAAATCTAATTGTAAACTAGTAACAACAAAATACCTAATGTATTACTATCTAAGCAATCAAAATAACAAAATGTGGGATATCATACAAAAATAGGAGTAGCAGCAGCAGCCACAGATTTTCCTCCCATCTTGCCTTCTATGACTACATTGGGAGTAGGATGCTTGTTCACTACTATTTCGCGAAGCGAAATATTCCCGTAAGTGTATGGCTCATGAGAAGTAATACAGTAGACCTAGAAGTCTGGATTATCGTCCCACGGAGACTACTATTAAGTATCGAAATATTTTAATTCTTATCCTATTTGAACAGGCATATGTTTTGAGAATATTAAAGTAAAACTAAGAAAAATATCTAAAGAATTTAAAAGAAGCAAGATTGTTTTGTTTTTAAAACGATTGTAAAGTAGTTGGGATTCACTATTTCACCTAGCCAATTAAATTAACTCCAATTCCAATTTTATTTCCTAAATGTGTATTCGGTCGAATTAAATAAGTTAAATCGAAATTCCTCTCTTGAGCTTAAGTCAATTCTATCTAAATAAGTCAACCATGTATCTCTACAAAGGGTCTGAATTATTCCTTATTTAGATGCATGACACACAAAGTTTAAACATGATCGCAATAATAATAATAAGAGTACATCTCTATCTCTTGTCCAATTACCAGATTTATTACCTTGGTCTATATTATTAACTCACCTCTCGGATTATGAAAATAATACACTGAATCATTATAAGTGGTCAATTCATTCACGTATTAAACACAATAATAAATCAATACATGCAACGAATCATCAAAACTACGAAATTTGTAATTAAAATAATAAAATTAGGCTACATCGTTCATCCCAATATTAAAATTTAGCTACACATCATATTTAAATAACAACTATATAACAAACATCAAAAAATTCCAAACACCAAGATGACAATAAATCAAGTTCTTACTATTGAAAAAATCACCAGCTGAATGTGCAGCAGAAGGATCCTCGTACGAAAAACTGCATCTCCTTTACTGTTTCCTTATTCATCGTGTATATTTTTATACTCCAGAGCCACTGGTCTTGCTTTTGCTTGATTCTTGCTACCTAGTTCATCACGAATTTTTGACTAGAAAAAATATAGAAGTTAAGATGATATGTAATTGCTTTAAAAGATACTAACATTTCCCCCAACTTATTTTATATATAATAATAGAAAAATGATGTCCACACAATAAACATAGTTAGAATGTCAGTCAAAATATGGTAGTAACAGTTCCTAATGCCCTCAAATATAATCCGAAAGATGGAAACTTATGCACAGATATTGACCCAAGATAACATATGGCCCGCACACAATAGTGCACAACAGGTAAATTAGTCATGGCAAATAAATGTGCAACCACTCATACATAGCAAGTAATTAAGAGGGCAAAAAAATTTCCAAATTACTTGTCCAATACTTCCAAAAAGATCTCTAAGCACATCAGTGGTCACAACTGGGGTAAATTTGAGATATAAATTCTTGATTTGTCACAGGTGTCACCACAATTTTCATCACACTGCTTGACTGCAGTTGGAGCCTCAGTTGGAGCACTACCATAACCTCCTGATGGGTTTCGAGAATCTCCTCCATAACCACCAAGTGGGCCACCTCATCCCCCACCATGGCTATCACTGCGTGCATCGCCACCATAACCAGCAAGAGTGCCATATGATGGAGGATACGAAGCAGGGCCAGGAGCATAGCTTGCAGGTGGAGGAACTACATCAAGAGCATAATTAGGACTCCAACCATAAGCACAAGGAGGTGGGGGGTAGTTGTTACCCGATCCATTATAAGATGCAGGAGCAACTAGAGTATCCTGTACATAACCACTATCATCTCTTCCTTGACTACCACCATAAGAACTACCTCTGCTACTTCTTCCATCATAATCATTACCACCTTTGCCAGTTCCACCATCATAATAATTACCACCTCTTCCCCGCGAGTATTTACTCCACCACCACCTCTACCTCCACGATCATCAGAACTAGCAGGAGACGGTGCACCACATTTGTTACACTCAACACTTCGAGCAAAGTTCAAATTTCCACACCTACATATGAGGTTAAAATTAATTACAATTGACACAAACAGAACTGAAATATCAAATCATTTTTATTCTCTCGGTCAAACGTCTTATGACACAAACATGGAAGATGCTCAAGCCACCAGAAATATGAGCATAATGATAGGGATGGAGATGCAGAGTTGATTTACAAAATCCAGAGAGTCTGCAAATAGTTGAATATTTCAAAATTGGGATAATATGAGAAGCCTAGTTCCTTTATGAAGTTTCTTAGAGAACTAAATAATATTTTAAATCCCCTTTTGATCCTATCACGTGAAACTCCAGTAAGTTACATCCATACAAGCCAGAAAAGATACAAAATCTATGTTTTCTTGAATAAACTTCAATCTTAACATAGAAAGCACAATTTCTTTTTTTTTAAAAAAAAAAAAAAAAAAAACTAATCTCCTATGAAGACTCAAGGTACTTTATTTCACGTTCTCTCATGTTTGATACAAACATTATAAATAATTGATAAAATTATATATAAAAAAGTTCCAGTTCAATGTGAACTATGTACCTCAAAATTTTGAAAAAACTCCAATGAATTACTCGTCTCCGGTCTCAAAACAAATTCTTATTTTATGGCAATATTCCAAAAAATATATAAAATATCTGACAGGAGAACAAGATTTAATATACTTGTATTTTCAATTTCACATATCCAATTTTTACTTGAAAAGTAGAAGAGAAAATTGAAAAAACGGAGATATATTGTGGATTCATAAACAAATCAAAAAAGTGAAAGAGGAATCCATACCTTCTACTACAAGATTGAAACTAGTGGGTCGGTACTAGAGACGAATAGGATTACTGGAACTCCCTTATTCAACCGAAGATATTAACATCGACTTCAAATCCTGCAGCAGTTGTGTCGGCACTCTTGATTGTGGCGGGTTTGGTGAGAGACGAGGAAAAAGAAACTAGTGGGTGTCGGAATGAATTTCTTGGGGGAGAAGAGTAGATGGGTAAATAGTTTTCATTTTTCATTTCCGCGCCCTATTCTTATCATGCGCCAAGGACAATGGTCTAATTTTTTTTACAGCGTGCGCAATTGCTCACAGTAAACAATGTCTGATTTACAGCGTGCAGCTAAGCACGCCGTAAATACTTAAGTCACATTTACGGCGTGCAGCAAAGCACGTCGTAATTACTTATGTATTTTTTAACGGCTTCCATTCGAACGTCATAATCTCTTTAATTTATGGTGTGTGATCGAACGCCGTTAATATCCTCTTTTTATGACTTTTTTACGGCGTGCTCCTTATGCACGCCGTTAATAGTGGCTTTGTACGGCATGTAGGAATGCAAGCCGTAAATCGCCTGTTTTTACGGCGTGCAATTTTTGCACGCCGTAAATAATCTAATTTTACGGCATGCCTAATTTGCACGCCGTAAATACATGCCGTAAAAGGCCACTTTTGTTGTAGTGATCAACAAACAATACTTTTAATCCATTGTATCTTGAAGACTTAATTCGTATTTATTGTACACTATATTGTAGGACAAATAATATCTTAAGAAAAGCGCGCAAGTCTTTGCCATTACAACACACCACAAAAATTTCATCAACAAATTAAAAAACAGCAGCAAGAAAACAAAAAACTCAAAGTAGATATCAGGAGCAACTTTTTCACATTAGTAGACTATTATTATTACACATTCCTATTACTTTCTTACAAAAAAAATACTAAGTTCTTGTCCCAGTGCACCATCTGGATTTATCATGTGAAATGATTCAGAATGTTTTGATCCCACTACCCTATCAAATCTTGCCCTCATATATGTCATTTCCCCATCAGCTGCTGTTTTTTCCTTCTCCCATGGACTTGGCAAAACACCTGCCCCCACTGAAACTCCCCTTAGAAGCTGCATAACATGAAGTTCATCATCTGTCATATTTTTTCGCCTAATGGAGTACCCAATGTTTCTACCATTGCAATAAACAGCCCAGACAAATTCTTCCAAGACTTTTTTTTTGTGGGTTTTAGTGTCGGTTTCAAGGGCGATTCGGAGTATATCCGATGCCATTTCTTTTTGAAATGAAGTTGTAAGAATAGGAAGTTCTATGACAAAGATCGGCATGCGATGAGGATCTTCTTGTATGGCTAAAATTATTCGTCCTTTACGACAGCCGAAGAGGGTTCCAGTGGTGGCGCCATCTGTTAGTAGAGGCTTTCTTTGGCGGCCTAAGAGTGCAACCATTTTGCAGCCGGTGGTTAACATGGGGAGGAGTTTGAACATGCGGAGAAGCCCGCCACCGCTACCGCTACCGGATTTTTGTTTCTTTCCTCCGGAATGAGTGGTTCTTCGAAGGAATGATAGTAAGGCAGGGTTTTCCATTTGGTGGAATGGACTTGAACGCACTGTTGGCATGAGGAAGATTGTTTTGGTTGCTTAAGGTTTCACTACTTGGGTTTGGAAAAAAATCTGTGTTTTTGTTTGTGGAAAGTTTGAGAAAATGTGATATATAGGAACCACTTGGGAAGGCATAAAAGAGGACTTGAAAAAGTAGTTGGATTGTCATTGGAACGGAGGCCTAAGGCTTCGTTTGTTAAATTTGAACAAATAATTGGATAAAGTATTCGTCATAAATATTACTCCCTCAGCCTTATGAAGATATATTTATTTTTCTGTTTTGTTTGTCCCACGAAGATAGATCACTTTCCTTTTTTAGGGTATATTAATATCTTCATTTTCTAATATACCCCTATTTAATATTCATTGTTATCAATAAATATGAACAGCTCATTATTTAATGTAGGGGTATATTAGGTTAGTTAGAATGTATGCAAATTTATAGTCCAACATATATTAATTAAGTTTTCTTATTAATCCGTGTGAAAATAAAAGCAAGCCTATCTTTGTGGGATCAATGGAGTAATATATTACTTTTTTATTTTTATTTTTATATTTTAATGTAAGGGATTGAGTGTAGGGGATTGTAAGATATTAATTATGGCGCAACAAGCAAAGGGCTTCAAAATCACATACCACTTGGTAGTATTCATTTTGGGAACGTCCAGTGTCAAAGTCACTAAATGATTAGGTCGTCAATCCCTAGACTGACAACTTGAATTTTGAGGCATTGTAAATGGATTTTCAGCAATTTAGGATAAATTTGAACGATTAATTATGTCTTGTATATTTGAATTTCTTTAAAAAAAAATAAAAAAATCCAATGACATAGGAAACCAAGGCAAAAATAATGAGTATTATTTATTTTCTCACTTAAGAGAACTTCATCAATTTTGATTTTAAGAAAATAAAATCCCACTTTCGAAAAAAAATAAAAAATAAAATCCCAAACTAATAAATTACAACTTAAATCCTAGGTGTTTTCTCAAAATAAACCCTTTCGGTAAGTTCACTCCAGAATGAGTTAGGATCAAGGCGTAAAAATACCGCCAAGGCCTTGACGATGTTTTGGTAATTTAATTAAAAAATAATAATAAAAATCATCTCAAGATCGAGTGTTTCTATCCTCGAATATTCGCAAGTGCTCTGAAAATTTTCTCCTCGAAAATAAATCCATATGGTCAAGACTCCAACTTTACCCCCTTCCATACCCCCTCAACCCCCCTCTCCACCCTCTCCCGGCCCCAGCGTGTTGGGGTGGTGACTAAAGCCTCATGTGACAAAGTTTAGTAATGGAAATTATGGGGCTTGAAATGTGATAAGACAGGGATGGTTGGACCACAAGATGTGGGGAATGAAAGGAAGAAAAACTCTCATAAAGAAAAGTAGGAAAAAAAAAAGGAAAAAAGGGGCACTTTAGATGCTGCTATTGTCATGTGCCTCTCTTATTATTGATTATATTGTGTAATGGAATATCAATATCAACTCTTTTATAATATTCTATTACAATCCCATCAACCAGAAACTAATTATTTAAAATAGATAGTTACATCCATTCTTATATATAAGCCTCCTAACATTTTTCTCTTGTCAATTAGTACTTCGCTTTGCCAACCCACGCAGAATCTCTCAGCATCACAATTCACATATTTTACAAACTCACTATTTTTGGAATAAGAATGCAATTGCCAAGCAATTGCCAGCAAATTTATGTGAATTAAAAAGTTTCACTGTTAGCACTTAGCATGTTTATGTCCTTGCTTAAAATCAGATTTTTAGCAGATTTTGATAAAAGTTGATGAAATGTGTGATTAAAAAGTTGTGGGTTCAACTTACAACTTTTCAATCGCACCTTTTATGGAACTTACAACTTTTCAATCGCACATCTCATCAACTTTTATTAAAGTTTACAAAAAAAATCTGATTTTTATCAATAGCAGGGGAAATATCATTTTTTGTCGATTTATTTGATCTCTTTAAGGGTCTTCTTGATTAATATTTCAATTTCTCAAATCACTTTTTAACTAAACATTATTTTCTCTCCTCCACTTTTCAACCATACATTTTTTCTAGAAAATATAAAAAAACACGTTTTTAAACACGACAACTTTAACAAACAAATTACATTTGCATCCACTATAAACACGATTACTACTATATTTATTCCAAAATACAATTATATATATATATATATATATATATATATATATATATATATATATATATATATATATATATATTTCTAATTAAAGTTTTAATATGCAAGCTAGCCCAGACAGCTATACCTAGCCCTTGATCAATAGTTGTCTAATTAATTATCAGACAAGAAAATTTGGCTCAACATTATCGCACTAGGTTTTAAAAGCCACTACATAATTAACATGTCTTCGATAATGTGTACAACATAATAAAACAATTTTCAAACTAAGGTATACATTTGTACAGCAATGGATTTATTGCTTTATTAGTGCATAAAATGTTAGCTAACAAACAAACTCAATTATGTAGTTACTAGGTCGACTTTTTTAGGATTTCCTAATGATCACAAATACCATACTTACGTTTACCAACAACCATTAAATGTTGAAAATATAATATGGTTAAATTTTTAGATAAAATAATTAACATTAACGATAACTAATTCGCATGCATGTATCCAAAGACTCTATGGCTATAGGTTACCCCACAACAAAACGCACGCGTGACAATGAAATATTTTAAGCTGATGTGATTTGTGGAAAGTCGACAAACATGAGGAATTGAATTGAAAACGTTGGAAAGAACTAAATTCAGATAACAAGTAGACGGTAGGATTACAAACCATGCCTCACAACGCAACAACTTAAGATATGAAAATCTTAAACCTGTTACGATGTGGAAACAAACACTAAGATTGACAAAATCCACAAAGGGTGTCTAATCTCTTGATAAGTTCTATAGTAGAACGCTATAAAGATTTGGAATCTTGGATAAGTTCTTCAAGTTCAATAAAGAATAATGAAAAAAGGGAATCTTCAACCTTTAGAAAGTAAAACACTCAATTTAATTCAATAATAATCAAAATCTAATTGTTACAATGAAGTAAAATAGTTTAAATATAATGAAAAAATGAATAACTAATAGCCTCATGTGGGCTCAAAATACGGAATTAATATTTTAAAAAGGGAAAATAACTTAAAATTCGTAAAACCCTAGTTCTGGTAGAACCACGCGACCAAGCGGTTGCAAGGCTTGCGATTGCTTGGTTATTTGTTGTAACGTACTGCCTTTGCACACACAACTCTTGCGATCACCCCAGAAGTTTCTTCTTTCTGTTTCATCCTTCAACTTCAATTTTGGTTTCCACCCACTTGCACTATAGTTTGGACCTTTTTTATCACTCAAGGTCTGATCTTTGGAGCCATGGAAGTCATGCTTGAATCTCCATTCCTTGTAGCTTGATCTATTCTTCATTGTTCTACCTTGAATCTCAGAAAGGATTCGACCTCGAATTAGCATCTAGTCCAATATATATTTATATCCTACTTTTGTTGGCTTGAGGAGCATGATTATGCTTTTTTCCCAATTTTATACATAGAAGCCGATTAGGGTACTTGCAACATAGAATTGTCCAAGCTATAGAGGGGTTTGTTAGTGGTGTAAAGTGCAAGGAAGGAATCTTTGTACATCAGCCGGTGTGTCAAGAAACTCATTTTTTGGCGATCTCTCTCTCTCTTTTTTTCCCTCTCTACACGCATTCTCTCATTTTCTGAGGTTTGGACCTCAACTATCTTTTTTTCAATTTTCTCCACCTCTTCTTTTTTTGAGGTCGTGACCTCAATTTTTCCTTCAAACTCTCTTTTCATTTTTTGTTGATTCTCATGGACCTGCATTGGGGACAATGGAACAGAAGTAAATTTTTTTCCACTCTTTACGAAGCTGTATTAATTTGTAAATCCATCATGTACCACCGCACTATCATGTTTTCATGGCATTTCCAAAATATATGAACGACATGCATAACCACACCATCACAAACTACCTCATCAATGTACCGACCAATAGTAAAATTCACCTTCAATTGTTTGTTCACCTTGATCTTCCTAGATTCAGTCAACCACTACAACTTATAAGATCTAGGGTGTTTCATTAAAGTTAATATATACCAATTTCTTTATTATGGTGTACTATCTACATTGGTTCAATTCTCTCCAACAACAACGATACTACAAGCTTATTATTCACTAAGCACCTAGTACGAAAAATGTTGTCCCTCTGTTCATCCACATCATCCACACCATAATTTTCGTACTAAAAACACACCTAGTAACAATATATTTAGCCACATTTATTCTATTCCCTCACCATCACTAGCATTCTCTAATTTAGGCATTCCATCAACACTAGTACAGAAAGTGGAAAAGGCATCAGTTGTAAAAGGGCATAGGCGTCGGTTGTATGGGCAACGCCTATGACGCAGACGCCTAAAGTTTTGACTTTAGGCGTCGGTTGTTACTCGACGCCTAAAGTTCGACTTTATGCGTCGGTTTTTTTATAACCGACGCTTAAAGTTGAAAAAAAAATAAATAAATAAAAAATTTACTTTTAGGCGTCGGTTCAAACTTTAAAACCGACGCCTAAAGTATTTTTTTTTCTTTTTCGTTTTCACACCTGCAGTGACCCAGGCCGCTGCAGGTAATCACCTAAGGCCGCTGCAGGTAATAGCCTCCAGTGACCCAGGCCGCTGCAGGTCATGTCCTGCAGTGATCCAGGCCGCTACAGGTCATGACCTGCAGTCATTTGGACGTGGCCCGCGATGACCTGAACATTTTCCACATGCGCATCATCAAATATACATATAATCGACATATACATAATAAAATTAAATAGAGAACGATTATATATACAAGATTGTTGTTTTATTATACAAATATGTAAATTTAAGTTTGGATACGTGTCATTTTACACACACCTATCAACGAAATATTTGGCCCATAAATTTTGAATCTCAAAGACTTTCTCCGTTGAGTAATATTCTTTAAATGCCTACAAACAATCAAAACATATTATTAGTTATTTTATAATAAAATATAAAGTCTTAATTAAAAACTCTCATTTAAATTACTTATACTTTTTCTAACGAAGGAAGCTGGAAGTGTTCTGTGACTATCTCATACATATTTACCACAACTCCACAATTATTTCATGAAAAATTATCATAACATACGTATTCAATAGAGGCTTGATATGATATTTAAGTCACGCTTACATGCACCAGCTGAATCCAAGAAGTACACCATATTCTTCTGAGGAGAAATCACTAGCAACATCCAGTGGTTCCTACGTATTATGAACGTGTAAATACAACTTTAAACATATATGATTCAAATTAGGTAAAAAAAAGAGAGAATGTCAGTGGTCTTACTCCTGAAAATACGGTGCTATAATGAACTTCTTACTTTGCATTGCCCTCATGGTGTTGTCCATGTAAGTTACAACACTGTTTGCATTTGTTCTTACCGAAACCGATGCAATGTGTGTCGGAGATATGAATCCAATTGATTCAATACCGTATTCATGACACATCTCATGGAGGTACCTAAAAATAATTAAACCAATAAATATAAATAAAATAATGATTTAAAGTCAAGTTATAATTTCTGATCAGAAGTCTTACAATGAAAATATTTGTAAGATAGATGTATCTAACCATTGCATCGTTAGCAAATCGGTGATGTCTCCGACTGTAACAAAAATACCATTGTCGAATGCACAGTTGAACACAGAGGCATCTATGGGCACCTGGTAGAAGTCATCACCAACGGGAAATTGAAGGACTAGAGTGTTCAAAATTTTGCATTTGTCACCTAGACATTGTAACGTCTCATCGTCGACAATTGCAGGTCGCTGGGTAGATGACAATTCAAAACTTTGAGACTTTTTCCGTTCATTAGATTTTTTTAGCTTTTTCGGTGCCTCTTCCTGCAAGAAGACAATTTTTATCATTATAACACTTCTAACACAATTTTAAAAGAAATTAATATCGAAATAATCTTTTATGTAACTAAACATTATTACCTCTCCAAAAATAACCAACTCCTTCAGCCATTGAAAAAAACTTCCAATACCTTCCCCCACCGTGGTGTGATGTTGAGATGGCACTGGAAGATAGAACGCTTCCACACCATCTACGACATGGTCAACGGACACCTTCACATGATCAAGCCAGAGTGGTTGATGATGCACCACAGTGTCGGGTCGGGACGGATAAACCATTCCGCTGGCCACTATTTGTTTCTCACCATCATGACTTACGGCGAGACGACAAGGAATCGGCTTCTATTTTTCAACATATATAATTGAACATATAAGTCATCACTTTCCATTTGAAATGAAATAAGCAATATTAAAAAAAAAACTTAAATAATTTAGCATTAAGTACCTGAAGCCCATCAAATGGGTCTGGATTCATGGAATGACAACTGCTTCGAGTTAGAGGTCGGGGGTGTGGAGTTACGTCCACCTCGGCATCAACATTTAGGCCCAAGCGCTGGAGGATAGTATCGTATTTACTCTGTATACTATGGTACGCACTTTGCATACTGTCGAATTTACTTTGCATCTCCGACATGGTTTGATGCCTGACCTTCTCGGTAATGCTATCCTCCATCTCGTGCCTGATTATCTCCTTAATGTCATCTACTGAAACAACCCCACACAATCGTCTGAGGTAATCATCCGACTTGCCGTAAACATCCCTCGTGGTGACATACACGCCATACCCCCTCACCCTACCAGGATGATCCTCCTTCCCAAGGGCTTCACTTAAAATATCATGTTGCCTACTTGCCACAAATGTCCCCTGTGTGGCCTGCTCAGCTTTTTCTACCTGTTTAAAAAAAAAAAAAACTGAAAACTAAATACAAGTATTAAAGTAGATTTGAATTGAAAATATGAAAAACCGGGAAGATATACTTACAATTTTGTCAAACACCCCTCTAGTTTTCTCGTTGGGGATGTAGTAAGTTCCATCTTCTTTCTTTTTTGATCTAGCTCGAACCCAATCTAAACTGCGATCCTCGCTTACAATTGAGGAGCTAATCATGTCACATGAAGAGCTAGAAGATAATGGGTCGCTTACTAGCCATTGTGGCTTCATCCCCGCATAACCTGCTGAGCCCAAATAATGGGGATGCTCATTTCGCATTTGACTATCTCTAGTCTTCTAACTTTTCTCCTAAAAAAAATAATATATTTTTAGTTTTTCAACTCAATAAATCATATGCGTACATTTCAATATACCTTAAATTGCTCCGTTTGTCGTTCTTTCTTGAACAACTCCCATTGCTCTTCATATAAGAAATCATAAAGCTGCGTATGGGAATTATATTTTGGGTGGTCATGTGTAATGTACTTATGAACAAGCCTTCTCTTAAAATCTTTCCATCGCATCCCCGCAACTTTCAAAACACTTGATTTCAGACGACGGTCATCGGGGATGTTGAACTCCCTCTGAAAGATAAGGATAATATGCGATGTTATAAAAAATACTACGATTAATGTTCAATTCATTATGTATAAAGTGATAGTACCTTGATTTCTTCCCACATTATATCCTTAAGGCCTTGATCCACTTTGTGCCAATCACTGATGTTTATGTCAACGTGAATACGGACCAAAGACCCTATAAAAGCTTTGAAATTCTTCTTTCTTGGTCCGATCAGCCTATTTTTTTCATCGAACTCAATAACATTGATTTCTTGCCCTGCCTTCTTAATTTTCTTACACATAGTCGGCCCTTTTGTCCTTTTTGTTTGGGCAGTACTATGATCGTCTGAAGAACTTGAAGACTCCGCCATTATATTGAAACAATATAACACGTACCTGCACATATGACAATCAATATTCATGTTATAAATATATATATCAAATTATTGTTATCAAGATCACAAATAATATTAACAATGTATAGCGCATATATAAAGAATACAAGAAAGTTTAATAGTTGGAATCAAATAAGATAATTTACGACCTATATGTGAAGATATAATTAAAAAGATTAAAAGTTTACAAGGATGATTTTATTTTATATAGTTATTTTTTTAGTATGGTCAATTTTGTACGAGTGACAGTCACCTTAAATTATAATTTTCATTTTTTATTTGTAAAATTTTACAAAAATTTCGGCAGTCTCCTCTGTAAATTGGATTTAGCCAACCTATAGGGGGAATGGAAATACTACAATAAAACCAAATTATTCACCATCGACATATTCAAAACTCAAACGCAACTTGAATCAAACTTCAACATCATCTACTACTCCAACATTAATCCAAAATCAATTCTCAACTTTTAAAAATCAAACTAAGATTGCATATCTTAACTCCAATAATTCAAATATTATTGTATATCAATCTACTAAATTCAAATCAATAATATATATTCAAACAAACCAATTAACTTGATAAATAATAAATCAATTATATATATATATATATATATATATATATATACACACACACACAAAGATATACATACACATACACACATAGATATATATATACATACATATATATACACAAACATTATATAAACACATAGATATATATATATATACACACACATTTATACAAAAACTAAGTAGGGGTAGAGATTTAAGGTCACCTTGGCGGCGGCGGCGACGACTGGGGGTGGCAGCTTGGGCGTGGAGAGAGTTTCGTGTGTGAAGTGTATGTGTGTTAAGTTACGCGAATACAATTGAAAAGGGCGCGGATCCGAAGCCCTTTGGGCGTCGGTTCAAGAAGACCGGCGCCCAAAACTGGGTTTGGGCGTCGGTTCAAGAGGAACCGACGCCCAAAACCGGGTTTTGGGCGTCGGTTCCTATTAAACCAACGCCCAAACCCCGGTTTTGGGCATCGGTTTCTCTTAAACCGACGCCCAAACCCGGTTTTGGGCGTCGGTTCCTCTTGAACCGACGCCTTTACTTAAAATTTATTTACAAAATTGCCACCGAGTTTTCAATTGGCGTCGGTTGTTACATAAAATGACGCGTATTCCCCATTTTTTATGCGCGATTTTGTACTAGTGCAAATTCATCCTTAGACACAACTTCCCCATTATATATAACCATCACCCTTTTTATTTGGACATTGTGAAGCAATGTGCTCGAAACCCAAATAGTGAAACCATTTAATATTTCTATCCTTATGATGTTGGGAATCAGAATTATGTTTATCTTCAGGTCCCCTCTCTCCTCTTAGATGGTTCGAACTTCTCCTTTGAGACAAGATCTTAATTGCCTTCTCTTTTTGGTTGTAAAGAAGGATAAGAGCCTAGAGAATGTCTTGTTGTAGCTTTTTGTTTCAACAGTCTTTCAACTTTCATAGCCATATGCACCATATCCTCCAACTCGACATAATGTTGTAGCTCAATCACCTTGGCTATGTCCCCATTCAACACAATAAAAAATCTAGCCATTGTAGCTTCCCTATCCTCGACAACATTAGCCTTGATCATCGCGACCTCGATATCCTTATGATAATCCTCCACACTCCTAGAATCATGAGATAGACATTCCAGGCTTTGGTAGATGTCCCTATAGCAGTGATTTTGAATAAAACGTTTCCTAATAATCACCTCAAACACACCCTAAGTCTACACAGGCCTTTCATAATTTCTCCTCCTACCCGTCACCAATTGATCCCACCAAATGATGGAATAATAAGTGAACTCTATCATAATTAATTTCATCTTCTTCTCCTCCTAGTAATTGTGGCAATCAAATATTTATTCCCCTTTCTTATTCCAATCTAGGTACACTTCAGGATCATTATTCCCTTGAAAAGGATGGTGTTGCCATCTTGATATTCCCAAGGTTCACATCCACCTCATCCCTATTTTCATGATTTCTTTTATACTCCCTTTCACTTCTCTCTCATCTATCCCTCCTTCTTCCCACACTAACCATGGAAGATTGAATATTATCCCCTTCACTTCCTACTCTCTCATCAACCCAACTCCATAACTAAGATTATATTCCCGTCTATTCTCCCTCCTAACCCTAGGGGCTATTTGAGATTGCTCCCTAAGTAAGTGAGCAATGTTCCTCGAACTGCTTCTTCATGACTGTCATCACATTAGATTGCTTGGTGTCACCCACTGATGAAGATGATGATTATGATTTTTCCCCGTTAGACATTGTTAGTTACCAAGAAAATAAATAAAGTTTCCTCACATGATTTTAAGCTCGTGTATCACTTTATATAGCTTTTCCCACGCTAATAAGCTCACCACTCTTGTATTTTCCTCTCTTTATCCCTTTTTCCAAGTTTTCAAAGAACTAATCAAGGATTCAAAATACAAGGCAATGGAAGACACAAAGAAGTGAAAAAAACTTTACTAAAAAAATCAGAAAATTGTTGCTGCTAGGAATTTTTGAAATATAATAATATATATATTTCTTTGAAAAATTATAAATTTTTTGGTCTTCGAAAATTTGACTACGAATACAACAACTGCTGGGAATTTTCAGAATATAATAATATATATATTTTTGACAAATTCAAGAATTTACTTATTTTGAAAATCGACTACGAATACAACAAAACAAACAAAAATTAATTTGAACGCGAAACGAACACAATAACAACTTTTGTAATTTTTTTATGATTTTCTGCATCAAAAACTCAAGAAACAGGTAGAAAGTGAAGGAAAAAAAAGACTCAACAACCTAATTGTAACTAAAATTCAAGAATAATAAGAAAACACAAGAGAGAAACAAGAACTTGAATTTTGATTCAAACTCTGATACCAACTGATGTGATTCTTTGTGAGAAGCATGACGAACACATGGAATTGAATTTAAAACACTGGAAAGAACTAAATTCAGATAATAAATAGATGATAGGATCTCAACTCAAGCCTCCCAACGCAAGAACTTAAGATATGGAAATCTTAAACCTGGTACAATGGAGAAACAAGAACTGAGATCGTCGAACGTCACAAAGGGTATCTAATCCCTTGATAAGTTCTATGGTAGAATGCCATAAAGATTTGAAATATTGATAAGCTATTGAATTTCAATGAAGAATTATGAATAGGGGAATCATCAACCTTTAGAGAGTAAAACACTCTATTTAATTCAAATCAAAGTCCAACTGTTACAATGAAGTAAAATAATTTAAATATAAAGGAAAAAAAATAACAAACCTAATAGCTGCACATAATTAGCACAAAATACGGAATCAATAGTAAAAAAAAATGAAAATAACTTAAAATTCGCAAGACCCTATTTTTGGTAGAACCACACGACCGCGCGGTTAAAAGGCTTACGATCGCATAGTTATTTGTTGTAGTGTACTGTCTTTGTACAAGAAACTCATGCGATTGCTCCATAAATATTCTACCACACGATCGTGTGGAGGAAGTTTTGGTTTCCTCTTTCAATTTTGTCATTCGACTTGAATTTTGGTTTCCACCCCCTTGCACTAGTCTTGGACTTTCTTTTATCACTCAAGGTCTGATCTTTGGAGCCATGGAAGTTGGTCTTTAACTTTTGATTATTTTTGTATGATCGGCTCTTGACGATAAAAACCATCTAGATTTTCATTAAATTGCTACAAGACCATCGGGGAAATACCTGATCATAATAAATCAGTAGGATCAAATCCAATTAGTTCCTAAGCCACAAAAGTCGGTAAAACACCAACTAATTAACAATTTTTCAGTAACAAAGAATTTGAAAATACAATTAGAATCAAATAATTTCAGTACTTAAAACAAAATTAATAATTTTCAACTAATGAACACTAAAACAAGGAACAAAGAAACACGGTCAATGAGTTCCAGTATTGATTCAAATTCAATCAATCACCCCACCAAGGCTCTGATCGATACCAATTTGTGATGAATATACCTCACAAAACACAAAGTAAAATGGGTTAGACAGCGGATAACCAATAGATTGACAATGTATAATTGAAACAGTATAAAAGCAATTAAACGAAGTATTGAAAACTCCCTCAATTGCACCAAAATAAATGACTGAAATGGTGATAACGAGGGCTCAGATTTATGCCAAAAACTCCACAATGGTAACACCACCAATACATAGCTTGAGAACACTCATAGACAACACTCAAACCACACCTAGCACGTTGGCTTCTCACCTAAACACAACCGAACAAGAGGCTGCACAACAGACCACAAGAGGACAGAACCACAACAAGAAAATGGTCATATCAAGAACCGAAACACAAGCTCACTACAAGAATTCGAACAGAGGCTAGCAAAAGGTCCAAAACCACGAAGGAGACCCAAGTTCCAAGAAGTAGCAAGTTCGACCAACAGGGAGGTCACAAAGAGGAGAGGACAGATTCCCACGAGAGAGAAGGGAAAAGAGGATGAGCTGCTCACATAGAAAAGGGAGGAGTGTGACGTGTTCTATTTAGCCGAGGGAGGGGTTCAGGTAGTTATAGGTTTAGACTTAATTAGGTTAAGTAGGGAACCTTAATTAAGTGAGTTGTCTCCAAAGCCTATCCATCGAACAATAGAGCTGAGACCCAATTAAAACCTCGAAGTGGGTAGTTAATCTCTTAGCCCGTCTTGTAAGTGGGCTGCCTTACTGTGGAAATTGGACAATATTATTATTTTCGATCATGGGCCAAAAGACCCATGATGCATAATCAATCCGACACGATATGTTTAATCATCGGCTTCGAGGTTTGATTGGGGCCAAATACCCAATAGTGCATGATGAGAAAGTGTGGACATTTGTTAAGGGATAAAATCTTATATTGAATGAAGATGAAAATATAGACCAATTCATAAGTGTTTGGACTACTTCTCTTAACAAGGTTGACTTTTTAGGATGAATTTCCAAATCTTAACATAGTATTAGAGCCTATTAAGCTTTAACGATCAATTCAATCCGATTAAGACTCAAAAAAATAAGTACACGGATTTCAAAAATTGTCATCTCAAACGAGCCACTATCTTGAATCTTATCGTCTGTGTTATGCCCTTCAAGTTACGAAGTGTGGCAAGGTAGTATGTGATTGCTGCATTGCAGACTTTAACTTGTAATAATGTTGTACTATTTCTTTTGTGATCCCCATTTTGGACCATCTGCTGAATTGAAACTCCAGTAAAGTGACCATAATAATTGACTCAACCATGATCAATCACATAGAAAGATTGGACAAAAAGCAATAAAGCTTCAAGATTATAGTTTTTTCTACCAATAGAAGTTCACAAAAGTTAGCTTCTATCTTGATCTTACCATATAGAGCTTGGCATTCATTGATGCAACATAAAGCTGCAACAGACACTACAAGAAAATTTTGCTTTTCCTACAAATAATGCGCATACAAAATGAGATTTGTATGTAAAGATTGTCTTTTCCCGCAAAATGAGATTTTGTAGGTATTATTAGAAAATTTTGCTTATTCCTACAAATAATGCGCATACAAAATAAGATTTGTGGGCAAAGATTGTTTTTCCCTACAAAATAAGATTTTGTAGGTGTAAAAACTTGGCTCCAAAAATATGTATACTTAGCCTACAAAATTCCGCCTATGAAATGAGATTTGTAGGCGGAATTAAGTTGTTCTCCAAAAATAATTTTTGTTGGGATATAATTTTGCCCACAAAATTTTAACTACAAAGAAATTAGGCTTATCCTACAAACTGTTCGCATACAAAATGAAATTTGTATGCGGAATCTACTTTTTCCTACAAAACAAATTTTTTGTAGAATAAGAATTTAGTTCCAAAAATATTTATACTTAAACTACAAATTTTCCGTAAATTTGTATGCTAAATCTATTTTTTCTTACAAAATGAGATTTTGTAGAGATAATAATTTGTCTACAAAAATATTTATACTTAAAATACAAATTCTCTACCTACAAAATTAAATTTAAAGGCGGAGTTTTATTTTTCTCGCAATAAAAATATAGTTTTCGTAGGGATATAGTTCGGCTTTAAAATTTTCAATTTGAGATATTCGTGCGGCCCAATTTACGTTATTTCCTTTCCTTTTTTCCAAGCGTATTTTCCCATTTACCAGCCCAAAGTTCCAGCCGAGTTCAGAGATCGCTCTCTTCTTCACCGTCGATTGGACTCACCGCTCACGGCTGCCCTTCCATGACTCCGCCCTCCGCCTTACGTTTTGTCCCACCACTGAAGACCATGACCGTGGTCTGTGAACACGCCTGAAGACTGTCGGCGCCGCTGAAACTTCAAGAACTTAACGGTTTGTTTCACGTTCTCACCCTTACTTCTCATTTTTGCGAATTATTTTCAGTCTTCAAGTTCAGTCTTTGTGTTGGGCTTGTGATATTGTGCAGCTTGTGCCTGCCTTGTCCTTGCGTTGTCACTGATTTATAGAATGCAGTTCTTGAAAGGGCTTGAAAATTGATTCTATAATTTTGAAAGTTTAATTTAGAATCTTCAAAGCCTCAAATAAAATTTGTTAATTGTTTATGTAAGCTTTGTTTGTATGATTTTGAATTTGTGGTTCAGTGATTTTGTCTGTGATTTGTGAAGATTGTGGTTAATCCCCTGTTTTCTTCGTCTGTTTCCGAACATAAAGAATTACAGGAAATAAGACAGTTGAAGGAGAAGATTGGATTGCTGACATCTGAACTTGAGAAGTTAAACTTTATGGAAAAATTCGCTATGTTCAGGATTACAATTCTGAGAAAGTAATCTCTAGAGGATCAAAGAAGGTGCCTATTTGCATTCTATTTTATATAAATAACGCCTTTCAAATTTATATTAACATGAAACCTTCGTCATTTTCAGTTTGTAGAGGACTTGGAAAGTGATTTTAGCTCTGATGTGGAATCTAAGTATAAGAAAACTTTATAGAAGGTGCCTATTTCCATTCTATTTTCTGTTTTGTTTCCTATTATTTGGATGTTTGAATGAGGTTTTTGTAGCTCTCCACAATCCACTTTTAATTTAGACCATTAAGACATTTTAAATTGCATTGGATGAAAAATATGTCAGCATATGTATTTGTATATATACTAGCATTTTATGTATTTTGTATATGATAAAGAATTTGAATTTGGGTGCTTACAATAAGGACACTCAATCTCTTGCTTGGTTCCGAACTCATTATTTTTTTATTTTTGCAAAAGAAAGAGAGATTTCTTAGCTTTCAGAGAGATCCGATCCCCTTCTTGTAAGTCTCTGTTCTAAACTTCTTTTGCTTTCTAAGTATATTCTATTAAATTCCCACTACTTTGTGTTTAATGTTTCTTTGCATTTAACATTTTTATTGTGTGAAAGATCACTTTTTTACCCTCTGGTATGTCTCATTTCCTCTTCTTTTTGCGACTGAGTTTGATGGGCTCTTCTCTTTTTCTTTCTTTTATGCTTTCTGGGAATTTTTTCTTTAAGTAATTTTGTGTTTTCTACTTTTTGTTTCTTGAGGAAAAGCAAATACACTTTCTGAATTTTTGGTTGTTTAGTCTTAATTCTTTTAAATCCTCTTTTTGGTATACCTTTTCTATGTTTTAGTCTTAAGTTTTGGCAACGTTTAAAAAAAGTTACAATAGATAGTCTATTGCAACGTTTTTAAAAACATTGCAATAGATAGCCTATTACGTTGCAATATCTATTGCAACGTTTTAGAATCGTTACTAAATTTTAGTGAAATTTAGAATCGTTACTACCCAAACATCACAATTTTTGCAAACGTCACAATTTTTGCCAATTTCATCGAGGCGCCAAATTGTCACAGACTCCCTCCAATCCTAAATTCGTGTGCCTCTAATTTGAATACTCGTGTGTCTATTACTGTGCAAAAAAAAAAAAAAAATCCAACCCAACTCTACCCGCGACCTCTTCTTCCTCTTCCTCAGTCGAATCGGTCCAATTTCTGTCTCTCTAATCCCTCCGCTCTCTCCCCCAATCCTAAGAAAAAGCCCTAGTTGTTGGACAACTGCCATTGGCCCTCCGTCATGTTCTTCTCCACTACAGGCGCTGGCGGTGACTCGAGTCCAGGCTAGTCCACTGTGTGTTGGTTGGACTTGGATTAATTTCTGGCTTCCTCTCCGTTTCTGAAGCAAGCCAGCAGTGCGCTTCCAGCGTTCGCTGGGTTCCGCTTCTCTTCTCTTCTGGGCCTAGCTTCTACGTGCACGGGCTCCACCGACCGCCAATCTGTCCACCAAGTTCGTCGTCCACCGCTCAGGCGCCCACTGCTACTACTGCTGGTGCCTGCACATTGAAGGATTAATTAATGTTATGGTAAATGCCTAAATGGTAAATAATTACAAATTAACAATTAACAATATTTAATTATTTATTTAAGAATTAAGCTTAAGTTAAGCTCCAATTTGGCTGGTTTGATTAGTTAATAGTTATTTTAATTTAGTTTCCTAATTAATTTCCAAATTTCGTTTTCAAATTTTATTTAACTGAAATTTAAATTTGTATAATTTATTATCCCCCTTCAATTTAAGCTTTAACTTGAAGTCTTTAATAACATTAACAATTTAACATCACAGATTTGCATTTGGATTTTGCATTTTGCACAATTGAGATTGAGATTGAATCAGACATTTGCGAGGTTAGTGAAAATGTGATTTCGAGATTTGATTATTTGATTTTGAATTTTTGAATAGAGATTGTGATATTAAGATTTTTTAATTTGAGAATGTGATTATAATCATTAGATAATTTGAGAATGTGATATTGATTTTTAGTTTTGCAATTGAGAATGTGATATTAGAATGTGATTTTTAATTTGAGTATTGATTAACTTCGTTGCAACTTAGCTGCAAAATGGAATGACACCAATTACGAAATAAGAAGTATCTGCAGCAATTTTGTTTAGATTATTGTTGTCCGAGTTTTTGATATACTATTTATTTTTGCTTCTTCTACTATCTATGCAAATGTTATTGGATTAGAAGATAATGTCTCTCAAGTTGAAGCAAATTTTTTGTGTTTGATGTTTTTTACTTTAACCTGCAAGAATGGAACTAACCAAGATTTGCAATTGTAGCAGGTTAGTGCTAATCTGCTTGATTAATGATTCTTCAATGCGTGGAGATTGATCAGTTGACTACGACTGCAAGCCTGCGAGGTTAGTATAGTGAGAATGTGATTTTGAGATTTGAAATTGATTTTAGAATGTGAGTTTTTGGTGATTGTGAAGTTTCAATGGATTTTGGGCATTTATTAGAATATGTGTACCGACTACTTTGCATTTGACTTAGGCTTTGATTTTGTTTTAGAACTTAGGTTTTTAGAATGTGATTCGTCAAAAGTGATATTAATATTATGTAAATGTGTTCTTAGGATTAGAATGTAATTTTAGGCTTAGAATATAATCAATTTTGTTTGAGGATTCGATTTTGATTAACTTGATGAAGTTCACCTTAAACCTCGAAAATCAATAGTCCGGCACTATCGGCCACCCCCACAACTTTTAGAGTCCAGCTCGGTCCAACATGAAATCCTGGATCCGCCACTGCACACACACACACACACACCAGATCTGAACATATCCTGTCGTTACAATCATAAAAGCTACAGCCATTTCCATTTGCACCATTTTGATTTTCTTGTCTTCTTGGGCATCGTCTTTTTGTGGGTTTCATTTCGGTAGATAACGCACTACTGGAGGTTTGAAAATAGGAAAAGATTTGAGATGTGGAAAAAAATGTTTTTGTGAATATATCTACTTTATGGTATCTAAGAAGTGTCTCTTATTTACCTTCCCTAAGCCTAGAATAAAATGCACTAGAAATGATAATTAAAATATTTTTTGTAATTGTATGCAGGGGGCTCTTTGGTAATCAATTGAACATAACTATTGCTCTCGACCTCGGTAAGCATGTTCGCTTGACTGAGGAATTTCGTGTCTTCCTAAGAACCACAGGGCTAAGGAGGACAAGTTAGAGGTATTGCTTGATTTTTTGCTTCTCAGGTCAATTGGAAGGAAAGAGCCTATGCGATAGTTTTTTATGAATCTTGTTTGCAGTAGTTTCTTATCTATGACTAACTTCATATAAGTATATTTGAAAACAAGTTTAATTTGAATTCAAGATTTTTGTTAGCTATTATTAATTAGTTTTAAATTTGATTTGTGTTTAGATAGAGTTTATTGTTGAATTTGTGATGTTGAGGAGTTAGGGATTGGTGTTGGAAGTTGTTTGAGGTGTTGGTTTTATTTTTAAATTATTATGTTGGTTATGATGTTTTTTTACAGGTTGACTAAGTCCAATTTATAGGGGAGGTTCTGTCGAAATTTCTATAAATTTTTTTACAACAGAAGGGAAGGAAAGGGAAGTTAACACGTCTAAGTTTAGGTTTTACACTTTGGGTGAAAGCTCATTTTCCTTGGTGGTAGATATAGCATCTAGCAGACATCTATCATCGATGAACTTCACGTCTCTGGTCTAGTAGATTAATTTAGGACAAGTCATATCAATTTCTATAAAATCACATTTGAAAGATATAAATGTATTTTTCTTTTAACTCTATTTTTTATTTTTTCTACCATTTATTAAGTAAAGCGTGATATTCACTTTTAACTTTGCTCAAATTTGTTATAGGTGTAACTTTGAAGATAGATCGAATTTTGCGATGTAACGCCCCGAATTCCGTGGAGCTCGGGACGCCACGTCATCCTTTAAATCTGATTTTATTGCGGAAATAATTAAAAATTTCAAACATCATATTTATTATTTGAAACAACATTTTTTTTTTGCGGAAGAAATGAATTTATAAAACATCACATCCATTGTTTAAAAGCTAAAGCGGAAACTAAATTTTAATCAATTTAATTAAAACAATTCATAAAAATTAAATCTTAAGTTTTAAAGGAAAGTAACGATAAATAATTAAATTGAAGAAATTTATGAAACTTGACT
The DNA here is from genome assembly GCA_963555705.1 of Ligustrum vulgare. Taxonomy (NCBI): domain Eukaryota; kingdom Viridiplantae; phylum Streptophyta; class Magnoliopsida; order Lamiales; family Oleaceae; genus Ligustrum; species Ligustrum vulgare. The sequence continues at coordinate 13,601,217 of OY743186.1, read as the reverse complement.
TAAAAGAAAAATTAACATTATTTTTGATTTGCCACCACTGCCATTTCATTCGCTGTCAACTCCGTCATCTGCAAACTTTTGTTTTGAAAAACTTGAGTATTTCATAGAAATACTCAGTAGACTCGCGCACAATAATCATTCAACATTATAAATTAAAACACATAGTCCTGATATTCAAGTCTCAGGTGTCTAACGATCACTAGTATTCTCATGAACATACAAGTTCAAGTCTCATGCATTTAAGCAAGTAAATTCTCGTAATAGTCTCATGCTTAGAAAAGCAAGTAATTCTCATGAACACAATCATACATGCTAAACTTATAATCAAAATAATTATTGATGCGCACTTTTGAAAAACCTAAATTTGTAGATTAGAGTCTACCTCAAATCACGAGTTTGAAAGTTGAGCAAGAAAGTTCACGTTGTTCTTCTAACTGTCCAAGCGCCTCGTCTGGCCAATAATAAATAAACCTTAAAGTGGTATTTGGAAATCAAATATTTTTGAAACAAAAGAGTTTTAAAATAAGAAAATAAAAGTTTAGGAATTAAATTAAAAATCAAACATAATTGGGATTTATAAATATATAGATATCATTTTTAAATCAATATGGACAAAATTAAAAAGACTTTAAAATATGGGGGCTCAAATAATAACGTTTGAAATTTAGGGCTGAAGATATATCATTTTAAATCAATAAGGACTAAAATAAATAAATTTTTTTTTAAAAATGTGAGCTGAACTTAAAACATTTTAAACATTTAAGGACTGACTTAAAGAGAATCTAAAATATCAGGGTTTAAAATAATGACTTTTGAAACTTAAAGAAAGATTTAAAACGTTTATAACTGTAGGGACTGAAATGAATAAGTTTGATACTTAGAGGACTAAAAGGTAAATCTTAAAAATTAAAAATATAATATCAGATTCTTTCCTCTCTCTCCCTCACCATTCTCTGTCTCACTTCGAAAATCAGGCAGAGGAGAGCGGGCGATCGGCCCATTTTCAGTCAAGGCTGCCGGCGCTCTTGCATCGGCGAGCTGGTAGCGGTACTGCCGCCATCACTTGGCGGCGGCGGAGGTTGTTTGATGTGCGAAAACCGGGACCAAACTGAGGTAAATCGAGGCCCGATTTTGATGGTTTTCGGTTGAGAATCAAACCAAACAAATTGAGAATCGAGGTAAGTATTTGGGCTTTGTTTGTTTTTGGTTTTATTTTGGTTGTATGGGTGTTGGTGGTTCGATTGGTTGAAGGTGAAATGGGCAGGGAACGACGGCTTGGAGTTGCGAAATGTGGTGGCTGATGGTGTTTGCAATGGTGTTAAGATTGTGGAATTTATTTTGAAACTTGTGGTTGAAAACTCAGTTTGGCTATGAGGTGAAGGAAGTCGGATTGTGGCAGCGGACAGGGGCAGTCATGGAGGCTTTGGAGTTGATGATTGTTGGGTTTTTGAATGTTATAGATTGAAATGGTGGCTCGAGGTTGCGATGGTGTGTGTGGTTTCAACAGTGGCTAGAAGATGAATTGCTTGAGTTTGGTTCACGCTTGTGGCTGATTTGTGTGTTGGACGATGGCTATGGTTTGCAGATTGTGGTTCGATTGATGTAGATGATGGTGGTTTAACCTATGGCATTCGGTTATGGATTGAATTGGGTGGTTTCGTTTGAGACATGGTTCTTGCAAAGAAATTGAGGATTGGTGATGGCGGTGGAAGGGTTGATCAAATAGGCCACTGGTTATGGAGTTGTGAATTGGTCAGTTGCAAAGGTTCGATTGATTTTGGTGCATCAATTAGAATTGGGCAATATATGTATATATAGATATATATGTGTGGTGTTATATAGTTGGAAAAGAATATTGAAATATGGAAATTTTGCAAGATTGGAGAAGAATGTTGATTTAGGGGAAATGGATGAAGGAAGTTGGCAATTGGAAATGTACAAAATTGAGGGAGACGTGTGAAGATTTATGGGAGACGATTGTGGGATTGGAGAAGATGAATTGACTCTGATTAAATTTTGTAATTTAGGTTGAATGGCTAATTAAGAGGGATTGGGTAGGGATAATGGGGAAAATGTGCTTTATATGAAAATGGAAGCTGGTGAGGAAATCTTGGCATTTAAATTGAAATGGAACATGAATTGGGGATTTAAAGCATTTTGGACTTAAATAATTTGAATCCAAATAAATTAAAAATTGGACCTAAAATAAATAAATAATGATCTTAGAATATTTTTGATAAAATTGGACTGGAGAATAAATTTTGAAAATGAGACTATTTTAATCGAATTGAAAGTGATCAAGGTTTTAGTAAATTTAAAAATTCACTTAAAATGCTAGACGGAAATGTGTTTAAAATAAATAGGTAAAGTCGTAGAGACAGGTTTTAAATAATATTTATTTAAATAAGTCATGGAAAATTCTTGGTCGCTACTGCGATCCAAAGGTGCGGTTATATTGCGGGATGAAGTTGATATTTCCGTAGTAAAATATTTCTTTTGTCAAATGATGATGTTCTTTTGCGAATTTGTTAAATATCATCAGTACTTTCTTTCGTGGATTTGTTATTCTGTATTGTGGATTTATTAGACATTATCAAGACTTTATTTTGTATTGATTTGAAAATTCATAATGTATTTACTATTGTTTTTTATTTAAAGTACCATTTTAATGAAATAATTACAAAAAAATGGGTTTTATAAATAATTTGTTCAATAATATTTAAAAAAAAATATATATATATATATATATATATAGCAACGTTCAAAAAACGTTGCAAAAGGGTCTACGACAACACTCAATAAATGTTGCAAAAGGTTGGGTTAAAAGTTTTTGCAACACTTTAAAAACGTTGCAAAAAGGTTTACGGCAACACTAAAAAAACGATGCAAAAAGGTCTACGGCAACATTTAATAAACGTTGCAAAAGGTTCTACCGAAACACTTAATAAACGTTGCAAAAGGGTCTACCGTAACACTTAATAAACGTTGCAAAAGGTCTATTGCAACGTTTATTTCAATCTTTTGCAATGTTCAAAAAACGTTGCAAAAAGTTTTTTCTCCACGGCAATACTGCGATTTACAACACTTGCCAAACGTTGCAAAAAGCTTTTGGTAACATTTTTTGAGTGTTGCAAAAGGCTATTTTTGTTATAGTGATTTTCTTCTCTAGATTTCTTCAATTATGCCCTCGAACTTCTTCTTTCTTCCACTTTAACTCTAATTTGCATTTCAATTGATTTCATCACCTTCCATGTGCAAGATTGTGCTCCACTTTTCATCCAATTGTTATATATTTGCTTCAATTCCTTAATTTTCTTGATTTTGGGATAAAATCTGAAATAATGACAAATAACAACAAATTAAGTAGAATTTTTTCTTGAATGACAATATAATATACTAATTTTGACATATAAATAAGTGTATAAAATACACTTATCAACTCCAAATAAGAATAATTGTTCATCCTCGAACAAACTAGAACTACAAATAGAAAAATTTCAAACAAACTAAATAACAACTATCTTTTATCAACTACCAAATTGATTACCATATTACCCTAGGTTAGAATAAAAATACACTTTAGAAAAAAGAATTGAACAACATAAAAAATATTTCTACTTATCCTATGCTTGACTTTCCAAGTGTGTGTGAATAGCAAAGATAAAATACATACTCGCATAAAAATATACCTAACATATTGTGACTTATCATGCACTAGCAAATCCAAATCTCATGTGATCAAAAAATGATTTCTTTTTATTTCCTTTCAAGTCTCATAGATGATCACAACCTTATGTTTTTCTCTCATATCTTGAGGCTCCCTTTATTCACGTAGCTTCTAAATATATACATAATATTTTTACGCAAGGCAGTCGGAACTGGATATAAGCATGCACAATAGACTCATGTTAAACAATTCCCAGTTTAATGCCTCAATATCCAACGTTATGGTTTTAAAGTTTATACCAAGCACTTTATTTTTATTTTTATTTTTTCTCATCTTTGTGCAATACTTTTCTCATTTGCTTTCTGTGTGATCCCTGTAGTGGGTTTTAGGCTGGTGACTCCCAAATCTGATGACTTTAGGGCCTTAAAAACTTAATTACATGAGTCACAAAGGCTATAAAGAAAAGTAAAATATGATTTTGTGTATTATGTGTAAGTCTTCTCCCTTACGCTTTCTAAGTGACTCATATAACGAGCTTTGTATTAATAACTATAACTCAGATGAATTTAGGGTACTAGGTTGTAAAGATCCTTAAAAGCTTACCCGCTCGAGTGAAAAGGGCTAAGAAGAAAAGAATAAGACTAATATCAATATTTTAAGCTAGTGGTGGCTTATACTTATAGGCCAAAACCGCATCGACCAAAGGTACAAAATCAAGAACTTCAAACCCTCAACACATCCATGCATACCTCTACTAAACTTTCCACCTCCAAACTGATAACTTAAGGTTAGGGCTTATAAAGTCATTCCTAGTTCAAATTGCATTAAATTTCCCAACATATGCCAAGTACATTCCCACACAAGCAATAATTTGACATGTCTACGTGCTCAATTTTGTCAAGTCTAACATGGATAAGTAAACTCAAGTTAAGATGATGTCCAAAAATCTAATTTAAAGCGCCAATTTAATTCGAACTACATCATGGCGGATACAAATCAACATAATTTTACAAATTTTTGAAATTATTTTATATATCCCAAAAAAATAAAATAAAATTGAATGAATGAAAGGAATACATGCATAGAAGAGTAACGAATGAATGAGATATCCCCCCAAACTAGAAAATTACATTGTCCTCAACATATGACAAATAAATTTACTAATGAAATCAATACATAAAAGAGGATTTATATACTTTCCACATTGTGATGTGATCACTTGAGGCTTCTCACTTTGAAGTCTTCTAGAAGATCTTGTCACTTCCCATGCTTTTTCATGTCCAGTTCATGGTTTTACTCATACAAGTAATCACAACAACATTAGACATCATTTAAAAGTTGCATGGTATTGAAATAACCCAGCTAAACCCCCAAAAATTAGAGAATCGTAAAATACTTGAATTTTAGAATATAAGTTATCACTGCTATTCAGTACTGGACATCGCCTCGAAAACATGAAATTTTTTCGAGACATGTCCAGGTATATGAAAATATTTGGTCTAGTCTACAACATATTCAAAACTCATCTCATTTGGATTTCATTTGGGTCAAGAAAAGGTGGTGTGAAGTAGATAGCATGAAGCAGTTTTTTCTTGCAGTAGTGAAAGGACACAGAAAGGCATTAGGTGCAATGATGTCAAAATTGAGTTTTATTCCTCAAACAAGTGTAAAAAATGATTGAATTATCAAAAATTTATGTATAACATTTATTAAAAAATATCATTGAATGTCTCAAAAAAATAAAGTATCATTGAAAAAGAGTTTCAAAAACTCGAACAAGAGCTTAAAGAAACATTTTGTTGAGCACGTAGCATCCATGCATAAGCACTAAGGGAAAACATAGATTTGTGTACATTGACTTAATCCAATTTTTTTTTCACCTAGAATCAGAGTTAAATTACACCAATTTCTATCCTAATCCCGTACTTAATCAATCCATAGTTTGAAACTCGTAAGAATATCAAGAACATTACAATTATCATGCATAATCCCTCAAAGTATGCAAAATTATACCTTTGATTTGCATTTGATATTATAAGAACAATGAATTTAACACAATGTGATGCAAAATTGCTGACTTATGGCTGATATTTGAAGTGGGGATGAATTGGGTTAAGAATAATGCAAGAAGTGTAATGAATGAATGAAGAATGCATAACCCTTATTTTAAAACCGCCAGATTTTTCTTCAAAATTACCGAGCGGCCAAGTTTTCAGCAGGGCGGTGTAAACCTATAGTGAACTTTTTTTATTGAAATTTGTTCGACTGTGCATTTAACACAACAGAAAGTATAAAAAAAAATTCTCATGTTGTTCAAAATCCATTTTCCAACCCTTTTTACCTCTAACACATGTCATGCTTCCTCCAAACAATGTTTTCATGTTCTAAGCTTAGAAGTTTGCTTGTGATCATGATACATGAATTAGAACTAAGATTGCACTTGAAAATCAACTCAAAGTGGTGAAGGTGCTAATGATGTTAACTACAATAACTTAAAAGTGCAAGTACTACCTAAAACTAAATGCAAAGTTGTAAACACAACATAACTAACTAAAATGGAAGAGAGATTGGGTTGCCTCCCAATAAGCACTTTGTTTATAATCTTAAGCTCAACTTTTTGAAAATCCCATCATTGTGGCCTATAAGAGACTCTTGATGCCTTGCAGTGCTTCAAATTTCCCACCTTGCACTTTTCAGTCTTCTTTCGTACTTAACTCCTTGATTAGTTATTTGAGCATCCTCTAGCTTTGCCTCATGCGTCATATTTTCACGTCTCTTTTTGAAGCAACTTTCAAGTTTATAATATTGATTTGGGTGTTGAGTAATGCTGAAAGCCATTTGTTCATCTTGCACCCTTGATTTCACCTCTCCTTTTTCAACATCTATCAGAGCTCGTCCCGTGGCAAAGAAATGTCTACTAAAGATTGAGTGGCATTTTAATGTCCTTTCCAATATCTAGAATCACGAAATCTGCTGAAAAGAAGAATTTATCCACTTTAACTATAATGTCTTCTATGACTCCATATGGATACTTCAAATATCTGTCTGCCAGCTATAATGGGATGTTAGTGGGTTTAGGTTACCCCAATCCAGGTTTTTTGTAAATAGAAAGAGATATTAAATTAACACTTGCCTCTAAATAATACAAAACTCTATCAAATTTGAAATTACCAATATCGCAAGGGATAGAGGAACTCCCTAGATCTTTGAGTTTGAGAGGTAATTTATTTTGTAGAATTCCACTACATTTTTCAGTTAAGGACGCAGTCTCAAAATCCTCCAACTTCTCTTTTAGAAATAATCTTTTTAATAAACTTGGGGTAAAGGGGCATCTGAGTACAAGTTTATCCAAAAAAAGTCGAATATACGTCATTTTTTACAACAACATATGCGTATAAAAAGGGTAGTGTCATTTTCATAGATAAATGTTAAATAAACATGTCGATTGCTTACTAAAAACCAACGCGTATATTGAGAGATGAGAAAAGGGTCGGTTCTAGTATTAAAACTGACGACTATAAGCTAACAAAAGGTGTCGATTCTTGAAAGAAACAATGCTTTTGTTTTAAATATACATCTATTTTTACAAAACGGATGCCTATAGCTAGTAAAAACTGCCTAACCCTACTTACCCTTTCCTTTCCTTTCCCTCACAATCTCTCATCTCCCTCTCTCGCCTTGTCCTCCCCTGCTGCACCTCCTCCCTCATCTCTTCGCCGACCAACACCACCACCACCTCCTCATCACCATCACCTACAAGCCCCTAAGTCTCTAAGAGTTTTAAAAATGACTATGTACACTTTAAAAAACTCATTGAAAAGGCTCAAGTACCGAGTCATGCCTCAAGTGTATCTTCCTCGATCATCTGGTAAGATTAGTTTCAGTTTAAGTTGTTAAATGATAAATAATGTTTTCAGTATTATAATTCCTGTAAGTTGATAAGTATTATTACCTTTAAGCATGCTATTTTCCTCTATTCTAGAAAATGGCTCATACTAGACAAAAAAATACTCAAGGGCAAACTTCCCGAACTTAGAATGAAGGGATGAGGCAATAACACAACCCCCATAAACTCCAATGGAAATGGAAGCCTTCATATAAGCATTAGCTATTTTGAGAAAAGCCAATGAGCCAAGAGATAATGAAATAAGAGGGCATGAGAGAGTCTTAGAATTTAAGAGACTGTCACCATGTCATTTGCAGGCACTACTGACTGTATTTAAGTAGAGAAATGGTTGACTAAGTTGCAGAAAGCCTTCAAAGTTATGGGATGTACTTGTGAAGAAACGTTTAATTTTGCTCCTTACAAGCTCCAGGACGATACATATGATTGGTGGATGAAAGCTCAGTGCCAACATGAAAATGATACCGATCCATTTACTTGGGAAATGTTTACCGAAGCATACAATGAAAAGTATTTTCCCAAGAGCATCCGCCAAAGGAAGGAAAGGGAATTTGTGAAATTGAAGCAAGGGAGTTGATCAGTTGCCGAACATGAGGCAAATTTTTTACGGTTGGCTAAGTTTGCTCCAGACTTAGTGGCTATCGAAGATAAAATGATGATATGTTATAAGCGTATTTTACACATTTATTTATATGCCAAAATTAGGATATTATATTGTCGTTCAAGAATAAATTATACTTAATTTGTTCTTATTTCAGATTTTATCCCAAAATAAAGAAAATAGAGGAATTGAAGCACATGAATAACAATTTGAGTGAGAAGTGGAGCTAAATAATGCACATGGAAGTTGATGAAGTCAATTGAAGTCAAAATTAGAGCTAAAGTGGAAGAAGGAAGCAGTTCGAGTGCCTAATTGAAGAAATCAAAAGAAGAAATGAGTTAATTGAAGAGAAACGGAAGTTTAAGTACTAAATTGCTCTAATTTGAAAATGAAGGACCTGCAGTGCAATTAAAGAGTAGGGGACCAACTTGCAACAAACTGAAAGAATAAAATTGCACTTAGACGTATAACCATGCAGCCACTCCACTATGAACCACTCGGTTGCACAAATTGATGTGGAGTGGTAAAGAATGCAAACACGAATATTGGGCGGACGCCACAATTCCATCTGCGAGGTTGCGCGCTTGTCTGGATGGGTCACAACTGGGCCTAACAACGCAATTTTTCATCCAACCCTCATTTTTCATCCAACCCTCTACTTATTTAACCTAATTGTAACCTAATTTGAGAGAGACGAGTGGGAGACACAAAAATCAGACTATTAGGCAACCTCTCTTTCACTTTATACAATATCATTCAATTCTTTGGGGAGAAAGTGAAGGGATTGTGAAGATCAACAAAGATTGGGACGGATTCTTGATGTAAGAAGATGCTAATTAGCTTTCAATTCTCAAAATTCCGAGTTTTATTTACACATTTATATATTGTTTTTTCTTTCAAAGAACAAGAGTAGCTAGATTTTGTTTTAGGATTAACAATGTAAATTTAATATTTCACGTTTATTTCAATTCTCACGTTGGTGTCATGATTTTATGTGTTGATTTTATTATTACTCTTAATGCATGAACTAATTAGCTACCAGTTCATTGATTTTGTAAATTATAACGACTTGAGACGGAAGTTATACATTTAGACCACGTTGTAAAATCCAACAATTTCAACAAAATAATAGAGATATGAATTTGTAGTTGCATGTGATCATTTATGAATTCTTATGAGAATTTATATATTTGGCTAAGGAAGAATTCTGATCCAATATAGAGATATGTGGTTGACTCAGTTAATAAATATGACTAATTTAAACTCGAGCTAGGTAAATTAGATACATATGTGAATTCGATCAAATACATTTTTAGAGAATAACTTGATATGCGAAATTAAACAAGAAAATTACTTTGAAATCATTAGTCCCGATATTTCTTTATTGCTAGAAAAAATCTTCATTTATTTTATTTTTTTTATAGTTTAAAAGTATTTGCTAGTAGTTTAAGTTTTTATTTCCTAGTTATTTTAATTGTTTATTTCTTGAAGTCGCTCAATTTATTGTCGTTATTTACTTCTTTTGCTCTTTAAATTTCATAGTGTAGATTTCGCCTTCTTTTAGGAAGTTTATATCAAAGTGAATTTATAAAAAAATAATCTAATCCTTGTGAGATTATAAACTCAGACTTAAAAGTCCACTTTATTACTTGTTTACGACATCGTACACTTGCAATACGAGAAATCGAATAAAAAAATTTTGGCGCTGTTACCAGGGACTAAATTAATTTGTTAGTAATCTATTTTAATTTTTAGTATTTTTAGCTTTTAGATTTAGTTTTCTTTTAACTATTAAGTATTTTAATAAAACAGAAAAAAAAAAAAAAAACTTCTCCTCTCATCTTTGTATGTCCCATTCACAAAGGTACAACCTTTTGCCTTTTGAACCCGAAATTGAAAAATTCTATACATGACGACTTAGGGAACAACATCTAAACCAAATGGCCAATCCACAATGACACATTGAAATACACCGAATGCAAAATGCATTAGTTTCTGTTTAAAATGCAACACTACAAATAAATCAAATCAATCAGCCAAATGTATGTCAACATAGCCTATGGGTCAATTCTTGACACATGTTGCAACTCCTAACCGTTCTAGTAAATTAAATCTCTCTTTTGGAAGGAACGACTTCCAATTAAGAGCAGATTTAATAAATATTTTCACTAATAACCTCCAATTCTTAGGGAAGGCTCAAAAGGATCCTAACGCGCATGTCGCAAGATTTGGGAGAATGTACCAAAATTTCCAATTTCAGGACATAGATGATGACGCCATTCGTTTGCGACTATTTCCTTACACTCTTAGGGATAGTAATGATCGATATAAATTCCTGATCACATCATTAAGAATAGGACTATGGGCCATGGTTTTGAACTACGGATCTTCCCTGTCAAGATATTAAGACCGGGCATATTGCCCGACCTCACTGGTTCATCCCCTTCACATATCCAGATGTCGGCCCACATGCCCGAGCATATTCCAACATCAAGGTCGGGCATTTCCCGACCATATTCTTATCTGGCCAAGTCATGGGTTTACTGGTTGGCCCATCCTGGCCTCGACACTCCAAAAGCCCATACAAGCAAGCCTCGAACTATCCATTGTTTATGGGATTTACAAATGGGCTACATCCTTGAGCTCTAAGATAGGATGCACTCCATAAGGAAAGGGCTACAAAAGAAGGAAGTTCAATAATTATAAGGAATCTTCTCTTGAAAGGTAAGTTTACGCAAAAAAGGACCCCTTCTCACAATAGAAGAAGGTTACGGGCTTTTGAGCCCTATAAATATAACTCTTATGATCAAATTTGAATCATTAATTATTAATACACCTTTCTAATTACATATATTTCTCTCTACTTTTTTCTTCAAAAAACTAATTCTCACACTGAATGGGGAACGGGGATAATCCTCCTCGCCTTTTTTGCAAGACATTCAAGGCTAATTCATTCATCTTTTCCAGTGACCAAGCAGCTCCGGATCTTGCCATGTCAACGTTCGGAATTTTTACAGCATCAAGTGCATTGGAGGGGCTCGACTCTGAACCTAAATGCAATATTACCACTTGGAACGACCTAGCTTGGAAATTTTGTAACAAATATTTCTCACTTGCTAAGGTTGCTTAATAAAATTGAAGATATCTACTTTTCAACAACTAGACGATGAAAGTTTTCATTAGTCGTTGGGGGTAGATTTAAGGAATTTCTTCGAAAATGCCCATATCATGGATTTAACAAAGGTCTTCAAGTTTAGTACTTTTACTCTTGGTTGTCACCATAATACAAATCAATAGTAGGATCATCAGATGGTGGGTCCATTATAAATAAAAATGTTAACCAAGCATGGGACCTGATCAAACTTATTACAAAATTACATACCATGTTCCCATCAGATAGAGCAGTACAAAGAAGAGTGGCTGGAGTACAGAAAGCAGATGCACTGACCTTCACAAATGCACAAATAGCAAAGCTCAAAAAAGGTTGACTTGTTGATTACATAACAAAAAGAAGGAGTTAATGCTATTCAATCATAGTTGATCTGTGAGAATTGTAGCACAAACAATTCAATCAAAGATTGTATGTTGTTTGCCTCAGCCGAGGAGCAATTTAACTTTGTTCAAAACAATCTTTAACAACAAAACAACCCTTATGCTCCTACTTACACTCCTGGTTGGAGACAACTCCCAAACTTCAAATGGTCTAACAATAAAAACGAGTTTAACCAACCAACAGAAAAGAGAAGACCAAGTTTGGGGAAAATGTTTCAACAACGCATGTAGAATACTGACAAAATGTTTGAAATGCATCAGATAACCATGCAAACAAGTATGCTTCAATTAAAAGGCTTGGAACTCATATAAGTTAAATCGCTCAACAACTGCCTGAGAGAGCACTTAGAATACTTTCTAGTGATACAACTAAAAATCCAAGGTAGCTAATTAATCTTATATCTACAGTGGAAATGGAAAGTCTACACTCCAGCTTCCAAGGTAGCTATTGAGGATGTGTCTTACATTCCCACAGATAGCCAGAATTACATGTGAGGTGAGAGAAAGATGAGCGAGTTATGGTTTTTTTTTTTTTTTTTTTTTTTTGTAGGGTTTTAATTTTGAATTTTTGAAAATTTACAATTAAGCCCAACTTTATGTAATTTTGAAATTTCGCCACAAAACTTCCATTAAGTTTGAAAATGCAACTAAAATTTCCCCCAATAACAAGTTAATGTATAATAGACCATTTACAACTTAATTAAAAAAAAATAGAAAAAGTATACTTAGCAATTAAAATAAACATTTACACATAGAATTGCATATAAACAAAATATGAATTTTCTAATTGACACAATGATCGAAATGGCATTCAAGTTGCAAAATATTTCAAATTATAGATAATAATAATTATCAATTAAACAATTTATAATAACATTAACAGAAACATTGCGTGGAATTTAAGCACGCACGTAAAACTAAAAAAGGCCTTACATTTCAATCTTCAGATAATTCCATATTCGAGAATGATATGTCACTGACAGAAAAAACAGCAATAGTTTACTTGCATTCACGTCATAATACTTTCGACTCTTCCCATTTTTTGAAAATAATCAATCGATTTAACATTTGCTGAATCAACTGCACACAAAGTTTAATCTCCGGCATTTATTTTGACAACGTGTCATATGCAACTATTTTGAAACTGCCCATTTTTTATTTTTTTTTTTTTGGTGCGTCCAATTTATGTAAGAAGACTTTAATATATTTCACTAGTGTGCTTGTGAAATTTGAACTGGGACACGCACTTCCTTCGAAGTTTAGTATCTGTAGGAGATCTCATCATCTACAAAGGCATAAAACAAACGTATGAAATAATACAAGAATCTATTAAAAAAAGATATACGAATATATATATATGTCATCAACATGGATACAAATTGGTAGAAGTAAGATGAAGGTAAGTAGTAGAAACGGAGCATATAATTATTGACATGTCCACATGATAAGTCACAGCCACGTACATAAGGTTTTAAACATGGCTGCTTGCTTTTTCAGTTTTCTCAATAATTTCATCAACTTCTTGACATTTCAAACCTGTATTAATTTGACAATTAACATATGGTAAATTTGACACATGACAGTTCAAATGTCAAGAAGTACCTAGTATTTGGTACAGAATTCAAAGGCAACCTTTCAATGTGTTCAGTTACAAGAAAAAGGAATTGGATCAACATATTTGGTGCTTACATATTGTTCAGTTGAAAAGTATTTGATAATGGCATTAATTTGCCTCTATTTATTTCAGTGTATCCAGTCATCCCGCTCCCTCTCTTCTCCCTTGATATGTGGGAGCGTGATTTGGGAGTGCTTGCTATTGTACTCGTACCATTATGTAAATGTAAATTAAAGGTCTAATTATGGACTATTCCATATATTATGGGGGGAAAAATGCAGGAATAATTAAACAGTATTTAGAAATTTGTATAGGCCACATTTTTTTTTATCAAACGCGAACATGTAACATTTTTAGTGCATTTTGATTTACTAACGGAACATATATTTTCATGAAATGTGATGTTAACTGTTGATCTTGTAAGCTCTTCTGTTCACCATTTTGAATACGTATTAATGCATTTTCACGTACTTGATTTCAATTATCTTATGCTTATAGTTACTATTCTTTTCAGCTTTGGAATGCCTCTCAGTTGGAAATGGTTCACCATGGCAAGATGCATGCATGGTTTTACGAGGCAAGTAGCTTCTATTTTTGTGGTATTTTTCTTACACGCATTCAACGTGACAATTCTAACAGTTATAAATCTCATTTAAAACTAAAATAAAAAATAAAAATGCAGGACGTATTGGGCAAAAAAGATATTTGAATAGACCAGTTGAATGTGTCCATTGTCCAGTTAGTAGCATGGAGTTGATTTTGCAATCTATGTGAATGCAACATTAAGGGGAAAACCAATAGAGGCAAGGGAACTATGTCCAGGTCGAAAAGTTCTCGAAACATAGATGATTTAGGACATTAATTGGTCTTTTGAATATTGCACATTTGTAAATGTTAGATCAGTTGTTGTTTTCCAAATGTGCCAGCAACGCTGCTGAGTCCATTCATCACATTAAATCAAAGTTCTAAAAGGAGCAAAAATGCATTGCCTAGGCGTGACGCATTTGCCAAACGCGTCGCAAAGGCTAATGCACGGTAAAATGTATTTGAACTATAAAAACCAGTAAAAAAACCGGTCCAAACCCCTAAAAAAGGGTCCACATTGGTAAAAAACCGGTCCAAAAATTAATTTTCATTTTAAATTAAATTATTATTATTAATTAAAAATTTAAAAATATATATTATATACAATATATAATACATAAGTTTAAAAAAAAATATATAAGGTCAGGCACCTATTTAAAGGTATCAACATTTGGAATTTGAAAGCCACGCCTAAGGTATATATAGGATACTTATGAGTCTACATTCAAGAATTTCTATCCGCTGTGGGATTGTTGCTCCTTTCATTTTTCTTTATTTTTAGATTACGGTTTGATTACAAAATGTACGCTACCGGCTAGATCAACTGGGTGAGGCGCCCCTGTAAACATTTCCACGTGGGTTCGATTCTCCACTTTGCTACTTGTTGTTATTAAATATTTTATTATTATTCGTTTTGGTTTTACATTTTTTTTTTTTTTTAAAAAAAGTTCATCTATTTTGAAAATTATTTTTTCTTTACATTCTCTTTTATTTATTTAAATCTCCAAGTATTTGTATAAAATAAACTAATTAGTAAATCTGAAATTTAATATTTTTATGTGAAAAAAATTTATTTAATGTTTTAAAATAATATACATAGTACAAAATGCATTATGACGCCTTTCTTCGCATTGATATGCCTAACCTGTAATTCTTGAATCTCGACTTCGCCGTCTCGCAATGCATTATGCCTTTTAGAATATTGCATTAAATAGATTTGTTTATCAATTTCAACCATCCATCTTAGCCAAGTCCATTATTTTTTACTTTTCAAATAATTTTTAACCCCACATTTTTCTAAAAATACTATTCAAAACCACATTTTTACCCAATAAATGGGGGCCAAACAAGGGATTAATTGAATTTTCTAAGAAAAATAAACATAACAGCACCTCTCGGTTCTCAAAACATAAAATACAAAACTGCTTATACCCAAAAATTCAATAAGGATTTGTCAACTACAAGTGCAATAGATACCACATACAAATACCCTTCCTAGACCTTAAACCCGCCAATTGAACAAATAACCTAAAGTAACTAAAATAAATAAATAAATAAAAGAGAAAAATATATATTGAGGATGATTGAGTGAGAACTAGACCGAGTGAGAAGATACAAAGAGACATCTAAGAGAGAATGGCAATAGACTGACGGCAAACCGCGACAATGGAATTCAGATGACGGTCGAAGATAGTGATTTTAATCAGAAGAAGCGCAGCGTGTGAAGTCGATAGAGAAATTTAGGGGTTAGAGAGTGAATTGACATAATAGAAAGCGGTGGGTTGTTTATTTGAATTTTCATTTGGGGAATGAATCCCGGCCACCCACAATTTTTTTGTTAAAGTGGCCTTTTTACCAAAAGTGTGAAAATAAGGTAAATAGAAAAAAATATAATAAAATGTCAAAAAACCGTTTTAACAATTAGGATGTGTTTGATTGGTCAAAATTTTTCAAGGAAAATGAAAATTTTTTCTAGCTTTTCTACTTTAATCTGTTTGATTGCGAAAATTTTCAGAAAATTTTTTTTTTCCGCGGACCACACCCACGCGCCCCTTTTCCTTGATTTCGTGGAAAATATTTTCTTTGAGTTTTGGTAGATTTTTATTTTTCATGGTAGATGGAAAATTATTTTCGACACGTTTAATCAATTTTGTTGTTGTTAATTGACTTATTTTCTTTCCAAAAAATAACATTATCATCATCAAGTACAAATATATTAAAAAAGTAAAAAAAAAAAATTGAATAAAATAGCAAAAATTTACTTTATTTTCCACGAAAAATAATGTCAATCAAACAACGAAACTTGAAAAAATTTCCACTTTTTCCACCTAAAAAATTAAACAAATCAAACACTCTCAATTGATTTTCCAGGAAAATAATTTTCAAACAAAATCATTTCCTTGGAAAATATTTTCTTCCACCCATTTTCCACTTTCGCAATCAAACATACCCTTATATTAGATGTTGACCTACAATTTGTCTTTTCTTCTCCTTTTTTGCTTAGCACCCTGCTAGTCTCGTCTTCATTCTTCAACCCTCTTTCTTCTTCTTCTTCTTCAGTCTGAGCTCAGACGGTTAGAGCTCTTGTCTACCGGTCATTGTTGATTTCACGGTGGCACTTGAGTAGATTTTTATCAATCACTTTTATATGTTTTGATTTGAAAAATATAATTAAATCACCCTTTTTAGTTGGTTTGTGGTTTTTATAGTTACTGTTGGGAACACAGGTTACTCTACTCAAAAAAATTGATTTCTTGTAATAGATCATTCCGTTACAGAATTTTCTGTTTTATGTATTTAACTTAGAATAAATAATTTTGTATAGAAAAATAGTTTTGAGAAGATTACCCTTGTAGCGTGCTTTACAATAATCTTCATCAACTGCTTCTTGATTCCACAAAAGCTTTAAACCCTCAAGTTTTCCCCGGTGTTCTCCAATGGCAGCTGTGCAGGTGCGGTCACCTTTCTCTAGGTCTAGGTTACACTAGTATTAAGGTTTCTATATAAAGAGAAAACACACACTACACACTTTAGTGTGTGTCTCGCCACTTTTTCAATTAGGTTAAGAAAAATAGTCTTAGGAGACTATTTGTAACCTCTTTACACTCCAACCTCCTACCAGGCCTAATATCATAACTCAGGCCCATTTCTGCATAGTCCAATACAGGTAGTAAGCTTGTATAAGCCTATTATAGTGAAGCCACCGAGGGAACCTGATCGGATCCAGTTAAACTAAGCTCCAATAAATTAATTATGACACAGTCAACTCTTGATCAGTCAAATCAATTTATTAATCACGTTCTATTCCACTAAAAGAACGAGATGCACTCTTGGTAAAATTAAAATTATTGAAACAATTAATCAATAACTATATTCTCTGACTTATCATTCTTACATGTTACCCCCGTCGATCAACTCGAATATTCGGAGTAAGTTAAAATGATCAAAATGCCATTCTCTGAATATTCATAAATTCTCAACTCTCATCTTCTATCTGACAGTTCGATGTGATCACATCACATCATCGAATTCAACAGTCACTGTCGAATTATTGAGCTCAAATTCAACTATCCACTAGAAAAATCAGTGAGATTATGATCATACCCAAAAGGTGACGGATTCCATAATACGAATATATGTTCCTCGTTAGTTCACTTTAATTCTCAAAGTACCGAGATATTGATCAGCAATTTGTCTTACCCATTGATACCTCAAAGAACTTCAAGTTAGTAATCGAAATCCATTATCCGATTAGGATTAAGGTTCCACGTACGATAGTCAAGTGAAATTAAATTTGTATGGTCAAATTAACAAATTAATTTCACGTGGTTTCATCCAATACGTTCCAAACGTACTCTCAATTTTATTATCAAAGTCAAAGATAGACTTTTAAAAAAACCGAGACAATCTTATCAAAAGAAATTGTCCATATTTATTTACTGATCGTGAACGTTAATTTTAGATCGAATTACAAATTGAATATTTCTGTGTTTAACAACTTAAACACTCAATTTGTAATATCAAATCGACCCGTGGACAAACGCAATTTCATATTAATACAATCAATTAATATTTTATTTCGAATGTCGTGAATTATACTCTATGGGCATATATAATTCCAACAATCTCTCACTTGCCCTTAGAGTATATATGAAACATCGAATCATCCATCTTGTCAACATCATCATTACATTAATGATTACGTTCTCAACCAAGATGATAACTCCTTTCGATGTAAGTTACGGTTGTATAACAAACAATCCAAGATTGTTATACACAACCAATTAACCACATTATCTCCCAGTTATATTCTAATTTTGACGACTTTCGAGAGTCCTAGTCAAATCAGATCTTAATTAGTTTTAATCCATCAGATCACAACCTGAATAGATTAGCAAATATTTACTCGTTTTCCAAAAACGCTTCAGTATATGCTTTACCTCTATTCAATGATTTGATCCTAGATCAAACTAATAATCACCAACAATATCCCCACCATAAGATATGACCTATCTAGTACAAAGTAAGGCTTCCTATAGCCGGAGCATAAGGAACCTTCTATAACTTACCATAAGTCTTAGGAGAATACTCATAAGATAGATAAAGTTCACAAAGAACATTATTCCTTTCAAGACTTCAATATTGCAAATGTAGATAGTATCTTATTATTACATGAAACTTGAGACTATTCTATTTCATTTTTCTCCCACTCCGAAAAGTACGGATGTCTAGAAAAAATAGACAGTCATCTACAAGTCCTTCAAGTCTAATTACTGGTACCAACTGCTATTTAATGAAATACTCTCACATATAAGTAGAATGTCATTCAAATAAATAGTGGCGAAAACTGTCTCATCTTTCTGTATACATGAGTATACTTAAGATATATCAAGATTTTGATCAAGAACATGTATCACAATGGTTCGATCAAACTCTATATTCCATATCTTGAACAATTACCCAAATCCAAAGTTGGAAACTTGTAAGTCATGAATTTTACTTTCATGGTCTTTTGTATGAACCCATCAGATTACACTTTGTAAATGATTTCATCAAGATGCATTCAAGAAACAACTTCTTGACATCCATCTGTCGTACCTCATTTTCACAATGAATGACAATGGATAAAAGATCCAGGTAAACTTTCGCATGGCAATTGGCGAGAAGGGTTTCACAAACCCATAGCCATAAGCCTTGCACTAAAGGCATCAACCTTCCCATCTACCATTCTCCTATCATCTTAAAAATCATCACACCCTATAGGTTTGACCCCATTGGGTGTGTCTACAAATATCCAAACCCTAGTGTAGTACAAGGAATCTTATTCCGAGTTCATGTTCACCTTCCATGGTTTCAATTCCATAACTTCCACCACTTCCCTAAATGAGGAGTCCTTCTCTTTTTTCAATAGGGATCGTCTAAAAAGACTCTCTATAGAATAAATGTTAAGAAGGTGGTCTTACAACCCTCCCAATCCAATTTGTCGCTGGAAGTGTAATTCCATTAAGTCCAAACAGAGTTACTTCCTCTCCTCCCACTACTTGGTTATATCCTTATTTGGGATCAATCTCTCCACTATCTCTTTATGAACATAAAGAAGAAGCAAAACAGTGGGAACAACTTCAACTACAACCTTTGATTTTCCCCTGTCCATTGGAATCACCAGGAAAAAATAGTGGTTGAACCACTTGTCCATTTCTCCCACTAGGATCGGCAACCATCGGTTCCATAGGAAGTTCCAAATCATCAAGATTAATTCTATGCGAAAATCTGGAATCAAGTTGTTTGAACCATGTTCTAACATCTTATCCAATAGAATTTTACTTGTTGATTTGTATTCTTCTATATGCTTTATCCTCTAAGAAAGCTACATTTGTACTGAACAAATACTTCTTGACCAGAGGACTATAGAAGAAATAATTTCTAGCTTCGTTGCATACCTTATAATAAAACCTTCATTGTTTGCCTCCATCTCGTCAATCCTTCCTTTCAGCTTTTGTGCCAAAAGTCCCAAAATCTGAATGTGGTATAGACTGCTTGCACCCATGCCCCAACTCTAGGGGTATTTCAGGAACCGAATCAATGGTACTAGGCTATGAAGGAACCTGACTATCTCCAATGTACATTCCCAAATGAAACTAGTAATGAGGATAACTCATCAATTATTTGGTATTACCTTATTCTCCCTTTTCAATAAATGGTTCCTAAACTTATATGAGAGATACACAAACCTCGATCAAATCGAAGTATCTCGATTCTCTTAATTACTTCTCAACTTCTGTCCAAAATTCTAGAATTTCTTCAACATTTCAGATCAATGAGATATTAAGTATAGAATCAAGATCTGGAGTGATCATCAATAAAAGTGATGAATTACTCATACTCTCTCGTATCTTGAGTACAAAAGAATTCACACACATCGAAGTGTATTAATCCCCAAACTCTTAAGTCCATTTAATGTATAAGGACTCTTGGTTATCTAATCCTCTAAACAAGATTCAAAAAACAGTATAGATTCCACCTCAGATCATTTTGAGGTCCATCCCTTACTAGTATTATAATTGAGTTTTGGATAAGTGTGACCAAGCCTAAGATCTTAATCATTTTACCCTCTAAATAAAATTCAAAAGCCCACATAGATTCCGCCTCCAAAATGCTTAGAGGCTATCTTTACTAGTTTTTCAATCTTATTTAGATAAATATGATTATCTTAAGATCTTATCAAAGAGTTCAATAATACAAGGAATCATCTATCCCTTATCACTTGTAGTAATATTACACTTAGAACCATTTACAAAGCTTTGATATTGTTAACCATTTGTCTCGCAATAATAAGAGCATTATTTAATTTAATTCCAACTAATAACTGGAGATTAAGTGCTAAATAATTCCGCTCAAATAATAAAGAGACAAAATAACAATCAGATTGTTTCGCAAACATAAAAGGCCAATGGCTCTTTCCATATTACTGTACTCGTGTTTATCCTTATAGTATACTCTATCTCATTGTGTCATTTGGTCACCTAGGACCATATTGCAACAACTTGCAATAGTGATTAGTTACTCTAGAATCTATAACCAAGATAGATTCAATTACTAATCATAATACAATGAACAGAGTATTACTCCATTATAGAGTTTCCAAAAACGGCTACCTCCTCATTAATCCTATCTTTGCTCAAAAGCAAAAAGGTTAAAGGGCCTACCATACTATCCGTTGCTTTAAAATAATCTCTTCTCTATGAATAGATTATATTTAACCTTTCAGGAACACGTTCATCTTGGTGAATTTAGTCCACACTGAACTGTAAGAGATCATCTTAAAAGATTTCTCAAGCATTATGTCACATGAATCAATATTTGCAAGTGGAACCTCCACCACGTTAAAGTGACCAATCATATTTTACCAAATTGTCTCTCGAAAAAACGTGATCGGTTCATAAGTAGAGATATATTATAGCTAGATAGCATATTTTGTATAACTCCATAATTAAGATGTCCAAAATTATCATAAATACCCTTCCATCGTGAAAATAAAATTGGTTATCCTATTTTGATGTTTTTATTGCAAAGTACTTGATATGAGAATCAAAACTATGTAATAAACCATCTCATCAAAATAAAACCATTTTCATTGGAAGATTTATAATTATTTTTGAATAAGGATCTTCTAGCACGAACAAATGTCACAAGTAGAAAGAATTATAATGAGACATGCTACAATTTTCGAAAATTAGTTGGTGATGTCTAAATATATAACTAGTTGTGGAAATACGACATTCAAATAAAATAAATGTATTAAACACAAGTTGCATAAATGATGAATACTTTCATATATGATGCATGAATAAAAAATTATGAACAAGTAGACCCAAAACTATTATAATATGCCGACAACCTAAAACCCCAAAATCTTAAACACATTTCTCTATAGGAGAAATAAATGTGATTTATGGTTAGGCTGGGACCCTCCCCACTAAATTAAATATAACCAGCATCTCATGCAATATTTAATTTATTGTCGTTAAAATTTGGCCATCATTGACATCGTTTGGATATTCTATAGGAAGTCCCCACGATGTCGTTGATTTAAGTGTCTAACCCCTATATTGATAATATTTCAAATACCAAATTAATTATGTCACCTATAGGGTAATCATGATTAATTCACACTTAACAAATTATCACCTAATTGGGCTCAATCCAGTAACCAAAACAGTGCAGCCCTCCTATAGGGAGACTAATTAGATTAGCACGAGGCATACACAAATTTTTACTAATGGGCTAATAGGGGAAGCCGTGGGTTCAAAAATTGCACCCTCGCTCACTTAATATTTTGAACTCTTGGGTTTTAATTAATAATTACCCAATCAATTTTAACTCTTAAAATCAATTTAATTATTAATAAATATATTTATTTTATAATCTAATATTTAGAAAAGAAAATAAAATATAAAACAATGCATGACAATATAGTACCTAGAGCTAGCGGTGTTCATGCGATCTACATGACTTGTTATTTAATGACATTCATTCATAATTTATTAAAGCAATAAATAAATGCGATAATAAAATAAACATGAACATAATTTATGGCCAAACCTAGACACAAAAATTACAAATTAATAAAAGATTCAATTGAGCCACAAGCCGGTTCAATTCTTCAATTCTCATTTGCTAGTGTCTAGTCCAAATCGACAAAGCTTCAGTCTTCAACCCAAATACCAAAATGTAATGATCCAATTAAAAATTCCAACCCATTGTAAAATTCAGTCCACATTGCATTGGCCCGGCTAAACAATTTAGCCCACATTGCAATTAATCAAAATGGACCAATTTTATAATTTCAGGGCCATATTTAATTTCATCTATATCTAGCCCAACTTCAATTTAATTCAACAGACCTAATCAACAAATCATTTGATTCTGGCCAATTTCCTTAATTCCAAAAATCGGCCCAGAAGAAGTCACGGCCCAAATCATGAACCATCTTCTTCTCTCTGATGCAACCAAAACCGCAGCAACCAAAGGAGATTTGAAAAGTGCAGGCGCCACCTTCTCCTCTTTCCTTTGCCGGAAAAGTTTTTGGAAGAAACCACCATCTCGACACCAGAGCAGTGCCTGTGTGCCCCCGCCAATGCTGCCATCAAGGTGGTATGGACCACCAATCGTGGCAGTGGCAGCACCATGGTGCCACTGCTCATCACCCGCAGCCGGGCTTGCCTCAATTGCCGGAGGAAGATTTAGAGGAATGATTACCAGTGGTACCATCGCCACTGCTAAAAACCATGACAACAGTACTCAAAGCACCATCGCAAGCCCGCACATGGCAGCAGTGATACCACTTGGTGTCTCGCCTTCTCGCTCAGCCTGTGGTACCGCTGCAGCCACAGTCAAGGCCAGAAGACGACGCCCTAAGGTGCAGCTATCAACCACCGACCGCACTCACAGATGCTACTGGCCGCTACAAATATCCTTCAATAATTTTCCAAAATTTGCAAAGTAGGTCCTCAATCTGGAAACTGCATTATCTGATCCTCTGATTTTATAATTACAACAGAAATAACATAAACCCTAATTTGCTAATTCTATTGCAAAAATAAAAATCAAAAGGGAAAACATGGAGACGTAATCCATCCCCTTTGTTACATTACTCGATAAAACAAATACAAGATTTTACGACAAAAATCTAAGGCCATAAATTTGTTCATCAAAATATCATTAATCCAATAAAAATCAAATCACATAAAACCTAACACCGCTCAACTAACACATGCATAAACAAAAATATTTATTCCTAAATACACTAAACAGTATCAAAAACCTGTCCCTCTGATACCAATTGTTGGGAACACGAGTTACTCTACTCACAAAAATTGATTTCTTGTGATAGATCATTCCGTTACAGGATTTTTTGTTTTATGTATTTAACTTAGAATAAATAATTTTTTACACAAAAATAGTTTTGAGAAGATTACTCTTGTAGTGTGCTTTACAATAATCTTCATCAACTGCTTCTTGATTCCACCAAAGCTTCAAACTCTCAAGCTTTCCTCGGTGTTCTCCAATGACAGCTGTTAGGTTACACTAGGATTAGAGTTTCTTTGTAAAGAGGAAACACACACTATAGACTTTAGTGTGTGTCTCACCACTTTTCCAATTAGGTTAAGAAAAATAGACTTAGGAGACTATTTGTAACCTCTTTACACTCCAAAACCCTACCAGGCCTAATACCATAACCCAAGCCCATTTATGCACAACTCAATACAGGTAATAAGCCGGTATAAGCCTATTATAGTGAAGCCATCGAGGGAACCTGATCGGACCCAATTAAACTAAGCTCCAATAAATTAATTATGACCCGGTCAACTCTTGATCAGTCAAATCAATTTATTAATCACATTCTATTCCACTAAAAGAACGAGATGCACTCTTGGTAAAATTAAAATTATTGAAACAATTAATCAATAACTATATTCTATGACTTATCATTCTTACATGTTACCCCCGTCGATTAACTCGAATATTCGGAGCAAGTTAAAATGATCAAAATTCAACTATCCACTAGAAAAATCAGTGAGATTATGATCATACCCAAAAGGTGACGGATTCCATAATACGAATATATGTTCCTCGTTAGTTCACTTTAATTCCCAAAGTACCGAGATATTGATATGCAATTTGATCTCACCCATTGATACCTCAAAGAACTTCAAGTTAGTAATCGAAGTCCATTATCCGATTAGGATTAAGGTTCCATGTACGATAGTTAAGTGAAATTAAATTTGTATGGTCAATGTCACAAATTAGTTTCACGTGGTCCCGTCCAATACGTTCCAAACGTACTCTCAATTTTATTACCAAAGTCAAAGATAGATTTTTAATGAAACCGAGACAATCTTATCAAAATAAATTGTCCATATTTATTTACTGATCGTGAATGTTAATTTTAGATCAAATTACAAATTGAATATTTCTGTATTTAACAACTCAAACGCTTAATTTGTAATATCAAATCGACCCGTGGACAAAAGAAACTTCATGTTAATACAATCAATTAATATTTTATTTCAAATGTCGTGAATTATACTCTATGGGCATATATAATTCCAACAATTACTACAAAAAATCAGGCACGATGGCATTGAAGATTTTGAGGGAAAATAAAGACTTATTTCACGTGGTAATCAGTAGTGCGTATACGCCATCCATTGATGGTTTGAAGCTTTTGGATCTTGATGGTCTTGAAATGGACCTACTTGTCATTAGAAAGTTCGAGTGGCCTATTTGTTCGTTGATTGAATTTGCATTTGAAAATTTTTTCTTATTTATCTTTTGGAATGATTACACAAGTGAACCACTATAGCTTCAATACCTCCTGCCATGTTTGGATTTTTTGTCTAATTCCGAATGATTACTTTTCTATTTTTCTTTTGAAAAACATGATTACCAAAAAATAAGGTGTTGTCCGCAAATTGTGATCCAAAAATTGTGATGAATGGTTACTCATGGTGCCTGTGATTATTTGGTGAAACATGTTTGGATTAAGGAGCTAAGAAATATATGGCAATATGAAATTAGGAGAAAAAGAAATAATTCCCAACTCTTATTCCCAAAACAAATTCACTACTCCATGATAAGGCTAATCAAGCAAGTGGAGGAGGCATTGTAACTTAACAGCTAGGTAATCCAGGTCAGAATGTGAAACATAATAGAACGATGAAAGATGACAAAGAAGATGACATAGATGATAACGGACATGAAAATGACGACCCTATGGCACAGAAGAACCTGGAGGTTGTATGGTCTGTTGAGCTTCATAGGAAGTTTTTTGTAGTTGTTAATCAACTGGGCATTGGTTGTAACTTCTATATTGGTGCTTTGCATTGTATGTCTATTTTAAGTAATGTTCATCCCATTAACCTTTATATATATATATATATATATATATGCAGAAGTCATCCCTAAAAGGATCTTTGACCCGATGAATGTTGAATGCATTACTCAGGAAAATTTGGCAAGCCATCTTCAGGTAGTAATCTTTCCTTATTTATTTGTCATTTTCATATTCAGTCAGAGTTCTTTTCATCTATTCTGAATAGGACGAGATTACTTTGCCCCTCAGTTCTGAATAGGGAAAAAAAGTGGATACATATCATCAGGAGTTAGGATGTTGGCTTTGCATTTTTGACAAATCCAAAATTACATACTGATAGGTACTCGTTATTAGGGGAGGGGTAGTGAGTGCTAGTGGATTAGCTAAAACATGGGCAAGGAAGGAATAGGAAATTGCAGGGACAAGAGTGCAACCACTTCACATGCAAGTCACACAAGCAGTTATGGAAGCTTCAAGAGGATCATCACATGGTCTATATATAAAGGAGAGAATGGGAAACAGGGGGAGAAATTTGGTAGACAATAGGGGAAACACTTGGGAGAGAACAAGGCCTCTCGAAATCCTTGAACTGTCATTTCATTTACGTTGTTTTACATTTCATTTCAATACAATAACCAGGTTCCTATAAATTGGTATCAGAGCACTTACCTGGGAGTGATGGAGACAAAAGTCAGCGATTCCAGAAAGGAGCTTGAGGTGTCTATGAGCTCGAGAAGGAAGTGTGAGATGCCATAAGTTTTAGTTTCTTCCATGCTGAAGATCTCTATACCTGAATCCTCATCACAAAACAAGTTGGAGAAGATAAAGGAAGCGACTACCAACGACCGGGAAGAAGAATATGAGAATGGGCTATCCATTATGGCTGAAATTGAGAAGGTAAGAGTTGTAGGCTGGGTTTTGAAGATGGGCCGATTAGCAGAAAGCAAAGGGCTGATAATAAGTAAGGAAAAACTTGTGGGCTTGAATTTCGAGAGGGCCCGAATGTTAGATGGAAACTTACTATTAAAATTAAAACAAGCCCAAGGAGAAGCTCGCACTACAATAAAAGTGACATTTTACTGCATGCATTTACGACTTGCAAATCAGGTATGCCGTAACATTAAATTATTTACAGCGTACAAAATTTGCATGCCTTAAAAACAGGTAATTTACGGCGTGCATTTAGGACGCGGCACATCCATTTTTCTCCTCCCCCCCCCAACTAATTCATTCTCACGCCCACTTAATTTTCTCCCTCATTTTCTCACCAAACCTGCCGACAATCGGGAGTAAAGACACAGCACTTGCAGAATCTGGACGTCAGTGTTAATATCTCCAGTTGAATAAGGGAGTTCCCGATCGTCTCTAGTATCGACCCCCCAGTTCCAATCGTGTAGTAGAAGGTATGGATTCCTCATACACTTTTTCAATTTGTTTATGAATTCACAATATATCTCCATTTGTTCGATTTTCTCTTCTACTTTTCAAGCAAAAATCGGATCTGTGAAACTGAAAATACAAGAATATCAAAACTTATTTTCCTATTGAGTTTTTTATTTGATGCACAAGGATGGGTTTTTGAAGAATAATTTTACTTTTCCTGTTGTGCTGAAGTCTTGTGCATGGAATTCGGATTTTGGACTAGGTTTGAATGTTCATTCTCTCATTGTGAAAGTGGGTTTTGATTATGACATGTTTGTGAACACAGGGTTGGTGTCTTTTTATGCTAAAATGGGGGAATTTGGAGGATGCAGAGAAAGTGTTTGATGATATTCCTAAAAAGAATGTGGTTTCTTGGACAACAATAATGAGTGGTTATATTGCGGTTGGCAGGCTTATAGAGGCAATTAGTTTGTTTCGAAGGTCATTGAAGATGGTCTGAGGCCGGATAGTTTTACTCTTGTTCTGGTTTTGTCGGCTTGTGGTCTATTAGGGGATTTGGCGGCCGGTGAGTTGATACATAGATATTTACTTGAGATTGGAATGGGGAGGAATGTCTTTGTGAACACCTCTTTAGTCGATATGCTAAGTATTTTTTTTATTAATTGAACTGAAGATCGAAGTAGGTGTTTGCTTTTTTTTCGATTCGATTCTCGAGAGATTAGTGTCAATGACTTACTGTTTTGGGTTGAAAAATAGGTGTTGAGTTTATTGGTATATAGTCTTGTCTTGATTGAACTGCTAATAGATTTTTCCTAATTTCTGGGAGTTAAGGTGTCTTGTTATCAAATCAAGCATATGAATGGTCTCAATTTTTGGGATTTCTGAAATCTTCTTTTGTATTAAGCTTTGCTTAAGGTATTAAGCGATGTTCTTTTTCATTGATCTGTGTGAAAGTGCTATTTGTTCAGAGGTCCCTTCTCTTCTTATGAATCATTTATGGGCATTGTAATGTTGTTTCCAGCCCTTCATTAAATGAGAATTTGTGACTACATTTTGGTTAAAGATATTATGTAAGTTACACAATTGTTTTATCTATAGAGAGTGATGTTATGGTCTAGTTTAGGTTAAAGTTATTCTACAATGTTTGATGAGTGATTTAAATTCTAGAAGCTTTCAACAAGTGGATTGGCGGTACATATTAAAATTGGCAGCTCTAAATGATTTTCCATGCAGGCTTTGCAGCAGGCACTTGGTGATAGAAAAGGAATCAACCAGTTTGGAGACTTCTCAGCTCCACTTGACAAAGTTCCACTTAATCAATATGTTTTTTTTGGATAATTATCTTCGTTGTTTACTTACTATACGTTTCTATTGATTCCCTTGGCAGTACATCATCAGCAGTAGCAAAGTTGAGCAAAACAACTAGTAGTGGGGGCCTCTCTAATTTACACAAGACTTTAAACCTGTTAAGAGAATCTAATTTTTGACATGAACTGATGAGCTATTAACTTTTGAGGAAAAATCACCCTATGTTTTTACTTTATGTGTTACGATGAAAGTCACACACATCCAGAAAAGAAAAGAAAAGAAAAGGTTTTATAGAACAATAATGAGGCACCAATGCTAGGAGAATTCAGCACATTTCCCCCCATTCCTGGGGGGTAATTGGGATTAAAATAATCCTTACATGGAAAAGTGAAATCTAATCCTGAAAAAGCAACTATATGCAGACATTACAATAGGTCAATCGAAGTGATCATTTATTCACCATAGTAGGAGTATTACATTGATCTTTTAAGTACCAAAATTATAAATTGCAGAATTATACAAGTAAGCGTATTCATTTGATGTATTTGACATTCTGTCTTTCTTTGTAACACTAGGGAGCTCGGCATCAATACATTGAGCAATTGTGAGGATGAGCAAACGGAACTGTTTAAAATGGCACAAACTATGTTTGATACAAAGCTACCACCTGGTTTAACGATGTTGCAACCTTTCTCGAAAGATTCTTCAATTAAAAAATCGTTGTTCAGGTATCAAAATATTTTAGTGTTTGATGACTTGATCCCCTCCTACTCTGATTGTTAGATAGAAAATCTAAAGAACACGTTTCTTTAAGTTTCTTGCCTAGCTTGAATGAATGTAATTGGTTTCCTGATTTTGAATGCATTTCTTTTGTCATCTAGTATTAAAACAGATTAAAAAAACTTACATATAAATATATTATTGTTTGGAATCCTCTCAATTTAAAAGCATTTATTGACTTAATGGCGTGGAAAAATGAATAGCCTGTATGGATCCAGTGATTACTGTGTATGTTAAGTAGCTCATCTAAAAGTTAAAGTTCGGTAGAATGGAGAAAGCATTACATGAATTCAGCCTTTCGTAAATTAGAAGAATCTCAAATTCTGTTATATAAATTACATGAATTCAGCATTACATGACATTCAAGATGTGGAAGAACAAGTGAAAAATAAAATCTTTAGAAATGATAGGAATAATAATTAGGTGGAGGTTTAACAGGTTTGCACACATCAGCACATACTCAGGACTAGGTTTCACAAATAGTGCTTGCATTACTACTGTTGGTCCAACATTATGTCTTTCAGGTCAATGAAGATATTGAAATTGGTGGAATATAATTCAAAAATCTTGCAACTATTTTTTGACTCAATAAATAGTGCTTTTTTTCTACAAAGTACAAGAAACTATGAAGTAGAAAGAATTCCGGTTTATTCTTTCCCTATGCTCCCCCACACGTAATTAAAAAAAAAAGGATAGAACTTTAGTTTATTCTTAATCGAGAATTATGTTTTTGATTCTTTTGGATGAAGGTAATAGAAAAAGAATCAGGAATAACTATATGCTCCTATAGCCTGAAATCTTGAAAAATACAGGGTAGATGTTTTGTTATTATAAGGACTATTGTAGCGCCCCGAGTTCTAATTACCCGGTTCACCACGTCATTGTCTGATCTAACTTTTAAAATAATATTTTAGCGGAAGAAATAATTGAAATTTATTTTTGGCAACATTAAATAAACTGTAATGGTCGATAAAATTGAAAACATTTATGAAACAATTCGAAATAATAATCGAGCCATTAATATTGTAAAGCAATTGACAATGTCATAATTTCTCAAATAACTGTAATTCTCAAAATTATCCAATGATTGGAAATACGAAAATCATTAAAATAAGGTTTTCAACCATTTAACGTCTATTGCTACAATTATCCATCACTTGCCACCCTCTCCGAGATCTGCAAATGTTGTTAAAATAGACATGAGCATTTCATAGAAATACTCAGTAGACTCATCGTCAATTAATTAATCTACAATATAATTGAACACATAAATGCAGGCTCTTTAGAAATATAGGGTGTGGGTAGTCTCTTCTCGTGCTCATGAGGCACGTATGTTATGCATAACATCATCATTTCTTGTAGCGGATTGGGCTCCCTCAAGGGGCCTTTTCCCAATCTTGCCCGCATACTCATATCATACTCATATCATCATTATTCCTGACGAGGGAATACAGGCTCGTTTTCATAAAAATGACTTTTCACAAGTCACATAACATACACATTCACATGCAATCATAATTTAAATCAATTAATAGGGGTGAGTCTACCTTAAACTTGACGAGTGCAAAGTTGAGCAGGAAACGACTTCAATTCTTTAATTCTCCGTACGCTTCGTCTAACCAATTAGAAGATTAAGTCGAATTAGTCTTTTGAAATTTATAGTTTAAAAATGATTACTTAAAATTGAGGGATTGAAATTGCTGATTTTGAAAGTTCGGGGACTAAAACGAATACTTTGAAAGTTGAGGGACTAAAGTGAATAATTTGAAAGTTAAGGGACCAAAATGAATATTTTGAAAGTTAAGGGACTAAAATAAATATGTTGAAAGTTGATGGACTAAAATGAATAATTTTCAAAAGTTGGGTCGAAGCTCGAGATGAATATTAAATTGTAGGGCTTGAAATAAGTGATTTTGAAAATGAAAGGCTTATTAAAATCATTTGGAACTTAATGGGCTGAAATGATAGGTTTTAAAATCTATAGGGATTGATTTAAATCATTTTGCAACATTGGGGACCAAAGTGCAATTTTCGAAAATTAAAACCTATATTTTTCTCTTTCGTCTCCAGAAGCAGAGACAGCGAGGGAGAAGGGCGAGAGGGGCGGGGGGAGTTCTCCTCTCCCGGTGGCGCAATGTCGGCGCCATCTCCGGCGCAAACGTCGGCGCAACGCCGGTGCAGTGAGCGGCAAGCGGCGAGAGCGCGAAAGGCTAGGTTCTGTGGTTGTTTGGGCGCGAGACAGAGGCTGGAACTAGGCTCGAAATCATGATTTCTGGCGAATAGGTCGGCGGTAGAGGTAAGTTTCTGGGTTTATTTGATTCTTGGGTTTTTTATTTGGTTTTGGTTGGGATTGGGCGGTGATGATGATGGGTGTGTGTGGTGGTGTCGCGGCGGGATTGTGGCGGTGGTGGAGCGTTTTGTGGAGGTGGTGGTGACTGTGGTGCTTGGTTGCAGGCGGTGGTTTGGTGGTGAGTGGTGATGATGATGATGATGATTGGTGTTTGGGTTTGATTTTTCGGTTGAGAGGGCAGTGGGCGAAAGTGGTTATGGTTTTGGGTGGTGGTTCTTGGTTGAGCTGGTTGACTGGAGATGGAGGTGGTGATGAAGATGATGATTCAGCTGGGGCATGAAGATGGGCTGGTTGCAGGGGTTGATCAGTGGCTGCGTTGGGGGCCGGTTTGGGCGATGCTTGGTGATGAAGGAGGTGGCTGCTCCATGGTGAAGATGGTGGTGCTGGCTGCATTGGAG
Organism: Ligustrum vulgare; assembly: GCA_963555705.1. Classification (NCBI taxonomy): domain Eukaryota; kingdom Viridiplantae; phylum Streptophyta; class Magnoliopsida; order Lamiales; family Oleaceae; genus Ligustrum; species Ligustrum vulgare. The sequence goes on along the minus strand of OY743186.1, from coordinate 13,569,199 downwards.
TTGAAAGGGAAGGAGAGGTTGGTGAAGGTGCAGGTGCTGAAATGGGTTGTGGAGTGTGGGTGGTGTGAATAATGAAGTGGGATGGTGATGTAGAGTGTGAGAATAGATAGGGTATGGGATTGATGGGATAGATGGGAGTGGGTAGTGTGTGAAAATCAAGACAGGCATGCACGAGAGTCGAGGCAAAATCGTACGCGAATTGAATGGGTCGGAAGAATGAAACTGATAAACTGAGATTGACGAAATCTGGAATTTAAATGATTTTGAAAATAATAATTTAAATAAATAATTAAAATAATAAAATTTTGGAAATTCGGAATTTAATTTAAAATTGAATTAACTCGATATTTCTCGACTTGGCTAGACGAACGCGTCGTGAAGTTAATTTAGAAATGGGCGAGATCACAGCGACACTGTTTTCGAAGTTTTAAAATAATTATTTAATCGCGTGGAAAATTCTTGGTCGCTACAATTATGATATTCTACTCGATAGTTACTATATGTTCTCGTCGATTCCAATGTAATTATATAGTCAGTAATCATATAGAAATTTCAATCCAATATTATGTTATCCCATTCTGTTTTTTGGATAAGTTTTGCTTATTACTGGAAATTGCTTAAAATGGCTGATTGGTTATTTTTTATAACTGGCAGTCTAACCTCTCAAGTATCAAGTACTAGTGAAGGAAAAAAGAAAAAAAAAAATATCTACAGTAATTATCTATAGTGGAAACTAACTTGTGACAGTATTTGGCACTCGTCAAGTAGGTCTTTCGAGCCTTTTCTACAAACTAAAGTCTTAAAGAAAACCACCCTAATCCCGTCCCAGCCCAATTTGAAGGTCTCCCACTCGCTCACTTCTTTATTCAAATTTCTGCCCAAGCCATCCCTTTTTCTTTTTTTTTCAATAGTCAGCTTGGAGACCTCAATCCAGAATATCATATGTTTTTCATTATAAATATAAAATTGTTGACCTGGGATGGTCTATTATTTCTTGACATGCTTTGAGTATTTTTAAATTCTAGTACATGATTTGTTTCTCCACCTTGTAATTTGTATCCTATTCCTCCCACAAGTTTTAACAATAAGCATAAGCTTTTCTTAGGCATGTTTGCAGTTCTTCTTAGTCTTGTTTTTGCTTTGCATGTATGAATTTTATCAAAAACCCGAGGAAGTTGTCGTAGCAATATTTGCAAAAGGTATACCAGCTAACAAGATTATGGTGAACAAATAGTATGTTATACAAAATTTGATAGATTTTTCATCCTCTTCTGATACTTGTAGTGGTGTTGGTTAATTACATGCTAATTGATGTTCTTATTTTTTGGTTAGTATCATGTGAATCCTCTGATTGGCCTCTTAAAAGAAGGAACCTACATTTCCTCAGTGTAAAAATCTGTTCAAGCTTCTGAATATCCACCGCGCACTAGATGGAAGGTATTTTAGCAACTCTCACTTTCTAGCTATTTTCTTCTGTTAGATGATGCATAAAAAAGATGATTTCTTCTCAGTCGATATCTGATTTTTGCAGCATCAATGATTACATGTTTGAAGAGAGTGTCTGCCTCCTCCTAAGAGCCTCATGGTTCAAGACTTTGATTGTGGTGGAACAAGAAGAGGCATATCAAGAAACTGAAGATTACTATTACGAGGACGAGGATGAAGATACTTACTTGGTCAAAGAAAATACTTCGATATGGATACTCTTTTGTAACATTTTAATTTGTTCTTTTATAAGTAATTTTCTATACTTTTGACATATTTTTATCTAATTTTTTTTTGTAGGCTAGTATGTGGTATTGTTCTAAATTTTGGTATATTGTATTGAATCTTATAATCAATGTTTTTTTTTTTTTTTTTTTTTTTTTTTATCGAAATCATATTTACTAAATTATATATGGATAAAATCGCACAATTTCATTGTACAATTATTATAGGTGTTCGGAAATTATGGAATATACAGATTTTTTTTTTTTCAAAAAAAATTATTATTTACAGCGTCCAGCACTGCACGCCGTAAACAAACATTTATAGCATGCAGTATTGCACGCCGTGTATGTTTATAGCGTGCAACCTCGCACGCCGTAAACAAACATTTATGGCGTGCACGGTTGCATGCCATAATTATACACGGCGTGCAACCGCATGCCGTAAATTTTTGTTTACGGCGTGCAAGGTTGCACGCTGTAAATATTTACGGCATGGAATTTTACGGCGCGAGTGCACGCCGTAAACACAATTTTACGGCGTGCACTTCTGTTGTAGTGTGGTTCAATTCATGTTACAGACCTGAATTCTTCTTGCTTTGAAACAACGACTTTCTCTTCATCAATCCCTAAACATTCGAATTCGAAGATTCCACCCATCCTCAAGGAGTTAGTACCGTAAAAAATTATAACAAGTAGTTATAAAGTTGAACATCAAGAAGTGGTATGATGGGTAGAGAAATTTAAATAAAGGATAGAATGAGGAAATAGGGGGAGAAATTTGGTAGACGATAGGGGAAACCCTTGGGAGAGAACAAGGCCTCTCGAATGCCTTGAATTGTCATTTCATTTTTGTTGTTTTACATTTCATTTCAATACAATAACTAGGTTCCTATCACATGCTTTATTTTTTTCAACATAATAATGGCATGGCATAGCATATATCACTCTATGGTGAGGGGAAGATTCTTTGGGTGTATAGTGAAGGCATGTTCTGTTGATGAGTAGGAAATTAGAAATAAGAAAGGAAGTGAATCTTCCTAAACTGAAAAATCATCCTTCAAATTGATAATTAGTCTACCTTTCAGTTGTCACTCAAGAAAGATATTAACAACACAAGTTTTGATATCAAAATCCTCTTAGCTACCAGTCATTTTTTTTAATTGAATTTTTCCCATACAAGCCCCTCTCTCAAATACTAAGGGTCATTGTGAAGGAGAATTATTAATAATCTGTTATTTGATTTTATTGATAACTACGACATGTTATCGATCTATTGCATAAGTATAGGGTTTACCTAAAAGAGATCAATTCAGTTGCAACCCAACAAGTGAACAAGCTTGCAACATTAGAGATTGAGGAATCTCGTTTTATGCATGTGAGTTTTCTTGAAAGGCTTGGGGATTTTCAAATCTTAGCTGGATTAGAAATATTTGTAAATGTTCTCTTATCTCCTTATATAACAAGACTAAATAGTCCTGCTCGTGTGAACCTTTGGAGCCTTACTCCGACGACACTAATCCAATAAAATCTTGCTCAAAACTCGACCAGCTCCATCAATGCTCTTAGGAAATTTCAACCAGCCATTTTAGCTACAAACCAAAATGCAAGTTGTTTCAAGAAACTCCATCGTCATTGTAAGTTTTTAAGATTACATTTGATAATGTTGCAAATTCATGTGAAGTACTTTATTTATCTTGTGAACTAGCATATACATGGATAAGATAACATATAAAAAAATACTTGTAATTGTTACAAATAATTGTTTTGGATTTTACGATAATATGTAGAAACGCAATGAAATTGAAATTGAAGATAGAGATGATGCTACAATAATCATGAAATGGGGCATGATTAATATGGTGTAAGAAGTTTACGAAAAGATGGATAAAAAATTTGTTTTGATCACATTGAACTTTTCATTATTATTTGCATCAGGATTTTTCTATAACACTACATAGTGGTTTCGAGAGTTTTCTGAAAACTCGATAGTTGTTAAGGATAGGTGCTCCTTGTTGTAAGTCGCCCAAGGATAAGTTTTACTTATTGTAAGTCATTTAAGGATAGGCGCTCCTTGTTATAAGTTACCATTATAGTGGATTTGACCTTACTCATGACGGAGAGCTCGGTAACAGAGGATGCAGATCACATTGGTTCATTGAAACTCTTTAAATAACGTTTACATCCTCTTATCTTGTTGTGGATTTGGTTGTCGATGATCAATGATGTGAAGTTCAATTAATCAACATTTTTTTAATGAAAAGCCTCAAGCATTTCATAAGAATTTTTCATATTGAAAAGAGGTATGTGTATTAATCTTAAATATATGGTTAATTTTTTTGGACATGCATGATTAAAATAAAATCAATGAAATTAAGATATTGTATTTAGCCGTACACCTGCTCAACCAAAAATCTATGTTTGGTCAAACAAATGCTCAGCCGAAAGGAACTGCAGCAATTCTGCAGAATTTCGGTCATACTACTGGTCAATCGAAACCACATTTCGATCGTACAACAGATCAACCGAAACACAGGTTTCGGTCATACATCCCTCGGCTGAAAGTTCCTACAGTTGTTGAAAAATTTCTTCTGCGGAATTTCGATCGACCAAAAGAACTGCGGTCGATTGAAAGTGTCACAATTCAGGGGATTTATATTAGTTGTTCTTCCCAATTTTTCAAATTCTAAACCCTAGTTCGATCTTCCTCATCTCCACCTCAATAGAAATCATTCAAAAACTTCAATTCCACAAATTTCTCAAAATCCATAAAAATTCCATCAATTTCATCCATTTTCACCCAAAATCACAAATTCATTTCACCAACTCCTCAATATTATAGAAAAACTCTTTCTCTTGTACCTTTGTGAAATTCGAAATTTTTCACTCCAAAGTCCTCAAAATTCTTCAAGAGACTTGTTGCCAACACACACTCGTTACTCTAAACATTTTTCAAAAATTTCAATATCAAATTTTCATACTTGAAAGAATAAAAAAATTTCAAAATCTATCTTAAAAAATCCGAATGGCTCCAAGAAAGAAGTCCAAGAAAGGGGAAGCTACTTCATCAACCGTACAAGAAGATACCTCATTGCCTGACCAATTCTCGGATTGCCCTATTTTACTTCGTAAGAGTATTGAATTCGATGAATTTTCTTATGTTTCTCCTTCATTTGGCATAGAGTATTACGTCATAGGAATAAGTTGGAAAAATGTTGCCTCGATTCACACAAATGCCTATCCTATACTTATCCGTAATTTTTATCGAAATGCTAAATTTTATCCTGATTTCATCACATGCACCATTAGGGTTAAAGACATTAGGATTGATAGAGCACATATTCGAGAAATTCTTGAGTTAAAAGAGTGTGAAAATTGCATACATATTCAAAACTATCCCATTAGATTTGAAAGTGACAATGAACTCTAAGCATGTTCTCGAGTCACCGATCGCCCTCTTGACCACTCTATGACTTTGAACCTTAATCACCTCGCTATTCCATGTAAAGTCCTTCATCGTGCAATTGCTCACACAATTGTACCTAGTAGTGGTCATTTGGAAGAAGTGCACTATCTCGACCTATTCATCCTTTATTCATTGTTCATCGATCAAAAAATAGACTTCTTGCAAATCTTTTTGCGACACATTAAACATGTTCATGACTCCCCTCGAGTTTTAGGACATATACCCTTCCTGAAGCCTTAGCACATGGACATCATCAATTCAAATACTCTCAAAACCATGAAATTTGTAAAAGAAAATGGGCAATGGGTACGTCACACACAAGGTTTTGACAATAATTTTGGACCCACTACTTGGCATTTCACCCAAGAAGGAGACAAAAATGACTTGGACTTTGGTAATGATGATGATAAGTCTCCTAGACCACGAAATGGACCTTCTATCCCTTCCATTGCACCGCCTCCCGGCCATAACCTTTCCGAAGATCAATTTAACCTCTTACATGGTCGCATTGATTCTCTCGCTACAAAGATGAATAGCCGCATAGATGCACTTGAGCAAAGGATTGAACAAATGCACACCTCTCAAGAGGCCTTCTTTGCACATATTTACTCCATTTATCCTCGAGGCCCTCCTCCACCGACAGATGATTGACATTTTATATATTTTGATGTTCATCTTTTCTTAATCATGAAAGACTTTTTGCCTTTCAAACTACATTTCATTTCATGGATTGGAGCTATGTTTTTAAACTTATGGTCTTAAAAGCTCCTATGAACTCTTATTATGCATTATAAATTTATGCTTATTGACATTATGCTATATGATTGGTAATATGGTTGATGATTATTGATCAATATATCTTATGTTTTGCTTAATTGAATTATATGAATTGATATAGTGTTGTGTTGAGATTGAAGCATGGATAAATTGATTATGATAAAGATATTATTCTTATATGTTTGTTAAAAAAAAAAAAAAAAGGAATCCATGCATTTTTTTTTTTTTTTTTTTGGGTGGGGGGTGGGGTATGCTCTTCTTGATATACATGCTTATACTAAAAAGGATCACTTGCACACACAAGTTAAATGATAGTTTTCAAATCCCCTATAGATGACACTATGAATAAACAATCTTACACAATGAAATGACTTATATACCTTGTTATACACCTTGAATTCATTTCATGGAATAAAGTATTCTATTAAGGGGGATTACAATTACATTCGTGATATTCAACTTGTGCTTCATTATTATGCTTATCACACATATGCTCATGATCAAGGAATATATGCCACCTTTTTGCTTATTCCAAAAGGGAAAAAATATGGTGATGATTTGTTTATCATTAACCATGGATAATCTATATGCATGAAAATGATGCCTTGAAAGAATAATCATTGGTTTGTAGGGGGAATACGTGCTCAAATTGAATTTATCAATTATTTTCATTTCCCTATACTTTTATTATATGCTTTATATTGCTTATGTTATCATTACAAATCACCTTGATTGTCATAATCAAAAAAGGGGGAAATTGTTGACCTATGGTTCACTTAACCTTATTGTTTTGATCATAACAAACAAGACTGTATTGTATTGTTAATAAGTGTACTTCAAGTGTTTCAAGTAATGATATATCTTCAAAATATTCAATGTTCAAATCGTCTCTCAAAGATATAAATCGATACTATATGACCAAGCACATGAGAAGCAAAGATCAATGTCAATTCAAGATCAAGATTCAAGTTGAAAAGCATGACATGAAGATCAAGTATTCAAGCATACAAGATTAGAGTTTAAGTTCAAGTTGATTTAACATATGTAAAGGTATAACACTCTCAAATCTTTAGCGATGAAATTCAACGAGCTCGAAAATGATTTTTATACATCAAGACACTTACTTGAAAATTTATCGCTTGTATAAAAATATAATTTGGCTTCAAAATATGAAAATAATTTTAGCAAAAGACAAATGTTGAAATAAATAAAATTTTCCAAAATTTGTATATTTCAGTCAACCAAAAGTTTCCATCGACCGAAAGTTCGTCAACCGAAACTCCAGTTTTTACTCAACCGAAACTCCAACAGTTGAAATTAATCGACAGCTATATTGACACTTCAGTCGACCAAAACTCCAGACTTGATCAACCGAAAGTGCTTGAGTTTGATTTTATTTATCTTTAAATAACATTCTCTTTTGCTTTCAATTTCAACAACTAGGAAGAGATTTTAGAAGAGCTTACTTGTGAAAAAATTCATTGTTCTTACTTGATTTATATTTATCTATCTTTATTAGAAAATTTTGATTGATCTGAACTTGGTTTTATCAAATTCATCAAAGTTTTTAAGAGAAAGTCTTTGTGAAGATGCTTTGTTTTACATTGTATAAACTTCTTCAACATTTTCACAATATAAATTGAAATTGAAGTGTAAGTGTCTCTTTGTTCTAAACTTTTCTTAATCTTTATAGAGAGAATTTCCAATTAAGGAACTTTGATTTTTTGTACTTTCATTATCATTTGATTCATCAAAGTTCCATTATTAAGAGATTATATTATTTGAAAAACTTTGTTTAGATCGCATTGAATTTTTCATTATCATTTGCATCAAAGTTTTTCTCTAACACTCGAGCTTAATTCATTGTTATTTATTGAAGTGTTAGCTAACTCTCACGGTACTTAATTTGAGTATATCATTTGTCTTGAGAGTTATTTCAATGGTAATTCAATTTACTATATTTAGTGATTTCAAGAGCCTTGTGAAAACTCAATCGTTGTTAAGGATAAGTTCTCCTTGTTATAAGCCACTTAAGGATAAATGCTCCTTGTTGTAAGTTACTTCAGGATATGTGCTTCTTGTTGTGAGTCACCTAAGAAAAGTGTTCACTGTTGTAAGTCACTTAAGAATCTGGTACTCCACGTTGTAAGTTACCATTAAAGTGGATTTGACCTTACTCGTGACGAAGAGATCAATAACAGAGAACATAGCTCACATTGGTTGATTGAACCTCTTTAAAATAGGGTTTGCATCATCTTATCCTGTTTACTTACTTACATTGCACTTACTCTATTCTATCAATTTATATTGTGCAACGCTATCTCTAAGTATTATAATTGCTTTATCAATTAAGATTACATCTTTATAGTACTCTACATTGATAGTTAAGTTACTTACAACACTAAGTACATCACCTATATAATTAAATAATTAATGCATTACTTTTTATATAAATTTGGAATAGGAATATGAACGGATCATGCTTACAATGAGTCTAACTTACCTTGAGAGATATAGTTTAATAAAATTGGACTGTCGATTGTCAAGACACAAAATCAACACTAAATTACATTGGTTAGGAATTAGAAATAGGGTAATAAAAGGGGATTCGATATGTCACCACATCCATTTACATATTTCATTCAAAACTTTATTTTATGACTAGTAGTTTATTTAGATAAAAACAAACCATTTCTTTTGTTACATAAATTCGAATATTATAATGGTCTAATACATGTCAACAACATAGTACGCTTGTGGATTTGGTACATAGAGGTCCCATAAAATGTGGGATGGAAAGTGAAATTTGGAAAAATGAGGGGGAAACAAATATCAATTCATAATACATTTACGTCCTTCGACGAGATTTTACTTACATTAAAATTTAACATATTTTTACTTCCTTTTATTTTTTTCTTCAAACCCTACAATATTCCAAAAAAAAAAAATTGTGTTACCACAGCTGTGCCACCTCCATTTTCCTCCATCGAGGTTCCAGCGACCTATTCTAGGATGGGTGTGTTATTGAAAGACATCATCGTTGAAGTTTCATCAATTCATAACGTGTTTGATGAAATATTTGACATAATATGATTATAATAACATAAAAAGTTAAAAGTACCAAGGTGTGATACTAAAATTTAAGCCCCAATATCATAAAAACTCGAAAGTATTAAGTTGTGATACCAAGATTTGAAAAGTATTACAAGTATCGTATCATGATACTTTCGAAATATCAAAAGTATCATACGATTATAATTGATTTCAAGAACGTAAATTTTAGTAATAAAATTTTGGAAGCATTAATAGTAATACTTTTAAAGGACACAAATTTCGTTTATGATACCAGTTGAGTATTTGTGCAAATATCCCTGTTATCAAATCAAATTTAACATTTGTATCCCAGGCTTTGTTACCTCTTAAGTCTTGTTTGTTACAATCTCTACTACTATCTTATAGACAGTATGCCTATTTCACACTTAATATGACACCTTTATGTGAAAGCTTTTCACCCCTTTGCCTAACCGTAGAAAACTTTGTACTTTTAGACATTTGCTCCATTCATTAAGTCAAACCATTTTAATTGTGCTATGAGACAAAAAAAAAAAAATGTGTTTGCACTTATGGTTCAAGAGATCAATTAATGGGGGGAAAAAATCAAATTTGAAACAAAAAAAATTATGAAAGTCGTAAATAAGTTAGGCACACACTTAGAATTTGAAATTTTGAGTAAGAATGTCATATTTTCTACAAAATGTCAAACTTACCCTACAATTATTTTTGCACAATTTCTATTTCGCCCCACTCCATCACTAAAAGGTCGAAATAGACTTTGTCAATGTTGACACTCTTATCGACTTTTTTTATCTATGACCGTTGCCATTAAATAAAATTCATGAACCCACTTGAACAAAAAATTAATTATAATGTTTTTGCCTAAAATAATCAGGCCAAATAGGCCCTTATACTTTTTTTTTACTATGTCCCTATTCCTATATCATTTCTAACTATTATAAAAGAGACTAAGGAATATCACTATTCATTTACTATTCATAATGCTTGCATCACGTATGATAAAGTCCTCATATTATTAACTTAACTTACAACTATTAACTATAATTGCAATTACAATTAACTAAATTAATTATTATATATATATATATATCCTAACTATATTAAAAGAAGCTAAGAGAAAATACAATTCATATACTACTATTCGTAAGGCATCATCAATGACATCATAATGAAATCAATTGAGGTTTCCTTTTTTCCACACTTACTATTTCATTTTTCTTTTATTTTTCTATTATTGTAAGGTACACTTTGGTCCTTATTCTTTTAAATTCGAGACATATTTATCTTTCATATTTTCCTCAAATTTGCCATTTAGTAATCAAACTTTTCAACTGTCAATTTTATCATTTAGTCAACGAACTTTTCAATTATTAATTTTACCTCCTTAAACTCATGAATTTTATGTAATATTGTTTTAACACTTATTTATCCTATCCTATCTTATCATAATCTTATCATGTCCTTCCTATCCTAACTTTATCAGTATTCATTTACTATTCATGAGGCTTGCATCACGTACGATACCATAAAGTCCTCATATTTTCAACTTAACTTATAACTATTAATTATAATTACAATTAACTAAAGTAATTATTATTATTATTATTATTATATATATATATATATATATATCTTAACTATTTTAAAAGAGGCGAACAGAAAATACTATTCATAAATTACTATTCATTAGGCATCATCAATGACATCATAACGACATCAATTGAGGTCTTCTTTTTTCAAAATTTACTATTTCATTTATCTATTATTTTTCTACTATTGTGAGGTACAATTTGGTCCTTATTCTTTCAAATTCAAGAAATCTTTATCTTTCATAAGTTCCTGAAATTTGCCATTTAGTCCTCAAACTTTCCAATTGTCAATTTTACCTACCTGAACTCTTAAATTTTATGCAATTTTTGCTTCAACGCTTATTTATCCTACCCTATCATTTACTATTTATTTTCCTATTATTTTTCTACTATTGTAAGTTACACTTTGATCCATATTCTTTCAAATTCAAGACATCGTTATCTTTCTTAAGTTCCTAAAATTTGTCATTCAGTCATCAAACTTTTCAACTGTCAATTTTATCATTTAGTCATCGAACTTTTCAATTATTAATTTTACGTCCCTAAACTCATGAATTTTATGCAATTATTGCTCCAACACTTATTTATCCTACTCTACCCTACCCAATCCTATCATATCCTAATCATTTTCTATCATTCCTATCCTAACTATTATAAAAGAGGCTAAGGAATATCACTATTCATTTACTATTCATAAATCTTGCATCATGTATGATTTCATAAAGTCCTCTTATTTTCAAATTAACTTATAACTATTAATTATAATTACAATTAACTAAACTAATTATTATATATATATATATATATATATATATATATATATATATATATATATATATATATATATCCTAACTATATTCTAAGAGGCTAAAAAAAATACTATTCATATACTACTATTCAAAAGGCATCATCAATGACATCAATTGAGGTTTCCTTTTTCTACATTCACTATTTCATTTTTCTATTATTTTTCAACTATAGTAAGGTACACTTTGTTCCTTAATATTTCAAATTCAAGATATCTTTATCTTTCATAAGTTCCTAAAATTTTCCATTTAATCATCAAACTTTTCAACTGTCAAATTTATCATTTAGTCAACGAACTTTTCAATTATTAATTTTACCTTCCTAAACTCATGAATTTTATGGATTATCCTACCCTACCCTACCATATCCTAATCCTAATCCTATCCAATCCTTCCTATTCTAACTTCCTGACTATTATAAAAGAGGCTAAGGAATATCACTATTCATTTACTATTTATATGGCTTGCATCACGTATGATGTCATAAAGTCCTCCTATTCATAAGGCATCAATTATGACATCATAATGACATCAATTGAGGTTTTCTTTTTTCCACATGTACTACTTATTTTTCTATTATTTTTCTACTATTGTAAGGTACACTTTGATCCTTATTCTTTCAAATTCAAGTCATCTTTATCTTTCATAAGTTCCTAAAATTTGTAATTTAGTCATCTAACTTTTCAACTGTCAATTTTATCATTTAGTCATCGAACTTTTCAATTATTAATTTTACCTCCCTAAACTCATGAATATTATGCAATTATTGTTTCAACACTTATTTATCCTATCCTACCCCACCCTACCCTATCCTATCCTAATCCTATCATATTCTTCCTATCCTAACTTCCTATCATATCCTAACTATTATAAATGAGGCTAAGGAATATCACTATTCATTTACTATTCATAAGGCTTGCATCATGTTTGATGTCATAAAGTCCTCATACTTTCAACTTAACTTATAACTATTAATTATAATTACAATTAACTAAACTAATTATTCTTATATATATATATATATATATATATATATATATATATATATATATATATATATATCCTAGCTATATTAAAAGAGGCAGAGAAAATACTATTCATATACTACTATTCATAAGGCATCATCAATGACATCAATTGATGTTTTCTTTTTTCCACATTTACTATTTCATTTATCTATTATTTTTCTATTATTGTAAAGTACACTTTGGTCCCTATTCTTTAAAAGTCAAGATATATTTATCTTTCACGAGTTCCTAAAAATTGTCATTTAGTCATCAAACTTTTCAACTTTCAATTTTATCATTTCGTCATCGAACTTTTCAATTATCAATTTCACCTCCTTAAACTCATGAATTTTGTTCAATTATTGCTTCAACACTTATTTATCCTACCCTATCCTATCATAATCACATCCTATCCTAACTATATCTACATCTATCTACATCTATATCTACATCTACATATCTAAAAAATGTGGATAGATGGGAAACTTTTGCTTTCCTATTTTGTCCTTATATTTTTTTCCCTATAGTTAATATAATACCCTTATATACTTATTAATTACATCTATATTATTAATCAAATTTCATTAATTTACATAAAATGAAAAAGTCAACTTTTACAATTAAGATACGAGGAAAAAACTCTTAATATCCCATGTTGAATTGTTGCCTATAATCTCATTCATACAATTATTTTTGCTTAATTACATCCTTAACCATAATAATTTATCATAGATAAAAGTGTTCTCAAATTGTATTAACTATTATGTGATATTTGTTTTTCATTATTTTATTTTCTTTCATTTACAGAAACTTTGACGAGTATGTTGAATTATAGCTTAAAATTTATTTTACTTATAAGGTATCATTTAAAGTGCCAGATATCTTATCTTCACTTTTAATTAATTAATTAATTTTTTAAAACTTATCCCTTCATACATTTCAAGATGCTACGCCATTGGTCAAAATTTTATTTATTTTATTTATATTGTTTCAAAGTTATTGTTAACTCGTATATCCTATATAAGAGAAAATCGTACGATGTGTCACTTTTTGGGTTTGCATTAACAAGAATGTCATTTTTTAAATAATTTTGACCAAATTGTCACTTTAGGATTTTTTTTCCTTTCTAAAAAAGTTGAATACCATTGGTTTCCTAAATAAAAGTTGATTTGACTAGATGAAAAATAGTATAAAATGGTGAATAAATATCACATCACATCAACCCAACCTCCACTGATAAGTATATTTTATATACTTATTTTTATCCTAAAAGTAGGATTTTATCTATTTGTTTAAGAATATCTGCTATTTATTTATTTTATTATTTATTTATATATCAGAAATAATCTCAAAGTCGAGAAAGTGAATGAAATGGAGCAAAAATAAGTCAGTTGGATGATAAAAGAGCTAAAATGTGAAAGCCTTAGTTGATGAAGTAAATCAAAGGTGCAAATTGGAAGAAAGTCAAAGAAAGAACCAAGTTAGGTGAAATCGGAAGTTTAAGGACTAAATTGTATGAATCAAATGAAGAAGACCAAATCGCAAATACTCAATGATTGGTTCAAACTATGATATGATACTTGAATATTGCTAGGAGTCAATCGGATGCAGTTAAAAGTAAAAGAATAATGAAATGTGATAAGAATATTATCATAAATTGATTTCAATCACACGATATTTTCGGACATATTTTTAGTCAGACTTTGAAAACTAATTTTAGGGCAGTAAACTTTCAAATTTGGAAAATCCTATTTCATGAAGAATTGTAGCCCTTTAAATTATGTTTCTAACGCAGTTTGAAACACCTCAATTGAATAAGGAAATAGAAATATATGATCAAAATACTTAATGTTGTGCAGTGACAAAAAGATCTCCCGCGAAGGTAACTTTCCTTGTTCAACATAATTTGTTCCCTCGAGTTTACCTCAATGTTTGTAGGTAAAGTGCCCGGAGCTCTGTTTGTGATCAGCTGTGCTATTTGCCCCATTTGGTTCTCCAGATTTTTGACTAATGCTTGCTGATTTTGGGATGTGGTTGGTTTGGACACTTCCTCTGCATGCCCTTAAATCTATTCCAAGCATCATCAAATGATTTGGAACACATTGATTTCATGTCGAAGCTTGGAAACCTTTGCTGGAGGCTTGAACTTAGTGCAAAACTTCTGGACCTAGTCGTTCAGCCAATTTGGACGCGATTTTCAGCATTCTTCTCTTCCAAGTAACCTATACCTTGACCTAATCTATATATACCAGACCTTAGGCATATTTTTGGGGGTTTCCAACTTGTGAAATTGATGCCAAAAGCTGTCTAATTGGCAAGGGATCCATACAAAGCCAAGATCACAATTGAAGATACAATTCCAAGAAGATAAACGGGGTGACATCCTTTTATTATTCTTGTTATTTATTTTCAATTGGGTTTCTAGGCAAGGTTAGCAGTTTAGAATTGTGATGAAATTTTGAATTCTTGAATCCATGTTTTAATCTATTATTTATTTCATGCAATTTATGGTTTTGAGTAATTGATTCATACTTTTATTATCATGCGATTACTTGAACACTAGTTGTATAATTTTAGGTTATGATTTCTTAAGTTCGAAAGATTATGATTTTATTAGACTCGTTTCAATTGCCAAAAAGTCTGATAAGGAATAGAAATATACCCATATGCTTTGTTTTATCTGATATAGTATTCACAAATCTTGTAATGCTTTCCTATACATTCGGATTTGTCATATAAATATAGTCGGATGGTCTTTAGGAAAAGATGTTAATTCTTGTCCAAAATGAAGTCTTAAATAATATTTGGAATATGGATTTTCAAAACTTGTGAATTGTATTTAAATAATTTGGTTAAAATATGGATGATAGAGTTAAAATGGATTCATAATTCTAATACGTCTGTTTTTCATAAGTTTTAAAATCAAAGTTTCTCGCCTTTTAGTTTAATCTTTATTTTTAGTTTTTTTAATACAACATTCTCAAAATCTAAGTTTCTTTAGTTCCGGTTAAGGTAATTAGTCTAAAATACAATTTACGCAATCTTCGTGGGAACGATACACGGACTCAAAATCCACTTTATTACTTGCGCTATCAATACATTTGCGATTAGCGAACATCGATCCACTCCAACCCCTCATCCAATATCACATATGAAACCCAAACCGGCTTCATCCTTTCCACTTCTTGTTCTTTCATGTTCTTCCACCATTATCTTTCTTATTTACCTCCCATATACATTGAATCATCCCTCCAACTCATGTATTCCACATTTTCACTCGTCTTTCTCCAACTTTCTATGTAAGTTTCGATTTTGTCTTCTATCGAAAAATGGCAAAAAGTTTGTACTTAAAAAGCAACTTGAGCAAAAAATTGCTCATTTTTCTTCCTTATTTTGCAACACAAGGTATGTGAATCTCCCATTTTACAAGAAAATAAGGTTTCATTTTATAATTTTTTATATCATTTGAAAATGCTGAATGTTTGTCCAACGTGTAGATTTTTGTGTAGGATCGGAAATTTTTTTAGGAAATTTTAGTACTCATTTTATCACATTTTCCATTTTATGTAAAAAAATAATATATTTTACATTTGAATGTAATTTTTGTAGTGATAGAGGCATTTGCTATATTAATGTTGGGGGATTTGTATAGTTAGTGTTTTATCCATTTGATGCTAGTGAATTTTCAAAATGTATATTGTGGTTGAGTTCATGAATTAATGTGTCATTAGCTTTTTCATTTGTGATTGTGGTTTGTTTTAAAGGAAAATACAGATTATATTATTACATGAAGTATTTATTGAAGTTTGGGATTCATGTTTGTATTTCGATGATTTATTCTTCTTTTCAAACAGAATGAGTCGAGAAAATTTATCATTTCGAACGGATGGTAACTGAATTTTCTCAAAATTTTGAATAACATGAAAAAATAATGATAAATTCAGCTATTGATGTGTTTAAGTATTATCAAGTGGAAGAAATGACCATACCTTAAAAACATTTTGCTTGAAAATAATAATTTTGAGATTTCCTTTCGAAATATAATTTGAGTATATTCTAGTGTTTCTTTCTTGCACGATGGGTTAATTTATTTTCAATCATAGGACACGTGCATCACTTTCTTCAATTTGAAAAATAGTATTTTTAATTATAGTTGTCATCTTTTCTTTTTGCAACCTAATGCTCAAATGGAAGATGATATTACTCATCTATTATCGGTTATTGCAGTAGGCTCATTACAATGTATGGGATTGTTAATCAAGGTTAACTGACTTACTTTCTATTCCTTATTCGCACATTACTAATTTGGTCCCCCACCATCTATCTACGTAACTACCATTCTTTAGCGGGCTACTAGCATTCTATTGTTTGTGTCTATGTTTAGTGCCGATTTTTAGTGCTCACACAAAGCCTCTAAATCATGGCACTTATTATAATAACATAGGATCACTCTTCTTTCTTACGTGGATAATAACATTGTACACATTAAGCCCATGTTTGAACCGTATTACAATGAGATTTTGAGAAAATAAATTTTGGAATATTTATATTTTGAAGAAATTGTTAAAAAATGAGGAGATTTTTTTTGTGTTGTGATTTGCGTTGGTAGACATTTATTTTTTTATTTTATTTTATTTTTATTTTTTTAAGAGTTACGATTAAGTTTGAAGAACATCAAACTTTTTATTCATGTAAGCACTTAACATGTAGTTATCATGGAACCCATATGTGTCGAGATAAATCTTCAATCTCGACAATTTGTATAATTTATATATCTTCGTAACATACTCTTTTATTTGAGCCAATAATACTCATCTCAGCTCATTTAGCTTTGAGCCAGTAATACTCTTTTATTTGAGCCAGTAATGCTCATCTTCAATCTCGACAATTTGTACAATTTATATATCTTCGTAACATACTCTTTTATTTGAGCCAGTAATACTCATCTCAGCTCATTTAGCTTTGATGAAAGAAGCACGATGAAGTTGGAAGATTCGCAAAGGGCACGTCCGCACCTTCCAATAAAAGATCTGCCATGGAGGTGCCATCAATTATCACAGCTCAACTTGAAAATGAAGAAGTGGTTGTGACAAAGAAGCTTCACTCGACACACATCATATTACCTTCTGCATTGACTTGGACTATGTTCAGTAGGAGTGGTAGGAAAAGGGTGAAAAAAATAATTATTCGTAGGTTTTCATTTGTAAAACAATGCTCAGACCTTTTTTATGAAGTGGTAGATATGCACAATTGACTTAGGTTGTGATATATTACATTTAGTTTTGTTGACCAAAAAATCTGGTAGGACTTGAATCAACACGTTTCAACTCCTCCTTCTTGAACACGTGGACTTCTAGCATACTAGGACAAACGATCAATGTGTAAAGGGGGTCAGGGTGTCTCCCGCTTGCACTTCGACGCTCAAGTCAAGACTCATTTTGAGCAAGTATAGATTGAATGTGGGAAATATAAATGTGTGTAAAAGAGAGAAAATGGAGTGAGAGTAATATGTTGAGTTAAAGTATTGAATTGCTAACCTCCTATTTGGAGACACCATTGACCTACTTATAGTAGAAGTTATTGTCTTAAAAGGTGACACGTGTTGTGCTTTATATGTGGCATGCCCCTTACCGTTCATGAGGTAAACCAATTGTTGTCATAATCATACGGCTGCCATCACATCTCCAATAAAGGCATTGTCCCATCAATTTGCAACTTCAGAAAGGTCAATCCAACGATACAATTGGCCAACCTTGTCACTGACCCTAGGCATATACCTCGGATAAGACTACCTTGGAACAAGTAGTTTGGTCATAAGGTGTTCGGCACATATACCGCCTCAGACATGCAATAAATCGCAAGTTTTTGGGCCCATCTGGTAACTGGCAGGTCCCATGAGTGATGTGTCAAGCTTAATTTAGGCGTAGTCATAGTCCCTTAAGTTCGATGGGGTCATTCATGGGCGTATCGAACTTGTTATAGACAAGCCTAACTGAACTGGATGTAAGGTCATAGAGATGGGATAATGGTTTTCCATGGAGTGACACAAAGTCGAATGCGTCTAGAACGTTCTCTCCCATGAATCATAGGGACTCAAGCGTGGGTTCTGTTGCAACATTCTAAAGTTTTGGGGTCTTTCATCTATTGACTATACTTCTTATGTGTGACATTTGGATCTTTGGACTTATTCCCTATTTAATTTAGCCGTTACAAGCGCTAGCGTGTCTTCTTGGGGGGCGTATTTACGGCAAACAAATAATTGGTTTTAATTTCCAAGAAATGGTTTAAGGGAATACATCACACCGCGCGTGAGAGGCATTCCAATGGTGGGATGGTTACTTCCTTTCTGAATTTCAAATTGTTGGCGCTTCACCTTACTCCCATTTCAAGACACGTGTATTGCCTGGATTAGCTTTTCAGCTTCAAGATGAAGGGTTTAGATTGACAGAGCCTATCTATAAAGCTCTCCAAGTCCCACAAGTCTTCGAAAACCTTCTAAGAGTATACTCGTGAAAGCTGGCTTCCTAACTTCTTTTACCAAGAATCTTATTACGTTCTTTGAAAGTTTCTTCATCAACGAAACCCTTTTCAATAAAGGCTTTCTGCCAAGCCACTGCTCTTTTTTGGGGCCCCCGATTTTCACCATTTCTTGTCTCAAGTAATTTTTTCCTTCCTTCCATGCTTATTATTTTTAGCTTTAAATTCGTGAGTGCTTGTTTGAGAGTTTTCTTTTCTTTTGTGTTCTTCTTTTTGGGGTAAGTTTGGAAATTGGAAGAAATGGAAAGAGTGGAGGGGACGGGTTCGCAGGAGTTGGTAGTAATGACATTCCTATCAGAGGCTATTGCCCTTTGTCTCAATCAGTATTTAGTTCCCACTTCTTTAAGGAGCGGGTTACGTAGAGGAATAGGAAATGCAGTAGTATAATCTATTTGGATGATTCTAACAGTGAAGAAGAAAAGAACCAACCCTACATGGTTCATTTATCTGCTGAAGAAGAGGCTGCGTTGTGAGAAGTTCGGAGTAAGCGTGATAGATATCTAAGAAGAGAAGAAACGGCGGGCTCTTCATCCGGAGTAAAAGACTCTGTTTTGGGGGTTAGGGATCCTTTTAGGGCACATAGGTAATAACTTGGGTTGTGTAGGGAGGAAATTGCCCAAGTTGAAGGCTAGGTTGATTATGTGAATAAGGTGTCGGGGTACCATGTCAACCCTAAACCTAACCCGAAGTCATGGGAAAGCAGCGAAGTAGAGTCCAAGATCCGGGGGATCGATTTGGTGGGTGCTCCTTCAAAATTCAGACTACCAAAGGGGATTCGGCTGATACATTCTACACCATCTTGCCGACCCTGCAATCCACTGCCAGGCCAAGTGGCGATTTGTTATGATGCCCTATAGTATGAGATGAGGCTCTCTTTGCACCCCTTCTTTAGGGCCTTACTCCGGAGCTACAACTTATGTCCTTATTAACTAGCTCCGAACTTCTAGACACAAGCGATTGGCACCTGGTTATTATGGCAAGAAGTCAATTCGAACTACCCCATTTCCTTACACATAATCCACACCCTGTACATTTTGAAGAAGTCCGTTAGGAGGGATATGGATGTAAGACCAAACGTGAGGGACTGGTACTATCTATCTCCAAGAGGTACCCATCCTCCTATTATCATTGGCACCCAACTTCTATAAAAAAAAAAATGGAGGAGCCAGTGGTTCTGGGTCACCGGGAAGTGGTAGAGCTCACCTATTGATCCTACTCCTGAGATCAACGTTCCCCGAACTCTTTTCCCTCCGTGTCGCTTCAATTTACAGACGTGGGTGCGTAGTTTTTACGAATTGTTCATTTTCTCTAATTCATATTTTGTGTTTACCTCTTATCTCAGGTCAAATCTTCGCCTACCTGCTCTCAAAGGAGGATCTATCAGAGGTGAGGAAACAGTTTACATTCGGAGGCACTTTCCAACAAGTCATTCAATAGAACAAGTTTTTTGTCAAGCATAGTCCTATGCGAACTATGAGTAAGTTGAGCTTTTCCGTCTCGCTCTTTGTCCATATAACTCAGGTTCAGTTTCCTAAAGCTACCCCTTTCTTCTTTAAGTGTAACTCAAATTCTAAGGAATTCCCCAAGATATCCGTAAAGTGGCTTATGTCAAAGAAGGTTCCTCCCGTCCTTCGCCAGGGAAGTGAGGTTGAAAGAAGACAAAATTCCATCCTCGCAACCTTCAGGTGGAGGTGGTTAAGAATGTATCAAAAGCGTCTACTGTCTGGCTTGAGGGCTGATTTCTAGTGCTTTTAATGCTTCCCACCTTATTGCCAATTGGGCCCCGACAACCGGCCCTAAAAGGACCCATGCTAAGGGAAAAGGGAAAAGGTCTGAACGGAGAGGGGCCAAAGGAGAAAAAGAGTCCAAAAAAGGGCTTACTTAAGGATACCGCTTCCGATGATATCACTAAATTGATTTTTGAGGATGAACCTCCCCCTTTGAAGAGGTTGAAAATAGGTAAAGATAGCTAGCTATTCTGCTCCTCCACCCCCATCATCAGAAGTGCTAAAACAAGAAGATGAGCCTTCTGTATCAATTCTTGGGATTGATCCCAGCTAGTTTGACTCCCCCAGCTCCCATGCCCGAAAATTGCATGCGTCCAAGGCCATGAATGGTAGGGCCTTAGATCTAATTGACGAGGTGGAGTCTTCCGTCTTGGAGGCACAACATGACAAGAAGAATGCCGAGACAACTCTTCTCCATGCTGACAATATGTTGAAGGAGATTAATGATGTGAAGGAACAGTTGTCCATAGCTCACAAATCCTCCTCGGATGACAAAGTCCTTGCCAAGCGCATTCAAGAGGACAATGAGAAGCTAAGGCACGATCTCCATGCTTCTGAAGCTGATGTGGAAACCCTGTACAAAAAGCTCAATGATTCCGACCGTGCACAGTCTATAATTTCTGAAGCCCTAACTAAAGCCAACGCCACAAAGAGCAAGCTGGCAGCCGAAGTGACAGAGGTCACCGGTAGATTGGAGAGAGAGGTAGAGACTCCGAAAAAGATAGAAGAAGATTACACTTCTCTGGAGCGGCACTTAGAATCCCAGGTTAAGGAGGTCCTATAGCAGACCATTGCAGCTAGGGTTGAGGAAATCGTTGGGGCCAAAGTATCCGAGGCGGTCCAAGATTTCAAAGATACCTTTGAGGAGAAGCTTGAGTATGAGGCTATGCAAAAGGTTTTTGGAAATATTGGTGTTTGGATGGCCTTGAAAGATGTGAAGGAGGATTTTCCCTATCTGGATCTTTAAGAAATAGAGGCCTTTTATCCGGAGCCACTGGATGCAGAGGTCGACCGCACTGAAGGAGCCACAGGCGAAGATTCTACCGAAGATACTTCCCCTTTCTGACTTTTTGTAGTTTTGCTTATTTTTTAGTACTTGTAATGACTTCGTTTGTATGAACATCATATTTCTATTTCAGAATTTAGTGTTGAATACTTTTCATTATGATATTTTATTTTTTCTTGATATGAGTGTTTTTGCGATGCAATGTTTGCTTGTTTTGCACATTATAGTCCCTCAAACCTAATCATTTAAGATATTCATGTTCATTGGTTATGTTTGATTGACATACATGCGTCCCCAACTCTGCCCCCAATAATTTCGAAGTGTAAGTGTGAAGGGGTCCTCCTTACTATATTTTGAAGTAATTTCAATTAAAGATGATTTGCAGAACTGTAAAAAAAGAAGTTTAGTATTTTTCTTAGACTAGACAATGTATTATTAACGTTGGCAGTACCTCGCCTTTTCCCTAGGCACTTTAAATGTTTCGTGAGTTTGTAGGAGTCCCTTGTTTAGGGGATTTGTCATGAACATATGCGAGTGTGGGAAACAACGAGGTGCCTTGGCGCTTGGCTTGGTTAGCCTGGTTATGCTAATACTAAATTCACTTGATGCGAATTTTTGTAAATAAAAACCCTTTCATTACACAACTGTCGAGTCAGATGCAAATATTTCAAACTAGGAGAAGCTTCCTTTACTGATAATAGCAGCAAAGATGATCGGTGTTACAGGTATTAGACAAAGGTATTCTATCATGTATGTCCCTGGTACCACTTCGGAAATGAATTTATAAGACACTCCCTGCTCTCAGGTCGAAAGAAGTACTTTTTTCAAGACCAGATCCCTAATTCTGAAAAACCTCTTCTTTACCTTTTTGTTGTTATAGCAAGCCATCTTTTCTTGGTAACATGCCAACAAAACCTATGATTCGTCCCTTCTTTCAAGGAGGAAATCTAGATCTACTCTTTGAGCTTTTTCATTTATTACTTCGTCTATTGAATTTGGCGGGGGAAGGCACTCCGATCTCTACTGGACATACTGCCTCAGACTAGTAAGCCATTGAGAAAGGGGTCTCTCCTGTTGCGGTGTGAGAGGTAGTCCAGAGTGCCCATGAGACTTGGGGGAGTTCATCTAGCCAAGCACCCTTCCTCGACTCCAGTTTCCTTTTCAAGGTGTTTTTGATAGTCTTATTGACAGCTTCCACTTGACCGTTTGCTTGCAGATGATGTGGCGATGAGAATAACTTGCAGATTCCCAAATCATCATACAATTCGTCAACTATTTTGTTTTTGAATTGCTTCACGTTTTCAGTCACCAATGAGTGTGGAACACCAAACTTGCAGATAATATTCTTCCAAATGAATCTGGAAGTGTTTGCCTCGATGATTTTCATCAGGGGTTCTGCCTCAACCCATATGGTGAAGTAATATATCGAAACAATCGCGAAGCAATTGTTTCCACTACCTCGGGGCATGGGGCCAATAATATTGATTCCCCACTTTGCAAAGGGCCAAGGACTGGTTACCACCCTCAACTTGTGGTGTGGGAGGTGTAGTATGGGGGCGTGTTACTGACATTTGTCACACTTGCGAACAAAGTCATGTGCATCCTTTCGTATAGTGGGCCAGAAGTACCTCTATTTTAGGGCTTTCTAGGATAAGGATAGCGCTCTGGCGTGGTTACCGTAAATGCCCTCATGAATTTTCATCATTATGTACTTTCCGTATGCTGGAACAACACATTGTAACAAAGGCACAGTGTAGCTTCGCTTATAGAGTACCCCATCAATGTGGACGAAGTTAGTTGCATACCTTTGTAATTTCTGAGCTGCCTCCGAATTGTCTGTCATAGTCTGATATTTTAAGTAAGCAAGAATGGGAGTCATCCAAGAACTCTCCTCCTCTATTGCATATACCTATGCCCCTGGTTCAATAGAAGATACCGGTAAATGTTCAATGTGTACCATGTTGAGGAGCTCGACATCCTTGCAAATTTGAATAAGACATTTGCACTCAAATTTTCGAACCTGGGAATGTGGATCAACTCGAATATCTCGAAACGAGCTACCAAATCTTTTACTTTCTTCAAGTATGAGATCATTGCAGGTTCCTTGGTGGTGAACTGCCCACTAACTTGGCTCACGACAAGTTGGGAGTCACTATTTGCTTTCAGTGATTTGATTTTCAAAGCTATTGCTAGCTTTAGTCTTTCCAGGAGTGCTTCATATTCTGCCCCATTATTTGAGGCTTTAAAACCAAAGCAGATCGCGCTGTGTAATTTGTGTCCTTCCTGGATTAGCAGTATTACTCCTGCCCCAGACCTTCCTTCATTGTAGGATCCATCAATGAATAGTCCCCACTCATGATTGTCCCCTATATTTTCGATCATCTCCACCTTTGGAGGGTGTGTAAATTCAGCTATGAAATCTGCCAATGCTTGGCCCCTTATTGATGTCTGAGGCACATATTGCAGGTCGTACTGGCTAATCTCTACGGCCCACTTCATCAGCCTTCCGGACACGTCTAGTAGGGTTTTGCTCACATAATACACTGGACGTCGTGACTAGGGCTAACACGAGATTCTCCATGTAAGGATCTATCATTTAAGCATCTAGCACGTCTTTGCTCACATAATACACAGGAAAGTTGAGTCACATCTTTCTCTCTGATCAAGACAGAGCTAACGGCCTCTTTGGAGACAACTAAATAAAAGAACAGTGGCTCTCTGACCTTTGGCTTTGATAATAGCTGGGCTTACCCCCAAAAACACTTTTAACCCCGAGAAAGCTTGTTCGCATTCCTGCATCTATTGGAACCTTCTTCCTCCCTTCAGGACCTTAAAGAAAGGCAGGCACTTATCGTTAGATTTAGAGACCAATCGGATCAAGGCATCGACTCTTCCATTCAAGCTTTGTACTTCTTTGGGGCTTCGAGGAAAGTGCATATCAAGCAATTCGTTGATTTTATCCGGATTGATTTCAATTCCTCTGCTATTCACCATAAAATCAAGAAACTTTCCAGATGCTACTCCGAAGGCACACTTTACAGGGTTGAACTTCATCTGGTATTTTCTTAGTATATCAAAGGTCTCTGATAAATGTTGGATATATTTTGAGGTGATCATGTTTTTCACCAGCATGTCATCCACATATACTTCCATGATACTTCCGAGTTGCTTTGAAAACGTCTGATTTACTAACCTTTAGTAGGTAGCTCCTACATTTTTTAACCCGAAGGGCATGGACATATAACAGTAGAGTCCCCTATCCGTGATAAAGGAGGTGTGCTCTTCATCTGATTTATGCATGAGGATCTAATTGTACCTGGAATACACATCCATAAAGCTTAGCATTTCATGCTCCACCGTGGAGTTAACTAGTTGATCAATTCGAAACAAGGGAAAGCTATCCTTTGGACATGCTTGATTTAGGTCAGAGAAATCGATGGACACCCACTTCAGATAACGGGATTCCTAATGAAGTCATTTTTCAATAGCTTTGACAGCTCCTCTTTCAAGTCCTCATATTTCTCCGGACTCATAGGTCTCCTCTTTTGCCTATGTTTGGGGTGACTTGGGTCAAGTTGGAGCCTGTAGCAAGCTACCTTAGGGTCTATCCCTACCATATCATCATGTTTCCATGCAAACACATCAAGGTTTTGGAGGAGAAAGCTTTTAGTTGCCCTTTGAATTCGGTCGTCGAGTCTTGTCCTATCTGCAACTCCTTCATCGGGTCTAATGGATCAACAGAGAAGCGCTCCAACTTTTCAGCAGGGGTGGTTCAACAATATACACCTGTCATCCTGGGGTCTAAATCTAGCTAGATCTTCTTCTTCTTCCGTCATTATTACATCTATATCTATGGCAGGTTATGTACCTAACTTTTCAGGGTCTGTGACTGCCTCGTTCATTGCTATATCACTGATCACATTGATAGTTCGATTTTGGAACTTTTGAATAGCTTTCATGTAGCACGATCGTGATTCAGTCTGACTCCCTTTGATACTACCGATCCCATTTTCAGTTGGAAACTTCATGCAAATGTACTTAGTGTGGGTGACGGCCCCTACATCGATAAGGCCTAGCTTTCCAATTGAGCCATGATACGAGGAAGTCTTATCTAGGATCAAGAATTCCATTGGTATCCTAGAAATGGTTGGTGCCTGCCCCAGCTCGGTCATGAGGATTATGGATCTTTTGGGGACAATGCTATCCCCGGTGAAACTATATATGGGGTCTGGGGCTGGGATAAGTGGGTACTAATCCCCATCTGGTCATAGGTTACCCTGTAAATCACATTTACCGAGGCACTGTCATCCACTAGCATCCGGGACAGTCCATTTTTGGACACCACCATCCTAATTACCAGCGCATCATTGTGTAGGAAATGCACCCCAATCGCATCGTACAAGGTGAAAGTGATTGGCTCCATCCTCAAAGTCCCGGCAGGGTGTGTGTTTATGTGATAATTCAAGTTGGCGGGCTCTTTGACTTCTCTGATGTATCACTTATGAGAGTTGTTTGTACTCCCACCAGGATGGGACCCTCCAAATATATTGTCGATCTCATGGATTGGAGGATGATTTAGAGGATGGGCCAATTCCCTGATATTTCTATCAAATGCAAGGACTTTGTTCCTATCTAGGCTCCTATCCCTCTGACGGTTATGATTCCCTCCCTTCAGGGGATTCCTTTTATTGTCCCTTCAATCAGCCTGATTGAACCTTTGATTATTCGACCTGTTTGATCTTCTTCTGTTCAAGGTAGAGTAGCCCCCTTTCTTTTGTTGTCCTTCTGATCATCCATTATCTATACCTCTCTGCAGTCCTCTATTGCATGTCCATAATATCTATGGTAGGCACAAAATGGCCCAGTCATCGGCTGCTTACCGCCTCGGCTTCCACCTGCTCCTTCCGGATTGGTAGAAGGGTCCATTACAGGTAATGCAGAGTGCAATCTGGGAATGGCCTCCATAATCTTAGCTGCATAGCTGGATTTGAACCTCGAAAATAGACGCACCCTCACCTATAGAAATTCATGGACTGGTTCTTATTACCTCCAGTTGCTAGATTCACTTCGGCCTAAAGTTCGGTGTTATACCGCTCTTGAGGTTGGCTATCTCTAGCCCTCGCCATCTCTTCCGAGATGATTTCCTCCTTCATTAGATCTATAAGGACGTTGTAGTCCATTGATTTTCAACTCTGAACATCTCTCCAAAACATGCTAGTCATGTCTAGGCCTCCTTTGAGGTCGGAGAACATTTCTGCCTCTGTGATGTTTTTCACAGTTTTGCATTTCCTCCGTGAATTGAGCTAAGTAGCCATTCAAAGATTCGCTTCTTCCTTGCCTTAAGTCTTGCAGGCGTTGTAAGGGAAGTTGGCCCGGCCTGAAGGGGATAGCCATTCTTAAAAGCCTTTTTCTAGTCTCTCCAGTTGTGGATGCTGCCAGGCGGGAGTTTCTTGTACCATCGTATGGCACTCCCTTCAAGCATTAAAGAAAATGCCTTTTCTTGTACCATCGTATGGAACTCCCTTCAAGCATTAAAGAAAATGCCTTTTCTTGTACCATCATATGGCACTCCAAGCATTAAAGAAAATTCCTTACATTTTAGTGCAGGGGTAGCCTCGAATATCTCCATACTAGCGCGGTAGTTCAGCAGGTGATCATCAGGATCACCTCTTCCAGAGTACTTTGTTACTTCTGGCGTCTCAGTGTCAACAAGTACTGGGTACCTCCGGATGCCCTCAGAGAAGGGGCTCATATGAAGAGAGTTCGTTGTTGTTTTCGTCATGGTCAGATTTCACCGCACCATGGTATTGGCCATAGGACTGTTGTGGCTGGTTCCACTCGCGAGGCGATAAAGCCTGGCCATAATTAGGATTTTGTTAGTTAGGTGGATCTCCTTGAGTTTAGGAGTGAGCTTCTGTAGCTCTTTGCTCTCGCCTATTTCTAGGCTCACGGGTCAGTGGTTACACTCCTTCTGCCCCCGTTTCATACCTATTTCTAAGCACGTGACCCCGCAAAAGGCCCTCTTCAGCCCTTCGCTCACGCCTATTCCTAGGCATTTGTGCTTGGTGCTTGGCTTGTTCAGCCATGCTTTCCCGCCTGCCTCGAAATAATTCCCCTATCCAGCTAAAGATACTTCCTGAATTTGAGGGGCTGCTTCTTCATGATATTCAGGAGGTGGGCTATGCTCTTCCGGTATTTCATAAACAGGGTCCTCTTCGAGGAGGGGTATGGAATCCACCCCGGCATACATCGGTGGTGCATTATAATAATACGAGGCAGTGCCCGCATCAGAGGGTGATTAATGCAGTTGAGAGTACTACGATTGTGCTATTGGTTCATTCACCACATACTCCCTTTCCGTATAGGCATTCATGATAGCAGTTTGCTCAATTTGTTGCTTTTGCATCTCCAACATTTGAGCAGCCATGCGCATCATGTCGCGCAGCATGCGCCGGCTTTGGTGCTGATGAGGAGGATTAGGTTGTGAAACCTCCTCATTGGCAATTTCACGCTGGCTTTTTGGATGCGTCTCCTCGCCGTCGTATTGTTCCTGTCTACTCCTTCGAGGGTTGGGATCGATATCACTCCCACTCCTTGTTGTAGTAAGTTAGCGGTTACCATTTTTCAAGGTTGGTAAACTTATGCTTCAAGGTTTTTAGGCCTTTTTCAAGATTATTAAACTTCTATTTCAAAGTTATAGACATTTTTCAAGATTTCTTATCGCTTTTTACCAAGTGATTTTCGTGTTTAAAGGTGTAGTTTCCCACAGACGACTAGGGGTGAACAGGGTTTGGTTTGGGCGATTTTTGACAAAATTTCAAACCAAACCATTTAAAGTGGGTTGTGATTTTTTCAAACCAAACCAAACTATTTCATTTGGTAAACCAAACCAAACGAAACCTTTTTTTGTGGTTTGATGCGGTTTCAAACCGCGGTTTACAAACGTAATAAATTGACACGTTCTACATAAGTTTAAGCATATATATTTGACTAGAATTTCGACTTAAAGCGTTGATACAAGTTAAAATAATATATTATATCACTAATAGAGAACAAAAAAATACAAGATGAAGTATTAATTTTCACTTCTAATTACGTAATGAAGCCGATTCAATTGCAAGAAAACAAGTTTGGAAAACATATTTCAGAAGCGTGTATCGGCATCCAGCTCCTCACCAAGAAAGCAAGTCTGGATCCTTTGGCAGCTTATTAGTAAATCAAAATGTTATTTTTTACTCCATACATATATTTACTTATTTACATTGGTGGAATATAAGTTTCTACTGCATTTTTATTTTTTAAAATTGAAAATTGGCCTTTATTAGAGAAATCAATAGAGTATTACCACATTTTCATCCTGGAAGTAATTGTAGTTAATTCATTTGCAATTCTAATATGCTAAATGCTATAAAAATACGGATGAGTCATTTCATTATTGAGAAGACTAGCAACTAAATCCTTTGACAACTTATCAATACATAAAAAATGTTATTTTTTTCCTCCATACACATGTTTATTCATACTTATATTGGTAGAATGTTATAAGTTTTGCTTCATTTATTTTTATTTTTAAAAATTGAAAGTTCACATTTATTTTTTATTTTTATAATTTTTTAAATTTTAGTGGGTTGGCGGTTTGAAACCGTGATTTTGAAAATTGAAACCTAAACTAAACCGTCTAAGGCGGTTTGGAAATTTTTCAAATGAAACTAAACCATTTCACATTTCGAATCAAACCAAACATTTTTTTGCTGTTTGGTTCGATTTTGCGATTTGGCGATTTATTTGTTCACCCCTACAGACGGCGCTAAAATGCTGATCACAAAATCTGGTAGGACTTGGATCAACACATTTCAGCTCTTCCCTCTTGAAGACGTGGACTTCCTACACACTAGGACAAATGATCAGCGTGCAAAGGGAACCAAGGTGGATCCCGTTTGCACTCTGACGCTCAAGTCAAAACTCATTTCGAGCAAGTATAGATTGAATGCGGGAAATATAAATGTGTGTAAAAGAGAGAAAAGGGAATGAGAGTAATTGATTGAGTTAAAGTATATATTAAATTGCTAACATCTTATTTGGAGACACAATTGACCTATTTATAGTAGAAGTTATTGTCTTAGAAGGTGACTCGTGTTGCGCTTTACATGTGGCCTGTCCCTTACCGTTCATGAGGTAAACTAATTTTTTGGTCATAATCATTAGTACCTATTGTAGAGTTACGGCTGCCAGCACATTACCAGTAAAGGCACTGTCCCATCAAGCTGCAACTTTCAGAAAGGTCAAATCCACTTGACACAATTGGTCAGCTTTGTCGCTAACTGTAGGCATGTACCTCAGATAAGGCTACCTTAGAATGAGTAGTTTGGTCATAAGGTGTTCGGCCCATATACCGCCTCAGCCATGTAATAACTCACAAGTCTTTGGTCCCATCTGGTAACTGGCAGGTCCCATGAGTGATGTGTCAAGCTTAATTTAGGCGTGATCGTAATAAGTTTGAAAAACAATGCATATGTTTGAATTATCATTTGTTCACCATGTTGATTATTTAAGAACGTTTAGTGTACTACGGTTTTGATGGTCATGTTGATTTCAATTGATACTATTTTGTGGTGTTTGCAGTGCTATAGCATAATTACATTTTTATTTGATTGAAAATTATAAATGAATAATTCATCTTATGGACTCACAATCGAGTACACATTACAAGTAAAATGTTACGTACAAGATTTATGTTCATATTTGAAAATGTGTTCTTTAACAACGTCGGACATAATGAATTTCAGATGATCACTCCATGCATGAAAATGAGAGAAATAAATGATAAAAATTCGACAAAATTAATACACCGGACTTTAATAGCATGCAAGTGACACCTATGAATAAATGCTGTCTAACGTTGCAAATTGATTAGATATATCTATTCGGACAATTAGTTTAAATGTCTATCCCAACAATTGGTAAATGTCGAGTTTGACATTTGAATTGTTGGTATTCACAATTAGCACCTCATGAGTTAGCACTAAAAGTAAAAGAACTTGGAGAGAAAATATCAATAATCTACTTAGCTCCATTGATAGTTTGACATAATTTATAATCAGGATTTACAATGTACTTGGTTTTTTCTAAGTGGAGATTAGGCCATAAGTCCCCTCCTTTTTGTGTAATAAATTTTTTATTATCGATAATATTCATATCCCTAATTTGGGTTTTCAAGTTACGATATTTTTTAATAATAATAATAATAATCTACTTAGCAAATAATTTATTTATTTTCTTTAACAATACTATTATCCATTATATATTAGGTAGAATCACAGATTTCTTATTTAACGTGTTAATCATCATATCAAAGCAATAAATACCTGCAAAAAAGTTGAATAGAATGGTAATATTTTTGACAATTTGCACCAAAAAAATAACATTTTTGAGCACATTTTCAAAAGTGATAACTTTTTTTGTCCATTACTATTGTAGGATATCTATGCAAAATCCTCAATATATAATGTAATTTTAAGTCGAAAGACTGCGAGTAATTTTGTTCGTATGCCATTATTTCTATATATAAAGTTGATTCGTATAATAGTATTTGTTCTAAAAAAAATTAATTGGGTTCATCAGCTATTAATAAAGAATAAATCTATGAAGATATTTTTAATTAACATTTTTAAGTGACATTGTGAGTCCCAGTGATGAACGCGGACATTTTGAGTTAGGGGTTCGGGATACGATTTGAAATTTTTTTAACATTAAACATTACGACTAAGAAAAATGATGTAATAGCCCATATAGAATTTCCGAATAAATTGATAGAAATTATGTTGAGAAATTTATCGCGTGAAAATAATAAACGTCAATGAAATATTGATAAAAATTATAAAGAAGACACGAGTTAAACTTCCATTTTTAGATACATTTTGAAATATTTCTTATATCTTTTTGGAAATTTGAGATGTCTTTGATGGAGTTTTTGAAACTAACTTCGAGATGACGTAGACGATTCGTATATTCAGCTAACGTATTGTTGTCGACGAATTTTTAAAGTTAGGACATCATCAAAATCTCGAAACTTTAGATTGGAATGTTCTACCTTAACGCGTCATAATTTTTTTAAATTTAGTTGTTTCACGTGCCTTCAACAACGCTGAAAGTTAGGTCTTGAGCACTTCAAAATGGTATCAAGAATACAATGTTTTGACTTCGATACCTCATAATAATCCGAAAACTTGAGACAAAACATGGCAAATCATTGATATTTCAAATTGAAATTTTGCATGAATTGGTGCTACATTTGAGACTTATACCTAACTTAGCATAAGTGATTCATTTATAATAATTTCTTAATCTACCCATGACTCCCCTTGGTTCCACCAATGATTGTGACTTGACGGCGCATACATTGCGTGGAGTAAATACGTATCCTACCATTTACTTTTTCATTACTCAATGTATGTGCGTCAAGTTATAATATCATTTTAAAATGTTAATTAAAAATGTCTCTCTAGAATTACTCAGTAATAAAAGGAATTATTTACTCATAGACAATGGAAAATTGCATTGCATTTATTTGATGAGCAGAGCAGGGTGTAAATAATGAATAGTAAGCCACGGACATAACAGACTGGTGTATATTTATGTTGACTATTCCTTTATGTACATTGCATGCATTTGAGAGAGAGAGAGAGAGAGAGAGAGAGAATATTGTGTCTTAATGGGGAATGGGTGGTTTGTTGCCATTAATGGCCTGGCCCTCCTTTTCTTGTGTTGGGTAGTCGAGGGCTTTAAATGCACCAACAATTTTTTCTTCTAAAACTCTACAAAAAGGATCGATATTTCATATATCTCCATCGCCCTTCTTCTCTTCTTCATCTCTACTATTCACTTTCACAATCATTTTTCTAACCCTCTTCGAAAGAAAATGGCATAACATTTATACTTCTTTTCTTGATTTGATTCCTTTTTGTCACTCTTATGAGTTGAAATAGTCACTGTGATGTTGGCTTGGCTCACTCAGAAGTCAAATGTAATGAACCTTTAGTCAAAAGATTTAAGATTCATATTAATTTAGTGATTTTGATTGAGCCGCGCCAATATCTTAGTGTGCTTTTTCATTGTAAATTCATCTCGTATTTTCTTGGACGACTACTCCAATGTGCTCCAATCTCAAGGTTTGTTGAAGAAAATATTTTATCAATTTTACAATATTATTGAACTATCATTTCCATGCTGTTAGAGTTGTTTGTATTACTTAAAGCGAAATATCATGACATCTCATATTGAGTTTGAGAAATAATTATAATTGAAATGAACATATAGTTTTTTGAGGCATATCTGCTACACACTTTTCCAAATTTTTCACATTAAAAATAAAGTAGGATAAATTGTAAATAATTACAAGAAGAATGATTTTAATTTCTGGAACCATTTTTTTCCCCCTTGAACTATTGTAGTTCTATGAAATTTAATTAAAAAATTTGACAAAATATAAAGAAAAATAATTAATTTTATAGGACTAAAAGTTTAAAATTATAGCTGAGATGATTTAATGTGATAGACTTCAATTTAATTACACCATCACTTGTTACTAAATTGTCACGTTTCACATATATGATGAAAAGAAATGAATCTGACCTAACAAGGTAGCAAGTCTCTCCTCGTGAAAAGAACTACCATTGCTTGTTGGGGCCATATTAAATTTATGATTTTTACCAAATAAAGAGAGCATTTATTATATTCACACGTTGTCAACAAGAAATTATAGTTTTGGATATTTTAAAAATTTTACTTTAAAAAGCCAAAAACAAATGCAAAACTAAAATGGATGAATTGACTAGCTAGATTAATAGCAAGAATTATATGACACTTTATAATCTACAAGCATTTGATAAATTTTTAACTTCGGAGAGTGTAAAAAATAATAATAATAATAAAATTGGTTTTAGGTTATACAAATAATGTATTAACCATATTGTCCCAACAAGATATTTCAATTTTAATTTAAATTTAAATTTTCGCTCGCTCCGGTGGAATTCAAGAAATGCAGTGTTAAAAATCTTCATTTACTTGTGCACCAGTTATCTTCTTTACCTTCTTGACTTGTCTTCTCTATGATATAATAGTCCAAATATGACGCATAAAACTTATAGTTTGTTGGACTAGAAGAAGAACTCAAAGCTCCACCCAGATAATCCCTTCTCTCAAGCAATATATTCTTAAAGAGAAAAATATCATAGTTTTAATGTATTTGTTGAAAAGGTCCTATATATTTAGGATTTGGAGCTTTCAGCTAAAAAGGAAGACTAAAATTTAAGTCAAAGTCAATAATTTAATTTAAATACATTTAATGAGATCCACAACTTTTCAACCACACATTCTATCATTTTTATATCAAAATCTAGTAATACTCTGATTTTTATTTAAATCAAACTCAGGCTTGAGAAGAAATTAAATACAAATTAATCCCTCTCGTGTATCTTCTCTAAAGCTTTAATTTTCGAATAATATAAAAATAAAGGGTAATTAGCAAAAATGGTGCTCATAGTTTGCATTCTTTGTGCTAATCATCCATATCACTTCAATTTGGCATTTGCACCACCATTTCAATCTTTTATAGAGAAGTTGGTTTTTTCTTAAGTAAAACATTTTATTGTTTCCAATTATTGCACAAATCGTTTATATCATTTTAATTTTGACATTGGATCCTCAGATCAACTTTTCTTCGCGCAAAAGGTCTCTACCATCTATATTTCTCCAATTTAAAATAAAATTTGCAGTCCTTTCTTAAATTATTAAAATTAAAATATTTGACTTTATTTTTCTTTTGGAAATATGAAATATTTTTGTTATTATTTTAAATTATTTTACATGAAACTTGCTAAATTGAAAATATGAATTAACTTTCTTTTATTAGTATTTTAAAATTATTGTTTAATAAACCTTCTTTCTTTTCTATTGGTTTATTTAAAAATTAGGGTAAATTAGTCATTTTACGATATAGAAAATAGATGATAATAACCTTTTGCGCAAAGAAAGATTGATCGAGGGTTCAAATGCCAAAATTAAAAAGATATGGATGATATACGCAATGAAGACAAACGATATTGATGTTTTGTACAAGAAAATTATCAACTCTGGAAGAAAATGTTTAAATAAGGGTGCAAATGTCAAATTTGAAATGATAGGACGATTTGCACAAAGAATACAAATGATGGGGCCTTTTGTGCTAATTACTCTAAAAAAAACTATTTTATTTTAATCTTAATGCCAACTTTTGGTGACAAAACTAATCAGAAAAATTCATTTATTTTTCATTATTCTACCTGCAATTAATTTCATTTCTTCTTTTCCGGTGAACATTTATTTCAATTGTATAATTTTAATTTAATCCTGATTGATTTTTGTTGGAGTTAGTTGAAGAGAGTAAATGTAAAGAAGTGGGATTGTTGGGAAAGTCATAAATACTTCGTGCAAATTTCATTGATATTGGTAAGGAAGAAAAAGATTCTGTCTGAACATATTACCAAGAGTAGGGCTGTTTGCTTTTAATTTTGCAGTCAGACAAAGATTCCCTTATTAAATACTCCCAAGATGTTGCTTTCTTTGCCAAATGTACTAAACGATCTACAGAAACTACATTCTTCATAAAATGTTTATATTAAGCTTGTGTTCGGCATCTTTATTATAACACATAATTATAATTATTATAATTTTAACACTACTTTTTAATTATATACTTGTTTCAAATTCACTTTTTAATCACAAATTCTATCTAAATAACATAAAAATACATATATAATGCCGGCTATAAGCTGCCAAACAGATGGTAAGTTGTGGAGTTCACTAGTATCCTGATTCTAACCGTCCACTTTTACACTGGTCAACAAATTATTTTAGTCAAAGTTAAATATTCAAATGGTCAATGTCTAATAAAAACTTAAGTTGGACAAAATACGTAATTACAAAAGATTGAGATAATAGAAAATAGATATTTAAAAATTTATTTTGCTATTATTGGAAGTTAAGGACTTAATTCCATATTATATGAAGATTGATGATGTATTTTGTAATCAAGCAATATTTATCTAATAAATTAGTAGATATGTGATTTCCTTCTCAAGTATTTTTGGCATAAAACAGACAGCAATTATCAGGAAAAGGGGAAGAAGAAAAAAGAAAAAAATAAATAAAGGGAGGGAGCTATTTTTGATCTAGCCACAGTTTTAAACATGTTGGGTGCTCGACTTCTTCTCCCTTGAGGTAATTTCGAAATATATTTCGGCATTTTTTTTTAACTTTTGGGTCTATGAATGGTAGCTTACACTTGAAAAATATAACAAGGAAGTTGTTTGTTTGAGAATTTTGAGCTATATATTTATTCTAGTGTAATTAATGAAATGGTATTTGGATACAAGGGTTTTGGATATATGTCAGGCTTAATCCGAAACTTAGAAAAATTGGTAATTTTATTGTTGCTTTGTGGTTATTACATGATATTAAGTTGGATTTGTTAAAAATACTAGGTATTAACTTATATTGTGTTTGAGTTCTTAGTTTTGATAGAATTTGAGTTTAAAAGAACGGAGTTTTGATACTAATTATTTATTTAGTTAAAGATGCTTGGAATGAGAAATGATAATTATTATTGACATGAAAGCATTGTTAAATCTCGTCGAGACAATCGGGAAAAGCTAGTATTAATGAGTCACGAATGTAGAGTTATTTGGAAATTGAGTGAAATTATGTTCTAAATGAGCCAAATGAGAAGGAATTAAGTTGAAAATGAGATTATCCATTTTTTTAATGGTTGATATAATTGATCTTAATATAAGAAAATCATATTATTTTTTCAGGAGATGATGTGGAGATTGGACCAGGCCTATCTGTCCAACTAGATTCCATTCAATAACTATGTGAGTGGAAAACATTTTTTTTTTTTTTCAGAATATAAGTACTTTTTTAATTTATTTCAATTGCAAAGTTTATAGGAAATTTTTATTTATTATAGATCTTACAGTAAATTATATAGTTTGCAAAAGTTACTTATTTCAAATGATTGAGTTAGACAACATGATTTATCGAAAATTAGATACTTATAAATAAGCATTTTAATTATAAATTCAGTTTAGTTAAATCGGGTCTTGGCAAATATTATTTCAATATATCTAAAGTTATTTTAAAACTACCATAAAGTACCCGGATTATCTTACTCGCTCTGGACTAATGAGAATTCATTTTCACGGTGTGGACAAGATATGATTATTTTACCCTACTCCACATTGGTGTGAATATATTTCCACACTGGTGTGAATATGTTTCCACTTTTGTGCATATATAGACTTTGGTTCATGTACCAAAGTACTTTAACTTTTGGGATAGTGTATGCGCATATAACACAGATTATTAGATTATCATATTTGAATGGCTTGACAATGTACATGAGAGTACTCCGTACACAAGTAAGGCTATTCATTTGGCACATTTTGGTTTGTCTTTCAGTATTATTATAGTTTCTCCGATTTCAAACTAAAAAATGTAGTTATCAGATTTCAGATTATTACAACTTATAGGATTTTAAATTACAGTATTTAGTTTATTCTATTTAGAGAATAAGATTTTGTTTATAGTATGATGATAATAAGATTTTGTTTAAAGTATGATGAATTGATGGTTTACTCAGATTTTTATTGATATCAGATTAATTATATTCATTACTTAACAATTGCTTATTTAGAATAAAAAATAAATGATTTTGTTATTCCACCATGTTTCAGTCTTAAAAGTAATTATCGAAATTTAGAATTTCCTAAAGTTGTAATAGAATAAAATCTTCTTTTTTTTTTTTTAATATGGATTTATGAGAAAATTATACTAAATTTTGAATCATTCACTCACTGAATTATACGCTCATGTTTTTCCTCATATTTTCTTATAGGATGCATGTAAATTTTATGTTAGAGTATTTGGAGTCCGTTGATCTGTCAGTCATGCCACAAACATGATGAGAATTTATGATTTAAATGATTAAGCTTTTAAGCTTATAGGTTAATTGAATTTCCGTAGTTTTATATTCACTTGGGTTGTATTGTAAATAAATTATATTAAAATGGCTGAGTCGATTACATATAGTTTGGTTAATACGTGTTGGTGAGATAGTTTGCGATATTTTTTAGAAGATGGATGTTTGAGGAAGGAATTTTATTATTTTTCAAGTAGTTTTTGTCCAATTTAAAAGAGAAACTCGGTCAATTTTTTTATAAATTCGTACGGGGTTAAATTTATTTAAAAAGAGATTTTGAAAAAGATAAAAAGTCAAAGTTTCCTTGATGGTGGATCCAACATCTAACTGGTATCAGTCATCATCAGTATAGGTCATGTTCTAGGTCCAGTAGGGTGGTCTAGGAAGGGTTGTGACACAGATCGATTTCGGTAGTGAATTCGTCATGGTAGTTGGCGGGGGGGGGGGGGGGGGGGGGGAAGAGATCCTCAGACAAAAATTTCTTTACGGGTAGCTTAAAAATTCACATCCTTGTAAGTTTCATGAGAGAGAGAGAGAGAGAGAGAGAGAGAGAGAGAGAGAGAGAGAGAGAGAGAGAGAGAGAGAGAGAGAGAGAGAGAGAGAGAGAGAGAGAGGACATAGTCTCACATTGAGACAAACTTTTATAAATCTTTCTTGTCTTTATAATGTTTTGCTAATTGATTGTTCCCAATGAAATATATTAGAGTTTCTAATTCTCAACATGCTCATTCCTAATTTTTTGCTAATTGATTGTTCCCAGTGAAATATATTAGAGTTTCTAATTCTCAACATGCTCATTCCCTTGTTTTGTTTGACATTATGTCACTCAATGGGAGCATCATTAGGTCTAGACAAAACATGTTTTAATCACCCAACCTATTTTCATAAATAATTTGGTGGTGAGTGTACATATTAAAGATGTTACACGATAAATATGAGTTCATTATCAATATAAAAAGAGACTATCATCAATGTTATATGGTGTCAAGAAGACTCCTAATGGTTCACATGTCTTGACATTCAAGCCACAAATTTTGGGAAGCATTAAATCTGAACTTTTCATATTCGATTCTTCTGAGTATTTCTTTATACCATTAGGAAACATTTTCAAATATCTTGTGGACTTGATATTCGAGTTTTATGGCTACGAAAAACCCTTCTTTATAATTGCTAACATGATAACGTATATTCTGTGCATTTACCTAAGTCGATAAATAAAATATTTGGGAGTTCTTTATCGGAATTATTATTTAATCTCGTGTAAACATTATTTGTTTAGGTAAAACTAGCTTTTGGATAAAAGGAATGAAAAATGAGCAAAAAGAGTGAGTTTGGTGATAATTCTGAGAATGATCAGGACCAACTAGGTATGACTTGGAGAATCAATGGCTTGGATTGCAATTACATCGAACATTACCTAACCAAAATAAAGAAACCAAACAAACTGCACTGAATAAAGACTATATTCTTGCAATAGCAATGGCTAGGTTCGGCAACATTAGATATCAACATATGCGGTTTGCGACGCGGTGTAAATTAAATAAGTGAAATTGAATTTGTATTTGTATTTTATACAAGTAAAGAGATCTATTCATTGATAATAAAAAGTAGTTTGGAGTATAAAGGTTAGTATGTGCATGTATTGATGGGTTGGGGCTTGTGGTTCTTGATTTTACACTTTTAATTGAAATGACTTGGTCAACATGTATAAACCAACTCTAGCATAAAAAATTGAAAAATGCTAGAAGTCTTATTCAACTATTCGTAGCATTTTTTACTCGAGCAAGTAAGCTTGTAAGAGTATTAAAACCTGATACCCAAAATTCAACTGAATTGAAAACTATCAGCTCAAAGCTCGTTATATGGGTCAACTAGAAAGCTTAAGGGAGAGTGGACTTACATATAAGATAATCAAACATCTTTAAACTTTTGTTTGTCGCCTTTGTGACTCTGGTTATTAAGTTTGAGGGGTTCTCTGAATCTGATGATCTAAAGTCATCTAACTTGAGAGTCACCGATCTAAGTTCTAACACTCGCTAAATGGGTCAGATAGAAAGCAAATAAGAAAAATTACACAAAGATGATAAAAAACAAGGACAAAAAAAAAAAAAAAAAAGAGTCGTCCATAAAATAAAAAATGCATTATATAAGTCTTGTTGACTGAAACTGTGGATACTAAAGGTGTAGAATTGGGGATTACATAGCATTGATTTGTTGTGCATGTAGATTTCTAATTTTGACTATCTTGTACGAAAAATACAATGAAAAATGTTTAAAAACCATTATAAATAAAGACCAGGGATGTGAGAGAAAAGTAGTAAGTGTGATCATTCATGAGCGATAAAAGTAAAATCATTAGATTTCATAGGTTGACCACATGGAATTCAGGCTTACTTCTGAACAATAAGCTACACAATGTTGAGTATACTTTTGCATTAGTATGAATTTGACTTTGACTATTTATACGTACACTTGAAAGTCTAGTATGGGATAACTCTAACTATTTTTTATTGTGTTCTTCAAAGTTCTATACCAACGTATAATGTGGTCTGGATTTTTGAGATATATGGTAAACAAGTGGATATGACAAAATTATTTGCTATTTTTATTTTTATTTGTTAGATTAGTTTTACTTTGCTAAAGGAAGAACAATAATTCTAATTTGGGGTATTTGATAAGTGTAATTTATACACTTATTTATATATCTAAATTAGGATAATATGTTGTCGTTTTAGAATAAATTCTATTTATTTATTTGTTAATTATTTACATTGCAGAAAAATATCTCAAACTCAAGTGAACAAAGTAATTGAAAAAATAAAGGTCAAATGGATGATTATTGGACTTAAATTGTACACTTTGGAAAAGGCTTGAAGGAAATTGAGAACGAGAGGAAGTCAATTGGAAGAATTTAGAAATTATTTAACTCTCATGGTTGTGTCAAATTAAGTAATATTAGTAATTTTAATTTTAATAGTGAAGTAACTATTTATAGCGAAAATTCAAGAAGAGGTTGAAAATACATTTCAACATTAAAAATAAATACATTTTTTTATCAGATTTGAACGCCCCAAGGATTTCATTTTTCAT
Organism: Ligustrum vulgare; assembly: GCA_963555705.1. Taxonomy (NCBI): domain Eukaryota; kingdom Viridiplantae; phylum Streptophyta; class Magnoliopsida; order Lamiales; family Oleaceae; genus Ligustrum; species Ligustrum vulgare. The sequence goes on along the minus strand of OY743186.1, from coordinate 13,528,338 downwards.
TTATACGTTCATAATATAAGTGAAGATTAAATAATTATTTTTCTATAAATATGTTTTAATAATTTACCTCTTATTGCATTTGAGGAAAGAAAATATCTTTCTTCAAAGTAACTCTCCTATTAGCGTCCAAATAAATAATTCACTTTATTTTCTATTTTGATTATTCAAAAAGTTATTGATTTTGTGAGATTTTCTTAATTCAGCTATAATATTACCAAAATCTCGTATTGAATAAGAATTATACGTCTATATTTAAATGAGTTATTGAGTTAATAATAAAGAAAAGAAAAATGAAGTTAGATAAACTAAGAATATAAACTTCCAATGTAAATTTATCATTCGAAAAGTTATAGTTTGTTCTTAAGCATTAAATATGATTAATAGTACAAAATTGAGATGATTTAACGTTATATTAATTGAATTTAAAAAAATTGTATAAACATATATGTTGAATTCCAATATGGTAAAATATTGAAAAAAGTTATCAACAAACATGTTTTGTAAGTTATATCATTGTTTAATTAAATCAAAGTATTTGAAAAGTCTCTCAACATTTATTTATATGGATTGTCTCCTTTTTTTTTTTTTTTTTTTTTTTTTTTTTTTGAGAAAAAAAATAAATGTAGGGACATTATAGACAAAAGCAAAATAAATGTAGGAACATTATTTTCAATTAAGAGTTTCCTCCACATCCATATTTTTTTATATATTAGTGATAGTGATAGTGATGATTTGAAGGGCCCTACAATTAAAAGTTAACCTATGACTCCTAAAATCGTAAAGCCGACCCTGTCGAGAACAATGTCGACTTCCCTCATAATGTCATATTTGATGAGAATGAAGTTCCATCTAGACTCAACGTATCCAAAATCTTGATGGACTATTATCTCGTCAATGGATCAAGAGAGACCTACTCAGTAATAATGATAAAAAAAGGGAACCTACAGTTTCTAATGTTCTTGTTGTGATTTTGTCTTCCTTAATCTACTGCCAAGAAATCAATTTCTGGAGAAAAGAAAGACACGAACCAGAAAAAGGCAAGAACTATACAACAGACCACTTCTATCCAGATTGAATTCGAATGGAATAGGGATTGAATGCTGATTGAATAAATTGTTCATAGAAAACAAAATAGAAACAAAGAATAAACCAGCAGGAAGCAAAATAGAAGAATGAGTTTAAAACCGGAAGAAGTCCTCTTCCCATCCTTTATATACCAAGACTAAAATATGATTTACAAAAGTAAAATCAAAAAGAGTTTAACCACTCTTCCTAACACTTTCTCTTACTTTCATTCCTGAGTTCCACCCTTTCTAAATACCAGATAAAAGTATTTATAGGCATAAAAGGGTATAAACTACCTAAGAAACTAAGGCTCCATATAGTTGAAGATTCCAACCAAAATAAGTTGTAAAACAAACCAAAAATGAGGCTCCAGTTCAACAGTAATTCTGATTGCTTGAGGAATCAAGAGACAGACTTTAAGGAATCATTTTCTTACATTCTCCACCTTGATTCCTTGAAGGGAATTTACAGATGCATCTGGAATCTTCAACTTCATTTCCTTGCAAAACATAGATACCTTGTTGTAGCACTCCTTTCATGACTACCACCGAGTTTTCCATCACCTTTAACACTCCACCTTGAACTTTGTACTCACCAAATTTTTCAAGTGCTCCTAGTGAGATCAGACTTAGGACCTTTGATGAACCATCCTACAATTTTAACTTGACAAAACTAATACCAACCACTTCACAGATGTTATCATTTGCCATCAGCACTATACTTTCAGCAACCGGTTTGTACTCCATGAAAAATTCCTTTCTTGGTGTCATATGAAATGAGCAACCTGTGTCCATAATCCACACATTGGTCTGGCTTGCACTTGTTACAGCAAGCACTTGACCAACTTCATAGCCTTCAAATGCATTTGCACACTCTCCATCTTGCTTGTTGTTTCCTTGCTTCATCAACCTCTTGTTTCTTTGTGGACAATTCTTCTTAAAGTGTCCTTCTTGATGACAAATCTAGCACACTTTCTTTTCCTTTCTTCCTTCCATATTCAGCACTTCTCCATTCCTCTTGCCAAGATTTCCATTCAACTTCAAATCCAATTCCTTTGAATAGGCTGCTGCAACAACTTCTTTATGATCAAGGATTCCTTGCTATATTTGATGGTGTCTCTTAGATGATCATAGGGTGGGGGAAATGAATTTAACAAAAAAACAGCTTGATCTTCTTCATCAATCTTGATTTCATGATTCTCCATATCTGAAACCAGCTTTGTAAACTCATCAATATTCTCATCAATTGATTTTGATTCATCTATCTTGAAACTGTAGAACTTGTGTTTCAAGTAGATCTGGTTTGGCAAAGCTTTGATCAAGTAGAGCTCTTCCAGTTTGTTCTACATTTTAGAAGTCGTCTTCTCCTTGATTACCTTCCTTATAACTATTTCAGAGAGGCTAAGGATGATGGTATTTCTTGCCTTCTTCAAGGTGTCAGCCTGGTTTGAAGCCTCAGTTCCAGATTTTTCTTCCAATCCAAGATTACCAAGATGTGCCCTCATCTTCTCCCTCCATAGGTTTAAATCATTTTTTCCATCAAACTTCTCAATTTCAAACTTTGATGAAGACACTGTAAATTACTTCTTCTGGCCAGGAAGTTTCTTTCAAATGTAGCGCACCAACAACTTATGAAGAAGTTTTAAAATTAAAAGGAACCTTCGAAACTTTGATCTTCTTCTTTGCAGATTTGAAACATGGCTCTGATACCAATTGTTGTGATTTTGTCTTTCTTAATCTACTGCTAAGAAATTAGTTTCTGGAGAAAAGAAAGACAAGAACCAGAAAAAGGCAAAAACTATACAAGAGACCACTTCTATCCGGATTGAATGCGGATAGAATGGGGATTGAATGGTCATTGAATGGTGATTGAGTGCTGGTTGAATGCACTGTTCATAGAAAACAAATAGAAACAAAGAATAAACCAGCAGGAAGCAAAACAGAAGAATGAGTTTAAAACCGGAAGAAGTCCTCTTCCCAGCCTTTATATACCATGACTAAAACATGATTTACAAACTTAAAATCATCAGAACGGTTTTATCCAGATTTACAAGAGTTTAACAACTCTTCCTAATCTCACTTTCTCTTACTTTCATTCCTGAGTTCCACCCTTTCTACATACCCGATACAAGTATTTATAGGCATAAAAGGGTATAAACTACCTAACAAACTAAGGCTCCATATTCCAACTAAAATCAGTTGTAAAACAAACCATAAATGAGGCTCTAGTTCAACAGTAATTCTGATTGCTTGAGGAATCAAGAGACAGACTTTAAGGAATTATTTTCTTACAGTTCTCCTCTTCAGGGAGCTAGCATGGTTGGCAAAGTACTTATGATTAAGAAAATATAATGAATATATTTGAAAATTAAATTTCATATACATTTTTCCTAATACAACCATACATTAAATAATGATTTAAATAAGAATAGTCACGGCTCTTGATAACAAGGCAAATTAAACAGAGATATATTAAAAAATTAAAAAATAAACTATACCTTCAGCTGGGACAAATAAGTAAATAAATATTGAATTTATTATAGGATTGGGTGCTCTGGGGTGCTAAGATATAGTCCATTCTTATGAGAGCAATGATGAACAAAATGAAATAAAATGGAACAAAGCAAAATCAACCTCAAGTAAAAGATTCTTGCACTTACCCCAGCAACAATCGCCCCATTAAAATCCTTCACACAATAGGAATATTATGTTGATGTATTGTTGTAGGGATTAATGTATGATAAGCGTATTTTATACACTTATTTGTATGTCTAAATTAGGATTAATTATTGTCGTTTGAGAATATTTTCTATTTAACTTATGTTTATTTGTTTACTTTTCAGAAAACGTCCCAATTGAAGAAGAATGAAGCTATTAATGGAAAAATGACACGATTGGATGTTAATTGGAGCTAAATTGGACAAGTGAGGAGTTTGTGACAACAACCGGGAAACATGCTTGGTGCCAAAGTGACTAAATCAGAGGTTGGAGGACCTAATTGAATGAATTAAAAGCTTTAATGGTCAAACCGAGAAGAATATAAAGTTTGGGGACTAAAGTGCAACAATTGAAAGTTGAGGACTGAAGGTGCAATTAAAAGTCAGGGACTAACTTGCACATCCGGAAGAATGATGAAGTCGCGATCGCTGGTCATACACCAAGCGATCGCGAGAAGACGCAAAATTGTAACCCGAGAGTTTTAATGAAGTCCACGCGATCGCTAGGGTTGATACCACGCGATCGCGTGCATATCCGGCTGGGCCAACTGTGGGCTTTTTCTCGCGATTTTTATCAGAATTCCCTCTTCTTGACCTAGGTTTTTCTCCAAAAGATATATATACAACATGAGAGGCAAGAAATTGAGACCTTTGCCTCTCCATAGAACGAGCCACAATCGAGAAATCAACATCAAATCCTTGGGGAATCAAGCATCGCAAAGGGGCGTGAATTGAAAACAGTTGAAGAATTGATAATTGGTGCAATATTTCCATTCTTTATATTGTTTTTCAATGAACGTTTATTTTTACTGTTTTTGTTATTTATTGATGATGTGTAACTAATTTTAACGTTGGGATGAACGATGTAGCCTAGTCATATTATTTTAATTCCAAATTCAGTTGTTTTAATGTTTTGTTGCATGTATTGATTTATTATTGTTCTTAATGCTTGAATTGCTTGATCACCAATTCATGATTTATTGAGTTATTTCCATAATCCGAGAGGTGAGTTAATAATTTAGAACGTGGTAATAAATCTGGTAATTGAACGAGAGATAGAGATATACTCTTGTAATTATTGCGGTCGTGTGTGAATTCTTGCATGTTATGCATCTAGATAAGGAATATTCGGACCCTCTGTAGAGATACATGGTTGACTTATTTAGGTAGAATTGATTTAAACTCGAGAGAGGAATTTCAATTTAAATTAGTGAATTCGACCGAATGCATAATTAGGAAATAAAACTTGAATTGGAGTTAATATAATTGGTTAGGTGAAATCGGGATTCCCAACTACTTTACAATCGTATTTAAAAACAAAAGCAATTTCGCAATTTTATTTCTTTAGTTTAATTCTTTAGTTGTAGTTAACAATCTCAAACAAATTCGCCTGTTCAAATAGAGTTAGGAACTAACACATTTCGGTACTTAATAGCAGTCCTCGAGGGACGATAATCCGGACTCCTAGGTCCACTTTATTACTTCTCACGACCCGTGCACTTGCGGGGGTATCTCGCATCGCGAGATATCAGGTGAACAATGTACCCCAGGCTCTACTCTGACTAATAGCGGATGTCTCCAATAGTTAGTGTTGTATACCTAGCCGAGATGGAAAGCACATTCAACAGTCAAAGAATCAATGGTCAAGGAGCATCCCAAGTTAGCGGAGTGACCTGTGGTATTTCAAGGTGACCGTGACAAATGGGCAAAAGCCACGGTCTTATAGTAGGACCGAGGTGATCATAATGATCGAGGTGATTTTACGTTGCTGAGGTGATATTCGACGGAGTGGTGTTTTTACATGACCGAGGTGGATGGGTCCAACCTGACCTAAATGATAAAAAACGAGGTAATTAAGGAGGCCCTGCAGAACAGTCAAATCATCCACATTATGTGTCAGAAATCATCATAATATGTAATGTGTCAGTGTAATCATTTGATATTAGTCTGTCAGAAATGTCATTCACCATTGTCAATCACATCCCGCAGAAGTGATGTATTGTAATAATTATGTCCAACCTCCTCAACTACTATAAATGGGAGGAGTAAATGTTCATTTATGGCCAATTAATATAAGAAAACTCTCCCAAATTTCATCATTTGAATATTGTATTCCGACATGGTCATCAGATCAGCACCGAACTAGACATGAGTTTATTTCGCTATCATCCCAGTTCGCTATTGATCTGATTTACGGTTTATTTTATATTTCTACTTTGTTTCCTTTAAGTTCCTATTATCGAAGGAAGACCTGCATACTTAACCAAATAATCACAAAACCAAATTGTTTCCAAATAAGAAGTCAAAGTCAAATCTTATTTATTTGTTGACTAGACACCTTTGTGACAAAAAGTGACGTCGAAAAATTGGCGATATAACGAGGGCCCGTATCCTTGTGTTCAGCACATAAAAACCAACTGCACTTCTTCAATGAGTAATAGCCAAGTTCTGGAAGTCATCGGACACATCACAGTGGTGCTTCCAATCAAAATCCTCGAGGTCCTAGGACAACCGGTTTCTCACGACCTCTGATTGATCCAAACATGGAGTTGATCCTTAACGGGATGGAACAAATGCGTAGAGAAATGGAAGAAATGAGGAGAGGTCAAAATCAAGGTCACCAAAATGAAGAGGACGAAGTACAATCTCAGAATAAGAGATCTAATGATCCTTTCCACCATGGGGAATGAAGGACTGAATACACGGATCAAACGAGGAGTGTAATGGGGGAAAGCACACCTCAACCCGACAATTATAAATTTCCTAGCCGAAAGTAACAAATGGAAGAAAGCATGGTCAACAAACGAGGGATCCATTCAAAGAGGCTGAACTAAGGTCGAGTTAAAAGTGAGATTGCGAAGTCAAAAGGAAATGGGGACAGATCCCCAACCAAAAGAATGAATTTGGGAAATCATCCGACAAGTATCTCTACTCTCCACATGAATCAGCTGCCGATGCCCCCGTCGAGCAAACTAGATTTGACAGAGGTCCAACAATTAAAGAAGAGACTATCAGATTTGGAAGCAAAACAAGAAGGCCTAGGTTCTTCAGAACCGACCTCAAAGAGGACATCGTCGTTCACCAAAATTATATTGGCTCAGCCTTTACCGAATAAAATGAAGATGCAACATCTTGTCGAATATAATGGCGAAACTGATCTGGTATCACATTTGGATTAATACTTATCTTGGATGGAACTCCAAGGGGCAAGCTTCCCCTTGAACCTAGGAGATAGGGCTCAAAGATGGTTTCGCAATATATCCTAACACTCGACTCCAGCTGGTCCCAGTTGAGCTCTCAGTTTCTGAAGCAATTCATGGGATCCAAGATTCCAACTACCCCAAAAGAGAGTTTAGTGATGATCGGACAGGGAAAGATAGGGTTGTTGAAAAGCTACCTCTGTCGATTCAATAAGCACATCACGGGGATGGAAATGATCTCTGACGATGCACAGCTAATGGCGGTCTTATCAGGCCTGCAATCCCAAACTCATTTTTGGTGGTCCGTACACGAGGATGGATGGTGAACTTACCAAGAGTTCTTGAATAGAGCCGAAAAATTCATCAGTGCAAAAAAAGCTTCGGATCCGAGAAGTACTCAACCTAATCCGATTAAAGGATCGGATGGGAAAGAGGATAAAGAAACAAAAAGGGAGCCTAAAAGGAACAACTTCGGGAAAATGCTGGATTATAAACCTGCAGATAGGTTCCGTCCTCACGATGCGGAGAAAAGGAGTTACCATGTACCGCTAAATGTACCCGTGGAGACCATATTCCTGAATATTAAAGACAAAGGGATCATTCCCCCAGCCAAGCCGATAAATCAAGACTCGGCTCGCTTGGACTCGTCTAGGTATTGTAAATATCATCGATCTGCTAGTCACACGATGGATGAATGCCGGAATTTGAGGCTTGAGATATTCTAACTAATCAAAAGAGGAAGCTTACGGGAATATGTGTCGAAACCATGGAAGTCAGTGAAAATACCGGGGCAACAAGAAAAGTACACTACCCCTTAAATGCAGATCCCCAAAACGAGAGTCGACCTAATGATATTTGCACATTGATAAGCGGCAATCAGGATGAAGTGGAATCAAAAAGGATCGAGCGGCAAGGAACATCTATCAGATTTGCAACACTTCCATGACCAAAGATAATTTGGAATCATTCGACTTCAGCGAAGAAGATGCAAGGGGTGTACTCCAGCCTCATTCAGATGCTTTAGTCATCACGATGCTTGTAAGTTGAATAAAGATTCATAAGATTTTGGTGGATTATGGGAGTACTGTGAACGTACTATATTGGAAAACTTTCAAAAAAATGGGTATTGACCCACATCATCTGCGGCCAAGGGGATCTAGAATTCAAGTTTTTACGGGTGATTACATCATCCTAAAAGGAGAAATATCTCTGTTGGTCGAGTTGGGGACAGAACCTTGTCAAAGACGCATTATAGTCGATTTTGTAGTGGTCGACATTATGTCAAATTACAATGCCATCTTGGGGAGACCCATCTTACATGAGCTAAAGGCAGCAGCATCAATCTACCATTATTGCATGAAGTTCCCTACCTCTAATGGAGTTGCTATTGTGAAAGGAGATCAAAGAGCTTCATGAGAGTGCAACCTGGGTTTCGCATCGAATAGTATGCAAATGGTTAAAAAAGAGAACCTTAGTGGAGAACAGGACGAAGAGGATGAGCCATAATAGAACTGCAAACACTAGATCTAAGAGGGACCCAGGAGGGTAGCAGATCACGACCGGTCGAGGAATTGTATGTTGTAAGAGTTGATAATGAGAGGCTTGACGTCGAATTTAGGATAGGACATGAGTTAACTGAACCAGTCAGATCTGACCTTATCAGGTTCCTAAAAGACAATGCAGATGTGTTCGTATGGACCCCACTCAGATATGGAAGGAATTGACCTCGAAGGACGCATGTTATCATCTTCACATCAGTCCAGACTTCAAACCAAGGGTACAAAAAAGGAGATCTTTGAACCCGAAATGGTATGAGGCCTTTCCGAGGGAAGTGGTGAAGTTACTGAGTAACGGATTTATTAGATAATTGTTTTATCCTGTCTGGGTAGCGAATCATGTATTGGTAAAGAAGAGCGACGGAACGTAGCGATTGTGTACAGACTTCTCGAACTTAAATAAAGCTTTTCCCAAAGATAGCTTTCCCCTCCCAGGGATAGATCAGATGGTGGATGCCATGGCAGGACATCAGCTCCTTAACTTCATGGATGCTTATTCAGGCTGCAATCAAATTCCGATCAACGAAGCAGATGAGGAGCATACCTTATTCATGACTGATAGAGGACTCTTTTGCTACAAGATGATGCCTTTTGGATTAAAAAATGAAGGAGCAACCTATCAACTACTGGTGAATGCGATGTTTAAAGATTAGATCGGGAAAATGATGGAGGTCTACGTGGACGACATGCTCGTAAAAAGTGTCCTGGCAAAAGATCATGTCCAACACTTGAATGAAATGTTCAAAGTATTGAGAGCATATAAGATGGAGTTGAATTTAAAGAAATGTTCTTCCGAAGTAGGATCTGGGAAGTTCTTGGGATACATGATTAACCAGAGATGAATTGAAGCAAACCCAGATAAAATCCAAGCACTAATGAAGATGAGAGAACCCAGGAAGGTGAAGGAAGTGTAGATCTTGACCGGAAGGATGGCAGCTTTGAGTCGTTTCGTATCCCGGTCCACTGACAAGTGCCGCCCTTTCTTTGAAGTGATCAAGAAAAGCAAGAATTTTGAATGGACTGAAGAATGTCGAGTCGCATTCAAAGAGTTGAAGAAACAACTGGTATCACCTCTAATCCTCTCAAAGTCGCTTCCCGGAGAAGTCTTATCTCAATACTTAGCTATTTCTGAGTTAGCTTTGAGTGTAGCCTTGGTGAGAACGGAACAGGAGGTTCAACATCCTGTATACTACGTCAGTCAAGCTTTCCATGATGCAGAACTCAGTATTCCAAGATGGAGAAGTTAGCTTATGCACTAATAATGTCTACCCGAAAGTGAAGGCCTTATTTCTTGGAACACCGAGCAGAAGTACTGACCAATTACCCTCTAAGGAAAGTTTTATAGAAGCCTGAAATGTCAGGCCGACTCTTGAAATGGGCTGTGGAGTTAGGACAATTTGACCTTATATATAAACTGCAAACAGCGATCAAAGGGTAAGCCTTAGCCGACTTCATAACAGAATTCAAACTGAATGTGCAGGTTAACAACCTGGGGATTGGGAATACTTGGCGCTTATATGTTGATGGATCTTCGACAGGGCAGAAAATAGGAGCTGGAGTTGTTCTCATCAGTCCGAAAAATCAGTTTTTCTGCAATTCTTATAGCTTCATTTTCATGGTGACAAATAATGAAGCTAAATATGAAGCTCTGATTATAGGGCTTGAGATGGCTCGGGCGATGGGCATTGATAATATTGTCATACATAATGACTCTCAATTGGTGGTCAATCAAATTCTAGGGACATAAGGGGCTAAAGAAGAGAAAATTGCAGTTTAACAAAAATTAGCTTCAGAAGTAATGAAGAGGTTCAAACATGCAAAGATGCCTCAGATCCCTAGTTCTAGGAATGGTCAAGCGGACACACTTGCTCGTCTAGCCACTAGTGAGGGGACATTAGGACTGAAGAGTATATCAATTGAGACTGTCACACACTCGGCACTGATTTGACAGCTCTACCCATCTTGCGCCCACTTTGCTAAAAGGACCTGAAAAGATGAAATGATTCAATACCTCCACGATGGGACGATGTCATCATACCCTACAAAATCGAGGAGCTTGAGGATCAGATCTGCGAGATACACGTTGATTGGAGATGATTTGTACAAACGGGGATTTTCATTACCACTGTTAAGATGCTTGGATGAGGAAGAAGCTGAATATGTGATGAAAGAGGTCCACGAAGGCATTTGCGGAAACCATATGGGAGGACAGGTCTTGGCTTTCAAAATCCTATTGCAAGGGTACTTCTAGCCCACACTCAAGAAGGATACCATTAACTTTGCAAAAAAGTGCGATAAGTGTCAAAAAAATCACTATGGCAGTAAGACAACTTGCATATGGTGAAGCTGCAGATAGGGGAGACGAGTACCTTCGAATGAGCAAGGGCACTGCCATGATTTCATTGAAGAAATTCTGCCAAGTTTTGAGGAAATTAGAGAGGTTTACCTAGCATGCTTGGTAGCTTAGATTGCATGCATTGGGAATGGAAAGATTGTCCATCGGCATTTGCGGGTCAGTACTCCGGATGCAAGAGAAGGCCAACCATTATCATTGAGGCTGTGGCATCATACGATACTTGGATCTGGCATGCTTTCTTTGGAATGGCTAGCTCCCACAACGACATTAATGTTCTTGGGGCATCTCCTTAGTTCGACCAGCTTGAGCGAGGAAAATCCCCTACTTGTCAATATGTTGTAAACGGTAATCGTTATACCATAGGATTCTACCTCGCCGATGGTACTACCTGTCGTGGGCGACACTAGTGAAGACAATATCGAGACCTGGGAGTGTGAAAGCAAAGTTATTTTCTACCAAGCAAGAGGCGTACCGCAAAGTTGTTGAACGAGCTTTTGGGGTTATTCAAGCTCGATGGGGAATAGTCATGAGGCTTCCCGACTACACGATATTAGAGATGTTACCGATATCATGATGTCATGCATCATCCTACACAATATGATTGTTGAAGAGGAAAGAGATGATGATATAGATGTCGAGTCTTCCGATGAAGAAGATGAAGACACGAGATCGTCAAGGAGAGTACGTGCAAGAATGTATGATGTTTATCCTGATATCGACTCACAATTTGAAAAAGGTGGCAATCTCATAGCACAATATTTAGCTCGTTATCATATGGTTCGATCAAATGTTATTCACACCGCTCTTCAAGCAGATTCACACCGATCTTCAAGCAGATCTTGTGGATCATGTATGGACATTAGAAGGGGACGCTCACTAGTTTTATTTTCATGGGATTGTAGCACGTTGCTAGTTAGGTAATATGTTTCTACTGAATAAGGAGTTACATTATGTTTCGTTATGTGTCCTCTGTTATATACAAATGTTATTGTATTTTAGCACGTTGTCTTGGGTTGGGATTATTATTCGTTGTCGTTATGTAATATTTTCTCATATCTATAATTTAAGTTAAAATATCATCACAAATACATATGTAAAATAAGAGTGATACAGATTTCAACCTATCTCTTCGACAAAATACATAAAGAACGATGAGTGGGAGTGACGGTGGTAAAATAAGAGTGATACAAAAGATGTTTATTATGGGGAACGCGGTGGACTAGGAATGTATGGTTGCATTTAATCCCAATTGATATTATCAGTGTTTGGATTATCTTGTGGGGTTTTTGAAGCTTCCAATGAAGCTAAGATTTCTTCTTGCTTCAGTCGAAAATATTTTTCCCTCCTTGGACTTAACGTGGAGATGTCTTTGTTCATAATATTCAACTCCCAGTTAAGTCGTTGCATCTTTGAATGATCTTCATTAAAAGTGGATTTTGAGACATTTCAGTTCAAGGCTTGTGCTTCCATCGCCTCCATAGAATTTGCAATCCGAGATTGAGAATTGGAAGACTCAACATTTTTATCCTTCTTAGTTTACTTCGCGGCCTTTCTTCCCATTGGTTTTTCGTATTGCATTGGGTTACCAACACTTTTCAAAAGTGTCTCCTCCGTCTTCATCGAGATGTATTGGCGAGTCTTGAAATTTTCGAGCTTCTTTTACAATATCCCACAAGTAGTCATGCTTGAAAGCTTGTCCGTTACAGTCCTCTGCATAATATTGTCTTGTTTGCAAATTCTACATAAACATCAAAAATTCGATCTTGCAAAAAATAAAAAGAAAATAAACTAATATGAACATATGGGCTAAATATATACCTCGTTTAAAACATTCCATCCACTTTTCACATTTCTTGATGCTCTCCACAAACACTCATGCCATTTTGTAAGCATAGTATTCAACTTTTTCCACTTCGAATCGATACCGTCAATTGTTCTAGATCAAAAATTTGGGCCGAGCTCCTGCCTGTAAAATGCATACATTTTTATTAAAAATGTCTCCCTCATTTGGTCTTTGCCTACAATTGCATCTTTCGTGGCCAATTTCCATGCCCGACACAATGCCTCCATTTCTTCTTTTATCCAATTTGGGCCTCTAGACGATTTTTTGGAATTAGAATTTTCCCCCATTTTTGTTTGACAAGTTGTAGAGAGAAGAATTAAAAATCAGATAAAATAAGAGATTAAAGATTTTGAAGTGGAGAATTATAGTGAAATATATGGGTATTTATAGAAAAAAATTTACTACAATTTTTTTTTAATTTAATAGCCGTTGTAAAATAGCCGTTGAATTGATCCGTTGCAGTTCAGCAAGAATAATGCATTCACTACCAACCATTACTCTAATTTGCTTTGGGTGAATAAAATATTCAAGAAAATGGTTGTGCTAATCTGTAGACAAAGGTCCAAATTTAGCCCCTGATTTCCACTTCCCCCACCCCCACCCCCACTTATACCTTATTCCCCCCAATCCCCCTACACTAAATTGGTGAAAGTGGAAAATTGTGGGGGAAAACCCAAATTTGGGTTTTTTTGACTTTTTTAACCCAACACTAAACATGCTCTTATAAGAAACTCACCTGAAGAGTTGACTTTTGTCATGAGTCCTTGGCCATTTGCTAAGTGGGGAGTAGACTTGATCGAACCATTACCAACCGCAAAAGGGGGAAACAAATTTGCGATCGTTGTTGTGGATTACTTCACCAAGTGGGTGGAAGCTGAGCCGTTGGCCAAAATTACTGAAAAAAAAAGACTACGGACTTTGTTTGGAAGTCAATTATATGCCGGTTTGGGATCCCCGCACTCGATTGAAACGGACAATGGGAAGTAGTTTGACTTTGACAATGAGAAATTCAAGTTTTTTTCTGAAGGACTAGGAATTAGAAAGCACTTTTCCACTCCAAATCATCCCCAATCCAATAGGCAGGTCAAGGCCGTAAACAAAATCATCAAACACAATCTAAAGACTAGACTTGAAGCTTTAAAGGGATCTTGGGCTGAAGAGCTACCAGGAGTGCTATGGTCATACAGGACGACCCATCAGACTTCAACCAGAGAGACCTCATTCTCCCTCACATTCGGGACTGAAGGTGTGATTCCAATTGAAGTAGGAGTACCATCTCTTCGAGTTTCTCAATTTAATGAACAGAATAATGATCAAGCGGTCGCTACGGAGCTAGACTTGACCAAAGAAAGAAGGCTTCAGGTACAAATCAGGAATGTTATCTACAAGCAAAGGAATTCAAGGTACTACAATTCAAAGGTGAAGACAAGGAGGTTCCGAGATGGAGACTTGGTGTTGAGAAAGATTTCTTCCTCCCAAGAGCCGTTAGGACAAAATTGGGGAGGTCCTTATCAAGTCAGAAAGACCGTGAGCAATGGAGCCTACGAGTTAGAATCACTAGACGGTACTTGATTATTGTCCAATTTTACGTATTTTAAAGAAATAAATAAATGAAAATATACAATTTTGGGATATAAATTTTGTCATTTAGAGTAAAATTTATTAAAGATTCAATTTTATTTGTTTAACTCTAAATTAACTTTAATCGCTAAAAATTTCATTTATTTGATTTCAGGTATATTTTGGACAAATTTAACCCAAAGATCCATAGCTTATTGGACCCCAAAAAAAAAGAAGCCCAAATTGGAAAAACCTACCACCCCGTCACCATCTATCTCTCTGGACTCCCAGCAAAAACCTAACATCTCGACTCTCGGAATTGAGGAAGTGAGGAAGAGGAAAAAGGGAACGACAGCCCTCTCTTCTCACACATCAACCCCTGTCTTCTCTCCACATCTGCCTCTTCTCTCAATTCTCTGTCTTGGCTCAACAGCACTTCACTCCGTCTTCTCCCTCACATTCTCGGTCTGCCCTCATCTTCTACAGAACAACCAGCTGCAAGTAACCTATCTCTCACCTTCAACCTCCACGCAGCAGCCATCAGACTCCAGCCGCAACCCACACTCCATCTCCTCTCAACTCCCTTGACCGAAACAAGACTCCACCAGCAGAACAACCAGCCACAACCTCTTCTTCTCTCCACAAAACCGACTCAACAAACAGCACTCGGAAGCAGCCTAAAAAGGAAGAACATTAACCTGCGGTGGCCTCCCTCTCTGCCTCGTCTCTCACCCTCTGCCCATACACCAGTTCTTTCATCCTCAGCTGCACCAACACCTCAACAGCCCGCAACATTCATCAGCATCCACCGTAACAGCATCACAGCATCAAGCAACCAGCAGCCTTCACACAGTAACCTTCGGTTTGGAGTCACTCGTTCTAGCCTTTAATTTTATTCTGCTGGACTGGTAGTTGTCTTAATTATTAGTTTACATATTTTAGATTATTGGTGTAGGATTGTTTTGAGATATATTTTTGTTATTGAAATTTCATTTCCAACTTTAAATTCATTATCTAGTAATGTTTATTGTTTATTTGAATTTTATTTCGGTTAGCTTAATGATGTCCGGCTAATTTATATTTGAGGGGAGTTATTCTTAGCTTTAATGGGTGTGCTTTAATTCGTCATGAATGAATTCTTGTTATTGATAAGCGTTTACAAATTGTTTTAAGTTTTCAAATTATTTTACTTCGATTGATGTCGTTGATGTGGTATGTATTAAATATGCACACAACATGCTCGACTAAATGCCGTAGAATAAATTGACTAATTTTCGTACGAATATGTTTAAATCTTATCGATTTCAAGAAATTCACACTAATTTTATTTGCAAAACTCAATTGATAGCGAAAGAATAACTCCACTCAAATTTCTCGTTCATTGCAATTTAATAATATTTTTTTATCATTTAAGTAATTTCGAAATCATAGTTTAAGACTCGAATTTAGCGAATATTACGATACCAATAAAATCCTTAGGAAGAATGACCCTGGATTATCGCTAGGCTATAACTTGACCCCTTTATACTTGGAGGGTAGATTTAACATCGAATCAGTACTCCACTTCGACATCCGTGGAATGTGGAGCACTTGAAGAAATATTTTCAATAGGATGAGAAATGAAAACTAATGTAAATATTTTTGAGTCAGATGTGACATGTAATTGAATGAAAGGAAGGAAGTTCGATATTCAGAAAATCATTTACCATCATGAAGTAGGGACTTCAGGCTTCCAAATGCGACCAAAAAGACCTTTGTTGACGACCCCGTAAGCATACAAAACGCTAGGCAACGTCAACGGGGCACCAAAAAGACCTTTGTTGATGACCCATAAGCATGCAAAGCATTGGGCAACATCAACACGGCAACAAAAGACCTTTGTTGACGATCTATAAGTACGCAAAGCGCTGGGCAACATCAACGAGGCATCAAAATGACCTTTGTTGATGACTCGTAAGCACGCGAAGTGCTGAGCAATATCAATGAGGTAACAAAAGACCTTTGTTGATGACCCGTAAGCATTCAAAGTGCTGGGCAACGTCAACGGGGCAACAAAAGACCTTTGTTGACGACTCGTAAGCACGCGAAGAGCTGGGTAACGTCAATGGGACACCAAAAATACATTTGTTGATGACCCGTAAGCACGCAAAATGTTGGGCAACGTTAACAAGGCACTATAATGACATTTTTTGACGACCCGTAAGCACGCGAAGCATTGGGCAACGTCAACGGGGTACCAAACAGACCCTTATTGATGACCCGTAAGCATGAAAAGCCCTGGGCAACGTCAACAATGCATGAAAAGGAATCTTACAGAAGTCCAACCAATTCCTCGAAGATGAGGAACAGTCCGTAGGATCGTATCTAAAACAAGTAACTAACCGAGGTGAATAATATGCACACGGTGAACTCCTCAAACGAGGTGTGATCAACAAAATCGAGGTGAAGGTATGATCGAGGTGAATAATATGCATGAGGTGAACTTCTCAAACGATGTGTTTTCAACAAAACCGAGGTGAAGGTATTGCCGAGGTGAATAATGTACACGAGGTGAACTCCACAAACGAAGCGTGTTCAACAACATGCTCGACTAAATGCCGTAGAATAAATTGACTAATTTTCGTACGAATATGTTTAAATCTTATCGATTTCAAGAAATTCACACTAATTTTATTTGCAAAACTCAATTGATAGCGAAAGAATAACTCCACTCAAATTTCTCGTTCATTGCAATTTAATAATATTTTTTTATCATTTAAGTAATTTCGAAATCATAGTTTAAGACTCGAATTTAGCGAATATTACGATACCAATAAAATCCCTAGGAAGAATGACCCTGGATTATCGTTAGGCTATAACTTGACCCCTTTATACTTGGAGGGTAGATTTAACATCGAGTCAAGTTTTTGGCGCCGTTGCCGGGGATTATTTTGGTGTTAATTGATTTTTGCTGAATTCTGTTAATTTTATTTTTATTTTTATTTTTTTATTATTATTTTGTTCGACTACTATTCTTGATATTGTTTATTGTTTATGTCCGTTTGGTTCCGAGATAATACTAAGCGATTAGTAAGATCGGAATCCACTAACCAATTTTTAATTCTTGAAAATCAGCAGGTAGTAATGGAAAATATTGCAGATCCAAATGAGGCGCCAGTCGTTCGAAGTCTTAGAGACTACATTTTTCCAACGATGACAAGCACTCCGTCATGCATAGTGACACCTGCAAATGCAGCGGTCTTCAACTTCGAACCTGGAATGATTGATCATCTACCACGCTTCCATGGGATGCCATCAGAGAGTCCATATCACACATCCAGGAATTCGAAGGGGTTTGTTTTACTTTTCTTGAACGAAATTGCACTGAGGAAGTCATTCGACTCAAGCTTTTCCCTTTTTCATTAAAGGATAAAGCTAAGTCATGGCTTAACTCTTTGCGCCCTAGTTCAATTACAAATTGGGCAAATATGCGGAAAGAGTTCATTAAAAAGTTTTTTCCACCACAAAGAACCACCGCAATTCAAAGACAAATCATGAATTTTTCCCAAAAGAATATTGAAATTTTTTACACTAGTTGGGAAAGATTTAAGGATTTGTTGTTATCTTGTCCCCATCATGGTTATGAAAAATGGATGTTAACAAAAAAATTTTATGAAGGGCTCAGACCAGAAATGAGACAATTTGTGCAAACCATGAGTAATGGTGATTTCTTTGCAAAAGACCCGAATGACATTTTTACATTTTTTGATGATTTAGCTGAAAATGCCCAATCTTGGGATAACATTGATGAGTTTGATAGGGGTGTTGCAATAAAAACTGAATTTCCAAAAATTGCATCTGGAAATGGAATTCATTCACTTAGAGCAGATGATGACATAAATGCCCGATTGGCTGTCATCACTTGAAAACTTGGAAACTCAAAAAGTGAATGAAGTCAATTCCTCTTCCACTATTTTAGAAAAATGTTCAATTTGTGATGATGCACAGCATTTAACCTCTGATTGTCCTGCACTTCCCCAACTAAAAGAGATGTATTTTGATCAATCTGTTGCTGTTAATATGATTTCCAAACCTTATTCTAATCCATATTCGAGTACTTATAATCCAGGTTGGAGAAATCATCCAAATTTCAGTTGGAGGAATGATCAAGGAGGAAACAATAATGTTGGCAACAATGCTGGACCTTCACAACCAACATCTTATATGCCACCGCAGAAGAGAAGTCTGGAAGACCAAATCCAACAATTCATGCAAAGTCAAGCTGCCATCAACAATCAAAACTCTCAGGCCATTAATGACATCCGATCTCATCTTACAAAGTTGACTACCCAGGCAAGTGCACAAGAAAAAGGTAAGTTTCCAGCTCAACCAATGCCTAATCCTCAAACTCAATACAATGGGGTCGATGAATCCAATCTGAGACATGTGAAAGCAGTAACTACCTTGAGAAACGGTAAGCAAATCCAAGTTCCTGAACCTAAAGAGAACTTGATGGGTAAGCAAGCTAAACCTCCTGTCGATGATACTATATTAAAATCTTTACCTGATGTTCAGGAACCACCTAAGCAAATAGTAGGTGCACCCCCTGCCCCTTTTCCTCAAAGATTACAACCTGGTAATAAGACCAAAAATCAAACAGAAATTCATGAAATTTTTAAGCAAGTTAGGGTAAATATTCCTCTGTTAGATGCAATTCAACAAGTCCCCGCTTATGCTAAATTTCTTAAGGATTTGTGTACAGTAAAGAGGAAGTTAGCTGTTAAGAACAAGGCATTTTTAACTGAACAAGTGAGTTCTATCATACAATGTCAAACTCCTCAAAAATTTAAAGATCCTGGTTCTCCAACCATTGCTTGTATGATAGGAACCACTCGTATTGGTCATGCATTGCTAGATTTAGGTTCGAGTGTGAATCTTTTGCCCTTCAGTGTATACACACAACTTGGTCTAGGTGAACTTAAGCCTACCCCCATGATTTTACAATTAGCAGATAGATCTATTAAGATGCCTAGAGGGATAATTGAGGATGTTTTGGTTCAAGTCGATAAATTTTATTACCCAGTTGATTTTGTTGTTATTGATGTTCAAAATACACCTAAAACTTCTCCTCAAATCCCTGTTATTCTTGGTAGACCATTTCTTGCAACTTCAAATGCTTTAATAAATTGTAGAAGTGGTATTTTAAAGTTAACTTTTGGAAATATGTCTTTGGAGCTTAACATTTTCAATGCTTGTAGGCAACCAAAAGATTTTGATGAAGTGCAGGAAGTTAACATGTTGGAAGAGCTGCTATTTGAGTTAGAAGATCCTAATGAGCAACTTGAGCAGAATCTCGAATTGGAGAGCATTCAAGACTCTTTAAAAGGTATAACAACAGCAGCTGTAAGAGCTTGGCAGCCCAACATTGAACCTCTAAATGTTAGCCAGACACCCATGCAAACATCAGCAGAAAAGATGCCAACTCTGGAGCTTAAACCTCTTCCATCTGATTTAAAGTATGCATTCTTGGGACCTAATGAATCATACCCTGTGGTAATCTCTTCTACTCTTACTTGTGATCAGGAAAATTTGTTGTTGAAAGTATTGAATGATCATAGATCTGCAATAGGTTGGACTATAGCAGATATTAAGGGAATTAGTCCTTTAGTGTGCACTCATAGAATTTTCCTAGAAGAAAATACTAATCCTTCAAGGGAATCTCAAAGAAGACTAAATCCTAACATGAAAGAAGTTGTTAAAAATGAAGTTTTAAAATTAGTTGATGCAGGTATTATTTATCCTATTGCAGACAGCAAGTGGGTAAGTCCTACTCAAGTAGTTCCTAAGAAAACTGGGGTTACTGTTGTTGAAAATGAACAGGGAGAAATGATAACTAAAAGAGTACCCACTAGTTGGAGAATGTGCATAGATTATAGGAAATTGAATTCCATGACCAGAAAAGACCACTTTCCTTTACCATTTTTAGATCAAGTGCTAGAAAAAGTTGCTGGACATTCATTCTATTGTTTTTTGGATGGTTTTTCAGGCTATCATCAAATTGAAATAGCATTAGAAGACCAAGAAAAAACTACTTTTACTTGTCCTTTTGGGACGTTTGCTTTTAAAAGAATGCCTTTTGGTCTTTGTAATGCCCCAGCAACCTTTCAAAGATGCATGCTTAGCATATTCAGTGACATGATAGAAAACATTTTGGAAGTTTTTATGGACGATTTCTCTGTATATGGTAATTCATTTGATGATTGCCTAACAAATTTGAAAGCTGTTTTATGCAGGTGTGAAGATAAGCAACTTCTCCTTAATTGGGAGAAATGTCATTTCATGGTAACACGAGGAATTGTTTTAGGTCATATAATTTCTTCTGATGGCATGGAAGTAGATAAGGCAAAAGTAGACTCAATTTCTAGGTTGCCTATTCCTTCAAGTGTAAAAGACGTTCGATCATTTTTAGGCCATGCAGGTTTTTATAGGAGGTTCATAAAAGATTTTAGTATCATAGCAAAACCTTTGACTACACTTTTAATGCATGATACAAAATTTGTTTGGACTAATGAATGCACTACAGCTTTTGAACATTTAAAAAAGGCACTCACCACTGCACCCATAGTTAGATCACCTGATTGGTCTCTACCTTTTGAATTAATGTGTGATGCAAGTGATATAGCCGTAGGGGCAGTGCTTGTCCAGAGGAAAGGTAAGGAACCTTATGTAATCTACTATGCTAGCAGAACTTTGAATCAAACTCAATTAAATTATACAACTACTGAAAAAGAGCTGCTAGCTATAGTTTTTGCACTGGAAAAATTTCGAACTTATCTTATTGGGACTCCTGTTACCATCTTTACTGATCACTCTGCTCTTAAATATTTGTTCACAAAGAAAGATGCTAAACCTAGACTCATTCGATGGATTTTGTTATTGCAGGAATTTGACATTACAATTAAGGATAAAAAAGGGGTGGAAAATGTTGTCGCTGATCATTTATCCAGATTAAATTCTGAGAATTCAAAAGCTTCTCACCCTTTAAATGATTCATTTCCCGATGAACAATTATTTGGTTTGAACATTGTTCCATGGTTCGCTGACTTGGTTAATTATCTCGTTACAGGTCATATGCCCTCAAATTGGAGTGTCCAAGACAAAATGAGGATGAAAGCTATCTCAAGGAACTTCTTCTACGATGACCCATACTTATTCAAATATTGTGCTGATCAAATTATCCGAAGATGTGTTCCTGATGATGAGGTACAACAAGTTCTTACCTTCTGTCATTCTCATGCTTGTGGAGGTCATTTCTTTTCGCAGAAAACAGCTGCTAAGGTACTTCAATGTGGTTTTTATTGGCCTAGTTTATTTAAGGATGCTCATACCTTTTGTAAAAATTGTGAAGCATGTCAGGAACTTGGTAGTATCAGCCATAGGAATATGATGCCATTAGCACCAATCCTTGTTCTTGAAATTTTTGATTGTTGGGGATTAGACTTTATGGGGCCTTTTCCCCCTTCTTTTGGATATTTATATATATTGGTTGCTGTTGACTATGTGTCAAAATGGGTAGAGGCTATTCCATGTAGAACAAATGACCATAAAGTTGTGCTCAAATTTCTGAAAGAACATATTTTTTCTAGGTTTGGTATGCCTAAGGCCATAATTAGTGACGGTGGAACACATTTTTGTAATAAACCTTTTGAAACTCTGTTAAAGAAATATGGCATTAGGCATAAGATTTCCACTCCGTATCACCCTCAAACTAATGGTCAAACTGAGCTAGCCAACCGGGAAATTAAAGGCATTTTGACAAAAACAGGGAATCCAAATAGAAAAGATTGGGCTATAAAACTAGATGATGCTTTATGGGTCTATAGAACTGCTTTTAAAACTGTTCTTGGAATGTCGCCTTATAGAATTGTATTTGGAAAACCTTGTCATTTGCCGGTTGAAATTGAACATAAAGCTTATTGGGCAATCAAAACACTCAACTTTGATTTAGATCAGGCTGGTGAATTTAGGAAACTGAAATTGAATGAGTTAGATGAATTACGTTTAGAAGCATATGAGAATGCAAAAATTTCAAAAGAGAAAATGAAAGTTTTTCACGACAAGAAAATTTTTAGAAAATCATTTTTCCCTTCACAAAAAGTATTGCTATATGACTCTAAACTTCATCTATTTCCTGGTAAGTTGAGAACTAAATGGATTGGTCCTTACATTGTGCAAACTGTTTACCCCTATGGAGCAGTTGAAATCTTGGATCCAAAAACTGGTTCTGTCTTTAAAGTTAATGGACAACGTCTGAAACCATTTTTGGATAATTTTTCTGCCGATACTAATGAACTACCTCTGCTGGACCCTGCCTCCAGCGACTGATTTTCTTGGAACTAACTTTTATTATCATGTATATATTTTATTTTTCTTTTGCAGATTTTATTCTTTTCTTCATTTTTAGTTTTTTTTTTTATTCTTGAATAATTGCTCATGTGCATAAGCCTCTCAGGTACACTCTTCTCCTTTAGCTTGGTTTCATTTTGAGTCTTGTTTATTATTCACCGTTCACTTTTCTTCTCTTTGAGTCATTGAGGACAATGTCTGATTTTAGTTGGGGGGAGAGTGACTCAAATGTACTTGTTTTGCATAAATTCTTTTGTGATAATTGAGCATTAAAATTGAGTACATCTTGAGTCTTGAGTTATATCTTTGTTATTCTGTAAAGACCTCCCTCCTAAAAAAATTTTTTTTTTATGCACGAATTTAAGCCTTGTGGTAAGATGGATAGTCAACACATACAACTAGAGCTCTCTCAAGTTAAGTAATTTTATTTGTTCATCATGAGAGTTGAGCGATTGGTAGTTTTCTTATATTGCCCTTGTTTGATATTGCTACTTCCATTGGGCATCATTACACGGATTGTGGATTGTTGGTGGTTTATACTTAAGAAACGATGAAGGTCAATGTCAAATAAAAATCTGACCATTTGAAGCTAACCTTATCATTTTCTCTTCCCATCACAAATCCCTTCATATCCAAAAATTCCCTCATAGCCACAAATCTCTTTCATTTATTTCACATTAAAGATGACGTTGCATCCAGACATTGCTTCCATAAATACATAACCTTGTTTCTACTTTCAAGTATAAGTGAGGATGATTATTTTTGCTCCATATTTGAGAAACAAACGTTCAGTGCATGAAAAAGAAAGAAAAGTGGAGTTAGAAATTATTTGACAGTCATTGAGACGAGAGGAGAATGTTGAAGAATTAATTGAGAAGATTTCAGTTTCAAAAAAAAAAAAAAAAAAGGAAAAAGAAAAGGGAGACATATCGAAAAGAAAGTAAAGGTTGTGAAGAAGAAAGCAAGCTTGAAGTGTGATTAAAAGTGAAAATTATTATCCTTGCTTATATTTTGAAAGTTTTCGATTTCTACCTACTTCTTTTATTTCCTTATCCTATCGGTAAAAAAAAAAAAATGCTACCATTGCGTCGTATACTTCCATTGGAATTTCTTGTTATATTATTATCACGGAAATATGTAAACCTCTTCTTCCATCACTCTGTATCAATTCTCTTGAGAACACCATCATTACCTTTACGTTGATGTTGACATTTTGATCTTAAGTAGGCTTGTGGTAAGAACGGTTGAGTCCCAATGGTTCTGAGTTTTTCATGAGGTCAATATTTGCATTACTGTCATCCACATATATATGACCTTTGTTTATTGAATGCTTGAGTGATCAATTTTCAAACTCCATGAGTGACCCCTAACCAGTACAGAAACAAAATGCACATACCCGTGAGTATATGGAGTTTATACTTGGCTTGAGTGAATACTCGACACTGTATGTGTTGGGGTTAGTGGTTTGATGGATCGGCTTAAAACACACACACACACACACAAAAATTTTGGGAATGTTTTTATGGATTAATTTGGATATAATGTTTGATCTCTTGATTTTGCGAAGTTGCTATGCTCGACTATCTAAATTCATTCTCAATTGAAGTTTTCATGGAGGTAGACATGTTTTTAATTCGCTTGAATTGCTAGAGACTAGCAAAAAGCTAGTTGGGGAGTGTGATTATTGTCCAATTTTACGTATTTTAAAGAAATAAATAAATGAAAATATACAATTTTGGGATATAAATTTTGTCATTTAGAGTAAAATTTATTAAAGATTCAATTTTATTTGTTTAACTCTAAATTAACTTTAATCGCTAAAAATTTCATTTATTTGATTTCAGGTATATTTTGGACAAATTTAACCCAAAGATCCATAGCTTATTGGACCCCAAAAAAAAAGAAGCCCAAATTGGAAAAACCTACCACCCCGTCACCATCTATCTCTCTGGACTCCCAGCAAAAACCTAACATCTCGACTCTCGGAATTGAGGAAGTGAGGAAGAGGAAAAAGGGAACGACAGCCCTCTCTTCTCACACATCAATCCCTGTCTTCTCTCCACATCTGCCTCTTCTCTCAATTCTCTGTCTTGGCTCAACAGCACTTCACTCCGTCTTCTCCCTCACATTCTCGGTCTGCCCTCATCTTCTACAGAACAACCAGCTGCAAGTAACCTATCTCTCACCTTCAACCTCCACGCAGCAGCCATCAGACTCCAGCCGCAACCCACACTCCATCTCCTCTCAACTCCCTTGACCGAAACAAGACTCCACCAGCAGAACAACCAGCCACAACCTCTTCTTCTCTCCACAAAACCGACTCAACAAACAGCACTCGGAAGCAGCCTAAAAAGGAAGAACATTAACCTGCGGTGGCCTCCCTCTCTGCCTCGTCTCTCACCCTCTGCCCATACACCAGTTCTTTCATCCTCAGCTGCACCAACACCTCAACATCCCGCAACATTCATCAGCATCCACCGTAACAGCATCACAGCATCAAGCAACCAGCAGCCTTCACACAGTAACCTTCGGTTTGGAGTCACTCGTTCTAGCCTTTAATTTTATTCTGCTGGACTGGTAGTTGTCTTAATTATTAGTTTACATATTTTAGATTATTGGTGTAGGATTGTTTTGAGATATATTTTTGTTATTGAAATTTCATTTCCAACTTTAAATTCATTATCTAGTAATGTTTATTGTTTATTTGAATTTTATTTCGGTTAGCTTAATGATGTCCGGCTAATTTATATTTGAGGGGAGTTATTCTTAGCTTTAATGGGTGTGCTTTAATTCGTCATGAATGAATTCTTGTTATTGATAAGCGTTTACAAATTGTTTTAAGTTTTCAAATTATTTTACTTCGATTGATGTCGTTGATGTGGTATGTATTAAATATGCACACAACATGCTCGACTAAATGCCGTAGAATAAATTGACTAATTTTCGTACGAATATGTTTAAATCTTATCGATTTCAAGAAATTCACACTAATTTTATTTGCAAAACTCAATTGATAGCGAAAGAATAACTCCACTCAAATTTCTCGTTCATTGCAATTTAATAATATTTTTTTATCATTTAAGTAATTTCGAAATCATAGTTTAAGACTCGAATTTAGCGAATATTACGATACCAATAAAATCCCTAGGAAGAATGACCCTGGATTATCGCTAGGCTATAACTTGACCCCTTTATACTTGGAGGGTAGATTTAACATCGAATCAGTACTCCACTTCGACATCCGTGGAATGTGGAGCACTTGAAGAAATATTTTCAATAGGATGAGAAATGAAAACTAATGTAAATATTTTTGAGTCAGATGTGACATGTAATTAAATGAAAGGAAGGAAGTTCGATATTCAGAAAATCATTTACCATCATGAAGTAGGGACTTCAGGCTTCCAAATGCGACCAAAAAGACCTTTGTTGACGACCCCGTAAGCATACAAAACGCTAGGCAACGTCAACGGGGCACCAAAAAGACCTTTGTTGATGACCCATAAGCATGCAAAGCATTGGGCAACATCAACACGGCAACAAAAGACCTTTGTTGACGATCTATAAGTACGCAAAGCGCTGGGCAACATCAACGAGGCATCAAAATGACCTTTGTTGATGACTCGTAAGCACGCGAAGTGCTGAGCAATATCAATGAGGTAACAAAAGACCTTTGTTGATGACCCGTAAGCATTCAAAGTGCTGGGCAACGTCAACGGGGCAACAAAAGACCTTTGTTGACGACTCGTAAGCACGCGAAGAGCTGGGTAACGTCAATGGGACACCAAAAATACATTTGTTGATGACCCGTAAGCACGCAAAATGTTGGGCAACGTTAACAAGGCACTATAATGACATTTTTTGACGACCCGTAAGCACGCGAAGCATTGGGCAACGTCAACGGGGTACCAAACAGACCCTTATTGATGACCCGTAAGCATGAAAAGCCCTGGGCAACGTCAACAATGCATGAAAAGGAATCTTACAGAAGTCCAACCAATTCCTCGAAGATGAGGAACAGTCCGTAGGATCGTATCTAAAACAAGTAACTAACCGAGGTGAATAATATGCACACGGTGAACTCCTCAAACGAGGTGTGATCAACAAAATCGAGGTGAAGGTATGATCGAGGTGAATAATATGCATGAGGTGAACTTCTCAAACGATGTGTTTTCAACAAAACCGAGGTGAAGGTATTGCCGAGGTGAATAATGTACACGAGGTGAACTCCACAAACGAAGCGTGTTCAACAAAATGGATTTTCAAATTGAGAATTATTGCACATGTTCACTTCGTTTAGTGTTCACCTCTGCTCGTTATTAAAATGGATTTACAAATTGAAAATTATTACAAGTGTTCACTTCGTTTAGTGTTCACCTTTGCTCATTAATGAAATGAATTTGCAAACTGAGAATTATTTCAGTGTTCACTTCGTTTAGTGTTCACCTCTGCTCGTTATTAAAATGGATTTTCAAATTGAGAATTATTACAAGTGTTCACTTCGTTTAGTGTTCAGCACTACTCGTTATTAAAATGGATTTGCAAATTGAAAATTATTGCAAGTATTCACTTCGTTTAGTGTTCACCTCTACTGGTTATTAAAATGGATTTACAAATTGAAAATCATTGCAGGTGTTCATTTAGTTTAGTGTTCACCTATGCTCATTATAAAAATGGATTTGCAAATTGAAAATCATTGCAAGTATTCACTTAGTTTAGTGTTCACCTCTGCTCGTTATTAAAATGGATTTGTAAATTGAAAATTATTCCAAGTGTTCAATTCGTTTAGTGTTCATATCTGTTCGTTATTAAAATGGATTTGCAAATTGAAAATTATTGCAAGTGTTCACTTCGTTTAGTGTTCACCTTTGCTCATTACTAAAATGGATTTGCAAATTGAAAATCATTGCAAGTGTTCACTTCGTTTAGTGTTTACCTTTGCTCATTATTAAAATGGATTTGTAAATTGAAAATCATTACAAGTGTTCACTTCGTTTAGTGTTCACCTCTACTTGTTATTAAAATGGATTTGCAAATTGAAAATCATTGCAAGTGTTTACTTCATTTAGTGTTCATCTCTGCTCGTTATTAAAACGAATTTTGCGAATTCAAAATTATTACTAACAATCAATTCGGCTAGATACAAGACTGAGTCAGAGTTTGAAAATTGTAATATATTCTTGAAATAGGAAGTTCATTCATAACAATGGCAAAATTTATATACCACTCAACGTTGAAAATTATAAAGAAGGCAGGAATTACTTCTCTTGATCAATGACATCATCATTGAGGGATGTCTGGGAATCGTTAAGTGGCGATATGAGAGTCACAGGTTGATAATCGACCTTTGGTGGCATTAGCTCTAGATATTTCTTGTACACCAGGTCGAGCTTCTCTTTCAGGAAGGAGATGTCCACTTCAAGCCGCTTGGCCTCGAGATCCTCTACTATCTCTTTGAATGTAAGATGTAGGTCTCATCCACTCGTGTTCGTATTCATTCGAATCTTTGAAACTTTCAATGGCCTCCTTGTAAGACAAGTTAGCGGCTACCTCAAGCTCTGATTTCTCTCTTATCAGCTCTGCCTTCTTCCCCTTAGACTCAATCAAGTCATTGTAAAGTTTTTTGTTCGACTCTTTCAGCTGAGTCACCTCCTCCCTCAACAAAATCACCTCCTCCTTAAAGTGGCCCAGTTCAACATTGGCCTCCTTCACCTTGGCCAGCTCATCAAGGGCCTCTCTCAACTTGTCCTCTGCCTCTTGCTTGGCCTTTACTTCCAACTCAAACATTTTTCTAGCTTCCACGGCTAACTTCTTAAACTTGAAAGTGACAGCAGCCACTTCGCTCCTTGTAGATTGAGCACGACAAAAGTAGTTTAGAGCCTGGCCAATGTGAGTTGTGCCCGTAGCCATCAGATCATCTACGGGCATGTCTTCACAAAACTTCTCGTGGCTAGGTGTCCATGTTTTATTTGGGACGTCCATAGCCAATTTCGTCTGCATTGTGACTCTCATTAAGCCGACCGAGGTCAAGTTGGCAGAGGCGACGTAGTCCATATAGATTTTGGGGAGGGATCCTTTTAACGAGCTCGTCAGTTCATCTCGGACATGTCCCCAAATATGAGCCCTCAGTGTTGGGGGCTGATTGTGAAGATCCAACTCGGTCCCCAGCAGTCTGCGGAGGAGGAGGTATTGAGGGACCTAGTGGGTCCCAAGGAGGGGAACCTTTTCTCACTTTCTTCTGAGGATGGTGGATGTCTTGAGGTTGTTTTCGAGGGGGTGATGTCCTCATTGATTGTTTCACAGCTCCCCTTTTTTGAGCTTCAGCCTCAACATTGGTCTTTTTCTACGCCTTCATACTATCAATTTTTCTTTTTCTTTTACACCCTGGAATAGAACACAAAAAAAATTTTTATTATTTTTTTTCACCTCGGAAAGGAACATAAACAAAAGGTAGGACATATTAGAGAGGACTCACCCTTGGGCGGAGGAAGATAATAGTCGGATGGATCGATGAATGTTAAGCAGGATTCAAATAAGCACTCCTCAGTTAGAAGCTCTTTTACTGATCTAAACCACTCTGGTTCCTCTCTCAGCTTGATGATTTTCTGGGTAATCTCTTTGTCTAACTCGGGTTCTTTCACTTCTACAAAATATGACGTGATTAATATTAGAACTTTTCAGCTCAACGGTAATCCAAAATAAGAACCTTACTAAATTTCGCTTTATAACGAGTCGGAATAGCAGAACTAATTTCGTGGTTCCAATAAGGACTAGTCCCGTTTCCCCCAACAAAAAACCATTTCTCTTTCCAAAAGAGAATTGATTCCTGCAGATCCACGATCAATTTCCCTTCAATGACAGCTCGCGTCATAGCATAAAACTACCCTAAGTTCTTTCCATCAGCTCGAAATTGATAAGCGAAATTAAACTCGTCTATTGTTGGATCTTCATAACCCATTCGTTTGAAGAGGGATATAAAGCCCAGGATATATCGCCATCTGTTGGGGTGAATTTGAGTTGGTGCCACTCTCCAAGATCTAAGCCAGTTCGTTATTATGAAGTGGAGGGGAAATCGCAGACCTGCCTCAAGGATCTGGTAATTGGCTGCCACGCAATCTCGAGGTGGTTGGTCGGCTCACTCAAAACTTTCAGGGAGGAAAAAATGGACATAATCAGGGATTCTGTACTTATTCTTCCACAAAACTATTTTGTCTTTTGTCACTTCTAATCGGAAGTGTTTGCATGCAAAGTCGGAGCTATAACTAGCACACGGATCAGGTCGTTTAAAAGAAGTAGGTGGAGGAAATCTAAAAGAGCTCGGAAGGATGGTCCTCGTCGAAGGGACAATAGCTAGAGGGTCAGGTTGGAGAACCTCATCCCCCACATCATCCCAAAAAACACACTGAGTCCCTAAGCTCTCACTCGGAGAGACACTCGTTTCGACCTCTATCCCCTTACCATGTGGCCTTACCCCGCTCTCACTACCACTAATGCTCCCACTCATATTTACTTATCCTAGCTGCGAGCATAATACTTAGAAATATTTCCATTTTTTAAAGATGGGTAGCAATGTAAGGTGAAATTATCTCAAAATCCCTCACCTTACAAGATTAAAAGCAAGTCTGATGATACAACGAGCACAAGTCCAGTTCGTGTTTAGGGGCGAATCGGCAACAATTTGGAGAAAGTCAGAGAAAATTTAGTAAGAAAAGAAGGGAAAATGAATCCTTTATATAAGGGGAGGAGAGAGAAAGTCAACCCAGTGGTCATAATGACAAGACGTGTCACCATAATGTTGTTGGCTTCACGCGATCCAAGGCCTGACAAACTTATTAGGTAAAGACACGTGGTCAAAGTAACTGTGTAATTCGAAGAGGCAAATGTCAACATTAAATTCCCAGTAGCAAAGTAATTTCGAGATCCTCCCTCAAAATTTCGAACCGATCTCGAGGGGACAATTGTTGTATACCTAGCCGAGGTGGAAAGCTAATTCAACGGTCAAGGCGCAACCCAAGTTAGCGGAGTGACCTGTGGTATTTTAAGGTGACCTTGACAAATGTGCAACAACCACGATCTTATAGTAGGATCGAGGTGATCATAATGACCGAGCTGATATTACGTTGCCGAAGTGATATTCGACGAAGGGGTGTTTTTCCATGACCGAGGTGGATGGGTCCGACCCGACCTGAATGATAAAAAACGAGGTGATTATGGAGGCCCCGCAAAATAGTCAAATCAGCCACATTATGTGTCAAAAATCATCATAATCTGTAATGTGTCGGTGTAATCATTTGATATTAGCCTGTCATAAATGTCATTTACCATTGTCAATTACATCCTGCAGACTTGATGTATGGTAATAATTATGTCCAACCTCCTCAACTACCATAAATAAGAGGAGTAAATGTTCATTTATAGGCAATTAATACAAGAAAACTCTCCCAACTTTCGTCATTTGAATATTGTATTCAGACCTGATCATTAGGTTAGCACCGAACTAAACATGAGTTTATTTCACTGTCGTTCCAGTTCGCCATTGATCTGATTTACGATTTATTTCATATTTCTACTTTGTTTCCTTTAAGTTCTTATTATCGAAGGAAGACCTGCATACTTAACCAAATAATCACAAAATCAAATTGTTCCACATAAGAAGTCAAAGTCAAATCTTATTTATTTGTTGACTAGATACCTTTGTGACAAAAAGTGACGTCAAGAGTTAGTGTTATGCAAGTATCCAAAGAATTTCATAGAATTTCTGAATCAGGGATATACATATACATATCAAGAGACACCTATATGAACAATAGTACTACCTAATATTACATTACATGGCAATGACTTTAAAATCTTGCACCTGTATTCTGCTGAATTAGCTTCTCTCAGATATAATTATGTTTTGAGTTAAGGGATTTCTTCCCTCTCACCCCGACCACACCCCCACTCCTTTCGGGGTGCCAAATGATCTATATGTGATTAACACGAAGGGGTATCACAATATATATATATATATATATATATATATATATAGATGAAACTATGGACATGGAACAATGGGGATGGCTATGTAGTCAAAGCGTCGGGAAGATTGGTTGGAGCTCCTAGCACCTTACCACCAACATCTGGGAAATTCTCATGCCCAGGCAAGGGATTTACCTTTCCATTGACATCTGTATCAACCGGATATCTGAGAAGATGGCCTTGTAATGATGTGAACTCATCGGCAACATATTTCTTCCAGTTAGTTTCAGCAATATGATTCACGTACTTCACACAATCCAAACTTTCGGGCTCCTTCAAGCAATCGTCAAGTTTTCCCATGTGCTCTGCCCAAAGTGACATTCTGTATCCGTAAATCTGCAAACATAAATCAGTCCATTTTATGTATAGAATTCTAGGAAGCATTTAATTGTTGTGGGGGATGAAAATGATTGGTTTCCTATGTTCTTAAGCTCATCTATGTCAGTGTAGACACCAAAGCTCAATAAATTGGTTAATAGCCAAGGATTTGCTTATTTTCTAAAATGAAAGACCAGCTAAAATGCCTACAACCATCGGAAATTTTAAACAATGGGCATGCTTGGCTAAATCTAAAAATAATGAAAGTACATTTTTGAACTGAGAATTACTTTTACTTTTTTTTCTGGCAAATGAAGTTATTTAAAAGTAACTATAAACATTTTATAGCCTTAGCTAAAAATGTTGTATAATCACAAATAAAGTCAACCTGTCCATGTGGATGTGCTTTCTTTTTCGCCCAAGTTTGATGGGGCTGATAAGCACCCATGGCAATCTCTGTATCTCTTGAACCGGCCATAGATCGTTCGTTAATATTTGCAGATCCGAGTATCACATAGTCGTCATCCACTATCATTCCCTTGGCATGTACATAAATCATAAATCGTCCAAATTTTTGTGAAGTTGACACCTGCAGCAGTTCAATTTATGAAGTTTGATAAATATTTTGAAACAGCAAAAACATTCCCTTGGTTTCATTGTTACTCATAAATCTAAAATGAAAATATATTTAAGAATGTTTACAGATTAAATGCAATGCCATTCCAAAATTCTAGAAAGATATGATACATTTCGACATTTTCAATCAGAAACCTATAAGTTAATATTCTATTTTGGTTCTTTTGTTTTCTTTATTATTAGAGTAATGTTATTTGTACATATTTATTTATAAATCAATGTACAGAGAGAGAGAAGGAGAAGAAAAATGAGAGAAGCAAAAGTTAAATTTTAATGAAATGTCATGTCAAAAATCTGTAAATAATTATGTAAATGAAGCACTACTCCATCTCTAATCACACTTTCCAAAATATTAATTTTTCAGGTTTTTAGCCTCCGTTTGGTAACTTGTTTATAAATAATACATTTTCCCAAATCACATACATTTCCCAACTCACTTTTCAATCACATATTTTACCTCGAAAACATCACATCCTTTATTTATAAACAAAAAACTTTCACTAAACCGATGCTGAACAATTTTCCATAATTTTCAATATTCACAAATAAAAAATATTTTTTAAAGAATCACTTCTCGAAAAATCTTTATCAAACAAGCTGTTAGTTTGTTTAAATTGCATATACTAGTTAAAGTTTGAAATATATTGAGTAAATAAATAAATAAAAATAAAAATAAATCTAAATTTAACTCTATGTTAGCATATTACGCAATGGAACTAGACTTGAGAGGGAGAATATAATTCAGAGCAAGACAATAGGAGAACAAAAGGTATTACATTACATATCTTCGGAGTAGCTAATTTAAGGTCCATTTTAATGTAAAAGAAAGAAATAGGAAATAAATGAAATCGATGAAGCTCGACTATGCATCGCTACAATTTTACGACATCCAGAAACCAACAAGCAGATATTGTTTTGGCAAGATATTGCAGTTTTAATGCATTATAAGGTCATGTAAGTTGGCATTGTGCTTCTTCTTTCATCATAATCTGCCTAAGAATCAGATATTTCTCTCTAATGCTGCTGGTTTGTCTAATCGAAACCAGAATGAGCAAAATTTGCTGTGAATTAAGAATGTCTTTTATATAATAAAATAGCAGAATAACCAAAGAGAAACATAATTACCACATTGCAATTGGAGGACGTCTGACCATTGGAACATGCTTCGCCATGACTTTTTTCTCGATTACCAAGACAATAGAAATTTAGATAGTCAGTTGGATGCGCATTCTTGATGTTGACAGACTTTAGTTCTCGAGCAATAATTTCATACATCATTTGCATCGTCTGCCCCTGCAAGAATAAAGAATAAAGTGAATAATATTTTATGTCAGTAACGTGAATAAGAACATGCATATACAAGAACTATGGTGTTACCTGCCAATACAAAATTTCTTGTACAGAGGCAGAAGTGGGAACACCCTCAGGCCACATTGGGACAACAACATAAACTGTGAATCTCTGCTTTGCCCTTATTTTACTGCTAATCTTTAATGCCAGCTCCATTGGGATTAAGTTATCAGCACCTAAGGAAACAATAAAAAGGTAATTTAAAGATATTAATGTAAGAGAAGGTGAATTATGACGGTTCAAATACTAAATATGGACACAGTGTAACACCCCAAAACATAAATACTTGTAAACTCAACAACCTAGTTAGGTGATTAGCCGTACTGCATTTCATTTATTTTATAGTAAATTGTGCCATCAAAATAAGTAGCATTTCTTCCTTTTTTTTTTTTTTTTTTTTTTTTTTTTGATTATCATTTTGAGGCTCGGAGATAAAGACATAGTCTTTTAAGAGTTCTTATACATGTATAAATTGGATATCCCATTGCTTTTCAAGCCAGCGTAAAACTAGAATCTCATAGGAAAGGAGGTCCACCTGCATGTTTGTAGGAGGGCCAAGCATAAGATGACCCGAGGAAATATTGATTCTCAATGTATATGAAATGTTGGGCAGATCTTATTGCCTGAATATAAGCTGTTTGAATGCTCTTATCAATCACCAGGTTTTTGGCACAGACTAGGTTCTGAAACAGAGAAAAGTCCAAAATTATTTGTTACCACAAACAGTGGACCAATGTGCATCAGATAATCCAAGTTAATGTGAAGAATGAGCACATAATTTGTTAACAAGAGGAACAAGATAGAAAGGGGGTACAAAGAATAGAAGAATTGAAGCAAAGGAAATTAATGTTTATTCATATAATCTGGTTGAAATGATGGAAATCTAGATAGAGATAAATATATAATAAAGATAGAGTTTTATAGATAGAAATTAATTCCAATTAGATAAGATCAAACTAGTTTTGATATTATGATACAATTATAGTTTATTAGAAATTTGTTTCCTCTTAGATTCTTCTTAATTTATTTGCTCTTTAATTGTAATATTGAACATGAATACAATAAACATTGATTTCCTTTTCCTTTAATCCTTCTCTTATTTGTATCCTTTTTTTTATGACTCAGGTGCACAAACTTCTCCCAAATAATCCTAAGGGAGAGCGGCCTTCCCCCTAATTCACCTCCAGGTAAATCGGATCCGGTTATAGCTTATGTATATTTGAAGTAGATATTCGGTAACAATTCTCGTCCCCCATGAATCCCCTTTACATCATACGGACGAGAGCCCCGGAGGAAAAACAAGGCGCACCATAACCCTGCCTCTACGTAAGCATTTACCTTCCAGCATTTTAAGTGCTATCTTTCAAGAGTCAAGATTTGAACCTTCAATCCTCTAGTTTCAACTCCTCCTTTACTCTTGCACCATGCCCATCGGACTTCTTTGCACCACTTCTTTCTTGTTTATCTTCTTATTCATTTACAAATTATATTCCCCAACGTCAATTTTGTATGCCCTAGCATCTTTCATTCTCAAATTCAAACCAATTATTTTGATCAAATCCATACAAACAAACCACGTTCCAACACCAATCCAAATCCTATAACAACCTTCATATACAAATAAACTAAGAAGAATTTAAAAGGAAACATACTTCAAAATAACAAAATTAATCTTGTGTAATAGGAATTAAACTCTATTTTAAAAAATTCAATTATGATTCTAAGTCTAATTCTTTCTTTATTCTATATGTATCTCTATTTTGATCTCTATCATAATGATTATCGTGAACTAGCTGGTACAATTGTGTCAGGTTTAGTATATGGAATAGAACTGTATTTGACATGATTAAAAGTGGAAAAGAAATAAAAATCTTATTGTACTGTCTAATATCGTGAACTAAACAAGCTTGTGGAGTTCAGAACTACAACAATAGAGTTTTAATCATACTTGAGCCTCAGCCATATGGACGTTCTTCGGAAATCCTTTCAAAGAACCAGAATCTATGGATCGGAAAACCTGTTGACATCAATATCAACAACCAAGACTAAGTTTAGTTTCTCAAAATTAAAAATAGAAATTCTTTTATAGTAAAATATTCTTATGAACCTGAACATTCCAGTTTTCGGGATCATGTTCTTGGGCAACCCATAATGATGGATGGTCATTTGGAACAGTTGTGGAAGGACTGATTATCCATGAAATTCGTTCTATCTTTATTAAAGCATCATCATGCCAATGTGATATTCTTTTAAAGCGTCGTCCAATCTCTGACCATTTAGTGGCTTTTCTCCACCGTTGCTCAAAGTTCGTGAGCACATCATAAGCAGCTGGCCCTTCAATTTTGCAGTGCAAGTCATGCCATGGTTGTCTTGGGCCCTTTGTTCCTTGCTATTATAGAACATAAATAAAGCAATAGCAATCAAAAAATTAGGGGAAACAAAAAAGACATAGGATCTTAAAACCTCATTAAGCATACAGTAGGATGAATATATGAACTTGTTTTAAACTAGGGACTGAATATAAAAAATGCTTACAGGAAATGTTGGATTATGATAATCATCCTCAAAGACAGTGTTGAGATCACGAAATAATCGATGTTCGGGTGTATCATAGCGACCATCACAAAGGTCAAGACCACCGATGAAGGCTATTAACTTCCGATTATTGCCTTGGGCTTGGGTGTCCACAATAACACATTTCTGGTGGTGTGTATAAAGTGTTCCAACAACCTGAGTAACAAAAGAACACTATTGTTAAGTTTACATAGATAGATAGATAGATAGATAGATATTGGGGGGCGGTGTCTGTGGAAGCTTATCAACATTAGGATTTTCTCTTTAATAGGAAGCCCAATGAAGAGAAATTATTATGAAAGAGACTCGACTCGAAGTAAACATTGTTATGACCATATTAATACTAACTTTGAATTGAAATGATCAAATTATAAAGAATAACGGAAATGATAAAACAGATTAAAGCATGCCTGTTGCTTGAAAATGCTAAGTTTACTGCTCGCATAACGAGGCGCCAGAACACAACTAACAGACGAGTGCTTGAAGAACTTTCGAGTCTCTTCATCATGAGTTTGCATTACTCCTGTCTGCTCTAAAGTGGCAATCAAATGGATCAATAGAATATGACAATAGGAAAATAAAAAATATATGATGCCAAATGTTATCATTTTCCATGCCATAAACTAATCCAACATTATACGACCGCTTGACATGGTGCAACCGAATATTTGTATGAGCTGCAAATGGCATGACTTTGCAACAACCGATACGAGTTCTAACTTCTAATTACTAATCAACATAATACACTAATGTCCAAAATTAACACTGTTTCAGTGAATCGCAAAATTTGGCAACTAATCCATAACCAATTAGGAGAAACATAATTAAATAGCAAGTAAATTCAACTAGTGGACACTGAATTTTGACCGGTTACTACTTAATCACCCCCATTTTAAAAGATTTCTGAAAGCTCACCAAACTTTCTACAAAGTTACTTGTCAATCACTCAACATCTAACAGTTCTCCATTTCTTAATAGAACGTCGTACATAACAAGGAAATTTTAGCCGTGGCATACATCAAATTATTCTCGTTGAGTCATCAAATTTCCATAACATGTCACCACTAAAATTTGATGACAGAATGAGAATTAAAGTCGCCATATCAAATTGTATCACACGTCATGGCTCAAATAAGGGCGTGTTTGACTGATGCAATTTGATAACGGGACGATAATTAACGTTGTCACATGCCATGGCTAAAATTTTCTAACCACATAGAACGTTTTGCCAAGAATTGAAGATTGTTAGAAGTTGGATAGTGGATGGATAACTTCGTGAAAAGTTGGTGTCACGGTTGGGCTCAATCTGGTGATGAACTCAACCATGAACCAGTAGCATAAACTCAACAATACAAATAGAAACAGAAAAACACCAGGTATTGCCAAACTTGAAGATATTCGATTGACAGTAATTGAGAACTAATTCCTTTTATTACAGTTGCAAGAATGGAATTCAACATTAACAGAAATATAAGTGCAGCTGTATTGAAAGAGTTACAGTAACTAAATGGAGAACTAAACAGAGTATGGGGTGAGAAAGAAGGTAGAATATGAGATGAGGAAGAATTAGAGAATAGAGGTAGAAGGAGAGAAAGAAGGTGTAGAGAAAGGAGGGGGGAGAGAAGTCTGTTTTCACAGTAACAATATTCTTCACATGCTGATTTCCCCATCCTATTTATTATTTACAGATTGGGTAGGAATATTCTAGAATAGGTCAAGTGAGGTGAAGTAGGAGTGTGAGGGTGGTTAAGGTTAACCATGACAAACCACCCCCTTAAAAGAACCTTGTCCTCAAGGTTCAAGTTGGTAAAGTCTAAATACTTATCCGGTGGTTTTCGAGGTGGTCGAAGAAAGGGTGATAGTTGAAGGAAAATTGGATTTGAATGAGTTTTCCGTAGTTGATTTATGTTGAATCCAAAAATTGTTATGGTTGAACTTGAAGGAAATGAAATTGGACAACTAAAAATATTTGGGCTTATGATGAAAAAAGGATTGGTGTGTATTTGGGCCCTTAAACTGATTTCATGTAGCACTTGGCTTTGTTCCAAAACTGATTGAGCCCAAACGTGACATTGGTATCAGAGCAGTGAGATTCAATTGGGAAGATGGCAACATACGAAACCAGGCATGGAGTTCTACCAGAGCAGCCGCAAACCTTGGGAAATAGCTTCGATCGGATGATAATCCTCATGGAAGAGATAAATAGGAAGCACGATTCGTTGATGATGACTGCGTTGGTTGAGGGAAGATCCCTTTCCACATAGGAACAAATTCAGGTTGATAATGAGTTGCATAGAATTTGCAACCAGTCGTCCAATGAAGAAATGATTGAGAGGAATAGCAATGTTTTTACAAAACATGAAAATAATTGGGTTCCAATTACCACGACTGAAGAAATCCAGAAGCCAGCCATAGGAAAACTTGAAAAACAGGAGGAAAACTCCACTGCTGAGGAAATTCCAGCAAGAAATCATGAAGATGAGGCAATGGTAACCAATTTGAGAGGACTGCAACAATGGATGTTGAAGAAGAAGACTGCGGTGGTCGACAACTGGAGAACATTGCAGTGGAGAAGAAGACGTCCTATCACGGAGCAGCTCTTGGGCCTGATCTCCACCACAGTGAGCACAAGTTGAATGGGCCAGGACTCCAACATAGTGAATTTGAGTTGAAAGGGCTGGGCTTGATTTTGGAACAAACCCAAATGCTAGATGAAATCAGTTTAAGGGCCCAAATACACACCAATCCTTTTTTCATCATAAGCCCAAATGTTTTTAGTTGCTCAATTTCATCTCCTTCAAGTCCAACCATAACAATTTTTGGATTCAACATAAATCAACTATCACCCTTTCTTCGAATCCAATTATCCTTCAACTATCACCCTTTCTTTGACCACCTCGGAAACCATCGGATAAGTATTTAGACTTTACCAACTTTAACCTTGAGGACAAGGTTCTTTTAAGGGGGTGGTTTGTCACGGTTAGCTTTAACCACCCTCACACCCCTACTCCACCTCACTTGACCTATTCTAAAATATTCCTACCCAATCTATAAATAAAAAACAAGGTGAGGAAATCAGCATGTGAAGAATATTGTTGCTGTGAAAACAGATTTCTCTCCCCCTCCCTTCTCTACACGTTCTTTCTCTCCTTCTACCTCTATTCTCGAATTCTTCCTCATCTCATATTCTACCTTTTTTCTTACCACATACTCTGTTTAGTTCTCCATTTAGTTCTGTAACTCTTTCAATACAACTGTACTTATATTTATGTTAATGTTGAATTCCATTCTTGCAATTGTAATAAAAGGAATTAGTTCTCAATTACAGTCAATCGAATATCTATAGTTTTGGCATTACCTCGTGCTTTCTGTTTCTATTTGTATTGCTGAGTTTATGCTTCTGGTTCATGGTTGAGTTCATCACCAAATTGAGCCCAACCATGACAATTGGGTGGACATTCGAAAACCTTTCAAAATTTGGATAGTTAAGTAATAACCTGGTTAAAGTTCAGTGGCCACAAGTTGATTTTACCCATTAAACAACAGTAACCTCATCAATATTTGGCAGTTCCTAGGGGTGGGCAAAAAAATCGGAACCGAAATGACCAAATCGGAACCGAACCGAAAAAACCGGAACCATATGGTTTTAAAAAAATAAAATAGGAAATTGATTTTGGAACCGAGAACCGATTAGTTTTCGGTTCGGTGGTTCCGCCTTTAGAACCAAAAAATCGAAGTTAGATCCGATTTTTTATTCTTGTTTATTTTTTTATGGTCTTAATTGATTGTCCTAAAACTAGAAATCAAAAGAATTTATAATTTTTTGGGTAAAGTGAAAACGATTAATTTTTTTTTATGAAATTTGTTACGTTTATACATCATTGTAACATTTAACTTCATACTAGGACTGCAATTCTTAGTAAATGAAAATCGAATGAGACTAACTTATTAATAAGTGAAGTTGTAAATGAGCACGATGGAGTTAATTAAATATTTAAATGCAAGTATAAAATAATTAATAATAATGCATTTAAAACTCATTATTCATCCCACAAGTTTACTATATTGTCATCCTCGAAAAACCTTCTAGATCATTTGTTTCCTATTTTTATTTATGAATCTCTTGCATTTTATGGAGAATCCAATACTTTCTTTGAGGTGAAAGGATTTTCGATATCCTTGATTTTGGTATATTCGGTACAAGTTTATTTCAGGTTATTGGCTCACTTCCTGAGGTCTGATGCTCCTCGATAAAGCTCTCGAAAAATAATTATTATTATGGAACCGAATTAGAACCGAAATCGAATGGTTTGGTTCTGGTTTGGTTCTGGCGATTCAATGGAACCGAATGGTTCCATTTTACAAGAACCGAAAAAGTATGGTTCGGCTCCGATTCTTGAGATACCCGAACCGAACCACTCGACGCCCACCCCTAGCAGTTCCTCAAAGTTTATTTCTACCATATTCATGATATTCCCTCTAAGATAAGTTATTTTAAACTTAAGTAGAAATGAAAATTGAGATCGGGAATAAGAAAAACCAAAGGGTGGTATATGATATCTTGCTGCTTATGCTGTTTAGCAATGTATTTTAACATAGAAATAGGGATGCTTATATTCTGATTCCCAACAGAAAATAGAGAACGTCTTCATTCAAATAAAATT
The DNA here is from genome assembly GCA_963555705.1 of Ligustrum vulgare. NCBI lineage: Eukaryota > Viridiplantae > Streptophyta > Magnoliopsida > Lamiales > Oleaceae > Ligustrum > Ligustrum vulgare. The sequence continues at coordinate 13,487,097 of OY743186.1, read as the reverse complement.
GGACTTAAATTTGGAAAGGTTCTTAGCATAATCATTGACTTTGTTGGAAGGGTACAGGACGAATGACAACAGCAATGATTTAACATCTGGCTCTTATTGAGTTGATTCAAGTCTCCATCTTATGTAAAAGACATCTTTATATCTCCTTATAACTTGTTCACTTCCCTATTTTCTACTATCTACACCACATTTAACTAAGCACTCAAGAATGAAAATCATGATACTACAAATAGCAAAGAGCATCACATACAATAGATGCCAAAAATCATGATCAAGAAATCTATACCGAAATCTTTTAATTATAAAACCACCATAACAAGGCCAATAGCAAAGTTTTATGAATCTTCCAAATGAGAAGTTCAACAGCATTTAATCAAAATCAAAAATCATACCGTATTTACGAAGAACTTGCTATGGGAAGTTTTATCATCCCAAACCAAAAGCAATACCCTCACCCCTTCTTGAGACTTGTACTTAAGCAAATCTCCCAAATTCAAAAACCCGCCTTCCGGCACTGGCTTCGTTGGCTCTCTTACCAGCTTCACCTTGTGATATATCGACCATCCCACGACGTACACCACATGGTGCGCTTCCAATATGGCATAGCAAATGTCCTCCCAACACTTTTCGTGCTCGAAAATCCTCTTCTCATCCAATTCTATCTCCGGAAGCATCCCGTCCGGCACGTGGGCGTCCTGATACAATGTCAGCTTCCCCCCATGGCGCAATGGGAAATAACTATCCTTCAATCCATAATCCTCCTGAATCCCATTCGAATAGATCGGATTTTTCGAGCATGGAATGAAGGTCATGTGCAATCTAATTGCTGTATCTGGTTTCGGAGGCTTCCCATTGGATCCGATTATTGGGACCCATTCGTCAATAACCTCTCCGGCGGCTATCCTCTTGGCAGAGACTGTCGCGACGCCGATTAGATCCGCGCCAAACACATCATCATCTTTCACCTGAAATTCCACCTGCGATACAGGATGAGCTAACGGGATCTTAAAATGCTCGTTCCATTCTGGAGTCTGCGAATTAGATATCACCCGCGTACGAGCCACCCGGGCTCCGGCCAGGCAAACCGAAACATAAGGATCACTCGTAATGATCTTACGATGATGCTGGTGATTTTTCCGTTGCGTGGAGGTAAAGGGAATTCGACAAGCGCCAAATGCTGTGAGGAAGCGGCGGAACCGCTCCGATACCATGTCCATGTTTGGCAAACAACGAGCTTCGACAATCTTGAGATCCAGGTCCCCATGCAGGTAAATAATATTCTCTGAATTCTGCTCAGCCATATTTAGATTAAAGAAGAAATTAAAAAAGCAATCTATTCGGCTGTGGCGGAGGGCGGTGGTTGTGATTTTTATCCGCCTGGCCAACGGTGGTGTGTCGACAAGGAGGACGTGGCAGCGGTAGATGAATGGGACAGCGAAAAATTATTTTTCAAGTTTTGAAGGCAGGTTGGCTGTTGGCAGTTATATTCTGCAAAAATGCTATTTATACATGGAGCATGACTCTATTCGGCCGGTTTAACGTGGAATTGAAATTATTTTGTTGCCTCCAGACACATCAGCGATAAATAAATTAGTCGATAATGTGACAAATGCAATCGTGTGCAAGGTTGGCAATCAAGTTCTAACGAAAAAAGAAATTGCTTTGAGTACAATGTCAGTACCAGGGTGGTTTTGATCTTTCAAATGTTAACGGCTGAATAATGGATTCGTTCCCTGTGATAAGGGGAGATTACATTGCTCTACGAGATGTTATTAAGTGTCATCCATCCTGATTCTGAGAGGTATAATCTGTAATTTACCCTTCGAATCGATGGTCAAGGACAGGATAGGTTCGGGCCCCTAAAGTGTGGGTTACAACCCGAAATTATTTGGTTGATTTATTTATGTTTTCTAAATAAGATGTGTGGTTAAAAATTGAAGAGAGAAAATGTTAATAATTAAAAAGTGGTATGAAAAATTGTGTAAATATCGCCGAACAAACCCTAAAAAGATAATAAAAAAATGAGTTAACAAGTTTGTGAATGTTAATTTAAAATTGATGTGATGTATAAATTAATATGATTGTGTCAACCATACAATATGTCAACATATATGTCAAATTTTGTGCAGCATAATTGTATATTCTGCACTACAAATTTTGAATATGTTGACCCATTTTGTTTTTCCAATGTGTTCGAATATGGTTTAAAAATCATTTATAAATCATTTTTTACACAATTTCTCAAATTATTTTTTAATTACATATGTTTATTTTTTCAATTTTTAACCACGCATCTTACCTAGAAAATACAAAAATACCTTAAAAATCGTGCAGGGAGCAGCAAAAGGCATGTTAAACACTAACTAGTATTTTCTGGAAATATATTTGTGATAGTGATTTTGAACAAAATTTATGAAAATATATTACGGTGCGTTCTGCTACACGTACCATTTATTTCAAAAAATTTTGTAATGATTACATATTTTAAATTGCATAATTTCCCATAAAAATTTTTAATAACACATATTTTCTCTTTCTAATGTTTAACTACGCATTTTATCTTAAAAAAATCAAAAAGTCAAATAAACAAAAAAAATTAAACAACAGTGCCGCCGAACGAAATGTTAATTATACAATTATATTAAAAAAATATAGTAAAATAATATTTTAATACAAAATGTTATCGAATTCAAAACTTTTAAAAAGACAAAATTAATTAAAATAAGAAATGCAGCATGTACAAAAAAATAATCAAAATTAGGAAATTTTGATCTTTAAATATTTTTTTTATAATTGTTTGTTCTTTAAAAAAAATATATTTTTAATTATTATTTATTTTTTTGTTAACTTTCTTCTAAATTTTTATTTTATTTTTTATATGTTAAAATATTTTGAAATAAAATCAAATATAGTAAAAAAAATTTTAAAAAATAAATCTAAATTTACTTTGATTTGGTAATTCTGAAATTAAAAAATATTGTTGTTATATTTTTTGGGTATTTAATTTATCTCTAAATAAGTAAATGTTACTTTATTTATAAAAATAACTTTTAGTTGAGAAAATTTTGATATTTGAAATAATTATTAATTTTTTAATTAAAATAGTTTTTAACATTTGATCTTTGGGGCATTTTTGCAGAAAAAGTGTTTATAGTTTGCTCTCACATGTTATCTTGTATTAAACTTTTTGTTGAGATCCCAATTTGACACCTATATTACATATTTCTCGATTTCAACAGAATACAATAATTATCAAAAGAATATTAAAAGACAAAAATAAGTTTATATAATAAAATAAATTAAAATCTTAAGCTGTGTTTGATTGAAAAGATGGAAAATAATCTAAGAATTGATTTGCCTGGAAATTATTTTCCTAGAAAATGTCAATTGGAAGTGTTTGATTAGATTAATTTTTCAGGTGAAAAAGTGGGAGATTTTCCTAATTTTGTTGTTTGATTAACATTATTCTCCGTGGCAAATAAATCAAAATTTAACTATTTTAATAAAAAAAATTATTTTAATTTTTCATTCATTTGTACTTAATAATAATAATGTTAATTTCTAGAAAAAAATAAGTCAATTAACATCAACAAAAATGATCAAACGTGACGCAAAAGAATTTTCCACCCTAGGTGGAAAATGTTTTCTCAGCAAATAGGTAAGAAAATATTTTCAAGACAAATGAGGTAGTTGTTCTTTAAATGGTTGTACCTAAAAAAAATTTTATGAGACAAATTTTTTCAATCAAACACCAACCAAACGCAAAAGGTGAAAACTATTTTCCATGATTTGACATTTTTCAAGTAAATCAAGCTCTATCAAACACACCCTTAATGCATTAATTGCGTATCACATATTCTAATATCATTAATGACACATGTACCATAATAATTGCTAAAATATTTGTTACTCTCTCCATCTCAATTATATAGGCTGATTTAACTTTTCACACAGATTAAAAAAAACATATTAAATGTTTGAAAAGTAATTTTTGTAAAAAAAAAATCATATTTATTACTCTCTCTATCTCAGGTATGTAGGTTGATTTGACTTTTCACACAGATTAAAAAAACATATTAAATGTTTGAAAAGTAATTTTTGTAAAAAAATTCTCAACTCTTTCTTATTTATGTATCAAAATTATTATTGAAAATAATGAATATGAGTACATTAGTAAACAAACAAAATAAATACTTTCCAATAAAGAAATAAGTCTATATAAATGAGACCAAAAAAAATGAAATGCAGCCTATATAATTGGGATTGGGGAAGTACATCATCATCATCATCTTGATATCATTATTAGCATAGCACAGATTCTAATGCAATTAATTACACATGTATCATATTAATTGCTAAGATATATATTACAATATTTTTTTTAATGGATTTTGAAATTTAGAAAGTTATTTTTTACGGAAAACTATGTACGTATTCTTTTCGGCAAGGACTTTGTTTATATAGATATAGATTTCTTTCCGTGATTAGATGGAACTGAATGAAAATATGTTGATTATATAATCAAATCAAATAAAAAAAATATAGTACAAATAATATTTATTACATAATTTTATTGAATTTGAAATCTCAACTTATCTTAATCTTAATCTTAATATATATATATATATATAGTTTTCCGCCAAAAATTTTTTTCTAAATTTGAAAATTTTTTTGCTAAAAAACAGTATATTAAATATTTTAGCAATTATTATTTTATATGTGTCATTAATTGCATTGGCATCCGTGCTATGCTATTAATAACATCAAAATGTTATTTTTTCTATTTTATTATTATTATTTTAATAATTATTGTATTATTTTGAAATCGAAAAAATATGTAATATATGTATCAAATTAAAGATCACAGTGAGAAGTTTAATGCAAGTTAACAAGTAAGATCAAATTGTAAATATATTGGCTATAAAACCATATCAAAAATTAAAGGTAAAGTTTTATTTTTTATTTTTTATTTTTCTTCAATAACTAATTCATTTTAAATTATATCATTTAAGTCCTATAATATTATCAATAATTAGTTAAATAAATTCATTTTAGTCACAGATGATTAATTTCTGTTCTAATTTTTTCTCATTAAATGAAAATAAATAATAACTCTACGAATTTTTAAGACAAATCTAATTAAGTTGGATTAATTTTACAAATGTAAGATTTCTTTAATTTATTCATCATTTTCACATTTTTTTATTTATTTACTAATTTTGTTCATTTTTCTATTTTTCATTATAAATTTAAATAACTAAAATATGCAAAAATATATATTATAAATTTTAACAATTAGTTCATATAATTTCTAGTAAACAATTGATGGATTAATGATTTTTATTAAAATAATAAAATAACAATATGAATAAAGAAATTGTCAGTATGAAGAAAGAAGAATCAATTAATGTAACCATATTTATTAAAATTAATGATTTTTTTTTAGAAAAATACTTGAAATTAATAATTAATGCTGAAAAAAATCAAATTATATCAAAAAAGTCTATCCCTATACCTCTTTTTGGGAAGAATATGATGAAGAACAATGTATGAAAAGAAAAGTGTCGATCTTAAGGAGAATATGTAAGTTGAGTTTTGCACATGTATTGTATGAGCCTAATTTTGTAGTTCAAAAGTCACTAGCACGGTTTCAGTCATTTGCGTCGATTATAAAATATAATATGCATCGGTTGTGGAAATGACTCATTTGGTACAGACATAAATGGTAAGGCGAAAATGCGTCAGTTGGAAGCCGACGCATAAAGTTTGATTAAATGCGTCGGTTGTTACGATGTGCGTCGATTGTGTCACGACAACCGACTCATAAAACTTTTTTTCCCCCAAAACCTGTTATTTTTTCTACATTATCATCGTCAAATGTAACTATAAACAATAAAATTAAATAAGTCAAATTACATTTAATATTATTACATAGTTATTACAAATGTTCACGTATAACATAAAAAATCAAAATTTACATACAATCTTCTTAAAAGTAGTTGATCCATAACTTCCTAATCTCATCTATCTCCTCCATTAAATAAGATTCTTGATAAAATGCCTACAAATAATTAAAATGAATGATTAGTTATTTAATAATAACTATAATAGAAATCTATTATTAAACGATTTGTAATTTACAATATTACCTTATCTAAAGAAGTCAATTGAAAATATTGTGTGACTATCTCATACATATTTCTCATAACATAATAGCCACATTCTGAATCTTTGGGTTGTTGAGGACACTGGAATTTTCACATTAAAACTATTAGTAATATTTTTCGTATAAATAAATAGAAATATATATAATTATTTAAGAGTTTGTACTAACTTTTAAATTGGCATATCGCAATATTTGATTTCCAATTTACATTGTCTACACTCCTCTTGCCACACTAATGTTTTAAGAGCCCTAAATTTTCAATAAATATGAACGAGTTATAACATTTGTACCGGCAGAATCTCCCCTATAAATTGAGTATAACCAACTTGTAGCTTTCTTAACTTATCAATAATCACAACACAAACACATCAATTAATTCACCTCAAAGTCGATAACAATTATTCTATAGAAACTATCAATGCGTATCCACCACGCACTAAAAAAAAAAAAAAAAAATTATCAATGAAATATGTAATTCCAGAAATGAAATTGATATGTTCATGATACAATCTCTAAAATGCTTAATTCATTGTCGGTTTTCCCATAAAGATGATAAAACAATTCAATGGTTTACAATTTTATTAAAATAATAAAAAAATAATTATATGTCATAAAAAATGGTGAAACTTTATTTCTTAATTTTATTAACATATATAGACAAAAAGACTCACTATATATTTTATTTGTATTTTTATTAATAATCTTTTTATTGACATATAATTAAATAAGCATTTAATTATGTTCAATTAAATGCATCACATATAAAAATTAAAAAATATTAATCATGCGATGGATTTCTTGAGTTGAACTTTTGTGTATCACAAGAGTGTGAGCAACTACAAACAATGCATTATTTAAAGAGGTTTTCCAAAATTGATGAGAATTGTAATTTATTTCTATTTTGAACATTCGTTGACAGTCTGTATCATTAATCAAAGTAAATTATGTGTTCAATTTTTTTCTGTTTTGTAATGATATTTACAGTAAAATTATTTCATATTGTTCTTACGTGCTATGTACGGGTATGATGCTAGTTTTAAAAAAGACAACTAATGAAATTAGAAAAAGAAACAATATTGTCGTTTACCAAACACATAGTCAAAAAATGGTTTGAAAAATTGTGCGTCGAACACATGCTTAAACATAATTTTAATACTAATAGTTACACATGACTTTTCAAATACATTCTAACATGTGAGACTAATTATATCTAACTCTTGTTAATTGTCATTCTATATGACGTAATCAAAGTAAATTTTTAATTACAATGCAAAAAAAAATAAAAAATAAAAAAATAGTTAATTTGATTTCAAACGTAATATATTTTAACTTTTAATGAAGTTTATTTTTTAATGTATTGCTTAGATATAATTTTATATTTCTATAGTATTTTTCAAATTAATACATAAACATAGTACAAAAAAAAAATCAAGAATAATTTAAATGAGCATTGTATATTTGTATTCCAAAAAATATATAAATATTCAATCAAGTATGAAATTATTTGATTTGAAAGAAAATTTCTAGATTAGTCAATTAATTTTTTTTGTACATAATCTAATTGAAAAACTTATAAAAAAATACACAAAATAAGGAATTTTCTTTAGTTCTTTAAACTAAAACATTTTCGGGTTATTTAAAATGGTTTTCAACAAATTTTATAATATAATTTCGTATCTCTAGAAATAATTTAATATTACATTACCAAATTAGTTACACTTTGATTAAGCAAAATGTTTTTGAATAATGTTTTTCTTTTTTATAAATTTAACATAATTTCTAAAATACGAATTTTGAATACTTTTTTATAGCAATCGAAAACTATCTATTTATTTTTTAAATTAGACTTATGATGTTTTTGATGTAATTTTTCCTTCCTTTTTCACAAAAAAATGAAGTTAGGATACATAATAAGATTTATAATTATATTAAAATCAATCATCCTATTAAGTAAAAAACACATTTATGTTTTTTTATTTTTTTCAAAGGAAAAAAATAATTTCAAATTGTCTTTTTTTGAAATTGGAACAGAGCATCTTTGTTTGACAAAATAGTTTTAAATAACACATTTTTAAACTACTTGTTAATCACCCATATTTTTATCTCCACTTTTTAATAACAAAATTTTACTTCAAAAACATCTCATTCTTTATTTTTCTTTTAAAAAAAAATTAACTGCCATTATTATTTTTATATAATTTAACAGAGCTCAAAATAGTTTTTTTTTTTTTTTTTCCCTTTTTTGGAACGAATGCTTGTAATGCTAAAAAATGTAATTCAAATTTGCAATCATTATACTTTTGAGTTTGGAGATTTCAACCTTTGCATTTTAAAATAGTTCTAATTCTCATTGCACTTTAATGGGGTTTTTTTTTAAAAAAAAAAAAAATCTCTTGTTTTTGGCAAAAAAATTCCATATTTTGCAAGTAATTCTCAGCAAGAAGGTGTGTGTGCGTTTTGCTGAAAGTTAATTTGGTTTTATATAAATATAGATATAGATATAGAATATCCATAATTGAGGTCAACAACAAAGGAAATTGATTTTGTGAAAAAAGTTATATTTCTTTTGTTCTTTATCGAAATCTTATAATTTATAAACAAATTTACAGATTGTTCGATGGTCGAATTTTTTTTTTTAGATCAAATGTGTGGTTAAAAATTGAAAAAAAAATGTACGTAGTTAAAAAAATGATTTTAAAAATTGTGTAGTTTAAAAAATGTTTTGTAAACCTTCTCTTGGGGGCCGCCGAGCACACTGTTATAAACGACACAATTTTTCAAACTACTTTTCAATCATACACTTTTTTTTCTATTTTTATCCACAAATGTTACCTCGAAAATATAAATAAACCAATTTATAATTGCTACTGTGTTAATCAGTTCCTAAATTGACCCTATTTGGAGTAAGTAAAAGACAAGATTTTAATTCAAGTTAAAATCAACAATTATAGTTAATCATATATTTTATGGAATCAACAAATTTTTTTTAACAACATATTTCATTAACTTTTATTAAAATCTACTAATATTCTGATTTTATTCCCCATCAAACATGAGCATTGTAAAATTATGAAATAACTAGTCTCACATCTGGGCGATGCACAAATATATTTCATTGACAAAATATAATGGACTAACATAGAATAATGAGAAAAATTCAGTGAAAAATAACAACAATGAGTGTCGATTTCGATAATAATAATTCTGTTACCAAGAGCAATAAATTTTTTTGAAAAATGGACTCATATAACGTTATAATGTATCTCAAACGTCCTAAAATAGAAGATTTTGAAAAGGACAAAAAAGTCATGTTATGGATTTACATTTCTATTATTGTTTATAATGCATAGTTAAATCCTATTCCTTGCAAATTGATACATGTTTTTATTTAAAAATTTATTTTCTTGAAGAATACAATCAAACATTAGTCTTCTCACATGCCAGTAATGCATGCCAAATTAAGAGTCTTTAGAAAACACAAAATATTTCTAATCACGAGCTCATATCCATAAAGGAAATTTTCTTTATCAAATATATAATATGTGCAAGAAGGGAACATAAAGAATGACTATTACGAAACCTGAGAATAATTTTGGATTGCTTTATCGAGGCCACCATGATACGCATGAACTACTTCGTCAACAACTCCTCAATATATCAATCTGCTCCTTTAAGATTTACACATCTCCTTCATGATCTTTTTATGTCAAAATATGGACAACATGAGGTAAAAAATCAAAATGCACAGTAGTCCAATTTTCATGCAATTATAACAAAGTCAATTAGAGTAACCCAAATTTTATGATAAAAACAAATACATACATGTTTAGAGGAATCTTGACAAAGTAAGTTAGTATCAAATGTGCGTATGACGCTATTACAGGCATCAGATGCCAGGAATCAGAGAAAACAAAACACATACTTCCAAAATTTTGAAAATAATAAAAAAGGATGTAAGCCCAAACAAGTTTCAAAAAGTAAAATTCTAGCTTTATACAACCCTATGCAGTCAATTGAAAACACCATGCAACCAACTCCTTCACAAGGTATACATATAAATAACAACCTACATTTTTAAAAAATGCAATCTCCACGGCAGCCTAGAATGCATTAGTAATCAGAAATAAAATCCCAATGCACTGAGTCCTAGACATTCTAAAAATGAAATATATTTTTTTCTTTTTTCAAAATTTTGCTACTTGCACCATTAAGTTTGTTACGAAATCATTGCTATCAATCTCCTATTTTTTCTCCCCTTGTATATTTTTTTCCTCTGTTATATATTTTCTTAGTTGTATAATTGTCTTTTTGTACATGGTAAATTAGGATCTCCCTTACATGTAATTATTTATTCTGGTTCCTAAGCTTTATGATCATGTATGAATCTTTTGGTCTATTTAATCCCCATTGTTGGAAGAGAATAAATTAAGTTTTAATTTCCTTCATTCAAATCGTGTTCTCTGCCATACCAGTAATTTGTACTTGGTATCAGAGCCAGGTTTGTACCATCCATACATATCATTACATCTAGAATCTTCATCTATCCTTTGTACCATGGCTGACAACAGCCCTGAATCACCTACACCAGTCATACATGTGCAATCCGAAAATAATGGCTTTAGAGATGGTATCATTCTAAATGAAAAGAACTATGATGTATGGTCCCAAATCATGGAGATGCATATTGCAGGATGTGAAAAACTTGAGTATATTAAGAGAAAAATAACTCAACCAACACATACTGACACTTCCTATACTAAGTGGTATGCAGAAAATCAAAAGGTTAAGGGATGGCTACTGACATGCATGTCACCCGAAATTATGAAGCAGTATCTCAGGCTACGTACCGCACGAGAAATCTAGAGCGCCCTGTACAAGGATTTCTATGATAGGTCAGATGAAGTACAAATCTTTGCATTAAACCAACGAGCTTTCTCTACTAAACAGGTTGGATGTCCTCTATGTAGCGCCCCGAGTTCCGTATACCCGATTCACTACGTCATTTTCTGTCTAAATTTTTCGAATAATATTTTTTGCGGAAGAAATAATTGAAATTCATTTTTGGCAACATTAAATAAACTGTAATGGCCGCTAAAATTGAAAACATTTATGAAACCATTTGAAATAGTAAATCGAACCATTAATATTGTAAAGAAATTGCCAATATCATAATTTCTCAAATAAATGAACTTCTCTAAATTATTCGATTGTTTGGAAAATACGGAAATCATTAACGTCAAACTTTCAACCGTTCAACGATTATTGCCACCATCATTCATCGCTCGCCACCGTCTCCGAAATCTGCAAAACTGTTAAAAAGTAGGGTGAGTATTTCATGGGGGAAATACTCAGTAGACTCATCGCAAATTAATTTAATTTATAAGATGATTAAACACATAAATCCTGGCTCTTTATAAAACGGGCATTGATAGAGCTTCTTTATAAAACTGCTCTTGATAAAACTCATATTGTGCATTACAGCACGGGACATATTTTACAAATCATAGGCTCTTTGAAAATAGCTCTTTGAAAACAGCTCTTTGAAAACCATATACTTATAAAAACATTTTAATTATGTCAAGCATAATTTCTTTTGAAAGCATAACATAAGATAGGATTGAAATCCTCATAAACATAAGAATTTTACCGAACTTAGGTGGTAAGAATTCTTATGTAGTAAAATCATAATAACAGTAAGTTTTCATCATAACATAGGATAAAATCGAAATCCTCATAAACATAAGAATTTTACCGAACTTAAGTGGTAAGAATTTTTATGTAGTAAGTATACCAAGCATAATTTTCTGAAATTCATAGGGATCAATTGCATCATAACATAAGATAGGATCGAAATCCTCATAAACATATGCGACAGGAATTTTACCGAACTTAGGTGGTAAATCCTCATAAACATATGGAAAGATAGGAATTTTACCGAACTTCGTGGCAAATCCTCATAAACATAGGAGACACAAGAATGTTACCGAACTTAGGTGGCAAGAATTCTTATGTGTAGCGCTACTAAAACTCCGGTCCCCTTAACATATCATAACTTATCATATGGGACCCAAAACAATCTTGGTAGATTGATTTCATAGCAATGATCCAAAAAAACATTTTCGTGAAGCATAGGGTATACTTACTTTTCGTAAAAACATAAAGTATATTTTCTTTTCATAAAAACATACTTACTTTTCATAACAACATAAGGTATATTTACCTTTCATAAAAACATACTTGTTTTTCTTAAAAATTGACTTTCACAAGTCACATGACATTTATATGAAATCATAATTTAAATTAATTAATAAGTGCGAGTCTACCTCAAATCCGACGAGTGCAAAGTTGAGCGGGAATGACTTCAATTTCTTTAAATTCTCCGTACGCTTCGTCTTAGCCAATAAGTCACTTTAGTCTATCGAATATATAGTTCAAAATGATAAATTATAATTTGAGGACTAAAATTGATGTTTTGAAAGTTGAGGGACTAAAATAGATACTTTTGATAGTTGAGGGACTAAAATGAATACTTTGAAACTTGGGCTTAAAATCAAATAAAGTAAATCAGTAGGGACTGAAATAAAAGAGTTTAAAGTTAAAGGGCTGAAGTTGATGATTTTAAAACTATAAGGACTGATTTGAAATCTTTTAAAACTATAGGGACTAAATTGCAAATTTCTGAAAGTTAACATCAAAATATATTTATCAGATTATCATACGCTCTCTCTCTTCTCTCATTCTCGTTCTCAATACTCTCTCTCACACAAAATCAGAACAGCGGCGATTTGGGAAGAAAAAAGGGAAAAATCCGGCGGTTTCGCCGGCGCGGCACCGGCGCTGGGTACGGGGAGTGGCGATGGTGCAATTAGGATAGTTTCTGGGCTGATTTGGGGGCGATTTAAGGTGAGACCGAAGCTAGGGTTCGCGGTTCTTCCGGTGGAAATCAGGCCAGAGCTAGGTCGAATCAAGGTAAGGTTCTAGGCTGGTCTTATTTCTTGGTTTTGGGTTTATATCGAGTTGGGATCGAGGATTATGGTGTGCGAGTTTTTCGGATTTGGGTGCAGGGGTTTGAATTTGAGTTGCTTGAATTTATTTGGTGGTTTGGCCGATTGTGAATGGAGGTGATTAGGTAGCAGAGGGGAACGTTTGATGCAGTGTTGTGAGGATGTGCAGTGGTTTGGTGTTGATGCAGACTGTGATGGTTATGGTTGCTGTGGAATTGATGTTGGTGTGGTTGATTCATGGTGATGAAAGTGGAGCTTATGCAGTTGGAAATCATACTGTTGAATTGGATATGGTGTTGCAGTTGGAATTGTGGTTTAGGTGGTTGCTGTGGTGATGATAATAGTGGCCGGTTTTGTAGTTGAGGCTGTACTGATGATGCTGGTTGATGCAGTGTGGATCATTGGTGATTGGCTACTGGTTGGCAAATTTGTGAATTGGAGCTCGCAGGCAGTAGAGATGGTATTTGAATACGGCAGTGAAGGTGGTTGGTTCAACAATGATTGCAGCTGGTTGATGAGTTGGAATAAAGTGGAAAAATTGGTGTGTGAATCATTATGTCTTTGAGACATAATTATGATGAAACTTGTGGAGAGAATAGAAAGAAACTTGGTTGGCCGAATTCTTGATGGAAATGGTGATAAAGATATGATAATTGATTAGGTATAATAGAATAGGTTAGTGGAAAATTAGATGGAATATGAAATGAACAATTGTGTAAGATTCTTTATAAAAATGATGATGTTTTGGTGTAAAGAAGAAAACATGGATGAAATTAGGTTTAGGATAATTAACTAAAAAATTGACTACTTTGATTTGAAAATGTATTTAAAACTGATATATTTTGGACTGAGAAATACATTTGAGAATAAACAAATTTTGAAATAAAATTGAAATACGTATTTGGACTTGAAATAATTTGAATAAGGATCATTGGGATATTTTAATAAATTTGGAATTCAAAATGATTTTGAAAATAATACTTTGAATAAATAATTAAAATAACATAATTTTAGAAATTCGGATTTTAATTTAAAATCGAACAAATTCGATATTTCTTGACTTGGCTAGACGAATCCGTCGCGGCATTAATTTCAAAACAATAGCTACACAATTTTCTAAATATTAAAATAATTATTTATTGCATAAAATTCTGGGTCGTTATAATCTTACCTCCTTAAAATAATTTCGTCCTCGAAATTAAACTTACTTAATCTTATAATTTCTGAATAGTTAATCAGAATCTCTTCTTCTTATCATCGAAAATTCCCAAAAATAATCAAAGAATTACCTGAATATCTTCTCTACGTAATATACCCAAACATATCAACATAATATCATCAACTTATCTTTCCAACATTTGTAACCCAAAATTCAGTAAACAAATATCTCCCAAAACTAAGATTCTATACTTAAATGTCACCACATTTCCTGCAAAGTATTTCTTTCACTTGTATATACGTATGAATTCTGATTCAATACGGTACTCATTTTACTTTCCACGTATCATCACACTATACCAAGATTATCATTATTAAAACAAAATATCAGTACCCATAATCCAAGAAAATATTCCAAATCTCCAATCAAATCTCCTTTATCGATAAAATTTAACAGCGCATTACTTCTTGTCTCCTCTTTTCATTAAAATAATCCTGCGCTTTCTTGCTGGTCACAACATTACGCGGATTCACTCAGATCCTTTGCGCTTTTAAATAGTTCATGCTGAGAAGAGGTTGAATCATCAAACAATGGATATCATTCTTTCTAACATTCGCAAGTATTATTCCAGTCTTCCTATGAATGATCTGAGAAAGATCTATAAAATAAGGCTCGAAAGATTGAGGTTGCTAATGGCTCATGATATTCCAGAAGATGTTCGCTGGTTGATAGAAGCAAAGGTTCGACTATCTGGTGAATTACCATCAACATTTCCAAAACATATGCCTGGTTTAGGCAAAAGCACGTTCGCAAAGAAACGAAGAGCAAAAAGACTGGGTGGTTGCTACAAATGTGCTCGTTGGAACTGTAATACACGTTGCAAATCAGTAGGATATTCTTCTACTAATCGGGATGATAAAATCGAATTCATAAAGGGTGGACTGAGTAAGGAGTCTTTGGATGATATTCGACTGACTCTTGAGACGCACCCAAGTGGTTATGTACAACGTGAACTTCTCTCCTTATACGCTCAGTTTAACGAGGACAAAAATCGTTATAGTCTCCAAAATATAATATCGAAAGATCCTGTTTGCCAGTCTGTTTTACAAAATGAGGCTTCTGGCAGTTCAGCAATGATATAAGGTAAATCTTTTTAAAATATTTTGCTGCTTTCTTTCACGCGTTTTGGAAATAAAATATATATTTCTTTTCTCGAGGTTTGATAAAGCTGGAAATAAATATTTAATCGCCGAAAGATGACAGCCTCGATACGATAAAAATATTCAAAAGTGGGCTGATTTTGTCAAAAGTAAATCTTTACTTTTTCAGAATCAATCAAAAACAGTAAATTTTTCCGGCTTTAAATAGTCAAACATATTTCATAGTTCAGGCATCCCAAAATCACATCTTCTTCGTAAGTTTTCTCTTCTATACTATCAAAGATGGAAGCACCAAAACTTCGACAAATCAAAACTATTTGTGTATTTTGTGGATCAAAAGTAGGGAAAGGCTTCGGTTATCTAGAAGCGGCTGTAGATCTTGGAAAGAAACTGGGGGAAAAAGGTATCACTCTTGTGTATGGGGGTGGTAGCAGTGGTCTAATGGGTTGTGTTTCCCAATCTGCTCTTGCAGAGAAATCAAAAGTAATCGGTGTTATACCTGTCCCTTTGGTAGATGTTGCAGGCAAAACACGAGGGCATGAAGTTCAAACTTTATCCATCCATGAACGCATAACTTGTATGCTATATGGTTCTGATGCCTTTATAGCCCTGCCCGGAGGTTTTGGTACCTTAGAAGAAATCTTTAACATTACCTCGTGGGCTCAACTAGATCTCCATACTAAGCCTATTGGGCTTCTGAATGTTAACAATTTCTTTGATGGTTTGTTAACCTTTCTTGATTATGCTGTGGAACAGGGATTCATCTCTCCATTTTCCAGAAGGCTTCTTATTTCTGCTCCTACTATTGATGAACTACTGGATAAGCTGCAGTCATATATCTCAATACAAGATCCAGCAGGAGTTAAAATAGATTGGTCGCAAGGAAGGGGGATCAAGCGAAAATGGAGTCCGGTTAATGTAAATTTAACTCTTTGAATCTTAGAATAGGTGGGGGTAGAGTACGGAGTATTCTCACTCTCGAGACACCCCTCCATTTACTAGGATTTCCTTAATGTTTAAATCTTGTGTGTACTTCAAAGATTCCAGGTGGTAGATTACGGAGTATTCTTACTCTCGAAACACACCTCTTTGAAGGTTTCTTTATTTCCTCAAAAGATCAGAGGTGGTAGGATACGGCTACTCCGGAAACACATCTCTCATTCTGAGGATCTTTCCATGTTTTTCTCTTATGCTTTCGTGTGTTTCATGTATTCCTTTCCAGTGTGACTCTTGTGTGTTCTCCTTATGAGAAAATAATAAAATCTCTGCTATCATCTACTAAATCTCGTTTGTGATGTAAATGATCTTGCATGTCTAACCTTAATTCCTTTAGTGGATGCTTATCATATTATGCTCTTAATTCCAAATGATAAAATTCTGGATAGAGTCTCCCTTGTAATTTGGACTTATCCAAACCATAAGCATACTTCATAACTCACAATAATAAATAACTCCACATTTGATCACAACGATCTAAAATATTGAAAACGATTCCAACACTTCAATATCATCAAAATATCCCATAATTCAATTCATAATTCCTCAACATAGAAATTTCAAATCATATTTTTCAATATCACAATATTACTTCCTTCCATACCTTAATTGGCTCAAAAGTTACTCATACTTATAAATATATGCCATAAATCATATTCCCAAAATTTATTCACAAAGCCAAACTTCATAATAAATTTCTCTTCAACATAGAGGCATAATAAATTAACTCAACATAATATCCATTACTTAATTCTCAATAAAATCATATTATTCCCATTATGCTCAACACTCGTTTTCTTTAAAAAAATTTCTCATAATCATACATTAAAGCATATAAGTTATGACAAAGCATAACAACATCATTATTTTCGAAGAAATACATTCTTATTTCTCATAAATCATAAGTATCCGAAATACTCTTCATTCTTTCTCATAAATCAATAAAATGAGTATTCGAAATACTGAAATAACTTTAAACATTATAAACTTCTTTACCTCGGAGTTGGTGGAGCGAAATGATGGCAGTGGCAATCTTCATAAAAATCTTATAATGAAAAATATTTCTTGAAAATTCTTTTTGAAAATTTTTCCAGTCTACAGAAACGCAGACTAGCTCTGATACCAACTTGTAGCGCCCCGAGTTCCGTATACCCGATTCACTACGTCATTTTCTGTCTAAATTTTTCGAATAATATTTTTTGCGGAAGAAATAATTGAAATTCATTTTTGGCAACATTAAATAAACTGTAATGGCCGCTAAAATTGAAAACATTTATGAAACCATTTGAAATAGTAAATCGAACCATTAATATTGTAAAGAAATTGCCAATATCATAATTTCTCAAATAAATGAACTTCTCTAAATTATTCGATTGTTTGGAAAATACGGAAATCATTAACGTCAAACTTTCAACCGTTCAACGATTATTGCCACCATCATTCATCGCTCGCCACCGTCTCCGAAATCTGCAAAACTGTTAAAAAGTAGGGTGAGTATTTCATGGGGGAAATACTCAGTAGACTCATCGCAAATTAATTTAATTTATAAGATGATTAAACACATAAATCCTGGCTCTTTATAAAACGGGCATTGATAGAGCTTCTTTATAAAACTGCTCTTGATAAAACTCATATTGTGCATTACAGCACGGGACATATTTTACAAATCATAGGCTCTTTGAAAATAGCTCTTTGAAAACAGCTCTTTGAAAACCATATACTTATAAAAACATTTTAATTATGTCAAGCATAATTTCTTTTGAAAGCATAACATAAGATAGGATTGAAATCCTCATAAACATAAGAATTTTACCGAACTTAGGTGGTAAGAATTCTTATGTAGTAAAATCATAATAACAGTAAGTTTTCATCATAACATAGGATAAAATCGAAATCCTCATAAACATAAGAATTTTACCGAACTTAAGTGGTAAGAATTTTTATGTAGTAAGTATACCAAGCATAATTTTCTGAAATTCATAGGGATCAATTGCATCATAACATAAGATAGGATCGAAATCCTCATAAACATATGCGACAGGAATTTTACCGAACTTAGGTGGTAAATCCTCATAAACATATGGAAAGATAGGAATTTTACCGAACTTCGTGGCAAATCCTCATAAACATAGGAGACACAAGAATGTTACCGAACTTAGGTGGCAAGAATTCTTATGTGTAGCGCTACTAAAACTCCGGTCCCCTTAACATATCATAACTTATCATATGGGACCCAAAACAATCTTGGTAGATTGATTTCATAGCAATGATCCAAAAAAACATTTTCGTGAAGCATAGGGTATACTTACTTTTCGTAAAAACATAAAGTATATTTTCTTTTCATAAAAACATACTTACTTTTCATAACAACATAAGGTATATTTACCTTTCATAAAAACATACTTGTTTTTCTTAAAAATTGACTTTCACAAGTCACATGACATTTATATGAAATCATAATTTAAATTAATTAATAAGTGCGAGTCTACCTCAAATCCGACGAGTGCAAAGTTGAGCGGGAATGACTTCAATTTCTTTAAATTCTCCGTACGCTTCGTCTTAGCCAATAAGTCACTTTAGTCTATCGAATATATAGTTCAAAATGATAAATTATAATTTGAGGACTAAAATTGATGTTTTGAAAGTTGAGGGACTAAAATAGATACTTTTGATAGTTGAGGGACTAAAATGAATACTTTGAAACTTGGGCTTAAAATCAAATAAAGTAAATCAGTAGGGACTGAAATAAAAGAGTTTAAAGTTAAAGGGCTGAAGTTGATGATTTTAAAACTATAAGGACTGATTTGAAATCTTTTAAAACTATAGGGACTAAATTGCAAATTTCTGAAAGTTAACATCAAAATATATTTATCAGATTATCATACGCTCTCTCTCTTCTCTCATTCTCGTTCTCAATACTCTCTCTCACACAAAATCAGAACAGCGGCGATTTGGGAAGAAAAAAGGGAAAAATCCGGCGGTTTCGCCGGCGCGGCACCGGCGCTGGGTACGGGGAGTGGCGATGGTGCAATTAGGATAGTTTCTGGGCTGATTTGGGGGCGATTTAAGGTGAGACCGAAGCTAGGGTTCGCGGTTCTTCCGGTGGAAATCAGGCCAGAGCTAGGTCGAATCAAGGTAAGGTTCTAGGCTGGTCTTATTTCTTGGTTTTGGGTTTATATCGAGTTGGGATCGAGGATTATGGTGTGCGAGTTTTTCGGATTTGGGTGCAGGGGTTTGAATTTGAGTTGCTTGAATTTATTTGGTGGTTTGGCCGATTGTGAATGGAGGTGATTAGGTAGCAGAGGGGAACGTTTGATGCAGTGTTGTGAGGATGTGCAGTGGTTTGGTGTTGATGCAGACTGTGATGGTTATGGTTGCTGTGGAATTGATGTTGGTGTGGTTGATTCATGGTGATGAAAGTGGAGCTTATGCAGTTGGAAATCATACTGTTGAATTGGATATGGTGTTGCAGTTGGAATTGTGGTTTAGGTGGTTGCTGTGGTGATGATAATAGTGGCCGGTTTTGTAGTTGAGGCTGTACTGATGATGCTGGTTGATGCAGTGTGGATCATTGGTGATTGGCTACTGGTTGGCAAATTTGTGAATTGGAGCTCGCAGGCAGTAGAGATGGTATTTGAATACGGCAGTGAAGGTGGTTGGTTCAACAATGATTGCAGCTGGTTGATGAGTTGGAATAAAGTGGAAAAATTGGTGTGTGAATCATTATGTCTTTGAGACATAATTATGATGAAACTTGTGGAGAGAATAGAAAGAAACTTGGTTGGCCGAATTCTTGATGGAAATGGTGATAAAGATATGATAATTGATTAGGTATAATAGAATAGGTTAGTGGAAAATTAGATGGAATATGAAATGAACAATTGTGTAAGATTCTTTATAAAAATGATGATGTTTTGGTGTAAAGAAGAAAACATGGATGAAATTAGGTTTAGGATAATTAACTAAAAAATTGACTACTTTGATTTGAAAATGTATTTAAAACTGATATATTTTGGACTGAGAAATACATTTGAGAATAAACAAATTTTGAAATAAAATTGAAATACGTATTTGGACTTGAAATAATTTGAATAAGGATCATTGGGATATTTTAATAAATTTGGAATTCAAAATGATTTTGAAAATAATACTTTGAATAAATAATTAAAATAACATAATTTTAGAAATTCGGATTTTAATTTAAAATCGAACAAATTCGATATTTCTTGACTTGGCTAGACGAATCCGTCGCGGCATTAATTTCAAAACAATAGCTACACAATTTTCTAAATATTAAAATAATTATTTATTGCATAAAATTCTGGGTCGTTATACTCTATCAACTTATTATGGTGATCTGGTAGAGATTTTTGAAGAGCTAGATTATCGTGATAAGGTTGTAATGAAAGACCCAGATGATGTTGGATATAAAAAATCAGTCCAACGCTTGTGAGTGCACATCTTTCTTAATGGACTCAATGCATAATTTGAACAACTCAGAGGAGAGATTCTCAAAATGGATCCAACTCTGGATTTTAAAGAAACATATGCTTTCGTGATGCCACCCGCAGAACGACATTAAATGGAGAAATTGATCATCATGAATCATCTGCTATGATAGCCCATCGGAACAAACCTCAATAAGGGCATACAAATTCTAGTTTTTCAAAATAGATTGTTGATCAAAGCAAATCATCTAAATCACAAAATCGGAGCTATGAAATAGGAACTTCAAAATCAGAATGCATGTGTACTCATTGTGGTGGAACTGGACATACTAAGTCAAGGTGCTATGAACTGATTGGGTATCCAGATTTGTGGGATCCTACTAAAGCACCCAAATGGAATTCAAAAACAAAGCCTCATGTTTCTGCTGTTGTGGTCGAACCTTCAAGCAATCTTGAAGAATCTTCATCATTAATCGCTACTTCAGGTAATATTGGTAAGGCTCTTAATATCTCCATACTTAATAGTAATAGTACTTGGATAATTGATTCGGGAGCTACGGATGACTTTTGACACTAATCATGTACACTCTATGAAATCATCCAAACAATTTACAGTGTCCAAGCCAATGGTACTCCTTCTCAAGTGATTGGAGAAGGCTCAATTACTCTTACAGAAAATTTAAACTTGGATTCAGTTTTGGTGGTTCCCTCTCTTAACTATAACCTACTGTCAGTTGCTCAAATAACATGTACTTTGCATTGTATTGTATTGTGATATTCTGGCCTAAGTTTTGTGTTTTTAAGGACATCCGAATTCGGAGGACAATTGGTTATGGTACTAGAAAAGGGAAGCTCTATTATCTTGAGTTGACTCCGGGGAGCTCAAATTAATTATCCCAAGCATTCTCAGTTGACAGATCTGGAAATGTACAAAATTCAAAAATTTGGTTATGGCATAGGCGGTTAGGCCATGCTTCTTTTGGATATTTTAAAAAATTATTTCCTAGGATGTTTTTACAGTTAACTGATTGTAGTTTTAAATGTGATATTTGTGAATTGGTTAAAAGTCATCATGTTACTTTTCCAATTAGTGTGAATAAAAGTCCAGTACCTTTTATGATTGTTCATTCGGATGTATGGGGTCCTGCAAAGATTTCTTTTCTAAATGGTGTATGCTGGTTTGTTTCATTTATTGATGATCACACGCGGATGACTTGGATTTGTTTGGTGAAATCAAAAAATGAAGTTAGTTCATTGTTTCAAAAATTTCACAAGATGATAGCAACTCAGTATCAATCTTATATACAGGTTCTTCGCATTGATAATGGTGGAGAATTTGTTAATCACATGGTATTGCTCATCAAACGACTTGCCCCTACTCCCCTCAACAAAATGGGGTTGCAAAGCATAAGAATTGTCATCTCCTTGAAGTTGTGCATGCATCTTTATTTGAGGCTCACATGCCTACTAATTACTAGGGTGAAGCTGTCACAGTTGCAACCTATCTCATTAACCGTGTACCATCAAGTTCATTAGAATTTAAGACTCCTCTCAATGTCCTTCATGAGATATAAGTACTCCTGCCATACCAAATCTGCAACCTCGAGTGTTTGACAAGTTGGGCATGTGCGACATCTATGCACCAACTTGAGGGGAAGTGTTACGAAATCATTGCTATCAGTCTCCTATTTTTTCTCCCCTTGTATATTTTATTTCCTCTTTTGTATATTTTCTTAGTTGTATAGTTGTCTTGCTGTACATAGTAAATTAGGATCTCCCTTACCTGTAATTATTCATTCTAGTTCCTAAACTTTATGATCATGTCTGTATCTTTTGGACTATTTAATCCCCAATTTTGGAAGTGAATAAAATAAGTTTTAATTTCCTTCATTCAAATCTTGTTCTCTGCCATACCAGTAATTTGTACTATGTTGACAATAAAGATGACAATTAGGTAATGTAAAAGTGTTATGTTAATTGATATAAAAGATAATGTGATGTGTAAAAAAAACTGTGTCATGTAAGCTAATTGTTAAGTTCATTGTTACATTCATTGTGAGTGTATCAAAGTTTTTTTTTTTTTTTTTTAATGGCAGAATGATGCTTCCATGTCTTCCAACGGTAGTTTCTAAGAGGAAGAAAATCTCATAGATCTTCCAACATGAGGTCACCACCAAAAAGATGATGGAAAAAGGAGAGAACCACTTGACTCAACACATTTCATATAATAATTTAATAAACGGATGACCTCTTTGTGTAAATACGACCTCTTTCTGTAAATATTTAAAATTCATCCTTAATGAAACATGTCCAAAAAGTTACCAAAACTTTTATTTCAATAAGCTTATGAATAAAACAAAAATTTGGATTGTGACTTTAAGATGTTTCAAACAATGTCGTTCTAAAAGTCTTATTCTTAATAAATTTGGGATCAACTACATAAATCATCAGGGACAAAAACTCTATTTAAGAGAATATCCCCATTTTGAACAATTTTTAGGCCATCTTTTTATTTATTTTTGTAGCTTGTAAACCAGGTGTATCCTTATTTACTAGGAATATATAGAAGAGGCACAACAGTTATTAGATATGATAGAAATGATATTAAAGAGAAAGTTTTATTCGGTTTCTAACAGAACATGTTGTTCATAGAAAATTTTCGTTGATCTCGACTGCCGTCGAAAAAAATTCGTCTCTAAAAGCATGTTTTCTAGTAGAAACATAGAAAGATGAAAAAATTTATACATCGTTTATTGAATAAAATGAATGAATAAAAATCAAAATACATGGGACTATAAATAGTTGTTTAAAAGTTGTGTTTCAAAAGACACAACTCTATAAAAAAGAGACATCCCTTTAAATTTTTCTCTATATGAAGAGATACGCCAATTGGAAAATTATAATTTCAAAATTCATCACCTTTTATCTAAAAGGACATACCTCTTCATCTAATTAGGTTCGATAATATTCAATAATATTCTACTAATTTTCCAACAATGTCACATTTTTAAGCGGCTTAATTTTTCGTTCACTGACTAACTATTCTACTTAAATAATAACGTAAATTGGTTGAAGCCAAATTTATATACAAAGTTCCAACAATTTCAAGGAAAAATTTGATCACGTCAAAACTCAAACGAGCTTATGAATTTTAAAATTGGTCCGCTCAAATGAGTCAGCACCTTGCATGGTAAACAAACATATAAGGCTTGAAATACTTTTATTATCAAAGTTGAACTTTAAAATGGAACTCAAAATCTTTACGCTTATTATGTTACAAAAAAGTATGAATTAATATAATAATCAAGTAATTAATCTTGTGTCACCTAAATAATATCTAACATGATAACTAAGAATAGAATATTATGAAGATGAGATCTATACTATATCTAAAACCAGGAAAGTTCCCACTCAAAGCATCTCTTTTTTTTTTTTTTAAAGTTGTTTACAGCTTAGATTGCTTGGAAGCAATTAAGGCGTCAGCAGCTGAAAAGCTGCTGACACCTTTTTAATTTATTTTTTTTTCCATTTGTATTATTCTTCATTTGTCTATTGCCTTCATTTGATAACACTGTTTGGTTTATAAACTCCTAGTTTATTTATGATTTTAAGGTTAAAAGTAGTAGTTAAAAATTGGAGAGAGAAAATGTGTGTGTTTAAAAAGTGGTTTAGAAAATTGTGCAGTTTATATAAACATGTTTATAAACCATTTTTTTTACTTTTACCAAACACATGCTTATTCTTTTTTTTTTTTTGGTCTTGCTATGTATATTTTGTAATTTGGTCTTTTGTAATATGTCATTCTTATCTTTTATTTATTAATAATATTTTTTAATACACGTATAAGTATTAAATTTCGATCACACATTCTACAAAATTTTTACAAATCACATTATTTGAAATAATATTTTTTTCAAAATGTAAGGTTAAAAGTAGAGATTTTTTATTTTTATTTTTTAATTTGTATGTTTTGAATAAGTGTAGAGAAAATGTGTGATTAAAAAGTGAAGAGAAAAAGTGTGTGATTAAAAAGTAGTTTGAGAAATTATATTGTTTATAAATTGATTTATAAATTGTAATGATTAAATTAAAAAATAGATGCTTATATTTATTTAATTTATTCAATGTCTATTTCATCTTGATATTCATTATTCAAAATATCATTTTTTGCTCATTTTACACCAATAAGTTAATCTACACATAGACTAAAATGAATTCTCTACTTTTTTTTTTTTTTAGAGAAATTATATGTTTTTTATACTATGGAAAGTGAAGAGTTGTTCTGTTCAACTTTATATATAAATTTATTATTTTTATATTTGTAAATTATTGTTCTCTTGTAATTTATATTTTTCTATTATGTTATCAATATTTCTTGAATACAAATAATATTCCGATTTAAGTATATTTTTAGATTTAAGTATCAAGAACATATAATTAAACGCACGTTTATAATTATTGTGATTGATGTTTTTGAAAGAAATTTAGAGAAAATGTTAAATACAAGAGGCAAATGTAAAAAATGTAAATAATATGGTTAATAATGAATTATATTTTTTTAGTCATTCTTAGTTTTAATAATTACGTAAATGTTATATGGTATACTATTTTTAGTATACTTTTTTACTCCAACATTGCTTGTTGTCATATCATGATAATTATTAAATTTTCGTAATTATTATTTTTGACTATTTGATATTTTTGAATGAAAAGTGGGAAAACTTAAATACTAGAGGAGAATGCAGAAATCGTGAGAAATATATTAATGTCTTCTACAAAATTTAATTGTACCATAATATTACATCAAACATGATATACCATTAAATAAATTACCACATTTTTATTTTCTTTAAAATTAATTATAACTCATAAAAATTATTGAAATTAACATTTATGTATTACTTAAATATATAAATTGACCTACTATTCAACTATTATAATTTGAATTAATTATATTATTTAATAAATTTTAACACTTATCTTGGTATAATATTATTTTTCATGTATTTTTAATTCGTGTTAATTATGTGTAAGCATTAAAATTTTAAAAATACATATCGAAATTGATATTTTTGAATAACTTTCGTGCATCGCACTTGAGAAGTACTAGTAACGGCTTATAGCCGCCAATCGTTTTTGTTTATTTGTGTTTTATAGGTATAATGTGTAGTTGAAAATTGGAAAAAGAAAATGTGTATGGTTAAAATACATTTTATTTCTTCAATTCTCAACCACTACTTCTCACTTCCAAATCATAAATAAACTCTTTTATAAACCAAACAATGTTACCAAAAGAAGACTAATTTAAATTCTTATGAAACAGACTTAGAAGTTGTTTGGTGAAGAAAGTTTTGGAGAATTTTGTATGAGATAATAATGTGATTGAAAAGTGAGAAATATAATGGTTCATGTAGGAATGTGTAAATAAAAATAAGTTAATTTCACACTCGTACGATGCAGAGGCATATTATATTGATAAAAACTAATGTAAGAAAATCGAAAATATAACAATTGGAAAAAATCAAAATTAACTAACAAAAGTAAGTGCTACAACAAAAAAAAGTTGGGTCTTGGATCTCAACCACAACGTTTACTTTCACTTCGTATGGTGGTACGTATAACATAGCTTGTTCTTAGAGCATGTTCGGCAATATGAAAAAAAAAATTGATTTTTGTGATTTTATTTTATTTTTATTTTTTGATGGATGTGTGATTTAAAAATGTTTGAAAAGTAACAAATTATAGACTTGACTAAGAATGGATGATTGAGTTTGAGTTTAAAATAAAAAGTTGACCAAACAAGCTCTTATATTACATGCTTCACAATATAATGGTTCATTTACGAATGTGTGAATAAAAATAGATTTAAATAAGTTGAAAAAACAAAAGAAACCAAACATATGTAAACAAGATTACATATATTTTCTGAAATGATCCAACTTCTTGCCCACAAAAGGTTGAAACTTATATTTGATGATGCACCGATAAAGATAGGATAGGTAGGACTACGGCTAGCTTGAAACTTGATTAAAGTATGATTCCTATAATTCAGTGGCTTCGAAGTGTGAACCAAAAACAGTGAGATTCTGAATTCTTTTGGAAAAGAGATATTGATAGGCGCAAAATAGATACTAAAAATGTCCAAAACGCAATTGTCATTTTCCTTTATCTTCATTCAAATTTGAAGAAGATTGAATTCAAAAAATAAAACACAATCAAAAATAAAAGAAAAATAAATAAAATTCGTGATAACATTTTGCTAGGGATATGTCTATATGGCTGATATTTTCTCTTAGAAATCTTCATTATTTTTAAGTGTTCAAATTTCAAGAAGAATTGTACAGTATTTCATTAAATGTAGAAATATCCTTGTTCGGTGCTACCTGAGAGTGAGAAAGAAAGAGGGTTTCAGGAAAACCAGGTCGCCGGGGGGGGGGGGGGGGGGGTGTTCGACGTACACCATCTGAAAGTGAGAAAGGAGAGGGAAAATCATGCATGAAAAAATAATTTGGGGAAAAGCGTCTCTCTTGCAGGTTTGATGATTTTGATTTCAAATTTCTTTTTTTATTTTATTTATTTTATTTATTTTTAATTAGAAAGTGGAGTGAGTGATGGTTGGCGTGGGATATGGTGTGATTTTTTGACTACTTTTTGTACTATTTTTTTTCATCTTGTCAAATGTATACTACTTCTAAATGGGGCTATGAGGAAGAAAACTATTTTGACATTTCTACCCTTACATAATTTGTAGGGTCCCACTACTACATAATTTGTAAATGAACAAAAAGATGAAATGTGGAAATCAAATGAAATCGAAAGTTGGGATGATTTGGAAGGAAGATTGAATATTACGAGGCGACATGGTGCAACAAAGAAGTCATAAGATATATGAAAATAGAAAAAATAGTTACATATCCAGACCATGTCCTTATTGATGGAGTTGCCAACGCCATTATCAAATACATTTAAGACTCCTCTTGCTAGCTTCACCAATCTCTTAATGTATATTTTTCATATTTTCCTTTTATTATGAAATTTGATGTATTCTTATTTGGTTAGAACCAGTTGAGTTCTTGTACTTTTCTTATACCTCCGTTGAATTAAATTGAGGATGAAATGAATAATTAATTTAAATTTAAGTAAATTTCTATGCTTGACATGTCAGTCTTAGGGAAGAACAAAATTTTACACATGAATTGATAAATTATTTTTTTTTCTCAGTGATACAAAAATGTAAAGCTTAGAATAAGTTAAAAGAATGTTGAAAATTTGTTGGGTAGTTATATTCTTTCTTCTAATTTTAATTTTTTCAACAATATTTATAAATTATTTTCCTTTCTTTTCTTTCCTATTTTTTTTAGTTGGAATGTCATTATTTTAAGAGGAAATTACATAAAATGTCAATTTTCTCATTGTCATTTGCAAAAAATTTCCCAATTTTTAGTGATGTTCATTTTATTGAATTTTGGACTTAAATACCTTAACCACAAATTTGAAATTCCACATTAAGGACAAACTTTTTACTATAATATTTTATTATTCTTGACCAATAAAAACTTGACACTTAATCTCACAAATTTCAATCAAAGAATTAAGCATCCATTTGGTAAAAGAATCTTTTTTGTTTATAAACAAGTTTATAAACACTAAAATTTCCCAAATTACTTTTTAACCACATACATTCTCTCTCTCCAATTTTCAACCATTACTTTTAACCTCAAAATCATAAATAAACAAGTTTATAAACCAAACCGTGTTACAAAAGAATAACTAAAGCCTACGGAGAGAAGATCTACCATTTCCCTCATCCCGAACCCTACCTTCATCTCCAAATCCATCCTCGTCCCTTTGAAGTCCGCCCAAGTTCCAACCAGAAAAGATCGCCATTGAGCCTTAGTCCGAACATGTTGTCGGCGTTGTTGCCATCGAGCCCAATCAAGGTTGGAACCAAAAAATCCGACTATGAAAGAGAAGATTTAGCTTCCCCTCATTGCAAACCCTACATTCATCTCCAACTCCGAACCTCCCACCATCGAGCCCAGCCTAGGTTCCACCTGGAAAAAATCACCGGCGGTGGTCAAGGTGATGTTTGTTGTCCTATTTTCAACAAAAGCCTTCAAGTTAAAGCCGTCAAGTTTTGTGTCACTCTTTGATTATTGCATCGATGGGGGTCATAAGTTTCACAATGGAGCAGTAAAGCCTTCAAGTTTTGTGTCACTCTTTGTTGCCCTTCTATATTATTGATGTGTTTTCCAATTAAGAAATAATATACTTCCTGTGATTCATATGAATTCCTTTGGGACTCCTTACTTGCATTCTTATTTTGTGAATTTACTTGGTACCAAGAAATAGTATTTAAATCCTTGTTTTGCACTTAAACTTTGGTACCATAAAAGTGTTTACCAAGGAAGTAAGTTGTTCTCTTTCTTAAGGTGTGTAATTAATTTGGTAATAGCATGTACAATTGTTTTGAGCATCAATAACAATTCATGGAAAAAGGTGTAATTTAAGAGTATTTGAGACTCGAGATCTTTACGTAAGCTCTATGTTATTTTATTTTCAGACATTATTTCCTGTATTTTTTTGAAATCAGAATTTGTCATTTGAATAGCCTACTCTAAGTTAAAGTATGACAGAAAATTGTTGATACCCTTTTAAGAATTTAAGAATCTTCTTTTCCTTTTCAGAAATAGGGTGGTGGCTTCTAAAGTTGTTTTATTTAGCTTTGCTACTTTATTTCATATTCGTTTGATAGAGCAATTGACTAATTTGAGTATTTGATAGGTAACAAGTCTTTTGATCTACCACCTCGTAGACCACGTTCGAGACGGTTGAAAATTCCCAATGCTACCACGAAGATTCCTTACACATGCAGCGGAAAAAAGAAGGGAAAGAATGATGGAAAGGTAAATACTTAAGAAAACAATGATATGTGTGTATTTTTGAGTTGAAACTCGTGATACTTTTTTGTGATCCAAGCATTGCAGTTCTACTGGGGACTAGTGTCAGGTTGTTGTCATTTTGAAATAGATTTGAATGTGTTTTTGATGAATTTGTTGGCGTACAACATTAACTATAATTTGAATAAATTTTGTCATTCTTGACATATGATATGTCAAGTGTCTAGAAAAACAGGTCTTAAATGTCGAGAATGATATGTGAAAATGTCGGACCGGTCATGAATGTCAAGAATCATGTGTTGAATATTGAGATTTTATTTCTATTTCACGTTGGCGGTTGGCTACCCAACATTCACGTAAAAATAATAGTAGTTCTGAAATGATGTTATGAAGACAAATGTTATATCTACTACTAAGTTGGTTGCAATATTATGTTCGATTATAACTGTATCCTAGATATATGAAATTCAGCAATTCAAAAAAATGCATTCAGTTCTAAGTGATATTTGTATACTTAAACGTTAAACATTGGTGGTGCAAGTCTAGGTAACTTATTTTTGATTGACATATAGTACGCTTGAAACAAAATGACACATATAGTCCGGTTTCCAAGCCACTTTCAATCATCATCCATGTTGAGAAAATTATCATTGTGCGAGACAACGAACCTCATTATCATATCTATTATACCTAGATGCCACAAACAATATAATGATAAGCTTACGAGAGATAAGCGAAAACAAACATGCTATCTAAAAGAAGAAGGCGTTTGAAATGATAAACAATTTTGAGTTCATTACTGAAAATCTCGATATTTTAAAACTGTCCAGGAAAAAATTCTAAATGCCATTCTCGATATTATAAATGTCGAGAATGACAAATCTAGACTCTCTCTCAACACTTGCATTTATCATCTTCTTCAACCACCATTTTAAGAATTACTTCATTCTCACCATTAACGACATATTTAATACAAAACAAAATTAGATTACTTTCATAAATTAAAAAAAAAAAAAAAAAAAAGTAACATAATTTGACAATAATACACACAATGATCATGATATTTATTCCAATACTTTTATAATCTTAAAAATGAGTTCAACTAATTATTTAGTTTGTTTATCTCCATTTTTTAAAGATAATGTATAACAAATAAAAACAAGTTCTCAATGGAAACAAAAATTTGAGAATAGTACCTTCTTATAAAATTTGTTGTTTGCCAGATAGATTTCACAATTGGTTGGTAAATTTTTTTCTCCAAATTCAAACAAGTATTTCCTACTTCAAAATCAAGAACTGGGAATATAAAATTATAACAGAAGATAAATATATTTTTCTCAAAACTTAAAGTGGTTATTACCTAATAATTAATCAGAGGTTTGATTGAATCCAACGGATATTAACTAATCTTGATTGATTTGTTAATGGTCTAATCAACACATTGAGAATGACATTATATAAATATATGTATTTTTTAAAATGTTTCATTAAGGTTATGATAGTCAATTTACACATAAATTTAAACACTATTAACTGTAGACACAATTATTGTGATTAGCATGAAATTGGACATTTTTTAAAATTTTCCATATTTTAATTGCTTACTAAACACCAATTTTGCTTTCTATTCTTGGAAGACATTTTTCTCTACTTTATCATTAGTTATGGGAAAGTCTTATTTCTGGTCTGATTTATAATTTTAGTAATTTTTGCAAAACTATAGTGATGAATCTTGATTTTGACTTTAGTGGGGAAGAATTTACTTTGAATGATTAAATTTTAATAATTTGATTTGTTTAGAATCTAGAAAAACTTTAGAACTGATTGGTTGCGAACTTTTGTTAGGTGATAATCAGTCTACTAAATTGCAATTGTCTTGGCTATCGATACATTGAAGAAACTTTTTGTAGAGTTTTGGTGGACAACAAACAATTTTCATTAATCTTAGGATTTTTAAATTAGAAGATGGATACAATAGAATGGATGATATTGGGGATTATAACAGAATCCTAAAGAGGGTTAAGAATTGATGATTTGGAGCATTAATATTAAGATTGCTGTTTTAATCATATATATATATATATATATATATATATATATATATATATATATATATATATATATCGCGTGACCACAAAATGTAGTGGGCATCAAACTTTGTAAACGATTTGGTCAATTTATGTCTCGCATTTTATAGAGTATATGGTACAATAATTAGGGTGCAATGTTACACAAACTTATTGTATTACTATTGTAGATGACTTTATTGCACCTATCATCTCTTTGGAGTATCTGTTTCAATAATTACAATACAGAAAGATTTGGTTTATTTATTATTTTCCTTACAATACTCATTACTTTTCCAGTTTTCCTCCATGTTAAATCAAGAAAAATGCATGGTCTGAGATAAGTTCATTAAAATATCACAAAGCTAAAATGGACGTGGTACAATCTTTCAAGGTCGAAAATTAAGGTTGCGTTCTCTTTGTCATTTTGTTGGAATAATTTGTATATAGTGACGCCAAAAAAATAAAATATATATATGAAATCTGAGCCGATAAATGGACGGAGTAACAACAAGAAAAACAAGAAGAAAGAAGAAAGGGACAAAGTTGAGGCAAGTGTTGAACACTTTGTCCTTAAGTCGAATTTGCCTCTCAAAAGTGCCAACGGTTTATGACAAACGATTCCCAAGATACAACAACTACTACTTGTGTTTGTAACACTTCAAAACATACGCACAACGAACCAGAATTTCGATTTATGTACTCCAAAATGAAATGAACAAGAAAAATCAAAATTATGCAACAAATATGCAAGAATTTTGTTTAGGAGGAGAAGGTAGTATGATAATGTTATTGCATATCATTGGTGTGTATTTTAGGTAACCCCAAGAGTCCTTTTTATAGAGTATGAAAGGTTGTGAACGAAGTTGTGTGGATCAATCCATGCCCCTTCTAAACATTGCATCTCTTCAAAAAGACACACATTTTCCGGACAACTATGGGACCGCACTCTTATAAGCCGTGCGACCGCACGACTTTATGCCAAATCAAGATTTAATCATTTGTCGTATGATCGCATTGTTTCCTCGTATGGGCAAACTTTTGACTCGTTTTTTGTCATTTTTCGTAACTTCTCATTTATTCGATATTGGTTTCGAAATGCCAAATATACCTTTTAATGTATGCAGATAAATCTAAATTCTCTTTCGGGGCAGTTGGCACCCCCTCCCCCTGTTTGTGTGCCCCGAAGCGGCAAAGTGGCAAACTAATTTTCCTAAACAAAATGAGTCGAGTTTGAGTATTTGATCGAAGTCGACACGAAGTCACTTTAGTCGGTTTTCAATACTTAACCAATTTCTCGATTTATTAAACCAATATCCAACACGTTTTTCAGCTGTTTTCTGTTTCCGAAAATACAGAAAACGTGTTCTGTTGCACTATTTTTGAAAATGAAAATGAAAAACAGAAAATATATTTTGTAAAGAAAACAGATCCGCGTTTTCTTTACAAATCCGAAAACGAGCATTTTCACTTTAAAAAAAAAGAAAATTCATCCAACACCATTTTTTTCCTTTTTACAAATTATCATTTCTAATATTATTTATAGCTAAAATTTATTTTTAGTAACTCAAAAAAAAAAATTATTTTTATTATCATTTACAAAATATCACCTCTCGTATTATTTTTAGTTAAAATTTATTTCTATTGTTATTTACAAATTATCAATTCTAGTATTATTTATAACTAAATTTTTTCTTTTACAAATTATATTTTTAGTATTATTTATAGCTAAAGTTTATCTTCACAAAACTCTCGGAGTTAGCTAAATAAGAACAATTTTTCTCATTCATAAAATATCCTCGAAATATTACAAGTACCAAAATAATTTTTTGCAAAATTTCAAACATAACGTGTTTTCTAGCTTTTCATTTTCGAAAACAGTTTTTAGAACTAACAAACTAAACACGTTTTCAGCAATTTTGAAAATAGTACTAAAAATGGAAAATAGAAAACATTTTCGAAAATGAAAATAGAAAACTAAAATATAAAAAGAAAGCAGCCTAACATTCCAAAATTTCAATGGATTCTTCAGGACATGCTAAGAAGTGCATTTGCATGTTCTGGAATCGTCTTCCAGACTAAGTTGACATGCATGTTTTCTATAAGAGCTATATCAACACAAAAACAGTACACAGCTTGTGGTATAATTTGCGATTTATACCATCCACCAATTTCAGGGTAGAGGCGGTAAGGGCGCCTAAGGTTGACGTTCAACCATTTTTTGATAAAAAGTAGGCCTTGGGCAAAATCAAAATGATGTCATTATAGAGCACACTTTGAATCACTTGTTGATAGTGGAATATGATAGTTTAATAAAATGATTTTCCTTAGTTAACACGAGAGAAAGTAACTATACTCTTTTTTCTTTTGCTCAAGTTTTATACTATTGGATTTTTTGACAAAGTTTTAATGAGACAGCATTTTATGAATGCAGTTGTTTTTATAAGGGAACCCACGTAAATCAGTGATTTATTCTCAATCAATATCACTGATTTATTTCCTGTCAATATCCTATATAGCAAGCTTCATTTTTACAGTTGTACATTCCTTCCAGCAGCCCCAATTTTGTATTATATATTGATGTATTTTAATACAAATCATATAGAAGATTTTAACCAAAATTATTTGTGTAATCCTATTATGGTATCAGAGCATTCCTCTCCCACGAGAACAGAAGATCCTCCAACCTCATGCTGTCAACCGATAACTCTCCGGTGAACAATGGCTCCAATTCTGTAACAGTATTGCCTCTTATTAACATCAACACTTCAAGCCAATTACCCTACAAACTCACATCCTCAAATTATCCTTCCTGGCGTGCAACCTTTCGAAAAATTCTCATCAATTATGATCTGATGAAATATGTGGATGGCACTTTTACGTGTCCTCCTACACCTATTGCGACTTCTTCTGCACCTGCTGTAGCACACTTTGCACACTAGTTTCGACAGGATCAGTTATTACTAAATGCTATTTTTTCTTATGTCTCAGAAGCAGTTCTACCCCTCATTGCTATGACTTCTACAAGTCGTGATGCCTGGCAGCATCTAGCTCGCCTGTTTGCTAGAAAATCACGGGCATGGATTATGCAGTTGAAAGAAGATCTCACCCTTATTCAACGAGGTTCATGCACGGTGTCTGAGTTCCTTCATGTCGTTAAAGCAATTATTGATGAACTCTCTCTAATTGATGCACCAGTTTAGGAAGATGATTTGACATTGTATGTGCTTAACGACCTTGGATCTGAGTTTCGGGATATGGTAGCTCCTATTCACACAAGAGAAATTGGCTTATCCTTTACAGAATTACATGATCTATTAATTGGTCATGAGCACTATCTCAAATGCATGGATGGAAATACTTCTACCATTGCAGTCACTGCCAATTCCTCTCAACGAAAGCT
The DNA here is from genome assembly GCA_963555705.1 of Ligustrum vulgare. Taxonomy (NCBI): domain Eukaryota; kingdom Viridiplantae; phylum Streptophyta; class Magnoliopsida; order Lamiales; family Oleaceae; genus Ligustrum; species Ligustrum vulgare. The sequence goes on along the minus strand of OY743186.1, from coordinate 13,451,795 downwards.
GTCCAACCATTGGTTCAAAAACAACAAGAACCGTTCTAAACAAAACTCCTATAACAAAGCTCCTTCTAAAAAGTCTGTTGTTGTGTGCCAAATCTGTGATCAGCCTGGACATATTGCAAAGCATTGTACACATATGCAATCTCTCCCTTCTGTCCATTGCACCACTTCTTCGGCTTCATCGAATGGAAAATGGCTTCTTGATTCCACTGCTTCTCATAATAATATTTGATTTGGCTAATCTCTACATTCACTCTGAATATGATGGACAAGATGAGGTTGTTCTTGGAGATGGTACAGGTTTGCAAGTTGCTAACATTGGTTCCACCACTATTTCATCTCCTTCACGTTCTCTTACCTTAAAAGAAACTCTACATGTGCCTCTTATTCATAAAAATCTGATCTCAGTTCACAAGTTTACTCATGATAACAATGTTATTATTGAATTTCACCCCTCCTTTTATCTTGTGAAGGATCGGATAACGGGAGTGGTGCTCATGCATGGTAGGTGTGAAGATGGAGTTTATCCCATGAACCTATGCTCTTCCTTACCTCAGGCTCATTCCGTCTCATTAGCTGGAACCCACGCTCCATTTGATCGTTGGCATCAACGACTGGGTCACCCTACTAAAAAAAAATTATCATCAGTCATTCACAAATTTAATTTACCAGTTTCCTCCCCCAAGTCATTATTATCACGTACTTTGTGTCATTGCAATAAATCTCATAAATTACCATTCAGTGTCACTTCTCTTACAAGTCATGCGCCTCTTGAATATTTTTATGCAGATGTTTGGGGACCATCCCCCGTTCCTTCTATTGATGACTATCGATATTATGTACTTATTGTTGATCATTTCACAAAGTATTACTGGTTCTATCCTATGCGAAATAAGTCAGATGTGTACTCTATTTTTGTACAATTTAGTGCTATGGTTGAAAATCAATTCTCTGAAAAAATAAAAAAACTTTTATTCCGATAATGGTGGTGAATTTATCAAAATTAGACCATTTCTGGCTTCTCGTGGTATTAGTCACTTTACTACTACCCCGCATACTCCCCAGCAAAATGGTACAGTCGAACGTCTCCATAGACATATAGTTGAAACGGGTATGACCCTTTTACATCATGCTTCTATTCCGTCTACTTATTGGTCCTATGCTTTGGCCACGGTAGTTTATCTTATTAATCATCTTCCTACTCTCCTACTCTCGCGTCGAAGTCCATTTGAAATATTATTTGGACGGATTCCCGACTATCATAAGTTGTGCACCTTTGGTTGTCAGTGCTTTCCTTGGCTTGTTTCATATCGCACAATAAATTTCAACCTAAGTCCAAACCTTGCACTTTTCTCTGGTATTCCCTGACACAACATGCTTTTAAATGTTTGGATCTTCACACGGGTAGGCTATATCTCTCTCATCATGTTACCTTCAATGAAAACATTTTTCCCTCCATCAAGGAAACTCCTTCTCCTCTTATGGCTGCCACGAGACCATGCCATGTGACTTCTCCTCCTTCTCCAGCTCCTCCAGTTAGCATTATTCCTTCGATTAATCTCCCCCTCACATCGACTGCACCTGAGGCTACTGCACCTGTCACTCCATCTCCTACACCAGGTATGTCCTCCTCTCCTCCTACTAGTAATTCCAATGCACCTGTTCCTCCATCTCCTACACAAGGTATGTCTTCCTCTTCTCATCCTAGTAATCCCTATAGCTTTGAATATTCTCTATCCAAAGCACCCACACCTCCTACCCGCACTCATCCTATGATTACTAGGGCCAGGAATAATATTTTTTGTCCAAAGCAACTCTCAGTTATTACCAAGCATCCTCTTGCACCATCTTTGGAACCAACTTGTGTCTCTCAAGCACTCAAGGACCCCCCGCTGGCGTAAGGCAATGGAAGATGAATTTACTGCCTTGGTTTCACATGACACTTGGAATCTGGTCCCCAAGTCTTCTATGTAGCGCCCCGAGTTCTAAATACCATGTTCATCACGTCATCGTCTGATCTAATTTTTCAAATAATATTTTTGCGGAAGAAATAACTGAAATTCATTTTCGGAAACATTAAATAAACTGTAATGGTCGATAAAATTGAAAACATTTATGAAACATTTCGAAATAATAAATCGAGTTATTAATATTGTAAAGCAATTGACAATGTCATAATTTCTCAAATAACTGAAATTCTCAAAATTATCCAATGTTTGGAAATACGAAAATCATTAAAATAAGGTTTTCAACCATTTAACGTCTATTGCCACAATCATCCATCACTCGCCACCCTCTCCGAAATCTGCAAATGTTGTTAAAATAGACATGAACATTTCATATAAATACTCAGTAGACTCATCGCCCATTAATTAATTTACAATATAATTGAATACATAAATGCAGGCTCTTTAGAAATATAAGGTGTGGGTAGTCTCTTCTTGTGCATTAAAGTACGGGGCTTCTTTTTGAAAATCATAGGCTCTTTAAAATCATAGGGTGTGGGTAGTCTCGTCTCGTGCACTTAAGGCACGTATGTTATGCATAACATCATCATTTATCTTGCAAGATATTCTCTTCTTTCTTTCTCATGCATTTAAGCAAGTAATTCTCATGAACATAAAAGTTCAAGTCTCATGCATTTAAGCAAGTAAGTTATGACAAGCATAACAACATAATTATTTCCGAAGAAATACATTCTCATTTATTTTCATAAAAATGACTTTCAAAAGTCACATAACATTCACATGCAATCATAATTTAAATCAATTAATAGGGGCGAGTCTACCTTAAATTTGACGAGTGCAAAGTTGAGCGGGAAACGACTTCAATTCTTTCAAATCTCTGTACGCCTCGTCTAGCCAACTAGAAAATAAGTTAAATTAGTCTTTTGAAATTTATAGTTTAAAAAATGATAATTTACAATTTGGGGGCTGAAATTGATGATTTGAAACTTGAGGGGCTAAAATGAGTAATTTGAAAGTGGAGGGACTAAAATGGATACTTTGAAAGTTGATGGACTAAAACGGATAATTTGAAAGTTGAGGGACTAAATGAATATTTTGAAAGTTGAGGGACAAAAATGAATAATCTGAAAGTTGAGGGACTAAAATGGATAATTTGAAAGTTGAGGGACTAAATGAATAATTTCAAACTTGAGGGACTAAAATGTAAATTTTCAAAAGTTGGGTCGAAGCTCAAAATGAATATTAAATTGTAGGGCTTGAAATAAGTGATTTTAAAAATGAAGGGCTGATTAAAATCATAAAAAAACTTAAGGGCTGAAGTGAATTGTTTTAAAACTATAGGGATCGATTTAAATCATTTTACAAACTTAGGGACCAAAGTGCAATTTTCAAAAAATCAAAATATATAAAAATATCAAACCTTCTCTCTCTCCTCTCAAACGGTTCGGAGACGCGAGGGAGGAAGGGGCCGAGACCGGAGAAGAAAGAAATCCGGTCTTCCAGCCGGCGGTTCGCCGGCGCAACGACGGCGTAGGGTGAGGCCAACGGCGAGGGTTCCACTAGGCTCGATTTTTGGCTTGAAATAAGTGATTTTAAAAATGAAGGGCTGATTAAAATCATAAAAAAAACTTAAGGGCTGAAGTGAATTGTTTTAAAACTATAGGGATCGATTTAAATCATTTTACAAACTTAGGGACCAAAGTGCAATTTTCAAAAAATCAAAATATATAAAAATATCAAACCTTCTCTCTCTCCTCTCAAACGGTTCGGAGACGCGAGGGAGGAAGGGGCCGCGACCGGAGAAGGAAGAAATCCGGTCTTCCAGCCGGCGGTTCGCCGGCGCAACGACGGCGTAGGGTGCGGCCAACGGCGAGGGTTCCACTAGGCTCGATTTTTGTGGGTTTTTTGTATTCTTGGTGCGAGAAGTGGGTGCGAAACCGAAGCAAAATCGAGGCTTGGAGCTGTGTTTTCCGACGAGGCATCAACGGTTGAGGTAAGTATTTGGGCATTCTTGGGTTTTTTGTTTTGATTTGGGTTGAGATTGGGGCTCAAAAATAGGGAAATACAAAAGGGGCAGTGCGGTTGAGGTTCGGTGGAATGGTGTACCGGTGATGGTGGTGTTGTGGTCGAACTCGTGTGTGCAGAGTTGGTGTGTTGATGATGGAGGTGGCAGTGGTTGCACGGTGGTGGAGATGATTGTGGTTCGAGGTGGTTGTGTTGGTGGTTTGGTTGGTGCAGTGAGCAAGAATGGGCAGTGGAGGAGGTGGCTGGGTTGATACTGGAAAATGGTGAGGTTTTGTGCGTGGATTTGGAAGGAGGCAGAGTGGTGGTGAGGGCTGAAATGGCGTTGCAATGCGGTTGCAATGGAGGCTGCTGAGCTCCAATGGCTATTGTGTTGAGGGAATAGGTTGAGAGGAGAGGTTGGTGAAGATGGTGATGCTGACTGAGAGGGCGGTTGGTGGCTGCTGAAATGTGGCCGTGCTAGTTGGTGATTGAGGTGGTGATGGTGAGCTTGGAGCTGCTGGAATGAGAATGCTGAGGTTGGATTGTTGTGAGAGTGTGGGAAGGAGAGGTCTCAAAATGGAAATGGGATGGTGATAAAGAGAGTTAGGGCATGGTATTGATGTGATAGGTGGAGTATTGATGTGATAGATGGAGGTTGGTAGTGTAAATACCTAGACAAGCACGCACGTAGTTCGAGGTAAATTCGTGCGCGAATTCAACTGGGTCGGAAGAAAGAAACTGATAAAATAAGATTGACGTAATTTGAAATTTAAAATGATTTTGAAAATAATAATTTAAATAAATAATTAAAATAATAAAATTTTAGAAATTCGGAATTTAATTTAAAATTGAATTAACTCGATATTTCTCGACTTGGCTAGACGAACGCGTCGTGACGTTAACTTAAAAATGGGTAAAATCGCAGCGGCACGCTTTTCGAAAATTTGAAATAATTATTAAATTACGTAAAAATTCTCGGTCGCTACATTCTACCTCAAATTTAATTGGTCGTAAATGGGTGTTTCGGATTAAACGTCATCCTGATGGTATAGTGGATTGGTTTAAGGCATGCCTTGTCGCTAAAGGATTTAACCAGGGACTAGGTGTCGACTATACAGAGACCTTCAGTCCTGTTATTAAACCGACCACCATTCGCCATATTCTATCATTGTCATTGTCCAACAATTGGCTACTCAAGCAACTTGACGTCAATAATGCCTTCCTTCATGGCCAGTTAATTGAGCAAGTGTTTATGTAGCAACCTATGGGCTTCGCTGATCCATCTCATCCTCATCATGTTTGTTCTCTTCAGAAATCAATTTACAGACTCAAACAAGCTCTTAGGGCCCGGTACAATGCACTGTGCTCTAGTCTTCTTAAGCTAGATTCAAAGTCTGACATGTCCTTATTTATCTTCAATCAAAATGGGATTTTGTTCTATGTGTTGGTCTATGTTGATGATTTAATTCTTACCGGGAATAACACTCAGTTCTTGCAGCATGTTGTCAGGTCTTTGGGTGATAAATTCTCACTTAAGGAACTCAGCAATCTACATTACTTTCTCGGGGTCGAAGTCATTCCGGTCCAACAAGGTTTATTTCTTTCTCAAAACCGTTATGTTCATGATCTCCTTTCCACGTTGAATATGGCTGGTGCTAAGGAAGTTTAAACACCCATGTCTATCTCAGCTAAGCTCATGCTTGATAATGGTTCTGCTAGTTGTGATGCTACTGAATACAGACGCACCATTGGATCTCTTCTATATCTCTCACTCACACTCCCATACCTCGGCTTTACAATCAACCGTCTTGCTCAGTTCATGCACAAACCGACGGTTACCCACTTGCAACATGTTAAGCGGCTCTTACGTTATGTCAAAAAGACCATTCACTTTGGTCTTTTATTGCATCGCCAAACAAATCCAGTGCTTAGAGACTTCTCAGATGTTGACTGGGGTGGTGATCTTGATGATCGAAAGTCTACCACGGCTTATATAATTTTCCTTGGAAATAATCCTATCAGCTGGCGCACTCGAAAGCAAAAGGCGGTGGCTCGCTCCTCTACAGAAGCTGAATATCGGGCACTGGCCACTACAGCTTCGGCTATTGCTTGGATACATTCTCTTCTTGATGAACTTGGTCTCAAGCTGCGTGAACCACCACTTCTACTCTGTGATAATGTTGGTGCAACCCAGCTCAGTCTCAATCCTGTTATGCATTCCAGGATGAAACATATTGCCAATGATCTTCACTCTGTGAGTGACTTTGTCTATCGTGGTAAATTGCATGTTGCTCATGTTCACACTAATGACCAGCTAACTGATTTATTGACAAAGCCTCTCGCTCGGTCCCGCTTTCACTTGTTACATGGCAAAATTAATGTTGCTGATGGAACCTTAGGTGGCGTTCTGTTTGTATTTTATTTTGTATTTTCATTTTCGAAAATGTTTTGTATTTCCTGTTTTCATTTTTGTTTTCAAATTTGCTGAAAACGCGTTTGGTTTGTCATTTCTGAAAACTGTTTTTGAAAATGAAAAGCTGGAAAACACGTTCTGTTTGAAATTTTGCAGAATACTACTTAAATTATTTTTAATTAATTTGCTTGGAGAATATTGAAATTTTGCAGAATATTACTTAAACTATTTTTAATTAATTTGCTTGCAGAATACTACTAACTCAAACTCAAAATTCCTTTCACAATACACTGAAAACATGGTTACATGCAACACACTAATGAGCATTAAGAGTCTATATTAACACAGCTTGGTCAGGTTTGGGATTTGAGAAAGCTCTACTTCTACTAAAATCCAGAAAATGCAAGTTCTTTCAAAACCACCAGAGTACATTTATCAGTGCATTTTTTGAAATATAACAACAAGAATTCTCACTTAATTTTTTTTTGTAATGTTGATATTGAATTTAATAAAATTTTATTTAAGTTTAGTCCCAAGTTAGGATAATTCTCAAAAAAAAAAAAAAAAAAAAAAAAAAATTCTTTATTTAGGCTTAGTTCCAAGTTAGGATAATTCTCAAAAAAATAAAAAAATAAATAATAATAATAATAATAATAAAAACTTTATATTAAGCTTAGTTATAAGTTAAGATAATTCTTTAAAAAATTTTTTTTTTCCCCAAAACGTGTTTTCCGCGTTTTGGACATTTTTTGTCGAAATACACACAAAACGCCCAAAACGAGGTTTTGGACATTTTGCGTTTTGTGTACAAATTTTTTTTTTTTTTGTTTTCCAAAATGCGTTTTCGAAAATAAAAACAGAAAACGACCTCAAAACAGTAAAGAGAACATGGGCTTAGTTTTGAGGGGTCGTATAAGGGAACCCAAGTAAATCAGTGATTTATTCTCAATCAAAATCACTGATTTATATCCTGTATAGCAAGCTTCATTTTACAGTTGTACATTCCTTCCAGCAACCCCAATTTTGTATTAAATATTGATGTATTTTAATACAAATTATATAGAAGATTTTAACCAAAATTACTTGTGTAATCCTATTAGTTTTTATAATTACTCGGACTCTATTTCCTTCGTTTGTTATTTTTATCTCATTGGATTGTTGTCAAACTAGATTTTTAATGAAACAATTATTGTACGAATAAAATCAAAAGGGGAGTATTGTAAAATTATGATATAATTGTTGATATCTATTTACTATTATCAGATTCTTATACAAATCTTATCTACCATAAAAAAGTATATTCTACTATGATTATAACTCTTGTTTTGAACCCTTTAAATATGATACTTTAATTCTCTATGAAATATACTTGAATTTGACTCTCTATTTCTTCTCTTATATTACTCTTTTGCTCCTTTAGTTTTATAAAACTATTTTTACATTTGTGGAGTAGTTTTGTTAGAAATGGAGTTAAAACATTCTCTTCCTAATTCTAGTTTATTTTTTTACAAAAAATATTGTAGAACATGCAAAAATCTTGATTATTTCATCAATTTTTCGGTTGAATTCGATGATTTCACATTCAATTTTTCTACTCATTCGTGAATCTGAGGTGCAACTAACACTGGAAGCCGTTGGTTCGGGATCATTAGAACTATTAGAGAATGACCAGTTGTGTTTGTTAAAATTGTCATCCGCAAAGTAACTAACGTTGTAATCATATCTTAAATAAGATGATAAACAATATCCTATCAAGCTAAAAATCAAATTTGATATTCTCATTGTTAAACTGACGTCAGTTGTACCAAGCAATCTTCTAATACTTAGCCCGATTAAGTAATTTCAAATAAGTACTTCTTCTCCTACGTTTTTGCACTTCGAGACATAAGATCGGCCCATAATAACGAATATTTAGGTTGAGAGTCATTTTTTGTAAGATGAGCTTTTGTTGAAAGTTGATAGTTATTGCTAACAGCTTCATCTATGAATTTGAAATTTTAGAAATTAATCATATTTATTTAAATCATGTCTTCAACTTGTTCCCCACGATCACAAAAACAAATCATTTTTACCAAATATTTGATACATCAAAAAAAATTCATAAATAGATGACAACGAGACTTGAACTAAGGTATTTTGCATGCCTCCAATAAGTTACAGATATAATTAAACTGGTTCAATTGAATACCAGATAGATGGTTTTCATTAAGTATATATAGTAGTTTACAAGTCTTGAGATAATTCAAATGTAAAATAGAAAAGTTAAGAAAAGATTACATTGAGTTGTTACAAAACTAACTTATCACTTTATCACTAATTCAAACTATTATTGTTATAACTGAATGTAGCATTTGGTTTTGAGATGAATTCTTCCTGAGAAGTTATCTGGCTAACTGGCCCCCTTAAGCTAATGGTTAGAGGTTGAACCATTAGCTTGTCACGAAGGAAAGAAAATTTGGATGTTGACAACCCTTTAGTGAAAATGTCTGAAGGTTGTGTATTGAGTGAGAATGTCCCTGTTGAAAACTGTCTCCCTTATATAAAATGATAGTCCACTTCTATGTGTTTTGTGCGAGCATAAAACACTGGATTGGAAGAAAAGGAGAGTGCACCAAAGTTGTCAACCCAAAGACATGGAGGGGAGTGAAGAGGAAGACCAAGTTCTTTGAATAGCATGCGTACCCAATACAATTCAGTGACAGTAAGGGCCATTGACCTGTACTTTGCCTCAGTACTTGACCTTGCTATGACTGGTTGTTTCTTTGCCATCCAACAAATAAGACATGGACCTAAGAAGATGCAATAACCTGTTGTAGATTTACGATCATCAGGGCTACCAGCCCAACCTGAGTTACAAAACCCATGAAGTGCTAGAGATCCTTTGGTGTAGTGTAGACCATGTTCAATGGTTCCTTTGAGATATCGAAGGACTCGTTTTGCTGCTATAAGATGGATGGAAGTGGGTCAATGGAGAAATTGACACAATTGATTTACACTATATGCAATGTTTGGACTAGGTAAAGTGCAATATTGTAAAGCTCCCATCATGTGTCTATATATGGAAGGATCAGAGAGGGCCTCACCAACATGTTTAGATATTTTACTTCCCCGAGAGACATGTGGTTGACACTGGACTTGCACCTATCATCTTAGTTTCTTCAAGTAGGTCAAGGATATATTTTCCTTGATGAAGATGAAGTTGATCTGAGGTGCGGTGGACCTGAATGCCCAGAAAGTATGAGAGGGGACCCAAGTCCTTCACTGCAAAGTCACAGCTAAGTTGATCAAGAAGTGTTGTCACTGCATTAGAGGAGTTACTGAAAAAAATATCATCAACATAGATGAGAATAAATATGGTAACATTCGAGTGATGTAAGAAAAATAAAGAAGTGTCAACATTGGAGCCAGAGTATCCAAGGTCAAGTAAACTCTGAGAGAAACGCCTGAACCAAGCCCTTGGAGCTTATTCATCCACCAAACATTCTTGACCCAACAATCGTATTCTTCCCTCACCTACACAAACAACAAGTAAGCCTGCTTCCAATAATAATTCTCTCTTTTCTAATTCTAATCCCCCTTGTCAAATTTGTGGGAAGAATAACCATCAAGCACTAGATTGTTATCATCAAATGGATTTCTCATATCAAGGGAGACACCCCCCTACACAGCTTGTTGCCATGGATGCACATACACATGTTCCACAAGAGAATGACCAACCTTGGTTCTTAGATAGTGGTGCTAACAATCATGTCACTTCTACCTTAGAGAATCTGACTATTCAGCAGCAACCATATCGAGGACCTGCCCAAGTTACTGTTGGCTATGGTAGAGGTTTGCAAATTCAAAACATTGGTTCATCTTTTCTCAAAACTAACCAAAGTTCTTTATTGTTGTCTAATATTTTACAATGTCCTAATGCATCCTCTAATCTTCCGTCCATTCAAAAATTGCGTCAAGATAACCATTGTTATTTTGTTTGTACGACTTCATCGTTTGTTGTGAAGGATATGCAGACCAGCAAAGTGCTCCTCCAAGGTCCAAGTGAAGTATGCCTTTATCCTGTTCCCTTTCAGTATTTTCAATTCAATAAGATGAAGACTACCTCATCATTTACTGCTTTTCTAGGCATTACAACCCCTGTTCAAACTTGGTATTCGAGATTGGGACATCCATCAGAAGCAATCCTTCAAAAGCTCTGATACCAATTTCATATATAAATAAAATTGTTCAATTGAATACCAGATATATGATTTTCATTAAGTGTATATAGTAGTTTACAAGTCTTAAGATAATTCAAATGTAAAACATAAAAGATTACATTGAGTTGTCACAAAACTAATTTATCACTTTATCATTAATTCAAATTATTATTGTTATAACTGGATGTAGCATTTGGTTTTGAGATGAATTCTTCCCGAGAAGTAATCTGGCTAACTCAATACCATGTTTTCACATCTAACAACTTAAAAAACATGTATTCATTTCAAGAAATAACGAAAGAATAATGAAGACATTGTATTCTTCCTCCTTCAAATTTGATAACAACCATAGGTTGCATCTGCATGTCTTTTTCATCCATACTATTTTCTTTCCTTCCTACTATACAGAAATGTCGATTCCAAATAAAAGTTTACCTATAACATTAAATTCATACAGTATACATCTTTTATACTTCAAAACCTGTATAAGTCTTTGCTTCTTCCACATAGCCTCCAAGATTGACTTTTCTAGTTATAAAATTGAAAGATTTGGAGTGGCCAATATGAGTTGCCATGAAATTTTGATTAAAGCTAAGGCTCCTCGGAGTTGGAATTGTCAATGCTGCAACTTGTAGTAGGAGGATCTGCCGTTATCATGGAGCTTTGAATAAATGCTACCATCTGTGCAAACAAAAAACTTCATTAGAATTTCTTTTGGTTGAACTACATATATTCATGCATATATTTTACCTAACCCAAACTTTTACCCAATTATGTGCAACTAAAGGTGCAAAATAGGTTGGGCTCGTTCAGTTTCAAGGTGACCGGCAAAATTTTTTTTGAACGTGGAGCATGTCAGGCCTATGAACCTTAACATTTTTCCATAAATTCCTCCCCTCACCCCCACCCCCCCCCCCAAATCAGCACCAGTATATAACTTATCAACGAGGTTCTATGGTTTTATATACGAGGGAATGGGAATCACTTTCGATGCATGCCTACATCTCATAAGGCGAAGTTCTTTTTGCCTAACCTTTTTCTTCAGTCAAGAGGTTCCAATTTGATCTTGGAAATGCTATCAGGATCAACTTGAATATAAAGCTTGACATCTTGGTCATGCCTACTCTCAACTGATTTACTACTATTATTTAACTCGCTAACAAAATGGGGTTTCTAATCGTAGAAAGACCACCTGCGGGGTGGCCCAACACATTTTGTCGGTTCCAGAATTTTTTTTTTCTCTTTCATTTGATTATCAAATTTATAAAAAAATTAATCCCAATCTTCTAACTTATACAGTGAATATTGCATTACATGTGCTTGATAGTGAATAATTTCAAATTTCATCATGATTTATGTGATTAACGAGATTTTGGTATCCAAACAATGAATACGTGGTTTAACCTAAGTGCAGCATTGTTTAGACTAATATGGTTTGGAATATCAAAAGTTGGCTTACGAGAAGTGTTGGAATAGTATCCAAGCCCAGTTGGTTGGGCCAGACTTGGTTTACTTGTTGAACAAGAATGGTCCAAGCCTGTTAGCTAAACTCTAACTAGGATTCCATGTAGAAATGCTAGGTAAATTACAAGAGATGTAGATAATTTTAGTTGCAAGCACAACTCGTTCCAGATTCTAACTTGCTGTGTGGATTTCTGTTATAGGCTGGACAATTGTGACAACAAAATTTGTACCTTTTGTTTCAGAATTCAGATTCATGGCATTCATTCAAAGGTATAATAATCCCTATCTAGAACTTTATCTAAAGTACAAAGTTGATCCGAGTTATAATTTTGAATCGCTGTGCATGTTTGATTCGAATTTTCTTACAAAAAAGGGCAATAATTGTAGCTGCTTGACCTTTTTATAGGCCTTGGTCATAAAATGTAGGCACTAAGTGGCTCTAATCTACTTAAGTTACTAGTTGAAGCACATGCGTTGCACGTATGATGCTTACAAAGACGCATATGCTATTGCATTTTTATATAAAGATTAATAATATTATGAGCATAATTCATAACAAATAGTTTGGAAACTTGCTTTACCATTTTGCAAACATATAATAGGTAATCAAACGAGGAGTTCACACTTTCTGAAGGAGTTGGAGGAAGAAAATAAATAAATATGGATGTCAGTCATACCTTATGTTGACACATGGCAATAGGAATATTACTAATTTAATCACTTTTATTATTGGCTAATGGCTAGTTGAAGTACGTGTGTTGCACGTACAATTCTTATAAGAGTGCATATGTTATTCTATTTTAGTTTTTATTAATTTATAACGTTTTAATACCATGATGAACACAATTCATAGTAAATAATTTTAAAAAGTGGTATGAGAAATTGCGCCCATTATAATTTGAATTATAATAGGTAACCGAACACAACCTAAATTAAGTATATATGTACTGTCAAATATCAATATGTATCAAACATGTATTTCCTTTAAGTTGGATCACTAATAGAAATAGAAATATTAAGAAAAACAAATTAAAATCTTGTCTCTTATTGTGTGCACTATCGTCCAATATTCGGGTACCAAACAAGCCATTTAAGTAATAAAATAAGTAACAAAAATAATTCACAGTTGAGCATCTATAGGAAAAACTTACTGCAACAAAGCCGGAGCACATAATACTGAAGCCTGGAAAATGAAACGGAGCACTATCTGACAAAAATAAAGCTGAGAAAAAAAAAAGATTATCATACTAAAATGAGTTTGAGGCTTTGAATAAATTTCAAAATATAATGGTTCTACTTACCTGTTAAAGGGCTGAAAGCAACTGGAGACACAATGTTAGCAAAGGAACAGATGCCTGTAATGCACCCTTGAGCCTTTCCCTGAAAGGATAAAAAATGTTAAAATTAGCACCCTCTGAAGGGTCCAAATAAAAAGTTTATAACACATTTCAAAAGTAGTTGCTGTGTATTTAATAATACAATGACAAACTAAGCCTAATTCTCGATAAATATGGCTCATACAGTTAGTTGGCACTTCAATCGATTCATTGCTAGATCTAACTAGAAAATCTTGAGAAGCAAGATCTACAACAACTGGAAAAGCCAAGTTTGTTTTTATCCACTCTTCCCTCTTTCGATTTGTTGTACATAAATCATGTAACTCGCATAAACCTGTGTGGCGGTGCCTCTTTAGGGATAGCATAAAACATTTCATAGCTACGTAAATGATTTCCCATAATTTTTCCAATCTAGATTACCTCTATTTATTGGCATAAATATTTCGTTTCTTATCTTATTTATTTATATGACAATCTTAGCAACCTCATTTTTGCTATGGTGATCGTTTTAATTATGGACAGTTTTGTCATTTCCCAGAGCAACACTAAGAACCATAAAGCATAGCACATGAAGATAACATAGTAACGATATTTCCAAATTCACCTGTTCATTGGGTCCTATTTGTTTGGAAGCAATGCTCCTTAACTGCAAAATGCAAAAAAACCATTAAATTAATGCTTAAATCCTGCTGAAGACTTGTGCTACAAGAAATAAAGAGCTTACACATGGCATTGCAAAAGTAGCCACAATAGAGATCATGGCAGCAGCATAAGGAACCTACAAATTTAGAATTAATAGCATTACTGAATGTTCCATTTAAGTTTTCCTTCCCTAGAGAAGATGAGAGGCTAGGAATAAGAGTTTCCAAAACTGATTTCCAGGGATGGTCTTGACTCTGGACATTCACGTGATTTGTGAAGATGAGATATCATAATGTGAAAAACAAAATTTATTGAAATGCGAAGGAGTGGTCGAGTAAGAACATACCCAAGGTGCCCATGCCATGCTATAAAGAACCATCTGCATTGAAAGTAACAGAATAGTTAACTAAAAGCTATGTAATAGCACTACAATGTTATGGTGTTAATCTTCCCTAACACCTAGAGAAATAATAAACAAAACAAATTCATAAACATAACACAGACACATAGAGACACATAGGTTTACAGTAATCTACCCTTATGTGATAGCTATGTTTTCACTTGTTATTGAATATTTTTCACTATAATGAAGGAGATTATAATTGGAATATTAGCTGATCCAAACTCAAGTTGAAAAGTATATAGTAAAATTAGGTTCCAAATAGTCCAACATACAATGTGTAACCTTTATTGGAAGAATTCATACTTAAACTCTGTAGAGCATCAATCAATGAGATTTTCATATCATAAATAGCTAAATCAGATAGCAAAAGGCAATGTACTTACATTAGCACAGCTGAAAAAGAGCCCTATTGAAAGCATCTTCTCTTCCCCCAATAGAGGAGTTAATATGGGCATGAGAATCAGCTATAAGAGTTCAAAACCGCACATGAGCATGAAGTACGTATAAGATCTTCAATATATGCACATAAAATCTCATGAAGAAATTTACCTGCGAAATAGACCCTGCGATCCCAGCAATTATCATCAGATCGGCGAATTGATCTTTGTTGAAGTGAAATTGAGCCTTCAAGAAGTACTGCGTAGTGGTTAAAACCAAAAAAGAAATGTCATTGTAAATCCATTATTGTTCAGGACCTAGACAATTGAAATGCAGAACGTAAGTGCACCACTTAAAAATTGGGCAATTCAGACTTCAAACTAAGACATCCATTGGCAAGTTATCAGCAACTGCTCATAGTGGAAACATATGACATCTTTCATCTTTAAGCTGATCAAATTATTTCTAAGCTTTGAACTTTTCCAATACCGTATGGCTGCAAACATGCAGTTGTTTGCATTTTGCTCTAGTCTCAAGCATTAAAGAACTTTCAAATTCATGGAAAACAACGAAATAAACATACATTCAAAGAAGCGCCAATGCCAACATCTGCTACAGTGATGAAAAATGCTACTGCAGCTGCTTTTGAAAATGTGGAGCTGCATAATGATAGTGAGAATAGCAAATATCAATGTACATATTTCTAGAAACAACAAAATAAATACAAAGAATATTGTCTCAATAACAATCAAATTTCTAATTTCCTGTTCAAGTTCAATACTTTTTCCCAAATTTTTACATTTAACAAACTGTCTTCTACCAATATGCCCAATCGAGTTATAGAGTTATGACACAATCCAAACTGAATGAACAGAATTTTGAATTGAAAGTCACCTGACTTCAATAAGGATATTATTCATTTTCGTACTAGTTTCAAGTTTCAATTACTTCTTCAATTAGGAAAATGTACCATCCTGTATCCCTTGTCAACTTCCCCTCCAACCCATCAAACATTTTATGTATATATAAACCAACAGTATCAACATCCTTGCACCGTCCATAAGGTATTTCAGCTATTGGACAATTTTTTGGACAAAAGCCATGGACAAGCCTTGAGATCCTTGAAAAGGAATCAGTACTGAATAATAGTTAGGTACCTCAAAGTAATTTATACTTACCATTTATAAATCAGAATATCTTTAGCATTATAAAATGTGGCTAACCTAGTCCTTAGCAAGCAAATGGTTTCATCCACTGAAGGAAAACTCTTGAATAGCTGCCACTTTTTTGTTGGTGCTTTTTCCAAAAGACAAGTAATCTCTGTGTTCTTTGCACAAATGTTGTAGTTCATCCTCGACTCGGGAAGAAACACTCTCATGTACACCAGTGATATCACAGCCATTGATGCAGCGACCTATACACAGCCAATCATATTAGGAATTACATAAAAAAGGAACCTTCGTGTAATCCTAAAACTTGATTTTATTTATTTTTACTTTATGGAATTCAAATTCACCCTCTTAGCATCCTCTTCAAATAAAAAAACAGACTGTCAAATTAAGAGATGAGGAATAAAAGCCCCATCCCTCCCTGCCCACATAAGGAGCAAAATTCAGCCAAGTTCTAATAGAACTTCTTCTATCCAGTCCAATCACGACTCTACCACACGGACCTCAAGTGACTAAAAATGGCTTCCCACAAACTCTTCAGCTACATCTAAGTTACCTAGCAAATGCATATTCCTAAGTAATCTAGTCAATTATCCCTCTATACAAATTATATAGTCATTTCACTGACTTAGGCATAGGAGTATACAGGGAAATACCAAGTTCCATTTTTATGAGTAGCTTTTAAAGATAATTTTTGGTTAACAGACATTAACAGAAATATTTATAAAATATTGATAGAACACCCTTATTGAAAAACATGATATCAGAATTACATGATTAATACAACAGGATACAATGGTTTGTACCTATATGTTTACAGGTTAAGGATTTAAATAATAGAATAATTAAGGATTTGAATTACTCCTACACCTTTTAATGTGGAACCCATCATATCCCATAATGCTGAAACGAGTCATTTAATTGATCTAGAAGCTCAACAGAGCCATCAGACTTCAAGATTGGTGTTCTTAAACAGACACCAGTTAAGGATTAAATCCCAGTCCATTAAATAGGGCTATTAGTTTGGGAATTAATCCCAAGTCGAAATAGTATATACTTACTTGAAAAGCAGCAGAAGTGGAGAGGAAACGGGTAGAGAGATTCCCAAAGACGAAAGAAGCAGATGCAATGCCAGACATTATTCCAAATGCTGAAACCCTTCTGCTTTCTGGAACATTATCAGCCTGTAATCAAACAGCAAATATTGTTAAATTAATTGTTTTCTCTTAGGCATAAATCATTAATAGAATTTATTCGAGGAAGCGATAAGAAGAACATACCACGTATGCAAGAGCAAGAAACTGAACACTTCCTTCGGTAACCATGGCAATAACAGTTTTGAGCACATAATAAGTGTAGAAGAAATACTTTGTCCTGCTGCAGGCCAATATCACTGACATCACAAATTAATTATAATTATAAGTCAATAAGTGAAGCAAGATATTGTAGAAATTTTGATAACTTACGAAAATTCAAAATTAATTTTAATCAAATATTCTAAGGACAACACAACTTTTCTATCTGCATAATTTCATCATAATCTACTAGAAATATAATTTATCCAAGCCAATGATGAATATAAATTGGTAAATAAATACATTCGAACTCTATGAACTCATTTGTATTTGCACAATTATCCAACTTTTAATATCATAACTAAAACTTATGTAAGAATGACAATGGGGTGGGGATACCAATCCCGTCTCCACCCTGTGGAAGATTTACCATCCTCATCCCCTGTTACGGTCTAAGCGGGGCGGGGCGGGGCGGGGCGGGAATGTGCATAATCCCTAGGGATGACAATCATACCCACGAACCCAAAATTCGTTGGGTATCCGACATAAATGGGCGGAAATTACCCTACCCAATGGGTTGTAGGTAGGGTATGAGAATAGATTTAAAAACCCGACGTGGATAGGGTATGTGTATGGGTATTGTAGAAGAATTCATACCCAACCCATATACCCATTAATTTTTTTTTTCAAAAAATTATTGTATTTAATTTTTAACAGTATATAATTTTGGACAAGTAGACTCTTTGATATTTGCTTATTTTCGATAATTGGAATCTATTTATTTTTGGACAATGGATGTTGTTATTTTTTTACTTCATTACCAATAACAAAAAAAATAAAATTATTAAAATTAAAATACGTAACAGGTTTTAAATGGGTATAAAAGTATACCCGCACCTACCTGTACCTTACTCGCACTCGACCCGCCACTCTTAAGTGAGTATATGGGTAGGATATGGGTATTATAAATCTCTAGTGGATGTGGTATGCGTTTTCCAAACTCACCCCATACCCTACCTATTGCCATATCTAATAATCCCCGTTTACATCACAGTTTATATAAATATTTATCTATTAATGTCTTTTTACAATAGTTACTTAATGTCTTATTTATACAAATTCTTTTCTTAAAACATGATTACTTTACAGAATTCTCATTTAACAGTTCTAAAGAATTATTAACATTAAAAAACTCATAATAGTTTTTCTGGAATAATACATGTTTAATTATGTTAAGAAGTATTTTTGGAGAGAATGAGATGAGACTTGAGAGTGACACATGAAGAGTAGTATAGAGTTGATAAAATTCTAATTTAATAGCTCTAAAGAATTATTAACATTAATAATAATAAAAAAAGCATAATAGTTTTTAGAGAGTAGTATAAGTTTAATTATGTTAAGAAATATGTTTGGAGAGAATGATATGAAACTTAAGAGTGAGAGATGAAGAGTAATATAGAGTTGAAATGTATGACTTGATTTTGAAATTATATATTTGAGCGTCATGTGGTTTATAATAATTTTAATTTGTTTGAATTTTTTTAATTAAACTTATTAATCGGAGATGGTTTTGGGGCAGGTCTGGGCGAGGATGGAGATTTAATAGCAATTCCGATCATTGTTGGGAATTCCCCGCCCTGTTCGAGGCAGGTCCCTGTCATGTTCGGGGATTCCCAACTCCATTGCCATCCCTAAACTTATATACTTTAGAAATATTACTGATTAATACTTCAAAAAATTTAATTTTTTGTAAAATTCCCTTTACAAAACAAGTTTCATAGTATGATACTTACGATACTTTTAAAACATTATAACAAGATATTTTTCAAATTTTTATGATACTTAGAGCGCAACTTTAATATCATACCTTCACACTTTCAATTTTTTATCATATTTTTCATTATATTCAGTCAGATATTTCATCAAACATATTAAAAAAATTGATGAAAATTCAATGATGACTTCCAACGGCACACACATTCTGATTAGGTCGTTGGAGCAAGTCTAAGGAAAAGAAAGGTGACATGAAAGTGATAACGCAAGCGTTAATGTTAATACTCATGGTCGGACTTGCTTTGGGGCAGGTGAGGTGGTGGTCTCAAGGCCCATAGGCCCAAATATTTTTAAGGTCCCAATTTTATTTTATTAATTTTTATTTTTTTAAGTAATTGTTTCAAATATTTTATGCCATGTTATTTGATATTATATAATTATTTGAAATATCATATTTTGGTGATATTTTACATTAGTTAATACTTTTGAATTTTTTTTACTTCTTTTGAGATTTCTCGTGAATTTGTATATTATATTTAGTACATTTGTTTTATATGAATTTTATCTTTATTTTCCTAAAAAAACTCGAGGACAATGCCCTAGTTAAGGTACTTACTATGAGATTTATGGACATTGGACACTATCTAATAGTAAGTAGGATAAAAAGAAGGATCCATTTTTCTTAGAATACATTGTTCATTTTAGGCTTGGAACAACACAAGTTCGGCCCTACTATATTGTAGGGTTTGAAGATTAAAAATAAATAAATAAATAAATAAATGAAGTAAAAATTAGTTAAAATTTTAGTGCAAGTAAAATTTTCTTAAGAGATGTAAAAGTCGTATGAAGTGCAATTATCCAATATTATAAGTTTGTATTGTATCTATGAAAAAATGGATAAATTTCTTACTGGTACTAGAGATCCTAGATATATCCGGCTACCGGATCGAACACTATCCAAGGATGACATGAAAATCTATACGGTTCATAATTGAAAGCTTCTTGGATCCATTTGACCCTCCGGATCAAACACGATCACCTGAAAATCTATCCGGGTCAAAAGTGAAAGCTTCTCTGGACCCATTTGGCCGTCCAAGGTTGGACTTTATAATTTGAGGCTTCTTTGTTAGTTTGAAGTATGGGCTTTGCTAAATCCACCCATAAGACCATATGATGACGTGGGATGAAGGGCCTTTTAACAAAAATAAAAATAAAATAAACTAAAAAGTTGAAATTATTAAGCCATATATGGTAGCAGCTAAATAATTTGAAGAAAATAAGATTATTGGTAAAAATATTCAGATCAATACGTAATTTTTAAAAATAACTAAAAAAATCATTTGGAACGTGACATAATTTCCAGTTATCAAAAAATCGCAAACGGTGTAACTTTTGGTTGTCAACGTATTGAATTCAATTATTTTTAAACCACTATTTTTTATCTTAAAAATATAAAATAAATCTGTATATAAATCACACGTTGTTACCAAACGGGGGCTAAATAATTTATGATAAAAACACATTCTATAAACATCTTATGCTTACATTATAAGTAAAGTGAGAAGTAGCAAGGAAGAAATAATACCTAAAGGAAGTATCCCAAAAGTCATAGGGACGGTGAGCATCACTTTTCTACCATAAGTGTCGGAAAGATTTCCAATCAATGGCATCACCACCAGTGAACCCAATCCAATTACCTACGGCACCGTTCATGCAATATAATTAGTTCACTAATTAACAATTTGTCTGTTATAAACAAGTTTTTAAACATCATATTTTCACGAACAACTTTTAATCATACATATTTTTCGAATCATTTTTCTACCACAAATTTACCTAAAAGACATATTATTCTTTATTTATAAATAATTTTGTGCCTCTCAAACAGAATTACATTTTTTTATATAATAATCCAAAATAGGGAATTCAACACAAGTGCATGCGTAGCATAGGTAATAATAATTAATAGAATCAACAAATTTTCAACCGCACATTTGATCAATTTCTGTCAAAGTTTACTAAATATGATCTTAATCCCGACCAAACAAGGGTATAACATTAAAAATGAGCAAAGTTTTCCTCGAATTTCAATTATGAAATACTTTAGCCCCTGTTCTTTAACATAATCATTAAATTTTATAAATTAATTTATAAACAATACAATTTTCTAAACCACTATTTAGCTGCACACATTTTTTCTCTTCATTTTTTAACCACATATTTTATCATAAAATATAAATAAAATTCTTATGATAATTCTTATATTCTTAGGGCAAACTTAGATTCCAAGCAAAAATATTGTAGTCCATTGGGATATATATATAAATATATAAATGGATGCCAACGTCAAACATCAATCTGGTGTCACTTTTTGAAAGCTAGTGAGTCATGACTTTTAAGCAAGTTAACGTCCAACTATATGATCTATTAAAATTGATTTAAAAAATGGGAAAATAATCATGAATATTTTTCGAACTTATTAACAGTGTTATGCAAGCAAATATGATAATATTGGACGGGTTGAAACACTTAAAAATTCATTTATAATAATGATAAAATTTAATTTTTGATGATTAAAAAGACATTCACAAACTATTTAGGCTCTAACATTTATTGGACCGACCTAGTTTTCATAAAAAGGTCAACACAACCGTCTGTTATTTTTGTGTCTCAAAATTATAAGTCGTGTCAAACCTCTATTTAAAGAGGTAGATCTTCCAACTAATTTTCATGTTCCTGTCAATGAATTAAATTAGAGCAATCTCTAGGAGACTAGCACAAAACTTTTGGACCGACCCCTCTGTTTGGCAATTGGTTTATAAATTAATTTTAAAACGTCACGATTTTTCTAATCATATTTTAATTTCACATATTTTCTCTCCTCAATTTTTAACCACACATTTTACTTCGAATTTTTTTTTTAATTAAAAATTTGCACGGCTTTCAAATTTATGGTGCTTTTGTCGACTTGCTCGATAGCCAAGATAGAAATAGGCACAACAGATATTTGGATGCTATGGAGAGATTTATCTAGTTGAAGCGGAGAAGTATTTGCCTATTGGGATCCGTCTTAAGAAAGCCAACATGTTAAGGGGAGTAACTCAATAGATTATTATATTTATATTTAATTTAGGTGAGCCTTAGTAGAGATCAGTCAAAACCCGGAGATGAATGTTATTGAAGTCGGATAGAAAGATGGAAGATGGAAGATAAAGAGGGAAAGATTGAGTGGAAAGCAAAATATATATATGGACTTCCTCTTCTTTTCTTTTTCTTTTTTCTTTTTTCTTTTTTTTTTCTTTTTTGAAAGTTATATGGACTTACTTTTAAAATAGTATTTATCTTGCTTGCATAGGAAGATTTTGCTTTATTCGGTAACCTGGTTGAAATTAGAGTGAAAGAAATTGACTCAATCAAATTCTAAACCTAATTTTCTCTAAATTTGTGTATTATTAGTCCCATTGTCGGAAACATTTTTTAGTAACTTAAAAGTTACTTCAAATATCGATCTCCAAAAAAAAAATTACTTCTAATATCCAATCGAAGTCAAACTTTAATTTTAAACAAATATTTAAATTACTATTCATTATTATCCGTAAATTTCTAATAATATGGTGTAAGCAAGAAAAAAGTTAAAATCTTATTTATTTTACTACTCATATTATTTACCTGATTGTTGCATGATCATGGGTGAGATTCAGCCTCCTCCTTTTTTTTTTTTTGAAAAAATAGAATTCATAATAGTCATTTTTTTAGAATGTATAGTAAAGAAATAGTAAATAATTTTGAATTTACATGGAAAATTATTTTATTTGAAAATATAATTAAAATTGAGTTAAAAAATATGAATTTTTGAAAAATGGACGCGAAATAACATTGTAGCTTCATTGGTAAATGATGATCAATGCTTATCAAAATGAGATTTTGCCAGATAAATGAGTAGTTTTTATGTCAGTTTCTTTAAGAGAAGAAAAAGTCACCACCTGCACAAATGAAGCGCCAGTTTGTTTTTCATCACAATGATTTTTTTCTCATTCTCATTTTCCTAAAATACTACCCACTTATTTAATATAAAGTCCTTATTTGATTTTCTTTATTTGAGAATCACGATTTTCTCTCTCTTCTTTTCAATTACATATTTATCAATAAAATAATATTACACCAAAATTCAAAAAATATTCTATAATTTTTAACCACACATTCTCCTAAAAATTATTATTCAAAATCACAAAACTCTTTTTAAACAAAATCGAATACAATGAAACTGGGGCCCACATTATTTGACTTCAACGTCTGGGCATGGTTGTGGACCCCACCTTGATCCAACATAAACGAAATATACCGGTTTATCCTTTGAGTGGTCAACAAAAAAATTTGAAAATAATTTTTTTAAGGGTAGAATGGGAATTCGGAATCTCAATGGCCACTGACAAAAAGTGTGACGTCAGATGACTTCGACCAATTTAGTGACATCCCAAAATTCTTATTTATTAAATAAGTGTAGTATAATGAGGTGAGTGAAAAAAAATGAAGTTTTACTCAAACTTGTTTGGCACTTTAGTCTAATCACTTCTATGCTAATGTCACACAAACTTGATTTTTGACCTCTGAGGTGCTTTCGAAGACCACTTATGCTGCAACGAGTAATGACGCGAAATAATGTTTGTAACATGGGGAAAAAACAAATTGAAAAATAGAACATATATTGGGACAAAAAAATCTATAATAACACATAATAAGGATAAAATCTTTTCTAATTGTATATTGCATCAAACATGTTGACAGTCTAACGGCTTTAAACTGACGAAATAGTTAGTTGGGTCGATGGATTGGACATCAATATCATTATATCAATATACATTACTGAGAATGAACAAACTACGATTTTCCTTGCATGTAATAATTAATTAATAAAAAGAAAAAGCATGAAAAAATATTTACCGCTTGTTGAGCTCCGGAAAGATATATGGCCAATGAGCATTTCTCTTTTCCAGGACAAAGCGCCGCCAGTGTAACGTCGGTTATTGCCGGAACCACCATGAAGTTGGCGAAGCAGTAGAGGAAAACCGTCATTAAGAGGTGGCTCAGCCCGAATACCTTCTCCATCTCTCTCTCTCTCTCTCTCTGAGAATGGCTTATCGGAAAAGGATGGTGAAGAAGAGCCTTTTATATTAGTGTACGAGAACTCTTAAAGCGTCAAATTAAAGAACCTCGGTTTAAAAAGAACAAATATGTCCGTCTCCATGTCTTTATTTATATTGTTCGAAAGTATCTACTATCTCGCATGAAAATTCTCACAAAATACTAAAAAGATGATTGCAATAACTGCACAAACTTGTACCTTGCTTAACAGCAAATAAAAAGATACGTTATATATTACCGGATATACGTAAGGATGGTAAAATGGATCGCTGGCTCGAGTCAATCGGGCTCGACTCTGAAAAAACTCGGCTCGGGGCTTGAGCCAATCTTTTTTGAGAGACGGGCTTTGGTTCACTCAACTCGATCCAAAAAAAGCCCACCCAAAAAGCTCAAATCTTGAAATTTGAATGCGAGTTTGGCTCGGCTTAGCTCGTTGTATATATATATTTTCAATAATAAATTTATGAATTTTTCAATAATAAATTTATGAACTTTTGTTATAAAAATAAAAATAAGAAAATTAAAAGTTAGGGGCCCGACTCGACTCGGAAAAAGCTCGAGCTTAAAGCGTGAGTCGAGCCTTATTTTTTGGGACGAGCTTTTGGCTCGACTCAAGCCAAAAAAAGCTCGAACCAAGCTCGAGTCTTGATTTTCACCTTGGCTAGTTGACATCTCTAGATCTATGATGGACCTAGATGCACTACTATATGAATCTATAGCTCATGATGGACGCGACCAACAGCGAAAAATATTCTATGGATAAAACTCGATATTTAAATAACGATGGCCTATTAATCTAAAAAGACGACAATGACAATCATGAGAATCAAACGAGGTGCTCAACTCGACATTTAGCAAGTGTGGCGAAATACACGAAATATTACTAGCTCTCAGTTAGCTCATATTTCAATGATTAATTTTAAATACAATGAGATTCATAATTTTTTCAATCATATGTTTTACCAACTTTTATTAAAACTTACTAAAACTTTGATTTGATTTTATATCAATATGGCTTAATTTTTCAACGAGTCAATTTTTATCTACAAAAATAGTTAGAAGGTGTAACGAGGCCCATGAGGGTACTAAAGTAGTATAATTAGTTGGGTTGTTTAGACATAGAACTCCTTTGATATGACTTTATCAATTAGATGTACATGTTTGATTGAATTTATTTTTTAGGTGGAAAAAAGCTGAAATTTTCCTAGTTTTATTGATAATTAATTGACATTATTTTCTATGAAAAATTAATAAAATTGAGTTATTTTTATTAAATTTTTTTTAACAATTTTTTTTGTACAAATAATGTCTCAGTTAAGGGGACCAAAAAAGGCATAAAAAAAAAATCAGTTTTCCACCTTGTGTAGGTGGAAAACAAAATCCACCAATTAGGTGGAAAAATGTTTTCCTCAAAATGAAGAAAACTTGGTCACGTTAGCTCACAGTGGGAAACGGTTTCCAAGCAAAATATTGACAATTAAACATCAAACAATGTAAAAAGAGCCAAATTGCAAGAAAATTTGATTTTTCATGAAAATCTACCCATAATCTTATGCAAGAGAATTAATTTATACAGCTCCTGTTTGAGCCACATCATTTGGAAAATAATGTGCGTTTTAATAATATTTTTGAGGGAATGTATAGATAAAATTTGTTTGAAAAGTCAAATATGATGGACTTAATTAAAATGGATGGTTGAGATTGAGTGTTTAAAAAACTTGATTTTCAAAATAAAGGGATATATATATATATATATATATATATATATATATATATATATATATATATATATTCTAGTTGAGTGGGGTGGTGGGGCGCAGGAGTCAAAGAGTAACCAAAGCGCGACAATGAAATGATGCGTAGCTTGCAAGATGATGCAAGGCATAAAATGAAAAGTGTGGCGGTCATGCATGCTTACACTTTAATGCGTACAAGGTTTACTAAAGAGCATTTGATCACTGTGCATTGATTCCTCATTAATTAGTTGTCACAAATATGATGAACTGATGGGATTTAGCGTGTGGGATATTTTAAATCCACCATGATTCATGGAAGCAATTATAACTCCTTTCAACAAAGAATAAATTAGACCGACATGATGTATTGGTCCTTTGTGTTGAGCATGAAATTATGTCGAGTTAGACTTCCATAAGACCAAGCCTGAAGAAAAATGTGGAGGAGGAAGAAAAAGTTTTCTATCTTATATATCAATACCAAAATAATCTAAGTTCAAATGATGTCTCTTATCGAAAATAAGTGCATGTTCGGTGGAGGTAGTTTTTGAGAATATTGGAAATATTGGATTTTTGAAAAAATGTGTAGTTGAAAAGTAATTAAAAAGAATAAAAATTGATGGTCCCACAGAAATATGTGGTGAAAAATTAATTTGATGAAAAAAAAAAAAAAAAAAAAATACACACACACACACACATGGGAGCAAGAATGAGTCTCACAATTCCCATGCTTTGTGACTAAGCAAGCGAAGATAGGGATCAAAGTATTACAACCGGAGAGATAAAGAACTCGTAGTACAATTTGGAAAGGAATTGAGTTTTACAAATGAGAAAAGAGGAGGACCAAATTGAATTTAGACAAAAGTGGGTGCCTACAATCGAAAGGAATACACATGATTGCAAGGTAGGAAAATGCAGTTCTTGCTCGTATACAAAATTGGAAAAACTTGACTGGATGGATAAAAAATGATCCTCTAGACGGAACCAGTCCACCCAGACAAACTAGCTGAAAATTGAACCTTGTGATTGCAAGGTTCAGGACATTGTGATCGCATTGTTCAAGCATTTTTGAAATTGCTTCAAAATGTGGTAGTCTTACGATCACAACGAGGTTGTGCCTTGCGATCGCATGGTACAAAATCTTGACCGTTGGACAGAGTTTTCCACATTTTTGCAAGCACCTTTTCATCAACAAATTTCACTTCTTTTGTGAAAAGTTGTGATACATATGAATAGGTATGTTGGAATTCTATAAATTAAAATAGAACTCATGGTTAAAAAAAAAAAGAATCACTTATGTGCATTGAGATTTATCCCCAAATCTCTTTTTATTCGAACTTGGAATTATCTTCATTGCTCTACTTTGTTTCAACTTCCCGATTTCAATTGTGCTATTTGCAACTCGATTCTAGACTTGAAATCTTCTAAAGCAATTTGTGCGTTGGCCCTTTAGCATTCTCATCCTACTGAGAGATCGCAAATTAAGCTTTTAGGATAACATTCTTTGCGTATCAAATCTTAATTCATACTTTCGTTTTTATCTACTTTCTTCATTCATTGTGATAAGATAAATATCATCACTTTGAAGATGATATTTCTCAACAATCTAAAAGCGTAATTTTGCATTGGCAACCGAAGGAGACACAACCATGGCTAAGATCAAATTCATGAATTAAGATTTGGTGAGAATTGATCATTTTGACGGTTCAAACTTTACACGGTGGTAAGACAAGATCATGTTCTTGATAACGGGGCTCAAAATATTCTATATACACTATCCAAATTTGGAGGATTTCACCTGAACCTATCGACAATGACACCGATCAAACAAGGGTTGAACGAAAGAAGTAAGAAGAAGATAAATTAATTTGTTGTGGCCACATCCTAAATGCATTGTCGAATTTTCTATATGATTTGTATAAAAATACAACTTTTGCAAAAGAAATATGGAATGCGCTTGAGAAAAAATACAAGGCCAAAGAAGAGGGTACCAAGAATTTCCTACTTTCGAGGTATTTTAAATTATAAGTTTTTAGAAAATATTCCTCTATTACCCAAGCGCATGAATTACAAATCATTGTCGATAAATTAAAAGAGGTGAAGATAGAACTTCCGAAATCATTCCAAGTAGGATTAATAATTGCCAAATTACCTCTACTTGGAGATGATATTGGAAAAGAATTCTTCATAATTCTGAAGACTTTTTGTTTGGAAAAATTCAAAATGTCATAGAAAGCAAAGAAAAACTGGAGGCAAGGTAAATTCCATTGACAAGGAAGAAATTGTTGCCACAATAAGCGAAGTAAATTCTTTCAAAGGAAAAATTATGGGATGGTGGTATGACACATGCGCCACCGTTCACGTTTTCTATGATAAATCCCTCTACAAGACATATGGCATGATAGATTAAGGCACATTGGTTATTTTACTTTGCATAGAATGATAAAAAGTGGCATGTTATCTTGTGATTTTACTAAGAATAACAAGTGTGAAATTTGCACTGAGTCAAGAATGATTAAAAAATATTTTCAAAGTGTAGAGAGATCATCTCAAATACTTGACTCAGTTCATACCAATATTTGTGAACTTAATTACATGTTAACTAGAGGTGTTAACAAATATTTCATAACATTTATTGATGATTTTTCTAGATTTTGTTATGTTTATTTGATGAAACATAAAGATGAGACATTTAACGTGTTTAAAATATACATAAATGAAGTAGAAAATTAGAATGATTAAAGGATTAAAAATCTTAGAAGTGATGGAGTGGTGAGTATTTTTCTACAGAATTTAATATTTTTTGTTAAGAATGTGGTATTATACATCAATGTAGTGCACCTAGAGCACTGGACCAAAAGAAAACCTTAGTTGAAATGGTGAATGCTATGTTAACATGGTCAAAATCGCCTAATATTTTGTGGGAAGGGGCTTTACTTACTGCATGTCATATAGGTAATAGAATTTCTTCTAAAAAACTTAAAGTTTCCCCTTATGAATTATGAAAAGTAATAAAACCTAACATTGAATATTTTAAAGTGTAGGGGTGTCTTATTACAAAAACACCAATTCTAAAAGAACAAAATTAGGATCAAAATGAATAAAAAGTGCCTTTGTTAGATATGCGATAAATAACGAAGCTTATAAGTTACTTGATCTAACATCCAATGTAATTATAAAATCACGAGATGTGGAATTTTTTGAGAATTCATTAAGTGTTGATAAAATTCCTCGAAAACTCAATAAGAAATTTTGGCTTCTAATAAACCACAGGAAACATCTTCTCAAGATGTGACTGAGTCTAGTGAACGTTGAAGAAGTAAGAGTTCTCATAAAGAGATGGTGTAAGGACATGATGAGATTGATTCTTAATGCATCTCCCTATGCTTGGTTGAAGCAAGTAGGAAAGACATAGTAAGAACAATTCCTTACGTTATTCAAATTGATAGTGATCCTAAAACCTATAAAGAAACAATGATTTCTAGAGATATCACATTTTCGAAAGATGTTATCAATGATGAAACGGATTCTATAATGCCCAACAGTACTTGGAATATTGTTGAATTACCGATTGGGTCTAAGGCCATTGGTTGTAAGCAGGGACGGATTCATGATTAAAGTCCAGCTAGAGCGGTCAACTATTGACTGTTGGCCGATGACTTTAACCGACGATCGTCAACTATCGCAATAGCGAGAAAACTTATTATTATTTAATTTAATATTAAAAATTATTAAATTGATGCATGAATACACTAAAATGTTTCATAATCTGTAAATCAATAATCACAATTCACAAATCAAATCAAATATTCAACAAATCATGATTCACATTTCACAACATTTAATCAATAATCACAATTCACAAATCAAATCAAATAATCGCCAAAGCTCAATTCAAAATATTTAATCAATAATCACCATTCAAAAATCAAATCAAATATTCACCAAATCACAATTCACATTTTACAACATTTAATCAATACTCACAATTCACAAATAAAATCAAATATTTCCCAAAACTCAATTCACAATTCAAGTAAGGGGAATATGAGACTCACAATTGACCAAATTGCAAAAACTTAATGGTAATATTTAACATTTATACATAATTTCCACACTTCAATTTCAATACTAATGAATCACATTATCAAATTCAAGGGTTCAGTTCAGCCTTCGTACCTGATAATTCAATGAAAATTCGAAACTCAATTAAAAAGTTCCTTTCTAACTACTAAGTTGCTGTCAAGAGCACTAAAGAAAATAAACAAGATTTGATTATAACTTAGAATTAAAAATACAAAATATAACAATTACAAAGTTACAATTTACAAAACATAAAAATTACAAAACTTATGAAACTTTGAAACTGAGAGTCTGAGACTAAGACTTCAGTTACTAAATCAGAGGAGAGGAGTGGTGTGCATCGTGCGGGCGAATATGAAGAGTGAAGTCGTCGGACCGAGAGTCGACCAAGATGCATATTGTTCATATTGTATAGATGTAACCTTTCAATCACAATTTTAGTTTTACATCCAACGGGTTAAAAATTGAACTAGAGAATGGAAGATGCACAATTCAACAGAGGGAAAACTAAAAGGGAATTTGCATGTACATCAGCAAGAGAAAAACATAAAGAAAAACTTACTCTAATTCTCATGAAAAGTACAATCTAAATGCAGTTGAACTATAAAGAAATGGAAAGGAAGAATTTTAATTTAATTAAAATTTAAAACAACGTCAATTTCAAGAAAGAAAAACAAAGCAAAACATTCAATATATAGCAAAGCCCTCTTTTTTCTGGACAAAGAGACTTTAAATTATCAATTCTTATTCATAATAGGCCAAAATATTTCCCACAAAGAATTGATCAGTCAATTAACTTACGACAGCCATAACAAAGAAAAAAATGTAGACATGAAGTCTTAATTGAAATCAAACCAACCTGAAAGAAACTTGATCAAAAACAACATGGACTTGATCATCAGTTGATCTGGATGTATCGTCGCTCGAGAAAAAAAAAATTTGAAAGCTTGCAAAGCTAACGAATCCACCGGAGACCAGATAGCTTGGCCGTTCTAGGTTGCCGCACGGTGGATCCACTACTGGTTGTAAGTGTGTATTTCATAGGAAATACAATACCAATGGCTCAATCCAAACTTATAAAGCAAGATTAATTGTTAAAGATTTTCAAAAAAAAGAGAAATTGATTATATTTATACCTATACACCCGTAGCTAGAATTACTACTATTAGAATTATTTTTATATTATCTTCCATATATGATTTATGTGTGTATCAAATGGATGTTAAAACTTAAAACTGCATTTTTAAATGTAGAGTTAAATGAAGAAGTTTACATGGAAAAACCGAAACGTTTCATTCTTTCAGGTAATGAACATAAAATTTGTAAACTTATTAAATCTTTATATGGTTTAAAAAAAGCTCCTAAAATTGGCATGAGAAATTAGATAATGCTACTAAGTCTTTTGGTATTTTTTGCATAATATGGTTGATAAATGTCTATATGCATAAAAATGTTATAAATATATTGTGTTTGTATGTTTATAAGTGGACGACATGTGGATTATAAGTAATCACATGGATGGTATAATAGAAACGAAGAGGTTTCTATCTTCAAAATTCAACATGAATGATCTTGGTCAAATAGATATCATATTGGGTATAAAAGTGATCAAGAATGAATTGAGTTTTGCAACTCAATCACATTATATTGAGAACGCGATTGAAAAGTTTGGGCATTTGAACATTAAAGAGGCAAATACCCCATTTGATTCAAGTATCAGCTTGTAAAGAATGTTGAAAGAGCTATTGGACAACTTGAGTATGCAAGTGCAATTGGTAGTCTAATGTATGATGTTCAATATACAAGACCGAACATTGCACTTGCTGTAAGTAAACTTAGTAGGTTTACAAGTAATCCAAGTGTTGAACATTAGAAAGCAATTGGAAGAGTACTTGGTTATTTAAAAAGAACCAAAAATCTTTTTTACAATATTCTAAATTCTCATTTATACTTAAATGATATACCGACGCAAGTTGGATATCAATTGCTGGTAAAAACAAATCAACCTCAGGTTGGTCGCTTACTATTGGAAGAAGTGCAATTTCTTGGAGATCTAAGAAACAAACAATGATTACACATTCAACTATTAATCTGAGTTTGTAGCATTAGCCGAAACGAGAAAAGAAGTGGAGTGGCTTAAAGATCTTCTTTATGAAGTACCACTAGATACGAATAATGAGTTTTCAATATCTATACTATGTGATAGTCAAGCTACTCTAGCAAGGGCTTATAATGAAGTCTACAATGAAAAGTCTAGACATACGAGTCTTAGACACAATTACATAAGGAAATTAGTAAAAGATGGAAAATAGTCCACTTACATATGTGAGATCAAGTGAAAACTTGCCTGATTCGTTTACAAAAAAAATCTTACTAAAGAGTTGGTAAGACTAATATGGAGTACGATGAGGCTTAGCCTCCGTTTGGTAACATTGCAGTGGTTTATAAACTGTGATCGCATGATTCAAGCAGTTTTGAAACTACTTCAAAAGCCAATAGCCTTGCGATCGCATGGCACAAAATTTTGACCCTTAGACAGAATTTTCCAGATTTTTGCAAGCACTTTTTCGTCAAAAAAATTCCAGTCTTTTGCGAAAAGTTGTGATACATATGAATAGGAACGCTGAAATTTTATAAATTGAGATAGAACTCATGGTTTAAACACAAGAACCACTTATGTACATTAAGATTTATCCCCAAATCTCTCTTTCATTCAAATATGGAATTATCTTCATTGCTATACTTTGTTCCAACTTTTCGGGTTTCAATTGTGCTATTTTCAACTCGATTCTAGACTTGAAATCCACTAAAACAATTTGTGTGTTGGCCCTTTAGCATTATCATCTTACCGGAAGGGTGCAAGTTTAGCTTTTAGGATAACATTCTTTATGCTTCAAGTCTTAATTCATACTTCCATTTTTATCTACTTTCTTTGTTCGTTGTGCCAAGTTTGTGGTTAATTTTCAAGATAAATATCATCAATTTGAAGATGAAATTTCTCAACAATAAGTATTATGAAAAAATGTGTTGATGCAACTAACACCCAAAGGGAGGTTAATAAATATATAATACGGAATTAAATATTTAATTAATAAATAATCACATATAGATGAAACGTAATCAATTAAACGCGTTGCAATCAATCGATCGATCAACAAGTAATAATTGCGTAAATTGAATAACACGGATATGTTAATGAAGGAAGAACCTTTGAAGAAGTATTCATAGGTAAATGACCTCCGACCAAACCAAGTAAAAATAATCCACCACAAAAAAATAACTTACAATTGGTCAAGACACAACTAAACTCCAGTAGACTCTGTCCACCAAATCTGTAAATTATCGAAGAACTCTTCGATTGTGCTTCCAACACTTTTCAATAATTTTGGTCTATCTTTTCCATCCTCACGTATCACCAAGAACCAACATCATTTTTCTTCAATTGGAACTCCAGCTACTTCTCTCGAACTTCAAGACTTTGAAGGCTTATTGTTAAATAATTTAAATTTTTGCATTTTTGGAATTGACTGGATTTGAATATCAAATCAAAAAGTTGTGTGATTGATATTTTAGAAGGAAACGATTGATCAAGAGATTGATATAACATTATTTTTATGGAATATAATGATCAACCACACCTAGAATCTAGTATATATATAGTAGAAGGCTATAAAAGGTGTTTTAATGAAGCCTCTATTTGGTAAAAGAATGTGGTTTATAAATTGGTTTATTTATATTTTCGAGATAAGATTTGTTGTTGAAAAGTGGAAAGAGAAAATGTGTGGTTAAAAAGTGGTTTGAGAAATTATGTGGTTTATAAACATATTTTCACTGTTTACCAAATACAAACGAAGTTATAAGTCTAGAAATCGAGAAACCAATTTCGTCCAGAAGACACCGCCACTCAAGTGGTCATTGAGCAGAACTCAAACAGTCGACTTCCTACTAAAAGGCACTCGATCGACCATTGAGCAAAAAATGAGCGATTTTACGATGACTTTTCCTCCTCCTCCTCCTCCTCCTTATTATTATTATTATTATTATTATTATTATTATTATTATTATTATTATTATTATTATTATTATTATTATTATTATTATTATTAACACACAAAAATGAGACCCAACTAAATAGTCCAAAGAATAGGGTCCATTTAAAGAGTTTAGGGAATATGACCATATGAACTCACATGCAGACCCAAAAGCAGAGCAATAGAGCGACGAGATTAGCATCGCCCAAGCTTGAAAAAAGCCCAAAGTCTGGATGAACGCGGTGATTCATTATTATAAAATGGCAGTTATTAAATAGTTAATGGGCAACATTATCACATTCCCACGATCCAGGAAACTCGACTTATCATTTGGAGTAATGGCACTAATTAAATACAACGGTCTCTTGACAAGTCATCCATTATGGAGAAAATGGATAGTTACAAGGCGACAAAGTGGTTTGCAAGTGGATTTGGAGGAGAAAAACTATTTAAGGAGTATAAAAGAGAAAATAGAACATGGAAAAAGGACCAATCAATCAACTCTCAAAAGAGAACTATGTAATTTACTTTCATTTTAATTTTCTTATCAATTCTCAATTACTTTGTGTGCTTACGCCCCTTGGACTCATTTTCGCTTTCGTTGTAATCTTCATAAAAAAACACCCCTCGTTGGGACTTTATCTTGAGAGGTTGTTATTCCTTACACATCGTCTGAATTTCCTTTTTAATTGTTAGCGAACTTCTTTGCACGAAACAATTTGGCACCCCTAGTGGGACCACTTTGGTGTTTTGAAGGTACAAAAGGTGAAGCAATGCCTCATAAGAACTCCAATAAGAAGCTAGCAAGCCATCGAGCCCATTCTGTGATTTGAGAGATATGAAGAGGAGCAAAGTACTCCAGGAATAGAGGGGCAAAGTCAGATTCGTTATGAGCCAATGGAAGAATTAAGTTCTTGAACCATGCGTGCATTAGTTGGAGAACTTACCCTAGATGTGGTTAAACGGGTAAATCTGCAATACGTTCATAACATGGAAAAGTTCATCCAAAATGAAAGAGTACATCATGACAATATGGCCAAGCAACTAAAAAATTTACATGACACTATTAATAGGTTAACAGGCCAAGTGTGTCAGTCAACTTTTCTAAATATAGGACACAACTTTCAAGCGCGAACAATTATGGATATAATCCCATGGTTGTAAGTTCGAATCAGGGAATAGAACCACCTACTGGGTCATCCTCTTCAAACCAGAGGTTGTTGGAACAATAAATTTAAATAATGGTAATGGAATGTCCAACCTATGGGATAATCCAAATGCAAGAGATAATGTCCAAAATAATGGATATAATACCCCAATGTTATTGATGGGAGTAATATCCAGGCTAATGACAACAATGGTTTAAACAATGAAGTTTTCGTTACGAATCCATTAGAAAATCTTAGGCCTCAAGTAAACCAACCTATAGGTGTCCCTTATGATCCCAATGTCTTGTTGAGAGATCAAATTGCAGAGGTAGTGCGAGAACAAATGGCTGTTGAAATGCATCCTTGTAATAGGCTGACTTACACAAAGTCGTATCCTAAGTGGGTAGATCAAGCATATCCATGGCCTAGAGGGTACAAAGTACCAGGATTTTCATTATTCACTTGTCTTGGAGAAGTCTCTACCCTAGAATAAATAGGGCGATTCACGCTACAATGCTAATTATCATAAATGGGACTATTCCCTAGTTCATTAATAGGAATAGCTTTCTCATGGTTCATTAACATACCAGCAAATTCTATTCAGACATAGAAATAATTAGAACAATTGTTCCATGCTCATTTTTATAAAATTGAGTCTGAAGTGACTGGCCAATTTGGAAAAGTTACGTCAAATGCCCAACGAATGGGCAGAAGGTTTTTTTTCAAAGGTTCAAAATAGTCAAGAGCAAATGTTTTGTACCTCTACCTGAAAAGGAATTTGTCAAAATTGCTCAAAGTTGTTTGAGTTTTGACATAGAAAAAGAAATTCTAAGACATGGAGTTCCCTGACCTTTTCCAGTTGAGTGCACATATAATTAGATATGAACGTCTAATAAGAGAGGAAGAACAAATAAAAAATTCTAGTAAAGGGACTTACTATAGAGACCCGAATTTTGACATTCACGTGGTTGATAATGAATATTATGACCAGACTGAAATAATTTAAGGGATCCCAAACCTTTTTCAAAAAAATTGAAAGACTATTGTCATTGAAATAGAATGATACATACATATAAGCTAAACATTTTAAGCTAAAAATTTCTATGTTTACCCGAACAGGTTAAGGGAGATGCGTATGCTTGCCCTTTAGCAGTCGAATCAAACACAACGGTAAAAAATGGGCCTATAGAGGATAAAAAACAAAAAGGCTATGGTGTTTTCATTTGATGTGACAAAAGCTGACCTTATATTTGACAAATTATATAAGGATAAGCAAAAAAAGTTGAGTAATAAGCATAAATTTCCAAACTCTGAACAAATCAAGGGTAAAAAATATTGTAAATAACACAATGCATAGTCTCATATGACTAATAATTGCTTGGTTTTTTGTCATGTATTATAGGATGCTATTGAATCTGGGCGAATCACTTTTGGAGCCAAAAAGAAGATTTTGAGCCACGTCCTAATAGTTTTGAATGACTTAAAGGAAAAGAACCCCGAAAAGATGAAGGTATCTTGTATGCTAAATACGAGGGGGAAGTAAGTGAGTATATGGGAAAAGCAGGGACATGGGGGCATTACAGTTATTCTAATATTGTTCCTAGTTTTTAGCCTAACAAGGGACGAAATATGCCACTCTACAGAATAAAGATGACCAGGACACAATAAAGATGTTTCCAGAGAAATTATGAGAGGATGATGAGACAACAGTAGGGATCAACACATCTTAAAGAATCTAAATTACTCAAGATGGTTAACAAGAATGCCCTCCGTGACAGCACGGAAGCTAGAACTTGAGAATCGATGGAGAAAGCACCAGAAAGCTCTTCTGGGAAGTCCAAAATTCGAACGCAACAAACACGATGAGGAAGAAGAGGATCAAGGGCGGCCCCTCATTATACAATTCAGTACTTTGCCTCTAGTTATGGATAATAACTATGTGTTGACCAATGAGTTTAAAAGTAAAGAGAATGACGAAGAGGAGATACAAGATAATGAGGAAGCATGCATACTACTGTGTGAAGAAGGCCAAACATCCCAGGAGGTATGTTAAAAAGAAGATGACAATGGCATGACGGACATCGAGGAGGAGATTGATTTAGAAGCAGAAAGGAAAAAGACGGGAAGTGTCATACAACAAATTGTTAAAGTAATTGTATCAAGAAGGTGTCCGTGAAGTAGGCTTGTTGGGCGAACTGTCAGGACTCTCTTTCAATTTTTATATATAATATGGAACGCCCAAAAAGAAAGTGAGGGTACCACGCTCTGAAAATATGGATCATAGCCTAGAATACCACCTCCCCCTACAGGATGGTTCACGATGAAGAACTGTGAGAGCTGAGTGAAAAGAGAGTCCAAGATACAAAGATTCCAAATGAAACACTGTAGATCAATTTAATAAGAGAGGTCAATTCCGTGGAAGACAAGCAAGAAGTAGAGATAGATGTGGATGAAAAGGCTATTTTTAGAAAGCCGTTTGCAAAATTGACAAAAATCTAAGGCCGTTATATGTGAAGGCCTTAGTCAATGGTATACCTGTGTCAAAAGTACTCATTGACAATGTGGCAGCCATAAATACCATCCCGTCCAAAATGATAAGAAAATTTGCAAAAACAAAGAGCGATATGATCCCATCAAAAGTCATTCTTACAAGCTTTAATGGAGGAACGATGTCAGCTAAGGGAGTAATGCCATTAGAAATAACTGTGGGAACATCTACTAGGACCACAGTTTTCTTTATGATAGATGGTCCCACCAGTTAAAATGTGCTATTAGGGAGAGATTGGATTCATGGGAGTCGTTGCATACCTTCATCGCTCCACCAATGCTTGGTTTTTTGGAATGATAAAGGAGAAGCAGAGGTCATGCAAGAAAATCATAGGCCTTTCATTGCAGAAGCAAACTCTTTGGAGAGGCTTATGTATGAAGGGAACTATGGACCTGTTAGGGTAATTCAAGATGGGGAAGAAACTCAGATTGTCACACATAGTGAAGAGCCATTTTTAGTAGTGCTCTTATTGAGATATTCAGCCAAATGAGGCTAAATATAATAGTCCTTGAAGAGCCAGTAATTAACAAAAAAGACAATTAAGGAAATTTGATGAGTTGTCAGCAGCAGAAAAATCTGGCTGATATTTAGGCCTTTAAAGCTAAGCAAATAGATTTCAATAAAGAATGTAAGGAGAATACAAAAGAAGAAGTAGCAGTAACAACGTTAAGAAAAAAATTAGTAGTATTTGAGTTAGAATTCAGCAATGTGGATTGTTTAGAAGAGGAAGTGCTTACAAGGAGCCTAGACGAAAAAGTAATGAGGATCACAAAGCTTGGGCACGCTGAAGCACAAGACATAGAGCGATTATTAAAGGCAGGATTTATTAGAATAGCTAGATATGTTGAGAGGTTATCGAATATCGTGTATGTATTGAAAAAGAATGCTAATATCAGAGTATGCATAGACTTTAGGAATTTAAACTTAGTAATGCTTAAAGATGAGTATCCAATATCTACAGTAGATTCTTTAGTAGATTCCACTGCCGGGCACGTAATATATTCCTTTTTGGATGATTGGTATTCAGGGTATAACCAACTTTACATAGCTGAAGAAGATATACATAAAACAACCTTTATGTTTCCTGGGATTTAGGATGCTTTGAGTGGGTAGTTATGCCTTTCGACCTGAAAAATGCAGGGGTCAACTATCAAGGAGCAATGAATTTAATTTTTCATGACATGATAGGTAAATTTGTTGAAGTCTATGTAGATGATATAGTTGTTAAATCACTTAAAAAAGAAGACAATTTTCAATAATTAAAACGTTCATTTGAACGAATGAGGCAATACAAATTAAAGTTAAATTCTTTGAAATGTGCATTTGGTGTTAATGCAGGGAATTTCCTTGGATTTTTAGTACAAAAAAGGAGAACTGAACTTGATAAAAATAAAACGAAGGCCATTCTAGAGGCCAACCACCTGGTACCAAAAAAGAATTGCAAAGATTTCTAGGCCAAGTAAACATTTTGAAATGTTTTATCTCCAATTGTGCAGGGCGAACAAAAGCTTTGTCCCATCTATTAAAGCTAAAAAATCAGGACTCAATCATCTTAAAGGAGGAACATTAAAAGGCTTTTGATAGCATGAAGGCATATTTGTCAAGTCCACATATACTAGTCTCACCTATCCAAGGATGGCTAATGAAAGTGTACATATTTGGCCGAACAAGATTCCATAGCTGAAATGGTCGTACAAGAAGACCAATTTGGTGAAGAGAGGGCAATCTATTATTTGAGTAGACAGTTAAAAAAATGTGAATGTAATTACTCTGTTATTGAAAAACTTTATCTTCCTTTATATTTCACATGCACAAAACTAAGGGCTTACTTACGGCCTATGTCTGTTTACTTGGTTTCTAAAGTAAATTTAGTTAAATATATGTTTTCTCGCCCTATTTTACACCAAAGGATAGGATTTTGGACTTTAGCACTGTCAGGATTTGAAATACAATACATACCCCAAAAGGCAGTTAAAAATCAAGTATTGGGTAACTTTTGGCCGATCATCCATGTTTCGATATACCTAAAGAAATTGAATTGGAAATTGATTCATCTGAATTAAAACCTTGGTTTTTATACTTTGATTGATCAAAAACTTATGAAGGTGTAGGGGTAGAAATACCCTTAATAAACCCGTTGGGAGTTTGGTATAAATTTGCTTTCACTCTAGATAGAATGTGTACCAACAATCAAGCTGAATACAAAGCGTTGATTGTAGGTTTAGAACCATTGATGGAATTCGGAGTAAAAATATGTAAAATTTAGGGGCGATTCCCAGTTAGTAATTTACCCATTGAGTGGTGATTAGAAATGCCAAAGTGATTCTGTTATAAGTTAATATGAAATCTTCCAGGGATTGTCAATATGTTAACAGGATGTATAACGACTTAGCAAACGAACTAGCCCAAATGACTTCAGGCTATTCAAAGGTGCTAAATTGGAAGTCCACTTGCGAATATGGGATAATATTGCACGTGGTACAACGTAGGGTGAGAAAGATGGGCGTTCATTGCATATAGAATGGAGATGTGATGAATTGGAGAGAAGAAATAAAAAGGTTTTAGTGAGAGCCCGATAAGGAGAGTGATAGGAAAATGAAGTTATGTACATTAAATTATGTGTTAATAGACTAGGATTTGTATAAGAAACGTTCAGATGGTGTACTATTGAAATTTATAAATTTGGGCAAAGCCAAAATAATCATGACCAAAGTATGTATAATCCATCAGGCACGCTAAAGAATGAAATGGCTAATTATTAGAAGTGGATACTTTTGGCCTAAAATGGAAGAATTGTGCGTTCAATATGCCAAGAGTTTTCTAGCATGCCAAAAACATGGTCCTATCTAAAGAGTGTCAGTAAGGGAAATGGCCACCATTATCATGCCATGGCTGTTAAGGGTTGGGAGATTGATCTCATTGGGAAGATTTATCACTCATTGTCCAAGCAACATACGTTCGTAATAGTTACAATAGAATCCTTCACTAAATAGGTCAAAGCAATACCCTTAAAAGAGATCTCTCAAAAAAATATCATAGATTTCATTCGTAATCATATTATTTATCAATTTGGGATACCTCAAACTTTTATGATGGAATAAGGAACTTCTTTTAAGTGGAGATTAAGTACAGGAATTTTTTAGTTAATTTGGAGTTAAAATGGTGAATTACACGCCTTATTACGCTCAATCTAACGAGCAAGCGAAATCATCTAATAAAATTCTAAAAAAATATCATAAGGAAAATGATAGGTGAAAATGCCAGAAATTGGCATGAATGTTTGTACAAGGCTTTATGGGCTTACAGGATGTCACCGCGATTAAGTACCCAAATAATTCCGTTCCAACTTACTCATGGACAAGATGCAGTATTTCCTATGGAGATTAATGTACAATTGATTAGATTGTGCTTACAAAATAATTTGAGCTATGATGAACATACATAATCTATTAGAGTTGGACAAATTAAAGTTAGACGTCCTAGATAGGCTGCAAGTCCAAAAGTGGAAAATGGCTAAGTACTATAATAAAAAAGTTATAGTTAAGTTCTTTATCGTGGGTGATTTAGTTTGAAAGACAATACTCCCTTTGAAAAGCAAAGACCCAAAGTATGGGAAATGGTCGCCCAATTAGGAAGGACCATATAGAATGAAAAATGTGTTGCCTAATGGGATGTATCATTTGGAAGATTTAGATGGCACAAGGAACATAAGATTTATTAATGACAAGTATTTAAAGAAATATGTTCCTTCTGTTTGGGAAAGTGAAAAATTAGGGATTTGACATACCCAATAATTAAGCAAACGAATAAAACTTCTATTTCATCGACAAAGTTGGCCACTATTACATTGATGGGAATTGATTGCCATTTCAAAAGTTATGAATAAATGAAAAACAGAAACAAACGATGAGATTATCCTACAAAACGGGTAAGACACTATAGTTGTCCCCAAAGAGAGTGCATCTATTCTCTAAATTTCCCCCATACCAAAGAAAACATCAATATAAGGGGTGCAATTGGGAAAAGGTTAAATAATTCATTTCTGTTAAGAATGATCTTTGGGGTATAGAAAATCGATCGTTTGAATATTAGATGACAATGCCATGTTGGTGATGAAAATAAAAACAATGATGGTGTAACGAGAATGCAATTTTGTTAGAAGGAAAGAAGGCAAAGATGCGGAATATTAAAGGCCATATGCATGGGAAATAACTGAAATTGAAGATCCAAATCTTAGAAAAGAGACAATTCATCGAAATACTAGGAGTTTTATTCTAGGTAATAATTTGTCCAGCATGAATATGGCTTAAGATTCATACTTGGTATTAATTTTTCCATATTGGGGAGTAATTATTAACACACAAAAATGAGGCCAACTAAATAGTCCAAAGAATAGGACCCATTTAAAGACTTTAGGGAATAGGTATAAATGAACCCACATGATGGCCCAAAATCAGAGCAACAGAGCAAAGAGACCAGCATCGGCCAAGCTCGGAAAACGCCCAAAGTCTGGACGAACGCGGTGACTCATTATTATAAAATGATAGTTATTAAGAAGTTAATGGGTAACATTATCACATTCCCGCGATCTAGGAAATTCGGCTTAGTATTTGGAGTAATGGAAGCGGTTAAACATGAGGGTTTCTTGACAAGTCATTCATTATGGAGAAATTGGACAGTTATAGGCCAAAAAGCGGTTTGCAAGGGGTTTTGGAGGAGAAAAATTGTTAAAGGAGTATAAAAGAGAAAACATAACATGGAAAAAGGACCGATCAATCAACTCTCAAAAGAGAACTATGTAATTTACTTTCATTTTAATTTTATTGTCAATTCTCAATTACTTTGTATGCTTGCGCCTCTTGGGGGCATTTTTGCTTTCGTTGTAATCTTCATCAATAAACACTTCTCGTTGGGACTTTGTCTCGAGAGTTTTTTGTTCTTTACACATCGTATGAATTCCCTTTTTAATTGTTAGCAATCTCCTTTGTGCGAAACAATTTCATTCTTTAAAACAAATACCTAACTAACTCAACTGTAATACTTAACTTTTATTACAAATCAATACACGTGACCTTTTGTTTAAGGGATTTTCAATTACATATAAAACCTAAAATTTGGGATGATGACGTAAACCATTACTGATGTTTTGATTCAAAACTACTTTAACTCTCAGTTTGTGTTGGATTGATTGATGTCACACTACAAGAAAAAAGATCTTTTGCAACATGCAAA
Organism: Ligustrum vulgare; assembly: GCA_963555705.1. Taxonomy (NCBI): domain Eukaryota; kingdom Viridiplantae; phylum Streptophyta; class Magnoliopsida; order Lamiales; family Oleaceae; genus Ligustrum; species Ligustrum vulgare. The sequence goes on along the minus strand of OY743186.1, from coordinate 13,408,837 downwards.
CGACAATATTCGCTAATTGCATACTGCTAAAAGGGGTCTATCACAACATTCACTTGCTACATGTTGCCTTTGATTCATTTATTTAAGTTTTAGCAATATTCAGAAACTGAGTGTTGCTAATAATAAGCTTTCGCTACACTCAGAAAATGTTGCCTTTAGTTCGGCCTTTTACGACTCACAATGCGTGTTGCGATAGGCTAGCCCTTGGCAACGCACAAAGGCTATTTTGCAAAAGGCTATTTTGCAAAAGGCTATTTTTTATCCTTTTGCAACATTTTTTTGCGCATTACACGATTGGTAAATCAATCTGACAATGTAGTATGGTTCTTAACTTTATTCGGTGAGAGATTATTAGATGATGCATCAAATTATTGAGCATCAATCTAAACATAGAGTAAGGTAAAAAGATTGAAGCTGAGAATTGTAATTAATACTAACGTTTGAGTGTGATTCCTAGCACTTTTTAAGTGTGAAAATGTTAGATAATGAGAAAAAGCTTCTTGTATAGAAGAATTTTACACACTACCATACAGATGGAATTTTTTTTTACCAAATTACCCTTTTAAACAATATTATACATATAACCCTTAAAGTTTAAAGATATTAATATTTGATTTTTGTTCGCTCGTAGTAGTACCCCCCTCAAATTGGTATCAGAGCCATATGACAGATCTTAAGGACAAATATTACATGACAAAAAATAAAAATAAATATATAATATATACACTAGAACTTATAATTACAAGAATATTAATATTACCCCATAATTATAAAATAGAAATCTTAAGAGTTTTAAAAGATTTAGACGAAGACATAAGAATACAAATATATGATCTAATAAATTTCAATATTATAAAAGAAGAATTTATAATAGGTGAAATATTAGATTTACTAGATTATAACATAACAGAATAATTATATGAAGATGAAATAAATTGGATATATGGATTATCATAGAGCAGATCCCATATTAGAAAAATATCTAAGTATAGAAGTAAATGAGAAATTAGACTTAATATATAATCAGAGAAGAAACTTATATGAAATGATTAATGAAGAAAGAAATATAAAAAGAGAGGAAATCCTAAGATTAAAATCTATAGAAAAGAAAAGAGAATACTTTAATACAATATTAAAACAATTACCTAAGATACAAGAAATTCTTAATAACAAAGAAAAAATTTATTTAGAATTATATGATAAAATCAAAAATCAAAATACACTAAGAAAATATTGGAGAATCCAAAGACGAAAAGAAATGTTAGAATCAGATAAAAGATTTTGTGAATACATGATAACAAGATGCAACGATGATAAATATCAATCAGAACTCATACTTGAAATAGAAAGTATTAAAGGAAAATTTTAATATGGATATAACTGGACATTTTGAAGACTTAAAAAACATTAATAAAATTATTAATCAGTGATATTAAAGAAGTTAAAAACGAACTAATAGAAGCAAGAAATGATATAAATTTATTAGAACTTGAAATCGGAGAACTAAAAGAAAATAATAAAAGTAAAGAAAAAAGAATAGACAAAAAACTTATAGAAAAAGAAATGGTGAGAATAGGAAAAAAACATATAGAACAAGAAAAAATCGTGATAGAAACAGGAAGCATGGATTATGAATTCAGAAAAAACATATTACCAAAAATCTTAGAAGAAGAATTAGAATTGCAAAAATCTATAGAAAAAACCATAGGAAAGTTAAAAATAGATAAAGACATTGAAGAAAAACAAGATCAAAAGAAAGATGAATGAAGAGATAGATTTACTAATAGAAATTTTTGACCAATTAGATATAGATGATTTAAACAAATACAAAATTTTAATGAACACTGGAGGAGCACCTAATCCAGTCCCAACAGGAACTTTTGGAACTAAACCAGATTACCAGATCCAGATGAAAGTTATGCACCTTTATATGGTAAACCCCAGAAACAATATTATGATAGAATTAAAGAAAAACAACCACCAAGAGGAAATAAGTACAGTGATAGATTTGTACTACATAACGATTATAATAAACCCATAAACCATGGAGGAACAAAATTAGATTTGGATTGTAAGATAGATATTAAGAAAGCCTTATTAACTTGGGCAGAATCAATGATATTATTCTTTTTATATAACAAAGATGACACATGAGAAAGTACTGAAAGAAGAATAGACTACCTAGTTGCATCTTTTGAAGGAGATGTTAGTAACTGGTGGGAGGGAATTAATAAAGATACTAAAGCATTAATAAGAAGAAATATTCAAACTGAAATAATAAAATCAGATAAAGAAGGCATAGAAAGATTAGTACGATATATAGGACATGAATTCCTAGGAGAGAATTGGATAAATAATGTTGAAAGAGAGTCAATAAGAGAAAAAGATGATGCCAGAGTCAAATTAATAAATCTGAAAATTTGCGATATGTGCAAAATCAAAGAATATACTTGTGAATTTAAAAAAATACTACTATAACCAATTTTACAGTAATGAAAATCAGGAAGTGTACCAAGATATGTACTATAATAAATTACCAAGCACATGGAAAGTATATTTTAAGATAGAATTTGAAAAATATTACAGAGATAATATTGGAATACCAAGAACGTTAGGATCAAGAATAAAATTCCTATTTGAAATATTAGCATATATAAGTCAACAAAGACAATTATTGAAAAAATTAGGGAAATTAACTAGAATATGTTGTAAGGATATGGAAAAACCTACACAATGGGGATGTCATACTGAAAGAAAAAAATATTAAAAGAAAGTTTAAAAATAAGAAGTTCAAAAATTTAAAAATTTTAAGAAAAAAATATATAAAACTTAAACGAAGGTATTATAAAAGAAAATATAATTCAAATCAAAACAGAAAAATAAGGCATAAAAAATAGATAAAAGTAAATGCAAAATGTTGGAATTGTGGAGAAATATGACATATATGTCCAGATTGTACCAAGAAAAATGTTAGAATATTACAAAAAGATTACTTAGAAATAGAAAAGTAAAATATCTGATATTGATGAATATTACAATCAAGAAGTTTATATAAGCGAAACAGATTCAAAAAGTAATGGATCAGAATCAAAATAGAGAAATAGAGGAAGTAGAAAATAATAATATCGATAAACAAGAATATGAAGGAATAGAAGGTTATGAATTAAAAATAACATTTGACAACAATAAGTATAAGAAAATACAAAAATTATCATTAGATCTAAAAATTGGTAGATGGGAAATTTTTGATAGGATATGGAGAAGAGAAAGAATAGCAATAAATGAATACCATAAAATAGAAAAAGCAATGGATGTTAGAACAACTCAAAGAACACATAAATTTAATCTATTAACAAAAAACACAGTTACAGAATTATTAACAAAAATTAATAAAAAACATAGTGAAAAGATTCAACATGCTTATAGAGCAGGAATACAAATAATGTTCAAATCTCTATTTAGAGAAGGGATAAATTCACCATTAACAGTAAGCTTGCATGATGGAAGAATACTAAATTTAAAAGATAGTCATATAGGAATGGTAGAAGGAAATCTCGCATATAAAAAATTAATATTTACATGCTATCCAAAATATTGTGTATCATTAACAGATAAAAACTTTAATGAAGTTTTAGGATTACATTTCAAATTACATAGAAATGATATAATGGAATCAGGAGATAAAATCATGACTATTGAATATAGAGCCTTATATACATTTACTAATTCAAACTATGGAAACATTTATTCTAAAAAATCATTTATAGAAGTACATAAAGAATGTAAAGATTTTAGTAAAATTATAAAACCAGAAAAGCAAATAACTCTAATGCCAGAAAACTATGAACTTAATATAACCAGGAACAAGCCTGAAATTATAGAATTAATAGAAGAAGATTATCCTGATAATAAAATAACATTTGAAAACGAAAGATTAATCAGAAGATCACGAAGCCTTAGTCTACCTAATAGGAGACATTTAGAAGGAACTAGTAATACAAGAGAAATAAAACTTCAAAGAAATGCTGGAAATATGAAAATAGAAGGACAATATTTTAGTGGGAAAGAAAATATAAAAAGACCAAATATATTAATAAATACAGGAGCTAGTGAGTGTCACATAGCTGCGAATAAAAATTAAGGATTAATAGCCCATAAAACCGAACCATATATATACATTAATTTTGATGGACAAGAACATACTAGTGAATTTGAAGTTAAAGTACTGATAAGAATTGGAGGAATCAGCCTTTTAGTACCATGTTATATAGATAACAGTATGGATATAAGACCTCATATATTATTAGGAATGAGTTTCCTAAATGGATGGACGATTATAGTATAAAAAGTGAAGGATTGTATATAACTCAAAATGGAAAAACAATACTATGTAAAAAATGGGATGAATAATCAAATAAGTTTTCCATTAGCCATTTATATACATATTACCATTGTTGAAACAAATATAACATCGTGTGCATTAATTGATACATGAAGTGATATATCAATATTTAAGAGTTTCTTAATAAAATCACGGAATGATACAAATAAAATAAAAATAACTGGAATAAAAAGAGAAACTACTCAAATAATAATGAGTGCTGATAAAATCTATATAATACTTGGAAGTAAACAAATCGTAACAAATAAAGTTTATAATTATAATAAACTAGAATGTGATATATTACTAGGAAATGATTTTATACAACAATTTCAATATTATAAAAATAATAATTATATGATAATTTTACAGACACCTTGTGAACATTTGTTAAAAATATCAAGAGAATTTAGACCTTACAGAGTTCAACCAGCCCAACGTGGTGATAAATGGGAAAAAAACCAATCATACAAAATAAAATAAAAAATAACAGAATTCTATACAAAAATGTTTTAAAAACAGAAATGAAAATTAGTATGGAAAGAATCATTGAACAATTAGAAAAAATTTATGTAGAAAATCCATTATCATTTTGGAAGCCATATCACCCTGGAACTAAAATAAAATTAATAGAAAATGTTATCATAAGAGTTAGACCAATGATGTATGCCATACTAGATACACATGAATTTAAGACCCAAATTAAAGAATTACTTGATCAAAAACTTATCAGACCTAGTAACGGACCTCATAGTTGTCCAGCTTTTATGGTTATGAAACATTCTGAACAGGTTAGAGGGAAAGCGATAATGGTAATAAATTATAAAGAATTAAATAAATATACCAAATTTAATGGATAATTTTTACCAAACAAAGAAGTACTAATAAATCTTGCAAAAAGAAAACAATATTATTCTAAATTTGATTGCAAATCAGGATTTATCAAGTCAAGATGGAAGAAGATAGCATACAATATACAGCATTCAGTACACCTCAAGGTAAGTATGAATGGATGGTTTTGCCTTTTGGATTGAAAAATGGATAACATATTTAGAAAATTTAATGAATTTTTAATTGTTTATATTGATGATATATTAATATGTTCTAATAACAAAAAAGAACATAGGAATCATTTAATGAAATTTATAAATGAATGCAAAAAGGAAGGAATTGTTCTTTCAAAAAACAAAGCTATAATAGAAAAACAAGAAATTGATTTTCTTGGATTATCAATAGATAAAAAAGGAATAAAATTACAAAACCCACATATCGAAAAAGATAATAAACTTTCCAGATAAATTAGAATCAAAAGAACAAATACATAAATTTTTAGGATGTCTAAATTATGCAAAAGGTTTTATTGAAAATATTTCAAAAAAGAGACATAAAATCCAAATTTTACTCAGAAAAACAAATACTAAAGGATGGAGTGATGAACATATAGAAATTGTTAAATCACTTAAAGAAGAATGCAAAAATTTACCAAAGTTAAGATTACCAGATGAAAAAGATAATATGATTGTAAATACTGGTGCCTCAGATAAATATTGGGCATCAATACTGAAAACAGATTTAAATGAAATTTGCAGATATTCTAGTAGAACATTCAACCAAACAGAAATAAATTATACCACTCATGAAAAAGAATTATTAGCAATTATCAAAGGAATAAAAAAGTTTTCATTATTTTTATTATCTAAAAAATTCATTGTTGAGACTGGTAACTCTCAAGTTGCAAGATTAATCAATATAAGTTGCCACCAGAACCTCAATATAGGAGATTGCACAGATGGCAAGCTTATTTGGCATTTTAAAACTTTGATATAGTCCATATTAAGGGTATTAATAATTATCTTACATATTTTTTAAGCAGGAATATTGAATTTGCAGATGGATAATATCAAAAAATCACTGATAGACACCGTGGAGCAAATCAAATTCTTATTTGAAGAAGCTGAAGATATAAAGATTGGAATCGAACAACTTGGAGAAACTCTCCAAGAAAGTTTTAAGAAACTGATGGAAATCTCAACTTTTCATTACAATTATACCAAAGAATTGAGCGACAATATAATTGAGATTGAATCTCAGTTTGAATCGTTGAATACCAAACAGGTTTTACCAACAATACAAACAGGTACATCATATGGAAAAAGTGGTGGATGGACCACTGATCAAAAGAGATGAAAGTCCAAAGAAGGTTACTATAAATGAACCCAGTCAAAGGAAATTGACGATCAATACCAAAGATGAACAGACAAGAGTTATAAAAATCCGTGACAAGGAGGTAAGAGAAGACGAATATAAACAAACTGCCAGAATCATTTATGAACTCCAGAAAAGTGATTGTTACTACATTTCTTCCGGAGATCACGTTTACCCACGATTAATTGTTACCCAAGGAGGAGATCCAGTTATGATAAAGATGGCAGCTGATTATGGATTTTTGGATCTTATTTACCCAGGCAAAGATTTAAAAGAATTTGACAATTTTGACAGTTTATTAAAAGGTGAAATATCAAAATTTGCTCAAGGAAAATCTATTTACTTAAAATTTTACTCAATCAGCCCTGAAATTGATGGAAGAATGTATTATCCTGTTGAACACATTATTACAATCGGATATGTTGCAAGAAATTTTCAGATTGAAGTTGGAAAAAATACCAGACCAGTACCAAATATTACCAGATCATGGTTTATGTCCCGAAGAATTTTGGGAATTAAGGTTCTTTACAATATTGCCAAAAATTTGTATGATAAAAAATTCAAATGCATATGCCAATACGAAGGATGGACCCTTGTTACAAATGGAGGACATGAAAAATCAACCATTATGAAGGATTACATCAACAAATTTGATATTCATCAAATCCAAGGAAGCTTTTTGACCCTACAAGAAGCGTGTATAGCTAGGAATTTCCCTACATGCCAAAAAAGATGATGGAAAGCTGGAATCAACAAAGAGGATGTTGACAATGAAGATAAAATGGAATCTACTTTTGACAACAAGCCAAGACAACACCATGTGATCTCTTTGGAGAAGTAAATAGGATAGAGGGACAGGTGTCCTTTGTAATGTGATATAAAGTTTTCAATTATTTATTTAACGTGTGCAATGATGTAAGAAGTAAATAATTGAGCCTCATGTAAGTATTATAAATAGAGGCATAAGAGTTAGGAAAAGGCAGAGTGAATTGATTGAGCACTCAGTCTGTGAGAAAGCCAAGAAAATTCTCTGTCTTTAAAACTCTCATACCAATCTGTGTACCAAATTTCTCATATCAATAAAATTTTAAACGTTTCATAAAAATTATGAGTTTCTAAATTTCTGTCTTCTGAATCCTATTTCCTAGAAGAAGATATATTATTAAGAAAACTCCCTACACTTTGTCCAGGAATATTTTCCATTAAGTTGTTAAACAGTGAAGGCATGAAGTTATGAATGGCTAGTTACCCGTGAAGGCAAGAGGCCGTTGAGGGTGTGATAGCAGAAACCTGCAAGCCTGAAGGTCACTAACAAAAGAAGGAAGATACAAAGGTTCAAAGAAACAGAAAAGAGGTTAGTATTCTTAATATATCTATCTTATGGAATTAGGTGGAAGAAGAATTTTTTAGAAAAGAAAATTATCATGGGAGAACATATGATTATTAAATTTGATTATCAAAACAGCCCATACAAAGATGAATATCATAGCATAATCAAACCTTTGTTCATGCATAAACAATTTACTAGACCTAACAATGAAATAAAAAAAGTTATACCATGTTTATATGCCATGTTTATTAGCTATTTATCCTAAATTCAAAGAATTATTTGGAATAGAAATTACTAAGTCAATTATTTACTTTTGGATTGATAGTGATAATACTGAAATAATTAATGAATTGTATATAGAATATGTATTTAATACTGACAATGATTATGATCCCGTAATAAAATATGATAGTGATGGAAGAGATGAATCATTCTTTACCAATTTTTGAGAAATTTGATATCGTGAATAAAAGATAATATATTATGAAAAAACCCAGATCTAAAAGAGGAACATATAAAGTTGGATATAAAAATGAAATTCATAAAGTAGGATATCAAGAACAACTTTATGCATCACAAGAAATCCTTAAAAGTTTTAAAAATAATATGATGGAAAACTTTGCTATAGGGACTATAAGATCTATAGTAGTATAAGATATTCAGAACATAATTGATAAATTAGAAAAAAGGAAAAAATATAGTATTTCAAAATATAACATACCACTTGAACCAAATATATATATCATGACTGATATTGATATTATTAATTCTCAGACATTAATTGAATTTGAAAAATTACTTGAAACCTTATAAAACATAACCATTTTGTTCAGTTTTATTCAACAAAATGCCAGGATATACTATTAAAGGATTAAACAAACTTTTAGAAAAAGTACTAAGAAAAATGGATAGAATTGTATCTCACTTAAGGAATATTGATGAATCATCTAAAGAATATTACATACTCTTAGAAAATTATGATCAACTTATGACAGACTATTCTAATATTGTAGATCGTAAAATGGAATTATACAAAACAATTCAAGATAATAGCAAAAACAGATGCCTGGATTAACTATTAAAAAGAAAATTGAAATTATAGAAATAAGAATGGATGAAATAGTTTATCTTATCAAATATAATAAAACAAATCATGAGAATATTATGGAAATCCAAGAAAAAATAAATATGTTAAAAGGCATATTAAAAAATATAAAACAAAGAATTACAACATGAAGTTAAAACATATAAAATTTGAATTAACTAGAAATAAAAAGACCAATCCCATAAAACTCAATAAAGGGATAAAATTGTCAAAAACTATTTACAGTTTTGACTTCATTAGGCTATTTGTACACCTATCTGTACAACTATCTGTACGAATAGCATGATTCTAGATAATAATGTTGGACTATGGACGTTACCATTGGAAAGAATTAGGCCACATATTAGGAAAATTTACATAAATACCCTACTTTTTGTGGGGCAACAAAAGTTTATGTCCTCCAAGAAGTATCACATCTTAATTCTTTCAAGAATTTTGCAATATTTGTGTTTTTTTAAATTTACGTCATTTTAAATTATCATAATATAATACTTTACAAATTTTAATGACACCCAGGGTCTAAAATTTAGTATCATACTTTAATATTTATAATATTTAATGCGTAAATCTGGGTTAAAAAGTAAAAAATGATGTAAATTTCACTTACAAGAGGTAGGGGTGGGCGTTTGCCAGTTCGATTTGGTTATTGAAGGAACCGAAACTCTTGGTTTGGTTTCTTTAATAACAAGAACAGAGATTTTGACTTTTTTTGTAACACCCCAAGTTCAAAATTTTTAAACCTAGGTGTGTTAACTTTCCTTTACTTAAATGCAGAAACAAATCGTGTAAAACCTCAAAATTTTCATTTTCTATTATAAAATTCTATAGAAATTCGGCAGAGTCTCCTCTATAAATTGGACTTAACCAAACTGTAGAGAGACATTATAACCATTTTTAAAACGTACATCTCAACCCATTCAATTCAAAAATCCCATATTCCTCAACATATAGTCACAAATCAATAAATTTTAACAAATGAAATCAGAGGTAATTTAACCTCTAATACGATACTAATACCTAATTCAAAACTAACTCTAGTCAAACAATTATCAATAATAAATGAAATAAAAAATAATTAATGAGAAACTTGAGTAAATTCTAATTTAACTTTATGTTCAAAAATTGAAAGCTGGTATAGCCTGAGTCTGACACCGAGTGCTCTCCTCGTCTCATCTAGCTTTCATCACCTAAAATATTGGGGAGGGATTGGGGTGAGCTAAAGCTCAGTAAGTAAACTTTATGCATGTGATGAATGCTCATGACATGAAATGCCTTAGACCATTCAAAAGATGTATCCCCATTTACTTTACTTTTCAAGACTTTCATACTTTCCAAACTTTCACTTAAACATTTCCAAAACTTTAACTTCATTTCTATCGTGAGCTCACTTAGTATATCTTCTAGCAATCAGAATGTAGTGGGCAAGTTTCCTTATTTGGAACCAGGTTATCACTTTTCCACCGCATAGCGGTTTAAAATTTGCCACCACCAAGCGGTTTAGCAATCGTCACCGCAAAGCAGTTTAATATTCACCACTGCAATAGTGGTTTAATTCGGGTATGCCAGTCCCCCGCTCCCCATTTCCTACTCATACCTTTTATGGTATAGAAGTACACCCATTCTTTCTTAAAACTTGGGATACATACATTTTGAGAAAACTTGAACTTACCACATTCATCATTTAAAATAATTTGTGTTCCCCAAACTCAATGACAATGTATGCTTGATGATGAAATGACATGATAACATGTGTGCTTAAACATTTCCTTAATAACACATACATGTATAAAGTCAATGAAAAGCATCACAAGCAAGTAAATTTCAAGAATATAATTTAAGCACATTAATTTCACATTAAACATTCAACTTTGATGAAAATAGGGGAAGTTTACTTACCCGCTATCCTTAGTATTTACCGTTTCTGAATTTGCAAATGGAAAAGTCTTAGATGCCCGTGACGTCAATGTGCCCAAGTTCAAATTATTCCCATTCGTCAAAGTATAACTTTCATTTTACAAATAAATTCGTTATTCATTTTAATACTCAATCAAACATTAACTGAGATTAAAACTTCAATTTTACTCAAATGTGATCGTATGGTATGACCAAATCACATAAGAACCATATTCGAACTAAAAAATGAATCTGAATGTACATTAGAAGGTCTACTCATCTTTTAAATTCAAACTCAAACTCAAAATTACATAACTTATCCTAACATTACATATTTACCCAATTACAATTCTAGTAATTCGTAATCTAAATATTAACAACTTAGCTTCAAAATTTAAACTAAGCCTGAATATGAATTTACACAGATGTATATCTATACATTACCCAAATTCTAATTATTAAATTCTAAATTACACTATAATCCAAATCTGAAAATATACAAAAATATACATATATATAATTCTCCCCAAATCTGAATTTACAATTATAAATCTGAATTTTGGTAATTTGCAATTTAGTCCCTCATTTCTCTCCATGTGCACAAGTAAGTGCAAAGCTTCTATTTACTCTCCAATTTTCCCTAAACTTTACCCCAATTTCAAATTTAAATGCATTTTGGCCATTTACAAATTTAAATAAATATAAATAAGCATGCTTGGCAATTAAAAAAATATAATTAGACATAGAATTGTACGTATACAATTTATAAACTTTTTTTTGACACATTGATAGAGACGGCGTCCAAGTCCTTCCACTAAAAAGTAATTCAAATTATAGATGATGATGATGATGAAGATGATGATGATGATGATGATGATGATGATAATAATAATAATAATAATAATAATAATAATAATAATAATAATCAATTTATAATAACATTAACATAAATATTACATAATTCAAAGATCCACGTAAAATAAAAAGTGGTATTACATTTTTGAACAAAAAAGGAACACGTTTAGAAAGTAACATTATTTTATGTTACAGTGTCTAAAAAGTGACACTGTGTTGAATCTTATTATTATTATTATTTGAAAATAAAATAAAAAAAAATAATAAAAATAAAAATATTTTTGAAAGTGAAAAAAAAAAATATTATTATATTTTAAAAGTATGTACATGGCCTAATTTCCACTTTTTAATTATCATGTCAAAATTCCTTCAATCCATCATGGAAGTAATATTAATTAATGTATATATATACATATACACATATATTTGCATAGTGAAAAGTGAAAAATGTGAAAGAAAAATTAAGGCTTGATTTCCATTCTTTCAAAACTCTTTTTTCTTACACTCATTTTCAACCACACATTTATACAATAAAGCTCCTATTTTGCCCCCATTTTTTGGAAATCAAACTTATTCAACAGTTACCAGTGATATTCTGATTGAGTAGTGCAAAATATTGGGGGAATACTTGAAGTGGATGGACTAACAAAGCTAAAGCAAAAGTTGATGCCTTAGTCATGAGACTAGACAGTTTGAGAAAGCAACCAGTTCATGCTATCCATTAAAATCAAATGTGTGACAACTATTTTGGGAAACATGGTTCACAAGATTTTTCTATTACAATTCAAGATCAGACAGTTTTGGAGCAAGTAAACTATGTGGGGAACAATCAAATGCAAAGAGGACCATATTCTCAAACATATAACCCGGAGTGGAGGAAGCATTTATAATTTTCCTAGTTCAACAATCAAAATGTCCAACACCCGTCAAGGGTTTCAATAGCAACAACAACAGAAAAATCAACAACAGGTTCAACTTACTTTAAAGGAAAATATGGACATGATTGTATAGGTGGTGAAGAGTCAACGTGATATGCTGCAAACTCAATAAGCTGAAATTAAAGAACTGAAAAATCAGGTAGGGCAGTTGGCAGTGAATAGATTAGTAAGATAGCCTGGATAGTTTCCTAGCAATACTGAAACCAATTCAAGGGAGCATACTTGTGCAATCATGACTAGAAGTGGGATTCATTTGAAGGAAATTCAGGTAGAAAAACAAACAAGTTAAGAGAATTTGTCGAAGGAGATAAAGCGAAAGAGGATGAGCTAAAGAAACAACAACAACTTCATGAAGCAGAAAAGAAAAATAATGAGGAGAGTACAGTGAAGGCGTAGGTTAAAGCTTTTGTTCCACCTATTCCATATCTACAAATGGTGAAGAAGAACGATGAAGATCATCAATTCTCAAAATTTCGAGAATTTCTCGAAATTTTGAGAAAATTGCATATAAACATCCCGTTTATTGAAGCAATAAAGGAGATCCCGAGCTACTCAAAGTTTTTGAAAGATGTGATGGCTAAATAGAGGAGGCTTGAAGACTTTGTGATGGTGTACTTGAATGAGGAATGTAATGCAATCCTTCAGAATAAGCTGCCATCTAAGTTAAAAGATTCAGGGAGTTTCTATATTCCTTACTATATTGGTGATTTAAAATTTCATAAAGTTTTATGTGACTTGGGTTCTAGCATTAATTTAATGCCTTTTTCTATTTACAGGAAATTGGATTTAGGAGATCCCAAACCAAAGACCATCACGTTGTAGCTAACTGATAGATCAATTCGCTATTCATATGGAGTGGTTGAGGATGTGCTGGTAAAGACAGACAAGTTTGTATTTCCAGCAGATTTTGTGATCTTGGATATGGAGGAAGATGAGAAGATGTCGTTGATCTTAGGGAGACCAGTCCTCGTTACTGTACGAGCTCTAATTGATGTCAAGAAAAGTGAGGTAATACTCATGATGAAAAAGGAAAAGGTGACATTTAGCCTCACTCAAATGGAGAACAATCTAAAACTTGAAAATTGTTCAAGAATTGAGGTGGAACCATCTTTTGGAAAAAGGGAAAAGCTAAAAGCCAAATCACATCATGAGGCTTTTAAGAGTGTTGAGGGAAAATCCAAGAAGGGAGACAATACCTCAACACCGCATCTTGAACCACCACAAGGAACTATACCAAAAATCGAGCTTTAGATTTTAAATCGAGTACTTGTTGGGAGACAACCCAACTTTCTACCCTTTTTACTTATTATGCTTTATTTATCGCTTTGATAGTAGTTTAGGATTTATGTGCATTATTGATTCTTGTCAACATCAATTGAGTTATCATGTTAACCTTGCGTTCTTTGTATCAAATTAGGGAGTTTTCAAATGCCTGATCCTTGTTTGTAGTGTTTTAGCATCAATTTCATCATTGAATTCTGGCCTAAAAGTGTGGAAGCATAATCCTACTTGCATGCTTACTCGATAAGTGTTAATCATGAAAACAAGCATGACAAATAGTTCAAGACATGAACAAAGTACAGGTGATTGAGTGAGTGAATTACAAAGTGTTTAGGGGTTGAAAAATCGAGTTTGAAATTCAAGATTGCATAAAATGGTGTCCAACCAAGTCACTGCGCGGCCACGTCCTTTGAATTGTGGCCGCCACACGCATGCTATAAAAATCAATAGATGCTACAGGTTTACACTACGTGGCAACTAGAACTCATATTGTGTGGCCGCGCTATATTCTGTAGCTAGAATTTGGCAGTTTTTAACTTGCATCAAGTACTTTTCAAATTTCATAATATCAAACTCGTTTTCTCTCCCAAAATTCACCCCAACCTATCATATCATCTAATTCGTAAAGATTTCACTTGGATTTGAACATCATAGAAGCTAGCCTCACATGATGCTATGAGTATGTCAATTGTGGACTAGGTTTTGATGATAGATTGATTGTGAAAACTAGGTGAAAATTGTGGGATAACTTCAAACTTCCAACTCTAAGACTTCTCTTTATTTTAACTAGTGCACATTAGGTGTTTGATAAATCTTTCAGAGAGCTTCTCATCAAGTTTTTACATTTTTTTCCGGAAAATCATCTCCAAATCAGGTTAGACATCGATTATGTGTCATTACTTCATGATTTGAGCCATCATAATGCACACAACTTAGATTTGGAATGATAGGAACCTCAAGGCACCACTGCAAGGTCACTATAGGGCGTTTCACTAATTTTTCAGCCAGCAGTGACCACTTGCCATCCCGTTTCACTACCTTATTAAAGTGCACGGGTCGCGCAAGTAATAAAGTGGATTTTAAGTCCAAGTATCGTTCCCACAGAGATTGTTTTAAATCGTATTTTTAGACTACAAGCCTTAACCGGAACAAGAAAATTTAGGATTTGGAAATTTTGTTTTTGAAAATTCAAATTAAAAATTAAACTAAAGAAAGTAAGAAAATTTGATTTGTTAAAACGATGAGATGAATTTGTTAGAATTATGAATCCACATTAATCATATCAACCATGTATTTGACTTAAACATTTAATAACAATGTATGAGTATTGAAAATCCATGTTCCTATATTTATTTATGTCCCCTTTCGAGCGATGCATAAACACCTTTCCCTACATGAGATGAGCCTATATTTCTATGACAAATCCAAACATGTAGAAAAGCATTAACGAATTATGAACACTTTTAAGGATAACACGAAGCATAGGGGTATATCTCTATCCCCTATCGGACTTCGCGGCAATTAATCAAGGTCTAATAAATTTCCACTCTTTCGAACATAGAACTCTATCACAAGCATCAATAATTATGCGTCCACAATCATAGATGATAATAATAACATAATTAATTACATCAATCTCATAAATTGCATAATATAAATATAAAGTCAAAACATGGAATCAATAAATTAATGCTTCATCACAATTCTAACAATTAAAACCTAGCCTAAATACATGATCGAAAATAAATCACAAGAAGTATGAAAAGATGTCACCCCGTTCATATTCTTGATCCTTGTTCTTCAATCTTGAATTTGGCCTTCAATGGATCCCTCGGCAGTTGGACAGCGTTTTGGCATGAAATATCACAGTTGAGAACCCTAATTTCGTGCCTTAGGTCTGGTATATATAGGTTTTGGAGAAAACCTAGGTCAAAAAGCCCAAAGCCTGTCAAAAATCGCGAGAAAATTCTGATTTAGGGCCCAGTCGGACAAGCGCGCGATCGCGCAGGCTTACGTCCGGCGATCGCGTGGAAGACCTTATAACTCTCGGGTTGTAATTTAGCACCGTCTCGCGATCGCTTGGCGTGAAACCAGCGATCGCGACTTCATCCTCTTTCCGGCTGTGCAAGTTAGTCCCTGACTTTTAATTTCACAGCTGGTCCTCCAACTTCTGATTATTGCAATTTGGCCCCTGAACTTCTGATTTCTTCCAAATTTGATTTTTTCTTCAAATTAACTATTTGATTGACTGCATCAATTCTTGATTTGCTCACTTTGACCCCTTTTACATCCAATTGCTCAATTTTAGCTTCAATTCCTTTGTTTTCTCGACTTTGGGATTATTTCTGAAATGTAAACAAATAACACAAAATAAATAGCGAATATTCTAAAATAAACATATAAAATCCTACTTTTAGGATAGAAATAAGTGTATAAAATACACTTATCAACACCCCCAAACTAGAACTATTGTTCGTCCTCGAACGAAATAAAATTAAACTATAAATGTAAAACGGCAAAATAAAAAATTATGTTTTTGCTTTTGTCAACTTATTTACCATGCGCTTCAATAATCCAAATTGACGATTCTCTTTCGACAAAGAAATATGAACAACATAAAATATTTTCATTCATCCGATGCTCAACTTCATTGTGTGTGTGTGAATAGCCAAAATCAACCGCAAACTTATGCAAAAAATAAACTTGACAATGTGTGACTTTTTGTGCAAAAGTAAGCCCGAATCCCATGTGGTCAACAATGATTTTCTTTTAATTTTCCTTACCCTCTCATGGATGATCACAACCTTATTACTTTTCTCTCATATCCCGAGGTCTTTCCTATTGATGTGGTTTCTAAACATGTATAAATCGCATCTTTCCACACAAGGCAGTTAGTACTAGACAAGTATGCACGACAGACCAAGAATAATTAACAAAGTGTTAGGAATTTCAATCAACAAAGCTTATACCATTTTATTCTATTTTTCTTTCATATGGACGACTTTTTCTTTTAATGTCCTTGTCTTTTACCATCTTTGTGCAATACTTTTCATACTTGCTTTCTATATGACCCCTGTAGCGAGCTTTAGGTCGGAAGCTCCCAACTCAGTTGAGCTTAGGGTACCAGGTTCAGAGAACCCCTCAGACTTAATTACCCGAGTCATAAAGGCATAAACAAAAAAGTTAAAGATGTTTTAACGTCTTATGTGTAAGTCCACTCTCCGTACTTGCTTTCTAGTTGACCCCTGTAGCGAGCTTTAGGTCGGCAGCTCCCAACTCAGTTGAGCTTAGGGTACCAGGTTCAGAGAACCCCTCAGACTTAATTACCCGAGTCAAAAAGGCATTTGAAGAGTAGAATAAGACCTTCAGCATTTTTCTGTTTTTATGCTGGTTATTATAGTTTATACCCGTTGATCGAAATCCCTTACACTAAAGATGTACAATTTAAAATTCCAAATCTTAAATCCATCAATGCATACTCATACTAACCTTCCCACCCCCAAACTGCTTCTTGAGTAGTTTGGTTCTACATTTCAGGTCGGGATCTAATTACTTAAGGTTTAGGATTTTTCAATCAATTCTATGTTCAAAGTGCACAAGTTTACCCCACAAGTATCAAGCATCTCCCAACACAAGTTTTTATTTGAAATGGCTATGTGCTCAAATTTGATGAAAGTCTTACATGGATGAATGTTAAGAAAAATTTAGTTCACATATTGTTCAATTTTCTAACTAAAGCACAAAAGTCAATTCAAATCATGTCATAAACAATAAATAAGTCAACAAAATTTTTCAATTTTTTCACTTTTTATGATTTTTTTATACCCAAAATCGAATGAATGTGTATATGAAAGCACATGAATGAGATTTCCACCCCCAAACTAGAACTATGCATTGTCCTCAATGTATTCAAAACAAATAAAGAAAATAAAACAGAAATAACAAAGAGGGTTAATGTACTTCCCGGGTTTGGAGAGTTGGTATTCCCATTTTTGAGGCTTTGACTTGAATGTTTTGTTGGATGAAATGACCCCCTTACTTCCTTTTCCATGTTTGGCGTGAATTGTCCCATGACGATATGTTCCTTGCAAATAAACATTAATGATCATTAGAAGCATAATTATTACATAGGAACTAAAGAAAATCAACACAACACACCCAAACTAGGACTTAGAAAAATTTTGAAATTTTTGAAAAGTGGTCGACCACTGATTTTCAGCCCTTGACATCGCCTCGAAAAAGTGAAAATTTCCCGAGACATGTCCCAGGCATATGAAAGAACATAACTTGGTCTACAACATATCAAAAATTCAGTAAGTTTGAAGTTCATTTGGCTCATGCAAAGATGTGACAAAGTAGGTGCAGTGAAGCTGAAAATAGGTGCACTAGTGCAGTGGTGCCTGCAATGGCCTTGCAATGAGGTGCCATGTAGTGTAATGATGTTCATGTTGAGTTTCATGCCTTAAAAGAGTATAAATAGTGATTGAATGATACACAAATGATGTATAACGTGTTATGAAGGTGATCATCCAAAAAGAATTGCGAAAACTCAACAAAACATTCATTGTAGCATTTTATCGAGCACCTAGCATGCATATGAAGAAATCGATGAAAATCATAGAGTTAGAGACTTGAATTAATCCAAAATTTTGTGCCTAATAAACATAATTCAATCTCTCCAATTTCTAGCCAAAGCCCATCACCATCAATTCACAATATCAATTTTCACAAAGAATTTGAAGAACACAAGAATTATGCATAATCATAGAAATTGGTGAAAAATTCTTACATTTTTAACGTTTTGGAGGCAATGCAACATATTAATTGAAGTTAAAATGATGTGCAAACTTAGGGGAGTAGTTGGGGATTCAATGTTGGGCGATTTGGGGGAGAAAAAACGGGTTTGAAGTAGTTAAAATGAAAGTTTTGGCATAATATATACAATCTGTCGATTCTACCCAGAAAATTACCGTGCGACCGCACGGTTGTAACACCGTGCGACCGCTTGGTGTTAATGGACAGTGACTTGAACGTTTTCAAAATTTGAGTTTTGGACCCTGTTTTCGACCCCAAAATGCCTTCTAATGCTTGCAACTAACCTCCACGCTATATGCTCATGTCCTAAACTAGGTTCTCAAGTAGAAGATTGTGATAAAAAGTAACAAAATAAATTAAAATGCAATTAAAATTAAAAGTGATAAAACAAGCAAAATGGAACACTAGAATTACTTAAAACACATAACAATTCAATGCATGCATTTTAAACATACTAGTACCCCTAAAATGCACTGTCAAGCATCTAAACAACTATAAAGTAATAAAAGCAATAATAAAAAAAATAAACAAACGAATAAAGAAAAGGGTTTGAGAGGTTGGGTTGCCTCCCAACAAGCACTTCATTTAAAGTCTAGAGCTAGACAGTTTGGCAAACTCTCAAGGTGGTTTTAGATTAGATGGTGTAGCCTCATCATCTGCCCTTACCTTGTATTCATACTTCTCCCAGTATGCCAATTCCAACTCGACATCTATCTTGGAGCAATTTTCTAGTTCTGGCTCATGGACATCAAATTGCATCATTGTGAAAGTCACCTCTTGATTTTCGGCCCGCAGCACTACATCTCCTTTCTCTACATCAATTAATGCTCGTGCAGTGGCTAGGAATGGCCGACCAAGTATCAAAGGCAAATTCTCATCTTCCTCCATATCTAAGATGATAAAGTCCGCTGGGAATATGAATTTGTGAACTTTCACCAATACATCCTCCACAACTCCATATGGGTGACAGATTGATCGATCAGCCAGTTGCAATCTGATATTGCTTTCCTTTGGTTCACCCAGTCCCAATTTCTTGTATAAAGACAGGGGCATCAGATTTATACTTGCACCTAGGTCACATAAGACCTTGTTGAATTTTAAATCACCTATAATGCAAGGTATTGAAAAGCTCCCTGGGTCTTTGAGCTTAGGTGGCAGCTTGTTTTGCAGGATTGCGCTGCATTCTTCATTCAAAGTGACCTCCTCAAGTTCTTCAAGCTTTTTCTTGCTAGACATCATCTTTTTTAGCAGCTTGGCGTAACTTGGGATCTGTGTGATGGCTTCCAAGAAAGGAATATTTATGTGCAGTTTTCTAAGCATATTCACAAACTTGTTAAACTGCTTATCCTCTCTTGTTTTCTTTAGCCTTTGTGGAAATGGAATAGGAGACTCGTGAGGCTTAATTTTTGATTTCACCTCATGGTCATCTTCCTTTTCAGCCATCTTCTCAACATTCTCCACAACTTTTTCAGGAACTCCATCTGGCTTTTTAGCATGAATCTCAGGAAGTTGCACACTACTACGTGTAGTGATAGCATTTATCTCATGTTACACTACATTTATAGCCATTAGTTGTTCCCTTGGGTTTACCTCAGTATTTGCAGGTAATGTACCCGGAGCTCTAGCTGTGATCAACTGTGCTATCTGTCCTACTTGAGTCTCCAGATTTTTGATTGAAGTCTGTTGATTTTGAAATGTGGTTTCAGTTTTTCTCATGAACTGATCTGTTTTAGCCATGAATTGTTCTGTTCTTTCCACAAATTTCCCTAGCATCTCTTCCAGTGCAGGCTTCCTCTCTTCAGTGTTGAAATTAGGCTCAATGTGTCCATTAGAGTGATCTTTCCAAGAAAAGCTAGGATGATTGCGCCATCCTGAATTGTAGGTATTCGAGTATGGATTATTCTGGCGTTGACCTCCTTGTACATAGTCAGCTTGCTCCAATGGACAAGCCAGAATAGGGAAATCTGTAGTGGCGTGGTTTGCACCACACTCTTCACAAGTCATTTTGGCATTTTTTGATGAATGACTTACCAGTGCTATGCTCTCCACTTTCGCAGCCAAGGAGTCTATTTTTGCTGATATGGCAGTGTAAGCATCCACTTCATAGACTCCAATTGCCTTCTTTGGAACAACCCTGTCTGATCCCCACATGGCATTTGTATTTGCTATCCTCTCGAAGAGCTCCAATGCCTGCTCGATGCTCTTTGTGCTTAACGCACCATTTGATGAGGAATCAACCATGTTTTTAAAATGTGGAAGTAGTCCTTCATAGAAGCACTTCACTTGATCACCTCGTTTGATCCCATGGTTTGGACACTTCCTCAGCATGCCCTTAAATCTGTTCCATGCATCATCAAAGGATTCAGCATCTTGTTGCTGAAACATGGTGATGTCATATCTCAGTTTGGCAACCTTAGCTGGAGGCATGAATTTGGTGCAAAACTTTTGGACCAAGTCATTCCAAGTGGTTATACTAGCAGCTGGGCGAGAATCCAACCACTCAACAGCCCTATCTCTTAGAGTGTAAGGGAATAACCTGAGTCTGATAGCATCATCAGATACGCCCTGATATTGAAAGTGTTGGCACATGTCTAAAAATTTAGAAACATGTGTGTGCGGGCTTTCATCAGGTCTCCCATGAAATTGATGTCCGTTTTGGAACATGCTGATGACATTGGTTTTCAATTGGAAGTTTGCCTGTTCAAATGGTGGATAGACTATGCTGGATTGACTTTGAACCACCTGAGGAGTCATGAAGTCACCCACCAACATGTCGTCTTCGTTTATTGGATCAGGGGCGGGTAATCTCAAATTGTTGTTTGCCATTTGATTTTCTTTTTGGTTTTTAGATTTATCTAATTTCCTAAGTTCTCTTAACCTACGGTGTAATGTACGTTCTATTTCCGGGTCAGCTTCGAAGAGATTCCCTTTTTTTCGAACGTAGCATACACAACTAAAAGAAAGGAAACTAGTAACTAACTAAAACAAAGAAATTAAAATCCTAAAAATAAAAAAATAAAAGTAACAGTAAAAATAAAATTAAAACAAGTAAAAAGTCCGAATTAGTGAAAGTAATCTAAAAATAAATTTAAATAACAATCCCCGGCAACGGCGCCAAAAACTTGACGACGCTCCGCAAGTGCACGGGTCGCGCAAGTAATAAAGTGGATTTTAAGTCCAAGTATCGTTCCCACAGAGATTGTTTTAAATCGTATTTTTAGACTACAAGCCTTAACCGGAACAAGAAAATTTAGGATTTGGAAATTTTGTTTTTGAAAATTCAAATTAAAAATTAAACTAAAGAAAGTAAGAAAATTTGATTTGTTAAAACGATGAGATGAATTTGTTAGAATTATGAATCCACATTAATCATATCAACCATGTATTTGACTTAAACATTTAATAACAATGTATGAGTATTGAAAATCCATGTTCCTATATTTATTTATGTCCCCTTTCGAGCGATGCATAAACACCTTTCCCTACATGAGATGAGCCTATATTTCTATGACAAATCCAAACATGTAGAAAAGCATTAACGAATTATGAACACTTTTAAGGATAACAGGAAGCATAGGGGTATATCTCTATCCCCTATCGGACTTCGCGGCAATTAATCAAGGTCTAATAAATTTCCACTCTTTCGAACATAGAACTCTATCACAAGCATCAATAATTATGCGTCCACAATCATAGATGATAATAATAACATAATTAATTACATCAATCTCATAAATTGCATAATATAAATATAAAGTCAAAACATGGAATCAATAAATTAATGCTTCATCACAATTCTAACAATTAAAACCTAGCCTAAATACATGATCGAAAATAAATCACAAGAAGTATGAAAAGATGTCACCCCGTTCATATTCTTGATCCTTGTTCTTCAATCTTGAATTTGGCCTTCAATGGATCCCTCGGCAGTTGGACAGCGTTTTGGCATGAAATATCACAGTTGAGAACCCTAATTTCGTGCCTTAGGTCTGGTATATATAGGTTTTGGAGAAAACCTAGGTCAAAAAGCCCAAAGCCTGTCAAAAATCGCGAGAAAATTCTGATTTGCGGCCCAGTCGGACAAGCGCGCGATCGCGCAGGCTTACGTCCGGCGATCGCGTGGAAGACCTTATAACTCTCGGGTTGTAATTCAGCACCGTCTCGCGATCGCTTGGCGTGAAACCAGCGATCGCGACTTCATCCTCTTTCCGGCTGTACAAGTTAGTCCCTGACTTTTAATTTCACAGCTGGTCCTCCAACTTCTGATTATTGCAATTTGGCCCCTGAACTTCTGATTTCTTCCAAATTTGATTTTTTCTTCAAATTAACTATTTGATTGACTGCATCAATTCTTGATTTGCTCACTTTGACCCCTTTTACATCCAATTGCTCAATTTTAGCTTCAATTCCTTTGTTTTCTCGACTTTGGGATTATTTCTGAAATGTAAACAAATAACACAAAATAAATAGCGAATATTCTAAAATAAACATATAAAATCCTACTTTTAGGATAGAAATAAGTGTATAAAATACACTTATCAGCCATGTTTGCAGAAAACTGAGGCTAAACTGTTAGAAGCATGCGACCGGATGACTTATAACCGTGCAATTGCACAGTTTTCCGCTGAGCCGAATTGTTGGGCTTTTGCACGATTTTTAGCATTCATCTCTTCCAAGTAACTTAAGTTTTGACCTAACGTATAAATACAAGACATAAGGCATGAAATTGGGGTTCCCAACTTGTGAAGACCAAAGATAAAGAAGACCAAAGATAAAGAAGATGAACAAGAACAAGGTTATTTTTGTTCATTTTTCTTATGAATGATCTTTAATTATGTATCTAGGCTAGGTTTTTAATGTTAGAATTTTGATGAAACATTAATTTCTGGATTTTATGTATTACTCACTACAACAAAAATAGTCTTTTGCAACACTCAAATAATGTTGCCAAAAGACTTTTGCAACGTTTGACAAGTGTTGCAAATCGCAGTGTTTCCGTAGAGTAAAAACATTTTGCAACGTTTTTTGAACGTTGCAAAAGATTGAAATAAACGTTGCAATAGACCTTTTGCAAATTTTATTAAGTGTTGCGGTAGACCATTTTGCAACGTTTTTTAAGTGTTACCGTAGATCCTATTGCAACGTTTATTAAGTGTTGTCGTAGACCTTTTAGCAACGTTTTTTGAGTGTTGCTGTAAACCCTTTTGCAACGTTTTTTAAGTGTTGCAAAAACTTTTAACCCAACCTTTTGCAACATTTTATTGAGTGTTGCCGTAAACCTTTTGCAACGTTTTTGGAACACTGCTATATGTTTTTTTTTTTTAATATTATTGAACAAATTATTTATAAAACCCAAATTTTTCTAATTACTTCATTAAAATGGTACTTTAAATAAAAAACAAAAGTAAATACATTATGAATTTTCAAATCCATACAAAATAAAGTCTTGATAATGTTTAATAAATCCACAATACAAAGTAACAAATCCACAATACAGAATAACAAATCCAAAAAAGAAAGTGTTGATAATGTTTAACAAATTCGCAAAAGAACATAATCATTTGACAAAAGAAATATTTTACTACGGGAACATCAACTTCATCGCGCAATATAACCGCACCTTTAGATCGTAAAATTCGATCCATCTTCAAAGTTACACCTATAAAAAATTTGAGCAAAGTTATAAGTAAATGTCATGCTTTACTTAATAAATGGTAGAAAAAATAAAAAAATAGAGTTAAAAGCAAAATACATTTATATCTTTCCAATGTGATTTCATAGAAATTGATAGAAGCGGAATTGAGTCAGTTTCCGAGCTACCATTATCTACATCAGAGTTGAAACTGAGTTCTTTGGTTTTGAAACATGGTAAAAGAAACTAAAATCTTGTTTCACTATAGTGTTTAGTCTTTTCGAGTTAGTACTGTATATCAACCAAGAAGTTGATATTGATAATACATAATGGCAGTGAGTGATGGAAATAAGTAGTAATTACCAACAAGTGTTATAGCATCAGAGGGAGTATGGTCATCATTGGATGCTTCTGTGAAGTGAAGACCAACTAAAAGGCTATAGTCCATAATTCTCTCTTGAAAATAAGTAATAATATTCCTACTAGCCACTCCTGAAAAATCCTCCTTGATGAGATGGGCATAAACGGATTTTTACCTGCGAAAATATTGAAACCACGTCTTTTGAAGTCGAAAGATGAAGTTAAGATCGAGGTCCTTGAGAGTTGTTGTAGCATCAATCTCTGACTCTGGTTTATCCGTTAGTCGGCCAAACGTCGAGCCCTTCAAATCATACCTCCTATGGATCATATACTCGGTACAGAAGAGATTTCCCATGATGATGAACCTCACCTAAATCATCATCAATCACATTAAGCTTTGCTTTTTCTGAAACAGTAGTTTTCATATATTATTATCTACTTGTAGCCATACCTTCTTTTGAGCAGGACCATTCAACTTTACACAATGCAACCCAAAATATTTGGTCACTAGAGTATTCTCAAATGCATGAACATGATTATAATACGCGTTTAGCATCCTTAAAAGCACCTAATAACAATGAAATGGAAAAGTAATAAGGAAGGATATCATGTTTGCTGATTTCAGGCTCTTTAAGTGAATTAAGATTAAGATCAGGGATTCTCACTTTCACTTCTGCTTTTTTCATCGTCTTTATCATGTAACAATCATCGCGAGTTAAATAAAAGAAGCTTCCACTTTTTCCAGGGGAATAAAGTTCGCGCAAAGCATTGTCACCACATATGGATAACACTTGAATAACATCCTCAGGGTCCTGAAAAATATCATGATAGGTAACTAAGAACTATCTCTTTTTTCTTCAAAATTATGATTTTAATTTTAAGAGGCAAAGAATCTAATTCAAATTCATATGCATTGCTTGCCAAGAAGTAGTTTATGCTACTTTAGTATCAGCAATTCAGGCTCTTCTACATAGTCATTATAGAACAAGACCTAACCTGAATACTTTTGGACAATAATCTTTCCATCTAAATTCACAGGATTGGTGAGGTGGTGTAATTTTGGATCCCTCAGTTGGGAATTTTGTCCAATACTTCTCCTTGGGGTCAAAAGCTGATGGCTTCAGATCAAGTGATGAAGGTGGACCGGGTCTTCCAACAGAATGCCTGTAAAGTTAGTAGCATCATTTATAAAGATGAGATAGAATTCTGAAGTTAAAAACCCTGCTGATGAAATTGAAGCAGAAAAATAGATGATACCTAATCCCTAATTGCAAATTGAGCATAAGCTCATAATCCCTATGCCCTTTGCATATTGTTTCTCCTTGTTTTTTCACTACTTTAGGTATTCTTAGAGGGTTACCTCTTGCATTTACACAATCAAGCTGTAAACCATCATCAGAGTCATTTTCGGCCATTCCATTAGTCCGAATAGAACCACAAGGCGAAGCTGCAGCATCAGACAAGCGCGTTCGACCAAAATCCCTAATGATTATATTCACATTCTCAAATTCAAAAATTAAAAATCAATATTACATTCTCAAATTATCTAATGATTATATTCACATTCTCAAATTAAAAATCTGATTATCTGAATATCACATTCTCAAATCTCAAATCAAAAATTCAAAATCACAAATAATCAATATCAAATTAAATTCCAATAATATTATCATATTGAAGCAGTGAGTTCAGCAACATTAAAAGTCAGAAGAAATTAAGCTAGTTAACTAGTTTAGCTCAAGAGTAGTCAGTAGAAGAAGTGAAGAACTGGAAGAATTGAAGAAAGAAGAGAAGAAATGAAGAAGAAGTGAAGAAGTGAAGAACTTAACCTTAAGTCTAAAGAAGTGAAGAACTGAAGAACTAGAAGTGAAGAACTTCAGGTTCGGCGCCACCGCTGCAAGGGGAGGAGAGAGCTGGCGAGGCGACCCGATGGTGGAGCTGAGCAGCGCTGCTGCTGCATGCAGCCTGTTGGTGCTGGAGCTGGAGCTACACTGCTACAGGCTGATTGTTGGAACTTGGAAGCCGGAGGGGCACTACGACGGACGGCAGTGGCGGAGCTGATGGTCGAAGGAAGGGTGAAGGGCAGAAGTGGGTTGCAGGGTTGGGGAAATGGGGCGGACGAAATGAGCCAAATGATAGAGGAAAGGAAGAAGGCATAATTACACCGCAACAGGTTTTTATTTTCAACAATTCATAAAGCAGGTTTTAAGGTTATTATT
Organism: Ligustrum vulgare; assembly: GCA_963555705.1. Classification (NCBI taxonomy): domain Eukaryota; kingdom Viridiplantae; phylum Streptophyta; class Magnoliopsida; order Lamiales; family Oleaceae; genus Ligustrum; species Ligustrum vulgare. The sequence goes on along the minus strand of OY743186.1, from coordinate 13,381,823 downwards.
ACATAAATCAGGTGTTAATTGATAATTAAAATAATAAATAATTAATAATACAGTATACCCATTACCCAGGCCACACCCAAGCGACCCAAACCCACCAGCACTCACTCACTCACTCTCTCACTCTCTCTCTCTCCTCTCATTTCGTTCGAACTCCTTACTCCCTCCTCCCACCTCTGAAAACAACGGCGACGACAGACAATTAGAACCACGGCAAAAGACCCCCTTCCTCCTCACCCCTACCGGCCACCATCTCCCTCTCACTTATACCATTTTGCCCCCTTTCAGTCTCACATGTTCCGACCATAGTTGCCAAGTACGGTGGCAACATCGCAGCACCGAAATGCACTGACACCAACGACGGCGCCTCTGCTTCTTCGCGGCGACCAAGGTACTTTTATCATTTTAGCGATTCTACTTCGCAGTGGCCAACTGTGGCTCCAAATTCCCAGTGGTTTTTCAACGAAATTTCGTGGATGCAGTGGCTTGAGTTTGTGGATACGGTGGGGGATTGAGGTGGTGGTGCTTCGGTGGATGCGTGGTGCGGTGGGCCAGCGGTGGGGAGTGACGGTGCAGGTGATTTTCAGAAAGCTGATGAGGACCTCTTCGATTTAGACTGTCTGTTTGTGAAAGTGTGTGGAATGGATCTGGGGAGCTCGATTAGCTTCGTTGAGTGTCTGAAATTGTGGTATTTGGCGCCGTTGTGGTGTGGGGTTGACGCTGGGGGTCTGTTTTGGTGGTGGCTATAGAAGTGATCTCGCCACTGCTAGGTGGAAGCATCGGCGCCGCTGCTTCGATTTAGCAGCAGCGCCGCCGCTACCATCTAGTGGTGGTGCAGTTCACACCTATGAGATGGCGATGGTTAGTTGTTTTACTGGTGGTTCTTACTGATTTTTTGGGTGGTGACGGTGACCATTGATTGGGCATTTGCGGTCACTGGTGGTTTCATGGTGTGTGATTGTGCTTGTGAATTGCGATCAGTAGTGGTTGTGTGGCTGTGTAACTGGTGGTGCAAAATCAATTTTGGGTGGTGACGGTGGTCACTGATTGAGCATTTGCGGTCACTGGTGGTTCATGGTTGTATCATTGTGCTTGTGCATTGCAGTCACTGGTGGTTATGTGGCTGTGAAGTGTGGTCACTAGTGGTTGTGTGACGGTGTACGAAGGAGGTGGTTATGTAGATGTGCAGTGTGGTCACATGTCATAGGTCACACTGAGGTCACATATACGAATACGAGTCACAGGTCACATGTTCAGGTCACGGTTACATGTCATCTGTCACACGTTTAAGTCATGGGTCACATGTTACATATTCAAGTCCCAAAAAGTCACATTTCACTCACAGGTCACGTGTCACAAATTGAAGCCACAGGTTACAGTTTCAGGTCACATGTTCAAACCATGTTTAAGTTACAACTCACATGTTACATATTCAAATCACGGGTCACATCTCAAATATTCAAGTCACAAATATTCTTTTAAGTAACAGGTCACACAGTGGGGTCACATGTTCAAATCCCAGGTCACATATCACATATTCAAGTCACAGGTCATATGGTCGAGTCACATGTTCAAATTGCAGGTCACATACCACATATTCAAGTCACAGGTCACATATCACATTGTTCGGATCACATGTTCAAATCACCGGTCACATGTTATATATTCAAGTCACGGATCACATTTCACATGTTCAAGTCATTGGTTACACTTTATACCTCAGGTCACATGTCATACTTTAAGGTCATGTATTCAAGCCACAGGTCACATATCACATTGTTCGGATCACACGTTCAAATCATCGATCAAGTGTTACATATTCAAGTCACATGTCATTTGTTCAAGTCATGGATCACATGTCACATGTTCAAATCATTGGTCACAATTTATACCTCAGGTCACATGTCGTACTTTGAGGTCACATGTCACAGTTCATACGTTTCAAGTCACAGTTACACAAGTCACTAGTTACATTACTTAGGTCACATATCAATTTCAACAAGTCATAGTTCAAAGAAGTGTTGATGAACTGAGGCACATTATCCTGGGGCATCATTGTGCCATATTTTCTAGATTCTCTTTGTTGCAGACTTCCATTGCTCCTGAACTGAGATTTCTGAGAATTTGAACAGTGCTCTCATTCCCTTTATATCCCAGCAATTTCCTATAAGTTTAATTTCTGAGAATCGGAACAGTGCTCTCATTTTTATTTTATTTTTGTGATGATGATGGTGTGGTGGTGGTGGTGCGCCGGAGATAGTGGTGTTTCTGGTGGCTGTGGTTGTGGTTGTACATCGAAGTTTGTGAAGTTATGATGATGGTGAAGGTGATGGTGATAGTGGTGGTGCTGGTGATCGAAAATACGGTGGTGGTGGTGGTTGGAGATGATGATGGTGGTGGTGGTCGGAGATGATGGTGGTGGTGACGGTGACGATGATGAGGTTCCACAGTTTATACCTTAGGTCACATGTTGTATTTTGAGGTCACATATTCAAGCCACAGGTCACATATCACATTGTTCGGATCACATGTTCAAATCCCCAGTCACATGTTATATATTCAAGTCACATGTCATTTGTTAAAGTCACAAATCACATTTCACATGTTCAAGTCATTGGTCACAATTTATACCTCAGGTCACATGTCGTACTTTGAGGTCACATATTCAAACCACAGGTCACATATCACATTGTTCGGATCACATGTTCAAATCCCCAGTCACATGTTATATATTCAAGTCACATGTCATTTGTTAAAGTCACAAATCACATTTCACATGTTCAAGTCATTAGTCACAGTTTATACCTCAGGTCACATGTCGTACTTTGAGGTCACATGTCACGGTTCATACGTTTCAAGTCACAGTGACACAGGTCACTAGTTACATTACTTAGGTCACATATCAATTTCAATAAGTCACAATTCCAAAAAGTGTTGATGAACTGAGGCACTCTCCTTGTTGCAGACTTCCATTGCTCCTGAACTGATATTTCTGAGAATCTGAACAGTGCTATCATTCCCTTCATATCCCAGCAATTTCTTGTAAGTTTAATTTTTGGGAATATTAACAATGCTCTCTCTCTCTTTTTTTTTTGGTGACTGTGATGGTGTGGTGGTAGTGTGCTGGAGATGGTGGTGTTTCTGGTGGCTGTGGTTATGAATCGAAGTTTGTGAAGTTATGATGATGGTGAAGGTGAAGGTGACGGTGTCAGTGGTGGTGCTACTGATCGAAAATACAGTGGTTGTGGTCGGAGATGATGGTGATGGTGGTGGTGGTCGGTGGTGTTTGGTGGACGTGGTGGACGTGGAGGCGATGGTTTGGTGGTTGGAGTGGAGTGGGGTGGGGTGGGGTGGTGATCGGAGATATGGACGACGGTGGTAGCGACGACGGTGGTGGTGGTGGTGGTGACTAACGATGTTTGCCGTCTGCTTACGAAATATTTGAATTGAACAGGGTAGGATAAGGTAGGGTGAGGTGGGGGTGAGGTGGGGTGGGGTGAGGTGGGGTGGGTGGATTTTTTGTAATATATTAATTATATTAATTAAGACCTGATTTATGCAATTTTAAACTTATTTCTTTAGATTTGAAATTGTGTATTCCAAACACCTTGTTTGTGTATTTTTCCCGTTTTTTAAACGTTGTTAAAACTTAATTTGAGTGTTGCAAAAATTCCAACTTATTGCAACAAATTTTTAAATGTTGCAAAAAGGGATAAATCTCAAATATTCATACCAAATGCAACATTCAATTACAAAATGTTGCGGTAGACCACTTTTAGCAACATTCAATTAGCAAATGTTGCCATTTAAATGTTGCAAAAGCCCATTTTTGTAGTAGTGACTTTATCGTTTAATCTATTTAATTCATGGGTTTGAGCAATTGATTTGTACTTTAATTATCATATGATTATTTGGCCAATTATTATATGATTGTTATGTTTTTCTATGTTCGAAAGATTAATAATTCATTAGAAAAATTTCAATTGCTACAAAGTCCGATAGAGGATAGGAATATACCCCTATGCTTTGTGTTATCTACAAAAATATTCAAAATCCTTTAATGCTTTTCTATACATTCACATTCAATTCTCGTGGGATTGATACTTGGACTCACGTCCACTTTATTACTTGTTAAACATGTACACTTTCGGCTAGTGAACAAGTATATTGTGATCTGGATTTTTGAGGCATATTGTAAATATGTTGACAAAATAAAAATATTTGCGATTTTGCATTATTGCTTTATAGTTTAGTTATATTTTGTTCGAGGATGAAAAATGATTCTAGTTTGGGGTATTTGATAAGTGTATTTTATCTATATGTCTAAAATAGCATATTATATAGCCATTTTTGAATAATTCTACTTAGTTGTTCACTAATTGTTTACATTACAGAAATTATACCAAATCATGTAAATGAAGCAATTAGTGGGAAATATGAGCTTCTGGATAATAATTGGATGCTAAACTGGGCAAAATGGAAGTTGATGATGTTAACCGAGAAAGTCAAGAGAAGCTAAGTGCAAGAAATCAAGGATCGATGGCTCAATTGCAGAAATTGATTGTTGAATCAAGTAGATTAAAGAGATTTTGAAGTATAAGGACCAATTATATCAAATCAGAACTTGAAGGACTCATGCGAAAATGAAGATCGAGGACCTTCGTAAACATATTTTAAAGATGGGAAATGGCTCTAAAGATTTGTACTGTGCGGCCATGCCAACCCTACCAGGTGGCTGCGTGTTCAGACATCAAACGAGCAGATACAATTTAAGGCGGCCTGCGTGGCCACCAACTCTCAAACTGCGCTGCCGCGTAGTTGTCCGGCCCAGCATGAAGTCAGGCCCATGCACCATTCTTGTTTTGTTTTGCTTAGGTTTTTTGGGAACATATATATACAATTTCTCATGCATGAACCAAGGACCTTAGCACACACTTTCAAGAGGCAAATCTCATCATCTTTTCATCAAGAACTGGGACAATAATTTGAAGTAAAGGCGTGAGGATTGAAGATCAACATATGTATTTATTTTACTTATTGAATTTGATAAACTCATTATGTGTATTTCAATTATTTATTGTCTTTTTTCTTTATTTGACTATTAACAACTAAACTTTTTTTTTGTGAATAGCAATGTAGCATAGTTTTATGTCTTTAATTTTATAATTCAAGTTTTACATATATGTTGCATGTGTTAGTTTTATTTTGTATTTAATGCGTTTATTATTTAGCCATTAATTCATTGCTATAATGATTTGTTTTCATAATCCAAGTGGTTAGCTGACGAACTAGATCTAGGACTAAAACCCAGTAATTGAATGAACGATAGAGATATACATTTATTGTTATCATGATCTACCTTTAAGTTTTTGTGTTTCATGCACCTAATTATTATGAATAGAAAAATGGTTGACTAATTAGGTAGAACTGATTTAAACTCGAGAGAGGAATTTCATAGGTGTAAGTGAACTCGGTTGATCATGTTATTAGAATCAAAACTTGAATAGTGGAATTAAATGTATTGACAATCTGAAATCGTGAATACCAACTTTTTAGTCATAAATTACAAAAAACACAATTTGCATACTAGTTTATTTGTTTTTACTCAATCATTTTAGTTTGGACAAAAATCTCACTTTTTAACTTTTCCAATAAATTTAGAATTAAAATAACTTTGGTAATTAATTACAATCTATGTGGGACGATAACTCGAACTCTTTTTCCCCTTATTACTTGCATGTGATATCATACACTTGTGATTTTGCACATTAGCAGTCATGTTTAATAAATCCCTTCCTATGAAGATTTGCATTAAACCAATGACAATTGAATAAAACCACTCTACAGTGTTGTCTATACATAATTTCAATCACACCTATCAACTTTCCATAGAAGTCTACGTTATCAGTATCATGATTTCCGGGTACAAAGACACCACTATTTTCATGGTCAATTTATTATCTCGTTCCGCAACTAGAAAACTTAATCCGCTCTCATTACAACCTTGATATGTTTCAGCTTGAAGAGGACCTCTTGCTAACTCAAATAGCTCATCATTATACAAGGGTGATTTTTCCTTCTCCAAGCTTCTCACCTAATTATATATTAAATAATAAAGAAAAACTAATTATTGGATTACTAAGATGAATGAAAAATTGTGAACTTGTTACATCTAGAAAATGACTTGCGCATTCTTGTAATGAATTAGGAAAAGATTTTCTATGTCTATTTTGTACATTCACACTACTTTCACGCTTTATTATTTCTTCTTGCTCCCTATAAAGCAAGTGAAAGCATATGAGTATTTAGTACATGTATACAAGACATGCATATGTAGGTACTTGAACTAAAGCAGAGTAGTGTACTTACATTAAAAAAGGAAGAACTTTGTCACAATTGTTCAATATAAACCATTGAGCAACCTCCATGTTAGCATTCGTAAATGGGGTATTTGAACTACTCATATACTGTCACACTAATTGAGAAAAAACTGAGTGTTTCTATTGTTTAGTGCCACTATCAAAGTTTATTTTAGTTCAATTGAAAGGATTCCCAACATTTTGAAGGTACATGGCAAAAAAACTGAGAGATTTATGAGCAACATACGCCTCTGCAATGGATCCCTCGGGTCGAGCAAGATTTCACACATATTTCTTCTATGCCCAACATTCTACATATAAATAAATGTTATGATGTATGTTGCTTATTTGAGGTACCTTTGACTTGGAAAATAAAATTGAAGATGATTAATAAAATTTTTCCTTCCTATTGGGTACATCCATCGGTAATTCATAGGCCATGCGAGTTTTGACTCGTCGGGTAAATGCACCATTAAATGAATCATGGATACAAAGAAAACCTGTGGAAAAATTTGTTCAAACTTGCACAGTATGTACACAATATCATTCTCCAACCTCTCAATATCTTCCATACATAAGCTTTTTGCACATAATTGTTAAAAGAATCTAGACAACAAAACAATCGGCTCAACCACTTCCTTTGGTAGATATTTTCAAATACCGACTGGAAGTAGTCGCTAGAACAATACATGTTGATCATGATTCTTCAATCCAGTAATTTCTCCTATTTCAAATTTCATTCCTTGATATATTAGCAGCGTAGCCATTTGGATATTTTACAAATTTAAAAATTGAAGGACTTATTTCTTTAAGTTTGGCTTCATTGTAAAAAATGGATGGCCCTTAACCCACTTTTCTCCATTTCATGATATCCATAATTTTTTTTTTCTTTTATCCCAAGTGCTTCTAGATCCTGGCGAACTTTGACTATATCCTTAGATTTCCCCCTATACCATTATTGTCCCAACAATAATGTCACAAACGTTCTTCTCAATTTGCAATACATCTAGGTTATGCCTAATTTTTAACTTCGGCCAGTACTCTAGCTTAAAGAAAATACTTTTTTTTTGTCCAATTTCGTTTTTAAAGTTTCTTCTTCCTTTTTTGCTTGAGTTATCAGGATGTTTACCAATCTGACCAAAGTTTATATCCTGTACTTGAGGCAAAATTTCATCACCCGATAATTGTCTAAGCTTGGCTTGAAACTCAGTTTTTCCATCGAAGGACTTTGTGATTGTGTGCGATTGTGCACCAAATATGATCAAATGGCAACCATCTTTGATGTCCCATATAGCAAAACCTTGTTACTAAACCATTTAGATGTTCCATCGTCATTACATCCAAGACATGCATTATGACCATTAGTACTCCATCCAGATAAATTCTCATAAGCAGGAAAATCATTAATTGACCACATCACCACAACATGCAGGTTAAATGTTGAATTGGTCCCTTTATCATATGTATGAACACCAATTTCCCATAACTCTTTTATTTCATCAAATAGCTTGAAGAGGACCTCTTGCTAACTCAAATAGCTCATCATTATACAAGGGTGATTTTTCCTTCTCCAAGCTTCTCACCTAATTATATATTAAATAATAAAGAAAAACTAATTATTGGATTACTAAGATGAATGAAAAATTGTGAACTTGTTACATCTAGAAAATGACTTGCGCATTCTTGTAATGAATTAGGAAAAGATTTTCTATGTCTATTTTGTACATTCACACTACTTTCACGCTTTATCATTTCTTCTTGCTCCCTATAAAGCAAGTGAAAGCATATGAGTATTTAGTACATGTATACAAGACATGTATATGTAGGTACTTGAACTAAAGCAGAGTAGTGTACTTACATTAAAAAAGGAAGAACTTTGTCACAATTGTTCAATATAAACCATTGAGCAACCTCCATGTTAGCATTCGTAAATGGGGTATTTGAACTACTCATATACTGTCACACTAATTGAGAAAAAACTGAGTGTTTCTATTGTTTAGTGCCACTATCAAAGTTTATTTTAGTTCAATTGAAAGGATTCCCAACATTTTGAAGGTACATGGCAAAAAAACTGAGAGATTTATGAGCAACATACGCCTCTGCAATGGATCCCTCGGGTCGAGCAAGATTTCACACATATTTCTTCTATATGCCCAACATTCTACATATAAATAAATGTTATGATGTATGTTGCTTATTTGAGGTACCTTTGACTTGGAAAATAAAATTGAAGATGATTAATAAAATTTTTCCTTCCTATTGGGTACATCCATCGGTAATTCATAGGCCATGCGAGTTTTGACTCGTCGGGTAAATGCACCATTAAATGAATCATGGATACAAAGAAAACCTGTGGAAAAATTTGTTCAAACTTGCACAGTATGTACACAATATCATTCTCCAACCTCTCAATATCTTCCATACATAAGCTTTTTGCACATAATTGTTAAAAGAATCTAGACAACAAAACAATCGGCTCAACCACTTCCTTTGGTAGATATTTTCAAATACCGACTGGAAGTAGTCGCTAGAACAATACATGTTGATCATGATTCTTCAATCCAGTAATTTCTCCTATTTCAAATTTCATTCCTTGATATATTAGCAGCGTAGCCATTTGGATATTTTACAAATTTAAAAATTGAAGGACTTATTTCTTTAAGTTTGGCTTCATTGTAAAAAATGGATGGCCCTTAACCCACTTTTCTCCATTTCATGATATCCATAATTTTTTTTTTCTTTTATCCCAAGTGCTTCTAGATCCTGGCGAACTTTGACTATATCCTTAGATTTCCCCCTATACCATTATTGTCCCAACAATAATGTCACAAACGTTCTTCTCAATTTGCAATACATCTAGGTTATGCCTAATTTTTAACTTCGGCCAGTACTCTAGCTTAAAGAAAATACTTTTTTTTTGTCCAATTTCATTTTTAAAGTTTCTTCTTCCTTTTTTGCTTGAGTTATCAGGATGTTTACCAATCTGACCAAAGTTTATATCCTGTACTTGAGGCAAAATTTCATCACCCGATAATTGTCTAAGCTTGGCTTGAAACTCAGTTTTTCCATCGAAGGACTTTGTGATTGTGTGCGATTGTGCACCAAATATGATCAAATGGCAACCATCTTTGATGTCCCATATAGCAAAACCTTGTTACTAAACCATTTAGATGTTCCATCGTCATTACATCCAAGACATGCATTATGACCATTAGTACTCCATCCAGATAAATTCTCATAAGCAGGAAAATCATTAATTGACCACATCACCACAACATGCAGGTTAAATGTTGAATTGGTCCCTTTATCATATGTATGAACACCAATTTCCCATAACTCTTTTATTTCATCAAATAGCGAGCTCAAATAAACATTAATATCCTTTCCAGGTTCTTGCTTGTCGGGAATTAACAAGGTTAACAGTGTGAATTCTTTCTTCATGCACATCCATGGAAGCAAATTATAAGGAACGACCACTACTGGCCACATGCTATATGATTTGTTCATATCATTAAAAGGATTAAAACCATCAGTTGCAAGGCCCAATCTTATATTTCGTGAATCTGCTACTGATATATCTTATCAAACTCCTTCCATGTAATTGTATCTGCTGGATGTCTCATTTCGCCATCATCAACTCCCTCGTCCTTATGCCACTTCATGTGATTAGCTGTATGCATTGACATGTATAGCCGCTGTAATCGCGAATTTAGTGAAAAATAACGCAACACTTTTTTGATAAATCTTTTGCTTATTTCCAGAACTGCTTTGATACCTCGGCTAATTATAAACAAGATAGTTCTCTAACCCTTCATTTTCCTTATAAAATAGAGCACATTCATATTTGCAATCATGGATTTTTTCATAACCTAGTCTGAAATCTGTCAAAATCTTATATGTCGATGAGTAGGAGACAACCGATTTCCTCTCAGAAGAATCCTCTTTAATAGAGATGGCAAAAAATTTGACCTGAGTCTGACCCAAGTGGAGCGAAAAAACCCGTCCCGCATGTCACGAGGGGCGGCGGTGGGTTTGACCGCCCCAAATAAATTAATTAATAAAAATAAATAAGGGAAAAAATAAAAAATACTGAAAAATAAAAAAAACTAAAAAAATTAAAAAAATTAAATGGGGTGACGGGGTTGACCCGCCGCCAAACCCAACCCCGCGAAATTCGTGGGGTGGGTAGCGGGGTTTGGGAAAAAATACCCGCGGGGTGGGGGTACTCACCCCGTTGTCATCGCTACTTTTTAAGAGGTTGATAAGCTCATCGAAGCATTGTTGATCATCATACTTCTCATTTTCAATTGCATAAGCTTTACAATCGCTATTAGTACAGATAAATCTTTGCAACCAGGATAAAGTTCTTTTTGTGCTTCCTTCAATAACCGTTCATACTTATCTATCTCTTTCCTACGCATGTTTGACGTCTCATTGTCTCCTAATGTATCATCATTAAGCAACTCATCATCTTCTTCTGAAATACTTTGCTCATAATGGTGCTAGGCAAATTGATATGCATCTTTGATTATCTCCATTACTAGATCATTATCAAAATCATCATTTGAACTCATAATAAAAGACAAGTTAGCATTGGAAGAACTTGTTACGTTTCAAAATAGTTCACCATGACGTGTCCATTTAGTATAGTTGTATGACATTCAATGCATGATCAAGTGTTGTGAATTTCACTAATTGGCCTCCAAGTGTAGTTGTTGTACTTCTGACCCAGGCACTCGAAATAACCTCGTTGATTGACATGGTTCCTTGTAACTCTAATAAACCCCTCAGTTCTCGATAAATATTTAGAACTAGTTCTATCAGGATTACCTATCTAATTTCGATCCATAGTATAGTTGATATAGTTAATCCTCAAATCGATATATAAAACATATGAGTTGACATATAAAACATATGAGTTTATTCCATGATAACATAAATATAACATAAAGATTAATATATGAAATTTATAGAAATAGCTTGTTATAAATCTTCTAAGTGTTATATTATTTATATAAATCTTCTCATTAATTTATGAAATTTGCACACAAGGTTCAAAGTTCTCAGTTTATAATATTATATTATTTACATAAAATTAAATAAGTTGAACTAAGTAGCTAGTTATAAATCTGCATACACATAGGCACATTAAAGCACCCACGAAAATAAAAGCTTTTAATAAGAAGGTGAAACATTTGTGTAGAGATTGCTATCATCATAAAATGAATATGCATTACATGAATCTATAAACTTACCTTATTTAAATTTGAATTGATGGAAGCTCTAAAGTCCAAAACTCGTTTCACTACCCCTAAAAGATATTCAATTTAATAATCAAATATTTCTATTCAATTGAGAAAAAAAATACAATGAAAAATTAAGGGATACATTAAGGAAACAACCTTTTTTTCCCCCTAAACTACTAAGTTATTTGGAAGACAATAAATTATTATTGAGAAAACAAAATAACTAACAACCTACGAAGCAATTGATGAATTGATGAATGATATACATAGACTTGGTATTTCCCATCACATCTTAGAATAAAAATATTTTCCTTTTAATCAACAAACCATAAGAGAATGAGTTTATTCAAAAATATGCATACTGTTTCGAGTACAAAATCAAAAGAACGCATACACAACTGAATAATTAGTACATATGCTCAGCTACCTTAATCATAACACAAAAAGAAGTATAAAAATTGACAACAAACATTAATCAATTTCAGACAAAATCAAGAACTCGAAACTTGGAGAATCTTTAATGCAAATAACTACATTTTATAATAAAAATTATGTATTAAAACAAATTAAAAAGACTCCTTTTATTAGAGAAGAATCCAAGAGTCCTAATTAGAATCAAAATAGAAAACTAAATATGGAAAAGAAGCAAACAATACTTCGGAACTTGTTAATTAAACAAGTAAACTAATTCTTGATAAACTTAAGAATTAAAATTGAGGCTCTTCCCATTGAATTTTCAAATATCCAGTGGTGTCAATGGACTTCATCGGTTGGGAAGCTCTAGAACTCCTTGTGCTTGACAACATATCTAAATTTCATCTTGATCCAATGATCGGATCAAAAGTTATGCCTGTTTCAAGATTGGTCGATGGAACATGTCATACATCAAATCAAAAAATATGATATTCTAACTTGAGAAATCTAGAATAGATTTTGAATGCATAATCAAGATATGTACTCAATGTATATAGGAATAAGAAAAAGAATATTACACTTCTTAAGGTCAAAGGCGTCTCGATGTTTGATTATTCAGGGAGAATAATATCTCAAATACTGACATAAAATATCTACCCAATGAGAGAATAATCTTAGATATTTAGATAAAATATCAGAAATATTATACACATAATCGAAAGACATTTAAATCTTAAAATGAAACGGATGTTTGCCATTAATAATTCATTATAGTTTCACAACTAGACCTCCTATTGACTTTCTGTCGAATCTCAAAAATTCTAATTTTTAGGGACAGGACGAAAGGATTTGAGGGGTAGTAAGAGGAGAAATGCTCTTCCAATTTTATTAGTTCGTATAATATAATATAATATAAATTTTGACACGTTATGCAGTCATCTATGTCTAAATTTATGAAGTATATACGTATTCCAATACGAGTCGCTGGTCATGTGATAGTCTAATGATGACTTGACAAGTTTCCATTAGAGAAGATTGATTGTCCGATGAAAGGTTGATGACTAATAGGGGTAGATCCACCGTCGTCTAGCGAACGGTCGTAGTAGACAGTCCGCCGCCAGTCCATTATTTTTTTATTTTTATTTTTTGTTTTCGCCCAAGTTATTTACCCAAGCCCAAGTTAATTGCCCAAACCCAAAATTCAAGCCAACATTTGCAATCCATTCACCCAATTCCCAACCCAATTTCTATTACCCACATCCCATTCCCTTACCCTTCGGCCTTTGACAAAGGATCCCCGACCGCTGCCACTTTAGCCTCCAAATCCAGCTCCAGCAGCGTTTCAAAGTTCGACCATCGACGACGACGCAAAAGGAAGATTGCTCACGCTGCCCTCTCGTGACCCCGACCTGTCGCGTCTCCTCTCTCTCCTGCCTCCAGCTTGATAGCGGTGGTTTGTCCTTACATTGTTGTAAATTTTGAATTTTTTGGTTTTGTAATGTCTAAGTTTTAATAAAAAATATTGATTCTTGATTTCTCAATTTTTTTGTTAGATTTCTCGGCTGCCCCCAGTGCCACATTGTCACTGTCCAATTTTTTATCGATTTTTGATTTCTTATTTGAATTATCAGGTAATGAGGTTAAACCTTACTCTATTATGATTGAAGTGTTATTTGGGAATTATGCATAAATGTTACATTTCAATTTTTGCAATGTGGTCATTTGTGGGTCTCATATTCTCCTTTCGTGAATTGTAAATTGTGAATTTTGATTTATAGGTTGTGAATTGTGATTTAATGAAAATATGATTTGATTTGTGAAATGTGATTATTGATTTATAGGTTGTGAATTGAGATTTGATGAATATTTGATTCGATTTGTAAATTGTGGTTATTGATTTCTAGGTTTTGAATATTTGATTTGATTTATGATTATAGATTTAAAGATTATGGAACATTTTTTCTAGCCTAAACGAAAGTCTCAACCTAGTTGTTTTAGTTCAAGTGGTCCTGCAATTGTTTAAAGTAAATCACATGAGTTAATTTTTAGCCCATGTTTGACAATTCTACTTTCTCATAAAAATGTTTTTTTTCCGCATTAATCAATCTTATCCATCAAAATATGTCAAACCCATAATTTTTTACTTTTCAAACTACTTTTTAATTATATAATTTTTCAAAACTGCTATTCAAAACTCTTATTTTCAAAAAGTATGACAATCAAACAAGACCTTAATATTATTTAATTAAATAATCTCGCTATTGCAGCCTTTGATGTTTGTCGGCCAATAGTCTACGCTCAACGGCCAACATGGAGTTTTGCCCGGATCCGTCCCTGATGTCTAACTTTAGTTTTTTCGAAATTTAGAGAAATTTTCTACTAGAATTATAGTTTAGATACTAGTGATGAAATTTTTCGAGTAATATCTACCCAACGTACCCACAATATGTGGATAACATTATCCTGACCTAATATGTGGATATTGATCAATTTGATGTCTCCCTATCCCTATAATAATTTCATTCCTTCTCTCAACACCTCAGTTTTTTGCATTGTTTTTGCTTCAATTTCCATGGCTTCCCTCACTAACTTCTTAGCAAAACCCCTTCAAAATCTTGTTTCCATTACAAAACTAGCTCCTTTTCCTTCTTCTCCCGTTCCCTCCAGTTTTCCACCCTCCACTAAACCTAAACAGTTTCTGACAAATTTGGTAACAAATTTTAAAGGTTCCAATCTCATCCCAAAAGCTGCAGCAGCCTCAGGTGTGAAAAAAAGCAGCGATGAGAGAGTACAGAAAGTCCATAGTATTGAAGAATTTGATGAAGCCCTACGTGCTGCGAAGAACCGGCTCGTCGTTGTAGAATATGCAGCGAGCCACAGTTTTCAGAGCAGCAAGATCTACCCTTTCATGGTCGACTTAAGCCGAACATGCAACGACGTAGATTTCCTTCTAGTGATGGGGGATGAGAACGAAAAAACCAGAGAACTTTGCAAAAGAGAGAAAATAGAACAAGTCCCACATTTCAGTTTCTACAAAAACATGGAGAAAATTCATGAAGAAGAAGGCATAGGCCCAGATCAACTCATGGGGGACGTTTTATACTATGGTGACAACCACTCTTCTGTGGTGCAGCTGCATTCTAGAGAAGATGTGGAGCGTCTGATTGATCAACACAAAGTCGATCACAAATTGTTGGTTCTTGATGTGGGATTGAAGAATTGTGGGCCATGTGTTAAGGTTTATCCAACGGTTATTAAGCTGTCGAGGCAGATGACTGATACTGTGGTATTTGCAAGAATGAATGGGGATGAAAATGAGAGTTGCATGCAATTCTTGAGGGACATGAATGTAGTTGAAGTGCCAACATTTGTGTTCATAAGAGATGGGGAGATTTGTGGAAGATATGTTGGATCTGGTAAAGGAGAGCTTATTGGGGAGATTCTTAGATACCAAGGAGTTCGTGTAACTTATTAATTTTAAGTAATTAATGGAATGATTAAGTAGGAATTGTTTGTTGTTTTCAATGGCAAAGGGATTTTTGGAGATGGGATCTTGGTTAATGAAAAATTTGGATTAAAATGATTGAGTTGTTGTATAATTAATTATAAGTTGCTTTATGTGGAAATACAGAAATTAATTTTAATAGGAATCATCTTCCCCCCCCCCCCCAAAAAAAAAAAAAAAAAGGAATTTATAGTATTCCCTCCGACCAAAAAAATAGTCATGTATACCATTTTTGTCTATCCCAAAAAGATAGTCTTGTTTCCATATTGAGCATGTATTAAATTTTTCATTTCCACACATACCCTTATTTAATGTATCTTGGTACAATACACATCAATTACTTAATTATTGCATTTTCAATTTTTTTTGTGGAAAAAGAAGTGAGTCTACTTAAAATAATAAATAAGGGATAAAGGTATAAATGGAAAATATTGATAAAATTTAATACAATAACTATACTAACTACAATTTCTTAATCCGTGTGAAAATAATCATAAGACTATCTTTTTGGGACGGAGGAAGTATATTATTTCTCATATTAGTAGAAATTATTAATAAATATTGTTCACTTAAAAAAAAAAACTATTAATAAATGAACTTGCTAAAAATTTTGAATTTTGTTCATTTGATATTTTTAGAATCATTAAAAACAGAAGAAGCTGAAGAAGAAGAAGAATATTATGGAGGCAAGATTTCGTATCACATTATGCCCCTTTCATCGTGATTAAAATCAATCAACAATAAATTTTAATAGTATATTTCATGATATTCACAACTTATTATACTTCAATCATATATTTCATCAATTTTTATCAAAATCTACTAAACATTTTATTTTAATTCTCACCTTTCTTACTAATGTGAAGATGCCAACATATATTTTTACATATTGGTGCCTTTAACATTTCCTGAGAATAATTGATGTGCCAAGTCATCATAAAATATATTAATCAAGGAACACACAGGATATGTTTAAGTGTTTGTTTAACACTTAAACAAACACTTCAAAGAGGTTTAGCACAATCCAGTTTCGTTTCCTACCTCTGGATATACACTTTTAACAAAATTTTATAAAGAATAAACTTATGAACTCATAATAAATAAATAGAGTACTACTAACTATTTAATTGCTTCTTATATATCATGGTGGAATTTAGTTTCTCATACCTTCTATTAGTTGTTTCTGGATTGGTTTAATGAAAGAAAACTTGAACTAAGAAGGTAAAGAAAGGCAATTGTTGACACATAAAAATACCCAATTCAAGGCCCGACATAAAGATACGAAACACGAAAGCCCATTATAAATGAAAGGGCGATGTTGAGGAAGCTAGGAAATTGGGCGATCAAGAGTACCTGTGCTATTGGACGATCATAAGGGCGATTGGACGATCAAGCCATTTAGGAATGAAGGAGTAGTTCTTACAACTTATCCCATAACCCACATGTTTATCTACAATTGGTTTCCACATAGTGAGAGGTTGAAGAAGATCAAGGAAGTTACTTGATACATGGAAGTTACTTGGTGCAAAGTAGTGGATGTTAGTTAGACAATTAAAAAGTGAGCGATGGTTATGCAATATGGTGGACGATGGTTACTACTTGCAAGTTACAAAGTGAAGGCGAAAAATTAGAGATTCAAATAGTAGTAGGTAGCTTGTTTCGATGTGTATATATAGTAGAATTTTAGATGTTTAGAAGAAAGAAAAAATCAAAACTCTCAAAACATAAATGTAATATTTTCTATATTAGATATTAGAAACTATCCTTAGTTTAGATTGTGTGCTTGCGCCCTTGGAGACGTCTTGTGTAATCAAGCTTTTCTTAGAGCAAATTCCCCTTTTTTGAACTTTGTCTCAAGAGATTTGTCCCTTACATTTTCGTCTGATCCCTTTTAATTCTTAGCATCGAGCGAAACCACGCCCGACACGAAACAATTTAGCATGCCCAGTGGGACAGTTGGTGTTGAAAAGTTGGCGCATAATGCCTCATAAGATTTCGATAAGGAGCCAAAGAACATCAATTTCGTCCTTCCAATGTTGAAGAACAAGAGGGCCAGCAAAGTCCAGACACAGGAGGATCTCGTAGTCGTTATAAACTAACGACAGAATTGAGCCCACATACCATGCTTAGAATGTTGGGAGGACTCACCTAGAACATTGTTGAGCACGTAAGTTTACAAAATATTCATACTGTTGAGAAACTTGCTCAAAATGAAAATAGGCACTATGACAACATGGATAAATAGTTGAGCACTTTAAATGAATTGATGAATAAATTGGTTGGTCAAGTATGTCAGATACATCCTATTAGAGGGGGCAACAACTTCCAAACTAGGAGCCTACTAGGTAATGACTCATCAAATTTGAGTATAAACATTTGTTGTTCAACCTTGAACATGAGTCATGGCTTAGAAACTCTACATATTGGTACGTCCAACGCGGGGGGTTCAGGATCTTATAATACAAGAGGTGTTGGAACATCTACTCTGGGAGGTACCTTTGATAATAGGGAAAAATGTCCAAAAGGATGGACCAAATGCTAAATGCAACAATGAAGGAGTAAACCAACCATTCAACGGTGTTAATGAAGTAAATAATGGTCCATTTTTGGCAAATGCTAAGGTTAATGTTGTCATACCACCTGTAGTGTCTTATGCACCACAGCCAGTAAGAGCTCCATTTGACCCAAATGCTATGCTTAGGGATCAAATATTTAAACTTAGTGCGAATGTCATGAGATATGAATGTCAGTTGAGAGATGAGGAACAAATGAAAAATGATAGTAAAGGGACCTACTATAGAGACCCTAATTTTGAGGTACATACAATCGACACCGGTCAAGAAGAAGTTGAAATTTGTTCAGCCGAGTTGGTCAAGGGCGATACTCATAAATATCTTATGTTGGCCAAATTGGAAAATAAAATTGAAACGGCTAAAGAAGAAAATAAGAAAAGCAGAACGGTTTCATTCAATGTTACAAAGGACGATATAATATTTGATCCGCTATTCAAAACTAAATAGATTAAGTTGAGTGATAAGCATAGATTACCAATCCCTGAACAAATTAAGGGTAAAAAATACTGATAACTGTTTGGTCCTTCACAATGTGATACAAGATGCCATTGAATATGGGCGAATAACATTTGATTCAAAGAAAAAGATGGTAGTAGACGAGAATCCTTTCCCACAGATAGTTGCTGTTGACATGGTTACACCTAAACTCAAGAAATGAGATCTACCAAAATTCAAGCTGGTGGTAGATGAAGGTGAGGACAAACCATGTCCCAGTGTGTTCGAAAGTTTAAATGAGAAAATTACCAAGTAAGAAGATAAGAATCTATGCACCAGATGCCAAAATAGTGATCGTAAAAACAGCAGATGAAAAGAAAAAGAACAAGCAGCCACTTCATCAAGCCAAGCCGCAACAATTCATATGATAAGTTAGATGAGGTCCTAGAAAGTCATATAGTCCGTGATTATATGCAAGAACCTTTGGGAGGTCACCAAGTCCTCCACAAAAACTCAAAACATTCAGGTCACAATCATATCGCCCAAACATATGGCACTCGTAGAATCCCAAAGTAGGACGAGTGGTTCTATTTAATGAAATGACAAGAACACAGCAAAGACGATATCAAAGAAACTATGGACGATTGATGAGATGGCAGGAAGGTATAGAGCTAATCAAGCTTGCAAATCCAACATGGAAAAAGAATCAGAATGTAAACGGAGCCAAATAAGTTAATGGCTTGAAAGGCATAATGGGAGAGGTATCATCAAGTAAATTTGTCTAGAAGTCGAAATATGAACGCGGGAAAAGTGACGAAGATGAAAATGATGTCGGGGGGTCCATTCATATCCAATTCGGTACCCTACCTTCAAATATGGCCAATAATTAGGTATTGGCCAGTGAGTTTCAAAACAAGGAGAATGATGAGATAATCACATAAGAAATAGGGGAAACAACATGGACACTAGAGAATGAAGAAATTACTCCTATTGAAGTGATCCCAAAAATTGAAGAAACACATTACTTGAACGATGATGGGATGACTGATGTTGAAGAAGAGTTAGACTTGGAGGCAGAATGCAAGGAGAGAGGAGTATCACGTAGTAGAATTCTTAAACAATTATATCAAGATGGTAATCTAGTGGTAGGATTACTGGGTGAGCCATCTGGACGATCGTATGACTATTTGGTTCTATATGGAAAACCAAAGGGGTAAAAAAGAGTATCATGTGCTGAAAAGTATGTATCACCACCTGAGATTTTCCCTCTACTTACAGGATGGGGAGAAATACCAGAAAGTTCCACACACATAGGAAGGTATGATGAAAGGCAGAATTCAGATATATTGTAGATAAATATATCAAACAAGGATGAATTCGAAAAAGGAAAACAGAAGGTGAAAGTTGAGTCAACAGAAAAAGTAATGTTCAGGAAACCTTCCTTGAACTTGACTAAGCACCTAAGGCCTTTGTACATAAGGGCCTCAATTGATGACATTCTAGTTTCTAAAGTGCTCATTGACAATGGGACAACCATCAATACAATCCCATATAGGATGCTGAGGAAATCTGCTAAAGACGATACAGATATAATTCTCATGGAGGTTGTGTTAACCCGTTTCAAATGGATGGAAAACTTCAACAAAAAGAGTGATACATTTGGAAATAACATTGGGAAGTATGACGAAGACTACAGTTTTCTTCTTCATAGACGGTCCCACTAGTTATAACATACTGTTGAGTAGAGACTGGATACATGAGAATCAATGTATACCATCATCGCTCCATCAATGCTTGGTGTTTGGAATTAAAAAGGAGATGTAGAGGTTGTGCAAGTTGATCAATAGTCTTTCTTAGTAGAAGTCAATTCAGTAGAGCGATTCATGTATGAATGCAACTACGGTCCAATTAGAATAGTCCAAGAGGAAGAAGAATCAAGAGTAGTAGCACGAAACAAAGAGCTACATTCCATGGAGGCTCTTACAAAGTTGTTTACCCAAATGAGACCAAATCTAGTGGTCTTCGAAGCGCCAGTAATTGGTAAGAAAATAATCAAAGAGACGTAATGCAAGATCAATCACAAAATGTTTTGACCGAAATCGCGATTTTTAAGACCAAATTAATGGTCTATTCAGATAAGTTTGGACGAAGGAAGAAAAAAAAAAGAAGCACTTGCATCATTGAAGGACAAGATGACCTTATTTGGCCTGGAAATTGAGTTGTAAAGTAAAGTAAAAAAAATGGATTACTTGGAAGAAAAATTCCCTGTAGGGGGTATAATTTCGCAGAGACCTAAAAGATGGATGGGTCACCCAAAGACACTAAATGGGTGTAGGAAGGAAAATACAGCAAATGAAATCACTTAGTTGTACAAAAATTTTTCCTAAGCTATCTTACTTGTAAACGCCCACTTTTGGCCTAAAGGAAAACAATGAAGGAAACTGAAAATATGAGTTTTATATTGATAGGGATGTGACAAGTGATAGTCACCGAGAAGAAGCTCACGTTTGAGCAGAAGTTGAAGAAAATTCCTAGAATTTCATACTTTTCTGGGATTTCAAGTTAATCTTCTGGGATTTCAAGGTTATCAGAGGCAGGAAAAATACTTTGAATATGGAAAAATTAATGATTGCACATTAATTCAGCGATATTGGGGGGGGGGTGGTAATTGTTGACACATAAAAATACCCAATTTGAAGGCCCGACATAAAGATCTGAAACATGAAATTCCATTATAAATGAAAGGGTGATGTGGAGGAAGCTGGGCGATTGAGCGATCACTAGAGTGCCTGGGCGATTGAGCAATCACTCGAGTACCTGGGCAATTGGAGGATCAAAAGAGTGATTGGGCAATCTAGCCATTTAGGAATAAAGGAGCAGTTCTTAGAACTTCACTAGTACAAAAAGTGGAAAAGGCGTCGGTTGTAGGGGCGACGCCTATGACGCAGACGCCTAAAGTTCGACTTTATGCGTCGGTTTTTTAATAACCGACGCTTAAAGTTAAAAAAAAAAAAAAAAATTTACCTTTAGGCGTCGATTCAAACTTTAGAACCGACGCCTAAAGTTCGACTTTATGCTTCGGTTTTTTAATAACCGACGCTTAAAGTTGAAAAAAAAAAATAATTTACTTTAGGCGTCGGTTCAAACTTTAGAACCGACGCCTAAAGTATTTTTTTTTTTTCACACCTGCAGTGACCCAGGCCGCTGCAGGAATACCAATCAAACTTCAACATCATCTAGTACTCAAACATTAATCCAAAATCAATTCTCAACTTTTAAAAATCAAACTAAGATTGTATAACTTAACTCCAATAAATCAAATATTATTGTATATCAATCTACTAACTTCAAATCAATAATATATATTCAAACAAACCAATTAACTTGATAAATAATAAATCAATTATATATATATATATATATATATATATATATATATATATATATATATACACACACAAAGATATACATACACGCACATACACACATAGATATATATATATATATATACACAAACATTATATAAACACATAGATATATATATATATATATATACACTGACTCGATGTAAAATCTACCCTCCAAGTATAAAGGGGTCAAGTTGTAGCCTAGCGATAATCCAGGTCATTCTTCCTAGGGATTTTATTGGTATCGTAATATTTGCTAAATTCGAAACGTAAACTATGATTTCAATTGTACTAAAATGAAATTGGAGAGAATATAATTAAATTGCAATGAAATGGAAATTTGAGTGGAGTTAGTCTTTTGCTATCAATTGGGCTTTCAAATAAATTTAGAATGAATTTCTTGAGATCGATAAGATTTGGAATTATTAGTACGAAAATTAGTCAATTTATTCTACGGCATTTAGTCGAGCATGTTGTGTGCATATTTAATACATACCACATCAACGACATCAATCGAAGTAAAATAATTTGAAAACTTAAAACAATTTGTAAACGCTTATCAATAACAAGAATTCATCCATAAGAAATTAAACATACTCATTGAAGCTAAGAATAACTCCCCTCAAATGTAACTTAGCCGAACATAATTGAATTAACCAAAATAAAATTCATCTAATCAATAACCATTACTAAAGAACGGAATTCAAATTTGAAAATGAAAATTCAATAACTAAAAATATATTAAAATCAACTAATATCAATAATCTAAAATTATTTAAACTAATGATTAAACAACTAGAAGAATAAATAAAATGGTAATTCAACTAAAACCAATAACCAAAAGTCCAAAACCGGGGCTGCTGGACTGAAGTGGTAGAAGAAGTGCTGGTGCGGCTGAAGTGCAGAGTAGTTTATGAAGTGGTTGCCGAGAGATGTTGAAGACAGGATGGTTTTGGGCTGTTGGAACTGTGAGTGCTGAGGCGTGAAGCTGCTGGTTGGAGAAAGGTTGCTGCGGATGGTGTGGCGTAGAAGACGGTGAAGGCTGCTGGAAGTGTGGCTGTTGCTGTGTGAAAGTGAGATGGAGACAGAGAGTAGACAGCGGCTGCGTGAGTGGAGGCTGAGGCTGAGTGGTGTAGGTTGAAGATGATGGGGGAGATTTTGCGGCTAGTTTGTGTCCGAGAGAGAGCGAAGACAGAGCTGGGTTGGGTTGCGAGAGAAGAGAGAAGGAGACGGGGCTGCGTGAGGCTGCTGGGTTGTGGCTGAGTGCAGGCTAAGTCTGGCGGCAGTCTTTGCTGTAGAGACCAGACAGAGGTTAGAGAGAGACCACTGGGGATGGCGGCTAGGTTGTAGAATGGAGATGAAATTGGGTTCTAGATGAAGGTAGATGGGTTGTAGGGCTGTTCAGAGTAGGATTTTTTTGGGCTGGGTTTATGGGCTTTTTGTCCATTTTGGGCTTTTTCAGATTAATTAAATCAGGGATTTTTGAGTTGAAATTATCGAAAATGTACCTGTAATTAAATAAATGAAATTATTAGCAAATAAAATCAATTTAGAGTTAAAGAAATAAAATTGAATCTTTTATAAGTTTCACTCTAAATGACAAAATTATATCCCAAAATTATATATTTTCATTTATTTATTTCTTTAAAATACGTAAAATTGGACAATAATCACACTCCCCAACTAGCTTTTTGCTAGTCTCTAGCAATTCAAGCGAATTAAAAACATGATTAGCTCAATGAAAAACTTCAATTGTAACGTCAAGAATGAGTTTAGATGGTCGAGCACAGCAACTTCGCAAAATCAAGAGATCAAGCATTATATCCAAATTAATCCATAAAAACTTTCCCAAAATTTTGTGTGTGCGTGTTTTAAGCCGATCCATCAAACCACTAACCCCAACACATCCAGTGTCGAGTAATCACTCAAGCCAAGTATAAACTCCATATACTCACGGGTATGTGTATTTTGCTTATGAATTGGTTAGGGGGTCACTCATGGAGTTTGAAAATTGATCACACAAGCATTCAGTAAACAAAGGTCATATATATGTGGATGATAGTAATGCAAATATTGACCTCATGAAAAGCTCACAACCATTGGAACTCAACCATTCTTACCACAAGCCTACTTAAGATCAAAACGTCAATGTCAATGTAAAGGTTATGATGGTGTTATCAAGGGAACTGATAAGGAGTGGTGCAAGAAAAGGTTTACATGTTCCAATGATAATAGTAGAACAATAAATTCCAATGGAAATATAAGAGGCAATGTAGCACTTTTTTTTTTTTTTTTGTAGGGTAAGAAAATAAAAGAAGTGAGTAGGAATTGAGGACTTCCAAAATATAAGCAAGGATAATAATTTTTACTTTTAATCGCACTTCAAGCTTGCTTTCGTCTTCACATCCTTACTTTCTCTTCAATACGTCTCCATTTTCTTTCTATTTATATATATATATATATATATATATATATATATATATATATTTTTTTTTTTTTTTCTTTCTTTCTCTTTTTTTTTTTTTTTTCAAGTAAACACTGAAATCTTCTCAAATAATTCTTCAACATTCTCCTCTGGTCTCAATGACTGTCAAATACTTCTAACTCCACTTTTCTTTCTTTGTGTGCACCGAACACATTTTTTTTTTTTTCAAATATGGAGCAAAAATAATCATCCTCACTTATACTTGAAAGTAGAAACAAAGTCATGTATTTATGGAAGCAATGTCTGGATGTAATGTCATCTTTAATGTGAAATAGATGGAAAGGATTTTTGGCTACGAAAGGGATTTGTGAATGGAAGAGAAGTTGATAAGGTTAGTTTCAAAGGATCAAATTTTTATTTGACATTGACCTTCATCGTTTCTTAAGTATAAACCACCAACAATCCACAATCCGTGTAATGATGCCCAATGGAAGTAGCAATATCAAACAAGGGCAATATAAGAAAACTACCAATCACTCAACTCTCATGATGAATAAATAAAATTACTTAAACTTGAGAGAGCTCTAGTTGTATGTGTTGACTATCCATCTTACCACAAGGCTTAAATTCGTGCATAAAATTATTTTTTTTAGGAGGGAGGTCTTTACAGAATAACAAAGATATAACTCAAGATGTACTCAGTTTTAATGCTCAACTATCACAGAAGAATTAATGCAAAACAAGTACATTTGAGTCACTCTCCCCCCCAACTAAAATCAGACATTGTCCTCAATGACTCAAAGAGAAGAAAAATGAAAAGTGACTCATAGACATGACTCAAAATTAAATCAAGCTAAAGGAGAAGAGTGTACCTGAGAGGAGGCTTATGCACATGAGCAATTATTCAAGAATGAAAAACTAAAAAAAATGAATAAAAGAATAAAATCTGCAAAAAGAAAAGAAAATATATACATAATAATAAAAGTTAGTTTCAAGAAAACCAGCTGCTGGAAGCAGGGTCCTGCAGAGGTAGTTCATTAGTATCGGCAGAAAAATTATCCAAAAATGGTTTCAGACGTTGTCCATTAACTTTAAAAACAGTTCCAGTTTTTGGATCCAAGATTTCAACTGCTCCATAAGGGTAAACAGTTTGCACAATGTAAGGACCAATCCATTTAGTTCTCAACTTACCAGGAAAGAGATGAAGCTTAGAGTCATACAACAAAACTTTCTGAGAAGGGAAAAATGATTTTCTAAAAATTTTCTTATCGTGAAAAACTTTCATTTTCTCTTTTGAAATTTTTGCATTCTCATATGCTTCCAAACGCAATTCATCTAACTCATTCAATTTTAATTTCCTAAACTCACCAGCTTGATCTAGATCAAAGTTTAGTGTTTTGATTGCCCAATAAGCTTTATGTTCAATTTCAACCGGTAAATGACAAGGTTTTCCAAATACAATTCTATATGGAGACATTCCAAGAACAGTTTTAAAAGCAGTCCTATATGCCCATAAAGCATCATCTAGTTTTATAGCCCAATCTTTTCTATTTGGATTCACTGTTTTTGTCAAAATGCCTTTAATTTCCAGGTTGGCTAATTCAGTTTGACCATTAGTTTGAGGGTGATAGGGGGTGGAAACTTTATGCCTAATGCCATATTTCTTTAACAGAGTTTCAAAAGGTTTATTACAAAAATGTGTTCCTCCATCGCTAATTATGGCCTTAGGCATACCAAACCTAGAAAAAATATGTTCTTTCAAAAATTTGAGCACAACTTTATGGTCATTAGTTCTACATGGAATAGCCTCTACCCATTTTGACACATAATCAACAGCAACCAATATATATAGATATCCAAAAGAAGGGGAAAAGGACCCATAAAATCTAATCCCCAACAATCAAAAATTTCAAGAACAAGGATGGGTGCTAATGGCATCATATTCCTATGGCTGAGACTACCAAGTTTCTGACATGCTTCACAATTTTTACAAAAGGTATGAGCATCCTTAAATAAACTAGGCCAATAAAAACCACATTGAAGTACCTTAGCAGCTGTTTTCTGCGAAGAGAAATGGCCTCCGCAAGCATGAGAATGACAGAAAGTAAGAACTTGTTGTACCTCGTCATCAGGAACACATCTTCGGATAATTTGATCAGCACAATATTTGAATAAGTATGGATCATCGTAGAAGAAGTTCCTTGCGATAGCTTTCATCCTCATTTTGTCTTGGACACTCCAATTTGAGGGCATGTGACCTGTAACAAGATAATTAACTAAGTCAGCGAACCATGGAACAATGTTCATGCTAAATAACTGTTCATCGGGAAATGAATCATTTAAAGGGTGAGAAACTGTTGAATTATCAGAATTTAATCTGGATAAATGATCAGCCACAACATTTTCCACCCCTTTTTTATCCTTAATTGTGATGTCAAATTCCTGCAATAATAAGATCCATCTAATGAGTCTAGGTTTAGCATCTTTCTTTGTGAACAAATATTTAAGAGCAGAATGATCAGTAAAGATGGTAACAGGGGTCCCAATAAGATAAGTTCGAAATTTTTCCAGTGCAAAAACTATTGCTAGCAGCTCTTTTTCAGTAGTTGTGTAATTTAATTGAGCTTGATTCAAAGTTCTGCTAGCATAGTAGATTACATAAGATTCTTTACCTATCCTCTGGCCAAGCACCGCCCCTACAGCTATATCACTTGCATCACACATTAATTCAAAAGGTAGAGACCAATCAGGTGATCTAACTATGGGTGCAGTGGTGAGTGCCTTTTTTAAATGTTCAAAAGCTGCAGTGCATTCATTAGTCCAAACAAATTTTGTATCATGCATCAAAAGTGTAGTCAAAGGTTTAGCTATGATACTAAAATCTTTTATGAACCTCCTATAAAAACCTGCATGACCTAAAAATGATCGAACATCTTTTACAGTTGAAGGAATAGGTAACCTAGAAATTGAATCTACTTTTGCCTTATCTACTTCTATGCCTTTAGAAGAAATTATATGACCTAAAACAATTCCTCTTGTTACCATGAAATGACATTTCTCCCAATTAAGGAGAAGTTGCTTATCTTCACACCTGCATAACACAGCTTTCAAATTTGTTAGGCAATCATCAAATGAATTACCATACACAGAGAAATCGTCCATAAAAACTTCCAAAATATTTTCTATCATGTCACTGAATATGCTAAGCATGCATCTTTGAAAAGTTGCTGGGGCATTACAAAGACCAAAAGACATTCTTTTAAAAGCAAACGTCCCAAAAAGGCAAGTAAAAGTAGTTTTTTCTTGGTCTTCTAATGCTATTTCAATTTGATGATAGCCTGAAAAACCATCCAAGAAACAATAGAATGAATGTCCAGCAACTCTTTCTAACACTTGATCTAAAAATGGTAAAGGAAAGTGGTCTTTTCTGGTCATGAAATTCAATTTCCTATAATCTATGCACATTCTCCAACTAGTGGGTACCCTTTTAGTTATCATTTCCCCTTGTTCATTTTCAACAACAGTAACCCCAGTTTTCTTAGGAACTACTTGAGTAGGACTTACCCATTTGCTGTCTGCAATAGGATAAATAATACCTGCATCAAGTAATTTTAAAACTTCGTTTTTAACAACCTCTTTCATGTTAGGGTTTAGCCTTCTTTGAGATTCCCTTGAAGGATTAGCATTTTCTTCTAGGAAAATTCTATGAGTGCACACTAAAGGACTAATTCCCTTAATATCTGCTATAGTCCAACCTATTGCAGATCTATGATCATTCAATACTTTCAACAACAAATTTTCCTGATCACAAGTAAGAGTAGAAGAGATTACCACAGGGTATGATTCATTAGGTCCCAAGAATGCATACTTTAATTCAGATGGAAGAGGTTTAAGCTCCAGAGTTGGCATCTTTTCTGCTGATGTTTGCATGGGTGTCTGGCTAACATTTAGAGGCTCAATGTTGGGCTGCCAAGCTCTTACAGCTGCTGTTGTTATACCTTTTAAAGAGTCTTGAATGCTGTCCAATTCGAGATTTTGCTCAAGTTGTTTATCAGGATCTTCTAACTCAAATAGTAGCTCTTCCAACATATTAACTTCCTGCACTTCATCAAAATCTTTTGGTTGCCTACAAGCATTGAAAATGTTAAGCTCCAAGGACATATTTCCAAAAGTCAACTTTAAAATACCACTCCTACAATTTATTAAAGCATTTGAAGTTGCAAGAAATGGTCTACCAAGAATAACAGGGATTTGAGGAGAAGTTTTAGGTGTATTTTGAACATCAATAACAACAAAATCAACTGGATAGTAGAATTTATCAACTTGAACCAAAACATCCTCAATTATCCCTCTAGGCATCTTAATAGATCTATCTGCTAATTGTAAAATCATGGGGGTAGGTTTAAGTTCACCTAGACCAAGTTGTGTATATACGCTAAAGGGCAAAAGATTCACACTCGAACCTAAATCTAGCAATGCATGACCAATACGAGTGGTTCCTATCATACAAGCAATGGTTGGAGAACCAGGATCTTTAAATTTTTGAGGAGTTTGACATTGCATGATAGAACTCACTTGTTCAGTTAAAAATGCTTTGTTCTTAACAGCTAACTTCCTCTTTACTGTACACAAATCCTTAAGAAATTTAGCATAAGCAGGGACTTGTTGAATTGCATCTAACAGAGGAATATTTACCCTAACTTGCTTAAAAATATCATGAATATCTGTTTGATTTTTGGTCTTATTACCAGGTTGTAATCTTTGAGGAAAAGGGGCAGGGGGTGCACCTACTATTTGCTTAGGTGGTTCCTGAACATCAGATATAGATTTTAGTATAGTATCATCGACAGAAGGTTTAGCTTGCTTACCCACCAAGTTCTCTTGAGGTTCAGGAACTTGGATTTGCTTACCGTTTCTCAAGGTAGTTACTGCTTTCACATGTCTCAGATTGGATTCATCGACCCCATTGTATTGAGTTTGAGGATTAGGCATTGGTTGAGCTGGAAATTTACCTTTTTCTTGTGCACTTGCCTGGATAGTCAACTTTGTAAGCTGAGATCGGATGTCATTAATGGCCTGAGAGTTTTGATTGTTGATAGCAGCTTGACTTTACATGAATTGTTGGATTTGGTCTTCCAGACTTCTCTTCTGCGGTGGCATATATGGTGTTGGTTGTGAAGGTCCAGCATTGTTGCCAACATTATTGCTTCCTCCTTGATCATTCCTCCAACTGAAATTGGGATGATTTCTCCAACCTGGATTATAAGTACTCGAATATGGGTTAGAATAAGGTTTGGAAATCATATTAACAGCAACAGATTGATCAAAATACATCTCTTTTAGTTGGGGAAGTGCAGGACAATCAGAGGTTAAATGTTGTGCATCATCACAAATTGAACATTTTTCTAAAATAGTGGAAGAGGAATTGACTTCATTCACTTTTTGAGTTTCCAAGTTTTCAAGTTTTCGAGTGATGACAGCCAATCGGGCATTTATGTCATCATCTGCTCTAAGTGAATGAATTCCATTTCCAGATGCAATTTTTGGAAATTCAGTTTTTATTGTAACACCCCTATCAAACTCATCAATGTTATCCCAAGATTGGGCATTTTCAGCTAAATCATCAAAAAATGTAAAAACGTCATTCGGGTCTTTTGCAAAGAAGTCACCATTACTCATGGTTTGCACAAATTGTCTCATTTCAGGTCTGAGCCCTTCATAAATTTTTTTTGTTAACATCCATTTTTCATAACCATGATGGGGGCAAGATAGCAACAAATCTTTGAATCTTTCCCAACTAGTGTAAAAATTTTCATTATTCTTTTGAGAAAAATTCATGATTTGTCTTTGAATAGCGGTGGTTCTTTGTGGTGGAAAAAACTTTTTAATGAACTCTTTCCGCATATTTGCCCAGTTTGTAATTGAACTAGGCCTTAAAGAGTTAAGCCATGACTTAGCTTTATCCTTTAGTGAAAAAGGGAAAAGCTTGAGTCGAATGACTTCCTCAGTGTAATTTCGTTCAAGAAAAGTAAAACAAACCCCTTCGAATTCCTGGATGTGGTGATATGGACTCTCTGATGGCATCCCATGGAAGCGTGGTAGATGATCAATCATTCCCGGTTTGAAGTTGAAGACCGCCGCATTTGCAGGCATCACTATGCATGACGGAGTGCTTGTCATCGTTGGAAAAATGTAGTTTCTAAGACTTCGAACGACTGGCGCCTCATTTGGATTTGCAATATTTTCCATTACTCCCTGCTGATTTTGAAGAATTAAAAATTGGTTAGTGGATTCCGATCTTACTAATCGCTTAGTATTATCTCGGAACCAAACGGACATAAACAATGAACAATATCAAGAGTAGTAGTCGAGAGAAAAGAAATAACAATAAAAAGAATTCAGCAAAAATCAATTAACACCAAAATAATCCCCGGCAACGGCGCCAAAAACTTGACTCGATGTAAAATCTACCCTCCAAGTATAAAGGGTTCAAGTTGTAGCCTAGCGATAATCCAGGGTCATTCTTCCTAGGGATTTTATTGGTATCGTAATATTTGCTAAATTCGAAACGTAAACTATGATTTCAATTGTACTAAAATGAAATTGGAGAGAATATAATTAAATTGCAATGAAATGGAAATTTGAGTGGAGTTAGTCTTTTGCTATCAATTGGGCTTTCAAATAAATTTAGCATGAATTTCTTGAGATCGATAAGATTTGGAATTATTAGTACGAAAATTAGTCAATTTATTCTACGGCATTTAGTCGAGCATGTTGTGTGCATATTTAATACATACCACATCAACGACATCAATCGAAGTAAAATAATTTGAAAACTTAAAACAATTTGTAAACGCTTATCAATAACAAGAATTCATCCATAAGAAATTAAACATACTCATTGAAGCTAAGAATAACTCCCCTCAAATGTAACTTAGCCGAACATAATTGAATTAACCAAAATAAAATTCATCTAATCAATAACCATTACTAAAGAACGGAATTCAAATTTGAAAATGAAAATTCAATAACTAAAAATATATTAAAATCAACTAATATCAATAATCTAAAATTATTTAAACTAATGATTAAACAACTAGAAGAATAAATAAAATGGTAATTCAACTAAAACCAATAACCAAAAGTCCAAAACCGGGGCTGCTGGACTGAAGTGGTAGAAGAAGTGCTGGTGCGGCTGAAGTGCAGAGTAGTTTATGAAGTGGTTGCCGAGAGATGTTGAAGACAGGATGGTTTTGGGCTGTTGGAACTGTGAGTGCTGAGGCGTGAAGCTGCTGGTTGGAGAAAGGTTGCTGCGGCTGGTGTGGCGTAGAAGACGGTGAAGGCTGCTGGATGTGTGGCTGTTGCTGTGTGAAAGTGAGATGGAGACAGAGAGTAGGCAGCGGCTG
This sequence comes from Ligustrum vulgare, assembly GCA_963555705.1. Taxonomy (NCBI): domain Eukaryota; kingdom Viridiplantae; phylum Streptophyta; class Magnoliopsida; order Lamiales; family Oleaceae; genus Ligustrum; species Ligustrum vulgare. The sequence continues at coordinate 13,350,056 of OY743186.1, read as the reverse complement.
CGTGAGTGGAGGCTGAGGCTGAGTGGTGTAGGTTGAAGATGATGGGGGAGATGTTGCGGCTAGTTTGTGTCCGAGAGAGAGCGAAGACAGAGCTGGGTTGGGTTGCGAGAGAAGAGAGAAGGAGACGGGGCTGCGTGAGGCTGCTGGGTTGTGGCTGAGTGCAGGCTAAGTCTGGCGGCAGTCTTTGCTGTAGAGACCAGACAGAGGTTAGAGAGAGACCACTGGGGATGGCGGCTGGGTTGTAGAATGGAGATGAAATTGGGTTCTAGATGAAGGTAGATGGGTTGTAGGGCTGTTCAGAGTAGGATTTTTTTGGGCTGGGTTTATGGGCTTTTTGTCCATTTTGGGCTTTTTCAGATTAATTAAATCAGGGATTTTTGAGTTGAAATTATCGAAAATGTACCTGTAATTAAATAAATGAAATTATTAGCAAATAAAATCAATTTAGAGTTAAAGAAATAAAATTGAATCTTTTATAAGTTTCACTCTAAATGACAAAATTATATCCCAAAATTATATATTTTCATTTATTTATTTCTTTAAAATACGTAAAATTGGACAATAATCATACACACACACACATTTATACAAAAACTAAGTAGGGGAAGATATTTATGGTCACCTTGCGGCGGCGGCGACGGGCGGTGGCGGCGACTTGGCGGTGCGGCCACGGGCGGGCGGTGGCGGCGACGGGCGTGGAGAGAGTGGAGAGAGTTTGGGTGTGGAGAGAGTGGAGAGAGTTTCGTGTGTGAAGTGAGTTACGCGGATTATACAAATGAAAAGGGCGCGGAACCGAAGCCCTTTGGCCATCGGCCCAAAACCCGGGTTTTGGGCGTCGGTTCCTCTTGAACCGACGCCTTTACTTAAAACTTATTTACAAAATTGCCACCGCATTTTCAATTGGCGTCGGTTGTTACATAAAACGACGCGTATTCCCCATTTTTTATGCGCGATTTTGTACTAGTGCTTATCCCATGACCCACATGTTTATCTACAAAAGGCTTCCACATATTGAGCGGTTGAAGAAGATCACGGAAGTTACTTGATACATGGAAGTTACTTAGTGCAAAGTAGTGGATTTTAGTTACACAAAGAAGTGGGTGACGGTTAAGTAAAATGGTGGACGACGGTTACTACTTGCAAGTTACAAAGTGAAGGCGACAAATTAAAGATTCAAACAGTAGTAGGTAGTTTATTTCAATGTGTATATATAGTAGAATTTTAGATGTTTAGAAGAATGAAAAAATCAAAACTCTCAAAACAGAGATGTAATCTTTTCCATCTTAGGTATTAGAAATTATCCTTAGTTTAGATTGTGTGCTTGCGCCCCTTGAAGGTGTCTTATGTAATCAAATTTTTCTTAGTGCAAACACTCCCTTTTTGGGACTTTGTCTCAAGATGTTTGTCATTTATACTTTTGTCTGATCCCTTTTAATTGTTAGTATCGATCGAAACCACACCCGACGTGAAACAACAATATCTGGAGAGAATATATATCTTTATTGATGAAAACCAATATGATTTTTGGATGCTTACAATGAGGAGAGACTCCTCCTTTTATAGTTGATAAAAGCTAAATTGAGAGACAAGAAAAGATTTCCTAACTTTTAAATATATGGCTTACATTTAAAGTAGATAAAACAAAAATAAGGTTACAATAAATTCTACTTCTTTTTTAAAGTTACACATGGGTCTGAACCCCCACGTCTTGAATAATTCATATCAGACAAGATGAGTCTCGTCTTCATTATAATTGAGTTGGTCCCCATAGTTTTTACACTTGCGGCCTATTTCTACCTCCATTAGCTGATATAGATAATCATAAGCTTCTTGAATTAAATCCAAATTGTTGATAAGTATGTTATTAGCATATTTTTTAATCTCCATAATTGACTATTACCTTGTTTAACTCTTGCAATGTTGTAAATCAATAATTTATCGTCATTAGATTCGTATACCCAAACATCAGTTTGTGTTAGTTAGTTCTGTGTACATGACTCTAAATCCCAATGCCTTTTTTTTCTGGAATGACTTGGATTTATTCTTCTTTGTTGAATAGTTTAATTTCTGGTTCTGCAAGAATGACTTGCTAGTTACTCTAAGTTTTATAATTTTTTCCGCCTTTAGATAGTGCTCATCAATAAATCTATGGATAGTTGAGTAAATCCTGACATATATTTTTTTAGCTTTGTTGATACCAAAGTATGCTTTAACTGCTTCTTTGATAGGATTAGGTAATAATGATATTTCCTTCATATCTCATATAGGGTAGATGCACTGAATAAGTCCGTGATCAATAGTCCTCTAACTGCTCTTGGTTCTGCTCCTAGTAAAATAATTGTTTTTTTGATTATTATTATTATTATTGTTTTTTTTATTATTATTATTATTATTATTATTATTATTATTATTATATTTTTTTGTGGATAATTGTTCTTAGCCAGTCTCCTTCTTTTGTCCTTCTTTTGTTCTCTTATTTAGATACTTCACATACTTGAAGTATGTTTCCAGTTTCTTTATGGTCTTCTCCCTTTCTTATAGTTCTTTTGTTACAACTACTAGCTTCTTCACAGCTTCAAAAAAAGTCTCTTTAGATGATTTAATAGATTTACCAATGACTTTGGAAGATGAACTTCCAATAATTGATAAATTCATTATTTCTTCCTCATTGGGAAGTTCTACAGATAAATTCTTAACTTGAAAGGATTGAGATCTTCCTTTGTACATTTCCTCTAGCGAATTAACCATTGATTTGCAAAAAAATAGCCAATTGTTAATTTGTACAATCTATGCAATGCAAATATTCACATGATTGAATAAATTTGTATAGTTGATGTTCATTTGACTTATGACCAAATTAAGTTCTTCTACTTTCTTTTGTAGATACTCCATGCTTGGATAAATAATCTGAAATGACATTATCAATACCTTTAATATGAATAATTTCAAAATCATAATGACTAAGTTCTACTTACCATCTAATTAATATTTTGTTAGCAATAGTTGGATCAATCTTCTTAGTTAACCAATAATCAATACTTAACTTGAGTATTATTAGTTATAATTTTAAATTTTATAGTAATAGTAAATAATTAGAACTTCTTAAATAGCAATTTTCACAGCTAATAGTTCTTTTTCGTTAAAATGATAATTAGCTTGGGATTGAGTAAAATTGTCACTAGTATTGTGCAATTCTTTCCTCATAACTAGATTCTCTTTTATCACTTTCTGAAAATTCTAATTTCGTAATAGAATTTATTAATTCATGTTCTTATAATTCATAAATTTTTTAATTTTTAGGAATTTCTTCCCCTTTTTTTAGGCTCTAAATTAAGGAAATACATATCATGTTTTTCTTTTTATCTTTCTTAGGACCTTCTTAGATATCTTTTGTATGGTATTCTATACCTTTTCAATGTTTTGTTATATGATTTTTTATATTTTTTAAATTTCTTGAATTTATCTCCAAATTTATCTTTTCTAAAATATTTCCTTTTCTTATATTTTCTTTGTAATTGGCATCCCCATTGGGTTGGTTTGCATTGTAACTATCAAAGAATAATGATTTTTTATTTGCTTAGTAAAATTTTAAATTATTATTTGCATCCATACATTTTTATTTTTGTTTTATTTCTATAAATTGTATTCTTGCTTCTAAGCTATTATTATTTAATGGTATATCTAATTTCTCCCAATATCTAAATAGTTTTTAATGGGTTTGATAGTTTGAAAAATATTTGATTGACAAATTCCATACCATCATCCTCTTGATTATATTTTGCTTTTTCATTGTATTCTCTAAATCACGTGCAAACTGCTTAAAGTAACACATCTTACATATTGATAAATTTTTTAATAAATATATATTTCTTAGTTTTGCGCTAATTTTAGTATCTCTATCTATTAATAATGTATATTATCTTTTTAATAGATCTTCATATCTACTAAGTATCGTTCATATTTCATCTTGATCATTTCCTCTAACTTGTACTACATGTTAAAATTCCCCATCATTTTGCACTAGTTCCTATAAATGTATTTTCTAGTATTAATTGAAATTGTTTTCCTGTTAATTCTCTAGTGTAGGCCATCATAGCCATAGATTTCATCCATAATTCTAATTCATAATCTACATCTTGTACACATCCTAAGTCTAACCATCTAATTTTTAAACTAATTTGTGTTTCCATACTTCTCCATGTTGTATATTCTATAGGATAATATTTATTTGGTTTTGTGTAATTTTTTTAATATTTTTTTGTGGTATAAAATTATTAGTTTTAAAACTTTGATTTTGTCCTCTAGTCATATAAATATCTGGTCTATTTTTGGCATTAGTTCTACTTGTATTTTATTCTTTAACTTGGTTAGTTCCAGGTTATTGTATATATTCTGGTGGATTTTATCCTACAATTACTAAAGCTTGTTGTTAGCTCTTATTGATATCTTCTATCCTAGATTTTTAAATTTTCTTCATAATATTCTTCAGTTAAGTAATCTTTATCACCTTCCTCTTTAGGATTTTCTATAAATTTTTTTATTTTGTTTGGTAATCATATTTATTCCTAATCTATTATTAGATTTAAATTATTTTTCAGTTATTACTCTTTTAGGCTCTCTCTCTCTCTCTCTCCCTTCATTTCTTTATAAATTTTTGTTATATTTTGATTTATTATTTCAATATTTTCTTATATATTATCTAACCTTTTGTGTAAATCAATTTTTCCCTATTGTCCTCCTTGATTGTTCTAATCATGTTTATTTTTCTATTATAGTAGTTTTTTGTTCTATTTTTTATTGAGTTTTCATACACTCTTACTATATATGTTTCCTAATATATTTATTTTATCGATTATTTTTTTTAATTTGGTTTTCTAAGGTTATTAAATGTTTTTATAGATTATTCACGCTTTGTTTTACTTCTAATATTTGTGTTGATATATTTTTATTAACATCTTTATAGTCATTAGTTATTTTTGTCATTTGTCTTATTTCTAATAGTAAATTGTCGATAATTTCTTGAACTTGAACTTGTTCTTTGTTTTTAACTTGTTCTAAATTCTGTTATGTTGTTTTATCTATAAGCGTATTCCTAATTTACTTAGTAAAAATAAATTTGTCCAATTTAATTATTTATGTTCTTCAAATCCTCATTCTTCTAATATGATAAATGGTATAAATTTTTCATATGTTTCAGTTATTAAGAGTCAATGACTATTATTAGGTAAATCTTTAGATTTATAATTATATACTCTAGGTTCAATAATTGTTAATTTTTTAGACATTTTTCTTAATAAATCTCTAAGTGTTACTGCTAACACTGGTGCTGCCTCTGATACCACTATGGACTGCATCGTAGTTTTCAAATTTGCGGAATTATAATTGTCTAAAATATATTTGAAATGATTCGTTAATAGTTTTTATATATCTAATGTTTACTTGTCTTCTAGAGTTTTCAGTATGTTGTTTTACTAATCTTTTAAGTACTTTGTATAATTCTATATCTCTGGTACTTGGACCTCTTATAGATCTGATTAATTCTATATATTCATTATGTAAGCTTCTAATTAGATTTCTTCTTTTTTCATCAAGTATGTGAGGATCATAAATAGGCATAATGTTTTCACAATTGTAAAATATGCTTAATAACCTATAAGTAATTCTTATATAATTAAGGGTAATTTAGTCATTTTAAGTGTAATTCTTTACAATAGAGGGCTGCACCAAAAAAATTTTGAAACCGCAAATCGAACCTAACTTCTTGGTTTGAGATCGAATGGACCATGGTTTTTTTCCTTCTCTCTCAAACCGAACTAAACTATTTCAAAATGATTTGGTTTAGATTTTGATTTTCAAAAATTGCAAAAAACTAAACTAAACCGCTTTTAGTTTTTTAATTAAAAATTATTTTTATTACTTTGAATTTATTGCCCCCCCAAAAGTCATCAAATTTAACTATTAAATAAAATTCTCGTTTATATCTTTTCTAGTTTATAATTTTTTTTCATTGTATTGTGATGATCCCAGAAAAGACTGTAGAAAAGTTTTCTAGCTTAAAACAATTCAGGCCACGCATGCACCGTAGGTAAAAAAATGTGCTAAGCAAGAAAATTGAATAAGATAATGTAACAATAAATCGTAACTACAATGAACTGCTGAAAATGAGGAACTCAAATCCTTGACTAGAGTTATTAAATCATAAATGATGTTTAGTGTATATTGACAATTAAAAATCTGAAAATTATGCTCTCATATTTTAATGAAATTATTCTAAACAAATCAGAGAAGATCAAATAAAAAAAATCATTTATTCAAAATATTCAGCTTTAACGTGAAGCAAACATTCTCTGTACATATATAGCTGTATTATATCCACACCGTCCAATCGAGGTACGAAAACTCAGCTAGCCAAAATAACAGAAAGTAAAATGAACGGAATACAAAGAAAACGTAATAATAAAGAAAGTGCGATTTCAGCTTCCAACCCAACTAATATATCCTGATATATCCTGTAATGAATTGGTTTCCTTCCAACAGATATATCCTGATATATCCTATAATCTTTCTTCATCGCCCCCCCCCCCTCTCAAGGTGGAGATTGGTGCAAATCATCCAATCCTAGCTTGAAGATGAGACGATGGAATTGTGGTGCTGCGAGGGATTTAGTAAAAACGTCAGCCAGTTGCAACTGTGAAGGAAGATATTTAGGAAGAAGAAATCTAGATTTGTAAAGGTTCTGAACCAAATGGCAATTGATTTCCAATTGTTTTGTAAGTTCATGGAAAACCGAATTGGCCGTAATATGCAAAGCAGCCTTGTTATCACACCAAAGTGGAATAGGTGTGGTCAGGCAGATGTGCAAATCTTTCAAAATGTAATGTATCCATTGCAATTCACAAGCGGTACTCCCTAAGCTTCTATATTCAGCTTCAGCTGAAGAACAGGAGACTATTGTTTGCTTCTTTGTTTTCCAAGAAATCAATGAGGCACCCAAGAAGATATAGTAACCAATTAATGATTTCCTTGAATCAAGGCAAGATGCTCAATCAGCATTGGAATAAGCCTTAAGGTGAAAAGAGTTCTGAGCAGGGAAGAAAAGTTCCTTTGATGGACAACCCTTGAGGTATTTCAGGAGATGAATGGCAGTATCTCAGCGTGTTTGACACAGACCATTCACAAATGGACTAAGCTGCTGAACCCTATATGTAATGTCTAGTCTAGTAAGATTTAAGTAAAGAAGACGCCCAACCAATCTTTGATATCTTTCTGGGTTTTTAAGAAGAACACCTGCCTCTACAATCAACTTTGTTCCCTTCGGTATTGGTATCTAGATTGGTTTAGCTCCTGTCAGCCCTGCATCCTTAATCAAATCAAGTATATACTTCCTTTGATTGATATATAGTCCACTGTCACTACGAGAGATTTCCAATCCTAAGAAGTATCTAGCATAACCCAAATCCTTGATAGTAAAAGCTTCATGTAAAAATATTTTTGTGTCCAAAATTTCTTCTTCATGTGAGCATGTGATTAGAACATCATTGACATAAACCAAGAGTATAAGAATGTGCTGTGAATGATGTTTAACAAATAAACAATGGTCATGCTTAGATTGATAAAAATAAAAAATTTTAAGCTTAAGGCAAAGTTCTATGGTCCATTGGCGTGAAGCATGTTTCAAAACATACAAACTGAGCTTTAATCGACATACTTGTCAAGGAGAAGCCTTTGTATATCCTTCAAGGGGCACCATGTAAACTTCTTCATCCAAAAAACCATGTAAAAATGCATTGTTTATGTCAAGTTGGTGCAAAGGCCACTTCCTAGCTGAGATAATGGCCAGCAATCTAACGATTACCAATTTCGCCACAGGGGAAAAACTATCAAAGAAGTCCACTCCCTTCAATTGATGGTATCCTTTGGCAACAAGTCTTGCTTTATACCTGTCCACTCCTCCATCTAGATTTAGTTTGGATCCTATAGCTTGCTTCCCAGGAGGAAGAAAAGTTAATTCCCAAGTTTGATTCTGTTCAAGTGCATCAATTTCTTATTGCATAGCCCGAATCCAATCTTTATTCTGACTTGCTTGACTATAAGAATTAGGTTCCTGAGTGGTTGAGACAGTAACCAAAAATGCAACATATGTGGAACTAAGATGTGGGGATATGCTGTATGGAAAAATAGAGGGTATATAACATTTTGATGTATGGTGGACCTTCCTGCATAACGAAGTAACCTCAGTAGCTGGTAAAACATGTCTGGAAGTTACATTTGTAATGAAGTCTTACAACCATGGTGGTTTAGACTTTATTCTGGCACTATGTCTAATAGTGGAAGTAGATTTGGTTGAATGAGGTACAAGGGAAGTGTCAGGTTCTGTGGAAGGATGAGTATCAAGAAAATGAACTTGAGTAAGAGGAATAGGTTCTGATGAACTATTAGGAATGGATGGAACTTCTAGATGTGCTTCTGAGTGTGATGGTATGTCAAGTGGTTCAGCAATAACATCAGTAGGTACATCTACTGTTTCTTGAAAGTCCTGATTTAGATCAGATCCTGGAATTAAAGGTAAAGTAGGATAGGACTCAATAGATGTGGAATTCTAAAAAGGAAAAGTTGATTCGAAGAATTTTATATTCCTAGATACATGAATTTAATTAGTATGAATGTTAATAACCTTGAAAAAAATTTTTATCCAGGATTATAACCCAGAAAGATGCATTAATGACATCTTGACTCGAACTTGTCTTTATGAGGTTTTGTATTAGCAATGTAACATAAGCAACCGAAAGTCTTGATTAAAGAATAGCCCGATTTGTATCCAAATAGCGTCTCAAAAGGAGTAAGCCATTTCAAATTTTAGGTAGGCAGTCTACTGATGACAAAAGTAGCCATTAATATGGAGTAGGTCCAAATTTTCTTTGGCAGGTGAGCTTGGAACATTAGTAACCTATCAATTTGAAGGAGGTGTTTGTGTTTCCTTTCAACCACTCCGTTTTGTTGAAGAATATAGACACATGTTCTTTGATGTAGGATTCCATAGGAATGTAATAGGGCTTGACAGTCATGACTAAGGAATTCGATCCCATTATCACTTCTCATGCACTTGACCCTCTTCTCAAGTTGAGTTTCTACCATTTAAAAAAAAAAAAAAATTGTCTAAAGTTTTTGCTACTTGAGTTTTGTGCATCAACAGAAAACTCAAGGTAGACCTACTGTAATCATCCACAATGGTTAACAAATATGGTGTATTGGTAAGTGAAAATTGTTTGTATGGTCCCCAAATATGTACATGGATCAATTCGAAAATTGTTTGAGTATTAATTGTGCTTACAGGAAAAGGATCTCTTTGTTGTTTTGCCTTGTGGCAAATTTCACACTATTGTAATTGGTCTGATTTCATTAAGCAATCTTTACGAAAGTTCAAATGTTGTAATGTATAATGAGAGGTATGACCAAGTCTATTATGCCATTGAACAAGGGACTTATTTGAAGAAGAAAAGGAATTTTTATTGATATCAATGGACTAATTACAAGACACTGAAAGCATAGACTGGAACATCAGACTATCCTTGGTTTTTCCTTTATTGAATAAGAAACTAGATTCATCTAACAAATATAATTTCCCAACTGCTAAAATATGTTCATTCAGCATTTCTTGCATTAGACAAAAATTTGGATAGAAAGTTAATTTCATTGAGCATTCTGAGTAAGCTTTGGTATTGACAATAAGTTGAATTTGAAGGTGGGGACATATAAAGACTCTTTCAGGCACAATTCGGGATTCAATTTTGCATCTCCTATTTGTTTGATAGGTTTGTTGGTTCCGTCTGGAAAGTATACATGAATAGGTTGGGTTACGTTTCTCAATTTGGTTATCAAGTTAAGGTCAGTACATATGTAATTGCAAGCCCTTGGATCAACTATCCATGTTTCCAGTTTCAAATTATCAAGCACAGTCAAGAGAGAATGATATGAACTCATACTTGCATACTCTTTAATATGACTAAATTCACCTTATCATCCATGTTTACAAGCATCTTCCCCTGTAGAACCTTCTGCATTTCTTGCTTCACTATATCTGCAATGTTAGTAGATGTTCCCAGACATAGTTTTCTGTCTTCACTAAGCTGGTTTCCCTCAATATCTAATGGTGTATCTGCCATATTTGCCAGGTATCTCCCATCATCCATGATTCTAGATCTCTGCTCCTTCTGGTTTTTATACCACCATTCTAGATATTCCTTTAATTTGAAAAAGCCATCCTTGTGTGACCGTTCCTATTGCAGTGATCACAATGAGAATAATCTCTTTCATTAGTATATCACCTATTATTTCCTCTTACAACATTAAACAACCCTCTTCCATAACCAGTCCTGCCAGATCCTCTATTGTAAAAATTCCTTCCTCCATTTCCTCTTCTATATTATGATGTTTTAATCATCATAGCAGCATTATCATTAACATCTGGAAAAATGATATGTACTTCCCTTTGTTTTTCCACCCTAACCACTATAGAATATGCTTTGTTAACTGAAGAAGAGGATCTATTAGAAGTACCTGGTTTCTTATATGATCTGTTAATTTTATATTATTGACATTTCCTATTTTTCCACAAATGTGTAATTTTAAGAAAACTTATTTAAATTACTGAATACGTGTATTTATTAATTTATTAAGTTTAATTAAATTATGCAAATATTTTTGAAGAAAAATATCTTCTATTTTCGTACCAACCATTTATTGTTGGAAGATAATGATCAAGAAATATTAGGATGATAATCTCGAAAATCTTGATCTCGATATCTTGTGATTTTGGTAAATTTCTTGATGATATATTTTGTGATTATTCTTGGCACTCAAACTTATCTTTAGATATGGTACGTTTCTTCTTGATATGGTCGAGAATATTTCAATCTTATCTTTGCATATGATAAGATCATCATCTTGATAAGGGTCGAGCTTATTCACGCTTATCTACACATGGTAATATTATTTGGTCAATAATCTTGGTTGTGAAAATTCTTGATAGGGCTGAAAATATTGTGCTAATATTTGGTATCCTATTTTATGGTAAGATCTTTCATGATTTATCTATATCTTAGTTTATGGTAAGATTTATTCAGGAATAATTATCATACCTTTCTCTAATTATCGCTACTGTATTTTGCAGGTATTAGAGATCTTGTGCAATAAGGAAACTTGGAAGTCAAGTAACTTAGTTGCATTTAAATAGGAGAAACACGGGACGTTTTTCTTAAGACGTGTTGAATCAAAAAAATTGGTGTGGTGCTTAAACATACACGTCCACTACAAGGAGTCAAGAAGCCTATTTTTGTGTGGTGCACAAATATTAAAGGCTTCAATTGTATTGTGACTTCGATACTCCGAGAGGAGGAATCAATCACTTAGAGAAGAAAATAATTTCAGCGTGAAGATCAAACGGGAGGTTTGGATCGTGTTCAAACGGGAGTTCGAGGTTGCTGAATAAGTGTTGCAGATTCAAAAAAATCTGCTGAAGAGTGGTGGGACGCCAGCTCATATTACATGCCACAGAAGGATCATGGAGTGATTTATTTCTTGGATGTTTGATAAGTATATGCGTAGATTTATCCTATAGTTTAGATTGATCTGTATAAACTCATTCCTTATATAGTGATTGGTTTTTGTCCGCAGGATGCGGGCCGTGAGTTTTCCCTGTTAGGGTTTTTCCTACGTTAAGCTCAAATTATTGTGTTCTTGTCTATTTACAATTCTGCATCATTTAGTTAATCTGTTCACAAATTAATATCCAGAAGAATCTGGGTCACCAGGATTCATCTGGATCTGCGCTAAAACAGAACTTCACGTTTTCTGTCTAGATAAATTTCTGGAAGTCAGTTTCATTCTATTTATAACAAGACTTCACATAAGTCTGTTTATACTTTACTGTTCTGACAAAACTATGATAGCTAGATTCATCTAACTAATAACAGTATTGAAAAACAACATATTAATCTGTGACAGTTTGTTCGTTTAAATATTAAATTTAGACAACTTTAAATTTTCATGATCAAATGTGTAATTCAGCCCCATCAAAAATTGCATCAACCGATTGAAGGTAGTCAGATCTGAAACTTCCTTAGAAGCATTGCAGTTGCATACTAGTGTTGGCATTAAACATGAAATCTCATCCCAAAGTTTCTTCAATTTGGTATAATATTTTTCAATTGTTAAGGTTCCTTGTAAGATGCTGCTTATCTCCCTTTGTAGCTGGTATAACAAAGGGTCATTGCATTCTCCACAGCGCTCCTTTAGTTCAAGCCAAAGATCTCTAGCTGATACTGTGTAGATAAAGGCTTCCACAATCTCCTTTAAAATAGAATTCAACAACCACGATCTGATCATGCAGTCAACTCATATCCATTGTTCGAGTTTGGATGTATTTTCAATTGATTTTTCACAGCTTCCATCAATAAATCCCAATTTAACGTTTGCTCCAAGAGCTATTATAATAGATCTACTCCAACTTAGGTAGTTCTAACCTGTTAATGGCGAAGTCACCAATATCATGCCGAGGTGATATGTGTTCTGAAGATTTATTGGATCCCCACTTGAATATTCCTTCGTTGCTGCTGCTTCAATTCCTGTTTCGACCATTACTAGATTTTTCCCGTGCCATGCTGATTTCAACAAATGATAACTTCTCTAATTAATTTCTAGTATTTTCCATCTTGCTCTGATACCATGAAAAAATCAGAGAAGATCAAATGAAAAAAATTTCATTTATTCAAAATATTCAGCTTAAACGTGAAGCAAACATTCTCACTACATATATAGCTGTAATATATCCACACCGTCCAATCAAGGTGCGACAACTCAGCTAGCTAAAATAACAGAAAGTAAAATGAAAGGAATACCAAAAAATTGTAATAATAAAGGAGTGCAATTTCAGCTTCCAACCCAACTGATATATCCTGATATATCTTGTAATGAACTGATTTCCTTCCAACTGATATATCCTGTAATATTTCTTCATATTCACTCATAATAATGTTTTTATTGTCAATCCAATGCAAGACTAGCGAGGTAAATAATTAATCAAAGGATGTTAACATATTTTAGCTTATATTGACTCATACTTTAATTTTATATATTAAAAAATACGAATTAATTTGACATCTATAATATGTTATATTATGTCGATAAATAAATCGTTGATTAAAATAGAACCAAATCACAAAAAATGGTTTAACATGATTTGGTTTGGTTTGAAAAAATATGAATAGGGTTGTCAAAGTAGAATTTTCCTTAACATATATAAAAATCGAGTCGAAATCTGAAAGTCTACAGAAATGTTACGAAGTCCTTGGATGACCCTTTTGTCCATTTCTTAAGTTACGAGTCCCTCATCATTGATCTTGAGACCACGGAAGCCCAATATTTTAATTTTCAAAATAATTTCTTAGGGCATTATTTAGGAGGCTATTGGAAATGATTCCAAGATAATTTGAGAAAATTGGGGAAATTATGGTTTTAAGATTTCGTTATCATTAATCACGTCATTATAATTCTTAATAAAAAACCAATAGTTAAAAAAATTATTATTAAGTTACATATATATTTAAAACTATGTCTATTGTTGTAAATAATTTTTTGTATTGGTGAATGATAATTGTACCCCTGTAACCTCACATTATTATTTTGTATATCCCTATTTTTCCTATATATATGGAGCTCTAGTTCATAATAAAACACACAAGTTTATTGGCCTCTTTATTTCTTCTTACTTTTCTCTCTAGTTTATAATACGTTATGAGCACGAGTTCTACCAAATTGAGTTAAAAGATAAAGTTATTAAGGAATTGAAGAGAGGTTCAGATACAGCATATGCGCCGAGAAATAGCAAAAGTACTCCTTGAAAGTGGTCAAGAAACACTGCTAGGATTCAGGTATTTACATGAATCTATTCTTTGTTTGATAAATTTTTAATGATGTTCATCAGTTCATATTAATATATGTATAATTAATATTCCCGAAGAATATTAATCTGACTATCATAAATAATTTGTAGTTGTTCTTGAAGTAACATAATTTTTATTATAATAATATTATTGTCTCTCGAAGAGTATAATTTTGAAAAATTTATTATCAAATTACTCTAGAAGAGTAAATATCCATAATCTTTAATAATAATTTGTTGTTGCTCCTGAAGTAGCAAAACTATATATTTAATATTCAGGAGAATATTACTTGCTCTTGAAGATCATGAATTATGATTTTCAATATTCCGTATGAATATTGATTATTGTTATTTGAATGAGTTTGCGAAATTACTGCTCAAATTTTGAATTATGAGCATAATTTTCAGATTATATAATCAAAATTGTGTCTTGTTAATGCTGGTGGACATAAATTTCAACACGTGTTAGTTGGGATCTCGTTAATTGGTTTAACATTATTGCTTTTTAAACGCCTCCAATTAATTTAATTGAGAACAAAATACTTTCCATTTTTGTTTGGAAAATCCTATTACGCATCATGCCAACATCATAATTCTCCCCATTATAATTAGCTTATGGTTAGAGCCTAATTTTCCATTTACTTTTTCTATAGTACTGCGGAATATGTAAAATTTATCCACTACAGTGCACTGAGATGAAAATAAAGAATGTTGAGTATAAATGCATAGCTTGAACCCATATCACAAATGGGTGATATTTTTATAACGTTGAAAAAAATGATTGTCAATATGATTGAACAATTTTCTTAGGATTGGGGAGCAAATTAAGAAGCTGAAAGTAGTATAAAATTCATCATTATCCTCGCAAAAGATCCGTCAAACCAGAAGCTCGACGATAATTTGTTTTGATGCATTTATTGATAAACAAATCAATAATATCTCAAACATCAGCTTCAAATTCTCCATCTCACATTAACGTCTTAAAGGACAATTAGTTAACATGATATTTGATGGTACGCTTGAAGAGTAATGATATTCAATTCTAATCTCCAAATGAAAATGGAGCAATTAGCAAATATGGTCTCATAAGGAGGCATATACTCCTTAGAAAGTATTTATTGACATAACTTATTATAAATCTCCAGAAGAGATTCAAGTATTTGAAATATTGAAAAATTGATATCTCTGTAGTTATGTTTTGTAGGGAAAGAAATCGAATTGAAATGATAATTGTATCGATATACTTTATAAAGCTTTTTTGCAAAAGCAAACTGCGAATCTGTCCGCGTCATAATATGAATGATCGAGAGGATAATAAAAAAAAAATATGTCGAAGAAAATCGACATAAAAATAGTTGGCAAAAGTATGCATTCAGACTAAATTAAACTTACTACGAAACCTGAAGTTTTGGGACTTGAAGTCCAAACGCTTAAAAGTGTAAAGCCAATAAAATACCTAGGTATAGTCATAATACATGATTTATTGCGCAAAGAATGTTTCAAAGATCTGACACATATGCAATATTTTTTTTGCCTAACAAACGCATAAAAGTGCCAATAAATATATAATTATTACAAATTTAAATACTAAAAGATGATTGACTCTAATTACTAGCTTGCGCTCTTTAATGTACCAATGAGTAATATCAAAATGTATGATCATCAACTTGGTACGATGGAAGTATTCTTTGAAGTACCCATGAGTGAGATTAAATGGGCAATCAATACCTCGGTACTTTGGGATTGTGATGAAATGATTAGAAAAGATTTATTTGAAATATAGGAATCGTTACCTATCTAAAATTTTATAGCTTAAATTTAGTGGTAGCAATTTCAGAATTGCAATGTGAAATATATACGATGCTGAAGCATGCAATATAATGTTTGAAGGATTAAATACGTTTTAAACATATAATTCAAGTTTTTAAGAAACTTGTTTCATCAAAGTATAAATATACTTTGCGATCAGAATGTATAATATGTCTTGAAAAGATTCAATTTGTAATGGAATATGATTGGTAATATAAAATTAGATTATATGAAGAATAGTACAAATGACTCTATATGACAAAGTGTTGAAATTGAGATGTACCATTATTGTGAATAATATTTGAAAATTGTGGTAATTGATTTTCAAGATTCAAATTCATGGTTAATTATTCACATGAAGTGAATGAGTTAATTGTTAATTGAAGTGAATAAGTCACTTCTATAATTGAAAACTTCATTAAATGCATTAATGAATATTAATTATAGAACATGGCTCGATGTAGCATGTTCAAATTATTGGAAATATTTTATAGTTTTTCAAGTTCAAATGAATCGGGGGGGGGGGGGGGGGGTTACTATATGGATGACTCAATACATATTGAATCAAGGAGAGTAGGTGTACTCTTTTTCCTTCGTTAAGGTTTTGTCCCACTGGATTTTTCGGACAAAGTTTTAACGAAGCAACATCAAAATACTCAAGTGACAATGTAGTTGATTTATTCACAAAAGTACTGTCAATATCTACATTCAAAAAATCCATTCATAAGATTGAGATGCATCGACTCAATGATTTATACTGATCAACAGTAGGGGAGTGGTTGTATTCTTTTTCCTTAGCCATTGTTTTGTCCCATTAGATTTTCCTGACGAGGTCTTAACGAGGCAGCATTCATCTTATTACTCCAAGAATAATTGTACTATTTTTCCTACGTTTGATATTTTTGTCCAATTCGATTTTTATCAAACAAAGTTTTAATGAGGGGAGTGTTGTAAATATTATTTTGTATTGGTGATTGACAATTGTACCCATGTAGCCCTAGACATTATTACGTTGTATATCCCTATTTTTTCCTATATAAACGGGGCTCTAGTTCATAAGAAAATACACAAGTTTATTGGCCTCTTTATTTTTTCTTACTTTTCTTGCTAGTTTATAACATCTATATCTATATCGGTAATACTATATATAAAAGGAGAAATGTTTGGTAGTGTGAATGAAAGTGGATTAGTGTGAAGGCAAAATGGATGTATGCCAAATGTGAATGCAAAAATCTGAATAAATGTGAACGCATTTATTTCCTTAATATTATAAATTTCATGAGTAGCCTTCAATATAAAAATTGTGTTTTAATCATTAATAATCAAATCATTTGTTATCTTTAATATTAAATATTATAGTTTTTGAATTATATACGTAGTTGAAGAAATGCGCTGCTTTTAAATAATTTATAGAAAAAGTTATTGAACGAAGGCTAATATTGAATAATTAATACTTTGATTTCTTTTTAGTTAATAATATCAATAGAATGATTAATATTTTTTAATCATTTTTAATTTTAATCATTTTTAAAGATTATAAGGTATAAGCTTTTCTGTATAATTTCGTGATTTAAAACTTTATTCGGTTGTCATATCATGATAATTGCGAGGCTTTCAAATTATTATTTTGACTACTTGTTTTAGTAAATAAAGTTTTATTGGATAAACTCAAATATTTTGTTTACTTATTTTCTAATTATTTTGATTGGTGTTTTTAAATGAAATTGAAAAGTATGTTAAATATGAGAGTCAAATGTAAAAGTTATGAGAAATATATTAATATATTTCACATGCATAAATATTTGTACAAATAATATTACATCAAACATGATATACCATTAAAAAAAACTACTAAATTTGCATTTTAATGAAGTTAATAATAATTCATAAAAATTATTGAAATCAATAGTCATTTATTATTTAAATATATAAATTGACATTTATTATTCAAAGAAATTCTTAATATTTGAATTGGTTATGTTATTTTTTAAAATTTTAATAATTATTATAATAGAAGATTATTTTTTATACATTTATACATATGTTGATTATGTATAAGCATTAAAATTTTAAAAATACTTATTGAAATAGATATTGTAGATAACAACCTTCGTGCATCGTAATGTAAGTATGCAAATTATCAAACTAATTCATGATTTGTTGTTTAACTATCGTCCGTTTTGAAATCACAAAACATTTGGGGGGGGAGGGAGAGAGAGAGAGTATGCAAATTATCAAACTAATTCAGGATTTGTTGTAATTTAACTATCGTCGATTTTGAAATCACAAAACATTTGGTGAGAGAGAGAGAAAGAGAGATTCAAAGTTTCATCTTCATTCTCCTTAGAAATCAAGTAATTAGAAACACACCCCCCATAAATAAAAAGAGAAACTTTTTATGGTGCAATTCCAACGTATTTGTGCCCACCAATATTTGCATTTCAATTTTTTTAATCCCAATATAACTAAGCGTGTGTTCGGTAATGAGTTTATAAACCTATTTATAATCGGTCCAATTTTCTATCCAATTTTTTGACCACTCATCTTTTTTTCTCTCTAATTTTTAACTCCACATCCACCTCGACTGCAATAACTAGATTGTTTATTATTAGTTAATTATTTAATATTAAAAATTCATCAATCAATACAAAACTATACTGTCATCAACTTAACCTCTTGGGTTACATATGCTCAAGCCATGCTAAGAAAATATTACATGAATGGCATCCTTCGTGACTTTATACAAGTGTTGCATATGCCCAAAAAATGCCCCATGATTTCTCCACATTTGTCTACAAATCACAAAATAACTGTCGTTTGTTCATTTAAAGAATTATCACGAGACTCGTCAACAAATATTGAAAATAAAGAATCACACATCTCATTCACACATGCTCCTCGATTTCTCCACATTTTTTTTTTATCATGTTGCTTGTTACTTTAGGGATTTGATCAGTTTAAAAGGATGGATCTAGTCCTGCTGCTTCCAATTTAGATTCTTGTTTTGCCTCATTTACTGTCTTTAATTCATCCTATTAAAAATAGAATTTTAGTAGAAGTTTTTCTCACATTGACTGATTTGCGAAGTTTCATTTCTCCATCGTGTGCTTCTATATATTTTGTACAGAATGATTGAGGCAGAGTATAATATTGATGAAAACATTCTTATACTGTAAATCCTACATATTTAAAAAATCCCCGTTGATTAAATATATGTGTGAATGTTTGTAAATGGTTTGCATTGCAGTTAGAAGCCACCCGTGGTGGTGGGACCAGACTCAAAGCATACATAAAAGGGTATGCAACTTCTACTAATCACCTCTAATACAACATGATATTTGCATAAACTAACGAAGTCATTTATGCTGAAACTAGTCCTAGATTTCTGCTTTAGCTTCATGTTTCCATCTTGGCACCAATGATGTGGGAACTCATAGGTGCATTCATGCTGAAACCTACATTATACCATGACATTACTCAAACTGTTGTCATAAATTTTGAATTATTTCCAGGGGCACAATTCCAGCCCCAATTTTATTCAGTTCAGGGCGTACATTGGTGTTCCTGACCGCTGAGTCTACGTTTTGGTTAGAAGCCACACGTGGTTTTGGTAACTAGACACAAAGCATACATAAATGGTAAGAAAAATATATACAGCTCTTTGAGAAAATTTTCCGCAAAGTTAGTGGAAAGAACTTTGTGTTAAAAATGAAATTCGAGTAAATGATGTAATTGGTTAACAGTCAGATTATTGAGGGAAGATAGGGAAATTGTTGGACAATTGATCTGATACAATTAAATGGACCGGAAATTGAGCCCATTTATCAATCCAGTAGCATCAGCCCAAACTTTCACCTTACTGAAGCCCAATTCGGTGACCCGGTTTTTGATCCATTATATTCCACCGCCTCATTTTATACCGTTGATCTGTTCTGAAGGATCCTGGCCGTCCACTTATGTTAAAAGGCATTGGAGACGTTCGACATACTCAGTTTTTCATTCCAGACACTTCCTCTCTCTGATACAAACCCTAACTCTCTCTCATAAGACGATTTTCAATCGCCTTCATCTTCACTTTGTAATTTCATCTGATTTCTTCCATGAAACTTATAGATCTTGAATTATTATTCTTAGTGGTACTGTTAGATACTGATTTTGTAACATCCAGTATACAATTTTGTGAGTTTGTCAGAGTATTCTGAAACTCAGTTAATTCTTTGTAGTTTTATGTTCGAGTTCTTTGTTTCTGGAAGTTTTTCATGTATATTTCTGGATTTGTAACTTTACGAGTTTTTGAATAAAGTTGATTCTTTGTGGTTAATATTGTGTTCTTGCTCTTTGTGGTTGGATTCTGAGCCTTCAAATCCTTACAGTGGTATCAGAGCCTTAGGGTTCTTCGAATACGCTATGGTTTAGACTCAGATCTTTTGGATCCAGATATGTTCTTGTTGGATCTAGGATTTTCTGGAAGTTGTTGAGATTTTTTGCAAAACGATTTAGGGTTTCTGGTTCTTGAGTTAAACTTTGAAGAAAATACTTTTCTTGAGTCATTTAAACCTTTTTTCTGTAAATCGTTTTGTGTTTTTCTGAAAATATTTTTGAGAAAAATTTTCAGATTTAAAATTCTTGAAGATTTTTATGTAAATCTTTTGATACTCTGACTTAGTGGATATTTTCGTTGAAATCTATTTTTCAAAATTAGGGTTTCTGTAATTTTTTTTTTTTTTATTTTCTGGATCCCTGTATCTGAGTCCACATTCTTAGGATTCTGAAACTCAGTATATTTTTCTTTATAAATATACTGATTTTTAGGGGAAAGAATCCTATATTGTTCCTTCGTGGTGATTATAATCTGTTGTGCCGATTCTTGGAGGCCCTTGAACTTGCTAATTAATATTTGCTCTTTGTGGAAGCTTCTGTAGCTTATTATAATTGCAATCAGGTGATATCTTTTATTTACTGCAATCATTCTTTACTGCAAATTTGTTTTTCAAATTTCCCGTTCTCTCCCAAATCTCTCCGTTGAAGCCTATAACTTGGACCCCTAACTTACCTTTGTCCAGGATTTCATTGAGAATTCGGGAATCAGAGGGAGTGTGGGAATATCCAGTATAGGTTGAGGGATATACTGGAAGGACAATTTTTATCAGTATACTGCTTTGAACATTTTCTTGATTGAGTAACTAGATTGTTGAATTGTGATCACCTTGATTACTTGGTTGTTGATTACTGTGTTCTGAATATAAGCAAACTTTCTTGAATATAAGTTCTTGACATTGTGATATTGTCTTACTTTGTGATTGTAACCTGCATTATTGTTTACTGCTTGATTATTTGTTCTTTGAACTACTAAAGCTCAATAACTTGAAATATTTTCTAAATCTTAGTAATTATTTCAATGGCTACTGTTAAGGTAGATGTTGAAATATGGAATGGCAAAGGGAATTTCAACCTCTGGAGCCAAAAATTGCGAGCTTTACTACTTCAAATGAAATGTGCTAAAGCAATTGATAAATCTTGGCCCGTTGATACCCCTCAGGACAAACAACTTGAAATGGATGAAACTGCATGGAGCACTTTATTTTTACACTTATCTGATAATGTCATTAGACAAGTAGGCAAGACTAAAACTACATCAGAATTATGGGACAGATTGGAAGAACTTTTTGATACTGTGTCCTTGCCTGATAAGTGTTTTCTTTGGAAGCAATATTTCTCTTTTAAATTTGATCCATCTAAGGATGTAGAAGAGAACATGAGTAGGTTTACTAAGATCACACAAAGTCTATTAAATTGTGATGAAAAACTTACTGATGAACAAAAAGTTGTTTGTTTATTGAATGCTATGAGAGATAAGTTTATAGATTTAAGGAATGCTTTAGAATATGGGGGCAGAAGTTGACCACTGAAATAGTACATACATCCCTTAAAAATAAAGAGTTAGAGTTTAAACATAATCCTAAGGAAGCCTATAATGTAATAGGTACCTCTAGGAGGGAGAACTCTTCAATGCTGAATAAGGCTGGAACAAATTTCAATAAAAATTGGAATAATTCTAGCAATAATAGGGATTGGAATAACAAGCCTTTGAAAGGAAATTTTCAAAATAAGGGCAACTTCAATAGGCCTAGAGACAGTAATTTTAGGAGTCTGTCTGGTTTCAGAAATCAAGATAATAATGCTAAAAATTATAATAATTTCAGAAACCAGAGCAACTTTAGATCTCAGGACAATAATGCTGGTACTTCTAATATAGATAAACCACCTAGGATTTGCTTTTATTGTGGCCAACCTGGACATCATATTAAATACTATTTTAAAAGGAAAAATGAACAGGGAATCAGTAATCAGACTGAGGCTGCAGTGCAAGATAATAATAATGGGGTGGTTTATGTCACTACTGAGTCAGATAATAAAAATGAATGGATTTTAGATTCTGGTTGCACTTTTCACATGTGTCCTGAAAAGGATATATTTGCTGATTTCAATAATGATTGTTTTGATTCTGTGAAACTAGGCAATAATATTTCTTGTGATGTGAAAGGTATTGGAAAGGTTTTTTTACATCTAGAAAATAACAAAACTCTTATTTTGAATAAAACCAGATATGTTCCTGATTTAAAAAGGAACTTGATTTCACTTGGAGTCTTAAATTCTGAATCTTTTGAGATCAGAATGCAAAATGGTTTTTTGAGTATTTTCAAAAATAAATGCTTGATTATGAGTACTCCCAAAATTAATGAGATTTATATGTTGAATACCTTGCCTGTTTATGCTAAGTCTTTTAATGCTATGTCTGACTTGAATAAAACTGAATTATGGCATAAAAGATTAGGACACATAGGTCAAAAAGGACTTAAACTACTTGAGACTAAAGGTGTATTTGGTAATGATGTGTTGGATAAACTTGACTTCTGTGAAAAATGTGTGTTAGGCAAACAGAAAAGAAGTTCATTTGGTAAATGTATTCATAAATCTTCTGATGTGCTTGAATATGTGCATGCTGATTTGTGAGGTCCTGCTCCTGTGGATTCAGTTTCAGGTTTCAGATATTTTCTTTTTATTGTAGATGACTTTTCTAGGAAAACCTGGGTGCATTTGTTAAAAACTAAGCATGCCACTGTGTCTTTTTTCAAAAACTGGATCACCTTAGTTCAAAATTTAAAAGGAAAAAGAGTCAAAACTATTAGAACTGATAATGGTCTAGAATTTTGTAATCAAGAGTTTAATTCTTTTTGTAGCACCTTAGGTATTCTTAGGCATAGGACTGTTTCCTACAGTCCACAGCAAAATGGGGTTGCTGAAAGAATGAATAGGACACTTCTTGAAAGAACCAGGTGTCTCCTACTTGATTCAAATTTGCCAAAAAAATTTTGGGGTGAAGCAGTCAAAACTGCATCCTATTTAATAAATCTTTCTCCCTGCAGTACAATTGATTTTAAGATTCCAGATCAAATCTGGAATAATTATCTTCCTGACTTTTCAAAATTAAAAGTTTTTGGCTGTGCTGCCTACTCACACCATTCTGAAACTAAACTTGACTCCAGGTCTTTAAAATGTGTTTTTCTTGGTTATGGAGAAGGAGTCAAGGGCTATATGCTATGGGTCAGGGATCAGGGAGGTTACAGGGTTATTTTGAGTAGGTCTGTAGTCTTTAATGAAAATGATTTTCCTTGCAAAAATGTAAAATTGTCTGATCCTGTTAAAGAAAAAGATTTTATTACATCTGAGCTGAGTGCAGACCATTTAAGTGATGAAAATGGCCTGCCCAATACTCAGTTTCAGGTGGAGCAACCCCCATAGTCTCCAAATGTCATTCTTGAACCTGAACATGAACCTGCAGGCACTGAACCACAATCTGATGATATCCCTGAAGTTGAAACTAATCTTGAAAATTATCAATTGGCTAGGGATAGACTTAGAAGAGAGATTAGACCTCCTCCTAGGTTTGAGGATCCTGATTTTGTATCTGCTTTTACACATTCTGATCCTATTTTACTTGAACCTCAATCCTTTGAAGAAGCTGTGTCTTCTAAGGATTCCAAACTTTGGCTTGCAGCAATGCAATATGAAATGGACTCACTTTTAAAGAATGGTACTTGAATTTTAGTCAATAGACCTATAAATAAAAGGATAATTGACTGCAAATGGATTTTTAAAATAAAAGAAAGTGAATCTAAGGATATGAAACCTAGATACAAGGCTAGACTTGTAGCAAAGGGTTTTTCTCAAAAGGAAGGAATTTATTTTAATGAAATCTTCTCACCTGTTGTTAAATACACTTCCATCAGAATTCTATTTGCTTTGGTTGCACAATTTGATTTAGAACTTGAGCAAATGGACGTGAAAACTGCTTTCCTTTATGGTTCTTTAGATGAGACCATTTATATGCATCAACCGAAAGGTTTTGAAAAAGGTAGAAATTATGATTTGGTTTGTTTGTTGAAAAAATCTTTTTATGGCTTAAAACAGGCTTCTAGGCAGTGGTATAAGAGATTTTATTCTTATATCCAAAGCCTGAATTTTCAGAAAAGTAAATATGATTCCTGTTTTTATTTTAAACTTGGCAAAACTGATTTCATTTATTTGCTTTTATATGTGGATGACATGCTGATTGCTGGACCAAATATGCATGATATAAATGTTCTTAAAGATAAACTTCATTCTGAATTTGAAATGAAAGATATAGGAAATACTAAAAGAATACTTGGCATGGATATTTTTAGAAATAGACAATCTAGGAAATTGTTCTTAAATCAGAAACATTACATAGAAAAGGTCTTAAACAGATTTTGCTTATCTGAATCCAAACCTGTATCTTTACCTTTGCCAGCACATTTTAAATTGTCTATTGAGCATTGTCCTAAGTCTGCTGATGAATTGCTTAGAATGAAAAATGTGCCATATTCAAATGCTGTTGGATCTGTCATGTATTTAATGGTCTGTACCAGACCTTATATAGCATTTGCAGTAAGTGTTTTAAGCAGGTTTATGAGCAATCCTGGTGAATTGCACTGGGAAGCTATGAAATGTCTTTTGAAATATTTGAAAGGTTCTGCTAGACTTAGTCTAGTGTTTTCTAAAACCAAAAATGATTTTAAATTTAAAGGTTTTGTTGATTCAGATTTTGCTGGAAATGTTGACAACAGGAAATCAACATCATCTTATTTCTTTACCTTATACTCTTCCTGTATTAGCTGGAAATCCTAGCTTCAAAAACTTGTTGCTTTATCATCAACTGAAGCAGAATATATAGCTGCTACAGATGCTGTTAAGGAATGTTTGTGGTTAAAGGGTTTATTATCTGAAATTAGTTGCATTTCTGATTCTGAAGTTGAAATATGTTCTGATAGCATGAGTACTTTACATCTGTGTAAAAATCCTGTCTTTCACAATAGGTCTAAACATATTGTTGTTAAGTTCCATTTCATTAGGGACATTATTGATAAAGGTATTGTGAAACTTGTTAAAATTCCAACTCAGGTTAATCCTGCTTGTTACGACCATAACTAAATTGGACATGACACGTCATCTATATGGGCCCACCAGGGGAGTCACAAAACATCTGGTCGCCTTATCATGACCTATAGGCCAAAATGCGGATACCAAATTTGCTGGATTCTTATATGCCGAGGTGACCCTATGCCGAGGTGATACTATGCCGAGGTAACCTAAGCCGAGGTGATGCTGTGCCGAGGTAACCTAAGCCGGGATGATGCTGTGTCGAGGTACCCTTATGCCGAGGTACTCCTAAGCCGAGGGGAGTACCCTGAAAAGGTGACAAGACAGCTTGATGTGACAACATCTTTAAAGTGATTTGATGGTTGCTTTAACCCTATGACATGTAGTAATGATTATAACCAAAGAAATGGTTTACCTCATAAAGAGTCAGGATCTTACCGCATGTAAAGTATAACACATGTCACAATCTAAGATAATTACACCTTCTATAAATATAGTACACTTGCCTCCAATGAAAGGGTTAGCATCCTTACTCTGAAAAAATAAAAAATCTCACTCCCTTTTCTCTCTTCTACACATTTATATATTTCCCGCACCCAGTTTATATTTGCAAAAAATGAGTACTGACTTAGGCATCGGAGTGCAAACAGGAGCCACGTCGGCCCCCTTTGCAAACTGATTGTTTGTCCTAGTGCGCAGGAGATCTACGTGTTCAAGAAGGAGGAGCTGAGATGTGTTGGTCAAAGGTTCAGTCGGATTTTGTGGTCAATACTGCTGATGCAGGAACAAAGATCATTTCTATTAACAAATTTAAAGATGCACTGAGTTTTTTGAACTTGATTGAATTTTGATACTTGTCTGTTATGTTTTATCAGATACTGGAATTCAGCTCAATTGAGGTGGAGATTGTTGGACAATTGATCTGATACAATTAAATGGACCAGAAATTGAGCCCATTTATCAATCCAGTAGCATCAGCCCAAACTTTCACCTTACTGAAGCCCAATTCGGTGACCCAGTTTTTGATCCATTATATTCCATCGCCTCATTTTATACCGTTGATCTGTTCTGAAGGATCCTGGCCATCCACTTATGTTAAAAGGCATTGGAGACGTTCGACATACTCAGTTTTTCATTCTAGACACTTCCTCTCTTTGATACAAACCCTAACTCTCCCTCATAAGGCGATTTTCAATCGCCTTCATCTTCACTTTGTGATTTCATCTGATTTCTTCCATGAAACTTATAGATCTTGAATGATTATTCTTAGTGGTACTGTTAGATACTGATTTTGTAACATTCAGTATACAATTTTGTGAGTTTGTCAGAGTATTCTGAAACTCAGTTAATTCTTTGTGGTTTTATGTTCGAGTTCTTTGTTTCTGGAAGTTTTTTATGTATATTTCTGGATTTTGATTTCTGGTTTTGTAACTTTACGAGTTTTTGAATAAAGTTGATTATTTGTGGTTAATATTGTGTTCTTGCTCTTTGTGGTTGGATTCTAAGCCTTAAAATCCTTACAGAAATTACTAGCATCTTTGATACAACTTTTACCCAATCCAACATTGCTACTCAACTCTACAAATACATTGTTTAATGGTCCTGGAGCATTAACTTTGGAAACATGGCTGCTTTCAGATTTGGAGAGTTGGGCGAGATGTCCATGCATATTTGAACATGCATTGTATTTTTATTATTTAGAGTCTTTGATGGAGATTTTGTCCCGATGTTTCTTGGTTTTCCTTTTTTCCTTCTAATGTGCTGGTTACCACTCAGGTTGTAAACGAATAATGTTTTCTGAGATATCTAGCCCTTTTTAATTTAGCACCAATAAATTGGCAATTGACTTGTTGCTTTTGATATTATGTATATTGTGTAGCGGATGTTCCAGCTTTCACTATATAACTTGGGTCTTGTTGGGTGCATTTTGGGATATAAGTGCATTTTGAGTGTGCTTCAGTCCTCCCAAATTCAATTTTAAAAGAAAGATATTGTTGTCCTGCAAGTGGTTTGAGAGCTCTAACACCATTTCCTTATAATGAACATTTGCAACTGTGTTTATGAGAAGCAATTAAAATAATTATTAATAGTGGTGTATAATACTGGGTCAAAAGCTGGTACATGCCATCAGGGACACTGGGTTAATACTTTGATGACATGCCAAATTTTAGATAATTTGCAATTCGACTAGCTACACCATTGCCACCTTCTTCTTCGGCCTCGTCTTCCATGGCTTTTCCAGCCTCATCTTGCAGTAAAAGGTTTAATGTAAAGGTAGACATAGAATCTCATATAGAAAACCACAAGAAATTAACAAACTAAGATGTTGAGGAAATTGCTGATGCCCTTCTAAATGGAAACTTGAAAATAATCAGGTGTTTCAAATCATTACTCCTTGTTCATTAAACTTTCTGGATAATGAAATTGAGCAAAATGGAAATAAGCATTGGGACATGGAAAATTAGATACGACATTCATTCTCATTTCCTTTGTGAATTGTGATTGCTGCTTTTTATCTAACAGTGGATACTCAACGTGTACTCGAAAACTAGAAAACGCAGATGATTCTTTTCCGCGCTAACTGTGATTTGCTTTCATGCAAATGAGTTTATGATAACATATTTGGAGAAACAATGTCCAATTATGGAGTTACGTTTAGAATTGCAAAATCACCGCTCAAATTTCAGTACAACTGATTCATTTAATAACAAATTATTTTATCCCAAATTTATCTCAACTAATTAAACATTATACCTTTGCAATTTTTTTATTTGAAGATGGTTTTTTTAAGATTGAAAATTTCAAAGTGTCAATTATCAAGTCCAAGTTTCACCCGTGAGTATCGGTCAAAAAACCCCAATTAACTTCATATTAAGAAACTGATTTGCCCCCAGGGCACATCTCCAAGTGGCAAAGGGGATGGGTGGTAAGTGCTCAGCGCAGCTGTGTGCTTGGTTCGATTCCCCGCAAGGTGGAATTGGCCTTGTGGCAAGCGGGAGTTATTGAGATTTGCTCATGCTTACCATAAGCCCATCCACCCTGATTCCTTGGAGGCATAACCTGGATTTATCTTCCCGAAGCAAGGGCCTTGGACGTGGTCGGTTCGGGCCCTTAGGGTGTGAGCTACACCTTTTTTTAAGAAACTGATTCAACTCAAATAAAATCAACACATTCAACCAACATGATTTTTCACGGGATTTGAGCCAAAACAAAAGTAAATCAAACAAGTCCTTCCCATAGAAATAAACATAAAAAGGACAAAAGGGAAATTTCTCTTCTTTCAATTGATTAAACATGTATGCAAAATTGGAAAAGAATACTGATAAAAAAAATGCCGTCTTCAGCAGTTTAAGCGCCGATATATATGGCACTGTGATATTCATTTACTGTAAAAAGGTAGTTTTGGTGTCCCATAAAAATGGCCACTTGGAGAATATCGCAGTTGGAGATGGCCTACTAGTATCAATGGATTAAAGTAATAGATAGCAACCATAGAAAGAGAATTAATTCATTAGACATACAGACATGTACATTTAATCAAATGCTCATATCACGAAGAGATGGAGGATGAATATGCCTCTACCAACTCAAATTTCAATAAGTAATGAGATAAAGCATTTGAATGTGACATAGATCGTAAAAAATAGTAGACTAAAAAAAATTGAAAATAAGATATTGAATGTACAATAAAAATAATCCAAAAATAAAACATAAAACATAATTATGAGAATGTCTGACATCAAAATGTCAAAAAATGATGTATAGAGGAGTGCATCATTCCTCTGGATGAAAAGAGGTGGTGTAAAATACCATATACCTTATATAACAATCGCCAAATATGATTCAAACCATTAAACAACTCAAGAATGTCAAGAACACTATAAACCAAGTTTTGATCAAATTTTCAACAAGATGAAATGTAGGCTTACAACCTCTGATTGGGGAAACCAAAACCACAGCCTTACTCCTCTCTACTAGATCTACCTCTCTATGTAAAAAGCCCCAAACGTTATCCACTAAATCAAACTCAATCAAGGCACAAGAAGAAAGAATACTTTGGTGTAAAAAGATGAACCAGACTCAGTTCTTAGAGAGAGAAGAGAGAGTCAGCTGAGATATATTTTCAAAGAAAATTCAATTGCCTCTTTCCTCAAAAAACATACCCTTTTTGGTAAATGCCCAAGTCCCAATAACTTGAAAAAACGTTTAACAGATTTTAAAGCAACAACCAACAAAAAATGGTTTTCAATCAAATTTTATTGTTGTAAGCCCTTTATTTATTTTTTCTCGATTACTTCAAGTAATCTCCGAAATGCCACTCATGTTTATATTAAACAAGATAACATTTCTTAAGGGCGTGTTTGGTTATAAGCCAATAATCCCAACAATCCTTCACATTGGCTTAAACCAAAAACCATTTATACACTTATATATATGTCAAAATTAGGATATTATATGCTCGTTTGAGAATAAACTTTCCTTGATTAGTTGTTTTCACTTTTATTTCAGAAAACACCCCACATGATGAAGAATGAAGCATCTTAAGTGAATTGAAGGAAAAAAAGAGGATAATTGGAGCTTAATTGTGCTCATGAGGAGTCGAGGAAGTCAATCGAGGCCAAAAATGAGTTAATAAGAAGAAATCAGAAGTATGAGGACTAAAATGCCCTAATTAAAAGTTGAGTACAAGTTGTACAAATAAAGAAGGACCTACTTAAACGGACAAGAAAAGGTGGACATTGCGCTAGACCTCAAAGCCACGCGATTGCTTGCCACAGAGATGCGCGGTCACGTGATGCCTTAAGAAAACAACCAGAGCTTAAAATGCACGTCCACGAAATCGCATGGTATTACCGTACGCGATCGCGCAGGCTTTCGACTGGGACGTTCACTGGGTTTTTTGCGCGGTTTTCATCAGGTTTTCTCCTATATTCCACTAGGCTTTTCCAAATTCTATATATAAAACTTGCGAGGCAAGAATTCCAAACCTTTGCCTCACTTAAGAATAACCAAAAACTCAGATTTTCAAAGTCAAATTCTTAGGAGATTGAAGCAAAGTAAAGGGCGGCCTTGAAGATTACATGAAGAATTGAATCTTGATACGAACTTTCCTTTATTTTATGCTATTTTTAATGAATGTCTATTTTTATTATTTTTGTTATTTAATTATGATGTGTAACTAAATTCTCATTTTGGGATGAACGATGTAGCTTAGTTAATTATTTTAATTTCAAACTCCGTTATTCGTTGCATGTATTGATTTTATTTTGAGTTTAATACATGAGTTAATTGGCCACTAATTCATGATTTGGTGGTTTGTTTTCAAATTTCAAGAGGTGAGCTAACAAACTAGACTTAAGAATAAAGTTCAATAATTGGACAAAAGATAGAGATATACTTTTGTTATTATTACGGTCACGTGTGAATTTTTGTGTTTAATACACCTAGATAAGGAATAATTTGGACCCTCTGTAGAGATACCCGGTCGACTTATTTATGTAGGATTGATTTAAACTCGATACAGGAATATCAATATACATGAGTGAATTCGACTGAATGCATTACTAGGAAATAAAACTGGAGTTTGAATTAATTTGATTGTCTAGGTGAAATGGTGAATACCAACTATTTTACAATCGTTTGAAAAGCAAAACAATCTTGTTATTTATTTATTTAATTTATTTTCTTATTTTAGTTTAAGATACCAAAAACAACTTTCGATTGTTCAAATAAGATTAGGAACTGACAATTTTGATAATTAATAGCAGTCTTCGTGGAACGATAATCCGGACTTATTTGTCCACTTTATTACTTTTCATGATCCATACACTTGCGTATATATTTTCCACTATAAAATAAAGTGAACAACGAGAAATACCTTCACCTAAGCTGGAATTCCTCTCGAAAGCCTTCAATCTCCCAAACCTCTTGATTTGGCGGTTTAGGGACTAAGATCCATGTTAGATTTTTGTGCAAAGAAGACATCTCCTCTTGCATTGCGCTCTGCCACTCCTTAGCTTTATCACTCCTAATAGCCTCTCCATAAGTTGCAAGTTCCTTACAACCTGTCATAAGAGAAAATTCTATTAGATTCATGGAATCATCCGGTTTTACCTGCCTCCTTTCTCCATCCCTAACTAATTGATAGTCATGGACACTTTGTTGGGTAGCTTCTTGTTAAATTTGTTCATTTTCAACAACTTCTCCACCAGTTTCTTGTTGATTTTCCTCAGAAACTAGTTCATTGTTGATTTTCATCAAAATCTGATTCAGAATCACTGTTTTGATGCTAATTTTGAACTCCTAATGTTTGACCAAATGTTTCTTGGTTATTTTGAGTTCATTTCAAACTCCATACTCTCTAGAAATTATTTTCAAGCGAATTTGGGGCTAAACCTGCAATTTTGTTAGGAGAAATAGCAATACAAGGATATTTGTTGCCTACATGAGCTAACCATTTGTGTCACAAATGAGTGTGATTAATTTGAACTGTGTGTGAGCATGAATGATCTTGTACAACCGTTGTGCCAAGCATGTAATATAGTCTATTTCTCAAAAGTCCTTCGATCACAATGATGTTTTCTTTATATACTAACATAGTATCATTCTTTGTTTCAAAATGAAAATCAGAAATATGCAATGTGCTAGAAAGAAATTAGATTTTTAGATAAAGCAGATACATGCCTTACCCCATTTAGGACTCTAACTCCCCCATTATACATCTTAACCACAATTTCATCTATTCCCATCACAAAACAAGTCTCGTCATTCCCTAAATACACATTCCCCTCATTTATCTCCCTATAGATCTTAAATGAAGCATAATGCAGGTACATGCCTTACCTCATTTAGGACTCTAACTCCCCCATTATACATCTTAACCACAATTTCACCTATTCCCATCACAAAACAAGTCTCATCATCCCTAAATACACATTCCCCTCATTTATCTCCCTATAGGTCTTGAACGAAGCCTTATTGGAGGTCATATGATAGGAACACCCCGAATTAAGAATCCAATGTTGATTCCACTCATCTAAAGTCACATTTAACACCCTCAATTGATCATCATGAGGCACTAAAGAAGCATTATTGTGTGCTAAAATGTCGAAAATGAAAGCATTTATCCTCATCTCTCCCACTACCCTTTCATTTCCACTATTTCTTACCCTTGTTCTTGTTAAAGTTGAAAGAACTAGACTCTTTCTAATTGAAGTTACCTTTAACAAAATAAGAAGATTCCTTTTAGACAACTTTTCCCTCCAACTCTAAAGCATTAGGCCTAATCAAAGTAGGGACGTTTGCAAGAGTGATGGTATCCCTTCCATATTTAATCACATTTTTAATTTCTTTGAAAGACTCTGGAAGGGAAATTACCGAAATTACCGCTAATTGATCATTTGCAATTGTTTGTGCATTGTTCATTAGATCTAGAGTCATTTTAGTGAATTCATCTAAATTTGTTTCAAGTTCTTTGGATGGGTCCACAGAACCATGTGATACCTTCAAAGCGCTGTCAACTAAACAAGAGGGGCCCGCTTTCAAAACTGTAGAGTAAAACCAGATATTGGCTATGTTGAATAATTGGAACGGTAATGTTTTTGCTAATGCTACAGGTAAACAAAATTCACCTAAATCTTTATGTTGGATTATGGATAGTGGAGCAACGGACCACATATGTCATTTAGAACCAGTAAACTCGGTTCATCAACATGATTTTCTAAACTTACCTGATGGTAGAAAAGCACAGATTAATTCCAATAGGTCTGTTCAATTGAATGATAAGTTGAAACTTGATGGAGTATTACATGTACCTAATTTTCGGGTCAATTTATTATCTGCGAGCAAACTTACTCAAGCTTTCAATTGCGTAGTAATTTTTTCCTCAGATTTTTGTGTTGTACAGGACGTGGTAACGAAGAGAACGATTGGCCTGAGCAAGCAATATAATGGACTTTACTATCTTTCACCACAACAAAACCCCCAACTTACACGTCATATCAACAATGTCTCTCGTCCTTGGCATCAACGGCTTTGATACCCATCCAACCCACCTCATCAAGTTTTATTTCAATCCATATCAGAAATAAGTTTTGATAATAAACATGTTTGCGAAGTTTATCCGTTAACGAAACAAACTCGTTTACCTTTCAATTCTAGTTCAATTTCATCAACTGTGCCTTTTTCTTTAGTTCATTGTGACATATGGAGACCCCACAAAATAAATTCACATTCTGGAGCAAAATATTTTCTCACTACTGTCAATGATTTTTCTCGCTTTAGATGGGTTCACCTTATGAATTTCAAGTCTGACACACAATCCTTATTGAGATCCTTTTTTTTGTGGGTTAAAACTCAATTTAAATGTGGGATTAAAATTTTTCGTTTAGATAATGGGGCTAAATTTTTATCTATCCAATCTTATTTTCGTGACCATGTCATCGTTTTTCAACACACATGCCCTTACACCCCTCAACAAAATGGTGTTGAAAGAAAGCACCGTCATCTCTTAAATGTGGGACGTGACCCCCGTTTTCAAGCCAACTTACCACTAAAATTTTGGGGTGAGAGCATACAAACGACATGCTACTTAATCAACCGATTACCAACCCCTTTGTTTTCACTCAAAACTCCATATGAAATTCTCCATGGTGTACCACCTTCTTATTCTAACATTCGTACTTTTGGTTGTTTATGCTATGCTACCAACCTCACTCCCAAGCACAAATTTGATGCACGTGCTACCCGCCACTACAGATAAGTTAAAAATTACTTGATCTTGTGACCCATCGCATTTTCTCCTCTTAAGACGTCCTTTTTCACGAAAACTCATTTCCTTTTAGTCACACCACCATCAAGAACCAAGATGATGTACGTGTGCTTCCTAATACATCTGCCTATATCTCACCCATGGAGAATACTACACTTCATTTGGATAGTCCAGATGACATACCATGTCCTACTCCTACCTCTACTAATGTTACCTCCAGCCCTGCCCTCATTTCTCTTTCTCCTACCGCCCCTCCTCCCACATCACCTCCCCACGATCCTCCACTTCCCTCAGCACTAACACCTCTCTTACGTCGGTGTGATCATACCACCAAACCCCCACCTAAATTTCAAGACTATCAAACTTATCATGCTTCCCTGCTTGCTCCCGGGTCTGTCCCCTCCCCCCCCACACTCCGCACACAGTATCCATTGCAAATGTATGTTTCTTGTGATCGTCTTTCCATTTCTTATCAAAAATTTGTGCATAATATCTCTCATTTGGACGAACCAGCTTCTTATGAACAGGCTTGTACTAATCCACAATGGTTTTCTGCTATGCAAGCTGAAATCCAAGCACTTGAGGAGAATAATACTTGGACTATGATGCCTCTACCATCTGAGCACCGTCCCAATTGTTTCCGTTGGGTTTTTAAAATTAAGTATCACTCATATGGATCTATTGAACGTTACAAAGTCCATTTGGTTGCTAAAGGCTTTACACAA
Source organism: Ligustrum vulgare (assembly GCA_963555705.1). Lineage (NCBI taxonomy): Eukaryota > Viridiplantae > Streptophyta > Magnoliopsida > Lamiales > Oleaceae > Ligustrum > Ligustrum vulgare. The sequence goes on along the minus strand of OY743186.1, from coordinate 13,315,351 downwards.
CGTGAGGAAATTGATTACAAGGAAACTTTTTCCCCCATTGCCAAACTTGTCACCATTCGTTGCCTCTTAGCAGTTGCCATTGTTCGTAGTTGGCATCTTCATCAAATGGATGTCCACAGTGCTTCATGGTGATTGGACTAAGGAAGTTTATATGCAGCCTCCTCCGGGTTATGGTCGACAGGGGGAGAATGTTGTATGTCGATTCAACAAGTATGTATATGGCCTCAAACGGGCCTCCAGAAGTTGGTTTCACAAGTTCTCTTCATCTATTGCTGACGTTGGTTTCCAGCAATTAAAGGTCGATTATTCCTTATTTATCCAAGTTGAAAATACATGTTACATTGCCATTTTACTTTATGTCGATGATATGATCATTGCAGGAAATGATGAGGCAGCCATTCATAATCTCAACACAATTCCTAAGAACTTGTTTTAAAATCATTGATCTTGGACCATTGAAATATTTTTTAGGTGTTGAAGTTGCAAGATCCAAGTCAGGCATCACCATCTGTCAATGAAAATACACACTAGATCTACTGGAAGAAACTGGATTACTTGGTACCAAACCCTCAAAATTTACAATGGAACATACTTTAAAACTTGATCCAATGAATGGTGATGCCCTTCGAGATCCAACACCATACCAACAATTTGTTGGGAAACTAATTTATCTTATAATCACACGGCCTGAAATCACATACTCAGTTGTCACACTTAGTCAATTCATGCAGACTCCAAGAAAACCTCATCTTGCTGCAGCTTATCGTCTCCTCCGTTACTTGAAAAATGCACCATGTCAAAGCCTTCTCTTATCCTTGCATAGCACATTGAAACTCACAGGGTATTGTGATGTTGATTGGGCTGGTTACCAATTCACTCGAAGGTCAGTAATGGGTTATTGTGCGTTTTTGGGATGCTCCTTGTTTTCTTAGAAGAGTAAGAAACAACCCACCGTGTCACGATCATCTACTAAAGCTAAATATCGAGCAATAGCAGCCGTCACTTGTGAACTCACTTGGTTGAGATATCTTTTACGTGACTTGCATGTTGAGCATCCTCAATCGGCAGAGATATTTTGTGATAATCAAGCGGCAATTCACATTTTTGCAAACCCAGTATTCCATGAGTGGACAAAACACATAGAACTAGATTGTCATACTATTCTAGAAAGGATACAAAAAGGAGAAGTCATAACCATGTTTGTATGCACTGGTCAACAAGTAGCAGATATTATCACAAAACCGTTGGGACAGGCCACCTTTGATTCGCATATTAGCAAGTTAGGAGTGATAAACATAAACACTCCAACTTGAGGGGGAGTATTAACAGATACAAAACAAAAAAAAAATCACGATGATTATAGGAAAATATTGTGTGTATCACAGAATTATGGAAAACATTGTTGGTGATTGTAATTACCATATGTAGTATAGAATAGCCTAGAATAGATTGCTTCTTGACGTATATATTCTCTTCTGTAGTAAAGATTAATTTAATATACAATGGACATACATTTTTTAATTCTTACATCTATTACTTTTAGTATGCTTTCTTTGTAAATGATGCAATGTCACATAAAAAGGTAGTCACATATTAGTGCAAGTATAAAGAGAGAACAATATTTAGCCACGTCTTTGTCCTTCATCAATGTTTCCTAATGCTCTTCTAGTATAAAAATTTTATTGAGATCAAGAGTTTTTTTAGGATACAGACTATTATTTTATTTTTTTTCATATTTATTTATTCTAAATTGATGTAAGCTCTTGAACATGATCTCTGAGAAGTGATGTCTAATTTTGATATGTTTAGTACGAGAGTGTAAAATGAGATTTTTTGGTAAATCCATGGTACTAGTGTTATCACACACGATAGGAATATTATCAAAAGTTAAGTGAAAATCGATAAGCATTTTGTTCATCCATAAAACTTGAGCACATAATCCATTGGCCAAGATACATCGGCTTCGAGGCATATAATGCAACAACATTTTGTTTTTTACTAATTCATGACATAAGTACAAAGCCTAAAAAGTGTCAAATCCTACTAGTGCTTTTACGATAAATCGTGCAACTGTCCCAATCGATATCCAAATAATTAAGTAAATCAATGTTGTTACATTTTTTATACCAAAGTCCTAGAGTGCTTGTGCAATTGAGACATTTAAAGATGCATTTAACAACATTAAGATGTGATTCCTTAGAATTGGACTGTAATTTAACACATAAGTACACACTAAACATAATATCAAGCCTACTTACGATAGCATAATTGAGATATTCGATCATATCTCGATATTTCATATGTCAATTTATGTACCTTGGTCATCTTATCCAATTTAATTGATGAACTCATTGGAGTGTTCATTGCCTTCAATTCTTCTATATGGAACTTTTGAGCATGTCCAACACGTATTTGGTTTGATTAATGAGGATTCCTTCATTAGGTTTTTTAATTTTAAGTTCAAGAGAGAATTTAAATTCTCCCATCATGCTCATTTCAAACTCATTGCTCATACAAATAGTGATTCCTCACAATCGAAAATGTTAGTAGCACCAAACATAATGACATCAACATAAATTTAAACAACAATAATATCGTTCTTTTTATTTTAATAAAAATTGTATTGTCCACCTTTGCCATTTTAAAATCGTTTGCAGGGAGAGATTTTCTCAATCTTTCGTACCAAGCTCTAGGATTTTGCTTTAACCAATAGAAGGCTTTTCTAAGTTTAAACACAATTTTCGAAAATTTGTGATTTTTAAAATTAGGAGATTGCTAGACATACACATCTTTTTGAATGAATCAATTTAGAAGGAGCTTTGACAACCATTTGATAAAGAGTAAATATTGTATGACAAAGAAAAGCAGGAAGCATGCGGATAGATTCTAATCTAGGAATCGGTGTAAAAATTTCTTCAAAGTCTATTCATTTTTCTTGATTGTAATCTAGGACCATTAGTCTAATCTTGTAACACAGAATTAGGCTATTTTTATTTGGTGTATTTCGAAAACCCATTTTTTCTAGTAACAGTTTAATCATTCGGTCTAGTGTTCAAGAGAATCTCGCAAGCTTACGGGTTTGTTGACAAGTAATAGATTTGATGAGTTAAGAATATTATTCCACAGGGAATAAATTCTAGTTATCGGTTACTAGTCTATTATCAATTCAATGTAGTGAACACAAACAAAGATTTGTTTGAATTATTCTAAAGCTTTCAAGTATGTAAAGTTTGGTTTGTAAATATATTGAATGAATGTATTGAATTTCAAATCTTCCTATTGATATGTATCCCAATTCTCAATTACGTGTCTCAATTCGTTCATGCGTTTTTCAATAATCGATAAAATCAAATTATTTAGGCCTTGTTCTCTTTGCTGTTTTCAGGCCATTTTTTTTTCGAAACAGTCAAAGCGTGTTCTCTTTGTCATTTTCGAAAATGCATAGTGGAAAACAAGAAAAAATTGTGAAGGAAACACAAAATGGAGAAAAATGGAGAAAAAGTCGTTTTTGACGTTCAAAACGGGGAAAATATAAAAAGTAGAAACCAGATTTTTCTCGAAAGGTGATGGTATCCCAGCTGTTAATGATGTGGTTTTCATGGAAGGAGGTCTCCATTTCACATCCTGAATTTAGGATTAGGTAGATTTTTTTTTTCCACGTACGTATCAAAAGTTTTTATTAAAATGCACACAAGGGGATTCAAACACGGGGACCTTAGGTAAATTTACATTCCATTGCGCCAACAATAGTTGTCATGCTTCTAATCTAGTTCTATATAATTTTGTAATGTTTGAAAACGAGGTATTCAAACTGAAATATTTTTGTAATCTTTGAATCCATAATTAACTTATTATTTATATATATATATATATATATATATATATATATATATATATATATATATATATATATATATATATATATATATTTTTTTTGTAAATTTTGAAAAGACAAGAAATTTTATAATATATATATATATATATTTTATTTTTTTGTAAATTTTGAAAAGACAAGAAATTTTATAATTTAACATTATGTTGTTAATTTCTTATAATATTTTTTGGAATTGAACATTAATGGCTTTATCTATTTTTGTAACATTTTTTTTTTCATTATTAATTAGTCCAACAAAATTTAGATAAATAATATAAATTTTTAATTTAATTCACAGACAAATTAATTACAATAGTCTAATTAGTATTTCGTAAAATTTCAAACATAAAGTATTTTTCAACTTTTTATTTTCATAATCGATTTTCAGAAATGACAAACTAAACACCTTTTCAGCAAATTTGAAAACAAAAATAAAAAAGGAAACATGAAATAATTTCGAAAATGAAAATATAAAATAAAATACAAGTAGAACGCACCTTAACTTTCTTTTCCAAGAGAAGTTAATTCAATTCTAATCAATACCATGTATGTTTCTAGTATGAATTTGAATGATTAGAATGCATTACATTTTAGATTATCCATATGATTGCACATGTTATATATATATGTTATTTCTAACATCTAGTATTTGGGTATTTATCTTACAGCGTTCTAACTTATTGTGAGTTTTCCAGACCAAGCAATTTACAATCAAAAAATGCAATGCGAATGCAAGATTAATCAAGAATAGCAAGAAATACTAAACTAATAATCATGAATTAAAATAATTAAACAATAAGGTTCATCTTCATCCAATACAAAATGGGATCTAGCCTAGCTTGGCTTTATGTAAATTATAGGAACAATAGAAAAATATCTATCGGATCATTAAATAATGTAAAAGATATTGATCTTTGAGTCCAATGTTAAAATCTTAAATTTTTTTGATGCAATCGACCTTAAATTCTTGCTAGGGTTCGATCTTGTCACCCAAAATGTGGAAATTGACCTATTGTTCTTGAATGATTTTATAATGTGAATAAGTATTGAGAGGCTGGAGAGAGTTTTTTATGATGTTCCCACCTTTTGTCTATATAGAAGCCAAAATAAGGTCAAAAGTCACCCAAATTTGTTACCCAAAAGAATTTCAAGTAAAAAAGGAAATATGTCTGTTCAATCAACTTTTGTACCATGCGTACACATGGTTATAATCCTTCCACACACATGGTAGACTTATTTTCACTTAAATGCAGCCTTTTTATACTTGCGCATGCAAGGATCTCGCATGGTTATACGAGTTTCGACAAAATTGCAATTTGGTGCCAAAACTTCAAGGGATGTGAATTTTAATTTTTTTTTTTTTTTCATTTCTTTTTGAATCATTTGACATCCCTATGCTTCCAATTTGCTCTTAACACTATTCAATCCCAGTTTTGGTTCCCTAATCATCTTTTAAATTGTTTGAATTTTTGTCCCCGTACTTGAGATTCCTTTCATTTTTGCCATTTTTTTGGTTCATTTATTCACATTTCACCATATTGCATAGAGTTTCCCCTAACAAACAAAATATACACAAACTAAGCCATAATTCAATAAAATCAATAACAAATACTCTAATTTAACGATTTAGATAAGTGTACAAAATACACTTATCAAACACCCTCAAACATGGACTGTAACACCCCAAGTTCAAAAGTCTAAAACCTAGGCATGTTAACTTCCATTCACATTATATGCGGAATTAAATCATTTACACATCAAAATATTCATTTATCTATTATAAAATTTTACAGAAATTTCGGCAGAGTCTCCTCTATAAACTGGACATAGCCAACCTGTAGAGGGACATCAAGACCATTTTACAAATTCAATGCATCAATCACATCACAATCCCATTCACCATCGCCAAAACCAATCCATTCATTTCCCGAACTCCTCAAGTATAAAATTTTTCCAAAACATCATCAAACATTGACCATTGGAATAAAAGGTAATTTAACCTCTAATACGTTTCATACTTAATTAAAATAACTTCAACCAAACCATTATCAATAATAATGAATGAAGAAATAAATTTAAATGATAACTCGAATGAATTGAAACTTTATTAATTAAGGCGACAACGGGTACTGTCGGAGTCAGCCGCCAAGTGTTCTCCTCGGATCACCTAACTTTCATCACCTGAAATGTTGGGGAGGGATTGGGGTGAGCTAAAGCTCAGTAAGTAAACTGTATGCATGAATGCATGCTTATGACATGAATGCTTTTCGAAAATTCCATGTATGTATCCCCATTTACTTTACTTTCCAGAACTTTCAAACTTTTCAAACTTTCACTTAACATTTCAAAACTTTCACTTCATTCCATTGTGAGCTCACTTGATGTAACTTCTAGTCAATCAGAATACAGTGGGCAATTATTTATTTGGAACCAGATTAACATGCGCATTTCCACCGCAAAGCGGTTTAACATTCACTTTCCCACCGCGAAGCGGTGTAACATTCACTTTCCCACCGCAAAGCGGTTCATTACATTCGGGTACGCCGTTCCCCCGCGCCCCATTTCCCACTCGCATCTTTCATGAACTAGAAGCACACCCATTCATTCTTTAAAAACTTAGGATACATAACTTTTGAACAAACTTGCACTTTGACACATTTCTTTCATTTAAAACATTTGACTTCCAAATTTCGATGTCAATGCATGCTTGATGATGCAATGACATGATAATGTGCATACTTAAACATTCTTCTCAATAACATATGCTTTCATAATGTAAATGCAATTCATCAAAGCAAGTAAGTTGCACGACAGTCATTTACACATAACTTTCACATTTACATTCAACTTCTATGAAAATAGGGGGAAGTTTACTTACTTGCAATCCTTAGAAATTTACCGTTTCTGAATTTGCAAGTGGAAGAGTCTGGGATGCCCGTGACGTCAATGTACCAAAATCCCTAATTATTCACATTCGTCAATAAATATGACTTTTAGTTGACAATTAAATTCGTTATTCATTTTAATACTCAATCAAACATTAACTGAAATTAAAACTTCAATTTAACTCACATGTGATCTTATATCGAGACTAGAGCACATAAAACTAAAGAATTTCCTTTCATACTTTCAAATTCCCAAAACATATACTTTCATGTGACTCATAATATAACAAACACATTTAACACCACATATAATATCATATTCGAAGTAACACATTAAGTTCGAGGAAATTTTGAAATCTTACTTATCAATCCCACAAATCAAAGCCAAGCATTACTTATCAAAAATGATCTTGAACTAAAATTTATAACTTCGAAATTAGACTATAATCAGATCTGAAATTATACAAAATATGCACACCTAATATTACATACTTCAATTTTAACAGTACAATTCGAAATTGGACAAAAACCTAAATCTGAAAAACTTGAAAACTTCACATATTTACACACACACTACTATCATAAGATTCCCAATTTCAAATCAACATTTAACATGTGAAATTCAATTTAAAAGTTCTGAATCGAAAATCATATATGCATACATATCAAAATCTGCAATTTCCATATGTAAATGCATATACATACTGATATATACATACATATATGTACAAAAATCAATAAATATATACATCTTTATCCCCAAATGTGTGTGTGCGTGAAATGTGGTGTGCGGGTTCACGTTTGTGGCCGCTCGATGGTGCGGGCTGTGGACGAAACCCGAGCGACTGCGTGTAGGAGGGAGGTGAAAAAGGGTCTTACCGTGGTCGGGAGCCGGCGAGGTGGTGGTCGCCGTTGAAGGAGGAGACCGAGAAAGAGGGACGAGAGAGGCAGAGGTCGCGCGAGAGAGAGAAAACCGAGAGAGTGAGAGTCGGGAGTGAGAGCGGAGAGAGCAAGCGTGAGGAATGAGGGATTAGATTAGGTTTTAGAATATAATTTAGGTAATTTGCAAATCAATCCCCCAACTCTCATAAAATGATAATTAAGTCCAAAACTTCTCATTGAACCCCAAAAGCCTCTAAAACTTACCCCCAATATCAAATTTAAATGTAATATGCCACTAACTTTATAAAAATAGAATTGGCAAGCCTAACAATTAAAATAAACAATTAGACATAGAATTGCATATAAGAAATTTATAATTTTCTAATTGGCACATTGAGCGAGACGGCGTCCAAATCCTTCCACTGCAAAATAATTCAAATAATTATCAACAATAATAATGTCAATAATGATTAATAGAGACATTAATAGAAAAATTACGCGAAATCCATGAAAGCCCGTAAAACGAAAAAAACGGTATTACAATTCCTTACCCCCTAAAAATAAATTTCGTCCTCGAAATTAAAACTTACCAAAACTTGTGGATACTTAGTACGTATTTCCTCTTCACGTTCCCAAGTAGCCCCTTCTACTGCATGATTCCTCCAAAGAACCTTAACTAACGTGATCTTCCTTCTTCTAAGTTCCTTATTTACTTTCATTAGGATTTTCACAAGTGACTCCTCATAATTCAGATCCTCACAAAGATCTAATGACTCATAAATGAGGCTATGGGTGGAATCCAAAATATACTTCCTCAACATTGATGCATGAAAACATTATGTACTCCTGATAGTGCCGGTTGCAATGCAACCCGATAATCTAGATCCACCCTTTCAAGTATCTTAAAGGGCCGATAAAACTTCCCTTTCTTCCCAAGTCTCATAACTCCTTTCCTAGGAGCTACCAAAAATTCATATCACCTATAGTAATTTCCAAAAGTTTCCTTCTTCTGTCCACATAGCTTTTCTGTCTGCTCTATGCAATTTTCATTTGTTGACGAATCTTTTCAACAACTTCAGTTGTCTGCTGTACTATTTCTGGACCCAATAATCTTCCTTCTCCTACTTCATCCCAATGAACTGGCAATCTACATTTCCTATCGTATAGTACTCAATACGGATCGAAGTTTAATAGCTATTGTTGTAGGAGATCATCAACCGAAATTATCCCACTTATGAATCCATTCACTAACTTTCCATTTCCAGCCTTTCATAGGATCTATTCTAACGTCTAAACCTTAATATATATATTGATTGATCACATTCTTAAAATTAAAATCAAGAAGGTTGACCAAAAGAAGACTTTATAATCCAGAATTAGTGAAACTCGACGTCCATACCAAAATATATAGTAGGAATACTAAAACTTTGACAAAATCTTTCTGGAAAGATTCACAAACGAAATCCTTTCTGAACATGCTGACATTTCTTTTAAAATCGGAGTATCAACTTAAATCCTGTAATCCATACTTATATATTGCAATCAAGTATTCAACATCATACCCTCATCTTAAAACTAAATCCAAGGTACTAATTTAAGAATCCATGCTTTCAAAATCTCATCATAATAATACTCTAACCAAGTATTTTATAAATAAGTCATTGACCTATCACCAATGAATAAAACTTTTGTGATTCATATAGAATTCCTCATCAAGTTTACTTAACCCAAAGATACAACTCCACAATAAGTAAAAGTTACACTAATGATCATCTTAGATTTCAACCAATCCAAATTTATGTATATTCCATGGAGATCTCAAAATGAATAATATGCTCTACTCACATCTAATGCACAACCGACAATGAGTAACCACAACTACATCACCAAAATTTTAAATAAATTCATCTATCTTGTCATAAACCAACCATTGATTAGTTCAAACATATCATCACACTATTCTTCCATAGGACAATCGTGACCTTCATTAACTATCTATTTACCATAACTTGTGATAATCATGTGACATGCCACTTGTCACCATACCCTATGACCTCAACATTTAATCATATCAATCTCCTTAAGATCACAGTATAATAACCATCATATATATCACATGAACATTTATACATCAATAAATCACGAAAATCTTATATATACCAATCTCTCAATCTCTATAAATCTTGGATTCTGTCATTGTCACTCTTTCTGCACACTACTCCATAATAAATAATCATTGTGAAGTCTTATCCTCATTTTCCACAAATCCTATCGACAAGGACAATTGCCTAAAATTTCATTTCTTACTTTTGAATCAAGATACCATCAATAATAATCTCCACAATTTCATGATATGTACTATCATAACTTTCCTCCGATCAGATGCATTACTTCTGCAATACTTGTACAAATCTAGGACCTGATAAAATTTCTTTCATCAATATTGAAAACTTAATGTACATCAGTGAATCATTCACATTATGAGGAAATCCTGATTCATTTTCCATGACTGAGATTCATCATTCTTTGAATTTCCACTTAGAACCAAATACAACATAACTTATTCATGGATGGTCAACTTATTTCATAATTTCAATACATTATCACCTTCAGTTCTCATCATCACATTATTCCTTACAATCATCTATTATACCTTTTATATACAATTGACCTTATGACAATCATTATCTCACATAATCCCAAACCTTCAATCATATGTCCCCAAATTCTCATTTCGAATAAATGGTTACTCCTTTAAGGCATCTCACTATAAAATACTTTCAATATCTCTCAATGATGATAACTGACTTTCCCAAATAATCATATTGCATGTAAATTCAACAGACGGTAAATGGTTTTCCTAACCATCACAAAGGTCTATAATGCAAGCTCTCAACATAGCCTCTAAACTCTGTATAAAGAATATTTGCTGATCACTTAAGTCATTATTCAATAACCCAAATGACATCACGTCTCTTCACTAATCTCTGTAAGCCCATGGAAAGTTCTCTCCAAATTTCAATAAATCTTTACTATTTCTTTAAAAACATACCAAACCATAATGATTTGTCATCTCTAAAACTTCTTTATCACCAAATATCACCAAAATAATCAAAACGATAGAAATTACCTGAATATTCTCTATGTAGTATATCCAATAACATATTATTCACAAATCAACATAATGTCATCAACTTATCTTTAACATATCTTCCCAATCAAATTCCAAAATAAATCAACAGTATTATCTCATATCCTTATAATTTATAATATTCTCCAATACAAGTGATCATTCCTTACTAGTGATCAATCCGTTCCCAAGAATAATTAAGATTCTTCCCAATAACGTCATAATACTTGTCGTCACTCATCTTTTCAAAATATAACTTATCATTTCCCAATGTATGGATCAAATCATTACATAACTTCATGTATACCTTGATATCCCAGAAAAATCAATTCTTAATTCCTCAACATAACAATTTCAAATCATAATTTCCAATATCAATATCTCACTTCCTTCAATATATTAGTTGGTTCAAAAGACTACTCATACTTATAAATATATGCCACAAATCATATTCCCAAAATTTAATCACAAGACCAAACTACATAATAAATTTCTCTCAAAATAGAGGAATAATTCACTTACTCAAACACAATATCCATTCCTTAATTCCCAATAATTAAGAATCAAATCTTTAAATCTCAAATCTCAAATTTCATAATTTTTCTCATAGAAGTCTCAATAAAATCATATCACTCATAATCTCAACATCTCATCACAACTTCATAAAACTGGTTTTGCCATGTCTAAAATCAATTATGCAAAGTCTCATAAAACCATATTTCTTCTTCATGTATATAGCACGAGCAATCCGTAGCGAAAAGCTAGTTCGAATAAAACCCTTGTCCATAAGATCCTATAGTTGCACTTTGAGCTCTTTTAAGTTACGAAGGAGTCATCCGATATTATACCTTGGATGCTAGAGTTGCGCACTTAACCGATGACGAATTCAATTTCTCTTTTAGGCGGTAAATCACAAAGATTGTCTGAGAAATCTTTAGTCATTCTCGAATAACTGAAATTTGTTCGAGAGAAGTATTCACCTTAAACACTTCAATTATTGCAACCAGGTAGGCCTAATAACTCTTATTCATCAATTGACGAGCCTTCATCACTGATAATATCGAAATAGAAAGTTTCACCTTTATTTCAACAAAGCAAAAAGAGTTTCATTTGAAGGTTTAAATACCACCTTAACGTAGCCAGTGTTTGAAACCTTATACCGCAATAATCATTCCATTCCTAGTATGACATCAAGTTTGTGGGTATTCAGTGTTATGAAATCCATCATCTAATCCTTCCCATTCACCATGGTTGGGGAAATTTCTCAACGCATAACTTTAGTTCAACAATTCTTCAAATGACGTTGATAATATAAACTTGGTCTCCAGCTACTCAGATGGGTAAATCAATTTTCCTATAACTGCTGGACTATCAAATGAGTGGGTAGTCCCGAGATCAAACACGATAAGTGCTTAATACTAAGTTCGATGACTTCTCAACTTCTCGTTTGGACATTGTATAATCTCGATCCGATATACCATTCATATCCATTTCTTATTTCATAAAAAGATCTAATAAACGGCACCCAAATTCTTAATAACCATTACTTTCTCACTTCCTCATTTACATAACGAAGATATACTCATTATATTCACTGACAACATTCTTAACCTTTCACTTTACGACATTACACATTAACATGCAAGAATTTGCAATAATTGTCATATCAATTAACATTTCATAATTTAAACAAAAATTAACTTACCAGATGATCGAGGGAGAAGCACTTGAGGCGTGACTCAGTACCCGAACAATTTTCAAATAAGTTTTAAAAGTCTACAGAATCGCTTTTAAAACTCTTAACTCTGATACCAAAAATGTAACACCCCAAGTTCAAAAGTCTAAAACCTAGGCATGTTAACTTCCATTCACATTATATGCGGAATTAAATCATTTACACATCAAAATATTCATTTATCTATTATAAAATTTTACAGAAATTTCGGCAGAGTCTCCTCTATAAACTGGACATAGCCAACCTGTAGAGGGACATCAAGACCATTTTACAAATTCAATGCATCAATCACATCACAATCACATTCACCATCGCCAAAACCAATCCATTCATTTCCCGAACTCCTCAAGTATAAAATTTTTCCAAAACATCATCAAACATTGACCATTGGAATAAAAGGTAATTTAACCTCTAATACGTTTCATACTTAATTAAAATAACTTCAACCAAACCATTATCAATAATAATGAATGAAGAAATAAATTTAAATGATAACTCGAATGAATTTAAACTTTATTAATTAAGGCGACAACGAGTACTGTCGGAGTCAGCCGCCAAGTGTTCTCCTCGGATCACCTAACTTTCATCACCTGAAATGTTGGGGAGGGATTGGGGTGAGCTAAAGCTCAGTAAGTAAACTGTATGCATGAATGCATGCATATGACATGAATGCTTTTCGAAAATTCCATGTATGTATCCCCATTTACTTTACTTTCCAGAACTTTCAAACTTTTCAAACTTTCACTTAACATTTCAAAACTTTCACTTCATTCCATCGTGAGCTCACTTGATGTAACTTCTAGTCAATTAGAATACAGTGGGCAATTACTTATTTGGAACCAGATTAACATGCGCATTTCCACCGCAAAGCGGTTTAACATTCACTTTCCCACCGCGAAGCGGTGTAACATTCACTTTCCCACCGCAAAGCGGTGTAACATTCACTTTCCCACCGCAAATCGGTTCATTAAATTCGGGTACGCCGGTCCCCCGCGCCCCATTTCCCACTCGCATCTTTCATGAACTAGAAGCACACCCATTCATTCTTTAAAAACTTGGGATACATAACTTTTGAACAAACTTGCACTTTGACACATTTCTTTCATTTAAAACATTTGACTTCCAAATTTCGATGTCAATGCATGCTTGATGATGCAATGACATGATAATGTGTATACTTAAACATTCTTCTCAATAACATATGCTTTCATAATGTAAATGCAATTCATCAAAGCAAGTAAGTTGCACGACAGTCATTTACACATAACTTTCACATTTACATTCAACTTCTATGAAAATAGGGGGAAGTTTACTTACTTGCAATCCTTAGAAATTTACCGTTTCTGAATTTGCAAGTGGAAGAGTCTGGGATGCCCGTGACGTCAATGTACCAAAATCCCTAATTATTCACATTCGTCAATAAATATGACTTTTAGTTGACAATTAAATTCGTTATTCATTTTAATACTCAATCAAACATTAACTGAAATTAAAACTTCAATTTAACTCACATGTGATCTTATATCGAGACTAGAGCACATAAAACTAAAGAATTTCCTTTCATACTTTCAAATTCCCAAAACATATACTTTCATGTGACTCATAATATAACAAACACATTTAACACCACATATAATATCATATTCGAAGTAACACATTAAGTTCGAGGAAATTTTGAAATCTTACTTATCAATCCCACAAATCAAAGCCAAGCATTACTTATCAAAAATGATCTTGAACTAAAATTTATAACTTCGAAATTAGACTATAATCAGATCTGAAATTATACAAAATATGCACACCTAATATTACATACTTCAATTTTAACAGTACAATTCGAAATTTGACAAAAACCTAAATCTGAAAAACTTGAAAACTTCACATATTTACACACACACTACTATCATAAGATTCCCAATTTCAAATCAACATTTAACATGTGAAATTCAATTTAAAAGTTCTGAATCGAAAATCATATATGCATACATATCAAAATCTGCAATTTCCATATGTAAATGCATATACATACTGATATATACATACATATATGTACAAAAATCAATAAATATATACATCTTTATCCCCAAATGTGTGTGTGCGTGAAATGTGGTGTGCGGGTTCACGTTTGTGGCCGCTCGATGGTGCGGGCTGTGGACGAAACCCGAGCGACTGCGTGTAGGAGGGAGGTGAAAAAGGGTCTTACCGTGGTCGGGAGCCGGCGAGGTGGTGGTCGCCGTTGAAGGAGGAGACCGAGAAAGAGGGACGAGAGAGGCAGAGGTCGCGCGAGAGAGAGAAAACCGAGAGAGTGAGAGTCGGGAGTGAGAGCGGAGAGAGCAAGCGTGAGGAATGAGGGATTAGATTAGGTTTTAGAATATAATTTAGGTAATTTGCAAATCAATCCCCCAACTCTCATAAAATGATAATTAAGTCCAAAACTTCTCATTGAACCCCAAAAGCCTCTAAAACTTACCCCCAATATCAAATTTAAATGTAATATGCCACTAACTTTATAAAAATAGAATTGGCAAGCCTAACAATTAAAATAAACAATTAGACATAGAATTGCATATAAGAAATTTATAATTTTCTAATTGGCACATTGAGCGAGACGGCGTCCAAATCCTTCCACTGCAAAATAATTCAAATAATTATCAACAATAATAATGTCAATAATGATTAATAGAGACATTAATAGAAAAATTACGCGAAATCCATGAAAGCCCGTAAAACGAAAAAAACGGTATTACATGGACATTTATTTTTCCTCTAAAAAATATACACTAACCTAAACAAAACTTAATTATTGGTTTGATGACTTGCCTTTGGTCTCATTGTTATGTTGAAACCATAAGTAAATTCAAAATTGAACTGCTTAAATCAACTTATACGCATCCAATGCAAAATAGATGTCTCTGTGTATGTGTATGTGTGTGTGTTTGGGTGTGAAGATTTATGCAAAACATCAAAAATTCATGATTTCATTCATACCTAACTAGTAGTAGTCCAACATAGATTTCCTTCTTGTGAGATACATTTTCCCCTAAACTTGTTAATTTCTATCTAACCGGTGTACTATTCCTAGGGCTATCTGTTGGTAATTTTCGTAAGTGTACGGATCACACAAGTAATAAAGTAGACCAAAAGTTCGTATATCGTACCCAAGGAATTGAACAAATTGTATTTTAGGTTGAATTCCTTAACCAGAATGAGAATTTCAATGGTGATTTGTTGAATGAATTTAAACTAGGGATAAAACTAAGAAAGCAATGAAAAATTTGAATTAAAATCAATGAAAGCAAACGTGCTGGAAACTAAGAATCCACCTTAAATCTATTATCTACACTTTGACTTAATTGTTTAACCACAATTCATGGGTCAGTGTTCCAAATGTTATTTAAGTCCTCCCTTGGGGATGCATTAAAAACATTTTTCTAAAATGTAACCCGACTATATCCCTATGACGAATTGATACTAGGAAAGCATTTTAATTTTGTGAATACTTTTTAAGGATAACATTAGGCATAGGTGGTATATCTCTATCCACTATCGGACCTAGCGGTAATTAAATATGTCTAACATTTTCCTACTATCTTGACTTTCAGAAAACGCCACTCAGTTATACAAAAATTGTCCAAAAATTTGCATAAGATAAAAAAGCGTACTTTAATTACTCAAACCCACGAATTGTATAATTTAAATGATAGTCAAAGCATAAAATCAAAATAATAAGGTTTCATCACAATTCCCAACACTTAACGCCTAGCCTAGATACATAATTGAGAATAAATTACAAGAAATATGAAAAGAGATAACCCCGTTCATCTCCTTGTTCTTGATTCTTCAATCTTCTATTTGGCCTCGCATGGATCCCTCTTTGATTGAGCAGCAAACTCGCATGAAAGCACAATTGAGAATGATAATGGGAACCCCTAATTCGTGCATAACAATTGGTATTTATAGGTTTAGGTCAAAAAGGGAGAATAAACCACGAAAATCTGCAAGAGATTTAGAACATTGAAGAATCTGAAAAAAGGTTAAATGATGTAGTGATTGATGTTGATGGTGTAGATGAATATGTGAAGCATGAGAAAAAGATCAGGAGAAGAGCAAAAAGCTACATATAAGGATAAATATATTATAGATAATTAAATAAACTCTTTCATGCATTGTTGAAGGATGAAAATGAGAAAAGAATGGAAAATACAATTGAACTGGTTGATTGAAGTTTTTGGCATGGTTTGTGATATGGAGGAAAAGCATTTTATAGTTATAGAGGTAGTGGTAGGAAATAAAATATACATGAATCTTTTTATGAACTAGAGAAATGGAGGAATGGTTGAAACAATGCCATAACTGATGTGTGCTATTTTTATTTATTGGACGAGGCATTAAAATGGAAATTTGGAATAGTAAATCCAAACTCCAAGATGTTGTATATTTTACTGCATGTGTAAACTCCCACGAGCAATGATGGAAGGAAAAGGAAGTGAGAAAAGTTAACAAAAGGAAGTTAAAAAAATAAAATGACTTACTAGACCATTTGATAGCAGCAACCATTAAAAATATTTGAAAGCTAAGATACATAATCAACAGATGTTCATGCCTCAAAACATGCATCATAAAATGGTTAAATTGATCTTTAAAAAATGTAAAAATGTTCAAACCTTAATTCGATCAGTCGTGCGTAAATGAAATTGATTGGAAAAATTGGTGTTCTAGAAACAGGGAAAATATAAACGATGCGACTGCTAGCTTGGGAGCAGCGTCAACCATGATATTGTCAAGTGCTAGAAGGCAATGAATCTTATTAATATTATAAAGAAGGATAGTAGATATATCGTCCCTCCAAAGTTTTCCCTCCTAAGTAAAGAAGCATGCTTGTGAAGATAATTTTTTTGCTGGAGAAAGAATAAAGAGTAATGATGTAGGTCCCAGCCAAAAAATTAGAACAAATTTGAAATTTGACCGTATAGAAAGAAACCTAGCCCATCCTCACTCCCTCTGACTTCAACCCCTCTCTCTCCGAACTCTCCTTCCTCTCCACGGCCTTCTCATCTTGCTCTCTGTCTGTGTCAAATATTTTCTAAATCTCCGACCAGTTTGCGCAAAAATGTGTTTGTAGTTTTCCGACCAGTTGTCCGCGCAAATACGGTTGTCACCTCGATTTTTCGGTCGATTCTGCCACTGCCGGCCGCCGCTCCAGCCCAAAATCTGGTCGTCAGCTCTCCTTCACCATGCGTTTCATGTGGTGCCTTCAGATAGCAGTTGGTTGGCCGGTCGGTCGGATTTTGAAAATGGTCAGGTAAGGCGAGCAAATTTTGCAAATATTTGGTATAGTAAGAGTTAATTCATGATTCCAATAATCTAAGGATCTGAGTCATTGTTCTGGTGATTTATGCTCAAATATGTGTTCTGATCATATGCTAAGTATGGTCTAAGGATCTGAGTCATAGAATTACCCGTATTGACCCCTTTTTTTTGTAATTTGAACTGGTTATAATATTATGTTATGATATAGTTACTGTAATGCTTGCTGTCAAAGTGGCTGCTGGACGTTCTTGCTGGGTTTCTGACTATACATTCATTAAAACATATCTGCAGAGCGATGAAGCAAACTATAGGCGATATAAGGTTTGCTTTTTCTTCAAAAAGAATAGAAAATGTGAATCAACTGATAATTTTGACATCATATTTTTTTTTTTGGCAGCATATCATCCTGCAAATGCTCTGGCCTTCGTTTTTGATTATGCAACTTTGGAGCATTTGAACTTTCATATTCAACCTACTCAATGGTATGTCACCAATTCTCACCTTTAGCAACTTTTCTTTGTTTTATTACTTTTGTTGTTGAAATTTTTTATAACAATATATCTGTTGTACAAGTTTATATAATCGTGTTTCAGCTACAAGGTAGAGGAATTGACCGAATGATAGTTCAAAAAATTGTAAGGTTGGTCTCATTGATTAAAGATTATACTTATTATAGCAGAAATGTATATCAGATTGATGCTTAACCTCCATTATTGTCCCTCGGATGTTTTTCTCACATTGGAGAGCTTGAGGTTAAGTTCTCACTTCTTCTATTCTATTGATAAAAGTAGATTATAAAATGTTGAAGGTTCGTGAAAGTTAGAATTTTTTTTCTCCGGTTTCAGAACTGGTGCTGATTTTTCCATCAAATTATTGACATAAAGTTGTGTGTCATTAAAGTTCAGTGAGTGAAAATTCTGAACTATGATTTTAGGGAAACAAATGTAGTAGTCATATTCCTTATCTCTCATTTTCTTTTTCCATGAACATATAGTCAGTACTGGAGATTAGATGAACTGAATGCAAAGAAATAAGATCAGATTTTTAGCCAGCTTGGTCAAATGTTCTTGATCTGAATATAATATATGGTAAAACCTGAGCTTAAGTAGCTCTATTAAATCTTAGCTAATATAGTTTTGGGCTAGTGCATGATTGTTTATGGAAAAAGATGTGTTTATGAGATAATATTGAAATGTCATGGCTTTGCCAACAATATCAGTTGTTTCAGTTTTTTGGGGCTTCTTTCCTGGATACAATTCTTCCAAAAGTATTGATTTTGTATATGATTAGCTAACTGAAGCCTGCATTGGCCCCAGTACCAGTTTGAATTGGCCAAAGGTATTTTTCAATTGCGTCTGCTGTTCTTTTTATTCGAAATAACTCTTTCCCACTAGATTTAGATGTCTTGGTTTGAATTGACATAGGTTTTTAAGAGATGCATTTGACTTCAATAATTTTCCATATTTTCCCTTAAACCTTTACAGTATCTTAATGATCATTGACCCTACCACTAGAAACATTGTCTGGATCCCAACATCCAAGATTGCAAATAATTGCACTTGCAACCTTGAAAACATTGCCCAAACACTGAAATCTATCAAATGCAGTCTCACTATCTTTCAACTCCCACCACTCCCCCACCCTCAAAAAAAAAGTAGAAAAGGAAAAAAAATCACCAATTACCGACAAGCTGAACAAGAACACCATAAACACCAACTCAAAATTTCTATTAAACATTTACGAGGGGGTTTAAATTGGTCCAAAATACCACTAGATCAACCCCACTTTCTGTTTCCAATCTTCTGGACAATGCATCAAATTAAGCTTCAACCACCTACTATAACCAAAATAGTTGCTGCCAGTAAAATCTGTCAAGACCACGTGGAATATGAAGTTGAAAAAATATCCCAAGTCATCAATGCTATGAATGATATCTAAGCATCAAAGAAACTTGTCCCTGAATGGATAGTCTCATCCTCAGGCAGACCAGAGAGATGTTTGCTAAGACAATTATGCTGAGAAGGCACTATTGAAGAAAATGTAAGTTTGTTTTGAAGTTTAATTTAAATTTTTTCGTTTATTTTATGATTTAAATTTATGAGGTTGTTCCTGTAGTGTTTCCATCTCTACATTAACATCTTCAATTGATTCTATGTTGTCCATTGCTCCTAATTTTCTTAGAGGTGGGTACGTTTTTTTATTTGATTCATTCATTTTTTGCTTTCTTCATTGTTTAAAATTGAAGTAATGTGTGGCTTAGAGTTTGTTTGAGCTTCTTCTAAAATCCGATTCATTTCGATATTGTGGAAATTTTAAATACAGATTTTCCTTTGTTTCTCTGAATTTAATAGTTTTTTTCCCTTTTTCCTTACATATTGGAATGAAAGATTGTGAGAAATATTAAAGCTTATATGATCCAATGACAACAAATATTCATTATATTGGGTGGTTTTATAAGAACTCCACTTAGATTATTAAAAAAAAAAAAAAAGAATTAAGTGACTAATTCAGAAATTTACTTTTAAAATGAAACAAAAAATTCATTATCGATTACTTTTTATATATATATTTTTTGGAATACAATGCTCATTTATATTATTCCTTATTTTTTGTTTACTTTTTTTTTTGGGGGGGGGGGGGATATATTCGTCGCATGACAAATGAAGCACTCTGAGGATGCCTTATCTTACTTTGAGGTTGGTTTGAATTCTATAAATGGGCTTTTAATAATATTCATTTTCTTTCGATACTTTGTTTGGATCATAGTAATAGAATTTAGTGGTTTCTGATTAATTTGATGTGTAATGCTTTAACCTTCGATTGAAAATGAAGATGTCATCTATTTGTTTTTAATGGGTACCTTTGATAAATAATGCATCATAGATGACCCCTAAAACATTGGTTCATGTTTAGCTTCTAGAACAATATATACTCGGGTTAAATGCTTCCATAGATTTAATTTCTTTTGTGGGTAAGATAAATTCAATAGGATTGATTATGTGATTGAAATTTAGATTATGTGTATCAGAACTTGGTGTTGTATTTGTGCAATGCTTGACACATGAGCGGGTGACTTTGCTGTTTTAAACTTTAGTTTAAATATGTACTTTGTTGCTTGATTCCTTTCTGACTGACAAGGGGGAATTATTGATGTTATGGGTATGACTGGCATTGAAGGAATTTTTAGATGATGTTGCGAATAAATTCTATCTATTATGCAAAATAACAAAGAAACATTGTTTACAATTATTGAGGTATAACTACTATATACACGTTTTCTTCCATGTTGAAAATTGAACGCACTCATTATTGTCAATTTTTCAGGAACTGAAAGAGACAAACTTTGGTGAAAGGGAAAGAAAATATTGAAAAACGGGTATAGAAGAGGTGAACTAGGTGTAAAAGAATGGGCGGATCGAAGATGGAGGGATCTTCAGCTCCAGCATTACACCGGGATCCCTATGAGGAGTTGAGTGTGTCAACAGACTCTTCTGATTAAGAAATCAAGAGTGCTTATAGAAAACTTGCTCTCAATTAAGTTTCATTTTTTTTTTTTAATCATCGTTTGAGTTTTTAGTACATAGATTTTTTTGTGCAAATGTGTGTTTTAATGATTGGTAAAGTTTGATTATTTGATACTTATTTCTTATGCTTGTGCATGGAATTGGTTAAATAGATGGTTTCATCTTGGAGGTAAGGTCAAATTTTGTTCTCATTGTGTTTACTGGCAATATAAAGGTTAATGGGTTTTACAGTTAAAGAGTTCATATTTTATTTGGTGATACATTTTTAGCTTTTCTATTTGGGAGTGCTTTCAAAAAGTATCAATTAGGTCATAAGCTCAATTTTTATTAAAGTAGCAACCGAGTTAATCTATTAATGACTTTCTTGAGTTTAAAATTACAGAAGGACAAAACGAAGAAAAGTAAGGGTATTTGTCCAGATTTACCTAGTGTGCTTATTTCCAAGATTCCTTAAATTGAGAGTTGTTACAGAGAATTTGCTGGTATTGAGAATGGTAATTATGGCCTTTGAAAGTTTCACAGAGTAGTGATAACAAAGTTGTTGCATGTCTTAAGGCATTTGTGAATGGTTCTTTGTTCCAACCCAAAGTTGTGTAACAGAAAAACTCTTTTTATTTTTTTGTTGAGCATTAAAGGTAAATTACTTACTAAAGATAAATGTTGTCTACAAGAAGTTTTTCAAAATTTGTAGTAAGAGGAAGACATTTAAGGATGAAATATTATTCTTGCTAATGTTATTTATTCTGCTGTAGTTGTCATCTATTATTGGATCATTACGTCTTTAATCAGTCATTCCTTCCCGTGCATCGCACAGGTGGAAGAACTAGAGTTGAGAGTAAAGCTTGATAAGTGTTGTGGGTGTCCGTTAGTGATTGGGGAAAGATACATTATGTATATCTAGATTTGATAATCAAGTGAAATAGCTGATGAATGTTCAACCAGTCAGCAACCTATATATTAAAAATAAATTTCATGATGAGATCAACAAATTTTCAGCAAAATGTAAATAAAAGTCAAAATAAATTTAATACAAATAAATATATTGTTCCTTTTTTTATTTTTTTTAAAAGTTTCAAATTCTGTAAAATTTTGTAATAAAATGTTATTTGTAGTATTTTTTTTTTTAATATGTTAGTATAATCAATATATTTTTATAAATTTCATCGAAATCATTATTATGGATATAAATCCCGTACATCGCACCGGTGGAAGAACTAGTTCACTATATAGATGCTTATCAAACATAATTAAAACTCAAAAGAAAGATACTCGAACAATTAAAGAACAATTAAAGTACCATTATCTATATGATTGCACATGTTATATATGTTATTCCTAACATCCAGTATTTGGATATTTATCTTACAGCGTTCTAACTTATTGTGAGTTTCCAGAACAAGCAACTTACAATCAAAAACTGAAATGCAAATGCAAGATTAATCAAGAATAGCAAGAAACTAATAATCTTGAATTAAAATAATCAAACAATAAGGTTCATCTTGATCCAATACAAAATGGGATCTAGCCTAGCTTGGTTTTATGTAAACTATAAGAACAATAGAAAAATATCTATCGTATCATTAAATAATGTAAAAGATATTGATCTTCAAGTCCAATGTTTAAAATCTTCAATTTTTGATGCAATTGACCTTCAATTCTTGCTAGGTTTGATCTTGTCACCCAAAATGTGGCAATTGACCTATTGTTCTTGAATGATTTTATAACGTGAATAAGTATTGAGAGGCTAGAGAAAGTTTTTTATGATGTTCCCAGCTTTTGTCTATATAGAGGCCAAAATTAGGTCAAAAGTCACTCAAATTTGTTACCAAAAAGAATTTCAAATAAAAAAGGAAATATGTCTATTTACTCAACTTTTGTACCATGCGTACACTTAGGGTGAGTTTGATTACGAGGGTGGAAAATAGATGAAAAGAAAATATTTTCCTTATATTTGCCAGGAAAATATTTTCGTGGAAAATATCAATTGGAAGTGTTTGATTAGTTAATTTTCTAGGTGGAAAAAGTAGGAAATTTTCCATGTTTTGACGTTTGATTGACATTATTTTTCATGGAAAATAAAGTAAAATTTAGCTTTTTTAATTTTTTTTTTTTTACTTTTTTAATATATTTATACTTGATAATAATAATATTATTTTTTGGAACAAAAATAAGTCAATTAACAACAACAAAATTGATCAAACGTATCGAAAATTATTTGCCATCTAAGCTGGCAAATGAAAAACTGGCATAAACCAAAACATTTTCCATCCAATTCAAGCAAATCAGGTACGTGGAGGAGATCAAAGCAAATATTTTCCATGGCTAATTTGGGTTGTCAAACAAGCAAAAATGAGAAAAGTTGGCAAAGATTTGTATTTTCCATGGAAAATGTGTACCTATCAAACATACCCTTATAATCCTTCCACACACATGGTAGACTTATTTTTGGTGCAAGTGCTGCATTTTATACTTGCACATGCAAGGATCTCGCATGGTTATACGAGTTTCGACAAAATTGCAATTTGGTGGCAAAACTTCAAGGGATGTGATTTTAATTTTTTTTCATTTCTTTTTGAATCTTTTTTTTTTGGGAACTGACCTGGCTTGAAATTTTTGAATCATTTGACATCCCTATGCTTCCAATTTGCTCTTAACACTATTCAATCCCCATTTTTCTCCCATAATCATCTTTTGCATTGTTTGCATTTTGGTCCCCATACTTGAGATTCCATTCATTTTTGCCTTTTTTCGCTCATTTATCCCAATTTCACCATATTGCATAGAGTTTCTCCTAACAAACAAAATATACACAAACTAAGCCATAATTCAATAAAATCAATAACAATACTCTAATTTAACGATCTAGATAAGTATACAAAATACACTTATCAAACACCCTCAAACTTGGACATTTGAATGTCCTCTAAAAAATATAGATTAACCTAAACAAAACTTAAATATTGGTTTGATGACCTGCCTTTGGTCTCATTGTTTTGTTGAAACCATATGTAACTTCAAAATTGAACTCTTTAAATCAACTTATACGCATCCAATGCAAAATTGATGTGTGTGTTTGTGTGTGTTTGAAGATTTATGCAAATCATAAAAAAATCATAATTTGATTCATACCTAACTAGTAGTAGTCCATTATAGTTTTCCCTCTTTTGAGATGTATTTTCCCCCTAAACTTCTTAATTTCACTCTAACCGATGTACTATTCCTAGGGCTAATCTTTATTCAATATTAATTTTCTCACTCAAGATTGGTTAGATCTAATCAAGGAAAGCATATACCCAAGCTTGCAATGATTCTCCCATTATTGAGTGTCCCAACCTTTGAACATTCACCAGGAACGTCAAATCCACTAGTTATCTAAATCCCTTTTATGCAATCAAATATCTATTCATGCTAATGGTACTTTTTTTTTTCTTCAGGATATCTTATGTGCAATATCTCTCACCCTTAGGCTTTCTAGTAATCCTCGTAGGAAGCTTTAGGTCGATGACCTACATGTCTAAGTAAACCATAGGGCAGCATGTATTGAAATACCCCTAGGGAGTTAATATCTCAAGTCAACTAGGCTACAAAGAAAGACTTATGATATATGCGGTGACTTACTTTTTAGTAGTAATTGATTCAATGGAGTTACCTCTCTCCCCTAAGCTTTCTAGATGACCTATGCAGTGACCTTTAAAGCGATGTCTCCCAAGTCTATGGAAACATAGGGTAATGAGTTTTGAAAGACCCCTACGGGCTTAATCACTCTTGTTAAAAAGGCTATATAGAGAGGTAAAAACAATTGCATGCAAGTTTGTACTATATGCAAGAATCCATTAATAGGGATTAGATAACTATCATTCTATCATTACCTATCTTAACATGCAAATTTTCCACAGCTCATGGGTTAACGCTTGGTTCCAATATATTCATCATTGTTGGAAATGCCATATAACCCACATAGGCAAACAAAATATTTTTTTTAATCTATTTTCTTCTTCTATTTTTAAGATATTGAGAGTAATAAAGCAACAAACACACAAAAATAGATAAAAATCAATGAACACTCCCACTCCTAAACTTTTGTCAAACATTGCCCTCAATGTCTAGAAAATATAACAATGAAAAGTATAATAATTAAGGGCAAAGAAGGGAACTAAGTATTCCCGTGTTATAAATCTGCAATTTGTAAGTAAACTCGTATGAAAGTGTTCAATCACTTTATGTATCTTTCTTCTTGTCATGTGTCCATGTTCCTTCAAAATAAAAAGAAATTTATCATTAATATGGAATAAGCTGTATTAATTTCGAACACAACCTGAAGAAAATTATGGTGCTAAAGAAATCTTGTACTAATAACAACAATAAAACTCACTAATTTTACATTCTAGAAAGTAAATAAATAAAACGGTGAAAAGGATTGGGTTGTGTCCTAATAAGTGCTTATTTATAGTCATTGGCTTGAATTTGGCTATTCATGGTAGCTTGAAAAGAAATTTTCTCGTATCGACTGCATTGACAATTGTTCTTTAATTTATCTTTCGCCCTCCAGATTATAGGGATTCCGTTATTGTCCCTCCCAATCAATCCACCATATCTATTCTTGTTCTTGTTAATACTCCAATCCTCATCTTTTTCAATGTCAATCATTCTGCATTAATCAACGTGAAGTTGTTGACTGAATGGTGTATTCATAGTGAAACTTTGTTGTTTTTCTTCCACCCTCAAGATTATCTCACACTTTTCAAAATTCATTAAAGTTCATTAGCTGTTAGGAATGGTCTTCTGAAGATTACTAGTAGCTGATGTTCTTCTTTTATATCAAGAATGATGAAATCATCTTGGAAAATGAGATCTCCAACTTTGATGAGCATAACTTCAATTACTCCATAAGCATGCCTAAGTGTTATCATAGTTATTTTCGATCTCACAATCCTATTTTACTAGAAATAAACAATGACATCAAATTAATGCTTTCTCTAGAATCAATTAAAGCATTTATACTATGTGAATTTCCTATCAAGCAAGGTAGGGTGAAACTTCCTAGACTTTTAAGTTTAGGAGGGAGAGCATATGTAGTAGAATTTATGTACATTCTTTTGTCAATGCCACCGTTTCATCTTGTGGTAGCTTTCTCTTCTTTATCAACATGTCTTCAAAAACTTAGCATAATTTAGAATTTACATAATGACATTAATGAATGGAATGTTGATGTGCAGTAGCCTAAGGACATCCAAGAACTTCTTGAATTGTTTGTCCAATTTATTTTTCTTCAAACTTTGAAGGAATGAAACTTGAGGTATTTGTTTATTGACAAGAATGGTTTCCTTACCTTGTAAATTGTATTTTTATTCTACTTGATTTATATTTTTTGATTCTTTCGACTAAACTACTTGTTCCTCACCCAAGGTAGTTATCTGATTCCCATCCATTCATTTCTTCTTCACATTGATCTTTGGAAAGTGAACTCGGCTACTTGTAGTAATGGCATGAAGCTATTCATCTTTTGGTTGCATTTGAAGTCTTCGAGGTAATAGAATTGGTGGCACATATGCCTAAACAAGATTTGCAGATATAATTGATGGCGTCTCGACAACTGCATAAATTTTTGTTTCAACTACTAATACTTGTTCATGTGGGCCTTTTATGCATCGCTAACAGGGTACCTGTGTTTTGTTGGCTAATATAGCCACTATCTACCCCACTTGAGTTTTCAAATTTTTTATTGAAACCTACTGATTTTGGAATGCAGTTTCACTATTGGTGATGTACAACATCATTAGATCATCAAAGATGAGTTCTTCTCTTATTGTATGATATGCCTTGCAATCACCGCAAACTGGTGCTTGTTGGTGAACCTTACATTATGAGTTAGGTTGTCCAATTTCTTTGTTAGTACTTCCATCCGAACTTCCTACTTCCATCCGAACTTCCAATGTGGTAACTACATCAGTATTATGAATACCCACTGTTTTCCTAGGATTTTTACTTTCAATTGGCCACATAGACTAATTTTTTGCATTTTTCTCATAAAGATCATGCATATAGTCTAAGTGTAAGTTCATCAATGATTTGCCTATTAAGGCATCAATCACTTTGCGATATTCAGGATACAAGTCAGAATAGAAGGTGTAAAATTTTTTTGGAATATCCAGATCATTTTTTGAAATGTTCCTTGAACCTTTTCCATGCTTTTGGATACTCTCAAGACTCAAGATCTCTCTAATTAGAAGTATGAATTTCATTCTTGATTTTATGAACTCGAGACGGTGGAAGAAATCTCATAGTAAAATTTTGCACCATGTCATTCCAAGAAACAATGCTCTTAGAAGGTTGTGGATGAGGAGCCATTCTCAGGCGCTATCCTTTAGGGTATGAGAGAATAAATGCATTCAAAAGACATATGTTGACATCCCTTTGTGACTGATTACTTCTCACAGCATAAAAAAGGCTTGTATCTGTTCATGTGGATTTTCAGTTGGCTTCTTGAAGAACTTGATGTCCTGATGGTCCTCGAAGAAATTGATGACGTCAAGTCAAATGTGGTAGTTGGCCTTCCCAAAATGTGGATACACAACAGTTCATTGCACTTGATCAAGCAAATGATTCACATAATTTCCAACTAAGATTTTGAGATCATTGGCAACTGCTCCGGCTGAATTGGTAATGGTTTGTGCCGGTTGAGATCATGGTAACTTATTTTAAACCTGATTATGAATCTGGTTGTCTTCCATATCATTTGTTTCTCATTATTCTCTCCTACTTAGTCTGAAGATTCTTTAAATTTCAGGATATGTTGGGAGAATCTCGATCACGTCAGAATCTTGCATGAACTATTAAATGCCTAAAAATATCAAAACACAAGAGATCTAGAATAGCCTAAAAAATTTAAAATAAAACTAAATTTAAAAACCTAATAACTAGACTAGATACGTAATTCCTCGGCGACTGTGCTAAAACTTGTTCGAAAAAATCGTGCAAGTGTACGGGCTAATTGAAAAGTAATAGATTTGATTAGTTAATGGTATCGCTCCACAGAAAAGAAGTCCGGGTTATTGGTTACTAGTCTATTATCAATTCAATGTAGTAAACATGAAAAGATTTGTTTAAATTATTCAAAGTTTTCAAGTATGTGAACTGTTGTATGTAAATATATGGAATGCATGTATTGGATTTGGAATCTACCTATTGATATCTATCTCAATGTAATTTAGTTCATTCTCAATTATAACGCATTAAATTTTAGATTATCTATATGATTGCACATGTCATTTTTGTTATTCCTAACATATAGCGTTCATGCATTAATCTTACTGCGTTCTAACTTATTATGAGTTTTACAACACTACAATAAGCAACTAATTATCTCATTGTGATCAATCAATCAAATATTGTAATGGAAATGCAAGATTAGACAAGAATGGAAAGAAATATTAGACTAATAATCTTGAATTAGAATAAATAAACAATAGGTTCATCTTTCCAATACAAAGATGGATCTAGCCTATCACGATTTTATATAAATCACAAGAAGAATATTAGAAAACTATCACCCGTATTTTGAAATTATCCAAAATATATTGAACTTCAAGTCCAATGTTAAAATCTTCAATTTCTTGATGCAATTGACCTCCAATTCTTATAAGGGTTCGATCTTCTCTCCAAAATATGGAAATTGGCCTATTGTTCTTGAATGATTTCTTGATGTGAATGAATATTGAGAGGCCAGAGAGTGTTTTTATGATGGTTGCCCACCTTTTTTATATATAGAGTAAAAACGTTAGGTCAAAAATAGTCCAAAGTAGTTACCAAAAAGAGTTGCAAGTCAAAAAGAAAAAAATGTTCGTTTAGCCAATTTTTGTACCATGCTTGTTGTGAAAATATCGCAAGTGCACACGATATCGCGAACAAGTTATAAAATTGGACTTTTTGAGTCCGGAATGTCGATCCCACGAGGACTAACTTACTTATTACTAGTTTTGATTAATCAGTATCTAAACTACAAATAAATGTCAAGACTGAGATTTTTAGAATTATTAAAAATAGTGAAAGCAATGAAATGTGAAAATAAAATAATTGAAATGATTTGATTTTTATTTTTCTTATGAATGGAAAATGTAGAGACTCATATAGTAATTTTGTTATCATATTCAATTTCTCTTCTCATCTATTGTTTCGAAAGTAGTGTTTAATTGAATTCACAATTTTATCCAAAATTCCACTCTCAAGTTTAAATTGGTTCTACCTAAATATGTCAACCACATATCTCTATGATGGTCAGAATAAACCTAAATAGATGCATTCGATGACAAGAATTCAAAATGATTACGAAAACCACAACTATGTATCTCTACCTTTTTGTCAATTGCCTGATTTTATTACTTAGTCTATGATCAGTACAAATTCACTACATTAATATTGGCCTATATTCCCGAGAAGAATATAGGTGGTCCCATCTTGACCAATAGTTCGGTCCATAGTCACAATCTCATCAACAGGTTTAATGGAATGACTTATAGCTCGGGTTATGTCTCGACCACGTGACCGGGCTAGTTACTCAAACTTAACTAGGCCATCTCCTTCACACGTCTGCAGGTCGGCCACGTGCTCGGGCATTGCTTACAATTGAGGCCGGGACATGTTGATCACATTCTTACTCGACCATGCTCAGGGTTTAGTGTTCGACCTATACTAGCTCTGTTACATCAAGGGCCCAATACAAACAGTACCCGAAGCGTCCTTCGTCTATGGGCCAGATCAATGGGCCACTTTCTTGGGCCCCAAGCCCAGACGTAACCATAAGGAAACATCCTAAAAAAGGGGAAGCTTAGTTCTTGTAAGGTTAGAACTCCTCCTAAAAGGTAAGTTTATACCATAAGGACTCCTTCTTTAATTAAAGAAGGTTATGAGGTTTTCAGCCCTAAAAATACAATTAATTTGATCACATATTATTCATTCATTATTCTTTACATTTTTTCAGTTATATATTCTCTCTCTACTTTTCTCTAGAATACTAATTCTCACATCGGAGGGGCGACGGGGAGAATCTTCCTCTCCTTTTTGTAGGTCATTCAAAGCAAATCCCTTCATCTTTTTCAGTGATCAAGCAACTCCATATCTTGCCATGTCAAGGTTAGGATTCTTTACAATATCAATTGGCGCCATCTGTGGGAAAAGATACAATCAGCCATGGTTAATAGACGTCAAGCTCGTCCCTCCGTATCTATCGGTCAACTTCTTCCGGCCAATACCTCGGCTGAAGGGGAGAATCCTCCACCTCTTGAAGATGTTGGGGAAGAACAAGATCCAGAAGTCACTCCAGATAATGAACCAGTTAGTCGAGAAGATTTCAACAAACTCCAGCAGCAGCTCCGTGAACTCCGTCAAACTCTTCAACAGCAGAATAATCGTCAAGCACCACCCGACCTGAACTCTCCGGGAATGATTCCCCGGGAAGATCACCGGCCAGTTAATCCTGTAGGTAACAATTCCCTGTGAATCGGGGGTGCCCCTCCCATGACTGAGGGATCTGCCAACTTGACACAACGGGAAATCTCCAGAATTATTCAAGAAGGAATTGCAGACGGGATAAGGCGAAACACGCAAGGTCGGACCTCTTTCACGAGAAGAACCCCTTTCACCCCTGAAATTATGTCATTCCCCTTACTAGAAAGATTCAAATACCCTCGGATAAAGGAATACGATGAAACTATAGATCCTAACAACCACCTGAATACCTACACTGATGTCATGGACATGCATAATGCTCCTGATCAAATACTATACAAGGCATTCCTGCAAACCTTAACAAACTCTGACCGAGATTGGTTTTCTACAATACCATCCGGATCAATCTCTTCCTTTTGCCCGAGATTTCCCCAATATTATTCATTTTGCAAGAATATTCGAAATGAAATTGAGAGACACTATTGGAAGAAACACGACAGAAGCTAAGGTGCAAAACTCTAAAGAAGAAAATATCTGCTCTAAATCACAGCATATTTATAAAGAAAAGGAAATTTGGAATGATACCCCATCGGTAACTATCAATGGTAATAATGTGGAGAAGGTGATGGAAAAATGAAGAAGCTCAAAATAGACAGAATTGGAAGAAGTAGTAGCAACTTTAAGTGAGGAAGAAATTAACAATGGACCTAAAATTGTACTAGATAAGGAGGGAAATAAAATTCAAGAGATAGAAAGAATGAAAACACTAGATGCAAAGTCTGTTGGGAAAAATCAATTTTTCCATCCCAAATCAACCAAACGCAGTGGAAACACAAAAACTCAAATAACTGGACCAAAGAGAAAACAAAGAACTTAACGTGACTCAGTTGACTTCCGACAATCATAGGAGAAGAATACTTTTATTGATAATAAAAGAAACTCACTCATACGATTTTCCTCTCATCCTCGTAACTTCTCGCCACAAAAAATTAATCCATTCGACAATGAATTCACCACGACAGTCAATTCTCAATTACTATCAATGTGCAATCCATCTTGAAAATATTAAACTTAACACGCAACATGCACCATGCACCCTAACAGTCTCAATGAACTCTTTGTCGTGTGTCAACAATACCATGGTAGATTAATTATAACATTCTCTACCCATGTGTACTCACCACAACACTCAACACACATTAACAAAACATCACTCATCAATTCGCATGCCAGAAGGTACGCGCCTTTTTTTTCCTCTCTCTCTCTCTGTTTTTTTTTTTTTTTGTCTCTTGCTCGTTCTCTCTCTCTCTCTCTCTCTCTCTCTCTCTCACGTCAATCTTTTGGCTACACTACCTCTCACATGGCTGGACACATATATAAGAATAAATTATGCGAAAAACCTGACCTAATTACAATTGGATTCTTTTATTATTTTCCTTGTATAATAATACCAAAAGTATTTTATTCCTTTTCTAATTGGTATTATATATACAAAGAAAATAATCACAATCTAATTTGATCACTTTTTCTTTTCTTATCAAAAAAAAATTCTTTACTCCATAATATTTTGGGTCAAAAACCCAACAAAGTCGCCAGACCATAAGGATAAAACAAATTTCTCTGCTTGTGATGAAATCTGTAAAGAAGATGAAAATGGAGCAGATTACGGAGGGGATAAGAAAATAGAACAGGGGAACTTAGAAGTGCAGTTGAAGCATAACCAGAAGGAACTTCACAGTGGTAACTCATATGGCGTAAATACTGTAGTGAAAGGGGATATTCTATATACCAATCTAGATAAAAGAGAAGAGATTATAGTTAATGTTGAAATGGATAAGTCTGAGCATCAATTAAACAGGGGTAAGGAAAAATGGCCTACAACTGAGGAAGCAATCCCCATTGACAGCCTATAAATTCACTACAAAAATGAAAAAAAAAAAATTACAGACAACAATTTCTGTCGGTAAAACAAGATTCCGATGGAGAAATGATAGTTGGAAAACCCGTCGTTGTTGATGGCGTCACCAAAAACTTCCCACAACCAAAACTCATCCGTCGCACTATTTCCGACGGTCATGCAACTGTCGAAAATTTTTCCAACAGTCGTAGTTCCCTCGCTATATTCTCATGGTTGGTTTATCCTTCAGAAGTTTTTCCGGAAAAATATTTCCGATGGGTCTTTTTATCCGCCGAAAATATTTCTGATGGCTTCCATCGCAAAGTTTTCTGACAGCCTACATCTGCCATCGAAAAATGAGTAATTTTTTTTTTTTTTTTTTAAATGAATCAGGTAATTTGAGAGTTTTTTGGTGCATTAGTATCAGTATTTCAACTGGAAAACGTGTTCCAAGTATTTTAAAATAGGAACAGAATAAAAATAAGGGATTCAAAGTTTAGTACGTCTATTACTTTGCAACAATTGTGCTGTTTTGAGTTAATATGTAACCATTAAGCATAATCCATTCTCCCAAGGAATCAAAAAAGAGAGAGATATAACTCATTATTTTCCTCGACCAATCCAAATAAAATGTCAGTTGAAAGTGTTCATTCATGGGCCTCACCCACCATCACTACACTGAAGAAATTTTCAGTAACAGTCAGGTAACTCA
This sequence comes from Ligustrum vulgare, assembly GCA_963555705.1. Lineage (NCBI taxonomy): Eukaryota > Viridiplantae > Streptophyta > Magnoliopsida > Lamiales > Oleaceae > Ligustrum > Ligustrum vulgare. The sequence goes on along the minus strand of OY743186.1, from coordinate 13,281,958 downwards.
TGAACGAAATTCTAGCATTTTCACTTGTGAAATCTGGCACAGAACTTTAACTTGCAAGATTTGGTTCACCAACAAATCCCTTAATAACATTCCATCTGTCATATATTTCAAAACAGTTTTTTCAGAAGTGCGATCTTCAAAACGAATGGGGTAGCCAACCTAAAAGAAAAATTTCCCTCGTCTCTCAAGTAAACAAAACTTTTAACTCCCCAATATATAGAGAAAAATGGAAAACGAGAATAATTCTGGGAGGCCACAGATTAAACGGAAAACATTTTCTGTTGATACATCCATCAAAGTGAATAAATGTTGAGCTGTGGACTAGTAGAAATCACAGATTAAAGAATGCTCCTCAAAAAAGAAAAACACGTGAATGAATTAAAACCATAAGAATCGAGAAGATTTAAAGAAAAAACACTTAATTCTGGGAGGACTTGGAATTCAAAAAACTTGGAACCATATACCATTTAAATAATTGAAGAGGATACAAAAGGGTAGTTGAATGCAGATTGGTCTCTCTTTTCTATTTAGCAATGGGAGATCAATTCTATCTACTCTATTCCACATGTAATGATGTTGAATTATTTCAATTTACGAGATGACAAGAGAACAGAATAGAGAAGATTTGAACTTTTCTCTTTCTTCCTCAGCATTCCTGGGCTATACAATCCAATTACTGAACAAGTAGATTAGGAATGGTATAACCCTTGTGAAATATGATACCAGTATTATTATTTTCTTGGCAAAAGCGCGTTTTAAGAAACGCGCCTTACTTTTTACAAAGGCGTGATACTTGGCCTTTTCAATCTAAGCAGTTTGATTCGACTTGGTGAATCTCAGCCGTTGGATGATGCCTTATATACTAGGGCCTCTGTTTGTGTTTCCAGATGGTTACTTTGATAACCCTAATCTCTCCTTCACTCTCCTTCACTCCTCTTCGCTACTTCAACACTCTGTTGATATTCATGGTCTCTGAGTGTGTTGTTGTAGTAAGGTGATTATGTAACCTATATCTGAGTGATCGGTGAGAAGTTGGAGGTTTTCATTTTAGGGTTCTTATGAGATTCTTTGAGATTTATTTGTAAGAATTTATTATCTTGTAATTCTTGGTGAATATTTAATAAAATCAAAGCTGTAATCCACAGTAGTGGACCTTCAACAAGACGTAGCCAGAGGTTGGGCGAACTCGGGCCTTCGGGCTCAAAAATCTTGTGTTTTATTGCGATTTAGTGTTCTTACATTCTACTACTCAAAAAGTCTTTGGGTTATTTACGAACCCTTGTTATTGTAATAAATGGTATCAGAGCCCTATTGAAGGGTTCCTATTGTAATAAATGGTATCAGAGCCCCATTGAAGGGTTCCTGACTTATTTTGGTATCACAACCCTATTGAAGGGTTTCTCGGTGAAATCTAAACCCTAGTACCTTTGATAAATTGCTATTTTTTGATATTTTCCTTACTCTGTGTTTACTTGATATACTAGAAGTATTTTTTGCAAATACTGTGTACTGCATGAACCATTTCTTGAAATGTTTTTGAGTGTGTGTCATACTATAGTATCACTTTCCATATTACCGTGTGACTTGCCAATTCACTTGATACCCTTGACTTGAGAACAAAAGTCTCACGGGAACCTGGGGTCATTAGATATTGTATAACTGTGGACTTAGAACTGTAAAAGTGCATGTGTAATTTTGCATTTATCTCATTTGATCTGCACTTCTCTGATAAACCGAGTTATATATTCTATGTGAAATTTACTTGGTTGTGCTCTACTTGTACTCCTTGTTTTACTAATGTCTTCTATGTGATAATCTAAGTTAATATGGGTGCTAGTAAGTTTGATCTTGAGACCTTTGATGGGAGGAGCAATTTCTCTATATGGAAACAAAAAATAAAGGCTCACTTAGTTCAATTGAAAGTGTCTAACACTAGTACAAATTAGTCCAAAATAATAAGTAATTTACGTCGCTTTTATAAACAACCGATGCGTAAAAAATGGCGGTGACAATTTTATAAATATGAAATCACATTATGCGTTGGTTTCAAATATGAAACTGACGCAAGCAGAGCATTTACACAAAATGCGTCGGTTGACGCACAAAAAAGAGTAATATGCGTTAGTTTCTATTCTGAAACTGGCGGATATACTAAATTTCACTTTATGTGTCAGTTCCAGATTAGGAATCGATACATTTTTTACTTTTTATTTCTGCTCACATGGCGCCCCTCTCTCTCATTTTCACTCTCTTTCTCACACAAAGGCTCTCACATTTCTCTTCCACTCCTAGATCCACCACCACCGCCACCACTAAAGGTTTCGCTGCCACAACCACCACAATTCATCCCTACATTACCCTCGTTTCCTACTTCATTTCGCATTCTCTCTCTCTCTCTCTCCCCATAGAAATTCCACCCGTGCCTTCTCTCTCTACGCTGCTTGTCGCCCGCCACTCGCCTCCGCCACCTCCTCCCTCTCTCCGTCTCCACCACTTTGTGTAATGTATATATGTGTGTGTGTGTGTGTGTATTTATGGGTATATATAATTTTATTGTATATTTATTATGTATATGATTGAATTTATGTGTTAATTGGTTTAAATGAACTTTTTATCAGTTTAGTTTGAATGTTAATTTTAGATTATTGATTTTGAGTTAGTAGATGGATATATTGCAATTTTTGAATTGTTGTAGTTTTAATAAAATTTTAGAATGCTATTTTTTATACAATATACAATTTATTATAGACATTTGATGTTGAGGAGTTTGGAATTGATGTCGGATTAATTTTGGAGTAGTTGATGATGTTGGAGTTTGACTGGAATTGTGGTTGAGTTTTGGATATGTTGAGGTTGAATATTTCAATTTTATTGTGACATTTTGATTCCCCCTACAAGTGGCTAAGTCCAATTTATAGGGGAGATTCTATCGAAATTTTCATAGGATTTTATAAATAAAAAATGAAATTTATAATTTAAGTTGATTTCATTTGTTTTAATACATTGTGAATTTCTTGATATATGTCATTAGATATGGATCGAAGTTGGATGTGTAGGAGACGTAACACACTAGAATATGTGAAATAAGTTGAAGAATTTATAAAATGTGTTGAGGAAAATAAAATAAAGAGTGGAAAAAATGATTTTATGTCCCTTTTGTGATTGTAAGAATTTGAGAAAGTTTCGTAGCTCTGAGCAAGTGAAGATCCATTTGATTCGTCGTGGGATTAAGGAGGATTATACACAGTGGATATGGCATAGTGATATCATACTTCATAGGACCAGCACCGGTGACAATGAGGGTTTGAGCAATAATGATGAAATTAATTGAAGAATGACGAGAATGATGTGAATAATAATCGGATAGATGAAACGATGCGTGATATACAACAAGATTTCATTGAACAACCCCATATATTCGATAAACTATTCAATGATTCTGAAAACCTTTGTTTGCTGGTTGTAATAAATTTACAAAATTGTCTGTTGTATTCAAATTGTATAACTTGAAAGTAAAGAATAGGTGGAGTAGGAGTTTCACGGAATTGTTGGAACTTTTACGAGAGATGTTTCCGGAGGATAATTAGCTTCCTAGTTCAATTTACGAGGCAAAGAAAATGTTGTACCCAATGGTTATGGAGATCGAGAGGATCTTGTACAGGTGAGGAGGTATGGTGTCCATGTCACGATCAGAGATGTATATGAAGCCCGACAGTTCAAGCTAGCAGACAATCGAGTGGGGTCGTGTTGGTAGATGCTGTTAAAGATATGATCACGAGGGAGACCAATTGAGTCGGTCGGAGTGGTAAAATAAGTTTGGCAGTATGCAACAAAAATATGATTCTATCCTTTGGCACATTGGCTTAAATCTTGATGCCGATGTGGACATAACTCCGACTCCCCCATAACCAACTCGCAGCAGTTGCCACTCAGTTGATCCAAATCCATATGATGGGCGTAAGGTATCAAATGTGAATTAAATTATTTGAATGTATAGAATATTATTTTAAACTGATTTCAATTGTACGGTCTAAAGATGATTTTCAATTATGTTGAACAATAGAAATCGATACCTTGCCGTCTAGCCGTAAGTTGTGATAACGAGCTTCATATTGTAGCAAGAGGGACAGTGTTTCCATCTGGACCTGAAACTGTAGTGCACCATCAACCACTCTTGACCGATCATGTTAAAGTGGTGGTTGATGATGTTGTACGTGGTTGCAGAAACATATCCTCTTCCAGTGTCATCTCAATATCACACCACGGTGAGGGAAGCTATTGAAAGCTTCAATCAATGGCCTCAACATTTGGTTATTTAGGAGAGGTAATAAATTTTAGTTATATAAAAGTTTCTTTCAAAATTATTTACTTTGATATTTATATGAGATGAGTTATCATGATAACAATTTTCTAAATGCAGGAAGAGTCACTGAAAAAGGCAAAAGAAGTCAATAAACAAAAAAATGCCCAAAGTTCAGAAATGTCATCTACCCGACGATCTCTGCTTGTTGACGATTCAACGTTACAACGTCTGGGTGATGATTGCAAAGGGTTACACAATGCGGTCATTCGGACACCTGTTGGTTTTGACTTTTTCACTGTGACTTTAGACGCAAATGTTTTTCATCATACAAATGACATAGATATTTCCGTTATAATCGAGGACATCGCCGACTTGCTTAAAATGGAGTGGTTGAATATATCTATCCTGGAACTGCTTAAAATAATTTTATAAATTTCATTTAAATTTTCATCATTTATTTATTTATTTATTTATTTAATTATTTTTAGGCACCTACAGGAGTTGTGTGAGGAATTCGGTGTCAAGTCGGTTGGATTTATGTGTTCGTCACAATTGCATCAATTAAGATGAAAAACAATTCTGACATCGTCGTTATGTATATGGCTGAAACCATGTAGAGCTTGCAATCCAAGCAATACATTCTCGTACCGTACTTTCAAGAGTAAGATTATTAATATTCATTCTTTCTTACTTAGTTTGGATCATTTGGCATTTAAAGTTGTATTTATACGTTCATAATACACAGGAATCATTGGATGTTGCTTGTGATTTTTTCTCAATCCAATACTGTGTACTTCTTGGATTCAATGTGGTCAAATAAGCTTAAAATACAAATCAGACCAGCATTGAATACGCAAGTATTTATATATTTCCTTGATCATGTTTTTTTGTGTAGTATGTGGTGGATAAGTTTTGATAGTTTCCATATAAAATAATTATTGTCAAGTTTGAAGTGAAATTGATGTGTTTGAGTTGTGATTATTGATAAGTTAAGGTAGTTTTTAATGTCAGGGTCTCTCTACATGTTGGTTATGTTTAACTTATAAGGGATATTCTGCCAAAATTTATGTATAAATGTTATAATCATTCATATTTATTGAAATTTTAGGGCTCTTAAAACATTCAGAATATATGGTGGTAAGAGGAGTATATGCAATGTAAATTGGAAACAAATTGCAGTATGTCAATTTAAAAGTTACTACAAACATCTGTATAATTAGCTCTCTCTCTCTCTCTCTCTCTCTCTCTCTCTCTCAATGGAGGAGATGGACGAGATTAGAAATTTATGGGCTAAATACTTCTATGAATTTTGTTTGTAAATTTTCATTTTTTATGTTAATATATATGTGAACATTTGTAATAACTATTAGTAATGTGAACATTTGTAATAACTATTGTTGATAGTTACATTTGACGATGAGATCGAATATAAAATAATAAACAGGATTTTTGGATTAAAAAAAAAAGAATATGTGTCGGTTGAAGTGAACAACTGACGCATATTCTATTTATTTTTTTCACTATATGCGTCGGTTTGTTATACAATCAATGTATATTCTCTTTACCTTGTACGTCTGTGCAAAATGTGTCACTTCCAGAACCGACGCATACTGTCTTTTACAACCGACACAAATGATTGAAACTGTACTAGTGTAAGACTATAGATGCTATCTTCCCTACTGATATGACTAGTGTTCAAGAAAAGGATATGGATGAGAAAGCCTATAGTTCTGTGATTTTGCATTTAGCTAACAATGTGATAAGAAAGGTTAGTGAATGCAAAACTACCTCTCAAGTGTGAACCAAACTTGAAAAACTTTATCATACTAAGTCTCTTCCAAAGAATTTTGTTTTTGCTAAAACGATTTTTTTTTTTATTAAATGGATCAATCAGTGGGGTGAAGCTATGATGTCTGTATGTTATATTGTTAACTTGACTCCTTCCGTGTCTTTGAATGATAAACACCTACTGAAATGTGGAGTGATCATCTTGTTGACTATTCTCATTTAAAAGTTTTTTTGCGGTGCTTCTTATTCTCATCAAAATGTAGGTAAGTTACAACCTATGGCTCAAAAATTTGTTTTTCTGATATATCTCCTAGGAGTTAAAGGGTACAGACTGTAGGCTAGAGATTTAGGTGGGATTAAGGTCATCATAAGTAGAGATGTGACTTTTAATGAGAATGAGGTACCTTGCCTGAGAGATAAAGAGCTTGCATGGGTACCTAGAGCTGAAACTAGTAATGCTTTACCCATTTGACTAAAACTTACCTATACTGAAACTGTTCAAGTGGAGCCAAATAGTATTGAACCCAAAATTGTTGAACATGAACAACAACTTCCTGAAACTGACACTCAGGAAACTGACTTAGAGACTGAACATGAAATAGGTGAAAATGATTTGAGAAATTATCAGTTAGCTAGAGACAGAGTTAGGAGGAATATTAGGGAACCATTGAGGTTTGGGTATGCTGATAATGTTACCTTTGCTTTCCTTAACTTTTAGGACCTTTGTGAGTCTAAACCTAAAACATATGAAGAGGTCGTGTCTACTAAATATTCTAAGGAATGGATTAAGGCCATTAGTGAAGAAATGAAGTCTTTAAGGGACGACAATACCTGGGAATTTATTTTTAAGCTTAGAGGAAAGTCCATAGTAGACTGTAAATGGATTTATAAAATAAAAGGAGGGATTGAAGCTAAACCTGTTATGTTTAAAGCTAGGTTCATTGCTAAGGGATTTACACAAAAGAAAGGTGTAGATTACAATGATATTTTCTCCCCTGTGGTTAAATATAAGACTATTAGATTTATGTTAGCTCTAGTTACACATTTTGACGTGGAACTGGAATAGTTAGATGTCAAAATTGCTTTCTTGCATGGAGAGTGAGATGAGAAAATTTATATGAACAACCTTTAGGTTTTATTGAAAAACATAAAACTGGTTATGCTTGTCTTATGAAGAAGTCCCTGTATGGTCTAAAACAGTCCCCGAGATAGTGATACAAAATGTTTGATATTTTTGTGTTATCTTTGAAATTTAAAAGTGAATTTATTAGTGTCTGTATTAGAAAACAATACCTGGGAATTTATTCCTAAGCTTAGAGGAAAGTCCATAGTAGACTGTAAATGGATTTATAAAATAAAAAGAGGGATGGAAGCTAAACCTGTTATGTTTAAAGCTAGGTTCATTGCTAAGGGATTTACACAAAAGAAAGGTGTAGATTACAATGATATTTTCTCCCCTGTGGTTAAATATAAGACTATTAGATTAATGTTAGCTCTAGTTACACATTTTGACTTGGAACTGGAATAGATAGATGTCAAAATTGCTTTCTTGCATGGAGAGTGAGATGAGAAAATTTATATGAACAACCTTTAGGTTTTATTGAAAAAGATAAAACTGATTATGCTTGTCTTCTGAAGAAGTCCCTGTATGGTCTAAAACAGTCCCCGAGATAGTGATATAAAATGTTCGATATTTTTGTGTTATCTTTGAAATTTAAAAGTGAATTTATCAGTGTCTGTATTATAAAGTGCAATCTAAAAATGATGAAAGTGTGTTTTTATTGCTTTACGTGGATGATATGTTGCTGATTAGTCCTTGCGTGAATCAGATTAAACTTGTTAAAACCACATTATTTTCTAAGTTTGATATGAAAGATTTGGGTAATGCTAAAAGGATTTTAGGCATGAAAATTATTAGGGACAAACCTAAATACATGCTTAAGTTAATTCAAACCTCTTATATTCTGAAAATTGTAAATAAATTTGGTATGCAATCTGCCAAAAACTTGTAGTGTTCCTTTAACTAATCATTTTATTTTAGCTAAACATGATTGCCCCAAATCTTAACATGAATTTAAATGCATGGAAAACGTGCCTTACTCTAATGTTGTTGGCTCTATCATGTACACTATGGTCTGCACTAGATCAGACACTACACATTCTATCAGTATGTTAAGTAGATATATGTCTAATCCTGGCCTCTAATAATTGGAAAGCATTAAAATGGCTTATTAGATACTTAAAAAGGTATGTAGACTTAGGTTTGACATATAGAAGAAGCCGTGAAGGCATAAAATTGAAAGGTTATCTTGATCTTGATTAGACTAGTGATAAGGATAATAGAAAATATGTCACTTCCTATGGTTTTACTATATGTGATGCTTGTATTAGTTGGAAATCACAACTTCAACATATTGTTGTACTTTCAACTACTGAGCGTGAATACATTGTTATTACTAAAGTTGTTAAGGAATTACTTTTGTTAAAAGGATTACTAAGTGAATTAAGATTTCCGTGTAAAACTCTTGTGTTACATTCTGATTCTCAATATGCGATTCATGTGTGCAACAATTTTGTTTTTAATGAAATAACAAATCATATGGATGTAAAATTGCATTTTATTAGTGATGCTATTTCAAATGGTCTTATTAATGTTGAAAAGATCACATCCCAGTTCATCCGTGCAAATATGGGTACTAAAATTCTGACTGTAAGTAAGTTTGAAAACCATACTTCTTTTGAACATTGATAAAGGGTAAGTTTGAAATTCTGACTATTTTTTACCTTTGTTTGTTTGAAAGTTTTCTTCTTTAACTTCCTTTATGTTTTGTTTTTTGTAGGTATTGTGAATTATTGCAATATTTGTATCAAGGTGGAAATTGTGAAATGTGATACAAGTATTATTATCTTCTTGGCAAAAGCGTGTTTCTTAAAACGCGCCTTGCTCTTTACAAAGGCATGATACTTGGCATTTCCAATTTGACCCATTTGATTTTTCTTGGTGAATCTTAGCCCTTGGATGATGCCTTACATACTTGGGCTTCTGCTTTGTGTTTCCAGACGGTTCCTTTGATAACCCTAATCTCTTCTTCTCTCCTCTCCGCCACTTCAACACTCTGTTGATATTCTAGGTCTTTCGTCTTAGTTTTCAGAGTGAAACAGTAAATCTTTGATTTAATGAGTTTTGAGTGTATCGTTGTAGTGAGGTGATTGTCTAACCTATATCTAAGTGATCAGTGAGAAGTTGGAGGTTTTCATTTTAAGGTTTTTGTGCGATTCTTTGGGAGCTGTTTGTTAAAAGTTTTGTATTTAAAAACATGTTTTGAACAATTTCCTACAGAAATTAAAACCCTTCACCAAAAAACCAACAGAAAAACTCGTCGGTAATGTCTGAGAGTAAGACGGAACAAAAAATCCGTCGAACAATACCGACGGAGTTTTTAGTTCCGTCGGTGATTACCGTTAGTATCGACGGACGTTACTTTCTGTCGATAATTAGCGACGGATGTTTATGTTCCATAAATAATTTTAGTACCGTCGGTATTTTTCTATGGAATTACTGTCCATCAGAATTTAGCTACAACTTTTTCGATCCGTTGATATTTTCCAAGGGAGCCGACCGTTATCGAAAATAATCCATCAGCAAAGGCTTGATCTAGGTGAAGTTCCAATACATGAGGCTAGAACAAATATTGTTGAACCTCAAATGAATATCACAAGGTGCAATGATGATTCAGACATTTCAGCCTCGAAAAATCTGTATGACTTTGAAGCCTTTGAATCAGTTTCTTTAGAAAGAATAATGACGGAGGAGTTCGAGAGCCCAATGAAGGTGAGAAGGAGTAAGAGGAAAAACAAAAATAGGATATCATTTTTCTGAATGTGTTTTGCTGATTCAATTAGAGCCTACTTGTTTTTCAAATCAAGTTTATTGAATTATGCATTTCGCAGTTGTTTTAGCAATGTGCATACTTCTGTCAATGAAATTCAATTGTTGTAAGCTTTTACTGTTAGAATAATCGAATTGATAGGTTAGATCAACATTATGTGCAAGTGGTTTAATTCTAAATCCTTCATGATGTCGATATATTATTACTTTTAATACCTTAAGGCCTTCCGGTCGATTCTATATTATATCTTTCAGGATAGACCATAAGGTCCGAGGATAAATATTTCGGGATGTGAGGATTATAAAGTAATTCTTTGAGCTATTTGTTATCGCTATCTGGATTGTTGCGGAATAGTGATACAGACTCTCAAGAGAATTTAAAAATTTAAAAGTATTAAGTTTTTATTCCAGTTTTATTTATTGATAAAAACATGTTTATTTCATAGAAAGAATGTCCAGATATTAGTGAAGAGAGATATGTTTCACATTTAAATTTGTTACATAGAGACAGTATACGTTTCCAAACTGTTGGGATTTTGGTCCCAAACAAACCCCGGGGGCGATGATGAAACATCGGGTCGGCTTTTTTGCTTCGTAGGCCTTCGGCCCATGATCGAGGTATTTTATGCCCCAATTAAACCACAATATGCGTAATCCAAGAGTGAACAGGTTAGGAACGTTACCACCCTATCTTGAGGTGTTAATTGGGTTATTGGCCCTGTTGCTCGATAGGTGGATCCGATTGGCGGCCCGGCTTTTAATTAGGCTCCCGACCCATTCCCTAATTAAAACCTAGACCTAAACCTACCTATCCTATATATCTACTCCCTCACTCTCATAACTCACAACACACTCTCGACCGAAGCCTCTCCCTCGCTCTTTCTTCGTGACTGCGGCGTTCTTGGCTCTCCCTTCTCTGTGAACTTGGTAAACCCGCGACCCTGCTCCTTCTTTGGCCTCTAGTCTTGCTGCCCCTTCGTGGTGGGCTGCTGCTTCCGCCTCTTGTCTTCGTGCGTGGCGCCTGTCTTCGTCGCACCTTGGTGCATCCGTGTTTTAGGCCTCTGTTTGGTACGGTTTCTTGGTGAAAACTTGTGGGTTGTGGGTTGCCTCGGAGTGTGATCTTACCTGTTTCGTGTAGTGTTTCCGATTGTGGTTATTGGGGCAATTTCTGAGCCCTCGGTTCTAGTCACACGATCGTGACATTATCAAGGCTTTAGGGAGTTTTTTTTCTCCTTCTTGATTATTGTTAATCTTATCATTTCAATTACTTGTCACTTATTGAGAATAACTTGTTACTTTGTGTTTGTGCAAGGGAAATTCTCCAACAAACTGGTATCAGAGCCGTGTCTGACTGATCGGCTGATTCGTGACATTCGCTGAAATTTGATAATTTTTTATTCACCTCTGTTTCACTAATATATTGCAGAAATTATTTTGTGTCTTTGAAATTTTTCATTTACTTAGTGTTATCTGAAAATTCTTGACTAATTATTTTCTGTGTTTCTGTTTTGCAATCACTGTGTAGGTCAATTTTTTTCTTAGTGCTTATTCTGCCTACATCGAGGGATAGCTGATTGCAAACTTCGCTAAAATAAATAAATAATTTTCGCATCACTCCTTATTACGAACACAGAGAAGTCCGCTCTGGTAAATTGGCTGATCACTTTTAAATTTCTGTAATAGCAGGTCATCGTGTGGGGTGACCATTAGGCTTGCGGTTGCCTGTTGCTAGTTATAGGATTTAACTATTATTACCTGTGATTTGGGATATTGCTGATTTCATACTTGTTCTTGATACATCTTGGTGATTGTCTATCACGTGTTGCTCTTGATATTAGAATTGTTTCCCTTGACCTTACCCGTGTCGAAGATTCTCTTGACCTGAGACCTTTTGAGTCTCACGGAATCCTGAGAGTTTAGAACGGCATATATATTGCGGCCCTTTAGGTTTCTGTGTGAAATTCTCTTTGAGCTGCATATTATTCCATTGTGGTGTGTTGCTTGAAATATGTCTGCACATCCTTTTGACTTGAGTGTCTTTAATGGAAAGGGTGATTTTTCTATTTGGCAACAGAAAATGAAAGGTATTTTAGTTCAGCAAAAAGTTTCTAAAGCAATTGATAATTCTTTTCCTGCTACTGTGACTGAAGAACAGAAAATGGAATTTGATGAACTTGCTTATACTTCTATTATCTTGCACTTATCTGATAGTGTTTTACGAAAAGTTGGTAAACACGATACTACTGAAGCTCTTTGGAAAAAGTTACAAGAACTTTACTTAACACAATCCACCCCGAACAAACTTTTTCTTCTTGAAAGTTTTTTCAGTTTCAAAATCGATCCTTCAAAGGAATTAGATGACAATCTTGATATTTTCAATAAACTTGTTCAAGATATCACAAATTTTGGTGATAAAGTGCCTGAAGAATACAAGGCCATAATTTTATTGAATGTCATTCCTGACATATATAAGGATGTTAAGAATGCTATCAAGTATGGGAGGGAGACCCTTACCCCGGAGGTAGTCATTGATTCACTTAAGAGGAAGGATAGGGAGATTAGAGCTGAGAAAGGTGGGAGAAAGCAAGGGGAGGTCCACTTTATGAGAGGTAGGACTCAAACAAAGGGTGGTGGAAATAGTGGGAGCGGAGAAAGTAGTGGTAGCAAGAAAAAGGGTAGAAGTAGATCCAAATCACGAGGGAAAGCTGCAGGTAGAAAATGCTATGGTTGTGGTCAGTTAGGACATTTTATTAGAGATTGCTATAAGGAGAAAAATAAATTTAAGGGAAGTGAACAAGGGGAGGTGAATATTGTGGCACCAAAACATAATGAACCTGGTGAGGTTTACGTCCTCTTAGATCACAAGCCTAGTGAAATTAACCTGTCTATGAACTCCCATACTGATGAATGGATTCTTGACTCTGGTGCATCATTTCATGTCACTTCTCATAAGCATTGGTTTGATCATCTGCATGAGTCTGATCATGGTCATGTTGTTGCATGGGGTGGAGTCGCATATAACATTACAAGTGTTGGTGATGTTATTGTCAAATTTGAAAATGGTTTTGTGCATACATTGAAGAATGTTAGGTACATTCCACATATGGGTAGAAATTTGATGTCGATGGGAGAGTTAGAAAATGCAGGTTTCACTGGGAGGCTTGGTGACGGGGTGATTAAAATGTTTAAAGGTGCACTTAGGGCCTTTAAGGCCATTAAGAAAAATGGCATTTACACAACTCATGCTGAAGTAGTAAGTGGTAAAAACCATACTATTGCATCCATTGACACCGATCACACACAAAAATGGCACAATAGACTTGCACATGTAAGTGTTAAAGGTCTAAAATTTTTGAATGATAAGGGTGTGTTTGGAAAGGATAAGGTGTCTGACATGCCATTTTGTGATCATTGTGTGCTTGGGAAACATCACAGGATGTCTTTTGCATCCAGCACACACCGGACAACTAGAATGCTTGAATACATTCATTCTGATTTATGGGGCCCTGGGAGTAATCCCACTTTTGGTGGTAACAAATATTTCCTGTCTATTATTGATGATTTCTCTAGACGCGTGTGGATTTATTTGTTGAAAGATAAATCTGAAACTTTTGAAAAGTTTAAAACTTGGAAATTACAGGTGGAGAATCAGACAGGTAGAAATATAAAATATTTGAGAACTGATAATGGTCTTGAATTCTGCAATTCTGATTTTGACAATATGTGTAAAGATAATGGTATTACTAGACATAGAACTGTGCCTTACACTCCCCAGCAAAATGGGGTTGCTGAAACGATGAATCGTACATTACTTGATAAAGTTAGATGTATGATGTTAAGCTCTGGTGTGCCTAAATCTTTTTGGGGTGAAGCTGTTATGACTGCATGCTATCTAATTAATATGACTCCTTCCACTGCCTTGAATGGTGATACACCATATGAAAAATGGTATGGTAAATGTGCTGATTATTCTATGCTTAGAACTTTTGGTTGTACTGCGTTTTCTCATCAAAGTGAGGGAAAGTTAGAACCTAGAGCTAGAAAGTGTGTCTTTCTAGGATATCCCGAAGGTGTTAAAGGGTATAGGTTGTGGGACAGAAGTCAAAAGGGCGTGAGAATAATCATCAGCAGAGATGTCACCTTTAATGAGTCTGAGATGCCTTGTCTAGGAAACGAAGAACAACTAGAGATAGGTTGAGATGAACCCTCACCTGAGGTGGAGAGTGTTAGAATCCCTATCCCCATTACCCTGAGTTAGGTGGAGAGTAACCCCCAACAAGATCACGAGAATGTAGAAGAAGATGACCCTATAGATCATCCTGTTGACCATAACCCTTTGGATGGCTATCAGTTAGCTAGAGATAAGGAAATAAGACCACATAGAGAACCCAAAAGAATGTCCGACTACGTCATAGCCTATGCTAGTTACCAAGACCTAGCTGAGAAAGAGCCCAATACTTACGAGGAGGCTATGAGAAGTGAAAATAGTAAATTTTGGGTTAGTGCCATGAAAGAGGAGATGGAATCGCTCCATAAGAATCAAACTTGGGTTTTAGTGGATAGACCAAGAGATAAATCAATTGTAGGCTGCAAATGGGTCTACAAGGTGAAGGAGGGTACCACTAAGAATGAGCCTGTGAGATACAAGGCTAGGCTAGTTGCCAAGGGGTACACACAAAAGGAAGGGGTAGACTATAATGAAATTTTCTCGCCCGTTGTTAAGTATACCACCATTAGAGTCATGCTTGCTTTTGTTGCGTATTATGACTGGGAACTTGAACAACTTGATGCGAAAACTGGTTTTTTACATGGAGATCTTGAAGAGAAAATTTTTATGTTTCAACCCAAAGGTTTTGAAGATAAAGAAAAACCTGATCATGTGTGTTTTCTTAATAAATCATTGTATGGTTTAAAACAATCACCTAGACAGTGGTACAAGAAATTTGATTCTTATGTGCTTTCTATTGGTTTCAAGAGGAGTGAGTTTGATCATTGTCTATACTATATGCATCATAGCACTGATGAGTGTGTGTATTTGTTACTTTATGTGGATGACGTGTTATTAATTGGTTCTAACATGACTTTAGTAGACAAGATTAAAATTGAGTTAAACAAGGAATTTGATATGAAGGACCTAGGCCATGCTAAACGTATTTTGGGTATGGAAATTGAAAGAAATAGGTCTAATTCTTGTTTATTCTTGCATCAAACTCCCTATGTGCAAAAGGTGTTAAAGAAGTTTGGTATGATAAATTGTAAACCTGCTTCTGTACCTCTTGAAAATCATTTTGTTTTAACAAAAGATCAATCACCTGCGAATGAGGAAGAAATAGCTTATATGAGTAATATACCCTATTCTAATGTGATTGGTTCTGTGATGTATCTGATGGTTTGTACTCGGCCAGATTTGGCTTTTGCTGTTAGTACTTTGAGCAGGTACATGTCTAATCCTGGCCCCACTGATTGGGAAGCCTTGAAGTGGCTACTCAGGTATCTTAGTGACACTTATAATGTTGGTTTAATCTATAAGTGCAAATCTAATAATGTGAAATTGAAGGGTTTTACCGATGCTGATTATGGTTGAGATAGAGATAATAGGAAATCTACTTCCTCTTATGTGTTTACTTTGTGTGACTCATGTGTTAGTTGGAAGTCTCAGCTCCAACATATTGTTGCTCTCTCTACTACTGAGTCTGAATATATTGCTGTTACCGAAACCTTTAAAGAAGCTTTTTGGTTTAAAGGATTACTTAAGGAACTAGGAGCCTTAAATGAAAGTGTAACAGTATATTCTGATAGTCAATCAGCTATTCATTTATGTAAGAATCCTGTTTTTCATGAACGTACTAAACACATTGATGTTAGATTACACTTTATTAGGAATATTGTTTCTCAAGATGAAATTAAACTTGAGAAAGTGCATACAGATTATAACCCTGCAGATATGGGCACAAAGGTGCTCACTTTGGTAAAATTTAGAAGTTGTCTACTGCTTCTAAATATCGGTACAGGTATGAAAAGGTCCGATTAGTTTTGGACTTTAATCTTGCAACTACTAAACATGTGTTGTTTTGTTTTTTGCAGGTTTGTTTGGTACCAAGGTGGAGGTTTGTTGGGATTTTGGTCCCAAACAAACCCCGGGGGCGATGATGAAACATCGGGTCGGCTTTTTTGCTTCGTAGGCCTTCGGCCCATGATCGAGGTATTTTATGCCCCAATTAAACCACAATATGCGTAACCCAAGAGTGAACAGGTTAGGAACTTTACCACCCTATCTTGAGGTGTTAATTGGGTCATTGGCCCTGTTGCTCGATAGGTGGATCCGATTGGCGGCCCGGGTTTTAATTAGGCTCCCGACCCATTCCCTAATTAAAACCTAGACCTAAACCTACCTATCCTATATATCTACTCCCTCACTCTCATAACTCACAACACACTCTCGATCGAAGCCTCTCCCTCGCTCTTTCTTCGTGACTGGGGCGTGCTTGGCTCTCCCTTCTCTGTGAACTTGGTAAACCCGCGACCCTGCTCCTTCTTTGGCCTCTAGTCTTGCTGCCCCTTCGTGGTGGGCTGCTGCTTCCGCCTCTTGTTTTCGTGCGTGGCGCCTGTCTTCGCCGCACCTTGGTGCGTCCGTGTTTTAGGCCTCTGTTTGGTACGGTTTCTTGGCGAAAACTTGTGGGTTGTGGTTGCCTCGGAGTGTGATCTTACCTATTTCGTGTGGTGTTGCCGATTGTGGTTATTGGGGCAATTTCTGAGCCTTCGGTTCTAGTCACACGATCGTGACATTATCAAGGCTTTAGGGAGTTTTTTCTCTCTTTCTTGATTATTGTTAATCTTATCATTTCAATTACTTGTCACTTATTGAGAATAACTTGTTACTTTGTGTTTGTGCAAGGGAAATTCTCCAACACAAACATCTTGGACCCATATTCTCAGCACTAGATCCGGATTTGGCCCTCCTTGTTTCTCGGCTGTCCTACCACTTTCCCATGCATGTGTGGGGAATAAGATGAGGGCATTATTATTTTTTCTATTCACAATAATATTTTCCCAAAATTCTAATATTTTGAAATCAAGTATTTTACTCAAATTTTCAAGTCATATTGAGATCCTTAATTTGAGGGCAAAACAATAACCAAGCAATATAGGTCCATGGAAAAAAATATACACGAGAAAACCAAAAATTAATTTTGAGTTTAAAATTGTCCACACGTTTCTTATTATTCCGTCTATATATGAAGGAGTTTACTCACTATGGAATTCATATTACATTTCATTTCATTTCATTCTGTGCTCATCTGTTGTGTACTGGGAATTAGAGAGAGAGAGAGAGAATATGGAAGTGATGCAAGGTCTTCATATGAACAAGGGAGAAGGGGAAACAAGCTATGCCAAGAATTCAATTCTGCAGGTTACATTTATACATGTTTACAATAAAATCATATATTAGGCTTGGATTTTCAAGCTATGATGTTTCCCAAAAAAAAAAAAAAATGTTTTCCATTAACCCTACCCCAAGAAACTGTTTGTTCTTTCTTCCATCTGAGACACAGTTTAATTCGGGGAAAAATAGTTCTTGCTTTTTATTTTCAAAATAAATTTTCATGGAAAATTTATGATACAGCTACGTACTCTAACGTTGTAGTCTCCATTGTTAGTCGAAAGTTGATCCTTGAGATATGGCTACCAACTTAAAGTTCTTCTTTCCTCAGCTGTTTGCTTGTGATTTTTAAATCAAACCACAATAAAGGTGGAGTCTCTATCAAGAGGAAGATAGATAGAGGTCTAGAAAGCAATAAGCTTAACCAATGCCTCAGTTTGGTAAACAGTTTATAAACGGTTGTTTATAAATATTATTTATAAATAACGACGTGTCAAATTGATTCAGTTTTTTAAAAAGTAAAAAAAATGATGGATGAAAATCTTTGACCAATCGAAAATGTTGACTTCTAAAAAATGGATCAATGAGATGTTGTTATGTGACTTTTTGTGAACAAAGTTTATAAACAATTTTTACAAAAAGATTAGAGATTGAGAGTTAAAGAATGCACTATCTCGCATGCCCACTCCATACGTCACGTTCTAGTCATATGATCAGTTGGCTCTTTTTAATTGTCATTACGGACCTTGTTACTTGCACAATAAGTTTGACAATTCCCTTGACCACACCTTCACGTGAAGGTGTGACCTCCCCTCCCCTGTGAGGGCGGGTAGACAAGGGAATTGTCACACTCAGTGATGTGCAAATATATAGACTAATTCTTATCATTACCATACTTTTTGGATTTAGTCTAGGTCCAAAGTCCATGTCACGAAAATCACATCCCTCGTCAGTATCTCTTTACACATATTGCAATGTTGTTTAATAATTTGATTTGTTTATGTTTTTGAGGTAGAATATTTGGTTAAGAAGTAGAGAAAATATGATTGATTAAAAAGTGATTTAAGAAATTGTATTCTTTGTGAATTGTAACGATTGACAAAAAGCTATTGGCACATCAATGTTTTATTAGTCGATTACTAACTAACATAATGCTCATTTTTATCACCTAAAAATCATACCTGAACTAGAAGGAAAAATGTTACTTTATCATTTAATTTTGACATGCTAAGTGTCATCCCCTCACATGAATTGTGTGGGGGCCGTTCTCATAATGAGCGACCTCACCCCCTATGTGAGGATGATGACACCCAGTGTAACACCGAGTGTGGTAGAGTAGCATTGCCCGAACTAGAAAGCAATTCATGAACCATTTTCTCCCCCGCAAATTTCAATTAACGAACGACATTCACATTGCTGTTTTTAAATTGATCAATATATCGAATTTTTAACTTCTTATTTCCACAATATTTTAAATATTTCAATGCACTTGTATGCAGAGAAAGATAATATCAATCGCAACTTCATTGGTCGAAGAAGCAGTGGTAGAGTCTCTGAAAAAGAATTTCCCAGAAAGTATAGGAATTGCAGATTTGGGATGTTCATCGGGATCTAACACTTTAACGGCGATATCAGGAATCATAGATACAGTGTATGCAAGAACAAATAAATTAGGCAGCCCATTTCCGGAGTTAAGGATTTCATTGAACGATCTTCCCGGCAACGATTTCAACAACATATTCATCTCCTTGCCGGAATTCTACAAGAAACTAAAAATGGAGAAGAATATTGGGGCGGAGGGATGCTTTATATCAGGTGTGCCTGGATCATTTTATGGGAGGCTGTTTCCTAAAAAGAGTTTGCATTTTGTTCACTCTTCTTCCAGTCTCCATTGGCTTTCTCAGGTGAGTATGCATTCAACCACTACCTTAAATGCATGTTAATTTTGTATCTACTATTAATTAGATTGTACCACTGAATGAAATTTAGGATTATTTTTCTTCTTAAAAAGTTGTCTTATCTAAATCAAACACTTTTTGCCTCTGAGAATATTTGATAACATAACATTAGGCATTGTTAGTTAGTTGTCCATATTATTTACAAAAGATTCAACACTAAGTTGCAGACATTTAGAATATATGACACATTTATTTTATTTATATTAATCTTCAATGGCACAATTACCATTATAAACATTTTGCGATAGACATTTTATAAGTTTTCATGGAACACCTTTGTTTGGTAAAAAGTTATTGTTTATACACAAAGAATGCGATGTTTTTGAGGTAAACTATGTGGTTGAAAAGTGATTTGAGAAATGAATGTGGTTAAACAATAATTTGAAAAATGTGTTGTTTATAAACGATTTATCAAACAGAGAGCACAACAACTAATGAACTGCAGGTTCCACCAACCTTGGATTCGAGTTTCGTGGAGCCTCTAAACAAAGGAAAGATCTATATATCAAAAAGCAGTGCGGGTTGTGTACTCGATGCGTATTTATCACAGTTCAAAAGAGATTTTTCGTTATTTCTTAAATCGAGATCGGAAGAGATGGTTGATGATGGAAGCATGGTGTTGTCATTCATGGGAAGGGTCTCTGCAGATCCCTCAAGTGAAGAGAGTTGCATACATTGGGAGCTCTTGGCACAAGCTCTAATGAGTATGGCCTTAGAGGTAAATTAAATAAATTGAAAAAGAATTAGATAAAAAGGGCAATATTTTAGAAATAAATTATATTGTACTGGCATAGGAATGCATATATTTAGAAATGATTACACACAGTGGCGGATTCAGAAACTTTGTTCAATTCGAGCGGACATCAATAAAAAAAATTTCAGCTGGGCACACTTCAGTAAAATAACTTATTTTTTGAGCTACAATCTAAAAAATACAAAAAAAATCTAACTATTTTTTTTTTTTTTTTGGCCGAATCCAATACTGGCGGCGGACCTACCTCACCATAAGATAGATCCGCCTATGCACCTACCCATTGTGGGTATATTTTAATATGTTCATGGTAGATGTGATGGTGACATGAGTTCAGAATAGTTAAAACACTAGACACATGTAAAGATCACACCAATCGTGGACATATTATCACTTTTTCACGATTGGCAGGTGATCATTTCCATATACTTTCAATATGGGTTTGTGATTATTATATTTTATATCAAACCGGTGATTTTCCAGGGTGAGGTTGCAGAAGAGAAGATTGATTCTTTTAACGCACCCTACTATGCTCCATCTCCTATGGAAGTCACATCTGCAATAGAAGAAGAAGGTTCATTCACCATTACTCGTCTCGAGCCCTTTGAGATTGACTGGGATGGTAAAAACCCTAATAATAAAACTGAAAATGATCATATATCAAGTGGTCAACAGTATTCTAAAACACTTAGGGCTGTGGTTGAATCCATGCTTGAATGCCATTTTGGAAGAGAAATCATGGACGAATTGTTTACAAGATACGGTGAGCTGGTTAATGATTATTTACTACGAAGTAGGCCAAAGATCATTGTTTTGGCTGTTTCACTCACCAAAAAAGGTTTAACTGAAGAACCAACAAAGTAATCTATGAACAGATCTACTTGTTTTTGGTAGAATTATAATGATCCGCATTTACAAAATTTGATGTAACTTCAATAACGCTCTCAATAATTTTGTAATGATTTCTAATATATGTCAAGGAATATATTCCATATCGATTAAGTATCGGAATAAAGACGCCATCTCATTCGAATGCTATTGCATTACAACATAAAATAGAATAGAATTAATAAATGATTTAATGAAAAATATTGATATTTACCTTTTACGCCTCAATGAAAAATGTTGCATAGCTATTACTACTCACTACCTAGATAAAATGTGGATAATGAATAAAAAACTTATTACTTCTAAATTAATTGAATTTCTTCATAATGCTTCTAATATTTTTAATGCTTTAATGGGTATTATTATAGAATTTAATTTAATTGTGAGAGTAAAATTTGAAGTTTTACATTTGACAAAGCAACATTTTAAAATAAATAAATAAATAAAATTGATAGCTTAGCTTGACACTTTAGCCTCTATTTGGTAAACTTGTTTATAATTAAGTTTATAAACAACATATTTTTTCAAATCACTTTTCAACCGGCACATTTTCTAAAACCTACTTTTTGACTACACGTTTGGGATTTTGCTTTGTATTTTGAGGTAAGGTACATTCGTCCCCTTCATTTGTAACTTGATACTTTTTCTAATAAATTGTATTTCAGGCATAGATTTTCAAGATAAGATACTTGAAAAAAAAAATTACCTAGAAAATATCACATTTTTTCTTTATAAACAAAAAATTTTTACTAAACTTAATCCTGGTTTTGTTTATAGCCAAGACCGTGATGAAACCATTTTTTTTTTTTAATTCTAGACCAATACGATATTCAAACCTTTATAAATTGGTGGCTTTTGACAAAAAAAAAAAAATTGTTTTGTCGAAGGGCACCTATTGCCCATTATCATTTTAAAGACTGTTGTACTCATCAAACTATCTTTCTTAGTGCACTGGTGAGTTTTTGGCATCAAATTCATAGTTAGCGTATTTATCATAGTTAGCAGTTCTAGCTTCGTATATAACATCACTAGACTAGGCCTATATTTAAACAAAATAGAAAGTCAAGAAAAATTGCTTAAAATATTCTTTCCAAATTGGCCATCATTCTCCCCTCTTTCAATATTTGAGCTTACTAGATTTCTTACTTCAAAGTTTGATAAGCTCTATTCATAATGTGATCTCGTTCTTTCCTCTTTTGAGTTCTTTCTATTCGTCAACCTGGAAAATATGTCCTCAATGATCGTCCTATGATTTTGAAATGTAAAAATGTGCAGCAATAAGTCATGTAAAAAAGTGTTAATTCACTAGTATTTGTAGCTCAAAATTCCGTATTATGGCCATGGAGGTTATTTATTTTGACAATCAAACTTATATTCTCATTTAATAAGATCAGCTGCTGAGATTTTGAATATAAAGATTGACTTTGAATAGAGGCTAAAATTGTAGCATTATTTCCTTGAGATAAAACTGAACTATTAGACCCAATTATATACAGACTTAGTGAAGCCATACTAGTACAGATGGACTCATTCGCATCGATTGTTCTAAACAATATGCATCAGTTGTAAAAGCGATGCATTTGACGACGACGCATAAATTCTGAACAATACGTGTCGATTGTAAAATGACACTTTAGGCGTTGACCGACGCCTAAAGTCAACTTTAGGCATCGGTTGTAACAGTTACAACCGACATTTATTCTCTGTTATTTTTTTTTTTTATTTGTGTGTGTTTGTGTGTGTGTGTGGGTTGCATACTGCCTTTTACTAAATCACCTTTATCAAATATTTGAAGACAATGTAATATCCATAAGCTTAAATCACTTGTTTTACGATCAATTTAGCATCTCATGCTTTCTTCTCTTCGTTTACTGAAGGAGGCGGAGATACAAATTAAAAATGCTAAAATTCTAAAATCATTGGGCATGGACGAAATAAAAAAATGTTGTAAATAAATTCCAAATGGTGATAAAAAGATTCACAAACCAAGATGTTAATCCAAGAAAATATATTAAGAAAAATGGATATAAATCAGCCATTGTTGGGAGGTGAAGTTTGCAAGTTTCTTTAGGCTTCTCTCGTGTTGCCTGTTGATACAAATCGGGTATGTAAAGTAATGTGAATAATCTTAAACGTGAATTTGCTGCTACCTGGAGATCTCTTGGAAAGAATTAAGAAAATCTTGGCTCCGGGGTTTGGTGATAATACATACTATGTAGACTGAGAGCCATACATCCTCTTTCATAGCCCTCATAATGATGGGTCCCCATTGTTGCACCACCAAAGAAATCCAAAACTTCACAGTATTAAGTCAAAAGTGAAATTAAGAAAAACAAGTAAAATAAAGTAGCAGTTTTGAGTTTTAACCTTGTGGCTATGTCCTGTTGTCTTCCATTATGCACAATGATCCATCAGACTTGAGTGGTTGAACCACCATTTGATAGGACTGAAATTATCCTAAAGCTCAATAATCTTAATCATTCTCATAACATAGCTAAGATTATTTTCACTCTTCATAGAGTTGGAAATTGAATTCTTGAGGTTTGGGGAAAATAATGAGTTCCCCCTAACAGTTGAAGAAAGCAAAAGTCCTCCTACACTAGTAAATAATAGTTAGATTACCACTGGAGACTAAATTTATTTAATAGAAACCCGAAAAATGCCACCTGTAGCTATGCATTAACCATATTTTAGCATTTTTCTTATAACAATTAGTTTTTCATATATCAACTAGTGTACTGGGCTATCTAGAATCTGAACACTGGCTAATTTAGGACTTGAATGAGAAATTGAAAACAAGAAATGAAATATTTCTCAATATTTCATAACAGACCAAATAAAACCTCAATGTCGATAAATTGATAACAATGTCTCAAGTTAGGTCAATGAAAGAGTGATTGGAAAGATAACGATGTTAGCTTTTGAATCTTAAACGCTGCTGTCTATGACTCAGCGGCTTTAGCTCTACAATGATGATAAAATCAAAGGATAAACAAGTTGTTAGCTTTTTATTATTTTAATTGGAACAGATCTATCATCTTACTAGCATAATTCCCACAGTGCTCAAATTCTATTCCAGTTTTTAAAGGCATGAATTAGGCTAAATAGTTGCTTTGAGGTATTAAGCTCAAAAAAAGGCTTCACACTCACAGGAGAAATATCCTTATATCCACTGCTCAAGTATCAGAAAAGTAAGCTAAAATCGGTGCAAGAATTTCAACTTACATCACTATTATCAATTCGATACTGGCAATTTGGGCATCGAGAACTCACTTCAGTATCTTCGATTTCAAATGCATCAGCCAAAGTGGCATTTTTCACCTTTTTAGCAAATCCTCTAGCATCAATTAGCCAAGTCCTGCATCACTTACACAATAACTCAAACTACAAAAAAATAAATAAATAAAAACATACAGGAACCGTGATCGGATTAAATACAGAATTCTATAGCACACCAAACAAAACAAAGATTTATATTTTATTAATTGATTCAAGCAAAATCTCAAACATGAACATGGGAGAATGAATCAAACTGCATTCTCATTTCATGATCAACCCTACTTCAGCCAATCTCATCGGAGTTAAAATTGAATTAAAATTCAGTAAAATCAAGAATAATACTCAAGAATGGGGCAAAAGATCAGCCTCAGTAATTCATATTTACAATGAACCTTTAATCATAATATCAAAAGTGTCCTCTTTCATCAGAATTTTTTTGATTTATTATCTATGTAGAGAAGAATTATCATTATTATTTTGAAAATTAATTTTTGTTCATTTTTAACTCTAGGTACAATGAATACTTTGTAAATTTCTTGCAATGCAGTGATTAATTCTCCAAATACTTATATAAATTAAAAACTTAATCTACACTCTACTTATGTGAGCTTTTAGAAAGACTACATGTTATCAAAATTGGCTGCTAATAAAGCAGGCTTTTGGCTACCTGGCTGAACCAATACCTATAGTACATACTGACATGTACAAACACCAACAAACAATGCAGCAAACTACTTCAGCAAAACTCTGTTTTGGAACTAGTGCAGAATAGCTATGAGGTAAAGTTAACTTACTCCTGGAAACCTCGTACACAATCGCCCTAGTGATGAGGAAATTCATGTGCTAATAATGCAATCTGCCATTTAGAACCAGTATCCCTCACAACAACTTTCTCCCTTGACCCAAACTCAAATTAAATAAATCAGTTATTCCAATACCCAAAATGAAAATCACACTCCAACCAGGACAAATCCATTCACAAACTAAATTATTAATGAAAATCAAGTTTTAAATCGTTCAAAGTTTAGACAGTAAATCTAATTTAATAGATAATTAAGTTCAAGCTCCAGCAAATTGTGAAATGTCAAGACCAATAAGAATAAGGTAAACACTAAATATTTGACCAACAAATTCACAATTAGGTCAACGAAGCCTAAAATATCAACTTATGAATCAGTCCTCTCACTTATCCGTTCATAAATCACCTTATAAAGTTAAATAGAACAAATATAAATAACATACACAATATACACAAGACCTTTACTAAATCCACGCAAGAAATTCATAGAATGTATTGTTTAAAAAAAAAACCCCACAACGAAAATTAAGGAGAAAATTAGGGTTTAAGAAAACAAAACTGGATCGGAAGCGGCTCTCGAGTTCTTTGCGGCTGAGGAGCTTTTTCAGGTAGTCCTAAATCACTATCTTTTGGTGAGAGGCGTCTTCACTCACGGTTGGCATTAAAGTTCTTTTGGTTTTCCTTTTCATTTTTTTGGTTCTTCAATTTGTCGTGAGACAGTGAGGTGTAAGCCGCGGATTTAATTGCGAGAGGAAGAAAGAGACTGACATCGAGATTTGGGCGTTTTAGGGTTAGTAAAAGGCGTTTAGGCGTCTTTTTTAGAGCAGCGCTTATGGTAAATGAAAACCATCGGTTCTTTAGAAAACGACTCTTTTTACTATAGTATATATGCGTCAGTTCTAGGACAAGAATCGACGCCTTTTATTAAAGTCAATTATATGTGTCGATTTTAGTAAACAATCGACGCGTATAGTCAAAACTTAATTACAAAAATGTCACCATCTTTTCATAGGCGTCGATTGTTCTAAAAAATGACGTACATTTTGTTATTTTTTTTGACAAATTTGTACTAGTGCCATTTAACCAATCATGGATTGACACCTCACAAAATAAACAAAATAGAATTTTGGATAAAGCAACCTAAAATAAGAACATAAACATGAAATGGAAAAATGTGCCTATGCACTTATTTGTTCAACCCCTCCTAAAGTTGGAGCATAGTGGATATCTGCCAGGCCCAACTTAAAGAGTAAAGTCTGAAATTAAGGAGCAGCGAGAGCCTTCGTGAATATGTCTACCAATTGAAGTTGTGAGGCTAAGTACTAAGGAATAATGAAACCTTCTTTGAACTTATTTCGAATGATATGACAATCTATATCCAAATGTTTGGTGCATTAATGAAACACCGGATTAGCAATAATATGAATTGCAACTTTATTATTGCACCAAAGAGGTATTGGCAAGATGATGGGAAGAAAAAGGTCATTCAGAATATAAGAGATGCATTCGATTCACAGAAAGTCGTGGCAAGGCTGTGATACTCTACTTTAACTGGAACATGAAACTATGACCTGCTTCTTCGTTTTCCATGAAATTAATGAACTTCCAAGAAAGATGCAATATCCAGTTAAAGACTTACGTGTGTCTAAACATGAAGCCCAATCCACATCAAAATAACCTTGAAGATTAAGGTCGTTTGTAGCTGAGAAGAAAAGGCCTTGTAAAGGCTACCCTTTCAGATACTTAAGAAGATGAATTGTTGAATTCCAGTGATCTTGACAAGGAGCATGGACATATTGACTAAGTTGTTGAATAGAAAAGTAATATTAGGCCGTGTAAAATTCAAATATAATAGGCGCCCAATCAATCTTCTATACTTATTTGGATAATATAATACATGATTTGGTTGTGTAGTTAACTTAGTCCCTTTCGGTATTGGCACAGACACCGACTTAGCACCACATAAACCAGCATCTTGGATTATGTCTAAAATGCATTTCCTTTGATTCACATATATCCCATTTGTACTTCATGTTATTTCCAATCCCAAGAAATACTTGACATCCCCAAGGTCCTTAATAGTGAACTCCTTGTGCAAAAATCGTTTGACAGCTATAATTTCTTACTCATCTATTGACACATCATCAACATAAACTAAAAGAATTAGCATAAATGTAGAAGTGTGTTTCAAAAATAAACAATTATCATTGGTAGACTGTTTGAACCCATAAGTTGTCAATTTTTTACTGAATTATACATTCCATTGACATGAATCTTGTTTTAGGCTCCTCTTCAACTTGCAAACATGATCTGGCCTCGCCTTTTTGTATCCTTCAAGAGGTATCATGTACACCTCCTCATCTAAGAACCCATAGAGAAATGCATTATTAATGTCTGATTTATGTAATGCCTAATTCTTGACCGCCACTATTGTAAAAAGAATTCTTACTGCCACCAATTTAGCAATAGGGGAAAAACTATCAAAATAATCTATCACTTGCAATTGATGGTAACCTTTTGCTACAAGTCGTGCTTTGAATTTGTCAATGGTGCCACCAGCATATATTTTTATCTTGTAAACCCATTTTGAACCAATAGTCTTTTTTCCTTTTGGCAGGGATGTCAATTCCCAAGTATTATTATCTTCCAAAGCCTTTAGTTCCTTATCCATTGCTTGAGTCCATTTAGGCATTTTACTTGCTTGATAATAAGAAAAAAGTTCCTGTACACTAGATATATTGGCCAGAAATGTAGTATATACATGACTGAGATGTGGGTTAAGAATGTAGGGATAAGTTGGTGGTATGTAATTAGCAGAAAAATGGTTTTTACATAGTAAATGACTTTTAGCAGTTTGCAGGTTTTGATTAATAGAGATATGTGTAACATAGTTGGCTTAGATTTTTGTCTCATACTATGTCTAGGGGCATCATTAGCTGAGTCATTATTCATTTGTGTGAAGGCATCTGGAAAAGGTACTGGTATTATTGGTACTGGGATCGAGGAATTAGGATCAGAAGGTTCAGAATTACAAGGAGTGTTTTCATCATTATTTTTTGAGAAAGAATTTAAAGTGTAGTGAAGATTTTGAGAACAAGTGGTAGGAGGTATAATAGATTCTGCTTCACGACTTAAATCTAGAGGTGTGGCCATAGGAATTGGTGTGTGTGCGTTAATCTCAGAATTTGTCGCATGTTGATAAGGTAATGTAGTCAAAAAAACATACATCCCTGAAAATGTGAATCTTTTTAGTGTTGAGATCAAATACTTTATATCTTTTTTATCCGGACTATTACCAATAAAAATGCATCTATGAGCCCTTGAATCAAACTTGCTTTATGTGGTTGAGTATTTGTTATATAGCAGAGATAGCCAAAAGTTTTGAGAAGATTGTAATTGGGTTTTCTTTTAAACAACCTTTCAAAACGAGTCTACCAATGTAGAAGAGAGATAGGTATTCTGTTGATAAGGAAAGTGGCCATAAGGATTGAATGTGACCAAAAAAATTTTGGATGATTTGCATGAAACATTAAGGATCTAGTCACCTGAGAGAGTTTATGTTTATGTTCAACCACCCCATTTTGTTGAAGGGTATAAACACAAGTCTTTTGATGCAAAATTCCTAATTAGTGAAACAGTTTCTGGAAATCTGTGTTGGTAAACTCTGTTTCATTATCAATCTTAACTCTTTTCTGAAACTAAGTTCTTGCCATTTGGAAAAAAAAAATTCGAAGGTTTTCACTACCTGATTTTTAAGGGTTAGAAGAAAGGTCCAAGTTAATCTACTAAAGTCATAAACAACTATCAACATAATTGCTATTCTAGTTAAAGAAGGTTCCCTATAAGGATCCTAAACATTCACATGTATCAAATCGAAAATATCACTGGAATGTATTTCACTAACAGGATAAGGCAATCAGATTGTTTGGCACGATGGCAAGCATCACATTGCATAAGGTTATCATTGTCAGCTTTGTTATATGTGTTATGCAAGAAGTCTAGATGTTGTAGTGTTTGAAAAGAGATATGACCATGTTTGTTGTGTCATTCCATAAGAGAACAAGTAAAAGCTTTATTGGAATTAAAAACAGCTAGTAATGCAAGTGATTGATTACAAGAGGTAACTTTTTCTTCTAGAAAACAGGATTTATCTAGCAAATAGGGTCGTCCTATTAACCTACCTACTGCTAAGGTCTTCTTACTCTGCAGGTCCTACAATAGGCAATAAGTAGGATAAAAATAAATCATATGTTTGCAATTTGAGTTAGTTTAGGAATTGATAGTGGATTGAATTAAAAACTGAGCAGATGCAAGGTTTCTTACAGAAAAATATGCTGGTTCAAGTGAACATTTCCAATATGTTTAACCATCTTTATTGAGGCATCAGTTAGGATAACATGTGTTGACTGTTTGACAGGTTTGATTTAGGTCATTAATCTCATATCAATGCAAATATGATTCCTAGCCCCGTATCAATGATCCAGGAATCTGACTCCAAATTATCAAGCATTGTAAGATAGAAGTTGAATGAATTCGTACTGCTTAATCCTTTAAGTGGGAAAAATGGATTTGGCTATCCACATCAACTAATGTCTTACCCTTTAAATCCTTCATCAGTTCTTGTTGAACCAAATTTGTAATGTTAGTAGCTGATATAGTTACAAGAGCAGTAGAAATCAGATCTTTATTCCTAGTATATTCATCTTCAAAATCAATTGGGGATTTCAACAGATTTGCCATGACTCTTCCTCTATCTTGATTGCTTATTCTCTGTTCCTTGTTCTAATAATTGCTTGTACCAATCAGGGTAACAATGATTTTGAAACATTTGTCTCTGCTATGGCCATTTACATTACACCGATCACAGTAAGAGTATTCCTTCTCAAATAAATTTCCTCCTCGTGAAATACCTCTTCCAGCAGTAGCATAAGAAGTCATGCCATATCCAGATGTTCCAACTCTAAATCCAGATCTTCCATTAGCATATCCAGATCTTCTACCATTATATCCTCTATTTCCTCCAGATCTACAAAAACCATCATTCTTGTAAGGTTGTAATCTAATGAACATTGCGGAGTTATCATTTATTTCAGGAAATACAGTGTGAACTTCCCTTTGCTTCTCAACCCTTAGGATCATAGAGTATGCCTTGTTCACTGTAGGCAATGGCTCCATAACCAAAATTGAATTTCTTATATTGTCATATGTATCATTCAACCCCATTAAAATTTGCATCAACCGAGTGAATGAAGTTAGATCTATCATTTCCTTCCTTCCTTGCAGTGCAAGTGCAAACTAGCATTGGCATTAAGCAAATCAATTCATCCCAAAGCCTTTTCAATTCGGTAAAATACTTTTCTATAGAAAATAAGATTTTTGAAATAATCGTGATTTCTCTCTGTAATTGGTACATTAAAGGTCCATTACATTAACGATATCATTGCTCTTGTTCCAACCATAAATCCTTAGATGTGACAGTGTAAATAAAGGGTTCCGCGATGTCCTTTGAAAATGGAATTCATGATCAAAGACCTCACCATATAGTCGACCCTAATCCATTGCTCTTCTTTGTTAGAATTATCTACAAGTTTCTCACATTCTCCATTTATAAATCATAACTTCATCTTAGCACCTAAGGTAATTTTAATTGACCTACTCCAGCTAAGATAATTGGTTCCAATCAGTGGCGAGGTAACCAAGAACATACCTGGGTGATTCGAGCCTTTGGAGATATAACGGGTCTCCATTATCGTATTCCTTCGCAGCCAAAGATTATAATGTATCATGTCCACGTTGATATCCTTTGTAAGCCATGATTACTCAGAAAAGGATTATGGAATTAGATAAGATATAAATTGGATCGAAGCTCAATGGCTTTGATACTATGAACAGATTTTGAATATGAAGATTTCCTTTGAATAGAAATGGCAGCATTATTTCATTGAGATTAAACGGAAGTATCAAACCCAATTATATACTGACTCGATGAAGCAAATTAACCAATCATGGACTGACACCTCATAAAACAAACAAAATAGAATTTTGAATAAAAAAAGTAAAACAATAACATAAACGTGAAATCAAAAAAGTTGCCTATGCACTTATTTTTTTTATCACCCAAGACTTGGGTCGCAATGTTGTACGGAGTACAACTAGCCCATAATCGAAAATTGGCCACAAGAGTCGCTTTAAAAGTAAGTTCAAAGTCTACACTATTTTCCTTACACGGAATATGATAGCACGTTCCATAGCCAAGCTCTTCAATAAGAACACGAATATCCTTCAACACCATCGCATTAGGTGCCACAAAAATATAGTTCTTAATATCCAAAGTAAGTTATTGGGCATCGCATTCAACCATAGAAATTCGAATAAGTCTTTCCTTTACAAAGAACAATCCCATCGGCAAAGCCAGTTCTTTAGTCGTTGTTGGGGAGAAAAAACCCCAATCCTTCGACTCAAGGCTGCCACAACAGTTCCCTCTCATCTCTTGTAATGAACACAACACAGATGAATTCATCTTTGACTTCGGCATCCATATTCAGCTTCAAAGAACTAGTGGGGGACACTACAATTTTTGGATGGCAGAATTATTTGTGTAATTTCCCCATAAGAAGTGTGACTTCTATGATAATGAAGGATGAGGCCAGTTCAACTAAAATGTGTGTGTTTCTACTTTTTTCTTCACGTGTTTCTTTATTTCATTCCACTAGATAACCCAAAGTAGCAACTCATAGTCGCCAAATCATCCTTTGAAGAATCTAACGCTAAATTAAGTAGAGTGCTTTCACATGAATCGAAAGCGTTTCGTTTCACCAGTCCCCACGGTCCAACCTATTTCCGCACTGACTTAGCATGCTCACATCTAAGGAAAATGTGAAAATCTGACTCATATGTACAACTTGAGTAACATTTAGTATTTACAAGAATTCCCTTTTGGTTGAGATTTTCTCTTGATGGTGTAATGTTATAGAATAATTTCCGAAGAGAAATTCATACTCAAGGAACATCTTTAAGGCCCCACATTGCAATCCACCATTTGGTCTCAAAATTCATACTGCTTTCAACTTCTCGATCATTCAAGTTCATCAAAAGCCTATACTAGACGTTGATCAAATAATGAACCATCCCATAAAAATGCCAGATGAGTCTGTCTTCCATTCTTCGAAGCCTTAAAGGAATGGATAATATATAATTAACATCAATAGGTAGTAAAGAAGGCCTCAGCTCAGTCATGTCCCATTCCCTTCTTTGTTGATCAAGTCTTTGACAGTAGCATAGTTGGTTTCATCCATTATGATGGGGTGAAACCTAGGAGGATCTGGCAGCCATCGATCCTGAAAGACTTTAATATTCTCTGCATTACCCACACGCCATCTAGTACCCAAAGCAATCACCTCCCTACCTCGCAGTATACTATGCAAGATAATGGAGTAGCCTAGTTTGATTCATGTCTTCTAAAATTCAAATTCGCAATGATATTTACCTTTGATAATTCTTACTGGTGGGGATATAGAATTATTTACCAGTCTCCATGCCCATTTAGCTACTAGCGCCTAATTGGATTTGGTGAAATCTCTGATTCCATGTCCCCATCATTCTTACTACGACACAAATATCCCATTTTTTCCAACAAATAACCTTTCATCATCTCTAAAACCCCACCAAAAATTCATAAAAAGTGATGTAAGCTGATTGGACAATGTTCTTGGATTTTTGAAAATGATCATGAGATATGTTGGAATGGCTTGTAAAATTGCTTTAGTGATCATCTCTCTGCCTCCAACCGAGAAATAACAACTCCTCAA
This sequence comes from Ligustrum vulgare, assembly GCA_963555705.1. Classification (NCBI taxonomy): domain Eukaryota; kingdom Viridiplantae; phylum Streptophyta; class Magnoliopsida; order Lamiales; family Oleaceae; genus Ligustrum; species Ligustrum vulgare. The sequence goes on along the minus strand of OY743186.1, from coordinate 13,249,114 downwards.
GTTGTGCACTCTTTTTCTCATTCTATCCTTAATGGCACCGAAAGTCTTGAACTTCTCCCTCCCAACCCCCGTATGAAGTCCCAAATATTTATCATGTTATCGGCCACCTTCAAGATTTAAGATATCCAATATGAAATCTCTATCAGTCTGCTCTACTTTAGGACTTAACATTATTCCAGATTTGTTCAGATCGGTTTTCTAACCACAGACATTTTCATATGTTGATAAGATATTCAAAATAGTCTCACGGTTCTGCACCTTAGCATTGGAAAAAATAAATGAGTCATTAGCGAAAAATAAGTAGCCTACCCGTGGACCTCATGTGAGCAACACATTCCCATAAACATTTCCATTGGTTTCCTCTTTATTGAAAAGCCGAGACTGTCAAAGTTGTGATACAAGCTATAAAAGTGATTTTCTTATTAACACACCTTACTCATATCTGGTTGAAATCTGAACCGTTAGATCTGAAGGGTTAATCTCTACCATTGGATGATGATATATATACTTGATACCTTTGATGGGAGGGTTGATTTCTGTGTGATAAACTGTGGGAAAAAGGGTGCTAGTAAATTTAAACTTGAGACCTTTGATGGGAGGGGTGATTTCTTTATATGGAAACAAAAAAATGAAGGCTCACTTAGTTCAATTAAAAGTGTCTAAGGCTATAGATGGTACTTTCTCTACTGATATGACTGGTGTTCAAGAAAAAGATATGGATGAACATGCCTATAGTTCTATTATTTTGCATTAAGCTGATAATGTGATAAGAAAAGTTAGTGAATCCAAAACCACCCCTGAACTTTGGACAAAACTTGAAAAGTTATATCACACTAAGTCTCTTCCCAATAAGATATATCTGCTTAAAAGATTTCTTGGTTGTAAAATGATCAAACTGTGGATCTTGAAACTAGTCTTGATCATTTTTCATAACTTTGTCAAGATTTGGCCAACTCTGGTGCAAAATTTTTAGATGAACACCAAGCTATTATTCTATTAAATGCTTTACCTGATACATATAAATAAGTAAGGAGTTCCATTGAATATGGTAGAGATACCGTAACTTCTGAGATTGTTATTAATTCTTAAGGACCAAAAACTTGAACATTCAACAGAAAAACCATTATATTGTTAGAGGGGATGGGTTATATGTCAGGGGCAGAGTTGTACATAGACAATTTGATAACTCAAATAATCTAAGTGGTTTTAAAAAAAGATGTTTAGAATCAAGTCTAGATCAAAATCTAGAACTGGGATTAGAAAGTGTTATGGCTATGGTAAAACTAGACACTTTATTAAAGATTGTTTTAAAAAGAAATATGAGTTAAGAGAAAAAGGGAAGGAAGAAGTCAATTTTGCCTCATTTCATATTTTTTACCATGCTTCCACCTGTGTATGTAACTTATCTGAGTTATATGTTACTGTTTCTCAATCTACAAAAAATTGTAAATCAAATATAACTCATCATAGTTAGCTAAAAAATGAATGGGTAATTGATTTAGGAGCTTCTTTTCGTATAACATCCAGGAAAGATTGGTTTATGAATTTTTGTCTAAAGACTTAGGAACTATGACCATTGGCAATGATCTGACTAGTAGTATAGCTGGTATAGGTGATATTACCGTAAAGTTTGATAATGGTTGTGTGCATAATTTGAAATAAGTTAGATATGTACCTGAATTGAAAAGAAACTTGCTTTCTTTTGGTATGCTTATTGATGAAAGTATTTATCATTCTGTTCATAATGGTATTATTAAATTATTAAAGGTTTTCTTGTTATTTTCAAAGGTGTGAAAATAAATGGTATCTATGTTGTAAATGCTAATGTTTGACATAAAAGGTTGGCACATTCTTTTTGTGAAACTTGTACTTTGGGAAAACATCATAGATTACATTTTAACATTGGTACCCACAGATCCAAGAATGTACTGGATCACATACATTCTGACCTCGGAATGATAAAAAAGCCTGCTGAAATGTGGATTGATCATCCTTTTACTATTCTCATTTAAAAAGTTTTAGATGCGCTGCTTATTCCCGTAAAAATAAAGGTAAATTACAACCTAGGGCTCAAAAATATATTTTTCTGGGATATCTCTTTGGAGTAAATGAGTACAAACTATGGCTTAAAGATTTAGGTGGAGTCAAAGTAATTATAAGTAGAGATGGATGAACATTAATGAAAATGAGTTACCCTGTCTAGGAAATAAAGAACCTGCAGAGGTGCCTAGAGCGGAGAATGAAACTGTCTTACCTATTTTTGACTTAAACTTACCTACCCCTAGAGAATCTGATCAAGAGGAGCCAAATAGTACTGAATCGGAAACTGTTGAAACGGAACAACAAGTTCCCTTAATTGAAACTTAGGATATTGGCCTGGAAACTGAACTTGAAATACGTGAAAATGATTAGAGAAATTATCAGTTGGCTAGAGATAGTTAGGAGAAATGTTAAGGAATGATTGAGGTTTGATTATAATGATACTGTTACCTTTGCTTTTCTTAGTTTTCAGGATCTGAGTGACTCTGAACCTAGAACCTATGAAGTAGTTGTTTCTAGTAAATATTCTAAGGAATAGATTTGGGTCTTGAGTAAAGAAATGAAGTACTTTAGGGATAATAACACTTGGGAATTAGTTCCTAAACCTAAGGGAAGTCCATAATAGACTATAAAATGATATATAAAATAAAAGGAGGTGGGACTGAAGTTGAAGCAGTTAGGTTTATAGCTAGCTGGTTGCTAAAGGGTTTACACAAAAAGAAGGTGCAGATTACAATGAAATTTTCTCCCCTGTGGTTAAATATACTACTATTAGAATTATGTTAGCCCTTGTTACTCATTTTGACTAGGAACTAGAATAGTTAGATGTGAAAACTACTTTCTTACATGGAGATTTAGATGAGAAAATTTATATGAACCAACCTTTAAGTTTTATTGAAAAAGGTAAAACTGTGTATGCCCTCTAAAGAAGTCCATGTATGGTCTTAAACAGTCTCCTAGACAATGGTATAAAATGTTTGATATTTTGTGTCATATTTAAGATTTAAAAGAAGTGAATATGATCTTTACTTATATTACAAGTTACAATTTGAAACTGATGAAAATGTGTTTTTGTTGCTTTATGTGGATGATATGTTACTTATAAATCCTTGCATAGATCAGACTAATCTTGTTAAAAGTGCTCCATTTTCTAAGTTTGATATTAAAGATTTGGGAATTACCAAAAGAATTTTAGGCATGGAAATTGTTAGGAATAGGCCTAACACACATGTCTAGATTAATTCAAACTTCTTATATTATGAAGATTGTAAATAATTTTGGTATGTCGACTGTCAAAACTTGTAGTGTTCCATTAGCTAATCATTTTATCTTGACTAAAAATGATTGCCCCAAATCTGAACATGAATTTGAATGCATGAAAAATGTCCCATATTCTAATGTTATTGGCTTAATCATGTACACAATGGTCTGTACTAGACCTGACATTACACATTCCATCAGTATGTTAAGTAGATATATGTCTAATCCAGGCCTTATCTACTGGGAAGCACTAAAATGGCTTATTAGATACTAGATGTTGATGCTAATTCTGCCAATGACAGGTATAATAGAAAATCTGTCACTTATGTTTTTACTATTTGTGATGCATGTGTTATCAGGAAATCACAACTTCAACATGTTGTTGCTCTTTCTACCACTAAATCTGAATATATTATCAGTATTGAAGCTGTTAAAGAATTACTTTGGCTAAAAGGTTTACTTAGTGAATTAGAATTTCAATGTGATTCTCGTGTTGTATTCTGATAGTCAGTATGTCATTCATCTATGTAAAAATCCTGTTTTTTATGAAAGAACAAAACATATTGATGTTAAACTACATTTTGTTAGAGATGTTATCTCTGATGATCTGATTACTATTGAAAAGATTCCCTCTCAATTCAATCCTGAAGATATGGGTACTAAAATTATGTCTGTAAGTAAATTTGAAAACTGTCTAGGTCTTTTGAACATTAACAAAGGGTAAGTCTGCAATTCTGACTACTTTACCTTGTAAGTTTGTACAATTTTTTATTTCTTTCTGCTTTTTTTTACAAGTTCTTATAAAAGGAAATGTTGCAATACTTATATCAAGGTGGAGATTGTCAAAGTTTTTATACGAGTTATAAAAGCGTGTTTCTTATAAACACACCTTACTCATGTGTAGTTGAAATCTGAACCGTTATATCTGAATGATTAATCTCGCCCATTGGATGATGATATATATACTTGGTTTGGCTGTCTGGTTTCCATGATGCTTCTGCTGAAAACCCTAAAATCACTCTCTCTCTCTCTCTCTCTCTCTCTCTCTCTCTCTCTCTCTCTCTCTCTCTCTCTCTCTCTCTCTCTCTCTCTCTCCTCTTCAACCGGATGTGTTGTTTTCTGCTCTTCCTTCGTTTCTTCTGTGTGAATACATAGAAAATATCTGATTTTCTATTAGGTTAGAGTATGTGTGAGCGATTGTAGTCATGTTTGTAGTGTATTGATATCTCTGTGTGATTTGTGGGTGATTGAGGGTTTTCTGAGTTTTGGTTCTTGAGAGATCTTTGGAGATATGTTGTGTAAAATTTCCTATAATGTTTTCTTTGTGAAAATTTATATAAATTGAAGCCATAATCCACTTTGCTAGAGTTTCAACGAGACATAGCCAGTGGTTGGGTGAATTAGGGCCTTCAGGCATAAAAAATCTTGGTGTCAAAATATTTACTTGGTTTTCTACTGTGCTATTATCTTGGCTATTGTGAACCCCTGTTATTGTAACAGGGACAAAGCTTCTGCACAAAGAATAAACAAATATGATGAAAAAGGGCATCCTTGTCTTAAACCTCTGCTACATTTCACAAATCCTCTAGTTACTCCATTGAGATTAAAAGAAAATGTTGTCTTTGAAATGCATTCCAAGCCCAAGTTTTGCCAATGTGTTGAAAAACCCATCTTCCCCAAAACCGTGGACACGACGTTCCATTCCACCCTATCACGTGCTTTGGTTATATTAACTTTGAGATCTATGAATCCCTTTTCACCATTTGATCATTTGTACATTGAATGTAGTAATACAAAGCTTCAATAGCATTATCTGTAATCATTCTACCAGGTACAAGGTTACTCTGACTCTCAAATTTTTGATTAGGCAGCATCATCTTGAGTCTATTGACAATAGTTTTAGTGATAATTTATAGGTGACATTACATAGACTGATGAGGCGATAGTCAGCAATAACTTTTAGATATTTCTTCTTTAGGATTAATGTCACATTTGTATGGTTAGTATCTTGAAGGGAATCCCCCTCATTCAAAACCTTCGAGCAAGCATTTGATGCTCATTGTCAACTACCTTCCAGTTTTTCTAATAAAAAAGTGAACGAAATTCTTCAGGTCAAGGAGCTTTAGTAGGCCCCATAAATTCGAGAGCCGCTTCTACCTCTTCTTTGGTAAAAGGTTTTCCAATCCAATCCAAATAGAAATGAGCTAGCACCATGGAAATTCTATCATCTCCTTTTTGAAAGTCCTAGTGAGATGGTATTATAGTGATACGACCCGTCCCAAATCATCCTAATGGACTCAAGACATAACGTGCGCCTATGATAGATGCTAGCTAGATACCGGACCCACTACCAAGGCTGATAGTATTCTACTATCAATCATATGTAATATAACAAAAAACTTGTGGCCAGTCAGAGAGGACCACTTAATCAAATTAAGATAAGACGAATCAGAGAGAGGTGCTCTCGCCTGGGCGATTTTCTTCCATTTTCACGCAGGTGCTCGTTACTCTTAAGGGTTCATCATCAGTTCTTCATCATTCCATCTGATTTTGGTGTTTAAATCTGCAATTAAGGCTAGGGAAATACTTTACCCACCTTATTTTGGATTTATTTCAGCATTTATTACACTATCCAGCTCCAAATCGCAAAGTTGACGTTCTCAGCCACTGTTCATGCGAGAGCTACATTTCGAATTTTGGGGTTGAATCTGAGTGTTTTGAAGGATTTCTTCTACTGGGCTTTCTAATTCCTACTTGGATACATCATTATTGATGATTATTACAAATTTTTGGAAGGTTTGTTTGAAGATTTCAGCACCTGGGTTTGGTTCTTGCTGAAAATGAAGTGGACATGCGAATTTGAGGGTTCTCCTCTTCAGTTTTTTGGAATTTCTTGCTTCTTTCTTCTGGGCTTTCTCCTTTACACTTTGAGGAAGCATTCTGGGTTTTCTTTTTGCTTGCTTAGGCATCTATGCTGCTCGTTCTGTGCAAGTTACTGTTCATACGTGCTTGGGTGTGGATTTGTAGCTGATTTCGTGTCCCGTAGGTGGTGGAGATTCGGTTTTTACTCCACTCAACTTGCTAGGTCTCTTCTCCAGGTTAGTGTGGCTATCTTGTGGCCTTGTCGGCCAAATTTTTACAGCCTTTTGTTGTTGAGATTGTTGTATTGTGGGGCTGTCATTGTTGTGGAATTGGTGGGTTGATTGGTGTTGGTATTGTTTGAATTGTGCTGGAGGTGCTCCCTTTTGAAAAGGGGAGAAAACTAACGAAACAAACCTTTAGCCCCTTGCCTTTGATTAAGGATTCTTCACAGACAGCTACTGGCCACGATGTTGGTGTTCTTGAACAGGGTACTGGTTCTTGCAATGGTTGTCAGGGTTTGGCAGATGAAAATTGGGAGGATATGGACAGCTCTAGAACTATTGGAGATATGGATACATAAACGAAGCAAACTTTGGAAGCAGATCATACTCAAGTCAATCTTGAAGCTTCTGAAAATAAGAATTCAGCTGGGAATGCACATGGGAACCCTACTCCTTGGAGAAATCTATTTAAGGATAATAGGGCTCTTGATAAAGGGTTTCCCCTTAAACAGGTTAACTTTGATGAGGCATATTTATCTATTGAAACGGGGGAGCTAGATAATCTTGATGATTGGGCTTTTTGTTTGATAAGGTACTTTGCATCAAAATTCCAGGGGAAAGCAGCTCTATATCAAATTTCCAAATCATGGGGGGTTAAATATGAGCTTACTATGCATGAAAGTGGTTGGCTAATATTTAAGTTTGATGATTGGGAGGCTCGTGAAAAGGTTCTTTCGGAGTGACTTTATTATGTTTTTGGGAGGCAACTTATGTTGAAGATTATGCCGAACATGTTTAGATTTGACAACTATGAATTTTATAAGTTGCCTATTTGGATTAATCTACATAGTCTTCCACTTGAATGTTGGAACCCAACAATCCTTAGCAAGCTTGCATCTCGGAATTGGTGAGGAATGTGGACATCACATTGCCAAATGGAGTGACATTACATTGCCAAATGGAGTGACTTTTGCGCAAAAGGTTATCTTTGAGTATGAGCTAAAATTTTGCTCGGGTTTGTCAAATGTTTGGACACTCTGATCAAGGATGCAAGTTCAACAAACTCAAGGAAGTTAATTAGAAAAGTAGCAAAGAGGCTGGGAAACAGGGAGGTGCACCCGTAACTGTTGCAAAAGGCGGAGATGGGGGAACAAAACAAGCTGTTGAACCTGTTCAGCAGGGTAATGCCCAAGCTGGAAATGATGAAAATGTGCAGGCTGGGAAAGGAAAGAGTGCCCAGGTGACTCCTAAATCGGCAGATCAGTCCGCCCCAACCTGTTGGGGATTCCTCGGTAGCCCCTTTGAATGTGGAGGAGGAACAGGCCTTTACTGAAGTTAAAAGAAGAGGGAAGGCGAAACAAGGTAATGAAAACTTGAATAACCAAAGTTCATTAGTGAGCAAGACTAAGCAACCGGCTGGAAATGGTAGTTCGATTGCAGTGGTGGAGGCTCTAAAAAATGCATTCATTGAGGCTACTACAACCCTTAAAGAAAGGGAGGACAGGAAACCAACTCAAATTCCTATGGTTACTAAAAGAAAGGGGCTAGCAACCCTTGTGCAACGTTCCAAATGAAGGTTGCTTCTTGGAATATTAGGGGTTTCCATTTACCCCTTAAGAATTGGGATTAAGAGTTTAATTCTTACAAATTCTATTGATATCTTTGGTATTCTGGAAACTAAGTTGTGTGATTGGAAGCTTACTCGTATTATGACAAATAAATTTGAGGGATGGGAGTGCATTCACAATTTTGACTTGCATCGGGCTGGTAGAATTCTTGTGCTTTGGAACCCTTCCAAAGTAGAAGTGGAAACTTGGGGAATAAATGAGCAGATTATTCACATTAAAGCAACATGCAGAACTACTAGTATTTGCCTTCACATTAGTTTTACTTAAAGTTTCCACACCATTGTAAATCGAAGGCCCCTCTGGAATAACATTATGGATTTCAGCTCTAGTCACTCTTCCCCTTGGTTATTAATGGGGGATTTTAATAGTATCTTGCAAGAAGAAGAGAGGGAAAATGGCATTTCGAATTGCAGTCTGTATGAGCTCAATGATTTTTGGGAATGTTGTGTGATAAGATTTGAAGCGCGGAAGAAACGCCGGAAAGTTCCAAACTCAGGTTGTGGTTGGACGGATGAATCATGACCCGATATTCTCGACGCGATGGCTCGACGATGCGGAATAAAGAACCACGACTTTCGAAACGCCACAAGGATCTGTCCAACTTCCTTGATAAGTTTCTGGTTTTGAACGCCACAAATATTCTATCAAATATTTGATAAGTTCGGGATGAACGCCACAAGATGATAATCTTGATGAGTTCTATGAAATATAGGAATCCACCTATATGTTTTATTGAAATCCTCAATAAACTGTTTAATCAAATCAAATCTGAATGTTACATTGAATGAAAGAGCGTATAAATAATGAAAAAAGACCTACCAAAAACCCTAGTCGCTAATTGACTCAAAATAGAATCCTAATTAAACTAAAATAGCTAAAATAACTAAAATTGGAAAAGGAAATAAAATAAACAAGATCCTGCAAAATCTAATCCGCTCCTCAGTTACGGCCGTGAAAGCTCCAATTATGGTCGTAAGCCACTTGCTGATGAAGAGTTACGGCCATGACTTCATTATTTATGGCCGTAAGTGTAAAAATTTGAAATTCTGCATTTTAACCCGAGACCGTATTACGACCGTGACAAGCTGGGCATTACGACCGTAAGGATGAAACTGGTCCTTTTTTCTTTGTTTGGCTTGAATATTTGAACTTTCCCATCAAGCCTACTATGATTCGTATTATTGGGGTTCTGTATCACATCATACCCTCCTTCTTTAGGATGATTCGTCCCGAATCATAACTTTGTTCTTGAATGCAACTGCTCCCCCGGGATCAAACGGAAAATTTCTGCTTCCATGCCATGAGTTCAATAAATTGGGATCCTTTGATTGGAAAACATGGAAGAGATGGAGCTTGAACTTCCTTTTCCATATGTAGTGTGGTTGAAGCTCCCAAACGTAATTAACTTGCAAAAAAGATTTAAACAAAATGGGGAGGGACATGTTAGTTTCATGAGGTACAAGGTATGGATCCTTTTATTCATGATAAACCACCACCAACTCCACTTCTTGAACCACGAGGCTCTTCTCTTCGCCTCTTTTCTCTTTTGCAACTTCTTGTTCAAAATTTTCATCTTCAAACTCAACCACATCTCCTAACTCTACGTTTTTATCACCATGCTCGTACACTACCTCATTACTACCGAAATGTGGATTTTTCAATTCAAAGTTCAAATGTTGAACTTCTACCTCAACCCCCAATTCATTCCTCTTATTATCAACAATTTCATTCTTAATCACTTCCTCGCTACCCAACTCCACATTTTCCTCATCAAATTTTTGAGTTTGATTATCCGTTTTTAATTTAAACTCCCCCTCCTTCTTTTCAATGTCCTTACCCCCACGATACCTCCTATTACACCACATTTCACTCTCATTCCTTACAATTCGTGAATCTTCTAGTGCATCCTCTAATGTCAATCCATATAATACGCATGCTTTCCCTTTCTTAAGGAATTTGTATATGTGCATACTCTTATCATAAACAGCCTCCCTCCTACGTCTCCATGGTTTTCCCAATAAAATATGATAAGATTTTAATGGCACTACATCACACCATACATCCTCACTATACCTTCCCTGGGTAATAGGCACTAGAACTTGTTTGGTTACTTTGAAATTCCCAAACTCCCTCATCCATGTCATCCTATAAGGTTTATAGTGTGGTTCTAAGGGCAATCCTAATTTTTCAACCATGGTGCTACTAATGAAATTAGTAAAGCACTTTCCATCAATCGCCAAACTGCACCCCTTATGATCCACATAACATCTAGTTTGGAATAAAAAGTCCGGATCATAATCCATTCCTTATGTAGCATTAAAAAAAATTCAAGAATGAAGAGGATTTAGACATCAAATAGCAAGAACGACTTTTATTGACTTGGAAGGAAATGAATACCAAGAATTTCAAAGAAACTCAAAAAAGTGGTTCTTGAATTTGGAACAACTTTTTTTTTTTTTTTTTTTGAATAATGAATTTTCTGAATTAAATAAAAAAATAAAAAATATAATTTTTTTTTTTAATAAATTCTAAAATTCGACACGAACGCAACAAAACAAACGGAACAAGATTTGGATATGAATTGAATAAAACAAACACTTTTGAATTTTTGTTGGATTTTTATATGGATCAAAAACTGAAAAATTTTACGACACGAAGAACAAGAAAACTAAAAAAAAATGAAAACAAAACACTCAACAAGATATGGATGATTTTTATGGGACTTTATGATAAACATAAAAATCAAACTGGATAGAAAAACCTGAATTCAGAGTCTAGCTCTGATACCAAATGATAAGATTCGAAGCGCGGAAGAAACGCCGGAAAGTTCCAAACTCAGGTTGTGGTTGGACGGATGAATCATGACCCGATATTCACGACTCGATGGCTCGACGATGCGGAATAAAGAACCACGACTTTCGAAACGCCACAAGGATCTGTCCAACTTCCTTGATAAGTTTCTGGTTTTGAACGCCACAAATATTCTAGCAAATATTTGATAAGTTCGGGATGAACGCCACAAGATGATAATCTTGATAAGTTCTATGAAATATAGGGATCCACCTATATGTTTTATTGAAATCCTCAATAAACTATTTAATCAAATCAAATCTGAATGTTACATTGAATGAAAGAGCGTATAAATAATGAAAAAAGACCTAACAAAAACCCTAGTCGCTAATTTACTCAAAATAGAATCCTAATTAAACTAAAATAGATAAAATAACTAAAATTGGAAAAGGAAATAAAATAAACAAGATCCTGCGAAATCTAATCCGCTCCTCAGTTACGGCCGTGAAAGCTCCAATTACGGCCGTAAGCCGCTTGCTGATGAAGAGTTACGGCCGTGACTTCATTATTTACGACTGTAAGTGTAAAAACTTGAAATTCTGCATTTTAACCCGAGACGGGATTACGGCCGTGACAAGCTGGGCATTACGGCCGTAAGGATGAAACTGGTCCTTTTTTCTTTGTTTAGCTTGGATATTTTAACTTTCCCATCAAGCCTGCTATGATTCGTATTATCGGGGTTCTGGATCACATCACTGTGTTTTCTCAAGCCTCGTTGATTTGAACTCCATTGGCTACAAATTTACATAGTACATGAATGGTGTCTGGACAAAATTAGACAGAGCTATGGTGAATAATGCTTGGGTTGACTCCGGACTCTTTGGGCTTGCTAATTTCTTGCCTCCAGGGTGTCTCCCAGATCACTCCCCATGCATTGTTACTTTGTTCCAGCCGGATGATAATAAACCAAAGCCTTTTAAGTTCTTTAATATGTGGACCAACCATGCAGATTTTATGAATATAGTTCAACTTTCGTGGAACACATCACATTATGGCACAGCCCAATTCCGCCTTTACAAGAAACTGAAAAGCCACAAGCGTCCACTTAAGTGTTTAAACAAAAAACACTTCTCCCACATTTCTTCCAGGCCGAGACTGCAAGGAATAAACTGGAATCTGCCCAGTCACAGCTCCACGATGATACGGCTAATTATGAACTGTAGGTTCGGACAGCGGAGTTAAAGAAACAGGCTGCCACCTTAAGTGAATCGGAGAGGAGCTTCTATTTTCAACAAGCAAAGTGTGCTTACCTCAAAAATTTTGACAAGGGGACTAAGTTTTTCCACTCTATTGTTAATAGAAACATGAAGCGAAATCATATTGCAGCTTTGGAAAAATCTGATAGAAATATTACGGTCTCAGAGTACGAAGTTGCATCAGAATTTATTGGGTTTTACAAAAATCTACTGGGCACACGAGTTCAATGTGAGCGTTTGGACATTTCAGTTCTACAGAATGGCCCGGTTTTAACGGAAGATCAATTTCAAGGGGTTTTACGGCCAGTTTTGGTAGATGAAATTAAAGTTGCAGTTTTTGACATTGGGGAAGATAGATCACCTGTACCTGATGGGTTCTCTTCGGGGTTTTTTAAAAAGGCTTGGCCTGTCATGGGGGAGGATTTCTGTAAAGCTATTGGGAAATTTTTCGAATCAAGTTTACTCCTTTAACATCTCAACCATTCGGAAATTGCTTTGGTTCTCAAATCAGTCCACTCTTTGTCTGTTGCAGACTTTAGACCTATCACTTGTTGCAATGTGATATACAAAGTTATATCTAAGATCTTGGCATCTAGACTTGCTCCCACTTTAAGTTCTATTATTGATAAAGCTCAGTCGGCATTTGTGGAGGGGAGAAGTATGACTGAGAACATTCACCTGGCTCAGGAATTGATTAAGCAGTATAATAGGAAATGCATCTCTCCTACATGTCTTTTAAAGATTGATCTTAAAAAGGCATTTGACACTATCAGTTGAAGTTTCCTTAAGGATGTCCTTATGGGGTTGGGACACCCCCCCTATTCTCATTGGATGGATTATGGAATACATCACATCACCAACGTATTCCATCAGATTAAATGGACAGGTTCATGGTTTTTTCAGAGGATAGAGGGATATCAGACAAGGGGATCCATTGTCACCGTTCCTTTTTGTGCTTTGTCTTGAATATCTTTCAAGACTTTTGAATCTTGCCACTACAGGAAGTGAATTTAATTTCCATCCCAAATGTGGTCCTCTTCAGATTACGTACCTTTCTTTTGCAGGTGATTTATTACTTCTGGCTAGGGGTGATGTCTGTTCGGTTGAGATTCTTCTTGATTGTCTTGGTAAGTTTGGGGATGCTTCAGGGTTGCACATGAATGTTTCAAAGTCATCCATCTTCATGGTTGGGATTGATGATGAAAGCTTAAGGCCATGCATTATGCCCCTTTTGTTGATAAAATTGCTGATTGTATCGGAGCTTGGCCGAAAAATTCACTTTCACATGCGAGTAGAGCTGAACTGATTAGGAGTGTTGTACAAGGAATAAAAATTTTTTGGCTTTCAATCCTTCCAATCCCAGCTACGGTTTTTGATCGTATTATAAAGCTTTGCAGGAATTTCCTTTGGAATGGGGGAAAACCACTTGTTGCATGGAGGAATATTTGTCTTCCAAAATCAAAAGGGGGTTTGGGCTTCAAGGATCTTAAAGGATGGAATGCATCCTTATTAGCAAAAGTCTTTTGGAATTTCCATGAAAAAAAAGGACTCCTTGTGGATTCGTTGGATTCATGAAGCTATCTTGGAGGTTCATCCATTTGGGAAATTAAAGAAAGGAAGGATCATTCGGCTCTCTTCAAGAGACTCTTGAATTTTAGAGACACTATAATTCACATTGAAGGGAACAAAATTGAGGCTGGCCGAAAACTGTCTAGATGGAATGTTGGGGGCAGATTTCAAAATGGAGCTGCCTATAATTATTTCAGAGAACAGGGGATGAAAAAACCATGGGCAAACACAGTTTTGAGGAGTTGTATTGCACCAAAAATGGCTTTTAATTTATGGTTGGTTGTGTTGGACAGATTGCATACTAAGGATAAGCTTTCATACCTTGGTATTGATATGAAATGTGAATTTTGGCATCTCTTTTTCCAGTGCTCACTATCTGGCCGAATCTGGGCTAGAATTATATTATGGTTGGAGATCACACGTGTTATGGGCTCGGTTCCTAGTGCTATTAAGTGGATTAAAAAGGAAGCAAAGGGAACTACATGGCATTCTAAATCCAAACATATTGCTCTTGTGGCCACCATTTATCATATTTGGATTGCCCGTAATAGATTGCGTTTTGAGGACCTTCAACCGAATGAAGATAGCATTGTTCGAAGAATCAAAACACATGTATACAAAGCAATTTTTGATTTGTATCCTCATGTTTTGAGTCTTTATGAATCTCTTATGGTTGATGCATGAATTTTTTGATCGAGTTGTAGTTATGTTGTCTTTTGCCCGGGTATGCCCGGAGTATTTGTTTAATTAATTGCTACAAGTTCAACTTCTTTTGTTTTACAGGATTTGGCCACGATGTATGTAATTCACTTGGGTTTAGCCAAGTCTTGTATAGCTTGATAGGCTAATTTTGGCGGAGTATTTGTTTAATTAATTGCTACAAGTTCAACTTCTTTTGTTTTACAGGCTTTGGCCACGATGTATGTAATTCACTTGGGTTTAGCCAAGTCTTGTATAGCTTGATAGGCTAATTTTGGCATGTTTTCCATTGTCATTTCCTGGGTATGCCCAGAGCTTTTGTAACCCACTTTGATCTATGAATTTTTACATTTTTTATCAAAAAAAAAAAAAAAACGTGTTTTTTCAAAATAATGTGTACCCAAAATGATATTTACGTGCTCAATTTAAACAACGCAATCACCTAAACATGCCATGCATATGTAGTTCCAAAATCAATAGGCTCTTTAGACTTTCAAAACTCAACTATTATGTGTGAAGAAAAAAATTCATGGGAAAATAATGAGTTGATAGCTCAGTGATTGGAGAGTTTCGAAAATAACTATACTTTCTCATTTATAAAAATTTTATCGGAAATCGAATTCACATCATTTAACAATTCAATGTATAATACCATATACTCATAATCAAAATGTGAGACATTCTTATAATACTAAAAAATATCACCTTATAATCATAATATAATCATCAACCGGGACCATTGATATAATCTCATTACATCTCATCAATATATACTTGAAATTCACCAAAAATGTACCATCTGCTAATCAATTCTAGAACACGGCCAAGATTGACTCAGTGAACTATCATACAGTCAGATCGCCTCAGAGTAATATCATACCCGGTCAAGACCTCTCGTGCAGTATAGAACACGGCCAAGGACTCCTCAGTGAACTAGAATAAGTATATAATCACAGACACTTTCTGGTCGATTTTGATATCATATATATGTCTCACATTTCATCTAATATATTATCATTTTACAATCTCTCTAATTTCACAAATCTCATATTCTGATAGCATTTCATAGTAATCTCATAATTGGACAATTAAATCACATAATCAAGTTTAACCTAATTGTATAAGCAACTTATCAATATTTGAAAATAATTAAGTTTTTCCACTCACAAAGTTCTCGGAAATGAACTTCTTGCCACCTCCTTACTTCAACGTACCAAGTTTGGAATCTCATATTTGTCTAAGAGATCATATTTATTCATATAGGTGCCTCCAGTAATATCCCTATCATTTGGAATAAACATTAAATAATAATAACGTGATGCATAAATTTCCAAATTCTTATCCCAATTAAAATCACTAGCAACATTTAAATCATTTACAAGAGTTCTTTCATCATCATATCCCTAATAAATAACACTTAATCTAATTTCCATACTAGAAAACCCAATGATTGACAAAAACAAAACCATATTTCTAGAATTTTGAAAGCTGGTTCTAATTTTTGTATATAGAAATGTCTCCAAACTATTAACAGAAATAGCATTTCTGGTAGAAATGACAATTTTCCCCGCGAGACCCGATCCCCGTGGGGACCCACCCTGAATGGGGCGGGTATGGTAATGATTTTATCCCCATTACGGGGATGAGGACGGGGATGGGAATGAGGTCCCATATCCATCTCTGTCCCGTTTATAATTTAAAAATTAAAAACTAGTAAAAATTTAAAAATTCAATACATTTTGAAAAATGATATTTCTTTTAAACCAAGTTTGATGATTCCAACCAAGATTACTAACTTAAAGGTATGGGATAATAAGTTTTAGGTTTTTTTTTTTTTTTTTAAAAGATTGATCCAAAAAATATAAAATAAATAACGGGGATTTAAATGAGGAATTTTTAATCCCCGACCCCGCCCCGCATGTAATGGGGATGGGGATGAGGTACCCAACCCATACCCGTCTCATTTTCATCCCTAATCTCTAGTAACAATTTAAGAATTAGCACTTATGTATGAATTGCTCGAAAATTGAGAAAAGAAATCAAGGAAAAATAAGCAAAATCATACCTAAATCCTTATGAAGATCGGAACGTGGAATAAAAACACAACGATAGGAAAGACCTAGATTCAGCCAAACAACACAAGAACACAAGTATTAAAATACTGGAAAGATAAAATTGACAATAGGACCTGGACCCAACAATCACGACGCAATGAATGATGATGCGGATTGAAGAACCGAGGTTTTCGAAAATCCACAAGGGATGTCAAACTCCTTGATAAGTTCTATGGACTGTTCTTCAAGAACAACAAAAAGGAATCCTCCTTTTCCATAGAGAACAATCTCACACCAATTCAATAATATCAAAAAGTTGTTAATGTTATGAATGAAAAACATAATATAAAGTCAAAATATGCCTAAAAACTGACCTAGTCACACTAGGGTTCAAAAATAGAATTAATAATTAATAAAATGGAAATTAAATTAAAATTCGCGAAAATCTGCTATGATTTCAACCGCGCGATCGCGTGGTTTTAACACGCACGATCGCGTAGTTAGCCTTGAAACTCTCGGCTTGATTTTTTATGCATTCAAGCGATCGCGCCTTCCTTGGCCTGCGCAATTGCGTGATCTTCCCGGCTGGCCCTCTCTTCGTCCCTTTGAAACAACTCAATCCGGTTTGATTCTTGACTCGAGCCCAACACGAAATTTGCTTGTTTTCCCACCTAGATTGTTGTTGCATCGATGGTAACTTGATTTCTATTTTGGTCTCCTATCTTGGATCATATCATCCCCTCTCTCTTAACAAGAATTCGACCTCGAATCTGCATATAGCATCTCCTTTATGTATCTCTTGCTCTCGTTGGTTCAAGGGACCTGTTCATGTTTTGTTCTATCCATCATCTTTTGGGGCTGTTCTGTCCAGAAATTAATTTTCCCTTTGGCCTTAGTTTTGTGATTTGATTTTAGTACCTGCAAAACAAAATTAGCCAAACTAGGGAGGGATGTGTCAGCAAATGCAAATAAACTCATTTTTGTGGTGGACTCTCTTTCTTTTTCTTTTCTATCTCAAGCTCATCTTTTTCTGAGGTCGTGGCCTCAACTCTCTTGTTTTCAATTTTCATACTATCTCCTTTTTCTAAGGTCGTGGCCTCAACGCTCTTATTTTTCCCCTCAAACTCACTCTTTATTTTCAATTAGTCCTCTTGGGCCTCTTTAGGTGATAGCGGAGCAAGAGTAATCATTTTTCCACCCTTCACAAAAGAATATCGATTTTTATACCCATCATGCACCACTCTCCTATCATGTTTCCATGGATTTCCCAACAAAATATGCCCAACATGCATAGGGACCACATCACACACAACATCATCCCTATAACCCCCAATGGTGAATTTAATATTAACCTGCCACTCACTTTAAGTTCTCCTGACTCGGTTAACCATTGTAATTTATAGGGGTTGGGGTGTTTCACCTTAGGGAACCCTAATTTCTCCACCAATAATGTACTAACCACATTAGTACAACTTTCCCTGTCAATTACCATCCTACAAACCTTTTTCCCCACCAAACACCTAGTGTGGAAAAGATTATCCCACTGTTCATCAATTTCAACCATCTTAGCTCGAGAATTTAGGACACGTCTATTCACAAAGGACCCTTTCACCGCATAAGTTAACCCCTCTTCATCGCTACTACTAGCTCCCGCATCCTGCAAACTAGGCATTCCCTTAAATTCATCCTCCGAACTAATTTCACCATTTTCACGCAAGAGCATTACTCTCTTATTTGGACACTGTAATGTTATATGGCCTGAACCCAAACATTTAAAGCACTTAATATTTCTATCCCTAGTAGGTTGAGAATCAGAAATATTTTTACCTTTAGTTGTAGGTTCCTCATTTCCCTTCCGGACATGCTCATCATTGTGATCATTCCTCGGTTGTAATGTAGGGTAAGTCCCTGGTGAGTGTTTAGATGTCCCCTTTTGCCTTAATTGCCTCTCCACCTTCATTTCCATTAGTGTTTAGATGTCCCCTTTTGCCTTAATTGCCTCTCCACCTTCATTTCCATTTGCACAATGTCTTATAGTTCCACATAATGTTGTAACTCAATGACGTTGGCAATATCTCTGTTCAGCCCACTCAAAAATCTAGCCATTTTAGCTTCCCGATCCACCACCACGTTGGCCCTAATCATGGCTACCTCCATGTCTTTATGATATTCATCTACACTCCTAGAACCTTGCGTAAGCCCCTGCAATCTTTGGTAAATATCCCTATGATAGTGGCTTGGGAAAAACCTCTTTCTCATTATAATTTTCATCTCACGCCATGTATCCACCAGCCCCTCACCATTCCTCCTTCGATCATTCACCAATTTATCCCACCAATTAATTGCATAATCGGTGAACTCAACGACTGCTAACTTCACATTCTTTCCTTCCGAATAATTGTAGCAATCAAACATCAACTCTACCTTCTCCTCCCAATCTAGGTAAGCCTCCGGATCACTCCTCCCATGAAAAGGTGGAATAGACAGTTTTATTTTACCTAGATTATCATCTACTTCATCCCGACCATCACGATCTCTTCTATTATTTTCCCTTTCATACCTATCTCCTCTACCCCTTCTCCTCCTTACACTAGCCACAGATGATTGAATACTACTCCCTTCACTCGCAAACTCCTCATCATCAAACCCATACCCAACCCTTTGATTATTTCTCCCCCTGTGATCTCTCTCGTCTTCCCTCCTAGCTCTAGGACCCTTATGAGTTCATTCCCTACGCAACTTATTAATAGTTTCTTCCTGCCTATCCATCCTAGTCATCAACTTCTCAAATTGCTCATGTAAAGTCTCCATCACACCTACGTCATTCTTATTCACCCTATTCATACTTTCCGGTCGTTTGTTATGGCTTGTTGATTAAGCTCCTGACTCCCTTCTATCAATTCCCTTGTTGTCCCCAACTAACGAAAATGCCTCACAAAATGTATCGCTGGTGTATCACTCAAAGTTCCCTTCCAATCACTTCAAAAACAATCCAAGAACTCAATCAAGGGTAGGACACGATAAGACACGAATAAGAACAAGAAAATTTGGAAATTGAGACAAATTCAGAATATTCGGGGATAGACGGAATTTTCAAAAAAATAATTTCACTTCTAGAAAATTTGACTACGAATATGACAGAAAAATCGGAATTGGATTTGGATCGACAAAGATAAACAAGTTCGGATTTTTTTGTGGAATTTTTATATGAATCAAACAAATGAAAAATTTACTGACACGAAGAACACAAAGAACAAGAAAAACAATAAAATATCAAGAATACCAAGAATTAAATCTAGACCCAAGCTCTGATACCAGATGATGAAGATCGGAACGCGGAATAAAAACACAACGATAGGAAAGACCTAGATTCAGCCAAACAAACACAAAAACACAAGAATTAAAATACTGGAAAGATAAAATTGACGATAGGACATGGACCCAACAATCACGACGCAATGAATGACGATGTGGATTGAAGAACCGAGGTTTTCGAAACGCTACAAGGGATGCCAAACTCCTTCATAAGTTTCTGATCGGAACACCACAAATATTCAAGAAAATATTTGATAAATTCTATGGACTATTCTTCAAGAATAAGAAAAATGAATCCTCATTTTATAGAGAGAAAAATCTCACGTCAATTCAATAATATCAAAAAGTTATTAATGTTATGAATGAAAAACATAATATAAAGTCAAAATACGCCTAAAAACTGACCTAGCCGTACTAGGGTTCGAAAATAGAATTAATAATTAATAAAGCGAAAATTAAATTAAAATTCTCGAAAATCTGCTCTGATTTCAACCGCGCGATCGCGTGGTTAGCCTTGAAACTCTTGTTATCACTCCCCCCCCCCCCCCCCGCCCCTCCTTCTATCGTTTATTTTTTAGCTCCCCTCACCTAGCCTTTGTCTTGTTTCCCCAAAAGCCAAAAATGAGAGTTATGTCTAGCACCGTTTGGCGAAGGGATTCCAAGGAATTGGAATTATAATTTTTATTTTTATTTAGGTTTTCTAGGTAAGATATGTGATTAAAAATTGGAGAGAGAAATTGTTAGTACTTAAAAAGTGGTTTGAGAATTTGTGCATATTATAATTTGAGAAATTAAACACAACCTTAATTCTTATCACCTATGAATGGATAAGAATAGTACAATTACAACTTAAGCCCTCACAACTCTATATGAGATAAGATTAAGACCATACATCTCAATAATTGCAAACTAAAACATTAAATTTCTATTTTCTATTATCTAATTCCTAAAGCTTTTGTAATTTCAACTTAAGTCCCAATAAAATCATTTGTTCAACTTAAGTTCTTACTTGGTTTTAACCATTCGAATATTTGACTTTGACTAAATAATTTCTTGAATTTTAATTATTGCAAAAATGAGTTATCATATATTATTAATTTATTTTGGATACCTTGTAATTTTTCTTTAACATTTTTATCTTGTATATTTAACTGTTGTAATTCTTTGATAACTATTTTATCTTGTGGATTTATATTTTTATAGTTTTTTCATAAGAAAGCACTTATCCAATGTAGTTGCATATTAAGAAATTCATCGGATTCTCTCCACGAGCTTAATGGTTGAAATATAGTTATATTGGATCCTCTTATTTTGTAAGATCCTATCGGGAATTTGAGATTTTCTATTTATTTTTATTTTTTTCCAAATTTTATCTCTGGTAAATCCATTATACATTTTTTATTTCTTTTAATGCTGCTGTAGTACAATAAGCTTTGTATGTATTATCTTCATTTTTTTATTTTTCTTCTTTTAGACATTCTATTAAATATATTATTCGTTTTCTTTTTAATTTTAATCTATTATTATCTTTTTCCGTTTCTATGTAATTATCTAAATCTTTGATAGTTATATTTTCTAGATGTTTTATTATTTTTTCATAATAATTTCTTATTAACATCGATCATTTTCCTTTTATAGATTGTTGTGATTGTAACCATAAGTCTAATATTTGTCTATTTAAATCTTCTCTATTTTCTAAATTTTTATCTGATTGTATTTTAATAACTTTTGGTAATATTTATTTAATGAAGGCCAATTTCTATGATAATTCATTAATGTCTTCCTTTTATGTGTTCTATTTCTAGTATAAGTTCTAATTTATATTTTGCTTCTTTGGATTTCATTATTTGATATTCACAAAATTCTTCTATTGATCTTAACATTAGTTTAATGTATTTTCTGTAACTTTCTATTTTTCTAGTTTTATCATATTTTTTTAATTATTTTTTTCATTATTATCTAGAATAATTTGTATTTTAGGTAATTGTTTCAAGATTCTATTACAATATTCTCTTTTTTCTCTAAAGATTTTAATTTAAAATTTCTTCTCTTTTTACATTTCTTTCTTCTTTGATTCTATCCATGAAATTCCTTCTTTGTTCAATTATTAAATCTAATTTTTCATTTGTTTCTATATCTAGATATTTAACTAATGAAAAGTCAGCTTTATGATAATCCATATATATATTCTTTATATAATTATTCAAAAATGTCTTTTTGTATTAAATCTAATATTTCTGTCATTATAAAATCTTCTTTTATCTTATTGAAATTTATTAGATCATATATATCTCTTCTTATTTCTTTATCTAAGTCTTTTAAATATCTAAAGATTTCTATTTTATAATTATCATGTAATATTAATGTATGTACAATTATAAATCTTGGGGCGTGTATTTTATATTCATTTTTATGTTCTGTAATATAATATAATATTTATATTTTAGATTTGTTATATGACACTGATAGCAAATTGAGAGGTGGGTACTACTAATGAGCAATCAAATAAAAATAAAAATAGTAAATCTAAGATTTTATCTTAAATATTCTTTGTAAACAAAAACTTTGAGGACTTGTATGTTAGATTATGTATGAAGAGTGTTTTGGCAGATTTGTTCTTTATTTATGGTTATGTATGTTTCTTTATGTACAAATGGGTTATACTATTCGTACACATAGGTGTACAGATAGTTGTACATGTAGATGTATAGATAGCCTAATATGGACAAAATAGTAAACAGTGTTTGACAATTTTACCCTTTTTGTTAATTTTGCAAATTATATCCTCTGGTTGATCTATTTCTTATATTTTGGACTTGAGATTCTAATAATTCTATTTTTTAAAAGGGACTTTTTATATCTTCTGGGTAAATTTTATTATTATTAATAAAATGAATTATTTTGTCTAATCTTTTTTTAATAATTTCAATTTCAATTACAATTTCAATAGTTAATCCAGACATCGTAACAAACTAGTTTTATCTTGTATATTTTTGAATCTTATTGTATAAATCCATTTTATGGTTTGCTATATTAGAATAATCTATCATGTGTTGATCATAGTTTTCTAAGAGTATATGATATTTTTTCAGATGATTCATCCATATTTTTTAATTGAGATATATTTTCATTCATTTTTTTCTAAAGGATTATCCAATCCCCCTAGTAGTATATCATGATATTTTATATACTGAAATAAAATGTACTATTTAAATGCAAATATCAAGATATAAAGCAATTATAAACAATTTATAAAGTTTCAAGTAATTTTTCAAATTCAATCAATGCTGGAATTAATAATATCTATGTCTACCATGATATCTAAACTGGGTATATCATATTTTGAAATGTTTTTCTTTCTTTTTCCTAATTTATCAGTTATTTTCTGAATTCCTTGAATTTCTATAGATCTAACTATGCTTCTTGCAAAGTTTTCCATTAAATTTTCTTTAAAACTTCTTAATATTTCTTGTGATGCATAAAGTTGTTCTTTATATCCGATCTTATCAATTTCATTTTCATATTCAAATCCCCTTTTATTTTTATATTCTTTTTAACTTTATATGGACCTCTCTTGGATCTGAGTTTTTTCATGATGTAATTTATTTCATTCATGCTGATACCAAAATGTTTTCAAAGTTCTTCTTTCTCCTAATTCCATAAAGATAGATGTATTAAGATTAGTAACATATTTTCCTATTCTTTATACCTTTGTATTTTCCTTCTAATGTTAGTGACCTTCAGGCTCACATGTTACTACTGTCATACCCTTCAAGGGCATCCTTCCTTCATGGGTTATTAGCCACACCTCAATTCATGCCTTCTTTGTATAACATTTTGATGGAAAATATTTCGGACAAAGTATTGGGAGTTTTGTTAATAATATATCTTCTTGTAGGAAATAGGATTCAGAAGACAAATTTAGAAACTCATATTTTTATGAATTGATTGGAATTTTATTGATAAAATGAGGATTGGTACAAGATTTGGTAAGAGAATTTTTTCAAAGACAAAAAAGTTCTTTGGCTGTTTCGCGGGCTGAGTGCTTAAAGTGTTCTCTGCCTCCTCCCTAGCCCGAAGGCTTCTAGTTATAATGCTACATGAGATACAATCACATCACTACTTACATTACAAACTCAATAATTTGAAACTTTAAGTTACATCATAGGGACATATGTCCCTCTATCATTGTCCTATTTCACATGTCTTCACATGGGTCTATCTATCTTTGGCACGTCACATCCTCAAAGTTGATTCCAGTTGTCCTTCATTTTTGTTAACATCCGCTCCTTTCAAAAAGTAGATTCCATCATCTTTGTTTGCATGCTCGGCAATCTCTAGCAATGCATGACTCTTGAATTGTTGTTGGACTTCCATTAATTTGACGAGTGTCAAACTTGTCAATATATTCTTTCAAAATTGTTGATTTTTCTTTTCCTCCATTTGAGAGAAGGGTCTATCATTCATACTAACATAAACATTTGATTTTTTTTCTCATACAAATTTTTGGTAATGTTGTAAAGGACTTTTATCTCCAAAATTCATCTGGATTTGAACCATGATCTTGTTATATTTAGTAAAGGCTTGGTATTCTATCCAACTTCAATTAGGAAATCTCGTGCAACATATCCAATTGCGATAATATGTTCAGCTAGATAATATAACCTTTCATCAATTTCAGGATTGATTGAATAAAATTGTAAATATATCAGTCATCCTTGAGCAAATTTTGAAATTTCACCTTTTAATAAATCATCAAAAATTTTGATTTCTTTTAGATCTTTTCCGGGGTAACTAAGATCTAAAAATCCATAATCTGCTTCCATTTTTGTCATGTTGGGATCACCTCCCTTGGTAACGCTTAATCGAGGATAGACATGATTTCCAGATGCAATGAAGTAACAATCACATTCTTGGAGTTCATAAATGATTTCACCAAAATTCTTATACTCTTCTTCTCTTAGTAAAAAAGGGAAATCATCATTTTGTTCATCAGTTCGAAATTTGATCACCCTTGTATGTTTATCACCAGTTTTTATTGTCACCTTTTGGGGACTTGGTTCATCCCGTTTGATTTTGGGTCCACTACTGCTTCCTTCGAGCTGTGTGCCTATTTTTATATTTGGTAAAACCTGCTTGGTATTTAACAACTCGAATTATGATTCTATTTCACTAGTTTTGTTGCTCAAGTGCTTGGTATAATTGGAATGGGAGACAAAGAGCTCCATTAACAATTTAAAATTTTGTTGGAGACTTTCTGCCATTTTCTCTATTCCATCTTTTATATCATCTGCTAGCTCAATGAGAAAGTTCATTCGCACTCTGGCTTCTATCAAATTTTGTTTGATATTATCCATCAGAAAATTCTATGTTCCTGTTCAAAAAAATCTACAAGATAGTTATTAACACCTTTAATATGAACATATCAAAATCAAAAAAATTATAAAATACCAAATAGACTTGCCATCTATGAAGTCTCCTATATTGAGGTTGTAACACCCCAAGTTCAAAATCTTAAACATAGGCGTGTTAACTTTTCTTTACTTAAAATGCGGAAAATAAATCATTTAAATCCTCAACATTTTCATTTTCTATTATAAAATTTTACAGAATTTCGACAGAGTCTCCTCTATAAATTTGACATAACCAACTTGTAGAGAGACGTCATAACCATTTTAAAACACACATCTCAACTCATTCGATCCCAAACATCATCAAACCCCTTTACAAAGAGAATCATAAACTCCTCAACAATATAATTCCAAATAATAAACTTTAACAAATACAACAAGAGGTAATTTAACCTCTAATACGATACTCATACTTATTCGAAGCTAACTCCAACCAAGCAATTATCAATAATAAGTAAGAATAATTAATGAGAAATTGAAATAAATTCTAATTTGACTTTATTTTATTAAGAAGGTTGAAGTGAGTATATCCTGAGACTGCCACCAAATGCTCTTCTCGTCTCATCTAGCTTTCAGCACCTGAAATATATTGGGGAGGTATTGGGGTGAGCTAAAGCTCAGTAAGCAAACTTTGTGCAAATGATGGATGCTTATGACCTGAAATGCTTTAAAACAATTTGAAATATGTATCCCCACTCACTTTAACCTTTCACAACTTTCAAACTTTTCAAATTTTCACTTAAACATTTCAAAACTTTACTTCATTTTCATCGTGAGCTCACTTGATGTATCTTCTAGTCAATCGGAGAGCAGTGGGCAATTCTTCTTTGGAACCAGGTTAAAATTCACATTTCCGCCACAAAGTGGTTTAACATTCACTTTCCCACCGCATAGCGCTTTAACAGTTCACCGAAAAGCGGTTGAACATTCTGTCACAAGGCGACTTAATTCGGGTATGTCGGTCCCCCGGACCCCATTTCCCACTCACTTCTTTCATGACCTAGAAGTACACCCATTCTTTATTAAAAAAATTTGGGATACATAACTTTTGACAAAATTTGTACCTTGACACATTCCTTTCATTAAAACATTTGACTTCCTAATTTCGATGCCAATGCATGTTTAATGATGCAATGACATGATAAAGTGCATGCTTGAACATTTCCTTAAATACACATACTTGCATATGGTAAACTAAAAGCATTAAAATTTGATAATTAACACGAATATCAATCAAGCACATTAATTCCACATTAAACATTCAACTTTGATGAAAGTAGGGGAAGTTTACTTACTTGACGTCCTTAGCATTTACTGTTATCTGGATTTGCAAGTGGAGGAGCATCGACTGCCCGTGATGTCAATGTACCAAAATCCTAGTTGTACCCATTCATTTAATAAAATATACTTTTAGTTCAAAATCACATTTAAAACTCCTAAATGAGGTTGAGACTTCCATGTGACTCACAATTCAAACCAAATGGGATCTTAAACTATGTCAAATACAGATCATACTACATTCGGAATAAGAAATTAATTTAAATGGCAAAAATTGAAATCTAACTTATCAAATTACACAAAGGTTGAAACTATGGAATTTCGTCACAACTTAAATTTCATGAAGACAAATTCAATTTAACTCAATATTAAACTAATAGAAAATCAATTAAACTTCTAAATTTCATAATCTTCGAAAGGTGAGAATTTCGATTAAAGTTCCAATTTAATCTAAATCAATTAAAAATCACTTAGAACATTTAAACTTCCAAATCTTAAAATTAACAAAACCAAAACTTCAAAACATGAAATTTACTAAAATTCTAAAAATGTACACATATAACCTATACATACATATATATACACACTAACACATACATTGTCCAACATCTCAAATTAACTACTTGAACTTCTAAATCTAGACATGTCCAAATCCGAAATTTAAAATTTTTAATCCAAAATTACCCTAACCGTTAATTAACAAGTGAATTTATACATTCCAAAATATGAGAATTAACTAACTAATATAAACAAGACAATATATTTCAAGACCTGAAAATTCTCAAATTCCTCAAGTTTCGGAATTTGAAAACTTGAAACGGATTAGAGCACATGCATATAAACACACACATGTATATCTATCTATACAAATCTATACATACAATTGTGTGTGAGTTCAGTAGGTGCGAGTGTGGGTGCGTTAAAACCAATGTGCATCTGTACATGCGTTTGTCAAGGGAAAAAGGGAAGAGGGAAGGGGTTCTACCGTGTGTGGAGACCGGCGAGGTGGTGGCTGGTTTACAACCGGTGGTGTGCGGCTCTGGGGTCGAATGGGAGAGGAACCGAGAGTGAGGGTGAGAGCTGCGCTTTTTTAGAGGAGAGAAGTGAGGGTCCATTTTTGGTAGATTAGGTTAGGATTAGAAATTTAATCTTTTGAAATTTACAAATTGGTCCCTCAATACTTCTCCCTTACATAATTAATTCCATAAGTTCCATTTATTCTCCAATTTCCAATAAAGTTTCCCCCAAGTTTCAATTTAATACAATAAAATAAAAATTAGCATGCTTAGGCAATAGGACAAATAATAACATAAAAGTGCACATAAATAATTTATAAACTTTCTAATTGGTACATTGATTGAAACGACGTCCAAGTTCTTCTACTGCAAAATAATTCAAATCATTGATATATAATTAATTAAATTTAAAATTTCGAATAACATTAACATAAATATTACGTGGGATTTTAAAGATGCATGTCAAGAATGAAAAGCGGTATTACAGAGGTTCTGATGATAATTTACTTTTACTAACCATATAACTTGAGAATTGTCAATTTCAACAATGAATTTTTTATAATAAAAATAATAAGAACTTTTTTATTCCTCTGATAATTGCTAATAATTCTTTTTTATGAGTGAAATTTGCATATTTTATTCAAATCTGTTTTAAGATTGCTATCCAATATTTATCTGAATCATCAGTATTAACAACTAGATTATCTTTTTCATCTAATAATCTTAATTTGGTAAATTTTTACATTCTTAGTGATTTAAAAAATTTTGTATGTTCACCACTCCATCCTTTACTATTTGGTTTTCTGAGTAAAATATGTATTTTATGTCTCTTTTTTGAAAGATTTTCAATAAAACATTTTGCATAATTTAAACAACCTAAAAAGTTTTGTATTTGTTCTTTTGATTCTAATTTATCTAGAAAATTTTGTATCTTTTAAGATATATGGGTTTACAATTTTGTTCCTTTTATATCTATTCATAATCCAAGAAAGTCAATTTCTTATTTTTCTACTATAGCTTTCGTTCGTGGAAGAACAATTCCTTTTTTTTTTTACATTTATTTATAAATTTTATTAAATAATTTCTATATTCTTCTTTATTATTAGAGCATATTAATATATTATCAACATGAACAATTAAAAATTTATTGAATTTTCTAAATATGTTCATTTTTTTATATATATTTGTGATGCATTTTTTAAACCAAATGGCATAACCAAAAATGTATACTTACCTTGAAGTGTACTAAATGCTGTATATTCTACACTATATTCTTCCATTTTAATTTGGCACAATCCTGATTTATAATCAAATATAGAATAATATTGTTTCTCTTTTACAAGATTTATTAATACTTCTTTATTTGGTAAAAAGTATCCATCAAATTTGGTATATTTGTTTAATTCTTTATAATTTATCAACATTCTAGCATTTCCTCTTATTTGTTCAGAATGTTTCATTATCATAAAGGATGGACTACTATGGAGTCCATTACTAGGTTTAATAAGTTTCTGGTTAAGCAATTCTTTTATTTGGGTTTAAAATTCTTATGTATCTTGTATAATATACATCATTGGTTTGACTCTTACAATAACATTCTGTTAATTCTGTCTTTACTCTAGGATGATGTGATTCCCAAAATAATAACGGATTTTCTCCATAGATTTTTTCCAATTGTTCAATGATTTTTTCTATACTTATTTCTAATTTTGTGTTTAGGACTTTTTCATATATTATGCTTTTATTTTTTATTTCATTTTGTATAATTGATTTTTTCCCATCTATTCACCGCGATGGACTGGCTAAACTTTGTAGGGTTTAAATTCTCTTGATATTTTTAATATATGTACACAAGGTGTTCGTAACATTATCATATAATTATTTTATTATTAATTTGCTAGATAAAGTCATTTCCTAGTAATATATTACATTCTAATTTATCATAACTATATATTTTGTTTACTTCTAAGTATTATATCAACTTTATCAGCACTATTAATTATTTGAGTATTTTCTTCTGTTACTCATATTAACTAGTTAATCACCCGTGCGATGCACGGGAAGAAACGTTTGGATAAAGATAATTCAATATGAAATTAGATAAATCATTTTCATAAAATAAATAAATTTCGCAAATAAGAGATAATATCATCATTTATTGATTTCATATGATTACAAATTCTGGAATACTTCTTTGTACACAACGTTGTTTGTTGATTTTGCCGTTCTTCCTTTCTTATCAAAAATCAATATCTTTAATCTGGAACGATTTATCACCCTAGAAATCGAAATATAAAGTTATCCATATGTAAGCACCAGCCGTTTAAGAAGAAGTTTCACATGCAAGAATGATTGTCCCTGACTCTTATTGTTAGTCATGGCATATGACACCATCAATAGAAATTGTCTTCTTTGAAATCTAATAAGTATCCTAGAATCAGAAGGGTTCAACAATAACATTGGAATAAAGAACTTGTGTATTGCATTGATGCCAGAAAAAATTTGACCTTCTAGAACATGGTCGCCAAGTTTTGTAACTATCAACCTTATTCCATTACTCAATACCTGTGTATGATCAATATTTCTCAGAAAGAACTTGTGTCCTTACTTATCTGTTGCAAAGGTCCACCACGTGGCTCAATAGTGATATCCATGTGTCCAGGTAGTGTGTCAAAATCCACCGACAATCAATTCGGCAATTTCATCGACAATAGAAAAATCATATTGGCCATCATTGGTTGCACACCAACCAATAAGTATAAGTCTTAAATTTGAAGTGTTTCCTCAATCATCTTTTCTCAAACCGACCTAAATTGCCTTAACAATTTGTTGTATTTGTCTAGGATATCCTTCGAATCAGAAACAATAAAATCATGCAACATAGAATCGCATGATTTACTCCTACCGGGGACATTAAAAAACATAAATTAAATTTTAGAATATCACAACAAAATTATCCGTAAACAATATAAATAAAAAGTAATAAATACATAATACGTACCTCACGACCCTTTTTCTGCTTTCAACCTCATTCACATTGTCAACAATGTAAAGCGAGCAAATTGCAGAGCTGAACCGTCTTCAGGCAATAGACTCTCAATCTTGTGGCAATTCTGATCGTGTAATCTGAAGAGGGGAGGCCTTCTACCATCATTTAGCTCATTATCTATTCCCCCATAGAAGTGAATGAAAACATCATATTATATGTCCGAATGTTCTCAATAGAATTTTTAATCCTGTCTCCCTGTCATATAACAAATCTTTCAAAATTAGAGGATGATCTTCCATAAGAGAAATATTCACTTTCTCTTGTATACAACAAAGTAGGGGTGAACAAATAAACCGCAAAATCGAATTAAACTGCAACAAATGGTTTGGTTTGTAAAAATTACAAACCACCTTAAACAATTTGGTTTAGGTTTCAATTGTCAAAATCGCGATTTCAAACAGCCAACCCACCAAATTTAAAAAAATAAAAATAAAGAAAAATGTTCAATTTAAAAAAAAAAAAAAAAAAAAGCAATATACTTTTTATTGTCAACAAATCAAAATTGAGGAAAGATTAATTTGTTCAAATCCACAATCATTTGGAAATAACTTTTCCACCTACAATTCATTATCATCATCCAAGATATTTTCTTAAAATAAAATTTTTAATATAAGAGCTAACGATAGTTTACTTCTATATAATTAGTTTGTTTGTCAACATAGATTGATTCACAACAAAGCACTCAATTAGAAATTTAATACTATTTTTGAGCTAGTTTCAACTCGAAATTTTAGATGAATATGTGTCTTTGAGCTCGCTTTGAAATATACTAATTTATTCATCGGCAATCCGTGGTTTCAAACCACACCAAATCGCAAAAAATAGTTTGATTTTTTTTGTTTAAAAAATGAAATGGTTTAGTTTAGCTTGGAAAATTTTCAAACCGTTTTAAATTGTTTGGTTTGAAATATTATTAAAAATCGTGTTCACCCCACAACAAAATGAGAACTTCGAATTACAACATGTTTTATAATGCTTATTCACTCTCTCATCGCACCAAAAATTTGCTTTGCAAAATAAATATTTAAATGTACGATCTCCAGTGTCCATGTACTCTGAATAATCAAACAATAGATGAAAAAGCTAATATTATAGATCATGTTATAAAAGATAAGATTTATTGTTTTGACCATTGACAATGAAAAACAACACGTATAAAAAACGTAATTATTTTTTGATGAAAATTATAATATAATATTGATCATCTCAATTATCAGTTAAGTAAATTGGGAGACAATTTACTTATTGTTGTAAAAATTTAAGAATCATAAATATTGAATTAAAAGTATGATTATTTAAAAAAAAAAAATTTAATACAAATTCATTAAATATTCGATATAAATATAAATGAAAATTCGATATTAGATTTGTATGACAGAACGAAATTATTCATCGATAAGATTGATACCAATAAAATATCACAATTATTGAAAAAAATTATTTACGTATTAAATGTAACTTTCTATAAATATACTAATTAAGTTAATATAACGCATTACAAAGGAGCTCAAATTTTTAGATGTACTAAATAACTAAAAAAATAAGATTATTTATAAAAAAAAAAATTTATACAATAAGATTTATTTAGTATTAGATGCGTGATACAACTTCGATATAATTTTGAACTGAAAATTTTGTATTGAATTTGTATGACTGTACACAAATACTTATTTGAAAAATTCAAAACATTAAAAGATAAAAAAAAATATGAAAAGAGAGGTTTAAACACAAATAATCAAATATAAATAAGTAAAAAAAAAATCTCCATAAAAATATTTAAGTGGAAGTAGCAGTGTAAACACAATAAAAGTTGAGTTTTGGTTTTTGGAGTGTGAAAGCAATAAAAGTTTAGTGTGAAAATAAATGAAATATATAATATATAATATTGTATAAAAAAAAATCACAAAAATTTGTGTCAAATTGGCGGGAGGAGTCGATATTAGATTTGTATGACAGAACGAAATTATTCATCCATAAGATTGATACCAATAAAATATCACAATTATTGAAAAAAATTATTTACGTATTAAATGTAATTTTCTATAAAAATACTAATTAAGTTAATAGAACGCAATATAAAGGAGCTCAAATTTTTAGATGTACTAAATAACTAAAAAAATAAGATTATTTATAAAAAGTTTTATACAATAAGATTTATTTAGTATTTGATGTGTGATACAACTTCGATATAATTTTGAATTGAAATTTTTGCATTGAATTTGTATGACTGTACACAAATACTTATTTGCAAAATTCAAAACATTAAAAGATAAAAAATAAAAAAAAATTATGAAAAGATAGGTTTAAACACAAATAATCAAATATAAATAAGTAAAAAAAATCTCCATAAAAATATTTAAGTGAAAGTAGCAGTGTGAACACAATAAAAGTTGAGTTTTGGTCTTTGGAGTGTGAAAGCAATAAAAGTTGAGTGTGAAAATAAATGAAATATATAATATAAAATATTGTATTAAAAAAAAATTACAAAAAGTTGTGTCAAATTGACGAGAAATTCTCCTCCTTTAATATTAAGTAAGATTTTATCTTACTATTGGCATTCCATGGTTTAATTAAGAAACTTTTAAATATTGATATATTAATTCATGTATCAATTAATACACATGTTGTTATATTTCTTTCTAAAATGGTAACTTGTATATAAACGGCTAATGGAAAGCTTATTTGGTTATTCATTTAGCTTTTCTACATAATATAGTTTGGCTATTATGAGTTATATATAATCCTTCTATTTTTATGCTATACTCTTTTAAACCATTTAACAAACTCATTCCTAATAATATATGAGTTCCTATATCCATACTATTATCTATATAATATGTTACCAAAAGATTATTTTCTCCAATTTTTATTGGTACTTTGACTTCTAATTCAGTAGTATGTAATTTTCCATCAAAATTTATATATTTATATGGTTTAGTTCTATGGGTTATTAATCATTTATTCTTGTTTGAAGATATATAGCATTCACTAGCTCTTGTATCTATCAATATATTTGAACATTTAACATGTTCTATTTCATTGAAATATTCTCCTTCTATCTTTTTATTTTCAGCATTTTTATGAAGTTTTATTTCTTTTGTATTACTAGTTTCTCGTAATTATTTTCTATTAGGTAAATTAAAACTTGTTGATCTTCTAATTAATCTTCCATCTTCAAATGTTATTTTATTATTAAGGTATTCTTCCTCTCTCAATTCTATTATTTCATGTTTAATTTTGTTACAAAAAGTTCATAATCTTCTGGGACCAAATTTACCTATTTATTTGGTTCCACAATCTATTACTTATATAATACCAACTGAGCTTGGGGTCCACTTTTTCTCGCCTAAATGAAAATCTGTTTTTTTTATCCATTTTTATATAGGTTTTTGGAACAAATTTTTATCCATGTGAAATAGTCAAATACATAATTACTATTTGCCTACTTGGGAATCTACATCATGGCCCACTATCAACTCCCAACGTTCATGTTAACCTTTTTTTAAAATTGATTTCTGATTCTAATTAATTTCACACGTATTATTCACTGTTTTCAAATAATCTCAAATGCAATTAAACGCAAATCAATTTTTTTTCAACTGCGTTTTTTTTCATTTTTAACCACACATTTTCTCTGTCAAATTTTTAATAACACATCTTACCTTAAAAATTTTAAAAATTCAAATAAACCAAAATTATAAATTGGTCTAACTGCCAAACAAAGCCTTAATTTAACACTAATTCGGCACATTTTTCAAGGAAGACAGGAAATTTTTTAACATTTTTCAACTTTGCCATATTTGATTAAAAAAAAATTCTTTGGGAAATATTTTCCAACTTCAATGAACAGTATTTCATTTTCCTTCTTTTTATGGTAAATGAATTCTTCAACGTTCGAAAGGAAAATATTTTCACACGTATTTTGCACATTTTTCAATAATCTCCAATGCAATTAAACGCAAACAAAATTTTTTTCAACTGCATTTTTTTTCATTTGTTGGTAATGATTACAAATTATAATCTCAAATCACTTTTAACCACACACATTTTATCTGTTCAATTTTTAACTATGCATTTTACCTTAAAAAAATAAAAATAAAAAAGTCAAATAAACCAAGATTATAAATTGGTCTGGCCGTCGAATAAAGCCTTAATTTAACACTTATTTTGCACATTTTTCAAGGAAGATGGCAATTTTTTTAACATTTTTCAACTTTGCTATATTTGATTGCAAAAATTTTTTTTGAAAAATATTTTTCAACTTTAATTAACAGTGTCTCATTTTTCCTCTTTTCACGGCAAATGAATTCTTCAACTTTTGGAAGGATAATATTTTCACACGTATTTTGCAGATTTTTCAATAATCTTCAATGCAATTAAACGTAAACCAATTTTTTTTTCAACTGCATTTTTTTTTTCCTTTTTTGGTAATAATATCATATTATAATTTACATTATTTCTTAAACCACTTTTAATCACACACATTTTCTCTATCTGATTTTTAACCACGCATCTTACCTTAAAAAAATAAAAATAAAAAGTCAAATAATCCAAGATTCTAAATTGGTTTGGCTGCCAAACAAAGCCTTAATTTAATGCACATTTTCAAGGAAGATGGCAGATTTTTGAATATTTTCCAACTTTGTCATATTTGATTGCAAAAATTTTCGAACTTTAATGAACAGTTCTCATTTTTCCTCTTTTCACTAGCAAATTTTTGAACATTTTCCAACTTTGCCATGTTTGATTACAAAAATTTTCCTTGGAAATTTTTTTCCAACTTTAATTAACAATGTCTCATTTTCCCTCTTTTAACGGCAAATGAATTTTTCAACTTTTGGAAGGAAAACCTTTTCTATATATACGTCCATGACTGAATGTTGGTTTCTTAAAGAAGAGTCCTACATTCGACAACGGTTGACCTTAACTTCTGTTGATAGTAATAGCATACGACACTACTAATAGAAATTGTTTTCTGTAGAACTTGAAAGACAACCTCACATCGTATGGAGTCAATGACGTTCTTAAGATAAATACTTTGTTGTTTGACATTGTCCCCAGCATTATTTATAGACAAAATTTTACCATCTAGAACATGAAGCTCAAGCTTTTATTGATTAGCGTTGTTCCATTTTCGATCAAGCTTTTACTTTTAATGTGATAGAGACAGGAAGCCAACAAATGAAACAACAAATGATGTGCATAAGGAAGTTATTCAGAATTTGTAATATTATCTACATAAGAATGAATACTTTACATTAACGGCGAATGAATTTAGGTTTTCCGTCGAGATTAATTTTTTTCTGGCAAACAGTACGTGTTATTGTTGAATCAAAAAATTTATACACCAATATGAAGTTTAATCGAAAATTGAATATAATCGAATAAACAAATTGCAGGTTGGCATCAAAATCATAGTAAATCTATACAAAAATTAAGTGTATATTTTCCCTAAAAAATAGTTCTACAAATAATAAAAATCTTTCACTAACCTGAACTTTAATTTGTGCTGATGAACAAGATGATTTAGAAACATAAATATAGATTAGAGAAGAAGGTTATTTTAATGATTGTGGTATACATAAAACAAAATAGTGGGAAAAAAATTAAAAGTATATTTATGTAATTTTATTTATGTCTATTTTTGTAAAGAAAAGAAATACTTAAAATTGTGGTATAGAAAATAAGTTTTGTGGTGGCAATATAGTCACCCAAAGTTTTTTCTATGAATTTTTGTAACTCTAGTTCTTCTTCTAGTATCTTTGGTAATATATTTTTTATAAATTCATCATCCATACTTCCTACTTCTATTACAATGTTTTCTTGTTCAATGTGTTTTTTCCTATTCTAGACATCTCTTTTTCTATAAGTTTTTTTTTTGTCTACTTTCCTATCCTTATTTTTATTATTTCCTTAAATTCTCTAATTTCAAATTTTAGTATATTTATACCATTTCTTGCTTCTTTTAATTCATTTATAACTTCTCGAGCATCACTTATTAATTATTTTATTAATATTTTTAAATCTTCAATATATTGAATTATTGACATTTAAACTCTTGATTTAGTGGTTTGGGTTTTTTGTACTTTGAATAACCCGTTATACATCTCATCTATTTTTATTTCTAATTTTTTCTTTTTTCTTTTTTCTTCTATTGATATGATTCTTTAATTATCAACTTTTCTTATTTTTTCATTTAATTTCTCTATTTTTTCTATAGTCGTTTCTATTTTATCTTGGTTAATCATTTATCCTGACTTTACTTGAAATTCTTTTAGAATCTCTTCATCTATGTTCTTCACATCTCATGTCATGTCTTTTAATACTTTTAATTGTATTGTTAGTTTATTTTGGATGCCTTGTAATTTTTCTTCAACATTTTTATCTTGAATATTTAATTATTGTAATTCTTCAATGGCTATTTTATCTTATAGATTTATGTTTTAATATGTTTTCCATAAAAAGACACTAATTCAATTTAATTGCAATTGAGAAATCAATCAGATTTTTCTCATGAGCTTAATGGTTGGAATTAACATAGTTGTATTGACTCCTCTTATTTGATAAGATCCTATTGGAAGGTTAAGATTTTCTATTAATTGTTTTTCGAATTTTATTTCTGGAAATCCTCTCATTAGTATCTTCCTTTAATATGTTCTATTTCTAAAATAAGTTCTAATTCGTATTTTACTTCTTTATATATCATTATTTGATATTAATAAAATTCTTCTATTGATTTTAGTATTAGTTTTCTTTGTTTTACTCTAAAGTATTTTGTATAATCTTCCATTCTTGTTTTATCATATTTTTCTTTATTACTTTTTTGTTTGTTGTCAAGAATTATTTGTATTTTAGGTAATTGTTTCAAGATTCTATTATAATATTCTCTCTTTTTCTCTAATAATTTTAATTTTAAATTTTCTTCTCTTTTTACATTTCTTTCTTCTCGAATCATATCCATTAAATTTCTTCTTTGTTCAATTATTAAATCTATTGTTTCATTTGTTTCTATGTCTAAATATTTGGTTAATAAAGGCTCTATGATATTCCATTTATATATTCTTCATATAATTCTTCAAAAATATCTTTATGTATTAAATTTAATATTTCTGTTATTATAAAATCTTTTTTTATTATACTAAAATTTATTAGATCATTTATATCTCTTCTTATTTCTTTATCTAAGTCTTTCAATACTCTTAAGATTTCTATTTTATAATTTTCAGGTAGTATTAATGTTTATGAAATTATAAACCTTGGTGTATGTTTTCGGTATTTGTTTTCATATTTTGATATATATGACATTTTTTTTTTCATCTGTCATATGGCTTTGGCTTTGATACTAACAAGATGGTGCTACATGAGTGAACGTAAATCAAATCAAATCATATATGATATTAAAGTTGCAAGCTAAAAGCATTTTAAAATAATATTTTGATGGCTTGTATCATAAATTATGTAAAAATAGTATTTTGATAAATTTGCATCATCGGTATGCTTGTCGGTACATTTCTTCTGTACAAATGGTTTATACCATGTACAAATGGATAACCCTTTATAGTTCAAGCTACATAAGGTTGGCATACAATTTTTGAGCTTCTTAGCCTGAGAAAAAACAAAAGGCTATGTCACCTATAATACTTGTAGTCTAATCTCGTATAATTAAACGGCAAAAAAGGCTATGATGCACAGTAATTTATTATTTCTAAGGACAATGCTACTTGAACAACAATAATGAATAATATGATGGACAACACATTTTGGTGAATCCCACTCCATGTGAGTGTGTTGTTCACAAAGTTATTCAACTATGTTGTTCAAGTATCATTTTCCTATTTGTAAAATTTTCCTATTTGTAAATGCCAGCGACTAACATTTAGCTATGAGTTATTGAAGTGAAAATAGCATATCTGTTACAGGAAAACTACAAAACATATTACGTTTTAAACTCCGCGAAAACTTATGAATACATATTTTAGGTTTTCCCCTCGCTACAAATTTTAAATTATCTGGATAAGATAAATGATAAACTTTTGGATCAAGTACAACAACTTATCCAGTGTTGAACTTTTGTGATTCGAGGATGAGTCTTGTTTGGTATTCATTAATTTTTTCTTTTTTTCTACAGTATTCAATTTTAACCATCCATTGAAAGTGAAGTCAACTATATTTGACTTTTTAATTAAATTTCAACCATCAATTCACCTAAAAATTACTATTCATTAAAAAAAAAAAACTCTCTTTAAACAATAACAAACACACTATGTTAAATTCTCTTTGTTAACTAGCTTTCTGATATAGTATTTCGAAACGTTTCCATTGATTTGTAGAGGAAGATAATATCAATTGCGACTTTAATAATCGAGGAATCAGTGCAAGAGATTCTGCAAAAGAATTTCCCTGATAGTATGGGAATCGCAGATTTGGGATGATCGCCGGGACCTAACAGTCTAATGGTAATTTCTGATATAATAGATACAGTATATGCCACAAGTAATCAAAAGGGAATTCCATTGCCCGAGTTAAGAGTTTCGTTGAACGATCTTCCCGAAATTATTTCAATAACATATTCATCTCTTTGCCGGAGTTCTACAATCAACTCAAAACCGAGAAGATCATTGGGCCGGAAGGGTGCTTTATTTCAGGTGTGCCTGGCTCTTTCTATGGGAGGTTGTTTCCTAAAAAGAGTCTTCATTTCATTCATTCTTCTTCGAGTGTCCATTGGCTTTCTCAGGTTAATACGCAATCAATATTACGTTCAAATTTTCATAGGTTTACAAAAAATCTTTATCTATGCATGTATGCTAGAATAGGATCATCTCATCTAAAATCTTAGGATTATTCTTTATGTGAAGATTAATCTTAACCAAAATCCATTGTTGCAGAATTATCACACGGTTGTGAAAAATAAAGCCATCTTTGTTGAATTTTTTGGTTGAATTTGGCAAGCCACCAATAGCCCACAAATTTAGCCTACAATCTAGTCTATGTTCACACCTATTTTTCTTCCATCCATTGTTGATTTTTTGTCCAAACTTTCCCTATAAATAGAGGGCAAAACCTCAATGGAAAATGCACCAAGTAGAGAGGAAAATAGAGAGTGAAAATAGTAGAGAGAAACATTTGTGAGTAGAGAGAAAATTAGAGAGAAATAAATTGTTTTCTCCTAAGTAATTTCCTACTTTGTTTTCTCCTATTACAAGAGAGGTTAAATATTGTTATCTCCTTGTATTTAGAGAGAAGGTTGTTGTAATTCTCCTACTATAGTGAAATCCTCCTATACTTGCCCGTGGACGTAGCCATTATTGGTGAACCACGTAAATACTTGTGTTCCATTTTAATCGCATTTTCTCAATTCCACTATACTTGTTGACCATCGCGATCCACGCTTTTCCTAACAAGGGTAATGTAATACTCTATGTACAAATTTATCTGTACACGTAGCAAAACTCAAAATCTTTATCCAAATCCATGTAGTTGTGGAAAAAGTGTATGAAGATGAGTTTGATGTTACGCGACAAGGTCTCCCGATCAAGTAAATTAGTTAGAAGTTTTAAATAGAACAGCAATACCCTCCAGGGTTTATGATATTGAGTGAATAGCATTTTATTTAAATAAATAATATGGAGAATAATAGGCATGCAATCAATCTAAATTTATAAGTGTAATTTCACGTTGTTTTATTTATTTATTTATTTATTTTTATTTTATTTTGAATGAGTGTGATTTCACGTTGTTCTTGTGCAATAAGTGTGTGAAAACAAATGAATTAGATGTGACGTGATAATCAAAGGAAACCACGGAAGGAGAAAAATCATATGGTCCCATAATTAATAGGATGACAATGAAAAATAAATAAATAGATTTACGGCCTTATTCTCTAGTCAACAATGAAAAAGAGAACATTGGCTCACCTGCCACATGCCCAATACACGAAGTGCAGAAATGGGGTAAAAAAAAATTGGAGTCAATAGTATTTTGTCACTTGTGT
Source organism: Ligustrum vulgare (assembly GCA_963555705.1). NCBI lineage: Eukaryota > Viridiplantae > Streptophyta > Magnoliopsida > Lamiales > Oleaceae > Ligustrum > Ligustrum vulgare. Next base: position 13,208,675 of record OY743186.1, on the reverse strand, counting down.
TGATGAGCAACATATCAATTATGGAAAAAGACAGTGCCCATTGAGTGGTGACCAAAATAAAAGGACATAAGCGGTCCACACGGACCACATAGATATCATTTTCCTTTTCTTATTTTCTGGAAATTCATAGGAACTGTCAACGTTAAGCCTCTGTTTGGTATTAATGTTTAGTTTATAAACTAATTTATTTATTATTTGAAGTAAAAAGTAGTGGTAACCTCTGTTAATTAGTAATATAAATTAGTTTATAAATTAGTTTATTTATTATTAACTGCAGGTTCCACGAGTATGGGATTCAAACATCCGCAAGCCTCTAAACAAAGAAAAGATCTACATATCATAATCAAGTCCAAGAAGCGTATTCGATGCATATTTATCACAGTTTAAGAGAGTTCTCATTATTTCTGAAATCGCGATCGGAAGAAATGGTTGTTGGTGGACACATGGTGTTGTCTTTCATGGGCGGAGTCTCTGAAGATCCCTCATCAGAAGAGAGTTGCATGCAGTGGGAATTACTAGCCCAAGCTATCATGATTCTGGCCTTAGAGGTAAATTATTCTTTGCTACATGTTTTTTATCCTATTCATAAGTATTCCACCTATTCATGACATTGGTTCGCAATCTTCGATCCCAAATTTTAAGTTTTGGGTTCATCAATTCCAAGTGAACCATTTGCATTCAATTTAACTTAACCTACATTTCATAACTTGTTTTTAAACATATTTATAAACAATACTTTTTCCACAAATACCACTTTTTAACCACACACATTTTCTCAAATCACTTTTCATCTACATATTTTAACTCGAAAACATCTTATTCTTTATTTATAAACAAAAAAATTATTTTTATTAAAAAGGTAATGTACCTCTATTTTTAATTAAAATGAAAAAACAAATAAATAAAGAGAAAGAAAACCCTTCCCCTACATCACTATCGCCCTTTCTCCCCAACCCCTAAACAATTTTTCTAGTCCCTTTATATTTCCTTCTTTTTTAATAACTAAACTATTTATTTGGGATATCTTAAGAAATTACTAAAAAGTTGCGGCGACAGTTAATAATCAATTTCAATCACTTACTTTATCAACATTTGGATCGCATATTTTCTCAACTTTTATTAAAATCTACTAAAAGTTTGTCAGAAAACAAGCCACAGATTGTTTAACCGAATCAAATTTTCTTTCGACAAGTTTCTCAAGTAATTCAATTGACGGGGATTCTTTCCAACTGATGAAGATGTATTGGTGGAGTTGACCCATGAAATTGAGCAATTTTGCAAAGAAATAGCGTACTAATTATTTCTTGAGGAGAAATGGGAAAATAAGATGCTCATTATCATCACTGTGAGAAACTGGCCCTACAGCGACGACAAAAATTGTCTCTGAATGGCTGAAAGTCGTCTACATTGGTTATTAGAGATAACAAAGTCGTCACAATGAGTGGTCACGATAGGCCCATAGCTGAAAATACAGGGAGACGATTATGTCGTTTCTATTTCTTTCAGGGTAATTGCGACGACTTTTAAAGCTAACATTGTCGTCTCTAATTGTAAAAATATTTAATTAAATTTTATTTATTTATTTTGACCCGATTCAATCCATTTTAAACCTAACACAAATCTCGATTTGAACAGCTGACCTGAGAATTTTCTTAATTCATATTGTGCATAATTTGGATTAGAACTCGAGACCTAATTGTTGGATGGTCATGTCCCAACCACTATGACAATTGAATTCTTGCGTTAAATTTTGTTTTAAATACTATATATATATATATATATCTTAATAATATTTTTCTAATCAAACAGATCAAAAAATAAATAAATTGAAAAAATATATTATTATAAATCACATTAAAAAAAAAGAAATTAAAAAGACACAATAGAGACGACATCTCAATTGGTCCAAAAGTCGTCTCTATTTCTTATCATCTCTATTGATCGGACCAATAGAGAAGACTTTACGTGTTGTCTCTAATTTTCGTCTTTTTCGCTTCCTTTACTTATTCAACTGTTTATCATATTCCTTTTTTTAAAAAAAGAAAAAAGAAAAAAAAGAAAACCCTTAACATCAATTGGCTTTTTTTTTTCTTGTAAAGCTGATATTAGATTTGAAATGCAGTGTTTTTTCTAAAAGTTCCAACGGTGATCCCAATTTATAGTTGATTCTATTTCACCTCTTCTTCAGAGGAAAAATTGATCAAATGAATGTTCTTTTCTGGTGATTTTAGGGTCTTATTGAAGAAGCAAAGATTGACTCTTTCAATGCACCCTATTATGCTCCATCTGCTCAGGAAGTGAGATCTATGATAGAAGAAGAAGGTTCATTCACCATTAACAGTCTCGAGGCCTTCGAGATTGACTGGGATGGTGGTGCTCCAACCAATAATAAAATCGAAATAGACAATTTATTAAGGGGTCAGCAAGTGGCTAAAACAATTAGGGCTGTGGTTGAATCGATGCTGGAAGTCCATTTCGAAAGAGAAATCATGGACGATTTATTCAAAAGATATGCTGAACTGGTTGGTTATTATTTTTCCAGAACTAGGGCAAAATACATTGACTTGGTAATTTCTTTGACCAAAAAGGGTTAATTGAAGTGATTAGTCCCTATAATGTTTAATTATTTTACTGAATAATGTCCTTAATTTATCCTGTTATAAAGTGGCATGCATATGTACTTCTGTATCATCACGGATGCTCGGATATATATATATATATATATATATATATATATATATATATATATATATTATGAAAAGTTTTTACTTTTAATCAGATACTTGTCTATTACATATATAATACCAACTGAGTTCTTGCAACTCAGAACCACTGATTCCCCCCCTAAATGTAGAATCTGCTTTTTCCTCTATTTTTTGATTTTTGATTTTTGCTTTTTGTTTTGTTTTCATTTTTTGATTTTTGATTTTAGCTTTTTGTTTTGTTTTCAATTGGTACAGACTTTTATACATGGATTAATAGTCAACCATAACATTACTACTTGCCTCGTTGGGAAGCTAAATCATTGACCCAACTACCGTCCTTCTTTGACCCCTCACCCGCTCTCCCTTTTTTTTCTTTTTTCTTGATACACATTATTTCACACGTATTTTGTTCTTTTTTAAACACTGCAATTAACACAATTCAAATAATTCAAATTATAAATTACATTTTCAAATCACCTGTTTAATGGAGATTAAAATCATATTTTTAGAAGGTTCTGATAAAAATTGACGAGATATGCGATTAAAAAATCATGGGACCCATGAATTATATGGTTGAGTTTGACATAAATTAAAATCTAAATTTTAATAGGTACCAAACAAATATTTTCTCTCTCTAATTTTTAACCACTTATTTTACCATAAAAAATAAAAAAAGTCGGATACCACAAATTTATAAAGATATATTTTATAGTTCCATGATAATTAAAATTTCATTTATACCTTTGTGTTAAAAAATTTGATTGTCTTTTTTTATTTTATTTTTATATAATATCCGGTAATTGAGTTGAGTAAATGGGGCCATCATCAACAATATTATTTTTGATTAGCTCATTTTCATAAATATTGTATAAATAATGGATTCGTTTATTTTGAGCCAATATGTTTAATTCTCTCTAAATCTTGAATATTATTCATATTTCAGTAATTATATTACTTTTAATTGAATACTTTTTATCTAATTCAGAACTCTTATGTTAATATTTATGACTAGAATTTGCATCTTTCTCCAGAGAGTGTTGATCTTGATTTTCTAATGTTTATGATGCAATTTAACTTCCAAGAATGTGTTCTTCATGTTGAATATTATATAGCATGCGAGTTATATTCTAAAAATAGAAATTAAGAGAAGGAAGAGGCAAACTGAATAAATGCCAAATTAAATTGTAGAAACGGTAAATTGAGGCTAAAGTTCGACTATATTTCCTTAAGACGATTTTGACATGCTCCGGTACTTACATTAATGACAATCGTCTCCCTAGATACAACAAATCTTTCTCTTGCGGTATGAAAGCACTCTTAACAACAAGAGCAACAAACCAAAATAGTCTTGTACTCTCTCGACAATGGGTGCAAAAATATTATTTTATAATGAAGGAGAATGCAAAATGATAATGATATGAATGACAATGATATATAGGGATCCTATACATAAGAAGTCAAAAGTTGCGGGCCAAATGTTGCAACTCTTTGAAAGACCATTATGAATTAATAGACACATGCAACTATCTTTTTGTGGCGTTTTAGTTTCAACTTGAACGGACATATCCGAAAAGACACATATCTTTTTAACACAAAAAAAAAAAAAAATTAATTTTGAATTTGGAATTAAAATTTAAAGAATTAATTTCTTATTTATTTTGTCCAAAAAATTAATAAAGGACTCACCCACGACCCGATCCGGAGCCAAGTCGGGTGGTCGGTCAAATGAACAATAGCAATGGCGGCACGCGCATGCGAACTTTGGACTAGTCTAGACATCTTTTAGGACTTTCCCCTTCCAAAAACTATTAGTACCCCTTTGGGCCCAAACCTATATCCAAACTAGATATATATAACTTGGTTCAAAGATTTTACAAGGCGATAAAAGCAGTTAGCAAGCAGTTTCGAAAGAGGAAAACTGTTCAAGAAGTATAAAAGAGAAAAAGAACATGGAAGAAATGACCGATCAATCAACTCTTAAAAGAGAATTATGTAATTTATTTTCATTTTAATTTCCTTGTCAACTTTCAATTGCTTTGTGTGCTTGTGCTCCTTGGAGGCATTTTATTTTTGTTGTAATCTTTGCAAATAAACACCCATCGTTGAAACTTTGTCTCGAGATGTTGTTATTCCTTACACATCGTCTAAATCCCCTTTTAACTGTTAGCGACCTCCCGCGCGGAACAGTAATAATATTTATTAAAATTAATGATTATTTGTTTTTGAGAAACACTTGAAATTAATAATTAATGCTTAAAACAATCAAAATATACCAAAAATTTCTATCCCACATCACTTTTTTGGAAGAATATGATGAAGAACAATATATGAAAAGAAAAGCGTTGGTCTTAAGGATAATATGTAAGTTGAATCTTGCACATGTATTGTATGAGCCTAATTTTATAGTTCAAAAGTTTTTTAAAAAAGAAAATTTTATTTAATGAACGTTAAATCTAGAAATCCAATTGATATGTTCACGGTATAATCTCTAAAACACGTAATTCGTGACTCATTCCCCCAAAAAGATGATAAAACAATTCATTGGTCCGTAATTTATTAAAATATTAAAAAATAATTATATGCCGTAAAAAATGGTAAAACTTTATTTCTTAATTTTATAAACATTTATAAACAAAAAAACTCACTATATATATTTTATTAATATTTTCATTAATTATTTTATTTATATTATTTTATTGACATATAATTAAATATGCATTTAATTATGTTTAATTAAATGCATCATATTAAAAAATTAAAAAAACAATCATGTAAATGGTCTCTTGAGTTAAATTCCAAGTTCGCACTACAAGAAAAAAGAGAAATAGGTGTGACATTAGTTGCCCCTACAGACTAGATTGTCGCCCCTACAGACATGTAAGGACGACAATGTCGCTCCTACATGTCGTTCCTACAGGTTCGTGGCTGCAGACCAATAGGGGCGACATATATCGCCCCTATAGCATTTAGGATCTATTGTCGCCCCTACAGCTTCGAATCGATAGATCCCATCCAAAAGTTATAGGGACGATAAAAGTCGTTGCTATAGGTATTTAGATCTATGACTACGACATTAATAGGGCGACTATGTCGCCCCTATAGGTTAAATATTTATTTTACAAAAACAAAAAATTAGCAATGCAAAATACAAAATTATGATAAGTTATAAGTTTACAAGCATTTTTTACGAATAACATATCACTACCCCTCTGATGACCCGACCTCATCATGGTTACAACGTTCCTCATTAATTACATCATCCGCTAACATTCCTTGATTCGCAACAAGGTGCCTAATAATCCTCATCATTGTTTCCATTTAGGCATGCATTTCAACCTTTGTATAATTCCAACCTGTAGTGTGAGTTTGTAACTTCAGGAAAATGGGTATTTCCCTTGGGACATGCGATGATGCAGCGCTACTCTTGAAAGCTGAAGAATTGCATTTCGGGATCTGGCCAATTCCATGCATGAATCCACGCCTTCTCCAAGGACCTTCTTCACCATGGCACGCTCGTCCACCCGCATGCCACTTAAGGCTGCCTGAGTTTGCTGAGTTTCTCTCACCATAACAAGTCATGTGATAAAAAATAAATAAGTAATAAAATGTTAAATCGATGAAACAAAAAAGAGTACTAGTGTTACATTATATATATGGTATACTTACGTGGTCTAATGCTGCATTCTTGTTCACCCATTCTCCATCCACGCTTTTATGTAATCGCTCGAATGCATCTTCGACACTCAACTACACCCCATTCTCGAGATTTCTCTACAACAATTTCAATTCGAAAATAAATGAAAATAGTAGAGTAAGTGTGCATGAATAAAAATGATACTTTTTTAACATGTACCTCAGAGAATCGTGTTGCTGAAAAACTCTTCGAGCCCTGACGGGATGGATATCTTGTCTTCTCTTGATTGACTTTATTTTTCTCTGACCGAGCCCGTGGTCATAAAGATTTAGATTATCTAATTGTAATCACTATTTAAATCTTAAATTGGCATATTAAACAAAAAAAAACATACTTACCAAGAAATTAGGGCACGTGAACAAATCCAGGCATCTATGCCAATCCTGAACAAAAATCTCACCATACAGACAACTCGGCCCATTTTTCTTAAAGTGATCATTCACCTTTGTTTTATAGGCTCAATAGCGATTAGATGCCAAACAATCAAGACCGTCTATGATATCCTCATACCCCTTGGCCGATCGATTACCGCGAATATCGAAATATGTCTTTCATAAAAAAAACAATATTAATGCATTACCACTGTGTACAATATCTATTGATCAGTTATGCTGATAATTACTTATTTCGACTGCAGTTTCTACAGCGACATACGGCCCTATAGACTTAAAAGATGCGAGAACAGTTTTCGCTAAAAATACGGACTATAGGGCGACATAGCCCCCCCCCCCCCCCCCCATAGGTTCATTTTGGTCGCTCCCTATAGGCAAATCACATGCGGAAAAAATTCCCGCTAAACAATGGGTCTATATGGACGACATTCTGAAGTATAGGGGTGACATATGTCGCCCCTAAACATCTTGCAACTTATAGGGGCGACCCATTTTTGTCGCCCCTATTTGTACCACATCTATAGGGGTGACTTGCATGTCACCCCTATTCTTCCTTTTTCTTGTAGTGGCATTGCATATCTTGAGGTTGATTTTCATTTTCGTGTATCGTAAATTTTGCTTAATTTGTCACATTTATTTAAATATAGGACCTCATACATTTAATTTGTTGAAATTACTTTATTTTATGTAAATCATAATGTTTAAAGGGTCATTATTTTTATTCACATTAGTCAAAAAAATTTGGTTTGGACAAGTTTTATTTATTTATTCTATACAAGATTTTGAAAAATTACATTATTTAATTTAAAATTGAGCAACTGTTTAAAATATATTTTGTCTATAACAACTATTCGTGTATCACATGGGTGTGAGTAACCATAAACTGTACAAACAATATATTATTTAAAGATGTTTTTCAAAATTGAAGATAATATAATTTATTTCTATTTTGAGCATTCATTACAAACTCAAACTTTTTTTTTTTATTTTGTAATGATATTTATAGTAAAATCATTTCATTTTTTTTTTTCGTACAATGCACGAGTGTGATACTAGTGAGCTTCTTAGCCAGAGAAATAAGCAAAAGGCTATGTCACCTATTGAACCTATAGTCTAATCTCGTAAAATTAAACGGCAAAGAAGGCTACAATGCACAGTAATTTATTACTTATAAATGCCAGCAACTAACATTTAGCTATAAGTTAGGTAACTCAGACGGCATTTAGCTATAAGTTTGGTGACTAAAAATGAAATTATCCTATTTCTTATTCTGTCTATTTATAAATCGAAGCAACATATTCTTAATGCATTGAGGAGAAAAAAGAGAGAGAAAGATGGAAGTGATGCAAGTTCTTCATATGAACAAAGGAGAAGGAGAAACCAGCTATGCCAAGAATTCAATTGTGCAGGTTCCGTTTCTTTCTGTCATTAGATTACTAGCAAAATTCTAAATTTACCTTTACTATTATTCTAGTGAGTTTGCATGCATGCTGACATTTTTTTATTATTTTTTTTAACCAAAAATATCTCTGAATTTATCTTTTGCACGGTAAGGGGTTCTTAAAAGTTAGTATAAGTTATTGAAGGCATTTCTGTTTGGGATGTGGCGTTGAAAATTTCAAACATCTCCTACTTCGTTGGACGAAAACTTCAAAACATATTACGTTTTTCAAAATAAGTCAAACTCTGGAGAAACTCCGTGAAAACTTTTGTTTTTTAGTTTTTAATCTCGTCCAATTTAACTGAACAAATGAAAAATAACTTTTGAATATATAATTTAGGTTTTCATGACAGATCAATAACTTATCCAGTGTCGAGCTTTCTGATACAGTATTTTGAAACGTTTCCATTGATTTGTAGAGGAAGATAATATCAGTTGCGACTTCAATAATCGAGGAATCAGTGCAAGAATTTCTGCAAAAGAATTTCCCTGATAGTATGGGAATCGCAGATTTGGGATGTTCGTCGGGACCTAACAGTCTAATGGTAATTTCTGATATAATAGATACAGTATATGCCACAAGTAATCAAAAGGGAATTCCATTGCCCGAGTTAAGGGTTTTGTTGAACGATCTTCCCGGAAATGATTTCAATAACATATTCATCTCTTTGCCGGAGTTCTACAATCAACTCAAAACCGAGAAGAACATTGGGCCGGAAGGGTGCTTTATCTCTGGTGTGCCTGGCTCTTTTTATGGGAGGCTGTTTCCTAAAAAGAGTCTTCATTTCATTCATTCTTCTTCGAGTCTGCATTGGCTTTCTCAGGTTAGTACGCAATCAATATTACCTTACAAAACATCTTGACTTATGTATATGCTTTGATATGATCATTCATCTAAAATCTTAGGATTATTCTGTGTGTAAAGAAAGATGTTACCAGATCCACGGTTGCACAACTATCACAGCAATTATGTATTAATGCTACCTTTGTTTGGCAAATTTTAATGAAAGTCAAAAGTCAACCATCAATTTAGATCACATATTTTATTGGGCCCACAACATTTCAATCACATATCTCATTAATTTTTATCAAAATTTACTGAAAATTTGATTTTAATTTGTATCAAACAAGGGTAACATAAGCGGTTCACATTGGCCTGATGTTACTCGACAAGGGCTAAAATTTGTTGGTGCTTCAAAAATCTTATAAACTAATATTCCAATTTAATCTAAAATTTTTCAATTCAAAAGTATCCTTAACAAGAATTATATTTGAATATTATTTTTGAAAGATTGTTTGGTTAAAAAATATTTGAAAAGTAAGAAATAATAGGTTTGACTAAGATGAATATTTGAGATTGAGTATTTAGTAAATTTTATTTTGAAAAAATGAGAGCTAAACAGGGGGCTAAATGTGTAATTTCATGTGGTTCTTGTTCAATAAGTGCCTAGCTTTAAGTGCAAAAACAAATGAATTTAAGTGCAAAAACAAAGAAAACCACACGATATCATGGTCCCCATAATTAATACGATGAAAGAAAAAAAATGTCCATTGACAATTTGTTTCTTCCTCTCAATTATTTTTCACATTAAGAAAAATATGTTCTTTCTCAACGTACGAAAACCTATAGCTATCCCCTTTCCATCTTTAAGTGGTGACCAAAGTAAAAAGAGATAAGCGGTCCACATGGACCACATTGACAACATTATCCTTTTCATATTTTCAAGAAATTCATAGGAACTCTCATTGTTACGTGCTAATGGTATTTTTCTTTTCAATAAAAGACGGACTGATTTTGAGAACATATAAGACGGCATAAACCAGCTCATCAGATCATTAAGGTAAAATATAGCTTGAATTTTCAAGCCTAATTAACCCTTTTACTATCTATAGCAAAGAAAACTGCTTGTATCAATTAACATAAATTAATGTATTTAGTTATATTTAATCTTCAAAAAAAAAAAAAATTAATAGATTAATTCCAATAGAAGAGTGACACTGATACAATTAAGAGCATGTTTGGTGAAGAAGTTTTTGAATGAATTTTGAGTTTTTGGAGAATGTGTTGTAAAAAAAGTAATTGATTCCATAAAAATGTAAAGTTGAAAATGAATTTTTGGAAAAACACATAATCATTAATGGCAGGTTCCACGAGTTTTGGATTCAAACATCCACAAGCCTCTGAACAAAGGAAAGATCTACATATCAAAATCAAGTCCAAGAAGCGTATTCGATGCATATTTACTACAGTTTAAGAAAGATTTCTCATTATTTCTGAAATTGCGATCGGAAGAAATGGTTGTTGGTGGACACATGGTGTTGTCTTTCATGGGCAGAATCTGTGAAGTTCCCTCATCAGAAGAGAGTTGCATGCAGTGGGAACTACTAGCCCAAGCTCTCATGAGTATGGCCTTAGTGGTAAATTATTCTTAATTCGCTCTATGTTTTTTTATCCATTCATAAGTATTCCATCCATCCATGACATTGGTTCGCAATCTTAGACACCCCGGCTTTGAAGTTGTGGGGTTCATCGATTCCAAGTGAACCATTTGCGTTCAATTTAACTTAGCCTTCATTTGGTATCTTGTTTTTAAACATCTTTATGAATAATATATTTTTTCAAACTATTTTTTTAATCACACATATTTCTTCAAATTAATTTCCAACCACGTATTTTAACTCAAAAACATCACATTCTTTGTTTATAACTTTGATTTCATTAAAAGGGTAATGTACCTCTGTTTTTAATTAAAACGATAAAAGTAAATAAATAAAGAGACCTTCCCCTACACCACTATAGCCCTTTTCCCCCAATAATTACAATTTTCAATATCATTTTTTAACCATTCACATTTTTTGAAATTAGTTTTTAACCACAAATTGTATCTAAAAACACTAAAACTTAAAAATAACAGTTGTTGTTAAGCTGCCGAACAAACTCTTAAAGTTTAAGATCAAAGTTAATAATTAATTTTAATTACATATTTTATGAATCAAAATTTTATCAACTCCTGACAATCACCTGCGATCGTGGGTCTCTGAGCTATAGTAGTTGACTGTAATGTATTGACCTGATCGGTAGCGGTATTCTTCTTGATCAAAGTGTTTTTCGACTCCGTCCTCGGTGCTCTGCTCTGGTATATGGGGTTCTAGTTGTGTCCCTGATTTCTCTTTCCATGCAGACTTCACGTTCATCTAGGTCGAGGAAGGTTAGACATTTAGTTCGATGAGGGCACATATTTTATCAACTCTTATTAGAATCGGCTAAATTTTTTATCCAAAAAAAAAAAAAACAACTTCTAAAATTGTATATTATATATCACTTGCCATGGATTGTTTAACCGAATCAAGATTTCTTTCAATAAATTTCTCAACTAATCCAATTCATGAGGCCATGAAATTGGCAAGTTTTGCAAAGAAATAGCGTACTTGTTTTACGAGAAGAAATCGAAAAATAAGATGATTATTATCATTTATTCAATTTTTTTATCATATTCTTTTTGTTAGAAGAAAACCCTTAACATCAATTGGTGATTTTAGGGTCTTATTGAAGAAGAGAAGATTGACTCTTTCAATGCACCTTATTATGCTCCATCTGCTCAGGAAGTGAGATCAATGATAGAAGAAGAAGGTTCATTCACCATTAACAGTCTCGAGGCTTTCGAGATTGACTGGGATGGGGGTGCTCCAACCAATAATAATTTCCAAATAGACAATTTATTAAGGGGTCAGCAAGTGGCTAAAACAATTAGGGCTGTGGTTGAATCAATGCTGGAAGTCCATTTCGGAAGTGAAATCATGGATGATTTGTTTCAAAGATTTGCTGAACTGGTTGGTGATTATTTTTCCAAAACTAGGGCAAAATATATTGACTTGGTAATTTCTCTGACCAAAAAGGGTTAATTGAAGTGATAAATCCCCAAAAGGGAAAATTATGAATAATGTTTAATTATTTTACTGAATAATGTCCTTAATTTATCCTGTTATAAAGTGGCATGCATATGTACTTCTGTATCATCACGGATGCTCGGATATATTATGAAAAGTTCATACTTTTAATTAGATACTTGTTATCTAATAATCCAGAACTCTGTTGTAATATTTATAACTAGAATTTGCATGCAACTTTCTCCAGAGAATGATGATCTTGATTTTCTAATGTTTATGATGCAATTTAAATTGCAAGTTATAACATGTTCTTCCAGTATTACATATTGAAGCATCTTCAACTTATATGATTAAATTGCACCCTTGTCGGGTTATATTAACTTTTTCTAACATTTGATTTTGGGATTTTATTGAATATGCGCACGTGATGATTATGTTAAATATTTTAATTGTGATTTGTGAAATACTTGAGTTATTTTATTATTATCATTTTTATGTTAATTATTATAGTGATACACTACTATACTATGTCTCCTAAATGCTAGTCCAAGGCCCAAAAGTATTTCTTCTTTTTGAATGTTGAAATCAATGAAATGGGACAATTTCGACCTATTTATGACTATCTGTATATTAAATTTGGGACGTAAAATTGTCAATTTAGTGATATTGGCTTAAAAAAAGGGGGACCCCCAAGAGCTTCACCCATATTTTCATTACTTCTCCCTAGGAGGCCTAATTCATAAAGTTCGACTCAGACCCTGAAAATCATAGGACCGGCACTGTTGCTTTGACCTGAAAAAAGGCAACAAGTCAAAGGTCAAAAGGTTGGACTGAGGCGAACCGGAGTCAAACCGATTTTAATTAAAAAATTAATAATTATTTCAAAGATCACGTGATTTTCTTTTAAAAAAAAAAAGGTATTTTACAAATAAAACAATATGCTTTCTCATTTAGAGGTGAAATCAAATAAACATAAAATATAACAACCAAAATTCTTTAATTTCAAAATTAATAATTCAACAAATATAAATTTGAGGTTGTTAATTTTATTTATTGTATTATATTTTATTTCAAAATATTTTAACATATAAAAAATACGATAAAAATAACTTATTTCGAAGAAAAAAGTTCGAAAAACAAATAAATAATAAATAAAAATATTTTTTTTTAAGAAAAAACAATTTTTAAAAGAAAAAAAGAAAAAGAAAAATCCTATAAAGATCAGGATTTCCTAATTTTGATTAATTTTGTACATGTTGCATTTCCAAATTTGATTAGTTTTGAATTCGATAACATTTTGTATTAAAATGTTATTGTACTATATTTTAATTTTGATATCATTGTAGATCGAAAAGTCACAAACATATTCCTGTGTATCGCACAGATGAAAATACTAGTTACTTTTTAACCATACGCATTTTTTCTCTCCAATTTTCAATCACACGTACATTATTTTACCTCAAAAATGTAAATAAATCATTTTATAATTGCTATAGTGTTCATTGATCTTCCACTACGAGTCTAGAACAATGTTTCTTAGAGACGACTATGTTGTCACTAATGCTATATAGAGACGATTTCTGGCCCAACTTGATTTAATCTATGCGTGACCATTTTTGTGGATGTTCAAAACTTCTAGTAGTTATTCTCATCACTACAAGAAAAATGAGCGACTGAAACGAAAAATACCGACGACGCTTTTTGTCGTCGCTAATACTTCACTTTTTTGCGACGAAAATATTGTCGTTGCAATTGTAAGACTATTTGTGATGACAAAAAGAGATGACTATATGTCGTCTCTATTTCCCTAGTCGTCTCTAACTCTAAGGGAAGTAGAGATGACAACGTCGTCTGTATTGCCTTTGGGTGAAGCGGGAGATTTTTTTGTATTTTCTGATGGTCAAAAGAGACGAAAAAGGCGTCTCTATTTCTCTCACATTAGAGAGAAAGGCGACTCTATTCCTCTCATATGAGAGACGACATCTCTATTTCCGAGGTAAATAGAGACGACAATTTTTTGTCTCTAATACGAGAGAAATAGAGACGACAAATTGTCGTCTCTATTCCTTGAAATGAGAGACGACTTTATCGTCTCTATTACATTTTCATAGTTTTTCCTCTATAATTTACTTCACCTTGACTTAAAAATTATTTGTGGACACTTTCAATCAAATTGTTTTTTGTGATTTTGGTAAGATATTTACACCAAAGTTTCTGTATTTTATAGATTTTTTAAACGAATGATAAATAATATTTTTCATATTCTTTTATGTCAGTTTCTGCTGTCTACGTTGTTCTTGGGGTTTGAAGTTGTTGCTTGACGAAGTTGAAATGTGAAAATTTTAAGTTATTGGTAAGTGAAAATAGTCCTAATTTATGACTATTTGATGTTTATAAATTAATCTTTGAATTGTCTCATTATTGGACAGTTTGATATTGATTAGTGAGTTATGAGTTTTGTAAGTCATTATTTTTTTCCTGCAACTACTTCGTTATTTGCGCGTAGATTATAGTGGCGTCTCCTAAAATATTCTTCGGGTGGGGACTATGTTTAACGTAGTGCTAGCACTTAGGAGAATAGTACGGATATGCTGCCGAAATTTATGCGTAACGTAGAAGTAGTAACAGGAAAAAATGATACAACTCGCTACTCGTGAGTCATTGTTGAATGATTAGGACCCATACCTTGAATTATTAGTACTGAGAGATAAGGAGTTAGCACATGTTCACATCACTCGAACATTTCAGTTATATGTGTTCTTTTTTTTTAACAGTGAAAATGAAGTACATATAAATATTGACAAGAGTTGGATAAAACTGAACAGAATACAGGACAAGTCCATCGAATTTGCAAACAGAGTTGTAGCATTTATAAGAATGGCCATCCCATTGGCAAATGACATAGGGATGATTTCTTGTCCGTGCAATAACTGTTTAAATCGAGCAAAACAATTAGTAAGTGTTGTAGATGACAACATATTCCGATATGTTTTTTAGAACATTCAAAAGATAGATTCATCATGGAGAACTGACGGAAGTGCCTGTAGATACGCAGACGCAGGAGGAGCCAATAGTTTTTAGAGATGAGATGACAGACATTCTGCACGATGTAGTAGGGGGAGAACCGATGGAGGCAGGAGCTAACCTTGAATATGATGACTTGTTTGAAGCATTACAGAGTTTCATCCAGGTGTCTCTTCATTCTCGTCATTGAATTTTTTGGCTAAGTTGATGCATATTAAAGTGATGAACAAGTGCATTTCCTAATTTAAATCTTATGCATTCGTATTATGAAGCTAAGAAGCTAATGAGGAAGTTAGGGCTTGGCTATGAGTCATTTTATATCTGCAAGAATGACTGTGCACTGTTCTGAAAGGAGAATGCCGATAAACAGATCTGTCCAATATGCTCTAAAAGTCGATGGTCTCAAGTGGTAGGGAAGTTTTCTGGTATGAATGTTCCGCATAAGGAGTTACGTTATTTTTCGCTGGCTCCCAGGCTTAAGCCTCTAGTTGCTACTACACACACTATGAAAAAGATGAGGTGGCACATTACTGGACGTTTGATGGACGAAGATGAAATGGGGCATCCGGTTGATGGATAGGCTTGGAAGGATTTTGATAAAGCACACCCCAAGTTTGCATGTGAAATTCAAAATGTTTGATTGGGTATCGCTGCTGACAGCTTTAATCCGTTCGAAAACATTAGACAGTCTGACAGCATGTGGCCAGAGGTTTTATGTACCTATAACCTACCTCCGTAGTTGTGCATGAGGGCAAAAAATCTGATACTCACTCTATTGATACCTGGCCTGCGATCACCAGGGAAAGACATGGATGTTTTTCTACATCCACTAGTTGATGAGCTGAAGGAACTATGGTAAATAGGTCTTGACTTACGCTATGCAGGAAATAATAATGAAAATTTTAGACTGTGTGCAACACTGTTGTGGACCGTTAGTGGTTTTTCGGTAAGAAGTAGTCTTTCTAGGTGGGTGGAGTGGACAGGGTTATGGAGCATGTCCAACTTGCAATGTTGATACGCCTTCTAAAAGCATATTGGGGAAAACAGCTTATGTGGGACATTGACATTTTTTGGGAACTACTCATCGGTGGCTCAGAAGTAGTGAGTTTAATGGAAAACTCGAGACTGGTGAGCCTCCTTGAAAATTTAGCTGTACAGATGTAATGCGACGGATGAATGCTATGACAAATGGAATTTCGGGAAAGCACCCACAGTTTGGAGGTCGTAAAAGGAAACGAAATGCGGGCAAACTCAACTAGAGAAAGAAGAGTATTTTTTACGAGCTACCTTATTGGAGCACTATCGAGTTGAAGAACAATCTTGATGTAACGCATGTGGAGAAAAACCCGTGGGATAGCTTACTCGGTACTATCCTATGTGATGCCCACAAATCTAAGGACACAGATAATGAGCGAAGTGATTTGATAGAATTAGGTATAAGACTGTAGTTGCACTTGTATCATGATGGGAATCGATTGATGAAGCTCACGGCAGAATACACACTCACTGATGCCGACTGTCAAATATTTTGCGATTTTATCATATCAATAAAGTTTCTTGATGGTTTTGCATCTAACTTGAAAAGCAATGTCGATCTGAGTTGCAGTCGCATCACCGGACTGAAGTCACATGATTTTCACATCATTATGCAGAGTTTGTTGGCTGCTGGATGCAGAGCATACTTGAACAAGAATATCTTATCTACCATAGCTGAATTGTCAACTTTCTTCAAGAAGCTTTGTGCCAGGTCGATAAAGAAGAGTGACATGGAGAACTCCAAGGAACAACTAATCTTGATATTGTGCAAGCTTGAACGCATACTCCCTCCATCAATTTTTGACATTATGATCCATCTTGTTATGCATTTTCCAGAGGAGAAAATCTTAGGAGATCCTGTGTATATGTGCTGGATGTATCTGTTGACCCATGACTATTCACGTATATATTGTTTTGATTATAACAAACAAGATCTCCTGTATTACTAATGGTTTTGAGTCTTGAGTTTTATCATATATATGTCATTTGAATACTCCAAGATCAAAATCGTCATCCATTGAAATACAAAGCAATCATAAAAGAGATTTGAGGTAAACAAGATCGTCGAAGACCGAAGATTAAAGCTTTAGAAGATTTATGTTGAAAAATTTCAACTCATTTGTAAAGGTATCGACTCATCAATTTTTAGCAAGTTAATAAAGCTCAAAATTATTTCTATAAACCGTTAATTACATAAAAATGATTTTTCAAATCATAACATGAAATAGATTTTGGAAAAATAAACTTTTTGATATAAAAAATAAAAATTCATAAATTTACTATTTTGGTCGACCGAAACTCTTTTGATCGACAGAAAGTATGATCGACCAAAAAATGTTTGCTCAACCGAAAGTCTAACGGATCAAATAGTGTAACGGCTAGTTTTGAACTTTCGGTGGACCGAAAGTGTAGAAATGGTCGACCGAAACTTCCTGCAGCTCATTTTCTTGATTTATAAATAGTCATTTCTCTTGCATTCATTTCTACCAACTTACAAGAGCATTTAAGAGAAATTGATTGAGAAAACCATTGAGCTTACTTTGTTTTACATTCTATTTCATTTATTACAAAGAATTTCTTGATTGATCAAAACTTTTCATATCTTCATCAAGAATTCTATTTTGTAGAAAACTCAATACTCTTACTTCATTATTGATCATTGATTGAGTTCATCATCACCAAACACTTATTGAAGTGTAAATCTCTCTTCATACTTAATTAAGTATTATTTGGAAAGAGAGATCATTGGTTGAAAAATTTTGATTCAAGCAAAACTATCTCATATCATTTTTCAAAGTTTTCATAAACACTTGAGCTTTAAATATTTGCTATCTATTGAAGTGTTATCCTAAAACTCTCAAGATACTTTACTTGATCATATCATTTGTTAAGAGAGTTTATTCAATTGTAAAATTCTCATTTGTATTTTGCTTATGGTTTTGAGATCCTTGTGAAAATTCGATTGTAAATGATATGTGCTCCTTGTTGTCAAGTCATCTAAGGATAAGTGCTCCTTATTGTATCTTATCAATATAGTAGATTTGGCCTTACTCATGACGGAGAGCTCAGTAACGGAGGACGTAGATCACGTTGGTTGATTGAACCTCCCTAAATCGCGTTTTCATTCTCTTATCCCTTTTACTTACATTTCACTTACTCTATTCTATCAATTTATATTGTGCAACACTATATCTAAGTGCTATACTTGTTTTATCAGTTAAGTTTACACATTTATAGCACACTACATTGATAGTTAAGTTACTTGCAACACTAAGTGCTCATACTTGTACCCATTGGTTCTTAAGTTTAAGATTATATATCGAAAAAGTTTTATAAACCAATTCACCGCCCTCTTGGTTAGTTTATCTTGGGATAAAAATTGGTATCAGAGCTTAGGAACTCTTTCATTTAGATTTTACTATCTAGAGTTATGGCTAACCAAAATATTGAAGGTCATTCTACTAATCGTCCTCCATTGTTTGATGGTACTAATTATAATTTTTGGAAAACTAGAATGATGATTTTTATTCAATCCATTGATTATAATATTTGGGATGTCATTGAATCCGGTCCTCATGAGCTTACTAAGTCTATTAAGGTTGATGGAAAACGGGATATAACTATTTCAAAACCTGAGGAAGAATATGATGAGGATGATAAAAGAAAATTATCTTTAAATGCTAGAGCCAAAAATCTACTCTATTGTGCACTTAGTATTAATGAATTTAATTGTATTAACACATGTGATTCCGCACACGATATTTGGCATGCTTTATAAGTCACACACATGGGCACAAATAAAGTTAAAAAAACAAAAATAAATCTTTTGTATAAAAATTTTTGAAAATTTCTTCATGAAACAAGATGAACCCATTGCTAGCATGATTACTATATTTACCGATATTGTTAATGGTCTTAAGGGATTTGATCGAAAATTTTCTAATGGTGAACTTGTTAGCAAAATGCTTAGGTCACTCTCGGAGGATTGGAGCTCATTGAGAATGTTGATAGAAAACACCCAAGATGTCAACACATATCCCTTGGAAGAGCTTTATGAAACATTGATGACATATGAGCTAAATCATGCCGAGACAAAAGAAAAGTATAGAAAAGCAAAAGAGGAAGAAATGAAGGATCCTCCAAGGAGACAAATTTCCTTAAAGTCATCAAATCATGAATAAGCCTCAAACTCTAACAAGAGTGATGAGGAACTTAATGATCTTGTTCTCCTAGTCAAGAAGTGGAAAGCCTTTCGCAACAACCGTAGATTTCAAAAGAGAGAAGACAAAGGTGAAGAGAAAAAGATTATTTGCTATGATTGTGACAAACCAGGTCACAAAAGAACCGAATGTCCCAACAAGAGAAAATCCCTCAAAAAGAAAGCTCTACAAGCTACTTGGGATGATAGTGATGATGAGCAAGATGAAAGTGAAAGTCAAGATGAAGTTGCAAACATGTGCTTCATGGCCATTGAAGATGAGGTAAATACTAATGACATTCCCTCATATGATGAATTATCTACCTCATATGAACAAATGATTGAGGTTTTTGAAAAACTTGTTCTTAAACATTCCACTCTTAAAAAACAATACATTTTGTTGAAAAATGAAGCCGAAAAGAATTTTGAAATACAAAAGAATATTGAAAAGAAGTATCTTGATCAAAATGCTTTGATGGTAGAAAACCTCTCCATAAAATAAAAAATTTTAGATTTAACATTCATTGTTCACAAATTCACTCAAGGGAGGAAAATTTTTGAACTAATGCTTGGTAAACAAAAATGTGTTTTTGATAAAGGAGGAATTGGATACAAACCATTTTTGAAACAAAAATCTACCAAAAATACTTTTGTTAAAGCTTCTACTTCTTATTCCTTTCATCAAAACACTTTTGTCAAAATATCAACTACTTGTAGCTTTTATAATAGAAGTGGGCATATAGCTTTTAATTGTTTAGTGAAAAAGAAACTACACTTTGAAGAAAGGCATAAGAGGGTTTAAGGATCTAACTATCAAGGACCCAAAATTATGTGGGTACCAAGAAGTCAAAAATTAAGTCATGTTTTGTAGGTTTCAACAAAATTAAAGAGCAATTGGTTCTTGGATAGTGGTTGCTCAAAGCACATGACCGAAATAAATCACTGTTATCAAGATTCAAAAGAAAAGATGGAGGTCATGTCACTTTTGGAGATAATGTCAAAGGAAAAATTATTGGCATTGGAAATATTGGTAATCATCTTTCTTCCTCTATTGAAAATGTTTTATTAGTAGATAATCTCAAACATAATTTGCTAAGTATTAGTCAATTATGTGATAAAGGTTATCATATTAAATTTGATTCTTCTAGATGTCTTATCAAAGATGCTACATCGAAAGAGGTATTGTTCATAGCAAGCCGAAGTAAAGATATTTATATCATCAACATTGAATTTGAGAAAGAATTAAAATGTTTGTCAAGTTTTAAAGATGACATTTGGTTATGGCATAGAAGATTATGTCATGTTAGTATGGACCTTATTTCAAAAATATCCAAAAATTGCTTTCTTAAAGGCCTACCAAGTCTGAAATTTGAAAAGGATAAAATTTTTGATGCTTGTCAATTTGGAAAACAAACCAGAATTTCTTTCAAAATTAAACAATTTTCTTCCACCACAAAACCATTACAACTTCTTCACATGGATCTTTTTGGACCATCCAAAACCGCAAGTTTAAGTTGTAAACACTATGCTTTTGTCATTGTTGATGATTTCTCAAGATTTACTTGGGTTTTATTTTTAAATTTGAAAAATGAAGCTTTAAATGCATTTAAACATTTTTGCAGAAAGGTTCAAAATGAAAAGGGATATTCTATTACAACTATAAAAAGTGACCATTGTGGAGAATTTGATAATATGGCTTTTTTATGAATTTTGCAAAATAAATGGGTATGAACATAATTTCTTCGGATCCTAGAACTCCTCAACAAAATGGTGTAGTAGAAAGGAAGAATCGCACATTGCAAGAAATGGCTAGGACCATGCTAAATGAAAATAACTTACCAAAATATTTTTAGGCCGAAGCCGTTAACATTGCTTGCTATATTATAAATAGAATTACCAATATCGGGTATTTTAAGGTTTTTGGTTGTAAATGCTTTGTTCTTAACACAAAAGAAAACTTGGGAAAATTTGATTCAAAATATGATGTTGGAATTTTTCTTGGTTATTCATCCACTAGCAAAGCTTATAGAATTTTTAACAAAAGAACTCTAGTAGTGGAAGAATCCATACATATTACTTTTGATGAAACTAATTCTCTTGATCAAGAGAAAGGTGTTGATGTAGGTTTGGAAATTCCTTTTGAGGAAATGAATATTCAAGATCAAAGCAATGAAATATCCAAAGACAATGAAGAAAAAGACTTGGAAGAACCAACTCCTCAACAAGAAGAAGGAACATCTTCCAAAAACTCAAGTGATCTAACACTTCCTATCGAATGGAGATTTCCTCCATCTCACCCAAAAGAGCTCATAATTGGTGATCCTTCAAAAGGGGTAAGTACGTACTAGAAACTCTACTAAAGGTTTCTTAAATACTTGTACCTTTATTTCTCAAATTGAACCAAAGAATTTCAAAGAAGCCGAGTTCGATGAGTTTTGGATTCTTGCAATGCAAGAAGAACTAAATCAATTTGAAAGAAATCACATTTGGGATTTAGTTGATAGACCAAATGATCAAACCGTTATTGGTACAAAATGGGTTTTTCGAAACAAAAAGGATGAAAACGGTATAATTGTGCGTAACAAGGCTAGATTAGTGGCCCAATGTTACAATCAAGAAGAAGACATTGATTTTGAAGAAACTTTTGCACCGGTTGCTGGACTAGAATCCATTCGTATGCTTCTTGCCTTTGCTTGTCATAAAAGTTTTACTCGTTATCAAAATGGATGTCAAAAGTGCATTTTTAAATGGTTTTATTCAAGATGAAGTCTATGTTGAACAACCTCCCAGTTTCAAAAATCATAAATTTTCGGATAATGTTTTTAAACTAAGAAATGCTCTATATGGTTTAAAACAAGCTCCTAGAGCTTGGTATGAAAGATTGAGTAAATTTTTTTATTTCAAATGGCTTTCAAATGGGAAATGCGGATACTACACTTTTTATCAAAACCAAAAAGGAAGACATGATTGTTGTACAAATTTATGTTCATGATGTTATTTTTGGTGCAACTAATGTGTCTCTTTATGAAGAATTTTCAAAATGTATGAGCAATGAATTTGAAATGAGTATGATGGGAGAGTTAAAATTCTTCCTCGGGCTTCTAATCAAACAAACTAGTGAAGGAATATTCATTAGTCAAACTAAGTACATTGTGGACATACTCAAAAAGTTTGAGATGGAAAACTTGAAGACAATGAATACTCCAATGAGTACTTCAATCAAATTGGACAAAAATGAGCAAGGCACTTCCATTGACATTACAAAATATTGAGGTATGATTGGATCCCTTCTTTACTTAACCGCAAGTAGATCCGATATTATGTTTAGTGTGTGCTTATGTGCTAGATTTCAATCCAATCCTAAATAATCTCATCTAAGTGTCTTAAAAGGCATTTTTAGATATTTATGCGGGACTAGAAATTTGGGACTTTGGTATCCAAAAGGCACTCATATTGATCTTGTAAATTATTTGGATGCCGATTGGGCGGGATGCACAATTGATAGAAATAGCACAAGTGGAACTTGTCACTTTCTAGGCTTTGCACTTGTGTCGTGATTTAGCAAGAAACAAAATTTCGTTGCACTATCTATCGCCGAGGCCGAATATATCTTGGCCGCTAGTTGTTGTGCTCAAGTTTTGTGGATGAAACAAACTCTTAGTGATTATCACTTGATTTTTGAAAATGCACCTATTATGTGTGATAACACTAGTGCTATAAATTTGTCAAAAAATCTCATCTTGCACTCTCGCACTAAGCATATTGAAATTCGACATCATTTTCTTAGAGATCATGTGCAAAAAAGGTGACATTTACTTGGAATTTGTTAGTACTGAAAAACAATTGGCCGATATTTTTACTAAACCTCTAGCTCATGATAGATTTTCATATATTCGAAGAGGATTGGGTATTATTGATGAAAATGATATTTGTGGCTAAATTTACAATATATATGTGTTTTAATTGTAATATATGCAAAAAAATTATTTTTGAGCATTTCGGCTGATCGAAATTTTTCGGTCGTCCAAAAAGTGACTTTCGGTTGAACAAATTGTTCAACCGAAACATGTTTCGGTCGACCTGCTGTACGATCGAAACTAAATTTTCGGTCGATCATTACACGACTGAACCTTCCTGCAGCTACCTATTTTGAAACCTGCAGAGTTTTGGTCGATCGACAAAAACTTTCGGTCGACCGAAAGTTGCGCGGATTCAAAGTCTTTAAAACATCGAAATCATTCTTAAACCCTAATTTCGCATTTCCCTCTCCCTATTCACTCCATAATCCATCATATTTCATCAAATTACTTTAAAGAATCCACAAATTCGTGTTCTCCATCATCATCTCTATCAAATTTGGGATTTTTTGCTTCAAAATTCATCAAAAATCATCTAAACCCTACCCTTGGGAAAATCACGAAAATTTCAAAAAAAATTCTCTTTTTAAATCGATTTCACTCCATCCAAATCACCATTCTATCCTTACAATCTTGATTTCTACTCATTTTCAATCATCTCCAACCGTTTTTACCTAACATTTTCAAGAAATTCTATTGTTATCTTCAATAATCTCGAAAATTCACAATGCCTCCAAAGAAAAAATCGAAGAAAGGCGAAGCAAGCTCATCGAATGTTGAGGAACGTACGCCCTTGCCCGACCGCTTCTCTGATCACCCAATTCTCATAGGTAAGTCCATCGATTTATTTGATTTTTACCTTCAAGCCCCTTCGTTTCAAATTGAGCGTTATTTTGAAGATATAGGATGGAAAAACGTTATGTCAATTTCCGAAAACTCCTACCCGAAATTAATTCGGGAATTTTTTCGTAATGCCACTTTTTATACGGATGAAGTTACTAGTTTGGTTAGGGGAACACGAGTTGCTATCCAACGATCCCTCATTAGAAACCTCCTAGGACTGCAACGTTGTGAAAATTATGCATATGTCACTCATTATCCTGTTAGGTTCGAGGGATACAATGAACTTGATGCTTGTAGTCGTGTCTCTGCCCGACCCCTCACTACTACTATGACCTTGAACCTCAATCATTTGACTATTCCATGCCAGGTCCTTCATCGTGCAATTGCTCACACAATTGTATCCCGTAGTGGTCATTTTGATGAAGTAAATCATCTCGACCTATTCATTCTTAATTCTCTCCTTGTCGGTCGTAAACTTGATTTTCCATACATCTTCATCCAACATCTTCATCATGTCCATACCTCTCCTCGAGTTCTAGGGCTATCCTACGGAATGATATTCACAAAGATTTTCAATCACTTCAATGTACCTCTTGACAATGAACCTTTGTTAAACCAAAACATACTGATATTATCAACATCAACACTCTTAAATAGATGAAAATTGTCAAGGGTGACGGGCAATGGGTGTGCAATACTCAAGGTTTTGATGATGCATCGGGGCCTACGACTTGGCCATTTACCGAAGAAGAAGCTGAAGAAGAATTGGAGATTGGTGAAGGGGCGGCTGTGGGTGAGGGTGACCAAGGGGGTGCCGGTGAAGGTGATGAACAAGGTGGTGGGGATGAACAGCCTCGACCAAGGCCAGGGACTCAAGCACCGCAAGTTGCAGCACCTCCCCATCGATCCATCTCTGAAGATCAATTCAACATTCTAAATGGGAGTATCGATTCTCTCACCACTGCGGTTGAAGGCATCCAACATCAACTTCAACATATGCACACATCTCAAGAGGCTTTCTTCGCTCATTTTTACTCCATCTACCCGCCTAATCCACCTCCACCACCGGTGGCCGATTGAAGATCCTATCTTTATATTTATATCTTTCGTAGTGACTTTTTCAAAAAACATTTTGTTTTCAACTATGTAATCATGTGTTTTAAAAAACTATGACATTTTCCTTATGTTAATACTCTTTTTGCCTACTTGTTCTGCATATTGTGGTTGACATGCTCTATTTTTCTATGATTCTTGCATTGAGTTGTGATGATGTTGAAGTATAAGTGATTTCTATATGATAAGATTCTATTCTTATCGGTTTGTGCAAAATACGGGGATTCCATGTCAATTTTTTTTTTTCGTAACATGCAAACTGTGTGTTGGTGTTTCCATAAAGTTATGATTCCGCATTCCTATTCATTACATGAACTTATATGCATTTTTACCCTTACTTCATGCTATAAGTATTCTATTAAAGGGAAAATTGATTACTTTTGTGGTTTCTACCTTATGCTTCCTCATTTGTGCTTCCACGACTATTCACATATGTATTAAGGCTACTTGACACTTTTTGCTTATGCCAAAAGGGGGAAGAGATATTTGATAAAATCTGATTTGTTTTATCTTGTTATCTTATGATAGAAAGGGGGAATAAATTGCAAAAGAAAGGGGGAATATGTACTCACATATATATTTCATCATTTTTCTTAAGAATTACAAATCACATTGTTTTTCATAATCAAAAAGGGGGAAATTCTTGACCTATGACTATTCACGTATATATTGTTTTGATTATAACAAACAAGATCTCATGTATTATTAATGGTTTCGAGTTTTGAGTTTTATCATATATATGTCATTTCAATACTCCGAGATCAAAATCGTCATTCATTCAAGTACAAAGCAATCATAAAAGAGATTCGAGATGAACAAGATCGTCGAAGATCGAAGATTAAAATTTTAGAAGATTTATGTATAAAATTTTTGTAAATGTATCGACTCATCAATTTTTAGCAAGTCCATAAAGCTCAAAATTATTTCTAAAAATCATTATTTACATAAAAATGATTTTTCAAATCATAACATGAAATAAATTTGGAAAAAAAAATTTTGATATAAAAATAAAAATTCCAAAATTTACCATTTCGGTCGACCGAAACTCTCTTGATCGACTGAAACGTTTGTTCAACCGAAAGTCTAATGGCTCAAATAGTGTAACGGCTAGTTTTGAACTTTCGGTCGACCGAAAGTGTAGAAATGGTCGACTGAAACTTCCTGCAGCTCATTTTCTTGATTTATAAATAGCCATTTCTCTTGGATTCATTTCTACCAACTTACAAGAGCATTTAAGAGAGAAATTGATTGAGGAAATCATTGAGCTTACTTTGTTTTACATTCTATTTCATTTATTGCAAAGAATTTCTTGATTGATCAAAACTTTTCATATCTTTATCAAGAATTCTATTTTGTAGAAAACTCAATACTCTTACTTCATTATTGATCATTGATTTAGTTCATCACCAAACACTTATTGAAGTGTAAATCTCTCTTCATGCTTAACTAAGTATTATTTGGAAAGAGAGGTCATTGGTTGAAAAACTTTGATTCAAGCAAAACTATCTCATATCATTTTTCAAAGTTTTCATAAACACTTGAGCTTTAAATATTTGCTATCTATTAAAGTGTTATCCTAAAACTCTCAAGATACTTGACTTGATCATATCATTTGTTAAGAGAGTTTATTCAATTGTAAAATTCTCATTTGTATTTTGCTAATGGTTTCCAGATCCTTGTGAAAACTCGATTGTAAAGGATAGGTGCTCCTTGTTGTAAGTGACTTAAGGATTCGAAAAGTTACAGATGAATCATTTGTGTATATAAAAGGTTAGTGGGAGTGTTCAATAATTCTGATACTTGATCAGAAGTTGAATCTCTAACCTTTAAAATGAAAGTGCAATTATTTAAAATTTCTCCATTGTGGATTTGAGAAATAAGACCTTCACTTTGGGAACCAAAATCTATAGAGATAGATCTGGAAAGTTGTTTTGATTTCTCAATCCATGTATATAGATAAATGCTAATGGGATTAGCATGAATGAATCCAATGTAGGATTCTATCCCAAAAGTTATGGGTTAACCTTCTCAAAATAGTTTTTAGAACACATATTGAGAAAGAATGATATGGGGAAGATACTTGATTGTTTGACAATAAGATCTTCTTAACGCGACACTATGTACGACACCTTTTGTATTATTGAGTACTTGAGAAGCACTAATAATACAATAGACATGAGGAGAAATGTAGACTTACGGTCTTTTGGTATAGAGATATCATCCTTCAGTCCAGGAAAGGATGAAGGAAATATTCAGTCTAATTGTTAATTAACTCATAGTAGTGGTGTGATCAGTTTGAAATGGTTCATACAAGGGAGATCGCTAACTATACAACCGAGACCAAATATATAAGTGCTTGTGAAGCAATCTCGATCGTTAAGTTCATTAGTGAACTATAAGTGTTCCTAGCATTGTTGTTCCAGTAATGAGTACTTTGATGACAATGGAGTCATCGCGCAAGCGAGGGAACTGGGTCTAATCGATGATCTGAGTATGTATTTAGGGGCTACTATCTTATTCAAAGATTGTAGAAAAATAGAATTCATGCCCACTAACTTTGAGAAGGTTGAATATGTAAAGAGTCACATATTAGAGATCCACCTGTAAAACTACTATCCCAACAGGAATCTGATTGTCATATAAACTCATAGGTCACATGAGTTATTGGATCTAGTGGGAGTATGTCAGTGTTATGATCTAAATCCAATTGTTGAGATAGTATAACACATTATCATTGTTACAATAAAGGTAGATCTATTATTAAATTGAGTTTAACTTTTTATTTAAATAATAGAGTCCGTAGAATAAGTTTAAGTAACTTGTAAGTCACAAGATTTTGTGACTATGAGATACAAGTCTTTAATATATTATTCTAAAATTATCCCTAGTCGAAGTAACAACAAGATACGGATATTGTTGTTGCAGTTAGACTAGCATAAGTTGCATTTCTTTCTTATGAAGAAAGTAGCTTATCTTACAAGTTAGAATGTAGAGGAACATTCGAATGAACACGTGGATGCATTGTTCAATGAACAAAGCATTGGATGACTCGCCTAGAGATCCACATGGATAACTATCCAAGCGTCATTGGTGAATCTCTAATGCGCGGTTGTGGATTTGGTCCTTTGACTTGAGGACGTCATATAAACTTATATAAGGATTGCTATGCTTTGGTGAGCGTTGATGTTGGCTCTTGAGAGGGAGTCATCAGGATGACATCGTACGGGTATAATGAGAGTCATATGAAGGTTGTGTATGTCCAATATGAGGATTCGTCACTCCTGGGTAGTAAGAGATTATAACCTGTATTTTACCCACTTAAGTTGATATAAATTTATCTGCCGGGATGAAGTTATGAGTTGAAAAAGTGTATTCAGTCATAACAAGATCAACTAAGAGAAGAGGTGAATAACATAATTGGTTGAAATGAGATTGACGCTATCCATGTCTCTTAACCAATTGGGTTATATTGATGAAGAGATTATATTTCCACGGTAACCGCACATAAACAGGTCTTATCATGCCACATGACTTTTCCTTTTACATGGATTGCCTGGAAACATTGCTAGATGTCAGTCTTGGACTGCGACGTGAATTAATCGATCTTGATAAGTTGAAATGAATTAAAAATATAGATTTCTATTCATCTTATTCTAATAATATTGGAATAATAATAATAATACATCGTTTGCCATCATGAATGAAACCTAATGGGTCACACACAAAGGGCAAGAATTGAGTATCTAGAAATGAATCTTATCCAAGTGGGAGATTGTTGGAATAGTGTCCAAGCCCAATTGGTTGTACTGGACTTGGGTTTCTCGTTGGACCCTAATTAGGTTATCACTTAAGCCTACAAGAAATAGTTTTTAGTTGCAAGAGAAAAGAGAGAGTTGCATTTTTATTCTAGTGCAGGGGTTTTCTCTTGTTAGTACAAAGAGAAAAAGATACTCTCAAATCCCTTCAAATAGTTGGTGATTGATGGAGTTCCATATTCAACTCGTTGTGTGGATTTTTGTTAGATTCTGGACAATTAGACAGCTGGTGGTGACAAGATTGTACCTCCTGTTTCAAATTTCAGATTCACGATATTCATCTAAGGTATAATTTCTATCACATATTCTATCTAAGTGCAAGGTTGATCTGAGCTATAGTTTCGAGTTTCTTTTAATTTTCGATGTACATGTATGACCCGAAACCTTATAATTACATGGGATTCCTTGCCAATCATCTCAAGGAATCAATAATTAAAAGAAGAGCATATGGAGACCCAATTATTAATCATGAGAGAGCAAATGGATCACTCTCATTTGATGAGTATGTAATTAGCATTCAATCCACCATCTTCATTAATTTTGTGGTTAAACTTTAAAGTCAATGAGGATATTGAGGTGTTCTTAGTTGAGTTCGAGTAAGGTTATTTAGGAAAGTCATGTCATACTCAACAAGTAAGTAAGATTTTGAAGAACATGTGAAGTGTGGTGCAAGATAGTTTACGCAAGCTAAGAGAAAGTTTCGTGTATTCACGAGTTAGGCTTCAGAAGAAGTTGTCAACTTTGATAATTTGCTATTTTTCTGGGTCCAAACATGGAATAAACCGACAGAGTTTCATCAAAAAATGTGTTGGGGTTGCGTAATTCGTTGAACAAAATACATATTTCGATTTGCTTTTGGTGGTTAGGTTTTTTTTTTTTTCATAAAAAAGAATGGTTGCAGGAATAAACGATAACCGTAAAGGTAAAAGTTGAAATAAGGGTTGTTTTTATCCAAGGGCATAGAGGTCTATGTAGCGATACGGAATATTATATATATATATATATAATATTTCTTAAAAATTGTGTCGCTGCGACCTTGCCCATTTATTTTAAACACATATTCATCTAGCCATTTTTAGTGAAATTAAATTTGTTTAAAATCTTAGTCAATTTCCAATTTTATTAAATGATGTCACAAGTCCATTATATATTTTAAAGTCCAATCCCAATTTTAAGATTTGTCCAAATTCATCGTCCATTTTAAAGTCCAAATTTTAATTATTTGGATTCAAATTATTTTAAGTCCAAAATTTAAATTTTATTCTTATTAGTTATTATTATCTAGTTTAAACTCAAATTCAGTTGAATCATTCCTTATCCTGTTTTGGAATTTAAACCTTTCATTTGACATTTCTTTTTTCCCACGTCCTCCCTTACATGCAGAATGTTACTCCCAAAATTCTTGCTCGCGTTTTCCTTTTTTAGATTCTCAACCACAAAACCTAATTTCAATAGCAATTACATAAATTCAACAATCTACCATCACATTCCCTAAATCAAAGAAATCAACCTACATTACCATATCAACACCAATTTGTCAATATCATTTTATCAGATTTTTCATTTCTTGACAGAATTCTATTTTCCCAAAATTCTCTCCAATTACCATCAATCACGATTTTTCCCTGACTTGCCAATTTAAATCCAAAGTAACGTTAGTTCAAGTATTATTCATTTATCTTTTAGTTTAAAATTTCCAATTTTATTATTTTGTCCAATTTAAATTATTAAAAATTTCTTTAATCCAATTCTAGAAAATTTTCCTCCATTTTGGCAACTTCCAATCACACATTTTTCCATACAATATTTATTATAATTCTAATCATTTCCTCCCCCATATTCACACGTTCTTCCTCAAATAGAGATTTATATTTCCATAGCTATTCCCTCAATTTCTCCGGATCCTTCATCTCCTCTAACTTACCATCCCGAAACAAATCAATACATAGCATATAAGTGATTAATCCCCAAGGGAAAATTATGAATAATGTTTAATTGTTTTACTGAATAATGTCCTTAATTTATCTTGTTATAAGTGGCATGCATATGTACATCTGCATCATCATGGATGCTTGGATAATCTAAAAAGTTCGTACTTTTAATTGAATACTTATTATCTAATCCAGAACTCTGATGTAATATTTATGACTAGAATTTGCATCTTTCTCCAGAGAATGATGATCTTGATTTTCTAATGTTTATGATGCAATTTAACTTGCAAGAAAGTGTTTTTCATGTTGAATATTATTTAGCATGTGAATTATATTCTAAAAACAGAAATTAAAAGAAGGAAGCGAACTGAATAAATGCCAAATTAAATTGTAGAAACGGTACATTGAGGCTAGAGTTTGACACTATTTCCATAAGACGATTTTGACATGCTCCGGTACTTACAGTTGATGAAAATCATCTCCCAAAATACAACAAATCTTTCTCTTGCGGTATGAAAGCACTCCGAACAACAAGAGCAACGAACCAAAATAGTCTTGTACTCTCTCGACAATGGGGGCAGGAATATTATTTTATAATGAAGGAGAATGCAGAATGATAATGATATGAATGATTTGGAATGAATAAAATCGGAAATTAGGGATCCTATACATAAGAAGCCAAAAGTTGCAGGCCAAGTGTTGCAACTCTCTGAAAGAAAGACCATTATGAAGAGACACATGCAACTATCTGTTTGTGGCGTTTTAGTTTCAACTTGAATGGACATATCCGAAAAGACACATCTCTTTTAAACACACTGTTCCAAAAAAAACTTAATTTTGAATTTGGAATTAAAATTTAAATAATTAATTTCTTATTTATTTTGTCCATAAAATTAATAAATGACTCACCCACGACCCGAGCCGGAGACAAGTCGGTTGGTCGGTCAAACGAACAAAAGCAATGGTGGCACGCGCGCGTGTAGACTTTGAACTAGTCTAGACATCTTTAAGGACTTTTCCTTTCCAAAGACTATTAGTACCTCTTTGGGCCCAAATCTATATTCAAACTAGAGATATATAACTTGGTTCAAAGATCTTACAGGGCAATAAAAGCAGTTAGCAAGCAGTTTTGGAAGAGGAAAACTGTTCAAGAAATATAAAAGAGAAAAAGAACATGGAAGAAATGACCGATCAATCAACTCTCAAAAGAGAACTATATAATTTATTTTCATTTTAATTTCCTTGTCAACTTTCAATTGCTTTGTGTGCTTGCGCTCCTTGGAGGCATTTTATTTTCGTTGTAATCTTTGCAAATAAACACACTACATGAAATTCGATAAATAGAGACGACAAAAGTCGTCTCTAAAAACCAGAAAATGGTCTCTGCTGAGAAATAGAGACGACAAAGTCGTCTCAAATTGTCGTCTCTGTAGACCCGTGGCTGTTGATAATTAAAGACGACTAAATGTCGTCTCTAATTATCAGAAACGACATTGAATTTTTTTAAAATGTGTCCACTATAATTCTTTAATTATTCAATTTTTTTAAATAAATTATAATAAATTAATATTTTTTAATCATTCTACATTATTTAATTGTAATGAAAAATAATCTTTTCATTTTATTAAGTAGTGTAGTTAATTAATAACAAATATCAAAATATTAATTAACGAATTATATTATTAATAATAAGCAGTAGTAACACGTATTAAATAACAAAAGTTGCAATACAAAAGTCGTAAGAAAAACCCCTAAGAATCTTCGTCGTCATCATTCTCATAATATTCGATGTTGTCGTCGTCTTCGTCACCGTCCCCATCCACCTGAGCCGAGGATCCAACACCACATGATGTGGTCATGTCTGGCCCTGATATCTTTTCCAGTATCTGCGCTAAGACAACATTAACTCGGGCAAGCTCGGACTTTGTCTCGGCCAGCTTGGACTTTTTTTCGGCCATCTCATGCTCGAGCTCCGCCACATGCATTGACTCTCCAATAGCGGGTGAAGTCGCTGTCGATGATGCCGAACTGGAGAAGCCGGGGACCGTCCGACCAACTCCACGAACGTGGCCTCGCCTATCTCCGAGCACCTCCCGGACGACACTGTGCTTATCTAATTGTGTCCCCGATAAGCTAGCCTCCTTTGTCTGCGTCTCTTTAGTCCGGAACATTTCATACTGAATATTCAAAAAATAAAATGAGTAAGCTAAACTGAAATTTTGAAATTGTATCAAACCGTTTTTAAAAAAAAATATTCAAGATTAAATAATAGTTACATGTTGACGCTCGGCCTGCTCGCTGACCCAGACTTCCCCTTGGTCAGTAATTCGTGTATGAACGAACTTCCACGTATCCAAAATAGAAGGCCATTTTTGTGTATCAGGATCCCTCTACCCGAAAGGAAAAAAAAAAATCAATAAATATTTAATAATAATAAAGATAAATAAACCTAGATGCGTTAACTATTTTTTAACTTAAGTGCAATAATAATTCATATTAATATCGAACTCCACAACAATAAGAAATTTAAATCAATAACATTCATCTAACTAAGTAAGACTTAAATTAACTACTAATAAAAACTAAATGACTTGATCCAAAACTAAATCCAATCAATTTACTACTTACGTTGGCGTGGCGTGTTGTCACGATACTCTTGGACCCCTGCAAACTTTGGTAAGGGAGCTTTACCCGATTGGTTGCGTTCCTTTGCGACGCAGCCTAAAAAACACAAAGTAATAAATTAAATGTGAAAATAATTATAAATTAATAAATAAAATATAAATCATTAATTATACTTTGAAGGATGCACCCTCGAACAAGTTCGCGCAGTTACCCCATTTGACCATGTCAATGTCATCAAAGGGTTTTGTGCGGCCATGTCTTTTGTAGTATTTGTGGGCCTTACCTTTGTACTCTTTGTAGCGCTCAGAAGTACACTTATCAATGCCCTTATCAATCCAATGACCTTTGTCTTGTGGAATATTGCCTTTTGTGTTGAAATATTTCTATGAAAAAAATAAATTAGATTTCAACGTTTAATCAAACTTATATAATTTAAGTATGATGAAACTTTAAAACATTGTCAAATCTCGTACCTCAACCTCGATTCGAACACGATCCTTTAGATGTTCTGGGACCTTGCTCCATGCTGAGTACTTGAGAACTATGAATTGACGTACCGTCGTTCACAGGAAGCGGATGAACTCTGGCTCATTCTGACCAATAGGACGAATCGTCCTCTCTATATCCAAGTCAAAGTCAATTGGTAGTGGAACACTACCATTGTCCCTGAACCGCTTCTCAACATTGAGCATTCGAGACTTGCCACGTCTCTTTGGCGGCGGCGCTGACATAAAATCAATAAAACTCTTTACCATTCTATAAGTGAGATAAAAACAATTAAATATAATTAAGGAACAAATACCAGACTCACAAGGAGGCGGAAAACGACGTCCCCCTCTTTCGGGGTCCTGATTATCCCCATCCCCTCCATGAGACATAATATCGGTCATATTTTGATGGATATATTGCTAATCAAAGACTTTTTATTTTCACCTAACCACGAAGAACATTTTTCAACTTAATAACCAAAGTATTGTAATATTAGAATGGAATTCTTGTAAATCAAACTGCAAAGAATCAAACAGCAAAGAACATTTTTCAACTTAATAACCAAAGTATTGTAATATTGGAATGAAATACTTGTAAATCAAACTGCAAAGAATCAAACTGCAAAGAACATTTTTCAACTTAATAACCAAAGTATTGTAATATTGGAATGGAATTCTTGTAAATCAAACTGCAAAGAATCAAACAGCAAAGAACATTTTTCAACTTAATAACCAAAGTATTGTAATATTTTTCAACACAAATCATATTTTTTCTTTAAAATTAACACAAAGTATATTAGTTCAAGTTCAAGCATTTGTTTTCTCAAAAATATGTCAGCTACTACTGACTTATTTCAAAGCAAGTGAACCATGGAGTAGCGTCCATTCAACTCCGGACACCCATAAGATAAATCCCCAGGATCTCTCAGAGGAGAAACTGGAACAGGAATTTATTCGGCTTTTCTTACAAGCACTAAATCCAAGGTATGCAAGTGATGTCATATAATTTTGATTTTATACTATGGCTGTAAATATTAGAACATTATACAATGAATATGAGACATTTGTCTTATGAATGACTAATAAAACCCAAAAAAAAAAAATAAATAAATAAATAAAATAAATATGATCTTAATATATAAGAAATGAAAGAATAATTCTTTTTAAAATTTATGAGTTGCCATATACATTCCCAATCCTAATTGGGAATTAATTACAAAATATAATCAAGTTGCAATTTCGTCCTAAGTAATTAAGTTACAAATTATAATTTATAACTAATTCAATCAATTTTACAAGAAAAAAAATGAAATTTTGTGTGACTTATAATAGATAACTAACTACAATAGAAATTAATTAAGTTACAATAAAAAATGGTCATTTGTTTAAGATATATAACGACATTTTCAGTCGAGCCTGTTTTGCTGCAGATGAAAGGCAGAGAAGATATGAATCTCTAGCTGCTCAAGTTCATTCCATGCAGTCACTTGGCATCTCATAATTAGGTGCAAATGAACTGAGCTGAATACTTGGAAGTTTCAAGCTCCAATTTGCTTCAATAATTGCAGAAAAGTGACCAACACTCTAATGACACTTTAGAAGTTAGAACTGGGTAGGTTTTTCTAAAGTAATATAACATTTGAACGATACTTCGGAACTGGGTCTTTCTAAACTCTTAGCCCATGTTCTCTTTGCTGCTTTGAGGTCGTTTTCTGTTTTTATTTTCGAAAACGCTAAAAAAGCGTTCTCTTTACCATTTCCGAAAACGCATTTTGGAAAACAAAAAAAAAAATTGTACACAAAACGCAAAACGCCCAAAACCTCATTTTGGGCATTTTGTGTGTATTTCGACAAAAAATGTCAAAAACGCGAAAACGCGTTTTGGGATTTTTTTTTTTTTATAAAGAATTATCTTAACTTAGAACTAAGCTTAATATAAAGTTTTTATTTTTTTATTACTTTTTTTAGAATTATCCTAACTTGGAACCGAGCCTAAATAATTTTTTTTTTTTGTTATTATATTTCAAAAAATGCACTAATAAATGGACTCTGATGGTTTTGAAAAAACTTGCATTTTCTGAATTTTAATAGAAGTAAAGCTTTTTCAAATCTCGAACCTGACCAAGCTATGTTAATATAGACTCTTAATGCTTACATTAGTGTGTTGCATGTAACCATGTTTTCAGTGTATTGTGAAAGGAAATTTGAGTTTAAATTAGTAGTAGTCTGCAAGCAAATTAATTAAAAATAGTTTAAGTAGTGCTTTGCAAAATTTCAAACAGAACGTGTTTTCCACCTTTTCATTTTCAAAAAAAGTTTTCAGAAATGACAAACCAAACGCGTTTTCAGCAAATTTGAAAACAAAAATGAAAACAGGAAATACAAAACATTTTCGAAAATGAAAATACAAAATAAAATACAAACAGAACGCCACCTTATATTTTTCATATATTTTTAAGTTTTTGATACTCGAATGATACTTCTGGGACACTCCTCGGGGAAACATTACACAAATCATGTCTTGTCCTATACTGTCATATGCTTTATAGTTCAAATATGCAAGGAAAATATTCCCAACACATAATGGACACAAAAAGTCCCATTTTGTATATTCTGGAATATAAAATTAAAAAAAAAAAATGATTTTTAGAACATTTCTCTAAGAAAGTCAGAGATATTGTGAGAAAAGTTCCAAAAACTTCTCATGTCAAATCTGTTTTACATCTACTACATGCATTTTTCTTTCTCTGCCCATAGTAATATAAATATAGTTAAACTCAAAGGTATTTTTAATATAAGAAATAGCTAATTTAAAAATATTTCACCAACATAAAACAAAAATCAAAAAATTATTGATATGTAAGAAGTATAAAAATAAAGAAATACCTTTTTTTTTGAAAATAAATAAAGATATACCTACAAATGTACAATTTTAAAATAATTTAAAACGATGTGTCCATGAACCCCAAGGGGTTGCTCAAGTGGTAAGGGCGGTGCTTGGGATCTCACCAATCTCAGGTTCGATTCCCCGTGAGAGCAAAAAAACTTCTTGGGGCCACTGGGGCGTCTCCCGGTCGAAAGCGCCAGGGCCTCGTGGGATTAGTGGGGGTGGGGCCCCCGATACCCTCGATTATCAAAAAAAAAAAAAAAAAAAAAAATGTGTCCATGTCCTAATTTTTAAAAAAAACTTGGTGCCCGTGTCCATGCTTCTTAGCTTTAGCACTACAAGGACAGTTTTATCCTTGTTAAAAGAAGCATCCTCTTCCTCTATAGACATGGCTTCATCCTTCTCCTCCTATGGCCTACCCCATCCTCCACCTCCCTAAAGCCTTGCTCCCTCTCCCTTCCCTATTCCACTCCCACCTGTTAACATGTCACTTTAGAGACTCTCAAGAAGCTCCTAAGTGAATGGGGTATAAGAGGCCAAGGTCTGAGGGGAGGCCGAAGGAGAAGCTGCAAGAGAGGTAGAGGAGGGTGATATGCAGGGGTAGGGTGGAGATGCGGGGACAATAGGTTGAGAAGCAAGGCAGTTGGTATGCCGTAGGGGGAGGGTGAGGAAGAAGAAGGTTGATCAATGTTTAAGACATTTCACAAGGCCATTCGACATAAAGGTGAAAACCAAGGTCCTTTTCATTTCCTCTCCAACTTGGTCCTACTTAAACACCATACTATATTTCCTCTATTTGACAGCCGGAATCAATGGAATTGGATGCAGCATAGTCCATAGTTAGATGTATGATCAAAATTCCCATGCCTCACTTCGCTAGTCATCTTTTGAATGACATTGTGTGCGGTAAAAATGTAATAGCCAAACCAGTAGCATAAAAGTAAAATATGACCCAGAAAATTCAACTTCCTAAATGTAAAAAGCAAACCCGCACATTCAAACCAAGCTTCTCAGTAACCAGGGGCATCTTAAGTTGTGATAAGTCGAAAAGTCAAGTACATTTAGTAAAGATGGAGCTATTACTTATGTAAACTGTCATCCTTTTTGTTCAGCTCCTACCCTATTTGCACATTCATTGTATAAGTTAATCTCTGGCCAGTTTTATCAATTTAGCTACATAAAACCTTGCTAATGTAGTAACACCAAATTCAAAGCCAACAAGTTTCTGGACCATTTACCATCAATTTAGTTATATACACAGGATACATAGAAGAGGATATTCTGTCATCTCTATTACATGAAGGTCAACAAATAGAAAGCAGTGAGACAAAATCCTCTTTCAAACCTTTTATTAAAATCAAATATGAAGATTTAATATCAGAGCTCTAACTACAACTAAAAGACCGACAGGATTTCAAGATATGTTCATGCACCCACTACCTCTATTTCCTGTTTCATTTCAAATTTTTGGGCAACAACAAATTCACGAAAATAAGAAAGCTCCCCTTGCCCTATTTCCTTTCTTTTTGACTGTCTGGGTAGCAAAAAATTCAAGAAAATAAGAAAGCTCCAAAAAAAAAAACATTATCCAAGAATGAAATCTCTCAAATCCCTAACCTGGAATCCGTACGCTCCACCGAATTTATGCAATCCACTACAAATTTTTCACTTCAGCACTTCTCGAAAACTATATCACGGCTAGGTTATGGTGGAGAAATAATCAATAAAGAAGAAGAGAGAGGGAAAAGGGAAAACTGGAGCGGGAGATACAGATTTGAGAGCGAAGTCATGACTTTGTGGATTTTTGGAATCGGTTTTACTTACAAATGGTAATGGGCGAGCAAAAACCGAAGCATTTACCGGCGATGTGCTAGCAAAGGTGGCGGTGGCGCGATGGAGTAGGTGAGCAGTGGCAGTACACTGGAGAGAGCAGAGACGAGGAGTGAGACGGAGAGCGTAGAGAAGAAGTGTGGTTTGTGACTTGGTGTCACGCAGTGAAAATGCTTATCTTCCCATTCGGTTCGACAAGTCGGCAACAGCTAGGCGGTTGGCCTATTTTACCATGAAGTGCTCTAATGATATGATCATATTGCAGGTATTTCCCTTACATCTTACTCATCAGTGTGCGTGTGTGCCAGTTGTTCTGTCTTGCCGGTCAATGAATGAGAGGTAAGCTACCTAGAGGCGAGAAACCTCGGGAGCTGAACCTGCGATCCGTGAAAGTTGGTATCAGAGCGGTCCCGCTTGAATGCGTTGTTGGTCTTGTGGAGATCAATGACATGAATTCTCGCGGAGAAAAGATTTTGGGCCACGGATCGTGTCGGCAAGCTTGCGGAACACGAAGAAGGAAGCTGTTGGGGAAGATGGGTGTGCTGGGCAGCGTTGCGCGATTGCTTTTGAAGGAGTTTTGAGGAGCGCATTTTGCAGGGCCTACGAGAATGTAGTGGGTATGTGCTTCGACATGTGCTGGAGGCACTGCGGCTGGAGGTCGTCCACCGAAGAACTACTGCTTATGGGGGCAGATGGTGAAGGTTGGTGTCGGAGGCGGTATGTACAAGGTACAGCGGGCAAGTGTGGGAGTACCACCGTGTGAATGCTCGTCCATGAGGGGATGGTGCCGTTTAATTCTGCAATTGAGGAGTGCGTGTTGATGCGAAGCTCACTTCCCGCTACGAGGACGTAAGCGGATTCGAATGGGGGAGAATGTCACGCAGTGAAAATGCTTATCTCCCCATTCGGTTCGACAAGTCGGCAACAGCTAGGCGGTTGGCCTATTTTACCATGAAGTGCTCTAATGATATGATCATATTGCAGGTATTTCCCTTACATCCTACTCATCAGTGTGCGTGTGTGCCAGTTGTTCTGCCTTGCCGGCCAATGAATGAGAGGTAAGCTACCTAGAGGTGAGAAACCTCGGGAGCTGAACCTGCGATCCGTGAAACTTGGGTTTGTTTTTGTTCTTGTGAAATTGGATCCGCGCGCAATTGAATAATGGAGGGAGTGAAAAAAATTTAGCTTACTTTGCCCTTGTTTGAGCCCCGTTAATTCAATTTAAAATTTGGGTTTTGAAAATCTAATGGTTAAAAAATGGTTTGAAAAGTAAAAAATTGTGGGCTTGACTTTTTTGGATGGTTGAGATTGATTACTGTACAAAAAATTTGTAAAAAAAAAGGATGAATAATGGGGCTCAAACAAGGGCTTTGTGTAATTGCAATTCGTTTCTTTTTTATACATTTTTTTTAACGGGTTGTTACACAAATAACCTTATTTTTGGACCAATTACAAAAGTAATCTTTTAAAATTTTTAGGAAGAAATTTTTTTTTTGCAAATTTTAGTATCACTTTTTTAATGTTTTTGTCACTTTTTTTAATACTAGTACTAGTATTCCACCACGTGCTTCACATGTCTTATGTAGCGATAAAATAACTTCTACTTTGTATCTCCTCTATAATGAAATATAAAGTATAATAAATAATTTATTATTATTTATGATCGGTTCAAAATAAATATTATTACTAATTTTAAATTTAATAGTGAAAATAATTATATATATGAAAATTACACGATTACTTATATATTTATTAACTTATGAGTAAATTTTGTAAAAGGCATTTTCAATTTTTTTGAATTATTAAGTGTACATCATAATTTTTCTCAATTATTGAAGTAGGCGCACTTACAAATTTTAATTACGAATAATTGAACTCACAAAACAAACACGGATTTCCACTCTCGAAGGAAACACACCAATTTCATTCAAAGTCGAAAATACCTAGTAACAAGAATAAGATAGTCTTAAATAACGAAATAAAGAAATCTAATGGGTCCTGAACCCCTAAACGTACTAGATTTATCATAATAATAAATAATTAAACAAAAAAGATGAACAAATAAAAATAGAAAATAGCAGTATTTATGCTCTAAAAATATTTTCATTTTTTTTTTAGATATGAATAAGCAGGATTTCTTTTTCATTTGATAAAGATTTAAACTAGATTTCTATTAGATTTTGATAAAAGTTGATGAATTAACGTGGTTAAAAATTTGTAGGTTCCATAAAATATTTGGGTGAAATAAATTGTTAACTTTGATTTATATTAATATCTAGATTAAAATCAACACCAAACGAGAGCTTCACTACGTTCATCATGTAAGTGAAGATTGAATACTTATTCATTTATAAATGTGTTTTAATAACTTACCACTTATTGTGCTTGATTTAAAAAAAAAAATTAATTCAGAGTAATTGTGTCTCATGTTAGCGCTCGAATAAAGTAGTTCATATTTTTTACTTTGAGAATTCAAAAACCTATTGGTTTTAAAATGTATTTATTTTAACGAATCATAATTTTCCAATTATTCATCATGTTGATTATATTAAACAAATCCATACTATTTCTATTGTGAGATTATCATTACTTTTATATATTAGTGGTGATTTTTAGCACATTTTTAAAAAAATGTGATACTATATAACTTATTTTTAGAAAATTGATCATTTCTCAAGCAAACATAAAGAAAAATATGCAGTTCGTACAACATCTAATCTGAATCACTACTTTTCGGCCGACTGTCCTTCCCTGGCATCCACAGAGACCTCAACATCCCCACCGGTCATTCGACGCAGATTGATGTCATGTAGTGGGCCTAGATCCACGAACAGTGAAAACATTGTTGATGTGTCACCTTCGACTAAATCAGTCCAGTAACAACCGTCTTAGGTAGCTCCCAAGCTCTTCGATGGTTTACTTCTTGAACAACTCGCCAATTGGGACCCCTTATAGGATCATTTATATAAAACACCTGTCGCGCTTGAGAAGCCAGTATGAATTGGTCATCCTTGAACGTCTCGACACTAACATTAATGCTTGTGATGTTGTTTTCTATTACAGTTCTTTTGCCTTGCGTCCTAAACCATTTACACCTGAGAAGCACGACTGAAAAGCCACCAATATACGACAGCTGAAGTACCTGTTGCAACTGCCCATAGAATGTTTCGCCTCTTATCCCTAGCACACTCACGCCACTATTTTGAGGGATCTGTCTGATGTCACAATCAACAGTAAGGAATCGAACACCGTTAATGATACATGGCGGATAAGACTGGATGTTATGTGAAGCGCGACAGCCAAAGGGTTCTCTCGATGTAGATTATAGATCTATCATGACGAATGACAATGTTAATTAGGTAATTCAATGGTCATTCAAAAATAAATTACATAATCATGTGATCATAAAAATGTAAACGTACCTTCGTGTGAAACTAGTCAACAAACTCTTTCCTGTTCAATTGCTCGACGTTGTCTACACCACGCGAATGCAATTCTCTCTTATGTTCACTACTCAAATGAAACAAAGTGTTACGTGACAATGTAGTAAAAAACATTATTACAAAATTTAACTTTAATTTACTATTACAGTTGAATACTTACGTCAAATAGTCTTCAATTTCAGGGTAATTGTTGAGGATGTAAAACTCCGCCCGGTTCATTGTCTGATGATCAAGTGTCACTAATGTTGTTTTGCCAACTAGACGACAATGCGACTTGAAAACTGATAGACTTGCACCCTGATCAATAGCATCGTCGTTCCTCTCGGGTCGATTGAAACGTGTCTCGATGTCATCAAAATACCTCGAACAAAATGTTAAGGCTTCTTCGACAACATACCCCTCTGCAATAGAACCCTCAGGCTTTGCTGGATTCCTAACATAATCCTTCAATTTCTTGAGGTACCTCTCAAATGGATACATCCAACGAATGTATACAGGACCTCCAAAGATTGCCTCCTCCGGCAAATGCATAACAAGGTGGATCATAATGTCAAAAAATGCTGGAGGGAATATGCGTTCAAGCTTACACAGTATCAAGATTAGTTGTTCCTTGGCATTCTCCATGTCACTCTTCTTTATTGACCTGGCAAAAAGCTTCTTGAAGAAAGTTGACAATTCAGCTATGGTAGATGAAATATTCTTGTTCAAGTATGCTCTGCATCCAACAGCCAACAAACGCTGCATAATGATGTGACAATCATGTGACTTAAGTCTGGTGATGCGACTGCAACTCGGATCGACATTCTTTTTCAAGTTAAATGCAAAACCATTAGGGAACTTTATTGATCTGATGAAATCACAAAATCTTCGACGGTCGGCATCAGTGAGTGTGTATTCTGCTGCGGGCTTCATCAATCGACTATCATCATGATACAAGTGCAACTCCTATCTTATACCTAATTCCATCAAATCACGTCACGCATTGTCCGTGTCCTTAGACTTGTGGGGATCACATAGGATAGTACCGAGCAAGCTGTCACACACGTTTTTCTCCACGTGCATTACGTCGAGATTGTGCTTCAACTCGATAGTGCTCCAGTAAGGTAGCTCGTAAAAAATACTCTTCTTTCTCCAATTGAGTTTCCTCGCATCTCGTTTTCTTTTGCGACCTCCAAACTGTGGGTGCTTCCATGGAATTCCATTTGTCACATCATTGAGCTGTTGCATTATATCTGTACAGCTAAATTTTCGAGGAGGCTCACCAGTCTCGACTTTTCAATTGAAATCACAACTTCTGCGCCACCGATGAGTAGTGCCCAAAAAACGTTGATGTCCCACATAAGCTGTTTTCCCCAAAATGCGTTCAGAAGGCGTATCAACATTGCAAGTTGGACATGCTCCATAACCCTGTCCACTCCATCCAGAAAGACTACTTCTTGCCGGAAAATCACTGACGGTCCACAACAGTGCTGCACGCATTCGAAAAATTTCATTATTATTTCCTGCGTCGTGTGAGTCAAGACCTGTGTACCACAGTTCTTTCAGCTCATCAACTAGTGGACGTAGAAAAACATCTATATCTTTCCCTGGTGATCGCGGGCCAGGTATCAATAGAGTAAGCATCAGATTTTCTTCCCTCATGCATAACCACGGAGGTAGGTTATATGTACA
The DNA here is from genome assembly GCA_963555705.1 of Ligustrum vulgare. Classification (NCBI taxonomy): domain Eukaryota; kingdom Viridiplantae; phylum Streptophyta; class Magnoliopsida; order Lamiales; family Oleaceae; genus Ligustrum; species Ligustrum vulgare. Next base: position 13,164,794 of record OY743186.1, on the reverse strand, counting down.
TAAAACCACTGGCCACATGCTGTAAGACTAACTCGTGTTTTCAAACGGATTAAAGCCATTAGCTTCGAGACCCAATCGAACACTACGAATTTCACATGCAAAATCTGGGTGTGCTTTATCAAAATCCTTCCAATCCTGTCCATCAACAGGATGCCCCATTTCATCTTCGTCCATCGAACGACCAGTAATATGCCACCTCATATTTTTTGCAGAGTGCTCAGTAGCGAACATAAGCTTAAACCTGGGAGCCAGCGGAAAATAACTTAACACCTTATGCGGGACATTCTTACTAGACGGCTTCCCTACCACTTGAGACCATCGACTTTCAGAGCATATTGGATAGATCTGTTTATCGGCATTCTCCTTCCAGAACAATGCACAGTCGTTCTTGCAGACGTGAATTGACTCATAGCCAAGCCCTACTTACTCATTAGCTTCGTAATGTGAATCCACAAGATTTAAATTGGGAAGTGCCAACTTCAATAGTTTAAGCAAGTCATCGAACGACTTGTTGGTCCACTTGTTCATCACTTTAATATGCATCAACTTAGCCAAAAAACTCAATGAAGAGAATGAAGAGACACCTGGATGCAACTCTGAATGCAATGCCTCAAACAAGTTGTCATACTCAACGTTAGCTCTTGCCTCTATCGGTTCTCCCCCTACTACATCGTGCAGAATGTCTGCATCTCATCTCTCGGAACTACTGGCTCCTCCTGTATCTGTGTGTCTATGAGTACTTCCATTGGTTCTCCATGATAAATCCATCTTTCATAATGTTCTAAAAAACCATATCGGAATATGTGGTCATCTACCACACTTACTAATTGTTTTGCTCTGTTCAGACAGTTATTGCATGTATAAGAAATCATCCCCCTGTCATTTGCCAATGGCCTGGCCATTCTTATAAATGCTGCAACTCCGTTTGCAAATTCGATGGACTTACCCCGTATTCTGTTCAGTTTTATCCAACTTTTGTCCATATGTATCTGTACTTCGTTTCCACTGTTAAAAAAACACATATTGTTATTTGTATATTTTTGTTATATTTATCATTATTTTTATTATTAACATTACTATTGAATGAGTTCAATCAATATTTTTAATCATCAGTATTAAAATTATTATTTAATCTTTGATTTTTTATTTATTTGTTGTTCTTATTATAAATCCTATGCGTAGCCATCAATAATTAAATAGTGTTTTAATTATTAATGATCGAATAATTTGTTATAATATTACAAATCATATTTTCTAAAATATATATTATATATTATTATTAAATATTTTAATAAATTAAGCCTCTGTTCAGCAACTATAATTTTGTTTCGATGTAAAATGTGTGGTTGAGAAATAGTTTTGAAAAAATATTTAATTAAAAAGTGGTTGAAAAAATGTGCTGCTTATAAATAATTTATTGAAAAAGTTATTGAACGAATGTTACTATTGAAGATTCAATAATTTGATTTTTGTTTTTAGTTAATAATATTAATAGATGATTAATAGTTTTTAATAATTCTTAATTTTAATAAAAAATTTAAAGATTAAAGGGTATAATTTTCTGTATAATTGTTTAATCTTCAACTTTACTCGGTTGTCGTATCATGATAATCGCGAGATTTTCAAAATTATTATTTCGACTACTTATTTTTGCAAATAAAGTTTTATTGGTTAAATTCAAATATTTTGACTACTTCTTTTTGAATTATTGTGATTGATGTTTTTGAATGAAAATTAAAAAGTACGTTAAATACGAGAGGCAAATGTAACAGTTACGAGAAATATGCATAACCTTTCACATGCATCAATATTCGTGCCACATAATATTATATCAAATATGATATACCATTAAAAAATTACTAAATTTACATTTTCAATGAAGTTATTAATAATTCATAAAAATCATTGAAATCAATAATAATTTATCATTTAAATATATAAATTGACGTTTACTATTCAAAGAATTTTTTAATAATTTGAATTACTTATATTATTTATTAAATTCTAATATTATTGTAATATAGAATTCTTTTTTTTTTTTGCATTTATAAATGTGTTGATTATGTATAAGCACTAAAATCTTACGAATACTTATTGAATTCGATATTGTGGATAATAACTTCCATGCATCGTACGGGTAAAATAATAGTTTATTTTTAAAATAGGAAAATTTATATTTTAATATGGTAATCATTTTGAAGATTAAATTAAATTATATAATATGAAATAAAAAAATTTATTTTATTTATGAATATTAAAAAATTAAAGAACAAAAGAAAAAAGAATAAGATTTTGGAGAATTTTTCAATTTAACATTGTCATGTTATCCACTAAATTGCTAGGCAAATTTAACAAACTCCCCTCCATGTGTTAAAAAATATTCACCTAACATGTAATTTAACTTATCCATTGTACACCATTTTTCAACATCTAACTATTTTATTTCACTAACATGTAATTTAACATGTACATTATGGATGCTCTACATTCAATTCAAATTCAATTAATTGTAAAAAAACGTTAACAAGAAATTAAAATTAAATAAAAATAACTTACCACTAACGTAAATTTTTCACTTTTCAACTTCGTCAAGCAACTATAAACTCCAAGAACAACGTAGACAATAGAAACTGACATAAAAGAGGACGAAAAATATTATTAATTAATCGTTTAAAAACTCTATAAAATACAGAAGTTTTGGAGTACATATCTTACCAAAATTACATAAGACATTTTGTTCGAAAGTGTCCAAAATATCATGTCTAAGAGATGAAGTAAAATTAGAGAGCAAAAAATTGAGGAAATGTGTAAAATTTATCAAGAAAATGCAAGAAAAACGTCTGCAATGGCATTTATACAGAAATGAAATAGAGACGACATTTTGTCGTCGCTAATTCCTCGCGTCGGAAGTTTCCCGCATTTTCACTTACAATTAGAGACGACAATGTCGTCTGTATTCCCACTAATTAGAGACGAGAAAAATGTCGTCTCTATTTCTAGAAATTAGAGACGACATAAGTAGTCTCTATTTCTAGGAATTAGGGACGACACATTGTCGTCTCTAATAACAGGTAAATAGAGACGACAAAGTCGTCTCTAATTAAGGTGTTAGTGTCGTCTCTATTTATCAGTTATTAGAGACGACATTTGTCATCTCTATTTCCTCGAAATAGAGACGACTCGTTGTCGTCTCTAATTAGTGGGAATAGAGGCGACGTTGTCGTCTCTAATGGCCGCCAGAAAACGAGGGAAAGTTCCCGCGTTTCCTGATGGCCAATAGAGACGACATTGTCGTCTCTATTATAGGAAATAGAGACGACAAACTGTGGTCTCTGATAAAAGAAATAGAGACGACTTTTGTCGTCTCTATTATGAACAATTAGAGACGATAAAATTTGCCGTCTGTAATAATTTGGAATTAGAGACGACTTTGTCATCTCTATTTCCTCAGTGCTAGAGACGGCTAATTTGTCGTCTCTAATTCCTAATCATTAGAGACGACTATTTGCCGTCTCTATTTGTCGTCGCAAATAGTACACTATTTGCGACGACAACATTGTCGTCTCTAAAAATTGAAGTTTTAGGGACGACAAAATGCGTCGTCGCTAATTTTCTTATTATTCGCTGATGTTTCTTGTAGTGACACCCCTCATTGGGAATTTGTCTGGAGAGGTTGTTGTTCCTTACTAGGCGTGGGCGTGGTTCCATATGATTTTGGTTCCCAGGGAACGTAACCGAACCAAACCAAGAACCGATGGTTCTTTTGAAAAAAGAACAGTTAGTTCTTTTTGTAAGAGAAGATCCGAACCGAAATCGAACCGTTCGATTCTTTTGAATCTGGTTCTGGTTCTGGTTCCGATTTCCTAAATTAAAATTTTCAAACTTAAGCAATGAAGCGATGGTAGATTCCTCCTGGTAAGAGTCGTAAGACGGTAAGGTCATCAACCTTGATCAATATGCGAATACAATAGTCATATTTGTCCTTGACATCAAAATATTCACTCTATTCCAGATCGTAACATATGATCTCATCCGCGTATATGTACTATTTCTAAATATTCTTCAATTTCTGCTCATAGTTCTCCACCTTTTTAGAGAAAGTCGCACAAGTCTAGCAAATCCTTGAAAACAAGATTACAATTGATTGTAAGATGGAGAGTGGAGATTTATTGTTTGTTGATTATTGAAGAATTGACAACTGAAGGCTTGAAGCTAAACGAATTTGGACAAGTTTTTTTATTTATTCTATACAAGATTTTAAAAAATTGCATTATTTAATTTAAATTGGAGCAACTATTTAAATTATATTTTGTCTATAACAACTATTCGTGTATCACACGGGTGTGAGTAACCATAAACAGTACAAACGATATATTATTTAAAGTTGTTTTTCTTAAAATTGAAGAGAATTGTAATTTATTTTTATTTTGAGCATTCATTACAAACTGAAGCCCTTTTTTTCTATTTTGTAATAATATTTATAGTAAAATCATTTTATATTATTTTTTTGTACAATGCACGACTGTGATACTAGTGAGCTTCTTAGCCAGAGAAATAAACAAAAGGCCATGTCACCTATTGAAGCAATAGTCTAATCTCGTATAATTAAACGGCAAAAAAGGTTATGATGCACAGTAATTTATTACTTATATATAAATGCCAGCAACTAACATTTAGCTATAAGTTAGGTAACTCAGACGGCATTTAGCTATAAGTTTAGTGACTAAAAATGAAATTATCCTATTTCTTATTCTGTCTATTTATAAATCGAAGCAACATATTCTTAATGCATTGAGGAGAGAAAAAAGAGAGAAAGACGGAGGTGTTGCAAGTTCTTCATATGAACAAAGGAGAAGGAGAAACCAGCTATGCCAAGAATTCAATTGTGCAGGTTCCGTTTCTTGCTGTCATTAGATTACTAGCAAAATTCTAAATTTACCTTTACTATTATTCTAGTGAGTTTGCATGCATGCTGACATTTTTTTATTATTTTTTTTAACCAAAAATATCTCTGAATTTATCTTTTGCACGCTAAGGGGTTCTTAAAAGTTAGTATAAGTTATTGAAGGCATTTCTGTTTGGGATGTGGCGTTGAAAATTTCAAACATCTCCTACTTCGTTGGACGAAAACTTCAAAACATATTACGTTTTTCAAAATAAGTCAAACTCTGGAGAAACTCCGTGAAAACTTTTGTTTTTTAGTTTTTAATCTCGTCCAATTTAACTGAACAAATGAAAAATAACTTTTGAATATATAATTTAGGTTTTCATGACAGATCAATAACTTATCCAGTGTCGAGCTTTCTGATACAGTATTTTGAAACGTTTCCATTGATTTGTAGAGGAAGATAATATCAGTTGCGACTTCAATAATCGAGGAATCAGTGCAAGAGTTTCTGCAAAAGAATTTCCCTGATAGTATGGGAATCGCAGATTTGGGATGTTCGCGGGACCTAACAGTCTAATGGTAATTTCTGATATAATAGATACAGTATATGCCACAAGTAATCAAAAGGGAATTCCATTGCCCGAGTTAAGGGTTTCGTTGAACGATCTTCCCGGAAATGATTTCAATAACGTATTCATCTCTTTGCCGGAGTTCTACAATCAACTCAAAACCGAGAAGAACATTGGGCCGGAAGGGTGCTTTATTTCAGGTGTGCCTGGCTCTTTTTATGGGAGGCTGTTTCCTAAAAGGAGTCTTCATTTCATTTATTCTTCTTCGAGTCTCCATTGGCTTTCTCAGGTTAGTACGCAATCAATATTACCTTACAAAACATCTTGACTTATGTATGCCCTGATATGATCATTCACCTAAAACCTTAGGATTTTACTCATCATGTCTCACTTATATAGGCTGATTTGACTTTTTATACAGATTAAGAAAATATATTTAATGTTATAGAGAAGGTAATTTTTGTAAAAAAAAATTTCAAATTATCCTTATTTAAGTATCAAAACTATTATTATTGAAGTAATAAATAGGGGTACATCAGTAAACAAGTAAAATAAATACTTCTCAATAAAGAAACAAGCCCATATAATTGAGACAACAGAAAAAAGATATGCAACCTATATAAATAGAACAAATGGAGTATATTCTGTATGTAAAGAAAAATCTTATCACATCCATGGTTGCAGAACTATCACGGCAGTTATGTAATGTTACCCCTGTTTGGCAAATTTTAATCAAAGTCAAAAGTCAACAATCACTTTCAATCACATATTTTATTGGACCCACAACATTTCAATCACATATCTTATCAACTTGTATCAAAATATACTAAAAATCTGATTTTAATTTATATCAAACAAGGGTAACATAAGCAGTTCACATGGGCCTGATGTTAGTCGACAAGGGCTAAAATTTGTCATCGCTTCAAAAATCTTATGCACTAACATTCTAATTTAGGGCTTGTTTAGTAGTGAAAAAAACTGCAAATTTCGTGATTTTTTTCATGACTGGGACCCACATGAATATAATATTTTGCCACACGTGTCGAATCAATTACAACAATTATTTGACTCTTCAAATTCCTTTTCTATCCCTACTTTACATTTGTCTTTGAAAAGTCAAAAAACAACAATTTGTAGTTAGAGGGGTAGTAATGTCTGGGGGGAAAAAACCTGCAAGCTTTATGACTGTACTGTTAAATAGTCAGACTTTTTTATTTTTTAACTAGCTGGTTCCCACATTTTGTTCTGATTTGTTCTCACTGTGGATTTTTTTCCACTACCAAAGACTAAAGAGAACGAGGCACATAATCTCAAATTTGTCAATTCAAAAGTATCCCAAACCAGAATTATTTTCGGGGGAAAAATAGTGTATGAAGATGAGCCTGATGTTACTCGACAAGGGCTCTCTGATCAAGTAAATTAGTTAGAAGTTTAAACAGAAAAGCAACAAGTTCCCCCCTAGGGTTTATGATGTTGATTGTTTAGTAAATAGCACTTTAATTTAAATAAATAATATATATTTACTATATAAAAGCAGGAGAGTTCAGCCAAATTTTACCCCCCAGTTCTCCTGCTTAAAAACCATGGATAATGTGGCCAGTCAATTGCACAGTAACCTATGTTGCAGATTTTCTGATGCACGGTAGTCGAAGGAAATGCAATTCAAATTTCAAAATCTTTTGTTCAACCTCCAGTGAATTTAAATCCATTCTTTCAAAAGCTACAAAAAGTATGGACGATCACACCAGTCGGGCTCTTCCTTTGCAACAGTTTCATGGACCTCCACCCAACACGTACGAGCCTCCATCTAGCAAACCAAATCTATATATTCTGGTTCTTCTTCTATGTTGGGCCAGAGTGGTGGAAGTGGTTATCCCTAACCTCAAGCACTGCCTACGGCCTCTGGAGTCGGTGGTGGGTCGAGTTCTACTGGTACTGGAAACAGGCTTCCTGTTGATGACGTAGTTGACAGAGTGACAAAGTATGGGATTTCCAAGAGATCAAGCGAGGAGCTGAGGGAAATGGTTCGAAAGTTGACCCTCTCTGTCTCTTTTTTATTCTTGAATTAAAAATTTACTTCCGATCTTTCAGGCTTAAAGGATTCTACTTCTGGTTCAGTGGTTCAGTTTTCTAGTCACTCTTAGCGACTCCTAATAAGGTACGTAATTGATTAAAATGCACTCACTGGCCACTGGATTTTGTAGAATACTGAGAATGAGTTGTTGCTAAATTTACATAGATTTTCTAAAAAAAATTCTGGGCTTTGTGGTTTAATTAGACAGTTTAATAATTTTTATGTGAATTTAATCCTAATTTTATGTGAATTTTTTCTTTGTTTGTGATTATTTTTATCTCTGTAAAGTTTAATGAGCTAAATTCTAATTCCCTCCCAACAGAATGGACCAATCAAATTGTTTGGAAAAACTGGCTCACAAGCGCTACTGGTATCTTCAGAGATAGTTTTAAGCAAATTTTTGCTGGTAAATGAATCGTACAGATACCCTGTATAGGCTGTACTTTGTATTTTTGTCTCCTTTAACAAAGAGAATTACATTTTTTAGCACGGATCTGAAGCGTGCTTAAATTTCAATTAAATTGCATGCTGATAACTGATATCAAGTGATAGCTTTTGTTTGCAGTTTATAGAGAACGAAGGTGTACATTTGTCCCCTTTTTCTGTAATTATTATTGAATTCAGATAACTAATTTCTTAAATATATCGTGTGTAGGTCTGGGATGTGGACAGGAAATGTTTGTCTGACTATAAGTGCATTTATTTATAGTATAAGCAATTGGTTCTTCATAGAGAGTTAGAGATTTTTGATGGTAACGATTGCTTGGTGGTTATGGCCACTGGCAGTGGAAAGTCCTTGTGGTAAGCTCCAATTCATTACTGTTTTTTGCATTGTAATCTTATTATTCATACTTGATTGCGAAAAAGACTACTGTAGTCAATAGCCCTCGTATTTCTTTGATGCAAGATCAGGTGTGTGCTTTATATTTTTGGTATTTTTTTTTTACCCTTCAATCATTTTCTTTGATGAGATAGATGGGTTGGGCCCCTTCTGCAATATGCAGCAAGATCAAACACATAGTTCACTTTGCTTGCTTTGATGGATGGTTTAAAGTCATGAGGTTTAGTTATTGTTATAGGAGCTACAAATCGTCCTGAAGCAGTTGATCCTGCTTTAAGGTTGCCTGGGAACTTTTATCGTAAAATTTATTTCCCACTTCCTTCAATTATAAGGACAGAGAAGCCATCCTTTCACTGCACACTTAGTGGCCTAAGGCTATTACTGGATTGTTACTCAAGTGGGTGACGAGGCGAACTGTCGAATTCGCTGGTGCAGATCTTCGGGCTCTTTGTACTCAAGCGGCTATCATCACTTTGAGGAGAAGCTTTTCACTACAAAAAGTTCTTTATGAGGCTGGATCAGTTTCTTGGAGGATCTTCAAATGATGTGGCTTCAGTGGCTGCCAAAGAAAAGAGGAAGGCAGCAGCCAAGAAGCTTCCTAAATAGAAGAAACAGCGGAAGACCTAGGACTGATCTCCCCCTGCCAAATGCATCTGCTCATTTTCATTGCTTTTGAAACTATTGCGTTTTGTTATAAAACAATAGTGTATCTGACCGACTTTAGTCTATGTTTGGGTTTCCGCGTGCAAGTTCTATGAAATTGATGGCTTCCCCTCTTTGTTCTGAGTAGCAGTTTTTTTTAGTACTTGTTTCATCATCTTTTTCTTAATCTTTGACTGTTGAAGAAACTTCGGTTTATGCTTCCTATGTGCTGATTCTCTTAACTCTTTATAAGCACATGTTGATTGTTTTCATGCATAAGGAGATTTTTGATAGAGGGAGCTTGATGTTTAAATTCTACTTCTTCCCGTGATTGTGAAAAGATGATTAAGTTTCGAAAAAATAGAAAAGTCAAAGGGGGAGATTGTTAACTTAGTTAAAGTTGGCATTTTCTATTTTTCTACAAATCGATAATTTATGTAAAATTAATATAATTACTAATATACGTTTATTTAGTAATTTATTAAGTTTAATTAAATTAGGTAAATATTTCTTGATCATAATATCTCCTATATATTTGTGATACTCATTTTCTTTTTGGAGATGATGATTATTTTGTTTAAACCAAGAAAATTGATCTTTGATAATAAAAAATGTTGATCTCGAAATCTTGTGGTATAATCTCGTGATTGGATCAAGTTTCTTGATGATTTATTCCTTGATATCTAAGTTTATCATTGGCCGAGTACAATCTTGTGATTAGGCCGAATATCTTGATGATTTGATTCTTGGTATTCAAGTTTATCACTTCATATAGTAAGATCTTTTACTCCATAACCAATTGTGATTATCTTACCTTATCATTGCTTATGGTAAGATTATTGGATTTATAATTATCTTACCTTATTATCAATTATGGTAAGATTCTTGATTTATCTTACCTTATCTTATTCTTGATTTTATTACAGGAAATCAAGATTGAATGCAACAAGAATTCTTGATGGAGAAGAAATCCTATTGCATTTAAATTGAAGAAAATGGGATGTTTTCTTCAAGAAGTTTTGAAGCTAATATTCGTGTGGTGCACTTATATTCAAGACTTCAACTATGTTTTTTTGACTTCGGTTCTCCGGGAGGAGGAATCAATCACTTAGTGAAAAAAAGACTTTCAGCGTGAAGATCAAATGGGAGGTTTGAATCATATTCGAACGGGAGTTCGAGGTTGCTGAAGAGTTTTGCAGATTCAAAGAAAGCTACTGAAGAGTGGTGGGACGCCAGCTCATATTACATGCCATAAAAGGATCAGGTAGTGATCTATTTCTTAGATGTTTGATAAGTCTATGCATAGATTTATCCTATAGTTTAGATTGATCTGTATAAACTCTTTTCTTATATAGTGATTGATTTTTGTCCCCAGGGTGCTGGCACGTGGGTTTTCTCTGTTAGGGTTTTCCCACGTAAAGCTCAAATATTTTGTTCTCGTCTTCTTACAATTCTGCATACTTTATACTGTCTATTTACGTTTTACAATCTAGACGAATCTGAATCGACAAGATTCATCTGGTTTTCTGCTAAAACTAATAAAGACAAAAATACGTAGAAAAATACCAGAATGAATCTATCTAAAAGAAATGATATAAAATAATTTGAAGTTATGATAGAAATTAAAATAAATGGAGAATGGAAGGAGCAGAAAGTATTAATAGATACTAGAGCAATAGTATCCCATATAAAAGAAAACTTAATAGGAGATTTAGAACTTAAATTAATAAATAATCCAATCCAAATACAAGATTATTTTGGAAATATTCATCTCATGGTTACCTATGTAGAATTACCAATAAGAATAAATAAAAAAAATGAAATAATCATAAATATGTATGTAGAACATACAGGAAACATAAATACGGAATTGTTCTTAGGAACATATTTCTTAGACCAAATAAAACCATATTACATAAAAGATGATAGGATGCAATTAACAATACAAAAAGAGTATCTAGTTATACCAAGGTTATTATGAATAAAATACAAGGAGGAAAATAATATATTTATATATTAACTAAAATGAATTACAATGGATATCTCAGTAGAAATAATCATGCCTTGTTTGATACGGAGCATCATCCTTTTTATGTAAAGAAAATGTATTACCCCAGAAACGTGGAGTAATAAAAAAGATAATGACACTAGTACAGAAATCACAAAAAAAAAATGAGGAATATACGTCGGTTTTTAGTAAAACCGACACCTATAAAATGACGGTGGCATTTTTGTAAATATAATCGAAGAATGGGCGTCGGTTGTAATATTACAACCGACGTGTAAAGTTTAAACCTTAAGAATAAGCGTCGGTTCGTAAAACCGGAGAATACGCGTCGGTTTTTGTAGAACCGACGCCTATTCTTTAGGAAAAAAAAAACTTTAGGCATCGGTTGTAAAAGAACCGACGCTTAAAACCGGAGAATACGCGTCGGTTCTTGAAGAACCGACGCGTATTCTTTTAGGAAAAAAAAAAAAACTTTAGGCGTCGGTTGTAAAAGAACTGACGCGTAAAACCGGAGAATACGGGTCGGTTCTTGAAGAACTGACGCGTATTTTTTTAGGAATAAAAAAAAAAATTGACTTTAGGCGTCGGTTGTAATATTACAACCGACGCCTAAAGTCAATTTTTTTTTTTTTTTTTTTTTTTTACTTTAGGCGTCGGTTGTAATATTCCTTTATTTACTTATACGGAAAAGGAGCAGATCATCTCTATCTTTTTCACTACTCGATCTCTTCCCGCCTCTCTCTTTATTTTTCTCTCACCCGAACCACCGCACTATGCTGCCGCCGCCACCACCACCACCATTCCTCCATTTCCCGGAAACGTTCATCACCACATTCCTCCCCTCGCTCTTTATCTCTTCCTCTCCCCGAATCACCGGACTCGCACCTCCGCCACCGCCGCGCGCCTCCACCATCTCGTAAGAGACCCACCTCCCTCTTTATATACATATGTTTTTATCTATATATATATATTGTATGTAAATATATAAATGTAATAATATCTATGCATGTATAATGTATGTAAATAATATGTATATATATGTATTATATATAATGTATATAAATGTATATATGTCTATATATATATATATATATGGGTATTTATATTATAGATGTGTTTGTATATATGTATGGGTGTTTCAACTAGTTATTGATTTAATTTTGTATTGTTGATTTTTAATTATTAGATGGATAAATTGCAATATTTGAATTATTGAATTTCTATTGCAGCGGAATGGATGAAAGAAATATTACAATCGACGCCTAAAGTCAAAAAAAAAAAAAAAAAGACTTTAGGCGTCGGTTCTACATTTAGAACCGACGTCCAAAACATACTTTGGGCGTCGGTTTTATGTTAAAACCGACGCCCAAAGTTAATTTTTTTTTTTTTTTTTTTATACTTTAGGAATTTAGAACCGACGCCCAAAACTGACTTTGGGCGTCGGTTTACAACCGACGCCTAAAGTCGAGACTTTACGCGTCTGCGTCATAGACGTCGCCGCTACAACCGACGCGTATTCTTGTTTCTGTACTAGTGTGAAGAAAGAGTCATACTTGCAGGATTTGATGGGAGTACAAATCTAATAACTAAAGTAGCAAGGAATGTTAAAATACAAATAGGAAAATATGAACTACAAATACCTTATGTATATCAATTTGATTATATGTCAGGAGTTATATTATTAGGAAATAACTTCACAAAACAATACTATCCAATAACTATTGATGAAAAAGTTATACTTTTATCTACCCCTAGTCATTATATAGCAATAGCAATAAGAATTAATGATTCTTACTGTAGAGAAAAAATGCCTCATATAGCAGTTTAGCGTGGTGAGTATAGACAAAAATTAACGCAAACAACACAATTTATGCCCAATAAAAATAGGATAAATCTAGTACAAACACATTTTGATCAAAAAGTAATAAAAAATATTATCGAAGAATTATTAAAATTACCAGGAGATAATCCTTTAGAAAAATGGCACATAAATAAACATATGACAAAAATTTTAATAGAAGATGACACTAAGATTATTAGTGTAAAACTAATTAAATACACGCCAAAAAAATTGCCTGAATTTGAAATGCACATAAAAGAAATGCTAGAAAAGAAATTTATTAGAGAATTTAATAGTAAACATAATAGTCCAACCTTCATTGTAATAAAACTCTAGAAACATATAGATACAAAAATACAAGAGTTTGACAATCATATAAACGATAAAACACAATTAAAAAGCTTTTTAGGACTTGTAAACCAGATCAGGAAATATGTACCTAACTTAGTAAAACATTTAATTCCATTAAAAAAAAGACTAAAATGAAAAACTAGATAGACACCATGGTCCAAAGACGAAGAAGAAGAAGTACAAAAAATTAAAGACCTTTGTAAAGATTTACCAGAATTAGAATTACAAAAAAAAAAGAATGTGATTGGATTATAGAAATCGATGCATGTGAAACAGCATGGGGAGCAGTACTTAAATATATTTATCCAAAAGAGTACGAGGAAAGGATTGCACAATACACTAGTGACAGTTTTACTCAAACCCAAAATAATTATAATATAAATGAGAAAGAACTATTAGTTGTAAAATTTTCTATTAAAAAGTTTGAATTATTTATTGTTTCTACAAAATTCAAAATTAGAACCAATAATACACAAATCAAATATTGGTTAACTAAAGAAATTGATACAACTATTGCAAATAAAAGGTTAATTAGATGGCAAGTAGAACTTAGTCATTATGATTTCGAAATTATTCATATTAAGGGTACTGACAATGTAATTGCAGATTATTTATCCAGGCATGGAGGAACTACTTAAGAAAGTAGAAGAAATCAACTTGGCCATGGGTCAAATGAATATCAACTATTCAAATCTATTCAATCATGTAAACACTTGCATGACGCAGATAGTACAAATTAACAGTGAACTAACATTTTACAAATCAAGGGTTAATTCTCATGAGGAAATGTACAAAGGAGGATCTCAGTCCTCTCCAGTAAAGAATTTATCTGTAGAACTTCCTACTGAGGAAGAAGTATCTAATGTATCAATTATTGGAAGTTCATCTTCCAAAGCTAATGGCAAAACTATTGAACAATCTAAAGAAACTTTTTAGAAGCCGCGAAGAAACCAGCAGTTGTAACAAAGAATCCGAAAATCATATTGGTTTTCATTAATAAAAATCTATATTCTCTCTATCTATTGTCTTTCTTTTCATTCCTAGTTAGAAATTTTCTTTCATCAAACCTATCCAGAAGCAATTAGTAGAAGATATGAGTAACTAAACTCTACATAGATATATATGAAGCCATAAAATATTTAGTAATACTCTATTTATTTATGAGTTCATAAGTTTATTCTTTATAAATCTTTTGTTAAAAGAGTACATCCAAAGGTAGGAAACGAAAATGGATTGTACTGAACCTCTTTGAAGTGTTTGCATATGTTGAAAATTTGTTTTTATTATCTTAGGATTAATTATTAGAAGAAAATTCGAATTAATAACTTAAACTTTAATATTTAGTTTTATGATTTATGAATTCAGAACCTTTAATAGAATTAAATCCTTCAGAAGTAAACGAATTTAAATATTTAAGAGAAGAAACAATTAAGCAATTAGAAATTATAAGAGAAGATTGAGGAAGATATTATAATTTATTAGATTACTCAATAAAATAACCCTCATTTACAGATTTTTCACAATTTACTAGAATTATAGTAAATAAAGGAAGAATAATTAGTGATACAGACAAAAAGATTGAAGAACTAAATATAATTATTGAAGAAGAAACCTTAACATATAATAGTTAATATTACGCATTTTATGTTAACAATAAATTTAGAGACATAGACATATCATCAGAAAACTAGAAGAAAAGGATAACATAGTAATTATATATTTAAAAATTTTGTCTTATAGTAGGGATTGTCATCCTGATTGTGCATCTAGCAAGATCCAAAAAGAAATGATTACCAGTAAAAAAATTAGCATTAATTAGCATTTGTTCTTTAATACATCATTACAATTTATAATATGTAAACGACGCAATTTTTCAAACTACCTTTTAACTATGCATATTTTCTCTATTTACTATTCAATCACATTTTACATCAAAAATATATATATAAATAAATTTATAATTTATAAAGTATTACCGAACATAGCTTAGAAATATATGGGCCAAGAGGGATAGTCCAAGTAGGGCCAAGGATTACTCTTGGGTTCGAGTCCAATAGTACGTTTTTAATGTATTGAACGAGACCACGTGAAATTAATTTGTGATATTGACCAAACAAATTTAATTTTACTTGACTATCGTACGTGGGACCTTAATCCTAATCGGATAATCGACTTCGATTACTAACTTGAAATTCTTTGATGTATCAATGGGTGAGATCAAATTACTTATCAATATCTCGGTACTTTGGGAATTAAAGTAAACTAACGAGGAACATTTACTTGATTTATGGAATCCGTCACATTTTATGTATTATCATAATCTCGAGTGGTTCTTCTAGTGGAGAGTTGAATTTGAGCTCAATAATTCGACAGTGACTGTTGAATTCTATGATGTCATGTGATCACATCGAATTGTCACATAGAAAATAAAAATTGAAAGTTTATGAATATTCAAAGAAGGGCATTTTGACCATTTTAACTTGCTCCGAATATTCGAGTTGATCGACGGGGTATCATGTAAGAACGATACGTCAGGGGATATAATTATTATTAATTGTTTCAGTAATTTCAATTTTATTAATAGTGCAATCTCATTCTTTTAGTGAAATAGAATGTGATTAATAAATTAATTTTGATTAATCAAGAGTTGATCAGGTCATAATTAATTTATTGGAGCTTAGTTTAGTTGGGTCCGATCAGGTTCCCTCGGTGGTTTCACTATAATAGGCTTATACAGGTTTATTACCTGTATTGGGATATACAGAAATGAGCCTGGGTTATGGTATTAGGGTTGGTAGGGTTTTGGAGCGTAAAGATGTTACAAATAGTCTTTTAAGACTATTTTTTAACCTAGTTGACAAAATAGCGAGACACACACTAAAGTGCGTAGTGTGTGTTTTATCTTTACAAAGAAACTCTAATTCTAGTGTGACCTAAATCTTTAAAAAGGTGACCACACACCTGCATAGTTGCTATTAGAGAACACCGAGGAAAGCTTAAAAGTTTGAAGCTTTGATGGAATCAAGAAGTAGTGGAAAAAAAATTATTGTAAAGCATGCTACAAGGGTAACATCTCTATTCGTTTGTGAACACAAAATTATTTATTCTAAGTTAAGCATCTGTTTGTTAAAAATTTGGTGTTTAAAAACATGTTTTTTTATATTTTTTAGGTAAAATGTGTGGTTGAAAAGTGAAGAGAGAAAATATGTGTGGTTAAAAGATGATTTGGAAATTGTGATGTTTAAAAACTTGTTTTTTTGACTTTTGCCAAACAGAGACTAAATACATAAAACAGAAAATTCCGTAACAGGATGAACTATCACAATAAATTAATTTTTGTGAGTAGAACAATCCGAGTCCCCAACATAATGTGATAATATCTCTCGTCAGATTGGTGATTTTAATTAGATCTCTTTTTATTTTCCTGAATAGGCTATACCTAATTATATGAGCAGGCATTTCTTTTTCTCCATGATTTCTTCATTCATATCACTTACAATTGCTCTTGATCGTAGTCAAATAATCTATGAAGGAATACGAGAACAATACATTTCTTCAATTACTTTGTGCTAAAAATCGTGTGATCATTTAAAAGTTAAGCCTTTCAGTGGTCCCCTTTTGTTTTAAATGGTTTATTATTGTTTTCGAGGTAAAATATAAATTTAAAAAGTAATTTCAAAAAAATTGCTTGATTAGCATTTGTTTGGTAAATTAGACATTTGTGATTTATCAATAGTTTATAAATTACATAACTTTACAAATCACTTTTTGATCACAAATATTTTCTCTCTTTAATTTTTAAACACTATTTTTTACCTAAAAAAATAAAATAAATAAACAGATTAAAAAACAAATAGACTATAAAAAATGGTATAAAAAATTGTATAATTTATAAACACATTAATGGGATTACTGAACACATTTATTTGCTTAGTTTTTCGATCAAATTCAGAATCGTGTGAACATTTAAAAGTTAAGCCCCTGTTCTCTTTGCTGTTTTGAGGTCGTTTTCTATTTTTATTTTCGAAAATGCTAAAAACGCGTTCTCTTTACCATTTTCGAAAATGCATTTTGGAAAACAAATTTTTTTTTTTTACACAAAACGCCCAAAAAAATGTGTGTATTTCGAATTATCTTAACTTATAAGTAAGCTTAATA
The DNA here is from genome assembly GCA_963555705.1 of Ligustrum vulgare. Lineage (NCBI taxonomy): Eukaryota > Viridiplantae > Streptophyta > Magnoliopsida > Lamiales > Oleaceae > Ligustrum > Ligustrum vulgare. Next base: position 13,147,423 of record OY743186.1, on the reverse strand, counting down.
TAAAGTTGTTATTTTTTTTATTACTTTTTTTAGAATTATCCTAACTTGGAACTAAGCCTAAATAATTTTTTATTGAATTCAATATCAACATTACAAAAAAAAAAAATTAAGTGAGAATTTTTGTTATTATATTTCAAAAAATGCACTGATAAATAGATTTTGGTGGTTTTGAAATAACTTGCATTTTCCGAATTTTAATAGAAGTAGAGCTTTTTCAAATGCCAAACCTGACCAAGCTGTGTTAATATAGACTCTTAATGCTCACATTAGTGTGTTGCATGTAACCATGTTTTCAGTATATTGTGAAAGGAAATTTGAGTTTGAATTATTAGTATTCTGCAAGCAAATTAATTAAAAATAGTTTAAGTAGTATTCTGCAAAATTTCAAATAGAACGTGTTTTCCATTTTTTTATTTTCAAAAACCGTTTTCGGAAATGACAAACCAAACGCGTTTTCAGCAAATTTGAAAACAAAAATGAAAACAAGAAACATAAAACATTTTCGAAAATGAAAATACAAAATAAAATACAAACATAATGCCACCTAAGCCTTCCAGCGGTCCCCTTTTGTTTTAAATGTTTTAATATTGTTTTCGAGGTAAAATATGAATTTAAAAAGTAATTTGAAAAAAAAAATGCGTGATTAAGCATTTGTTTGGTAAATCAAATAAACTGATTTATAAATCAGTTTATAAACTATATAATTTCTCAAATCACTTTTTGACCACACATATTTTCTCTCTCCAATTTTTAAACACTACTTTTTACCTAAAAAAATAAAATAAATAAACAGATTATAAAACCAAACAAACTATAAAAAATAGTATGAGGAATTGTGTAATTTATAAATACATTAATGGGTTTACCGAACAAACATTTATTTGCTTAGTTTTTCGATCAAATTCAAGTTTCCCTCCTATTTAAGAGAGGGAATAAGAGCATTCACAATGGATGTATTAATTTTTATTAGTTAAATACTGTCATGTATACAATATAATAAATTTTAAGTGTCACATCTACATGTTAACTTTAACTATAATATGAGTATCACATTTGATGTGTTAAATTTACTCATTAATAAGTAAATTAACCAATTAATTACTATTTAATATTTCTCTCTTCTGTTTCACTCCCCTTTTTAACATAGATTATCATGTCACATATTAAAATGTTTATTAACTTTAATAAACAAGTTTACAATACACCAAAACAGATTACTTTAGCAAAAATACTAACATAGTTAACATATTTTTTTTGTCGAAAGAAGACTCATCAAGAAGACAGAGGAAGACCCAAGAAAATAGTGAGGAAGATCATTAAGTAAGTCGAGATTTTTATCCCAAAATTTGATTTTCATCATTTCACGTTTTGTATTCCTTGTTGGGTCGAGATGCCATTTTTTGTTGATGCCAACAAAATGGGAAACAATTTTTTTTTTTTTTTTGTTAAACCGGTGATTTCTTCTGCTATCCTTATTTTGGACAAAGGAAGGAAAAACTGTTGATGTGTTGTTCAATTTGAATTATTCTGGGCTCAATTTCAACTATTTGTTCTTATTTTTATGTGTTGTTTAGTTTGAATTATTTTGGGTTTTATATTTTATATGTATTTTCCTATGAGTTTTTGATTTCCAATTCTGTGATTAGTCTCAAAACGAAGAACAGTGTTGATTGAAGAGAAAGAACGGTGACCAACAACATTTCTCAATGCTTATGTCGGTGGCTAAAATTTAGTGGCTTTAAACATAATTTCGAATGATGAACTATATGATGTATTATTGCTGCTATTTCCTGATTTACAAACTAAACCTGATACATATCAATTGTCTTTTGTTTTCTATAGAACACATCACAATACAACGAACTATTCATTGTCGTCTGCTGCAGCTGTAATATAATGTTTGAGCAAATGCACTCAACTGCTCTCCACCTTTAAGGTACTTTTAAATCTTTTTCCTTCCAAGTTTTTTCAACTTATAACAAAGGCGTGTCTTTTATCTCTACTTCATATTATGTTTTGAAATTTGTGAAAGAAAGTCCAGTAAGGTCCTTCACTCTCACATTTTTATATATATTTTTTAATTTTTTGTCATAATGTAAATCTTGAGATAATTTGTTGATATTACACCTTCATCCTTCAAAAATAATATTTTCCATACATAATTTTAGTAAATGTTTGTTGAAATAGTCGAGTAGAATCGCTTATTCTTAACTCAAATTAAATAAAGCAATTATTGTTCATGAGATGTTACCTTCACACTTTGCTCACTCACATTTACCTTTTAGCCATTCGAATAAACTTCTGCATGTTTTGAGTTTTTTGCTTAATTTATTATGTATTAGGCTTTTGAAGAATCTGAGCATCCTAGGTTAAAGAAAGAGAGTCAAGGAGTTACACACATTCAATACAAGAATATGATTTGGAAGCTATGTAAGAAATTTCCAGACAATCCTCTTTACCAGGTGAAAATCTAGCTCTGTTTAACGTGACAGTCATGAAAAATTCTGATACTCTGGTTGGTTATGAAATATAAATACTTCATCAAGAAGTCTTTTACTAATGTGAATTCATTTACGAATTTCATCATCTTTTGCTATGTGCATAATTTATGAAGTTAATCGCTGAATTTGGAAGATAGACATAATTTGAATGCATTCTTTTATGTGGAAATAATTTTCTATTTAGACATTACCCCATTGCCTTAGGAATTGGTGATAGGGCCGGTCTTCATAACATTTGAAATAGGGTTCATTTGGATTTTTGAACACCTATCAATCTGACCTTCATAAATAAATCGAAGCAACTTGCTGAAAGTAAGTCTATCAAGATGTTAGGTGAAATACAAGCCCAATAAGTTTAATCTTGTTTGTGGTTTTGTGTTGTTCAAACGAAAACATTTGGTTCGTGTTAGTTTGGGATTGTGTGCGCATTGTTGCATAATTTTTTAATTTTTATGCGAAGAAGAATATATGTGATGCATACCACGTAATAATTGTAGATACACAACCCACAAAATATTGAATCGACCCAAGAACGTCAAGAAACCACGATTTATGGATCCAATTAAAACTAATTGAATGAAGCAACCAATAAAATTACAGGGATATATTGACCTCTTGATCACAAACAATATTAATTCTCACCGAGATTTAAACAAACAAGAATAACTCGCAAGTTCGAATTGTATTCAATGAAGAATAGAAGTTTGAAAGCAATTTACCTCACAATAATATCAATAATGCTCTAACTAATAATGAAAATTACATCCCTATAAATAGGGTCAAAATCTGGCATAAGAGCCCTAATTAAACAATGAATCAAATTGCTAAAATATGGAAAGAAATAAAATATTAAAATTTACGCGTTTTAGTAGTTACGGCCGTAACTACTTCCTTTACGGCCAAAAGTAGCTTACTGTTTAACAATTACGGCCGTGAGGCATAATTTACGGCCGTAAGTCCTTTTTTCTGAAAATCTTAATTTTAACCCGAGGCCACATTACGGCCGTGACACATGAGAGTTACGGCCGTAAGTCCAAATTTTCACAATTTCAGTTTTCAGCAGTGGACTCATTACGACCGTAAGAATTATGGGTTACGACCGTAATTTTTGAAACTTCACGATTTTCTTCGACGGCTTTAATGAGGTTGATCCACTCGTCGTCTCGACTAGTCTCCAACACGGAACTTGCTTCTTTTGCAGCCACGAACATAGTTTTGCCCACCGTTTCTTGTACTAGCTTGTCCATTGCTTCATTGGCCCTCTTCGTTTGCAATCGAGTCATCGGTCCTCCTTTGATCGTCAACGGATCTTTGCACGAGCTTGTATTCGTGGTCTGGATCACATCATCCCGTCCCTCTTCGAAAGGATTCGACCTCGAATCTGTACCTGCATCAAACGGAGATAGATAAGACACATTAAACATAGCTGAAACATTATACTCACTAGGAAGATCTAGTTTATAGGCATTGTTTTTTATCCTTTCAATCACTTGGAATGTCCCATCTCTTCGCGGTTGTAACTTTGAAATGCGTTGTTTCGGAAACCGCTCCTTCCTCAAATGTACCCAAACCCAATCACCGGGTTCAAAGATGACGCATTTTCTTCATTTGTTAGCCGCGATGCATAAAGTTTATTTTTCTTTTCAATTGCCAACCTCACCTTGTCGTGGAGTGATTTAACCATTTCAGCATTTTTCTTTCCATCCAAACTACTACGTTCATTCACAGGTAAATGAATTAAATCCAATGGTGTTAGCAGATTAAAACTATAAACAATTTCAAATGGTGAACAAGAAGTAGTAGAATGTATAGCCCTATTATATGCAAATTCAATAAATGGTAAACACTCTTCCCAATTTTTCAGATTTTTATTGATTATGGCGAGCAACAATTGAGTCATGGTCCTATTTACTACCTCGGTCTGTGGGTGACAAGTTGTAGAGAAAAGTAGTTTCGTTCCCAGTTTGTTCCACAAGACTCTCCAAAAATGACTGAGAAACTTAACATCCCTATCTGAGACGATACTTTTAGGAACCCCATGTAAGCGCACGACTTCCCTAAAGAAAATGTCAGCTATGTTGGTAGCATCATCAGTTTTGTGGCATGGTATGAAATGTGCCATTTTACTAAAGCGATCTACTATCACAAAAATCGAATCCCTTCCCTTCTTAGTCCTAGGTAATCCCAAAACAAAATTCATAGAGATATCGACCCAATGTTCACTAGGGACGGGTAAATGCATATATAATCCATGGGGTTTAATCCTAAATTTTGCCTTCATGCAAGTAATGCATCGACTACAAGCCCGAACAACATCAATCTTCATCTTAGGCCAATAGAAATGTTCACTTAAGATTTCGCAGGTCTTTTTAACCCCAAAATGACCCATTAAACCTCCACTATGGGCCTCTCTCACAAGTAACTCCCTCATTGAACACCTAGGGACATACAATTTATTTTCTCGGAATAAGTAATCATCATGTTTAAAGAATCTATCCACAGCTCCCTTACCACATGAATCATAAATACTAGAAAAGTCCGGATCATTAGCATACATGTCCTTAATGTATTCAAATCGAAGCAATTTAGCCTTCAAAAAAGTTAAAAGGACATACCTTCGAGACAATGCATTTGCCACCACATTTTCCTTACCTTGTTTGTACCGGATGACATAGGGAAATGTTTCGATGAACTCTACCCACCTTGCATGTCTCTTACTCAGCTTAGGCTGACCCCTCAAATGCTTCAAGGATTCATGATCAGTGTGTATCACGAACTCCCGTGGCCACAAGTAATGTTGCCATGTCTCCAAAGCGCGCACAAGTGAGTACAACTCCTTTTCATATGTGGGATAATTAAGAGCAGCCCCTTTTAGCTTTTCACTAAAATAGGCTACTGGCCTTCGATCCTGCATTAAAACAACTCCAATGCCTAGCCCTGAGGCATCACATTCAATCTCAAAAGCCTTGTCAAAGTTAGGAAGTGATAAAACCGGTGCTTTACACAACATATTTTTGATAGTCTCAAATGCATGCTCCTATTCTACACCCCATTTAAACCCTACACATTTTTTGACAATTTCTGTGAGTGGTGCGGCAATTGTGCTAAAATCTTTAACAAAGCGCCTATAAAAATTAGCCATGCCACGAAAACTTCTAACCTCAGTTATGCTTTTAGGTGTTGGCCATTCTTTAATAGCTTTGACTTTCTCTTCATCTACTTCTATCTCCTTAGCACTAACCACATAGCCAAGAAACACAACTTTTTCCATGCAAAAACTACACTTTTTAAAATTAGCAAAAAGTTGCTCTTGCCTCAAAACCACAAACACACACCTAACATGCTCCACATGCTCATTCAAAGTTTTACTATATATCAAGATATCATCGAAGTAAAATACAACGAATTTAGCTATAAATGCACGTAAAACATGATTCATGAAACGCATGAATGTGCTAGGTGCATTAGTATGTCCAAACGACATAACTAACCATTCATACAAGCCATATTTAGTTTTAAAAGCAGTTTTCCACTCATCTCCTTCCTTCATTCGAATTTGATGATAACCACTCTTAAGATCAATTTTACTAAATATGCTAGAGCCATGCAATTCATCCAACATATCATCTAACCTAGGAATAGGATGACGATACTTTACCGTAATGTTGTTGATGACTCTACAATCAACACACATTCTCCAAGTCTGTCTCGTCCTTCTTTGGTACAAGTAACACGGGTACGGCACATGGACTCATGCTCTCCCTTATGTACCCCTTGCTCATCAATTCCTCCACTTGCCTTTGAAGTTCCTTCATCTCCTTGGGATTACTCCTATAAGCTGATGCTCAATACCTCGAATGGGTGGCAACCCACTAGGTATATCCTCCGGAAATATATCGTCAAATTCCTGCAAGAGAGAAATGGCCAAACTAGGGAGGGGTATGTTAGCTTCATCAAGGGCATGGAATGACTCCTTGTACAATAAAAGGACCATTGGTCGATTTTCCACGAAAGCCTTCTTGATTTCACTACTTTTGGCATAGAAACTCATTCTTGGTTTTTCTTTTCTGGCACTCTTCGCTCCCTCTCCTTTTTCTGAGGTATGTACCCCAACACACTTTTTTTCTCTCGCCTCTCCTTTTTTGGAGTCGTAGCTCCGACCCTCTTTTCCTCTCCTTTTTCTGAGGTCGTGGCCTCAACTCTCATTTTCTCAAGTTTCCTCACCTTTTGTTCTTCATCATTTTTCAATTTAATTTGATCTGCATAAACTTGTGATGGTGCCAGTGGTGTAAGTGTAATATTTCTCCCATCTTGGTAAAACTATATCTATTTTTATACCCGTCATGTTTGACCTTCCTATCATATTGCCAAGGCCTACCCAACAAAATGTGCCCTGCTTGCATAGGAACCACATCATACATCACTTCATCCATATAGCTACCAATTGAAAAATTCACTAACACTCTCCTATTCACCTTCATTTCACCACTATCATTTAACCACTGAAGTCTATAAGGTGATGGATGCTTCAACAATGGTAACCCTAATTTCTCAATTAGTGTGGTGCTAGCAACATTTGTACAACTACCACCATCAATAATCATACTACATACCTTGTCTTGGATGCGACACCGTGTATGAATTATGTTCTCCCTCTGCTGCTCCACGTCATCCACGTTGACTTGAGCACTAAGGGCTCGCCTCGCTACTAATAACGGCCCATGCTTCCCGGATAACAATTCCTCATTATCACTAGCTTCCTCCAAAGCGGGCATGTCTCTGTAGTCCTCCTCATTCCTGCCACTTTCCCAAGCTCCTTCCGCTCGCATGGTAATGACACGTCTATTAGGGCATTGAGAAGCCACATGTCCTCTACCCAAGCATTTGAAGCATTGGATATCTCTACTCCTAGATGGCTGAGGTTCCCCTTTGGGTGAAAATTTGTTAGCGGACTCCTCCTTTCCCTTGGGGTACCTCAATCTTCCCTTTCGAAACAGCCCCAACTCCTTTATTTTCCAACCTCGGCTTCCACGATGGATTAGAACCCGACTGATATTTAGCTGTCCCTTTTCTCTTCAATTGCTTCTCCACTTTCATGGCCATATGTAGCATATCTTCTAACTCCACATAGTGTTGCAATTCGACAACATTTGATATTTCTTTATTCATCCCATCATACCCATCAAATTCATCTTCTTCCTCCGTCTCTATCTTATGACCACGCCCCACTTGTCTCCGCACATTGGGCGCTTCCCTAGGCCGCTCTAACCTTTCAATCCTGCCTGACATATCCCCAAGTATTTTCTCAAAGCGTTGTGCCAACTCTTCCACCATGTTGACTTGATCTCCGTTCTTTGCTGTAGTGGAATTTTTCGACATCCTAAAACTAAGTAATATATGCCTCACGTGTATTTCGCTCGTGTATCACTCAATTTTTGGCTTTTACCCTCTATTGATCTCACCTCTCTGCCTTTTTCCACTCAATGGCTTTCACCCCAATTGCTTCAAAGAACGAATCCGAACTCAAACAAGTTTAAGCCCGAATGATTCAAATCAGTATGAGTGAGAATTTATGAACTTGTTGGAAAACTCAAAGAAGACCTTGAGAGAATGGAATCTGACTCTATAAAGGACTTGACACTTTTATGGAAACTAAGATTCATTCAAGAAAGTAATTCTCGAAATCAAATAACAATTTTCTTCTTCGCTGTTGAAATTTTCGTTTTTTTTTTTATCTTCTCGAAAATTCAACTATGAGAATAAGGAAACAAACGAAATTTTATTTGAATACCAAACGAAGGAAATAACGACTTTTGAATTTTTTTTGTGATACTTTTTTGGATTAAAGATTCAAGAACTTGAAGAACACGAAGAACTAAAATCAAGAAAACTCAAGAAACAAAATAAAGATACAACCTTGATTTTTGGAGCCTAAGCTCTGATACCAAATGAAGCAAACCACGTAGCAATTATAGCTATGCAACCCACAAAATATTGAATCGACCCAAAAACGCCAAGAAACCACAATTTATGGATCCAATTAAAATTAATTGAACCAAGCAACCAATACAATCACAGGGATATATTGACCTCTTGATCACAAGCAATATTAATTCTCATCGAGATTTGAATAAACAAGAATAACTCGCAAGTTCGGATTGTATTCAATGAAGAATAGAAGTTTGAAAGCAATTTGCCTCATAATAATATCAATAACGGTCTAACTAATAATGAAAATTACATCCCTATAAATAGGGTCAAAATCTGGCTTAAGAGCCCTAATTCAACAAGGAATCAAATTGCTAAAATATGGAAAGAAATAAAATATTAAAATTTACGCGTTTTAGTAGTTATGGCCGTAACTATTTCCTTTACGGTCGTAAGTAGCTTACTGTTTAACAATTACGGCCATGAGACATAATTTACGGCCGTAAGTCTTTTTTTTCTGAAAATCTTAATTTTAACCCGAGGCCACATTACGGCCGTGACACATGAGAGTTACGGCCGTAAGTCTAACTTTTCACAATTTCAGTTTTCAGCAGTGGACTCATTACGGCCGTAATTTTTGAAACTTCACGATTTTCTTCGACGCCTTGAATGAGGTTGATCCACTCGTCGTTTCGACTAGTCTCCAATACGGAACTTGCTTCTTTTACAGCCACGAACATAGTTTTGCCCACCGTTTCTTGTACTAGCTTGTCCATTGCTTCAATGGCCCTCTTCGTTTGCAATCGAGTCATCGGTCCTCCTTTGATCGTCAACGGATCTTTGCGCGGGTTTGTGTTCGTGGTCTGGATCAGATCAATATGGGTTTTTTATTTCCACATAAACAAATGTAGTGATTGAAAATTGTTACTTCTCATACTCTGTGAATTCATTCTTTTCAAGTATAGGCACAATTCTCTACCCTGCTCCATTCTTTGTCTTTTTAACCAGGTTACCTGTAAATCATTTTTGTTTCCCTGATACTGTCATGTCCAGATTATGTTGTGGCTGATTGTTCTTTTTTTATAAACAGGACAAAAAATTGCAAGATGAGTGCTACTGAAGGTAATTGATTTGCTGGACATGGTGGTGTATGAGTTTTTGTTAATATTTTTAGCAGGCTTGATGGTCCTGTATTTTTGGTCGATGATGAGACCTGTTAGCAAACCAACCTTTCTTTGAATTTTCATCATTAAATCTTGCAATTAATATTTAATGAGAGCAATATCTATCTCAGTGGAAGAGGAAACCTTGAATAAGCTATAGAATAAACTATGGATGAGAAAGATTGAATTTCAACAATATTATATGATTCTTAAAGCCAGACTACATGAGTGGTATGCACTGACCATTTTTGATTGGGCTTGGATTTTATTACAAGAACTATTGTCGTGCTCATAATACCGAATATGTTTTTGCGATTTGTCACCAAATCATTGGTATGTGAACATAGTGTTTGAATACTTTCCACTTTCATATCCAGTGCCAACTCATTTTCATATGTCATTGTAACTTGACTTCCAGTATCGCTAAATGTCATTTTTTTCAATATTGTCATTGTGCTTTATAATATAACAGTAAATCTATTTCAACATTGTTTTTATAGTTATCGACAAGAGAAAGATGATCTTTCTAAGCTTTAGGTTCATGATGGTTAAAAGATGATTAATTGACTTACTTGCCTCCCTAGATTTTTCCTTTGAGCTATTAATAGTTGGTAATCAACGTAACCCCACCCCACAAATTATATGTTTCATATTTTAGAAATAGGAGCTTCCATTCAATAATGTGATTTTGAGTCAGTGGCCTCATAAATACATATTAGTCTCTGTAATGTGAACTTCTCTGTCATGATTATATGCTTTAGCTCTAAGATGGATTGCATTTGAGGTTAGTCAATCCTGTCTGCTTGAGAATTTTCATTAACCTATATACATTCTATTTGAAGCATAATTTTCCTTAATTCGGAGTGTCTTATTTGTGATTATTTTGTTTGTCTAAAAAAATATAGAGTGTAGCTTCTAATAGATTAATGATTGAAGTGCCTCCAAGCTACTACAAGCGCCAGCTCCTCGGTGCATCTTGGGTGAAATGATTTCAAAAAATTATCAACCAGCCTTCGGTTTTATCACTTCCACCTTTTAGCTCTATTATAAATTTACTATTTTCCCATTTTTGTAATGGTAATATTGATTTTAAGATTATTTATAGCCTGAAGAATCTTATCCTTAAGTTTGGTCAAATGTTTTAGTATCCAATTTACTCTTTTTTAGTTGTTCTAGCTCAACATTTTTGCTCTACATAAAGTTGAACCCTTTTTATTGAAGCATTCAAATTCACTTATTTGGTTGCAGTATTTAGACAGGGACATCAAACCACAAAATTTAGTGGAATTGGGGGCATTACATGCTCTGTTTTCATTATTTTTCAAGGATAGGAGAGTGGGGCCTTGTTGAGTAGATGGCGGAGTTGGGGGCTGTACAGAGCCAACATTCATATTTCCTTATAGGTCATGTATAGGCCTTTAAGAGATCTGAACGGGGATTCCAATTGTTTGCTTGACTGGATATCGAAGGTAGGACCGAGACGACATCATGGTTTTATGCTCGTCTTGCTTGCTAGAGTCTATTTCCTCAAAATACTTAATATTTATTCTCTACAATCTTCTTCATATAGATGGTTACTTGGTGTAAAAGTAGCGGGAGTTCTTTTGTGGACCTATTTTTTCCCTGGAATACACTTTTTTTTGGGTATTTTTAACCACATGTAGCGATTCCATGTAGATGGTGTATAGTCGAGGATATTGTTTAACTCTTTGGATTATCGTGAGGCTTTGGTTTTGCAAAATCATTTGACTAACCTATACACTAAATTTTTTCATAAGTTATATGGTCCACATTAATGTCTTGATGGTACTTGGTTGGCCTCTTATTAGTTTGAAGATATGCTAGATACGATCATTGCTTTAATTATAAGCCAACAAGGAAATCATAGAATCATGTTACATAGACCTTGTTTACGATGTGACTTACAGAGTCAAATATGTTTTTAGATGACGTATCCAATGTTCAGTACTAACAATACCATATGAAAATCATTTTCCATTAAATCCATTTTGCCACCTGCACCCAAAGAAACCAAACTCCATGCTTTCAAGGAATAATTGTTCTTTTTGACCTTGGGTGCAAAATTATTTCCATGGAGAATTTATCTATTGGTTACTCAAAACCACATGCACAAAGTTCTTGTTTAGCTAATTCCATAATTCGTTACCTCTACTCATACTCATGTAGTTTATGTTCTGCAACAAATCTGAATATTGGCAGGGATTTGTGAATTGTATTTTCTGCTGATTCTGGGACTATGAAATTACGACGACCAGCCTTCTATTTCACTGTGGCTCTATCTCCATCTTGTGTGATCAATGAGCATTGCATTCAAGTATGTTAATTCACCTATTATTATTTCCATATCATTAAGCATTACGTTATGATTGATTGTTCCCATGTTTTTCCTGTTGAGATGTACGTGATTTAGGTTCGGTGGACATATTGAGTAACCTAATGTTATTGCATTTAGTGAATTATATTTCCATTTTCCACATTGCATGTCGAACTGGTCTATTTTGCTATGTGATATGAAATTTTAATAAACTAATTTTATATCATCTTTAAATTATACTAAATTTCATGTCACTCTTTCCTCGTTTTGGTTATTTTCCATATTTTAATGAGTTTCTTTTTTTTTTTTTTTTCGTCATCACAGTTTACATTCAACTTTATAGCTGAACACATAATGAGTTTGGAATTTGGCAAACCAAACTTTGAGCTATTGAAAAAGGAGTACATAATATTCATTCATTTGATTTATTTATTTTTGGAAACACATGTATGCATGAAAAAAATTACTTTATTATTATGACTTCATTTACAAATGTTATTATCTTTCCTTATTTGCATGTCTTATAGAGCTAATCATTGAAGATGTTAGAAATGTTGGGAACCCGGGTTGCTGTAATCACAAAAATTGATTTCTTGTGATAGATTATCCCGTTACAGGATTTTCTGTTCTATGTATTTAACTTGGAATAAATAATTTCGCACACAAAAAGGATTTTTAGAAGATTACCTTTGTAGCGTGCTTTACAATAATCTTTATCAACTGCTTCTTGATTCCACCAAAGCTTCAAACCCTCAAGCTTTCCTCGGTGTTCTCCAATGGCAGTTGTGCAGGTGTGTGGTCACCTTTCTCAAGATCTAGGTTAAACTAGGATTAGGGTTTCTTTGTAAAGAGGAAACACACACCACACACTTTAGTGTATGTTTCGCCACTTTACCAATTAGGTTAAGAAAAATAGTCTTCGGAGACTATTTGTAACCTCTTTACACTCCAAAACCCTACCAGGCCTAGTACCATAACCCATGCCCATTTCTGCACAACCCAATACAGGTAATAAGCATGTATAAACCCATTATAGTGAAGCCACCGAGGGAACCTGATCGGACCCAATTAAACTAAGCTCCAATAAATTAATTATGACCCGATCAACTCTTGATCAGTCAAAATTAATTTATTAATCACGTTCTATTCCACTAAAAGAACGAGATTGCACTCTTAGTAAAATTGAAATTACTGAAACAATTAATCAATAATTATATCCTCTGACTTATCGTTCTTACATGTTACCCCCGTCGATCAACTCGAATATTCGGAGCAAGTTAAAATGACCAAAATGCCCTTCTCCGAATATTCATAAATTCTCAACTCTCATCTTCTATCTGACAGTTCGATGTGATCCCATCACATCATAGAATTCAACAGTCGCTGTCGAATTACTGAGCTCAGATTCAACTGTCCACTAGAAGAACCAGTGAGATTATGATCATACTTAAAAGGTGACGGATTCCATAATACGAATATATGTTCCTCGTTAGTTCACTTTAATTCCCAAAGTACCGAGATATTGATCAGCAATTTGATCTCACCCATTGATACCTCAAAGAACTTCAAGTTAGTAATCGAAGTCCATTATCCGATTAGGATTAAGGTCCCACGTACGATAATCAAGTGAAATTAAATTTATATGGTCAATGTTACAAATTAATTTCACGTGGTCCCGTCCAATACATTCCAAACGTACTCTCAATTTTATTACCAAAGTCAAAGACAGACTCTAATAAAATCGAGACGAGCTTATCAAAATAAATCGTCCATATTTATTTACTGAACGTGAACGTTAATTTTAGATCGAATCACAAATTGAATCTTTCTGTGTTTAACAACTTAAACACTCAATTTGTAATATCAAATCGACCCGTGGACAAACACAACATCATATTAATACAATCAATTAATATTTTACTTTTAAATGTCGTGAATTATACTCTATGGGCATATATAATTCCAACAATCTCCCACTTGCCCTTAGAGTATACATGAAACATCGAATCATTCATCTTGTCAACATCATCATTACATTAATGATTATGTTCTCAACAAAGATGATAACTCCTTTCGATGTAAGTCACGGTTGTATAACAAACAATCCAAGATTGTGTTATTCCCAACCAATTAACCACAATATCTCCCAGTTATATTCCAATTTTGACGACTCTCGAGAATCCTAGTCAAATCAGATCTTAATTAGTTTTATTCCATCAGATCACCAACCGAATAGATAAGCAAATATTTACTCGTTTTTCGAAAACGCTTCAGTAAATGCTGTACCTCTATTCAATGATCTGATCCTGGATCAAACTAATAATCACCAACAATATCCCCAGCATAAGATATGACCTATCTAGTGCAAAGTAAGGCTTCCTATAGCCGGAGCATAAGGAACCTTCTCTATCTTACCATGAGTATTAGGAGAATACTCATAAGATAGATGAAGTCCACAAAGAACATTATTCCTTTCAAAACTTCAATATTGCAAATGTAGATAGTATCTTATTATTACATGAAACTTGATACTATTCTATTCCATTTTTCTCCCACTCCGAAAAGTACGGATGTCTAGAAAAAATAGACAGTCATCTACAAGTCCTTCAAGTCTAATTGCTGGTACCAACTACTATTTAATGAAAATACTCTCACACATAAGTAGAGTGTCATCCAAATAAATAGTCGCGACAACTGTCTCATCTTTCTTTATACACGAGTATACTTAAGATATATCAAGATTTTGATCAAGAACATGTATCACAATGGTTCTATCAAATTCTATATTCCATATCTTGAACAATTACCCAAATCCAAAGTTGGAAACTTGTAAGTCATGAATTTTACTTTCATGGTCTTTAATATGAACTCATTAGATTACACTTTGTAAATGATTTCCTCAAGATGCATTCAAGAAACAACATCTTGATATCCATTTGTCGTACCTCATTTTCACAATGAACGACAATGGATAAAAGATCCAGGTAAACTTTTTGCATGGCTATTGGCGAGAAGGGTTTCACAAACCCACAACCATAAGCCTTGCACTAAAGGTATCAACCTTTCCATCTACCATTCTTTTATCATCTTAAAAATCATCAAACCCTATAGGTTTGACCCCATTGGGTGCGTCTACAAATATCCAAACTTGTTGGATTACTAGGAATCTAATTCTGAGTTCACATTCACCTTCCATGATTTCAAGTCTATAACTTCTACTACTTCCCTAAATGAGGAGTTCTTCTCTTATTTCAGCAGAGACTGTCTAAAAAAACTCTCCGCAGAATAAGAGCCAAGAAGGTGGTCTCACAACCCTCCAATCCAATTAGTCGCTGGAAGTGTATTTCAATTATGTCCAAACAGAGTCCCTTCCTCTCCTCCCACTACTTGGTTATATCCCTAATTGGGATCAACCTCTTCACTACCTCTTTATGAACATAAAGAAGAGGCAGAACAGTGAGAACAACTTCAACTACAACCTTTGGTTTTTCCCTGTCCATTGGGTTCACCAGGCAAAATTAGTGGTTGAACCACTTGCCTATTTCTCCCACTAGGATCAGCAACCATCGGTTCCGTAGGAAGTCCCAAATCATCAAGATTAATTCTATGCGGAAACCTGGAATCAAGTTGTTTGAACCACGTTCTAACATCTTATCCAATAGAATTTTACTTGTGGATTTGTATTCTTCTAAATGCCTTATCCTCTAAGAAAGTCACATTTGTACTCAACAAATACTTTCTGGACTAGAGGACTATAGAAGAAATAATTTCTAGTTTCATTGTATACCTTATATATAATCAAACCTTCATTGTTGCCACCATCTCGTCAATCCTTCCTTTCAGCTTGTGTGCCAAAAGTCCCCAAATCTGAATGTGGTGTAAACTGAGCTTGCACCCATGCCACAACTCTAGGGGTATTTCAGGAAACGAATCAATGGTACTAGGCTATGAAGGAACCTGACTATCTCCGGTATACATTCCCAAATGAAACTAGTAACGAGGATAACTCATCATTGATTTGGTATTACCTTTTTCTCCTTTTCCGATAAATGGTTCCTAAACTCATATGAGAGATACACAAACCTCGATCAAATCGAAGTATTTCGATTCTCTTAATTACTTCTCAACTTCTATCCAAAATTCTAGAATTTCTTCAACATTTCGGATTAATGAGATATTAAGTATATAATCGAGATCTGGAGTGATCATCAATAAAAGTGATGAATTACTCGCACTCTCTCGTATCTTGAGCACAAAATAATCCATTCATATCGAAATGTATTAATCCTCAAACTCTTAAGTCCATATAATGTATAAGGACTCTTGGTTATATGATCCTCTAAACAAGATTCAGAAAAATAGTATAGATTCCACCTCAGATCCTTTTGAGGTCCATCCCTTACTAGTATTAGAATCGAGTTTTGGATAAGTGTAACCAAGCCTAAAATCTTAATCATTTTACCCTCTAAATAAAATTCAAAAGCCCACATAGATTCCACCTCCAAAATACTTAGAGGTTATCTTTACTAGTCTTTCAATCTTATTTAGATAAATATGATTATCTTAAGATCTTATCAAAGAGTTCATTAATACAAGGAGTCATCTATCCCTTATCACTTGTAGTAATATTACACTTAGAACCATTTACAAGGCTTTGAGAGTGTTAACCATTTGTCTCGCAACAATAAGAGCATTATTTAACTTAATTCCAACTAATGACTGGAGATTAAGCGCTAAATAATTCCGCTCAAATAATAAAGAGACAAAATAACAATCAAATTGTTTCGCAAACATAAAAGCCCAACGGCTCTTTCCATATTATCATACTCGTGCTTATCCTTATAGTATACTCTATCTCATTGTGTCATTTGGTCACCTAGGACCATATTGCAACAACTTGCAATAGCGATTAGTTACTCTAGAATCTATAATCAAGATAGACTCAATTACTAACCATAACACAATGAATAGAGTCTTACTCCATTATAGAGTTTCCAAGAAAGGCTACTTCCTCATTAATCCTATCTTTGCTCAAAAGCAAAAAGGTTAGAGGGCCTACCATACTATCTGTTGCTTTAAAATAATCTCTTCTCTATGAATAGCTTACATTGAACCTTTCAGGGACACGTTCATCCTGGTGAATATAGTCCACACTGAACCGCAAGAGATCATCTTAAAAGATTTCTCAAGCATTATGTCACATGAATCAATGTTTGCAAGTGGAACCTCCATCACGTTAAAGTGACCAATCATGTTTTACCAAATGGTCTCTTATATAAAAACGTGATCGGTTCATAAGTAGAGATATAATATAGCTTGATAGCATATTTTGTATAATTAAAATGTTCAAATTATCATAAATACCCTTCCATCGAGAAAATAAATATGGTATCCCATTTTGATATTTTTATTGCGAAGTACTTGATATGAGAATCAAAACTATGCAATAAACCATCTCATCAAAATAAAACCATTTTCATTGGAAGATTTATAATTATTTTGAACAAGGATCTTCTAGCACGAACAAATGTCATAAGTGGAAAGAATTATAACGAGACATGTTACAGTTTTCGCAAATTAGTTGGTGATGTCTAAACATATAACTAGTTGTGGAAATACGACATTCAAATAAAATAAATGTATTAAACACGAGTTGTATAAATGATGAATACTTTCATATATGATGCATGAATAAAAAAATTGTGCACAAGTAGACCCAAAACTACTATAATATGACGACAACCTAAAACCCCAAAATCTTAAACACATTTCTCTATAGGAGAAATAAATGTGATTTATGGCTAGGTTGGGACCCTCCCACTAAATTAAATATATCTAGCATCTCATGCAATATTTAATTTATAGTCGTTAAAATTTGGCCATCATTGACATCGTTTGGATATTCTATAGGAAGTCCCCACGATGTCATTGATTTAAGTGTCTAACCCCTATATTAATAATATTTCAAGTACCAAATTAATTATGTCACCTATAGGGTAATCATGATTAATTCACACTTAAAAAATCATCACCTAATTGGGCCCAATCTAGTAACCAAAACAGTGCAGCCCTCCTATAGGGAGACTAATTAGATTAGCACGAGGCATACACAAATTTTTACTAATAGGCTAATAGGGGAGGCCGTGAGTTCAAAATATTTTGCACCCTCACTCACTTAATATTTTGAACTGTTGGGTTTTAATTTAATAATTACCAATCAATTTTAACTCTTAAAATCAATTTAATTATTAATAAATATATTTATTTTCTAATCTAACATTTAGAAAAGAAAATAAAATATAAAACAATGCATGACAGTATAGTACCTAGAGCGGTGTTTATGCGATCTACATGACATGTTATCTAATGACATTCATTCACAATTTAATTTAAAGCATAAAATAAATGCGATAATAAAATAAATATGAACATAATTTATGGCCAAACCTAGACACAAAAATTACAAATTAATTAAAGATTACATTGAGCCACAACCCGGCCCAATTCTTCAATTTTCATTTGCAAGTGTCCAGCCCATAGCTCCAAAGCTATAATCCTCGGTCCAAAATTCAAAGTTCAATACGTAGTGACCCAATTGAATATTCCAGCCCACCGTAAAATTTAGTCCACATTACAATGGCCCAGCTAAACAATTTAGCCTACATTGCAGTTAATAAAAGTGAACCCATTTTACAAATACAAAGCCCATATTCAAAAAAATTTTAAATCTGGCCCAAGTGAATAATGGACCCATCTTCTTTGCAATATTGCTGTGTAACCTCCTAACTGAACCCAAAATTTCAGCCACGATTTCAGCAAATATTTCAGCCGCTGCCATCCAATTTTGCTACTGTCGGGAAGTCTCGTCTCCGGAAAAAAAAACCGCCTGGGATTGCCTTACCAAAACACCAGCCTCCGTGTGCCGCCGCCACCACCGCCAACAAGGTGGAATAAACCACCAATGGCAGCAGCGGCAGCACCACGGTGGTGCTGCCCATCTCCCGCAGCGCTGTACAGGCAGCGGGTCTTGCTGCCGCTGCGATCTTCGTGGAGTCACAGCGCCAAAGATGGCGCGATCGACCACCGAACGCAACAGAAGCACCCAGATGCCGAGGACTGCGTGCAGCGAGATAGGTGGGTTCCACTACCGTCGCGATCGAGCCAAGATAGTAACGCCAAAGGCGCCGCCATTGACTGCCGAGCACATTGGTAGCACCCACGAGTCCCGCCGACTGCCTGCATGCCGTTCATGGTGAATTTCCAGAAATTGCAAGCCAAGTCCTTCATGCTTTGGAGATGGTGAAGTTGAGTTCGAATTCTGAAATTGCAGCAGTGGTCCTCCAAATCCGAAACTGCAGATCCGGTCCTTCAATATAGAAATTGCATTGCCTGGTCCTCTGAATTTTGCAACAGCAGTCCATGAATCCGAAATTGCATAATTGGTCCCCTTGTATACATGAAATTGCAGATCTGGTCCTCTGAGTTTTTCAATTACAACAGGAATTACACAAAACCTAATTCTATTGCAAAAATCAAAATCAAAAGGGGAAAACATGGAGTCGTAATCCACCCCCTTTTGTTACAAGACTCGATAATACAAATACAAGATTTCACGACAAAAATCTAAGGCCATAAATTTGTTCAATAAAAAATATCATTCATCCAATAACAATCAAATCACATAAAACCTAACACCGCTCAACTAACACATGCATAGACAAAAATATTTATTCCTAAATACACAAAACAGTATCAAAAACCTGACTCTCTGATACCAATTGTTGGGAACCCGGGTTGCTGTAATCACAAAAATTGATTTCTTGTGATAGATTATCCCGTTACAGGATTTTCTGTTCTATGTATTTAACTTGGAATAAATAATTTCGCACACAAAAAGGATTTTTAGAAGATTACCTTTGTAGCGTGCTTTACAATAATCTTCATCAACTGCTTCTTGATTCCACCAAAGCTTCAAACCCTCAAGCTTTCCTCGGTGTTCTCCAATGGCAGTTGTGTGGTCACCTTTCTCAAGATATAGGTTAAACTAGGATTAGGGTTTCTTTGTAAAGAGAAAACATACACCACACACTTTAGTGTGTGTTTCGCCACTTTACCAATTAGGTTAAGAAAAATAGTCTTGGGAGACTATTTGTAACCTCTTTACACTCCAAAACCCTACCAGGCCTAGTACCATAACCCATGCCCATTTCTGCACAACCCAATACAGGTAATAAGCATGTATAAACCCATTATAGTGAAGCCACCGAGGGAACCTGATCGGACCCAATTAAACTAAGCTCCAATAAATTAATTATGACCCGATCAACTCTTGATCAGTCAAAATTAATTTATTAATCACGTTCTATTCCACTAAAAGAACGAGATTGCACTCTTAGTAAAATTGAAATTACTGAAACAATTAATCAATAATTATATCCTCTGACTTATCGTTCTTACATGTTACCCCCGTCGATCAACTCAAATATTCGGAGCAAGTTAAAATGACCAAAATGCCCTTCTCCGAATATTCATAAATTCTCAACTCTCATCTTCTATCTGACAGTTCGATGTGATCCCATCACATCATAGAATTCAACAGTCGCTGTCGAATTACTGAGCTCAGATTCAACTGTCCACTAGAAGAACCAGTGAGATTATGATCATACTTAAAAGGTGACGGATTCCATAATACGAATATATGTTCCTCGTTAGTTCACTTTAATTCCCAAAGTACCGAGATATTGATCAGCAATTTGATCTCACCCATTGATACCTCAAAGAACTTCAAGTTAGTAATCGAAGTCCATTATCCGATTAGGATTAAGGTCCCACGTACGATAATCAAGTGAAATTAAATTTGTATGGTCAATGTCACAAATTAATTTCACGTGGTCCCGTCCAATACATTCCAAACGTACTCTCAATTTTATTACCAAAGTCAAAGACAGACTCTAATAAAATCGAGACGAGCTTATCAAAATAAATCGTCCATATTTATTTACAGATCGTGAACGTTAATTTTAGATCGAATCACAAATTGAATCTTTCTGTGTTTAACAACTTAAACACTCAATTTGTAATATCAAATCGACCCGTGGACAAACACAACATCATATTAATACAATCAATTAATATTTTACTTTTAAATGTCGTGAATTATACTCTATGGGCATATATAATTCCAACAAGAAAACCATAATTTAAAACTACCTTTTATATCGAAAAATAAAATCTCATCAGAACATTACAATTGACCTTAGAAATGAATAGTACCATTGGCCTAATAATATGTAATGAAATATAGTTCAATAGAATTCTAAAGCACTATAAGCTTTGCTTTCACAAAAAAGTCCCAAACATATGAAAAAAAATTCTTATCCCCCCTCCCCAATTGTTAACACATGAGAATTGCATGTTGTGCGTTAGAGAATGACTAAATCTTGATCCAATTGTAGGACTTTGACAAATGATGAAAGCTTAAGTTTCCTTCCCCTCCCTTAGTTTGTTTTCCTCCTCTTCGGTTCTTATGGACTTGTTAACAGTTATGAATTGAAACATGGAACACTATTAGTCTTGCTCCCATTCTCAGATGTCCAACAAGAAACAATGACACAATTTCTTGTGCCAAATTATTTACTTACCTAAGACAAAAATACAAAAATGTAATAACCAACATTCTGGTAAGAGACTAAAATATTTAAATAAGCAAACCATTCACTTAAGACAAGCTAGAAAATAAGAGGTTATCGTTGTTCATCGAAGAATAATATCATTACTGACCTGTGTTTGCAAATGCACTTGATCATAACTTGTATTTTGGTGAATCCTGGGGTTGTATGACATTACACTGCACTGTCTTTTGTATGATGTCTAGAAGGAGCGCAAATGCTTTGAGTTTGGGAGGGATTATGTTGGGATATTATCCATTAAGAGTGATTCTTTCCAAGAATAACAGTTGCACCTATTTGAAGGTGACTAGAGGAAAGGTAATTGCAATATTTCCGCTTGAGCCTAATGGGAATTTTTTATATAGGTCACCCCAAGGTGATTATGTTTTCAAAAAAATATGTTGGATATCATATGGCGCTTCAAATTTGTCTTGCTCTTTATTTTGTACCAGTTGCATAGGCTGTGCTTCTGGATTTTAGCATGAAAAAGAAACGAGTGGATGTTGCTATCTAAACTCAGAATTGTTTCCTTGCTGCGTTTTTTTTTATAAACATAATTCTTTACTGCTATTTTTTTTGGAAACATAATAATATTATAACTTAAATGTCTTTTTGTCAAGTTATTGTTATTTATTAACCTGGCATAATGTAGCCCTTAGTTAACATAACTGAGCCACTGAATTAGAATGAATGAATGGCATGTGCTGGAAAGAGATGATTTTTGGTGGGAAGTAGAATTTCTATTAAACTGAAAAACCTTTATTTATTCTTTTGGTTGATTCAATTTTGTGATGCAATTCTTAATTCATTAGAATCCTTTGTGGGGTCTACCCGTGTTCAGGATCCGGTGAAGCCTTTCAGGGATTACAAATGTATGCATCTCATTGGATTGATGTCTGATTTTTCTTTGCTTTCTTCATGTAGCCTATTTCTTTATGTTCTGGTATGCTAATTCATGTTCATGGAATAAACGTGGTCCATAAAAGTGGGTTATCATGAGGATATTGTTTTTCTTAGTACCCTTGTTTTCTTTGTACTCCAAATGTCGAAATATTGATATGGGAAGAAGTGTATTTAATAGTATGACGGAGAGCACCATATCGTGGAATACTAAGATTGTGGGTATTTTGTTAAAAGAAGATTTAGATGAAGCATTATCTTTATTCCGTGCTATGGACGCTTTTGATGATCCACCTCATCTTCATATTTTTTTAAACTATGATCTATTTGATTCAAATTATGGCTTAATTGAAGCAATCGAGGTTGGGAAATGATTTGTTAATTACACTATTTTCAGGGGGTTCAGTATCATGTATAATCCTTTGCTAGACATGTATACAAAATTAACTTTACGAAATGCTTAGGCACTCTTTGGTATGATCCATGGAAACACTATGGTCACTTTGATGACAATAGATGAATATGTACTAAATGGAAAACCATAAGCAACTATAAATCATTTTTTGAAACTATATTGCGGTAACGCTAATATCTACGCGTAGAAATTGGTTCTCGTACGAAGTACAAAACTTTCACTAGTCCTTATTAAAAGACTAAAACACATCTTCAACTCCTTTAGTACTGTGGGAAAATCCTTGAACATCTATTTATCACCTCATGTAAATGGCTCATTTTAGCTACCGCGACTCAAAAAGAATCAACTTAAGAACTAAAATTGGTAGATCATTAGAGGAGTTGCTAGGATAAAATAGCTAAAAGAAGTAATGTCATACACCAAGAAGCTATTTGTAAAGAACTCTTTCACATTAAAAGTAAAATTTTAGGTGAGTATCATTGATCGCGCATCACTGTCGTTGTCCATGTCCTATTCAGGTAAATTTTCCGTGAGTGTCATCAATCCCTCAGAAACGTGAAGTCAAATCATGATATATATAAATTTTTGATCAATTGAAATTGTTGACTTTTGAAACAAAAAAAAAAAAATCCATTAAAATATTATTATTTGTTCACATGATGATCGGAACCATGAATCGAACCAAGACACTGTGAAGAGTCCAATTGATGCAGCCGAGAAGGGGCCAAGCTGATTCTAATCAATTCCTTGATTCTTGGCCATTGCAATATATCAATTCCTTTGATTCTTGGCCATTGCAACATATCAAAATATTTTGTGTTTATCATTTCCTTATTTGTTGTAATCTTTTAATATTTTTTTATTATCTCTTATTGTATATATATAGCTCAATGTATTGAAAACAATCAATGAAAATCATTGTTTTCTATAACTTTGTTATGGTATTAGAGCTTGAATTTATCCAACGAGACTCTCGACCCTAGCCCAAAAACCTAAGTTTTCGTCCCCCCACTCTCAGTTGCCCCCTCTCATCTTGTCTTTCTTCTTCTATCTTGGTCCAAAACGGCTGATATTATTCCTCCTCCTCAAGATACAACCAATGGAAACACATAGCCTCAAGAAGTTGTCATTGATCCACCACCTCTACCCATATCTACCAATATCATTCAAATTAACATTGCTACCCAAATTACTCTTAAACTCACATTCTCTAACTATTTTTCATGGAAGGCTCAGTTTTCTTCTCTTCTTCATGGTCTCGACTTGTTCGGCTACGTTAACGGCACACTCAATTGTCCATCAGCTACTGTAACTACAGTCGAAGTTACCACATCAAATCCAGCTGCTTTGGTCTGGAAAAGATAAGACCAACTAATTCTACATTCCATTTTGGTGTCAATATCTGAACAAATAATTCCAATTGGTCTCTTCTTCTACAACAGGTGTATCTGCTAGGAATAAGCTTCATCAATGTTTTTCCAAACGGTCTAAATCCCATATTATTCACTTGAAGGACAAGCTCTCTCGATTCAATGAGGCATAAAATATGTTCCGGATTTCTTCTTCAAATCAAGACATTGGCAGACGAACTTAGTACACTCGGTGCCCCTCCATCTGATGATGATCTTCTCATCTATTGTACTCGTGGTCTAGGCCCTACATATAAGGAACTCATTGCTGCCCTTCGGTCAAAGGATGACACGGTTCCTTTTGAATAGTTGTTTGACAAACTGGCTGATCTTAAAACCTACCTTTGCGACATTGATGCAGCAAATTCTCCCTCACCTGTCGTGCTCCATGAAACATAATTTCGCTCACCTAGCTCCTCTTGACCACACCAACAACGCCACAATTCTGGACACCTACGACAACCCTCATCATCCGGTCCTCAACCACAAGCTGCTTCTACCAAAGGTTGTGGAAATTTGCCTACTCCTAGTCAGCAGAACTGCCTCCCCACTTCAAATTCTAACAGCGACGGACCCATCTATTGCTACTACTACATCCGTCGTGGACACTCTGCACAAGACTGCTGGGATCTTTTCCCTCAACTCAAACCTCAACCTTGTTCGATTCATCATGTCACTTCTATTCCCCCTAACAATTGGACCATGGACTCCGGAGCTTCACATCACGTCACTTCGACATGTCCAACCTTTCCTTCACTCAACAACATGAAGGTCCAGATGACATTCTTCTAGGTAATGGTTCCCAACATTCTATCACCCACAAAGGTACCTTATCACTTTCTCCTTCAATTGCTTTACATGATGTTCTTTGTGTCCCATCCCTAAAACGTAACATTTTGTCTGCTTCCAAATTGACTAAATCTCGAACAAACGTTGATTGAATTCTTTCCTTCTTACTTTATTGTCAAGGATCTTCACACTGCGGCACCACTCGTCCGAGGTCAGAATCGTAATGACATCTATGAATGGCCTACCTCCAACCAGCTTGCTCCAACCATTCATCACTCCTCTGCATCTCCAACTATCACCTGGCACAGCAGATTAGGTCGCCCTACAACAAAAGTCATTCAGTACTTACTTCGTTTAGGAGTTCTTTCAGAGTCATTTCAAGTTCCTTCTGATTTTCATTGTGAGTCATGTCAATCAATTAAGAGTTATGAACTATCATTTAGTACTTCAAGTCTAGTCAGTAAAAATCCTCTTGATGTTATCCACATGGATGTCTGGGGTCTGAGTCCTGTAACTTCAAAGGAAGGCTTCAAACATTATATTATCTTTGTTGATTATTTCGTGGAATTTATGTTACTTTACCCTTTGTGCCTTAAATCTGATGTATCCTCTATTTTTCCTGTCTTTAAAAATAAAGTAGAGACATTTTTTTAACAAAAAAAAAATCACACTCTATACTCGAATGGTGGAGATGAATTTGTGACCTTAAAAACTTTTCTTGAATCCATTGGTATTGAGCATCTAAAAACTCCACCACACACACCCGAACATAATGGTGTGTCCGAAAGAAGGCATCGTAATGTTGTCGAAATCGGACTCACCCTACTTCGTCAATCAGGAGTGCCACAAACCTACTGGCCATATGCCTTCCAAACTCCAGTATATCTAATAAAGTCTTCCAACTTCGATTCTGAAATTTCAATCCCCCTATTAATGTCTCTACAAATCCTCCTCATCTTATACCAACCTTCGAAAGTTTGGATGTCTTTGTTTCCCTTTGCTAAAACCTTACACTAGTCACAAATTTGAATCAAGATCTAAACCATGCACTTTCCTAGGTTATGCAACCACTCACCATGTGTATTTATGTCTTCCAAAATATATACCTCTTGCCATGTAAAATTTTATAAACACAACTTTCCCTTCCACTCTACGTCCCATGGCTTATCCACCAATTCCCAGACCCCAGCACCCCTTATTACTTTACACCCAACTCCATGTACTGCTGCTCAAGATGTCATGCGATCCCATCCCACCTAGGTCAATCCTGCCCATATCTTGCGGTCCTTCCTTGTTTTGGAGCCAGCTAATATGGGCGACACCTCATCTGACTTTGGTGCTCCAGCTCCAGCTCTAGCTGCAATGCAGACAACCCCAGTTAGCTTCCCAACCTCATCCCCCTCACCTACTACGGAACCTCTTGCTTCAGTCACCATACCTCTTCCAACTCCCTCTTCTCCATTGCGGTCTCATCCTATGCGCACCCGAAGTCGAAACAACATATTTAAACCCAAACTCTATCTTTCTACTACCAATCGTCCTGTACCTCATTCCCTCAAACCAACTTGAGCCTCCCAATCTGTCAAAAGCCCAGAGTGGGGCAATGCAATGGTTGAGGAACTTAATGCTCTTTTCCAAAACAAAAAATGGTCTCTCCTCTCTCCCACTTCTGCAACCAATGTAGTCTGCTATAAATGGGTGTTTCGCATCAAGCGAAATCTTGATGGCACAATTTCTAAGTACAAAGCTCGTCTTGTAGCCAAGGCGTTTCACCAACGCCCTAGCATTGAATTTAATCACACCTTCAGCCCTATAGTAAAACTTGTCACTATTTGCCTAATTCTCTCTCTTGTACTTACTCAAAACTGAAAAATTAGACAACTTGACGTCAATAACGCTTTCTTACATGGAGCATTGACATAAGAGGTCTATATGAGCCAACCACCTGGTTTTACTGATCCCAACTTCCCATCCTATGTCTGTCATCTTGACAAAGCTATCTATGGACTCAAGCAGGTTCCGCGTGCCTAGTATGAAACCCTAAAGTCCTTCCTCATCTCGTATGGCTTCACAAACTCTGGCAGTGACACTTCTCTCTTTCTCTACTTTAATAAGCAATTCACCATCTACCTACTCGTCTATGTTGACGACATCCTCATCACTGGAAATTATAACACCTTTCTTCAAATATTCATCACTACTCTATCCGAAAAATTCTCCATTAAAGATCTTAGCACTTTAAGTTATTTCTTACATGTTGGGGTCCTCCCCTCCAAATCCGTCTCTCTTCTCTCTCAGGATAAATACATCCGTGATCTTCTTCACCGGACAAACATGACTGGTGCCAAAGAGTGCTCCACACCTATGAGCCCCTCTGTCGTTCTATCTCTCCATAATGGCTCTCCTTCGTGTGATCCTACACTTTTTCACCAAACTATTGGTTCCCTCCAGTACCTATCCATCACCCGCCCTGATATCTCCTTTGTTGTCAATAAACTATCCCAATTCATGCACAAACCCTCAGAAACTCACTGGACCGCTGTCAAAAGAATTCTTCATTATCTAAAATCTACAATTTTTCATGGGCTCTTCCTTAAAAAATCCAACTCTCTAAATCTTTATGCTTTCACTTATGCTGATTGGGCAGGTAACCCCGATGATCGCACATCCACCTCTGCCTACATATTATACCTTGGCAGCAATGCCGTCTCCTGGTGCTAAAAAAATAAAAAACTGTAGCACGATCATCCACTGATGCTGAGTATCGCGCACTAGCCTCCTGTGTTGCTGAAGTTCTTTGGATTCATAATCTTCTTCAAGAACTTCACATCACCCTACCCTCCTCCCGAACTAGTGTTTGTGACAATCTAAGTGCTACTTATCTCTCTATCAACCCCCTGTTTTCCACTCTCGCATGAAATACATTGCTATTGACTATCACTTCGTCCGAAATCATGTCTCCTCTGTCTCCTTTACTATTTTCTACATCTCAACCAAAGACCAACTAGCTGACATTCTTACCAAACCACTCTCTAACACTCCCTTTCTCGTCTTCGGTCCAATATCGGTGTCTCCAGTGGGAGCTCCATCTTGCGGGGGCATATTAGTTCACATGATGATCGGAACCATGAGTTGAACTAGGGTTGGGATTTTACCGGTTCGGTTATTAAAGGAACCGAAATTGAACCGAAACTTTCGGTTCGGTTTCTATTCAGTTCCTTCAAAGACAAGAACGGAACGATTTTGATTTCGGTTCGATTTTCGGTTATTTTTCGATTTTTGTTCGGTTCCAATTAAAAAAATTAAATTTGATGCAAATACAAAAAAAATCTAATTGTTTACAAAAATTAAAGGTATATACAACCAAATAAAGCTTCCAATTAAAATTAAACTCCAAAATCATGTATAATATACCACGAATGTGAATCTCAGAATCTTGATAGTTAAAATCTTTTTTTCTACCCTAAAACCATTTTTATTTGAAAAAGAAATCTTGTCGAGGAAGTAAGAACATTTGAATCTCATTAAAAATTTAAAAGTAAATTTAACAAAATAATAATACTATAATAGTGTATGAAATGACTTAAAAGTAAATTACTAAATTTCATAATAATAGTGTATCAAACAGACAACATCTCAT
This sequence comes from Ligustrum vulgare, assembly GCA_963555705.1. NCBI lineage: Eukaryota > Viridiplantae > Streptophyta > Magnoliopsida > Lamiales > Oleaceae > Ligustrum > Ligustrum vulgare. The sequence continues at coordinate 13,118,675 of OY743186.1, read as the reverse complement.
ACACTATCTAAGTGTCTGTATATTAAAGTGTGGTTCTACTTGGAAAAGATTGTGAGTCATGATTTCTAATTAAAATACTACCAATCTGGACAACATTTCTCAAATGAAAAAATTGTGAGTAAATTTATACTCCTCTAACCCACTGTGTACACATTAAAGCGTGGACATAAATATATTTTGTTGTTTAATTCAATGAAAAATTAAAAAAAAAAATGTTTTTATCGGTTTTGATTTTAAGAACCGATCGATTTCGATTTTTTTTTTTTAAAAAATCAGTTTTGGTTTCGATTTTTTTTTCAAGAACCGAAATGTTTCGGTTTTTTCGGTTCGATTTCGGTTCGGTTTACTCGGTTCCTATTTTTTTGTCCACCCCTAAGTTGAACCAAGACACTGTGAAGAGTCCAAATGATGCAACCGAGAAGGGGTCTAGCTGATTCTAATCAATTCCTTGACTCTTGGCCATTGCAATATATCAAAATATTCTGTGTTTATCCTCTCCATATTTGTTGTAATCTTTTAATATTTTTTGATTATCTCTTGTTGTATATATACAGCTCAATGTATTGAAAATAATCAATGAAAATCATTGTTTTCTATAACTCTATTAATTATCGCATGGTTGTTTATAAATAAAAATTTGTTAAACACATTGTGAAATATAGAAGTTTGACAAAATTTAGCCTTTCATTACTTAGAACACTTTTTTTTTTTTTTTTTTTTAAAAAGTTTGTGCTCGAGCCAAAAGCATGCATTTCATCTTTTTAAGTCAAATTTGTTTCAACAAGGTGTTCAGTAATCTTGACTCAATTATCAAAAACCCTTCGTCCCATAGGTACAAATACTTCCATTTTCATAGAAAATTAGAAATATAATTAATATAGTTGAAAATATAATTTTTCTTAGAAATATAATTAATATAGTTGAAAATATAATTTTCTCTTACATTTTATTTATTATATCCCTACATTAGATAATAATTTAAATATGTGTAGTTCATATTTATTGATAATAAGATACATTAAATAGAGGATTAGAAAATCAATAAATCAATTATAAGCTAAACAAGGGAAGTGACATTAATTTGAGACAAACAAAAAAAAAAACAATTATCTTTATGATACTGAGGAATATTATTTTTGTGGGCATGAAGGATATTTTCTTTTTAAATTATGTGATCAACAGAAGTTTTGCACATGGACGTACACTCGGTAAACTTTCTTAAGCAGGTTGGATTAGCAGATCAAAATGTACTTAAACTTATATTTATTAGTTAATATCTTTCTAATAAGGTCATGCATGATGTAATTAGCCACTAAGTTTTGTAATTAACAATGTCATTAAATAATAATTGGCTGCACTAATTATCTATTACCAATAACAAGATATGATGTGATGATTCATTGATATTCACACTTTATTATACTACTAGTAAACATGTATTATTTTCACGTCTTTTATAAAAGGCGGAATGACACGTGTAAATCAAGTGTCATTATATCAAGAAGTAAATAGATTTGTAAAATATTTATGATAAGTCATAAAAAATGTGGAAAATTTTTCCATATGCAAATCAAACTAATTTAGGAACATATTTTTATAATAAAAAATTAATATTATGCAAGATTAAACAAAAAATTCAGTTTTCATTTTTTTCCCCCAAAAGAGTTTTGAAATTATTTATTTTATATAATTTTAATTGGAATATAACTAAAAAATTAACTTTCTTTATATAAAAAATAAAATAATTGATAATTTTAATAAAAATTTTAAGGTTTTTATTGACAAAAAGAAAAATATTAAAATATTTTGTGAATTAATATTAATAATTAATAATAATTGTACTTAATGATAATAAATTAAATATTAAGGATAATATTGATTGAAAATATAACATTTAAGGTTTTATTAACAAAAGAGAGAAATATTCAAATGCATTATAGATTAATATTAATAACAAATAATAATTATATAATTATATTTAATCAAAATAAATTAAATATCAAGGGTAATATTAATCAAAAACATAACATTTTAAGGGTTTAAATGAAAATTCAAAAGTATCCCACTCATTTGGCTTTTAGTATATTGTAAATGTAGATTAAAAGTTCCATAAGATAAGATCAATTTTATGAACGATTTTATCTAAGTTAAGCTTTGATTATTTATCAGTTGATGGATAATTTTAAAAGAATCATTTTATGGACAATTTTATTCAAGTTGTAGTTAGGGGTGTGCCAACATGTAATTTGAAGGATTTTAGAATTTTATAACATTCTACATATCCTCAATTTGAAATTTTATAGAATTCGTCAAAATTCATGATTCTCAATATGAATTTCAATTGATTCCATAAGATTCCGGCCGTATCCTAAAAAATTTATAAATTCTGTTGATTTCTTATATGAATGGAATTGAAAGGATTTTGATAGATTTTAAATCATAAATATGAAGACAAGATTCTTCGAAAAATCCGACCATGACCCATCCGATTTCCAATTCCACCATTTTTCTTTAATAAAAAATAAAACAAAACATCACATGTATCTCTCTCAACTTGCACGTTGCCCTCGCCTCCATCTCCCTCTTCTCACCACAACATTCCAAATACTCGTTCCCCTTATCTCTCTCCTCCACCATCACCACCACACCATCGCCTCTCTTCATAAGAGCATTTGATTTAACAATAATGTGCATCAGACGATTCAAATAAAAAAATTCACTCGATCAATGTCGAAAATCTCAGTGCCAAGAACTCCACAAATTCATCCTCTTTTAGCATGAAATTCAACGCATAAATCACGGTTAAAAACAGAAGTTTTGGGCCTTACAAATTAAAACTATTCTTACATTTTTCGTACAAGTGAATTCATGTCAGAGAGGTTGTAATTTCAAAGTCAACTACCAACAATGAAGGATCCACCATATGACAAACCGACGCGCTCGCCCGTGCTGGATTTGTCCAGGAAAAAAATTAGCTAAATTTTTTGGCATTTTTTTGGTTTGTGACTTAAAAAATACAGTTATTTGACTGATGTTCGTCTGAGCTGGACAAAATTTCTGGATGACTGCCCTGACTGAACAAAGTTCTTGGATCCGTCACTGACTACCAAGTGTTTTTCCACAAAATCAATGAAGATTTCTTTGGATGTTGATTTGAATCTTGTTGAGAAATTCAAATTTGGGTAGGAAAATTTCTTTTGAGATATTGAAATTCAACGGGGTTTCTAATTTGAGAGGAGGTTGAGTTTATGAAGGTATTGAAAAAACCAATGTTTTCAGACCCAGACGGGGCATCGACCTGACCGAGAGACTGGGTCAAAGGTCCTAGGTCGACTTGAGGTCGACTCGGGCATTAATTAATATTTAAAAAATCAAAAAAATTAAAAAAAATAAAAAATATATAAAACCTGGGTCGTTGACCGGGTTTGACCCGACCGGCTTTTTAATGTGACGGGGCCCGATTTTTGGGCTGGATCGCGGGTTTTCTTGTCGATCCGGCCAGACCGGATTTGACAACATTGGAAAAAACAAAGCTGCAGAAATGAATTGTAGTATAATATTGATTCTGCCAAAAAAGGGAAGGGGGGGGAGTAATTGAAGAATTAAAATGTGATAGAAATTTTGAATTTCGAATTCTATTCCTACATATCAAATATTTATTAATTCATTGCGAAATTTGCTTTTATATAAAGATTTTGTGTTATAGAAAAAAAATAGAAGAATAATTTTTTAGCATTAAAGATTTTAGTGTATATAAAGATTAGTAAGAGAAAATTTAGAAGGATGTTTATGTAATCATATTTGTGTCTATTTTAATAAATTAATTAATTAAAATAGTGGTGTAGAAAATATTTTGGCGGTGGCGATATGGTTTCCCTTCAACAAATTCCTTCAAAATCTATTGAAATTCACTAAAATCCGTGAGATAGAATTCCATTAAAATATTAGAGATTCTATAAAATTTTATTAAAATCCATGAGAATTCATGAATCTAAAAAATTTCAATAAATTTTATGTTGAGACACCCCTTTAGATTATTTCAATTGGACCCTTTTAGTTTTGATTAATTGATTTTTAAATGATCCATGTTGTAAGTTTCACGTATGTGTGTGTGTATATATATATATATATATATATATATATATATATATATATATATATATATATATATCTTACGGAAGTATTTAATAATGGTTAGATTCATGAATTATATTAAATTTATGTTTTAAAAAGAATCTATAAATACTTGTGTGCTTCTCCACATTTCGTAGGAATGAATTACAGCATCTCCAATATAAAAATATCAAAACACGATGTTCAGCACATTTTTTGACAAATGACCAAAAATATTTATGTGATATAATTAATTAATGCCAGAATATGTCTATCACAATATCTACATCTAGACATCGTCCTTGATAATATCTATCATTAATTTAATAATCTATCTTCAATCAACACATTTCTTTTTCTTTTTCTAAAAAACCTAATGCTCCATTTGCACAATAAATATTGTTACATTAGAAAAGTTTGATATAATGCCAATATCTTTTGTCACATAAAAATGAATAACCAATGTTAAGGCATCAACTGCATAAATTTGAGTGTACGAATAATATTTTTTAAATATGGTTTAAAATTAATGTTCACTTGAATAGCGTGTAAGTTTCATATGTGGATTTCGAACGTTTAGCAAAATTTAAATATATGTTCCTTAAAGTACTTTATTTGTTTGAATTGGGGTAATTGAACTTCATGTTTAATTCCATATTCACTTCTCGTTTCTCCCAAGTGGTGTCTCCGTTTGGTAAAACATTAATATATAAACAAGTTTATTATCAACACATTTTATCAAATTACTTTTTAATCATACATATTTTCTCAATTACTTTCCAACCATACATATTAATTCGAAAATATAAAATTTCTTATGTATAAATATATATATATATATATATATATTTTAACCAAACAGAGTTTTTAGTTAATAGTCGTGTCACAATGAATCTTTCACATAATCACCGTGTAACATAAAAATTTACTACTACCCCATATCAGTAACATTAAAATGATAGAAATATGAATTTTAACATCTTAATCTAAAAGCATTTTCATAATTATTTAATGATCCAAGATGCAATATAGTAATTTTATAGAAGATCAGTTATAACATAATTGTCAATTAAAACAAATGTATTGTACTATTTCAAAAACTAAAAAATAAAATAAAATATATTGTACTAAGGTAGATATGGTTGATTAATGAAAATTATATACATAAAAAACATTTGATGAAAGGTCTTCATAACTTGCACGCAAGAGAGCGTGCTGGTCGAGAAATATTGAATAATTGGATTCTTAGTCCTATATGGACAACAATTATTTAAATTATTTATAAGTCATTTTCAAAATAAGTAAATGTAAGTTGAAAATAATTCCACATTTCCTTTGCTTGTTGCCTTCCTATTTATACTTTGACATTAAGATATAGGAAGTCAATTCATAAGTATATAATTCAAACTGTCTCATGTTATGTGACAATAATTAGTTTATATCGCAAAGTAAAATGCTATAAAATGGCTTTATTTTAACTGTTCAACTAGAGATATTTATTTTAATAGGACAATTTTCTTGTTTATTATGAGTAAAGGTTGGGATATAATAAAAAGTTAGGAGATGGCCTGGTTAATTTCTTCTGCTGAGATAACTTTCATCGAAATTTTGGTTGGACTACCATAATTTTTTTTTCTTAATTGAGTCATTAAAATTAATCTATTATCAAATTAGATCTATAGATTTTAATTTAATTTCAAATATCTCACTCCATCATTTATCGTCTTTCAAATTTATAAAAAAAAAAAATGCTCGATTTGTAGCATCATCGCAATGGATCTTTCCCTCTACCGTTGTGTTACATGCCAATTTTGCAACTATACCATGTCGAGAAGTATTAAATAAATACACATTTAACATTTTAATCTAAAAATATTGTCATAAGACTCATAACTATTATTTTTCCCTTTTTTTTTAAGGATATTATGTAACAGTTACGAAGAAGAGTATGAATGTAACCTAACTAAGGAATTATATTAGTCCGGAACCATATCCCTATCAAAAAAGTGGATTTAAAATCACTATTCATAAGTCATTTTAGCCAATTTGAGGCATCTGATGTAGATCAAAATCTACCACACACAATGATATTTAAACAACACGGATTGCACTAAAGAAAAAGAGGTGTTTTCTTATTTCATAAATAACCAAGAAACCCTACACCACGTTATAAAGTCTTAAATAAGAGCAAATGAATAACAGTTCCTTAATGGGCTGGCCCTACAAACGAAATAAGCAAATAATGAAAAATACTAAAAGAAGAAACTTCGATTGCCGTTTTGACCCAATAAACGTTCTTAAACACAAAAATTCATTATATGTCATAGCCATGTGGTGAATTCAATGGGGATCCTCGAAACCTTTCCGAAAAATAGTTATGGGCCCAAAAGTTATGGCCATTTCTTTGAAAAATGACCATCAAAGCGTTCCAAATATGCAAGAGCCTGTTCTTCCGCATTAGACACACGAACCTCATCATTCTCCCCAGGGTCAGTGGGATTCGCCCTCGAATTAGAGTCTCCATCACTTCCTGCTATATCATCGCCCTCATATAGCAAAAGGTGCTTCACATTAAATACATATGAAGTACGAATATGAGAAGGAAGTCGAAGGCGATATGCATTGGGATTCACCTTCTCTATTATTTCCACATGACCAATCATACGAGGAGAAAACTTCGAGTATTCATGAGATGGTACCCGCTTCTTAGTTAACACAGCCGAAACATAGTCGCCAACGTCAAACTCAACAGAACACCGATGACGATCAGCCGCCTCTTTGTATTTACGGTTGGACTCCAGCAAATTTGTGTGTGTCTGTTGATGGACCTTCAGCAAACTACGAACAAAGTCAGCAACCTTCCCATGCAGCCTGGTCTTGGACGGTAAAGTCAATAGATCAACTGGACTGTGTGGCAGAATGCTATACACAATTAGGAACAAGCTGAAACCAGTACTCCTATTTCGAGCATGATTGTAAGCGAACTTGGATTGGCTCCGACGCTAATCCCATGACCTGATATTATCCCCAACTAGACACCTCAATAAAACACCCAGGGATCGATTCACCACTTCAGTCTGGTCATCTGTTTGAGGATGATACGCACTACTGAAATTGAGTAAAGTGTTAAATGTTTTCCATGGGCTCCGCCAAAAATGACTGACGAACCTCGTGTCTCTATCAGATACAATAGAAGCAGGTAGACCATGAAGATGATAAACCTCCCTGAAGAACAGCTGGACCACATTAACTGCGTCTGTTATGCGCTTACAAGGGATGAAATGTACCATCTTAGAGAACCGGTTGACAACCACAAAAATGGAGTCATTACCACGTTGTGTGCGGTAAACCCAATACAAAGTCCATACTGAGATCAGTCCAAGGAGCTGACGGAACTAGTAATGGTCGATAAAAGCCAGCATTAGTAGCCTTCCCCTTTGTCACGTGACATACCCTGTAATGTGCAACGTACCTATCCACTTCACGACGCAAAGTAGGCCAGAAAAATGAGGTCCCAATGAGGGCCAAAGTTCGATCCCTCCCAACGTGACCCTCGCAGTGAAATTCCTTAATTAATTTCAGTTGAAGGCTGCAATCTGACACACACACAACTGAACACCCTTAAGCACAAAGCCGTCCTCTAAAAGATAGGGCGGGTGAGACCCTGCAACAAACTGTTATAGATGAGAGCAAAATAAGAGTCATCCACATAAAGGGATGCAAAAGTTTCAAACCCCGTGACAGCCACCTGTAAACGAGCCAACAGACCACGATGACGACTGAGTGCATCAGCCACACAATTAGCAGAATCAGCCTAATGTTTAATGACAATGTTGAACACTGTAAAAAGGCAATCTATGATGCATGACAAGCAGACACAGAATCTTGGCTGGCCAAGTGTTTGAGCGCCTCATGTTCACTGTATAAAATAGACTCCTCTAAGGCGCTGTATACACGTATATCATCAAAGTATACAACCACACACTTACCAATAAATGATCGTAAGACCTGGTTCATCACCCTCATAAATGTACTCAGTGCGTTTGATAGCCCGAATGGCATAACCAGCCACTCAAACAAGCCCTCCCTCGTCTTGAACACTATTTTCCACTCATCACCAAGTCGAACTCTGATTTGGTGACAACCATTCTTCAAATCAAGTTTAGTGAATACCGTCGCTCCCACTAATTGGTTAAGTAAATCATCGAGTCTCGAGATTGGAAATCAATAACGGACTGTTATTTTATTGATGGATCTGCTATCCACACACATCCGAAAGCTCCCATCCTTTTTTGGCAACAAAAGTGTGGGGGCTGCACACGGGCTTAAGCTCTATCTCTAATATAACCCTTCTGCAACAACTCCTCCACCTGTCTCCTCAACTCCCCATGCTCAGTTGGACTCATACGATAATGCATACGATTCGGTAATGAAGCACCAGACATCAAATCAATTTGGTGTTGTATATCCCTCAAAGGGGGCAGACCCTTTGGTAGTTCACTGGGAAACACATCCTCGAATTCAGACACCAACACAGCGGCTTTGGGGTGTAGAATAGTCCCCTCAACTGCTACAAGGACTTCTAACACTCCCGTCGCCTCAGTCCCCACTAACAATAGCACCACACCCTCAGCAAACATCTCACGCACAAGCAATGACCGGGAAAGTAGAGTACTACTGTCCCCTGTCGAAGCGGTACGAGTCTCCTTAGAGGGTAGTAGTACAATTTTCTTCCCCGAAAAAGTGAAAGTATAAGCATTCCGTCGTCCTTCATATTACACATCCCGATCAAACTGCCATGGACGCCTCAACAACAAATGACACGCATCCATGGGTACCACATCACACCACACGCTGTCACAATATACACCACGAATAGAGAAAGGTACTAGTACACGTCTTGTAACAGAAATCTCATTACCTCGTTTCAACCATGCCAAGCTATACGGAGCAGGATGGGGTTCTGTAGTCAGCTGTAATTTTTGCACAGCGACATCCAACATCACATTTTCACAACTACCTGAATCAATAATGAATTTGCATACTTTCCCACCAATGGTGCATGTGGACTGGTAAAAAATTGTTTCGCTGCACATCTTCAGATGAGGCGTGAGACACGTCTGTTGCACCACCAAAAGAGGCCCTATGTCATCGGTGTGCACCACTTCAACTTCCTCTTCTCCCTCCACCACGTCAACTGAATTGACGACATCAGCTTGAGTTGTTTCCCTAATCAACAAACCAGTTCGCGACTGTCCCTGGGTTGGATAGTCTCTCCTCAAATGGCCAAAACCTCCATATCCAAAACACTGAGTACCATGCTCTCGTCCACCAGGAGGAGCCCAACCACTTGTCACTATGGTAGGAGGAACCGCGGGTCGAGTGTTCTAGTCACTTCCTTGACCTCCGGATGTAGGATATTGAAAGGAACCAGATGTGGGATGTGGGGTATTTTGTCCACCCCCACCTCCAGATGGACCACCCGAATTGTAACCCGTTGTTGATCGAAGCAACTGTTGAATCTCTGCCTGCAATGCCCGTTGATGAGCCTCAGACACAGACATTGGCGAAAACATATTGAGAACATCTTGAAAGTTCCACCTCAGGCCACCAATATAGCATGCTACCAATTGATCCTCTAATTCTCCTATATCATTGCGCGCAATTAATTGATAGAATTCTGTGGAGTAAGCATCCACCGGACGGTTGCCCTTCCTCAAATTTTGCAACCGTTGATATAGTATTCTGGTGTAATTGAAAGGAAGAAACGTAGCCTTCAATTTTTTCTTCATCATTTCTCCAAAGACTGAATCTTTCCTTTGCCCTGGCGGCTCCGATTCTGCTTTAATTATTGCCACCAAGCGGCGGCCCGACCACGCAGTCGCGTGGCCACCAGGGGTACCCTCTTATCGTCGGGTACTTCCTTATAATGCAATACCTCCTCTACAGCCACCAACCAATCAAGGAATTCATCCACCTCTATCCCATCGTGAAACTCTGGAATGTCAACATTTATCTCGGATTCTCAACGTTGAAACTCATTCCGCTATTGTACACGAGGTTGCTGTACACGACCACCCCATACATCCGACAAGGATTCCTCTTCTGACCCTTCGCCTAACTAATAACCATCAACACCATTGCCCGCTGGGACACGACGTGGTGGCACAGGAGGCGCCTCGTTCTGCACAACCTCTCTGGCCCACGTCATAAACTGATCAAACTGAATCGTCAACGCCTCAACTTGATTTAGCAAATCAACAATTTCATCATCTTGGCCACCGCGGTCACCACTTGTAAGACCGCTTTTCATTTTAAGTGCAATTTTAAATTTCCCGTAAAATTTATGTTAAGGTTGCTGTGAATTTAAAATTGATAATTATTATTATCTATAATTTTAATTATTTTGCAGTGGAAGGACTTGGACGCCGTCTCGCTCAATGTACCAATTAGAAAGTTTATGAATTGTTTACGTGCAACTTTATGTGATTATTTGTCCTATTTCCCGAGCATGCTAATTTCTATTTTTATTGTATTAAATTGAAACTTGGGGGAAAGTTTAGTGGCATTTTGAAAATTTTGAGGTTGTGGACTTAAAGTACCAATTGATGGGAGTAGGGGGACTAATTTGCAATATGCAAGACTTAAACTCATATTAAACCTAAATGTCTACACTCCGCCTCTCAGCCCATCTCCATCTGTCTCGGTCTCGACTCTCATCTCCCTCTCTCACGACCTCGCCTCGCCCTCGGTCTCTCTCTCTCCGCCCCTTGCGGTGCACTGTCGGCGCCAGAAACGCCCTCTACCACTGGCGCCTCTTCTGCAATGTGGAGACCCAACCTCGGTAAGGACCCCATATTTTCCCCTGCTCCGCCAGCTGCCGCACATGACGCACACACGCACGCACACTGTCACCGGTTCGCACACACAAGGTATAACCCACGAATATTTGCAATTGTATGTATAGGGGTATTACCTGTGGTTGTATATTCCAAATTTAAGTTTAGATAGATTTTGAATTAAACTGTTAAATTGGAGTTTGAGTGATGCTGATGTATGTCGGTATATATATATATATATATATATATATATATATATATATATATATATATATATATATATATATATATATATATATATATATATAGGTAAATTTTTACAGTAACTTTTCAGACTTCTTAATCTCATTCCATTCATGATGTGAATGTATGTATCCTCTATATAATATTCAGATTTTTTACCTCAATTGTTAATTTCAGTATGTGAATAATATGTATAAATATATGTAAATTTCAGATTTTATGTTTACATATATAAATTCAGATTTCAAATTTATTGAAATTCGGTTACTGTTGAGTAATTTTCAGATTTCTAAAATATGTAGATTTCGAATTTTAAAGGTTAATTTTGAGATTTGAATAATGTTTATATATATGTATGTATAGATGTATATATGTGTGTGTTCATGGATGTGCTTAAGTTCATCACTATTTTCAGATTGAGATTTTATGGATTTAATCTGCCTTGTTGAGATGTTAGTTTAAATTGGAATTTTAGCTGAAATTTCTACTGTGAGGTCGTTCACAGTAAGTGTTCAAATGTCGAAAAGTGTTTAGTTTCAGCTAGAAAGGGATAAATTTCGAAATTTGGAAAATATGATATAAATGATTACATTGATTCTTAGTCTTGGTAGTGATTTTTCAGAGTTATGAAATTTTGGATTTAATTGGTTAAATTTTCAGATTATGAATAACTAGAATTGTAATAGGGAGATTTTTGCAAAGAGTTAGGTTAAGTTATGTAATTTTGAGTTCGAGTTTGAATTTAAAAGATGAGAAGACTTTCTAATGTACATTGAGATTCATTCTTTGTCTTGAACATGGGTTTTATGTGTTTTTGTCATATCCTAAGGTCACAGTTAAGATTAAATTGAGATTTTGATCTCGATTGGATGTTTTGTCATTATTAAAAAGGATAAGCGATTTTCTAATGTACATTGAAATTGATTATTTATCTCGAATGTGGTGTTAAATGAAATTGCTATACTGTGATGTCACATTGTGAATTAAAAGTTATACTTATTAATGAATGTGAACAATTAGGATATTTGGTACATTGACGTCACGGGCATCTGAAACTCTTTCACTTGCAAATCAAGATAACGGTAACTACTAAGGACGTCAAGTAAGTAAACTCCCCCTATTTTTATTAAAGTTGAAAGTTAATGTGAAATTTCTGTGCTCAAGTGACAACTTTGTATATTGCTCGTTTTCGATGCTTTCGTTACTTCTTATAAAAATATATTGTTCAAATTGGAAACTGCCCAAGCATTCATATATTTTATGTTAATCGCATCATCAAGCATGCATTTGTCATTGAGTACTGGGGTAGTCAAATGACCGCTGTTGCGGTGGTGAATATTAAACCGCTTTGCGGTGACGATTGCTTAACCGCTTGGCGGTGGCAAATATTAAACCGCTTTGCGGTGACGATTGCTTAACCGCTCGGCGGTGGCAAATATTAAACCGCTTTGCGGTGACGATTGCTAAACCGGTTGACGGTGGCAAATATTAAACCGCTTTGCGGTGACGATTGCTTAACCGCTTGGCGGTGGCAAATATTAAACCGCTTTGCGGTGACGATTGCTTAACCGCTCGGCGGTGGCAAATATTAAACCGCTTTGCGGTGACGATTGCTTAACCGGTCGGCGGTGGCAAATATTAAACCGCTTTGCGGTGACGATTGCTTAACCGGTGGCAAATATTAAACCGCTTTGCGGTGACGATTGCTAAACCGCTTGGCGGTGGCAAATATTAAACCGCTTTGCGGTGACGATTGCTAAACCGCTTGGCGGTGGCAAATATTAAACCGCTTTGCGGTGACAATTGCTAAACCGGTTGACGGTGACAAATATTAAACCGCTATGCGGTGGAAAAAGGATAATCTGGTCCTAAATAAGGGATATTGCCCACTGCATTGTAATTGGCTAGAAGATACACTAATTGAGTTCATGATAGAAATGAAGTTAAAGTTTTTGGAAACGTCTAAGTGAAAGTCTTGAAACGAAAGTCTTGAAATGAAGTGAAAGTCTTGAAAGTCTTGAAATGAAGTGAAAGTCTTGAAATGAAATGAAAGATTTGAAATGAAGTTAAAAGTTTTTAGAAATGTTTAAGTGGAAGTTTGGAAGGTATGAATGTCTTGAAAAGTAAAGTGAATGAGGGTAATTACTTTGAATGGTTTAAGGAATTTCATGTCATGAGCATGCATCACGTGCATAAAGTTTACTTACTGAGCTTTAGCTCACCCCAATCCCTCCCCAACATTTCAGGTGATGAAAGTTAGGTGACTCGAGGAGAGCACACGGCAGCTGACTCAGGCTATCCCCGGTTCAACCCTTTTAAAATAAAGTTAAATTATAATTTATTTCGATTTCTCATTATTTATTCTTTAATTCACGTATTATTGAGGTTAAATTTTCTCTTATTTCATTTGCTAAAGTTTATTTACTTGGAATTATATTGTTGAGGAGTTTGGGACTTATTGTAATGGTTTGGATGATGTTGGGATTGAATGAGTTGCGATGTGTATTTTAAAAATGGTTTTGATGTCCCTCTACAGGTTGGCTATGTCCAATTTACAGAGGAGACTCTGTCGAAATTTTTCTAAAATTTTTATAATAGTAAATGAAACGTTTAAATGTTTTAAACGATTATTTCCGCATTTAATGTGAATGGAAGTTAACACGCCTAGATTTTAGATTTTAAACTTGGGGTGTTACACCACTTCTAGCACGTCCTCTTCCACGAATCTTCGCTCTGATACCAACTGATGTAGATCAAATCTACAACACACAATGATATTTCAACAACACGGATTAACTCAAGAAAAAAATGCGTTTTCTTATTTCATAAGTAACCAAGAAACCCTACATCACGTTATAACATCTTAAATAAGAGCAAATGACTAACCTAAAGGGCCAACAGTTTCTTAATAGGCTGGACCTATAAATGAAATAAGCAAATAATGAAAAATACTAAAAGAAGAAATTTCGATTCCCGTTTTGATCTAGTAAACGTTCTCAAACGCAAAAAATCCATCATACGTCATAGCCAAGCGTTGAGTTCAATGGGGATCGTCGAAACCTTTCCGAAAGTACTTATGGGCCAAAAAGGGATACCGTATGCAAAAGTTATGGCCATTTCTTTGAAGAATGACCATCGAAACATTCCAGTATGCAAGAGCGTATTCTTCTGCATTAGGCACACGAACCTCATCACATTCAAACCAATTTTAGCCACCTGAGCCATTTGGAAATTTGAACCATTTGAGGCGATGTTTTTCCTTTTACTTCCCCCCCCACCCCCCCACCCACCAAATATTATCCTTATATTTCTTATTTTATTTTTTTGCACTTTGATTTTAACATATAAATGTGTATCCTCCATATTTTATTTTGATTAGAAATGCAAGTTTCTTGTTATATGATCTTCTATTCAATTTCTTAGCTTCCAAAATATTGAATCGACTTTTATATTACACTATTAAATACATCATTAAAAAGATGCACATGCATTGCATGAGCGACTCACTAGCATATGTGAAACATGTGAAAGGGAGCTGAAATCTGAAACAATTAAAATTGAAATTTGACGATCCAACTAAAACAAATTAAAGCTTAGTGACTCAAATTAATTTTAGTTACTGCCACGTGTAGAGTTCTGTAATTGATGCATACTACACTAATACGCCGTATGAAATACTACTGAAGATAATAGTGAACAATACATAGTTTCAGCGTCATTTTAGCTTGTTTTCTTCATCATAAATGTTTGAGTTCATCGTATTAATGGTTCGTTTGACTGAGCTTTTAAAAAATTAAAAGTTATTTTTAAGATTCCGTTTGGTAATGCAGTAACGTGAAAAATTTCACCTCGATTTTTCAAATTCAATCTCAATCATTCATCCATTTTTTGTCAAGTTCACATGAGTTTTTGACTTTTCAAACCTTTTTAAATCATACATTAATTAATAAATAAATAAATTACAAAAATAAAAAATTTTCACATTACCAAACACGTTCTAAAAGTTGTATTTGAATATATTTTGATAATTTTCTAACTGCCTTTTTCCTTGGTTTAAAGTTTTAAAGACAATTAACCCAAAATGACTTTCTAAAATCTCTTCTTCAAATAAAATAAAATAAATAAATGTAAAAGCGAAAATTCTGCCAAAAATAACCACGAATGGTATAGCCTACTTCTACTATTTTACGGTCTCACATTAATATTTAATTCCAGATTCATCACACTTATTGACATTATTAATATAATAAAATAAACCCCATAGCCTCTCTCTTTAATCTCTTTTTAAATCTCAACGACCCCATCTCTCTCTCCTGCACATTCCCCATAACTCTTGTTCATTTCTCAATCAATTTGATTCTGAAGAAATCAAAGTGCCTCTCAGATCGATCAAATGAAGATCCAGTGTGATGTATGCGATAAAGATGAAGCAATTGTCTTCTGTATGGCGGATGAGGCAGCCCTTTGCCACGCCTGCGACACTCGTGTCCATCATGCCAATAAACTCGCCGGAAAACACCAACGCTTCTCCCTCCTCCAACCTTCACCTAACAACGATCCTCTCTGTGATATCTGTCAGGTATGATAATAATAATAATAATCCTCTCCCCTTATTGGGTTTTCATTTTCGATGGTATCGATTTGAGCTTAATTATATTTAGTGTTCTAAAAAACTCGCTTACGCTTACGTTTGGGCGCTTGCATCGTCGCTTCGTCACGCTTCACCTGCGCTTCGCTCATGCATTGTCGTGCTTTTTCGCGCTTAGGCACGCTTATGCCAGTTAAGCTTGATGTTAGGTCTCGTCGCTTCATTACGTTTTACAATTTTTAGAACACTGATTATATCCACGAAGAACACGTTTATGAGTTCCCCCCCCGGGATGATATAAAGATTTTTTTTATTTTTTTTTAAAAAAAAAAAAAAAATCAATGTAAATCTGTGTATTTGATTAATTCAATCTCATCGTGCATATGCATTTGCAGGAGAGGGGGGCATTCTTGTTTTGTCAGCAAGATAGGGCAATTCTATGCAAAACGTGTGATGAATCAATACACAAAGCAAATGAGCACACTTCAAAGCACGATAGGTTTCTTCTCACTGGTGTAAAACTTTCTGCAACCTCAACCCTTTATTCTTCAGCACCATCCACATCTTCTTTAACCACTGTTTCTGATTCTATTCCAATTCCAACAAATAAAAAGTGCCGAAACTCGAGAAATAAGCCTGCTTTTCTTCCCGCAACCAAACCCCAAGGTACTGATGCAAAAGCCACGTCAACAGATGAAAGCTCCATTGCACAGGTAACGCCGCCACCTCCACCGAAACTGCCACCTCCACCAGCAGCTGAGAAAGGCGGTGACAGCCAGAATAATCAAGTGTTGATAAATGGAGGGCATAATTTTTCAACAAGTAGCATATCAGAATATTTGATAGAAATGCTACCAGGGTGGCATGTTGAAGACCTACTTGATTCTTCCTCTACTTATGGTCTCTGTAAGGTTTGCATTATTGCTCCTTTCCTTTTTTAAATAACTTAGCCCTGATTTGGCCATGGCCCTCGTTATTTGCAAATCAAATTTATTCATAACTCAATTTCAACCATCTATTTTAATCAAATCTATCATTTTTAATTTTTCAAATATTTTTTAACCACCCATCCTCCCAAAAATACTATTCCAAACCATAATTATTCCCAAATAATGAGTCTCAAACAAGGACTTAGATTGCGTTTAATAACAATGATGGAATTAGATGTTTTATGTATATGATTAGTTTAATATTCTAGATGGAAAAAGTTGAGAATTTTTCAATTTTTGTTATTTGATTGCCATTATTTTTTATGGCAAATAAAACAAAATTTAACTATTTTAATCAATTTTTTCCACACATTTGTACTTAAATAATATTAATGTTAATTTTTGACAAAAAAAATTAAATCAATTAACAATAATAAAAATGATCAATCGTGATGAAAATATTTATAGATTTTGCCAGGAAAATAAAACTTACTTTCTGGCATGAAAAATCAATTCACTGACAAGTTGGAAAACTCGCGTGTGAGGGAAATGAATGGAAAACTATTTGCCCAGATCATTAATGCAATCAAATAAGGCAAGATGGAAAAAAAGGATGGAAATCAATTCTTTTTCAAGGAAAATGAGGCTATCAAACGAAACCTTAAAGACAGTTAGAGATGAAATATTTTTTCCTACTGATCTGAATTTATTTAATTTGATCTTGTTACAGGCTACAGAAAATGATGTATTGCCATTATTGAGTGATGCTGTTTTTGAGGGCAATCTGAGTGGTTTAAACCCAGGAAATATGGGCAGTTGGGTCCCTCAATCACCCTTTTTACATCAGACACAAAATCAATTATATCCTCCTTTAAACATGGCATTTTGGGATCCAAACCTAAATGGGATGAAGGAGTCTAAAGAAGTTACAAATATCAAATCCAGTAGAACGTGGATTGATGACAATTCATTTGCTGTTCCACAGATCAACCCGTTTTCCAAGAAATCAAGAACTTTTTGGTAGTTTCATCAAAGATTCACCTTTTTTGAGACATTATCCTCAATTTCTTGATCTTGTTTTTATTTTGTTATAAGTACAAGTTTCCTTTTATTTGTATGGGATGGGACGTTGAAAAGTAAATTTGATTGGGCTATTTCAACACTATAGTTTTGAGCTTGTTAATTATTAATCCATGAGTCCATGTTCTAGTATAAGTTCATATTCTAGAATTATCTTGTAGTCGGTGGAACATGTACAATTAACTTGATATTTGATAGTGTGTGGAGGAGTCCTTGAGCACTATAAATAAAGGTGCTCCATTGTAATTTGTATTGAGTCTTCAGACAAAGTTTGATAGATCAAATAAATTTGTAATATTCTCATAAATCTCCAAGTAAGCTCATTTTTCTAACAAATTAGTATCAGAGTCAGATTCTTTGGTGTCCAAACTAATATGTAAGTAGTGTTTCTCGAAACCCTCGAAGAAATGAACACAATAGTGCAAAATAAGTTAATTTACTAAGTCAGGCCGAGTTAAGCCGAATATGTCTGAGTTTAACCTATTTGAAGGCCTTCCTAAGATTTCTCGATGTTCGGGATCCATCTATAAATTCAGAATTCTTAAATTCCAATCATGTTTAAAGCTATGGCTAGCAATGGTATGGTTCCTCTTCATTTTTAAACACTTGACAAGTGCAACTATGACTATTGGAATACAAAAATGAAGACTTTGTTGGAGTCACATGATCTATGGGAGATCGTAGAGAAGTGATATAACGAGCCAAGACCATAGGCCACTCTCACTCAAGTACAAAGAGGTGCTGCTAAGGATTTAAGAAAGAAAGACAAGAAAGCTCTCTTCATCATTTATCAATCACTTGATGAAGATGGGTTCAAGAAATTTTCAAATCCAAACATCTCCAAAGAAACTTGAGATATGCTTCAAACCTCCTACAAAGGAGCGAATAAAGTTAAGAAAATTCGTCTACAAACACTAAGAGATCAGTTTGAATCTTTACAAATTAAAAAATCCAAAACAATTTTCTAATACTTTTCTGGAGTTTTGGCAGTGGTTAACCAATTGAAGGAAAATGGAGAAGTCTGGATAATGATAGAATATGAAGAAAATTCTTCAATCCTTAGACCCAAAGTTTGAGCATATTGTAGTTTCCATTGAATAAGGCAATGACTATTGAAGAGATTATAGGGTCCTTTCAAGCATATGAAAAATGCCAGAAAATAAGTATATCACTTTTTTGGAGCAAGTACTTCAAACAAAGTTCACGTTGAAGGAATGTAATAGGGGCGACTTCAATAATGGAAGAGGTCATGGATGTGGACTTGGACGTAGCCAAGGAAGAGAAGAATATATGGCATCCAAAAATGAAGAAAGTAGACAAAACACATATTGAAGGAGAGGTTATCGAAAGGGTAATTACTCAAAGCAAAGGTATGAAAAATTGTGTTCAACGTTATACCTGTAAAAAATGTTGGACATTTTGCTTGGGAGTGTAGATCTACTAATCAAGTTTAATAAGAAACAAAATTTTGTAGAAATTAACTCGATTCTACTTTGTATTAGCATACAAAGAAGGAGAGCGAATTAAAATCAACACTTGGTACCTTGACATTGAGGCTAGCAATCATATGTGGAGAAATAAAACCAGGTTTGTGGAGCTTGATGAATCAATGAGTGGCAAATTCACAATTGAAGATGAGTCCAAAAATTCGGTAAGAGGCAAATGTGATATTCTCATATTCTTGAAAGACAAAAGTCACAAACTTATATCAAATATTTATTATGTGCCTAATATGACTAAAAATATTTTGAGTTTGGGACAACTTTTGGAGAAAGGTTATGCATTCACTCCGAAGAAAAGACTCTTCTCTTAAAAGTTTATAAAAATAATTTGATTGCTAAGATCCAATGACAAATAATAGAATGTTCTTGTTGGATATTCAAAATGATGTTGCAAAGTGTTTAAATGCTTTTTTTAAAGACATATCATGGATATAACTGTTGGGAAAAAAAAATTGACGCAACGGGATATCTAATCACAAAAATTAATTTCTTGTGATTTGGATCATCCCATAATAGGAATTCGCCGTTTTATGTATTTGACTAGATTAAATAATTTTGAACAAATAATAATTTAGCAATCGTTACCCTTGTAGCGTGCTTTGACAATTATCTGTGTAGATCTTGATTCCACCAATCTCCAAATCTTCAAGTTTTCCTTGGTGTTCTTCAACAGAGGCTATGCAAGTGTGTGGTCACTTTTCTCTGGCCTTTTGGTTACACTAGGGTTAGGATTTTTATCAAGAGAACAAAACACACACTTCACACTTTAGTGTGTGTCCCGCCCACATGTGTATTAGGTTAAGAAAAATAGTCTTAGAAGACTATTTGTAACTTCTTTACCGTCTAAAACCCTACCAACCCTAATACTATAACCCAGGCCCATTTCTGCACGGCCCAATACAAGTTATAAGCCTGTATATGCCTGTTTTATTGAAGCCACCAAGGGAACCTGATCGGACCCAATTAAACTAAGCTCCAATAAATTAATTCTGATCCAGTCAACTCTTGACCAATCAAAATAATTTATTAATCACGTTCTATTCCACTAAAAGAACGAGATTGCACTCTTAGTAAAATTGTAATTACTGAAGCAATAACCAATAATTATATCCTCTGACTTATCGCTCTTACATGTTACCCCCGTTGATCAACTGGAATATTCGAAGTAAGGTTAAACGACCAAAATACCCTTATCTGAATATTCATAAATTCTCGACTCCCATCTTCTATCTGACAGTTCTATGTGATCACATCACATCATAAAATCCAACAATCATTGTCGAATTACTGAGCTCAGATTTAACTGTCCACTAGAAGAACCAGTGAGATCATGATCATACCTAATGGTGACGGATTCCATAATACGAATATATGTCCCTCGTTATTTTACTTTAATTCCCAAAGTACCGAGATATTGACCAACAATTTGATCTCACCCATTGATACCTCAAAGAACTTCAAGTTAGTAATCGAAGTTCATTATCCGATTAGGATTAAGGTTCCATGTACGATAGTCAAGTGAAATTAAATTTGCACGGTCAATGTCACAAATTAATTTCACGTGGTCCCGTTCAATACATATCAAATGTACTCTCAATTTCATTTTCAAAATCAAAGATAGATTTTAATGAAATCGAGACGATCAAAAATAAATTATCCATATTTATTTTACTGATCGTGAACAATAATTTTAGATCGAATTACAAATTGAATCTTTATGTGTTTAACAACTTAAACACTCAATTAGTAATATCGAATCGATCTATGGATTAATGCAAGCTCAAAATAATATAATCAAATATATAAGATAATATTTTATTCCAAAAAAAAACGTCACGAGTACAAATAAATTAACTCGACGGGCATACACTTTCCAACAATTCTCCCACTTGCCCTAGAGTAAATGAGACATGTTAAGTACACCCATATTTTCAATATGACCCTCAAAACTTTTAGCTGGTAAGCTTTTGGTAAAAGGGTCTGCAAGATTTTCTGCTGATGCTATCTTGCACACTGTCACATCTCCTCGTTGAACGATTTCTCTAACCAAGTGGTATTTACGCTCAATGTGTTTTCCACGCTGATGGCTGCGGGGCTCTTTTGCATTCGCCACTGCTCCACTGTTATCACAGTATAGAGTAATGGCCTGAGATGCAGATGGAACCACCTCAAGGTCCAGTAAGAATTTCTTCAACCATACTGCCTCTTTGGCTGCTTCACAAGCTGCCACATATTCTGCCTCCATGGTGGAATCAGCAATGCATGATTGCTTGATACTCCTCCAAACAACGGCACCACCACCCAGTGTGAACACTGATCCAGATGTGGATTTTCGGGAGTCCTTATCAACTTGAAAATCAGAATCAGTGTAATCCGTTGGCACCAAATCTGGAGCTGAATAAACCAGCATATAATCTCGAGTTCTGCGAAGATACTTGAGTATATGCTTTACAGCATAACAGATATCTGGGCGAGTACATAGCATAGCATACATGAGACTTCCTACAGCCGAAGCATAAGGAACCTGTTTCATGTGTTCCATTTCACTAGGAGTCTTAGGACAATGCTCCCGTGACAAGTGAATTCCATGTCTGAAAGGCGTTTGACCTTTCTTGGAATTTTGCATAGCGAACCTCACCACAATCTTGTCTATATATGAAGCTTGAGATAGCGAAATTCTCCTGTTCTTCCTATCCCGAAGGATCTGGATTCCTAGAACATAATTGGCTTCTCCCAAGTCCTTCATATCAAACTGTTGCGCCAACCAGTTTTTAACTGATGTTAATGCTCCTACATCATTCCCAATGAGCAGGATGTCATCTACATACAGTATGGGAAAAATTACCTTGTTGTCTTTAATTTTCTTATAAACACAAGGTTCATCAAGATTTTGATCAAAACCATAACCTTTTACAGCTTGATCAAATCTGATATTCCAGGACCTAGATGCCTGCTTAAGCCCATAAATAGACCTACGCAGTTTGCATACTTTATGCTCTTGACCCTTTTGGATATAACCGTCTGGTTGCATCATATAAATGCTTTCGTCAAGATTTCCATTTAGGAATGCTGTCTTGACGTCCATTTGCCACACCTCATAATCAAAATGAGCTGCAATGGATAAGAGGATCCGAATAGACTTAAGCATGGCCACAGGTGAGAAGGTTTCCTCATAATCGATACCTTCTCTTTGGGTGAAACCCTTCGCGACCAGTCTAGCTTTAAAGGTCTCTACCTTTCCGTCTACCCCTCTTTTTCTCTTGTAGACCCATTTGCATCCTATGGGTTTTACCCCATTAGGTGCATCTACAAGATCCCAGACAGAGTTAGTGTACATGGATTTCATTTCTGAGTCCATGGCACTCCTCCAATGGTCAGCGTCTACATCCTCCGTAGCTTCTTTATACGAGGTAGGATCCTCCTCTTGTTCAGTGGAGACTGCCTCGAAAGACTCTCCATAGAGCAAGTATCTGGAGGGCGGTCTAATGACTCTCCCACTACGTCTATGCTGAAGAGGCTCCTGGTTGATTGGAATTTGTATTTGTTCTACCACCGGCTCTCTGGTATCAAGTCCCTCGTTTCCAATTTCAATACCAAGTGGTGATGCAATGGGGACTTGTTCCTCCTCCAAGTTACGTGTCAGTGATCCAGCAGACATGGAAGGTATAACCTCCACTTGTCTCCCACTGAATTCAGGTACCGTAACTGGTGGGGACGTGAATTCATCCTGAGTAGGTTCAATGCGGATTACTGGGGTTGATGAACTGGGAACTTTTCCCTTCATCTCTTCCAAAAGAACCTTGCTCTTTGATTCATGTTCTTCTATATACTTGTCCTCTAAGAAAGTTGCATTTGTACTCACAAAAACTTTCTTATTTTGAGGACTATAGAAGTAATATCCTCTTGTTCCCTTTGGATATCCTACAAAAATGTATACTTGTGATCTTGATTCCATCTTTTCCACCTTTCCCTTAAGCACGTGTGCAGGACATCCCCATATCCGTATATGTGCCAGATTAGGCTTTCGCCCATTCCACAATTCCAGGGGTGTCTTAGGGACAGATTTAGATGGAACCATGTTAAGCAAGTATATTGCAGTTTGTAGAGCATATCCCCAAAAAGATGTTGTGAGAGTTGAGAAGCCTAGCATTGATCTGACCATGTCCAACAAGGTCCTGTTTCTCCTTTCAGATACACCATTCTGTTGGGGAGTACCTGGTGCACTTAATTGGGATACAATCCCATTTTCTGATAGATATGACCTAAAGTCATGGGATAGATATTCTCCACCTCGATCTGATCGAAGTGTTTTAATGTTCTTACCTAATTGCTTCTCCGCTTCAGTCCTGAATTTTTTGAACTTTTCAAAAGCTTCAGACTTGCGTGCCATTAGGTAAACATAACCATATCTAGAGTAATCATCAGTGAAGGTGACGAAGTACTCATACCCACCTCTAGCTTGGACATTAATGGGTCCACATACATCAGAGTGTACTAATTCCAAGACTTCTTTGGCCCTATACCCCTTTGAAGTAAAAGGTCTCTTGGTCATTTTTCCTTCCAGACAGGATTCGCAAATTGGTAGGGATTCCACTTTTAAGTCACTCAAAAGACCATCCCTTACAAGTCTTTGAATCCTATTTAGGTTAACATGACCAAGTCTCAGGTGCCATAAATAAGTCTCATTAGTAGGAGATAACTTAATGCGTTTGTTAGATGCAATGTGATATAGATAGCTATCGGCAGGTTTCAAAGTATACAAATTGTTAAGCATATGTCCCTCACAAATTAAAACTTTATTCATAACAATTTTCACCATCAAACAAGTGAAATAAACAGAATAACCATGTTTAAAAAGTAATGCAACCGAAATCAAATTTCGGGTAATATCCGGAACATAATAACAATTATTCAAAACCAAATGTTTATTATTAAAATAAAGATAAACTACTCCAACAGCTCTCGCAGAAACCACTGCTCCTGTGCCAACCCTTAAAGTATGCTCCCCTTCACTGAGTTGCTTGGTTACTTGGAACCCCTGCAATGAATTGCAAACATGATTAGTGGCTCCAGAATCTACTATCCAAGTATATGTAGAATCAACCACTAAACAAGACTCAATATAAGATAACTCACCATTACCTTGCTTTTTGGAAGCTAGGTATCCCTGTCAGTTCCTCTTCCAGTGACCTTTCTATCCACAATGAAAGCATTTCCCCTTTGGCTTGCCTTCTGTCTTTGTTTCCTTGACCTGCTGCTGTGGTCCCTTCTTGTTAGACTTCTTCCTCTTGTTGCCTCCTTTGCCTTTCGGCTTGGAAGAGGATGGTCCAGCAGAAGCAACAGTCAACACATCATTGGCCCTGGTCTTAAGAACAGTCTCAGCATTTTGAAGCTCCTGCATCAACTCGGTCAGTGACATATCCAGCTTGTTCATGTTATAACTAACTTTGAACTGAGAGAACATCTCTGGGAGAGTCTCCAAAGCCATGTCAACCTGCGTCTCCGAATTGATTTCAGCCCCCAAAACCTCAGCCACGTTAAACTGACCAATCAATGCAAGCATATGATCTCTAACGGGTGTACCAGGTTTCATGCGCATGTTCATAATGGACCTAATAGCATCCTGACGGGCCTGACGACCTTGATGTTCGAACATTTGCTGAAGGCTCTCCATAACCAGAGCAGCAGTTTCCATATTCTGATGTTTCTGCTGCAACACATTTGAGATAGAACCCAAAATGTAGCAGCGGGCCATCTCATCAGAATGGATCCACTTCTCATATGCGGCCTTCTGTTCAGGTGTGGAAGTCCGAGTCGGTGCATTGGGACGGGGTTCAGTTAGCACAAATTTATGCTTCTCGGCGGTGAGAACAATCATCAAATTACGTTTTCAATCAATGAAATTTTCTCCAACCAGTTGATTTTTAGTTAAGATAATGGACAGTGAATTTCCAGACATTTTTCTGAAATAAAATAAAATAAATAAAATGAGCTATGCATTCAATGATTTCATATATGATGCATGAATATAAAATAATGCACAAGTAGACCCAAAACTACTATAATATGACGACATCCTAAAACCCCAAAATCTTAAACACATTTCTCTATAGGAGAAATAAATGAGATTTATGGCTAGGTTGAGACCCTCCCATTAAAATTAATATATCTAGCATCTCATGCAATATTAATTTTATTGTCGTTAAAATTTGGCCATCATTGACATCGTTTGGATATTCTATAGGAAGTCCCCACGATGTCTTTGATTTAAGTGTTCAACCCTTATATTGATAATTTTTCAAGTACCAAATTAATTACGTTACCTATAGGGTAATCATGATTAATTCAAACTTAAATAAATCATCACCTAATTGGGCCCAAACCAGTAACCAAAACAGTGCAGCCCTCCTATAGGGAGACTAAATAAATTAGTACGAGGCATGCATAAATTTTTACTAATGGGCTAACAAGGGAGGCCGTGGGTTCAAAAATTTGCACCCTCACTCACTTAATATTTTTAAACTATTGAGTTTTCATTTAATAATTAAATAATCAATTTTAACTTTTAAAATCAATTTAATAATTATCAAAATTATTTTCTAATCTAACATTTAGAAAAGAAAATAAAATATAAAACTATGCATGACAGTATAGTTCCTAGAGTGGTGTTAATGCGATCTACATGACATGTTATCAAATGACATTCATCCACAATTTAATTAAAGCAATAAATAAATGCAATAATAAAATAAACTAGAACATGATTTATGGCCAAAACCTAGACACAAAATTACAAATTAATTAAAGATTACATTGAGCCACAACCCGGCCCAATTCTTCAATTTCCATTTGCAAGTGTCCAGCCCATTACTCGAACTCTTCAAATAATAATTATCTGGCCCAACTTCAAAATGGTCCAATCTGCAATTTTTAATTCAGTCCAACCGGCCGGCCCAAGAAGAAAGCAAGGCCCAACTTAAATTACAGCCCAAATACTGAATCTCTGCTTCCTGTTTCTACACAGCCGGTGTCCTTCCTTTTCGATCTGAATTCAGCCGCCACTGGAGACCACACCACCGTCGGAAGAGACCTCAGCCGCCAGAAGGGAGTCAACCTGCGCCGTCGCGACACCATTCCAGCGCAGCGCACGCACAGCCGCGCCACGCATGGCACGCGACTACGAAACGCAGCGGCACTGCAGCCCCGATGTCGCCGCTTCAAGGTGAGATCGCGGCACTGAAGGTGCTTCCATCGATCTCCGACAGAAGGGCAGTATCCAAAGTGCCGTTGCTTCCCCTTCCCATGCTTCCAGATGCGTTTTGTGTATTTTTGGTGAAATTGCAGAGAAGGTCCCTCGGTTAATGAAGAAGATGAAGACTGGTCCAGCTCTTGTATTGCAGCAGAAGTCCTCCAATTTCAGTTGTGATGATTCGGTCCTCATGATTTTGATTACAACAAAATATAATAGAAAAACTAACTCTAATTCTATTTTACAATAAATCAAAATCAAAAGGGAAACATGGAGTCGTAATCCACCCCTTTTGTTACAAGACTCGATAAAACAAATACATAATTCACAACAAACAATCTAAGGCCATAAATCAGTTCATTAAAATATCATTCAACCAATAACAAATCAAATCACATAAAACCTACACCGCTCCACTAACGCATGCATAACAAAATTATTTAACCCTAAAATTATTTAAAGACATATCATGGATATAACTGTTGGGAAAAAAAAATTGACGCAACGGGATATCTAATCACAAAAATTAATTTCTTGTGATTTGGATCATCCCATAATAGGAATTCGCCGTTTTATGTATTTGACTAGATCAAATAATTTTGAACAAATAATAATTTAGCAATCGTTACCCTTGTAGCGTGCTTTGACAATTATCTGTGTAGATCTTGATTCCACCAATCTCCAAACCTTCAAGTTTTCCTTGGTGTTCTTCAACAGAGGCTATGCAAGTGTGTGGTCACTTTTCTCTGGCCTTTTAGTTACACTAGGGTTAGGGTTTTTATCAAGAGAACAAAACACGCACTTCACACTTTAGTGTGTGTCCCGCCCACATGTGTATTAGGTTAAGAAAAATAGTCTTAGAAGACTATTTATAACTTCTTTACCCTCTAAAACCCTACCAACCCTAATACTATAACCCAGGCCCATTTCTGCACGGCCCAATACAAGTTATAAGTCTGTATATGCCTGTTTTATTGAAGCCACCAAGGGAACCTGATCGGACCCAATTAAACTAAGCTCCAATAAATTAATTCTGATCCAGTCAACTCTTGACCAATCAAAATAATTTATTAATCACGTTCTATTCCACTAAAAGAACGAGATTGCACTCTTAGTAAAATTGTAATTACTGAAGCAATAACCAATAATTATATCCTCTGACTTATCGCTCTTACATGTTACCCCCGTCGATCAACTGGAATATTCGAAGTAAGGTTAAACGACCAAAATACCCTTATCTGAATATTCATAAATTCTCGACTCCCATCTTCTATCTGACAGTTCTATATGATCACATCACATCATAAAATCCAACAATCATTGTCGAATTACTGAGCTCAGATTTAACTGTCCACTAGAAGAACCAGTGAGATCATGATCATACCTAATGGTGACGGATTCCATAATACGAATATATGTCCCTCGTTATTTTACTTTAATTCCCAAAGTACCGAGATATTGATCAACAATTTGATCTCACCCATTGATACCTCAAAGAACTTCAAGTTAGTAATCGAAGTTCATTATCCGATTAGGATTAAGGTTCCATGTACGATAGTCAAGTGAAATTAAATTTGCACGGTCAATGTCACAAATTAATTTCACGTGGTCCCGTTCAATACATATCAAATGTACTCTCAATTTCATTTTCAAAATCAAAGATAGATTTTAATGAAATCGAGACGATCAAAAATAAATTATCCATATTTATTTTACTGATCGTGAACAATAATTTTAGATCGAATTACAAATTGAATCTTTCTGTGTTTAACAACTTAAACACTCAATTAGTAATATCGAATCGATCTATGGATTAATGCAAGCTCAAAATAATATAATCAAATATATAAGATAATATTTTATTCCAAAAAAAAAACGTCACGAGTACAAATAAATTAACTCGATGGGCATACACTTTCCAACAATAACATCTAAGATTTGGGCATCTAAACTTTGGTGACTTGGCATTGCTATCAAAGAAAAGAATGGTGAAAGAATTACCATTTATTAGCCACCCGAATCAATTTTGCGAATGATGCATATTTGGAAAGCATTGTTGGAATAGCTTTTTGAAGGAAGCAAGTACGAGAGCAAAGAAGTCGCTAGAACTAATTCACACCGATTTGTGTAGGCCAATAAATCTTAAATCACTCGATCAGAGCAATTATTTCCTTCTATTTATTAATGATTTTAGTAGAAAACATGGATTTATTTTCTTGAGGAAAAGTCTGAAGTGTTTGGAGTGTTCAAGAAATTCAAAGATCTCGTTCAAAGGGAAAGCGGCCTCAAAATTAAAGGCATGAGATGCAATTACTGAGGAAAATTCACATCAAGAGAGTTCAGCAAATCTCAACAAAATTTTGTTCACATCAAGAGGGAAAAAAAAATCTGAACGATCCTTAACATGACTCAAAGCATGGTCATCGAAAGGGTATTGGGCCGTAGTGGTGGATTGTGTAATTTATTTGCTCAATCGGTCTCCAACTAGAAGTGTATGGTAAAGACACCGTAAGAAGCATGGAGTGGAAAAAGCTCGACATCTCACACTTAAAAATATTTAGAAGTATTGCCCATACTCCTTTGCACGACCAAAAGAGATCCAAGCTCGATGATAAAAGTGAAAAATTTCTCTTTATTGGCTACAATTCAAGATCTAAAGGATTTAATCTTTATAATCTAAATACTAAGAAGGTCATCATTAGTCGAGACATTGAGTTTGATGAAGAAGATTTATGGAGATGGGATACTCTAGAAGATGACTACAATTTTCCATCAATTGTTAAAGAAGAAGAAGAAGAAGAAGAAGAAGAAGAAGAAGAAGAAGAAGAAGAAGGATAAATAGATCAAGCTAGAGCACAAATGCAAGAGCTCACAATTCCACTTCATTCACCACAAGCAAGCCTTCATGGACACTTATCAATTGAAGGTTCAAGCTATAGCACACCACCTAGGAGACCACAGACAAGGAACTTACAAGAATTATGTGGGGTAACCAAAAATAAAAAATGCTAATACTATTTTGTCTTCTTGCGGATTGTAAGCCAATAGGCTTTGAAGAAGATGTTCAAAGTACAAAATGGAGAAAATTCATGGATGAAGAAATTAAAGCAATCTTGAAGAATGACACATGGTAGCTAGCAATACTTCTGGAAGGTCAAAGAACTATTGGAGTATAATGGGTTTACAAGGCAAAGAAAAATATTAAAGGAGAATTTGAAAGATACAACGCAAGATTGGTCGCCAAAGGATACAATCAAAGGCACAGTATTGACTACGATGATGTATTTGCTCTTGATGCTCACTTAGAAACTATAAGATTGATTAATTCTTTGGCCATCAAAATAAATGGAAGATTAATCAAATTGACGTGAAACTTGCATTTTTAAATGAATATCTTGAATAAGAAATTTACATTGAACATTCTCTTGGCTATGAGGTAAAAGAAGAAGAAAATAAAGTTCTAAAATTGAAAAAACAATCACCAAGGGCAAGATATTGTTGAATTGAAAAGCATTTTCGTGACAATAATTTCGAAAGTGTCAACTTGAACATGCTCTTTGTGTAAAGGAAAACAAAAATGGAGATACGTTGATAGTATGCTTATATGTTGATGATTTGATTTTTATCTAAAATAACCCAAAAAATTCATAAATAGGATGAATACAGAATTCGAAATGTCTAATGTAGGAATGATACCACACTATCATGGCATGGAAGTAAAGCAAAGCAATGAAGGAATTTTAATTTCTTAAGAAGGTTACACAAGAGAAGTGGTCAAGAAACTCGGGATGGAGAATGCAAGCCGATAAACACACAAAATGATGAAAGAGAAAGAACAGATCCTGTAAATTTCAAAAGTCTTTTTGGAAGCTTGAGGTATTTGACATGTACACGACCCGATATTCTAAATGGAGCCGACATTGTTAGCCGTTAGATGGAGTCACCTAGCATTACCCACATGAAAGATGCAAAGTTGATTCTTCACTACATGAAAGGTACTATTGATAGTAGTTTATTCTATTCATCTTCTGACGATTTTAAAATTGTTGGATATATTGATATCGATTGGACCGATGACTTGGATGAAAGGAAAAGCATAACGGGATTTGCATTTTTCATTGGAGATACCATTTTCCCTTGGAGTCCAAATAAACAACCAATTGTCACACTTTCATCTTGTGAAGTAGATCACGTTGCCACAATTTCTTGCATTTGTCATGCATTTTGATTAAGGAATTTGATGAAATAACTCAACGTGACTAAAGAGGAGCCATGTTGCTAATGACAAATCGCAACTGCATTGGGAAAGAATCACTTATTTCATGATCGTATAATGCATATTGACACAAGATATCATTTCATAAGAGAGGGCATAACAAGAAAGAAAGTGGAACTAAATTATGTGAAGACTCAAGAACAAGTGGCGGGCATCTTTAATAAATCATTGAAGCATGAAGACTTGTTCAAGTGAGAGAAATGCTTGGAGTCACAAACTCAAGTTTAAACAGGTGTTTTTAAAAGTAAACTTGATTTGGGTTATTTTAACATTTTAGTTTTGGACTTATTATAAAAGTAAACTTGATTTGGGCTATTTTAACATTTTAGTTTTGGGCTTATTAATTGTTGGACAGTGAGTCCATATTCTAGAATTGTTCATGCTCTAAAATTATCCATTGTTTCCCTCTCCGAAAAGCTTCCTTTCTAACATGGGATTGTTGTAGTTTGATCTTTCTTTTCAACCCTTTATGTGCTAAAAAACAACTACTTGTCATGTTCTTGTTCTCTTAGACAGGCTATATATGCTTTATGCATTGCAATATTAAGGAAGAAATAAAAAGGCTAATTGCCTTTCTTGCAATTTCCTCGTAACTAAATATCAAAGACAAAATTTAATTTTAACAACATATTCCATAGGACACACAACTACTCCGTACTTATACATCACCCATTTATGTCACATAATAAATAATAATTTTAACAACTTATATTAAAATCCAAACAAGCACAAAAGTTTACCCACCCTATTTGTTCCATGATCTATGGGTCTATTGGAGCTATCCACTTCGATCAATTTGCAAAGATTTTGACCAGATATGAAATCTTGATTTTCGCAATGATCTATTTATTAGTGAATTCTATTTTTTAAATCTGGTAAACAATGCTATGAAATCAAGATGAGTTTTATTCTCATGCAGGAAAATTCCTTTTGAGGCAAAATAATGGAAGAGTTTGATTTGAAACAAGAACCATGCTACTATAGTGATGATATAATAAGTAGGATGATGGATGTATGCTAAGTGCACTGTAGATAACTCAATCAGTAAATCAATAGGGAGCATGGTGGTATGTTCTTTTAAAATTATAATTTCAAATTATAATAGACACAATTTTCTAAATCACTTTAACCATACACATTTTTTCTCTCCATTTTTAACCACAATTTTACTTAGAAAACTCAAATAATACACATTATAAATCAAATTTTATTTATTTCAGCTGTCAAATAGATTCTTTGAAACAAAGTAAGAGAGTGCTACTATTAGTTTTTCCCTTTTGGTGGTACTAGAGAATTTAGAATTTAGGAGACTGAGAACGTGACATTACATGAGTAGATAAGGAGGACACACTGGCAATAATTGGATCAGAATGGCTCGTGTCCAGCTCAAAAAAGTACCATTTGCAGGGACACATTCATCTTCAATAAATATAAATACTTATCAAATATGGCCGAAAATTCAAATACAAAATTGAGAAATGATGTTTTAAAGCTATTTCAGTATTTATATAATTTAGAGTTAAAATACAATTTCTACCAAGGACGCTTATTAATTAAGGCATGTGGACCCACTTGAAAAAAAAAATTGTACTTTGTCATCTTTATTTTTTACTTGGGCAATTCCAAAACTTGATACGGTGTTGACGTGTTTTATATGTTATGAATTAAGCAATAATCGATGTTGATAAGAAAAAAAAACGGAACAAAAAAACAAACAAACAAACAAACAAAGTTAACAAATATATTTATAATACTTCGTCTTAAATTTTGAAATTTACATCAATTGCTATGCTTGTTTTCACAAAAAATGTAGAAAAAGATTACAAAAGTCTCAACCATCAAAACCCCCCAAAAAATCATTTATATAATAAGAATATTAATTCGATCCATAGCGGAGATAAGTGTACATTATGTTCCACACAAATCAATAGTATTACGGTTACGTGTTGGACTTGCAAAATAATAATAAAAATTGACCAAAAAAACGCAATGAAATGTCCTTTGCCTTTAAAATGGGCAAACTTTACATTCAGTAACCATACTTTTATTTTAGTTTCAATAACATAAATGTAATTCAATTTTATTTAACCGATAGCAACATATTGATTTGATTATAATCAAGATAACTCAATCCAGTTCCATTTATGGAAATAGACAGCATGATAGTGGACAGATGATGGTCATCATACGCTGTCACTAGTTAATGAGTTGAAATAACTCAAGTGTAACTTTAGTGAAATAAATGGTAGCCATAATTTATTGGTTGAACAAGTGTAATTAACCTATTATATGCAAAACTAGGTGCATTAGGCGTGCGATGCACGGATATTGTCTGATACAAAATATATTGTAAAAGTGATGAATAGATTTGGTATCATTGAAAATACAATTTTGATTTGTAATAAAATGTGTCAACGCTTTTCTTTTAAATTTAAATGCTACATTATAAATTCAATAGTAAACCATTTTAATCGATCAATAAAAATAAGAGAGATATAAAGGGATTATGCTTGTCGGATACTTTAGTAAATAATACTAAAGTATTCGACAAAATTAAGTCAATAATCCTAATAATTAATTATTTAAACACATGATTTTAAATAGTTATGTAATACAGAGAAAAATAATTTGCAAAGTTATCTAATGAAAATATTAAACATTATAGTTAAACTCGTTAATTAGATATGTATAGGCTCATTTCCCTATATAAAAAATGTGGTTATTTAAACACAATTTTTTAAAAATATTAAAAGTTAAATTTTTGAAATATGTAACACTTTTTTATTTATTTTTAAACATGGAAGTAATCTTTGTTGTAGCCGGTTTGTTAAAAGACATTTTTTTATCAGAGACCAAGATTTAAAAAGTAGTTAAAACAAAATATCTCCATTTTCGTGACTTGTTCTTAGTCGTCTACTTGCTACTACCATCGTTGTCCTAAGTTTCCTCATGGAGTTTATCTTACTTTAATTTCAAAAAATAAATGGGCCAATTATTTTTCTCACATATTGATGCAAACCACGTAGCAATTGTAGCTACGCAACCCACAAATTATTGGAATCGACCCAAGAACGCCAAGAACCACGATTTAGAGATTGATTCAAATTAATTGAATCAAGCAACCAACACAATCAATTGATATGTTGACCTCTTGATCACAAAGAAGATAAATCTCACCCAAGATTTGAACAAACAAGAATTAACTCGCAAGTTCGGATTTTATTCAATAAAGAATAAGAATGTGAAAGCAATTTGCCTCTCAATTAATATATCAAAGTTGTCTGTGAATAATGAAAATTACATCCCTATATATAGGGTCAAAACTAGGTTAAAGAGTTCTAATTAAATAAGGAAACAACTACCTAAAAATAAGGAAATAAAAATAACCTAAAATTCCGCGTATACATGTTTACGGCCGTGACTACTTTCCTTACGGCTGTAAACTTGTTTCTGACTCACTCTTACGGCCGTGACATATGACTTACGGCCGTAAGTCCAAAACGTCCAAACTTCAATTTTTAAGCAGCAACTCCATTACGGCCGTGATATAATCTTTACGGCCGTAAACTGCAATTTCTTCAAAATTCCGTTTTAAGCAGAAGGTTGATTACGGCCGTGAGGATTTTGAATTACGGCCGTAATTCTCGAATTTTGGCAATCTTCTTCGACGGCTTGGATGAGGTTGATCCACTCGTCGTTTTGGCTCGGCCCCAACATGAAACTTGCTTCTTTCGATGACACGAACATTGTTTTGGCCATTGTTTCTTGAACTAACTTGTCCATTGCTTCCTTGGCCCTCTTTGCTTGCAATCGAGTCATCGGTCCTCCTTTGATCTTCAACGGATCTTTGTGCGGGCTTGTATCCGTGGTCTGGATCACATCATCCCCTCCCTCTTCGAAAGGATTCGACCTCGAATCTGTACCTGCATCAAACGGAGATAGATCAGAAACATTAAATGAAGCCGAAACATTATACTCACCAGGAAGGTCTAATTTATAGGCATTGTTGTTGATCCTTTCAATCACTTGGAACGGACCATCCCCTCGCGGTTGTAACTTTGACTTGCGTTGTTCTGGAAACCGCTCCTTCCTCAAATGTAACCAAACCCAATCACCAGGTTCAAAAATGATGTCCTTTCTTCCTTTGTTAGCCTGCGAAGCATAATGTTCATTTTTCTTTTCAATCGCCAACCTCACCTTGTCGTGGAGTGCTTTAACCATCTCAACTTTTTTCTTGCCATCTAAACTACTACGTTCATTCACAGGTAAATGAATTAAATCCAATGGTGTTAGCGGATTAAAACCATAAACAATTTCAAATGGTGAACACGAAGTAGTAGAATGTATAGCCCTATTATATGCAAATTCAATAAATGGCAAACACTCTTCCCAATTTTTCAAATTTTTATTGATTATGGTGCACAATAATTGAATCATTGTCCTATTTACTACCTCGGTCTGTCCATCGGTCTGTGGGTGACAAGTTGTAGAAAAAAGCAATTTTGTTCCTAATTTATTCCACAAGACTCTCCAAAAATGACTAAGGAATTTAACATCCCTATCCGAGACAATACTTTTAGGCACTCCATGTAAGCGCACGACTTCCCTAAAGAAAATTTCAGCTATGTTTGTAGCATCGTCAGTTTTGTGGCATGGTATGAAATGTGCCATTTTACTAAAGCGATCTACTACCACAAAAATCGAATCTCGACCCTTCTTAGTCCTAGGCAATCCCAAAACAAAATCCATAGAGATATCGACCCAAGGTTCACTAGGGACGGGTAAAGGCATATATAATCCATGGGGTTTAATCCTAGATTTAGCCTTTTTACAAGTAATGCATCTATTACAAACCCGAACCACATCAATTTTCATTTTAGGCCAATAGAAATGTTCACTTAGGATTTTAATGGTCTTTTTAACCCCAAAATGACCCATTAAACCTCCACTATGGGCCTCTCTCACAAGTAACTCCCTCATTGAACACCTAGGGACACACAATTTATTTTCTCGAAATAAATAATCATCATGTTTAAAGAACCTATCCACAGCCCCTTTACCACAAGACTCATAAATATTAGAAAAGTCCAGGTCATTAGCATACATGTCCTTAATGTATTCAAATCCAAGCAATTTCGAATGCAAAGAATTTAAAAGAACATACCTTCGAGACAATGCGTCAGCCACCACATTTTCCTTACCTTGTTTGTACCGGATGACATAGGGAAATGTTTCGATGAACTCTACCCACCTTGCATGTCTCTTACTCAGTTTAGCTTGACCCCTCAAATGCTTCAAGGACTCATGATCGGTGTGTATCACGAACTCCCGTGGCCACAAGTAATGTTGCCATGTTTCCAAAGCGCGCACAAGTGAGTATAACTCCTTGTCATATGTGGGATAATTAAGTGCAGCCCCTTTTAGTTTTTCACTAAAATAGGCGATTGGCCTTTGATCCTGCATTAAAACAGCTCCAATGCCTAGCCCTGAGGCATCACATTCAATCTCAAAAGCCTTGTCAAAGTTAGGAAGTGATAAAACCGGTGCTTTACACAACATATTTTGATTGTTTCAAATGCATGCTCCTGTTCTACTCCCCATTTAAATCCTACACTTTTTTTGACAATTTCTGTGAGTGGTGTGGCAATCGTGCTAAAATTTTTAACAAAGCGCCTATAAAAACTAGCCAAGCCATGAAAACTCCTAACCTCAGTTATGCTTTTAGGTGTTGGCCACTCTTTAATAGCTTTGATTTTCTCTTCATCTACTTCTATCCCTCTAGCACTAACCACATAACCAAGAAATACAACTTTTTCCATGCAAAAATCACACTTTTTAAAGTTAGCAAAAAGTTGCTCTTGTCTTAAAACCACAAGCACACACCTAACATGCTCCACATGCTCATTCAAAGTTTTACTATATATCAAGATATCATCGAAGTAAACTACAACGAATTTACCTATAAATGCACGTAAAACATGATTCATTAAACGCATAAATGTGCTAGGTGCATTAGTAAGTCCAAAAGGCATTACTAACCATTCATACAAGCCATACTTAGTTTTAAAAGCAGTTTTCCACTCATCTCCTTCTTTCATTCGAATTTGATGATAACCACTCTTAAGGTCAATTTTACTAAATATGCTAGAGCCATGCAATTCATCCAACATATCATCTAACCTAGGAATAGGATGACGATACTTTACCGTTATGTTGTTGATGGCCCTACAATCAACACACATCCTCCACGTTCCGTCCTTCTTCGGCACAAGTAACACGGGTACGGCACATGGGCCCATGCTCTCCCTTATGTACCCCTTACTCATTAATTCCTCAACTTGCTTTTGAAGCTCCTTCGTCTCCTCGGGATTGCTCCTATAAGCTGGACGGTTTGGAATGACTGCTCCAGGTATAAAATCAATTTGATGCTCAATACCACGAATGGGTGGCAACCCACTAGGTATATCCTCCGGAAATACATCGTCAAATTCCTGCAATAAAGAAATAGCCAAACTAGGGAGGGATTTGTTAGTTTCATCAAAGGCAAGGAATGAATCCTTGTACAATAAAAGGACCATTGGTCGTTTTTCCATAAATGCTTTCTTGACTTCACTCCTTTTTGCGTAGAAACTCATTTTTCTTTCTTTTCTGGCGCTCTTCGCTCCCTCTCCTTTTTCTGAGGTATGTACCCCAACACTCTTTTTTTCTCTCGCCTCTCCTTTTTCTGGAGTCGTGGCTCCAACTCTCTTTTCCTCTCCTTTTTCTGAGGTCGTGGCCTCAACTCTCTTTCTCTCATTTTCCTTTACTCTTTTTTCTTCATCATTTTTCAGTTTTATTTGATCTTCATACACTTGTGACGGTGTCAATGGTGCAAGTGTAATGGTTTTTCCCCCTTTGGTAAAGCTATACCTATTTTTATACCCATCATGCGTGACCTTCCTATCATACTGCCAAGGTCTACCCAACAAAATGTGCCCGGCATGCATAGGTACCACATCACACATAACTTCATCCACATAGCTACCAATAGAAAAATTCACCAACACCCTCCTATTCACCTTAATTTCTCCACTATCATTTAACCATTGAAGCCTATAAGGTTTAGGATGTTTTACCAAAGGTAATCCTAATTTTTCAACAAGTATAGTACTAGCGTCGTTAGTGCAACTACCGCCATCAATAATCATACTACATACCTTGTTATTAATGCGACATCGAGTATGAAATATGTTCTCCCGTTGTTGTTCCAAATCATCCGTGTGGATTTGGGCACTAAGAGCTCGCCTTGCCACTAATAACTCGCCATGCTCCCCGGATAACACATCTTCATCCTCACATATTTCCTCCAACGCTGGCATATCGCTATAATCCTCTTCCTCACTATCACTCTCCATAGTTCCATCCTTTCGCAAAAGTACCACTCGCCTATTAGGACATTGAGACGCCACATGTCCTCTCCCCAAACATTTGAAGCATTGAATGTCTCTACTCCTAGATGGTTGAGGTTCCCCTTTAGGTACAAATTTATTAGCTTGTTCCTCCTTCCCTTTTGGTGCCTCAAACTTCCCTTTTGATGCTTCAAACTTTCCTTTAGAAACAGTCCCTTCTCCTTTACCTTCCCACTTCGGCTTCCAAGAAGAATTAGTACCCGATTGATACCTTGCTGTCCCCTTCTTCTTCAATTGCTTCTCAACCTTTATAGCCATGTGCAACATATCCTCCATCTCCAAGTAATGTTGTAGTTCAACCACATTAGCTATATCCTTATTCATCCCATTCAAAAACCGAGCCATCGTAGCCTCCCTATCCTCTTCTACATTAGCTCTAATCATCAACAACTCCATCTCCTTGTGATAATCCTCCACACTCTTTGATCCTTGGTATAGACTTTGTAATTTTTGATGAAGCTCCCGATGGTAATGACTAGGAACGAACCTCTTTCTCATGATAGCCTTTAATTCATCCCAAGTACTAACGGGTCTCTCGCGATTCCTTCTCCTAGAAGTCACCAATTGATCCCACCAAGTAATAGCGTAATCGGAGAATTCAAGTACAGCTACTTTAACCTTTTTCTCTTCCGAATAAGTGTAGCAATTAAAAATTAATTCCATCTTCTTCTCCCATTCTAAGTATGCTTCCGGATCACTCCTTCCTTTGAATGACGGAATTGTCATCTTGATGTTGTTCATACTACCATCCATTCTATCGCCACCAAGATCTCTATCCCTTCTTCCATGCCTAACTACTCTATCCACAATTGCCCCATCGTCAAAATCACTACCTTCTTCATTCTCATCGACCCCCTCTACTTTACGACCTTGCCCACCTTGCCTACGGACATTAGGCACTTCCCGAGGTTGTTCAAGCCTTTCTAACCTACCTAACACATCCCCAAACAACCGCTCAAAACGTTGTACCATCTCTTCCGTCATGTTGGCTCGATCGTTGTTTTTTGCAGTAGAAGATTGTTCAGACATCCTAACACTAATGATTATATGCCTCACGTGTATTTCGCTCGTGTATCACTCAAATTAGGCTTTTACCCTCTATTGATCTCACCTCTCTGCCTTTTTCCACTCAATAGCTTTCACCCCGATTGCTTCAAAGAACGAATCCGAACTCAAACAAGTTTAAACTCGATTGCTTCAAATCGAATATAAGTGAGAAGTAATGAATTCGTTGGAAAACTCAAAGAAGACCTTTAGAGAATTAATTTGACTTTATATAGAACTTGACACTTTTTATGGAAACTAGGATTGTTTCAAGAAAATAATTCTTGAAATCAAATATCAAATATTTTAATTGAACTGAAAATTTTCGTTTTTTTTTTTTTTTTTTTTTTTTTTTTTTTTTTTTTTGAAAATTCAACTACGAGAAAGACGCAACAAATGAAATTTAATTTGGATAACAAACGAAGGAAATAACGACTATTGAATTTTTTGTGACACTTTTCTAGATTAAAGACTCAAAGCTGGAAGAACACGAAGAACAAGAATAAGAAACTCAAGAAAACAAAAACAAGATATAACCTTGATTTTTGGAGCCTAAGCTCTGATACCAGATGATGCAAACCACGTAGCAATTGTAGCTACGCAACCCACAAATTATTGGAATCGACCCAAGAACGCCAAGAACCACGATTTAGAGATTGATTCAAATTAATTGAATCAAGCAACCAACACAATCAATTGATATGTTGACCTCTTGATCACAAAGAAGATAAATCTCACCCAAGATTTGAACAAACAAGAATTAACTCGCAAGTTCGGATTTTATTCAATAAAGAATAAGAATGTGAAAGCAATTTGCCTCTCAATTAATATATCAAAGTTGTCTGTGAATAATGAAAATTACATCCCTATATATAGGGTCAAAACTAGGTTAAAGAGTTCTAATTAAATAAGGAAACAACTACCTAAAAATAAGGAAATAAAAATAACCTAAAATTCCGCGTATACATGTTTACGGCCGTGACTACTTTCCTTACGGCCGTAAACTTGTTTCTGACTCACTCTTACGGCCGTGACATATGACTTACGGCCGTAAGTCCAAAACGTCCAAACTTCAATTTTTAAGCAGCAACTCCATTACGGCCGTGATATAATCTTTACGGCCGTAAACTGCAATTTCTTCAAAATTCCGTTTTAAGCAGAAGGTTGATTACGGCCGTGAGGATTTTGAATTACGGCCGTAATTCTCGAATTTTGGCAATCTTCTTCGACGGCTTGGATGAGGTTGATCCACTCGTCGTTTTGGCTCGGCCCCAACATGAAACTTGCTTCTTTCGATGACACGAACATTGTTTTGGCCATTGTTTCTTGAACTAACTTGTCCATTGCTTCCTTGGCCCTCTTTGCTTGCAATCGAGTCATCGGTCCTCCTTTGATCTTCAACGGATCTTTGTGCGGGCTTGTATCCGTGGTCTGGATCACATCACATATTCTATATATTTGGGTATATAAACTTATTTGGGACATGGATTGTTCTTGGCAAATGAACAGTTACTCAGTAAGATGATTTATTCAAATTTTCCTAAATCTGATTCAACTATTCTAATTTTCTGTTCAACTTGTTTTTTGGTTGAAGAGTTAAAGGATTATTTATATATATTACAAGCAGCAAAAAATAAAACTTAATACTATAAGATTGCATGTAGTTTTTACATTTTAATACTCTTGTCCTATATTTACTATTAGATTTTTGTGGTTATTTTAAAAGCGTTCTTTTGCAAAAACTACATGTTGTGGCCATTTTTGGATTTTAGGCCAATCCCTTATTTATTTATTGTAAATATAATTACAAAACATAAAAAAAAAAAAAGGTTTGAACGCACAATTTGTTTTGATTAACGATAAAAACTGTCAACGAATGCTCAAAATAGAAATGAATTAGAATTCTGAAAATTTTTGAAATACCTCTTAAAATACTACATTGCTTATACAGTTTGTAATTGCACGCACCCGTGTGATGCACAAAAGTTATTATAGACAAAATATATTTTAAACCGTTACTCAAACTTAAATTAAATGATGCAACTTTTCAAATTTATGTTGTGTGGAGTAAATAAAAATTTTTGTCCTAATTTTTTTGATTACCATAAATAGAAATAATCACTAGTACAGACTGACTCATTTGCGTTGGTTGTTCTGGACAATATACGCTGGTTGTAAAAGCGATGTATTTGGAACTGATGCAAAAAGTTTGGATAATGATTGTAAAAGCGATGCATTTGGCGCTGATGCTCGGCCTATTGCCAGTAACGAGAAGGGAGAAAGGCTGTTGCGGCTCGAGGAGTTAAGAGAGGAGATGAGAGATTGAAAGGGAAAAAATCAGAGAGAGGAAGAAAGACAGTAATATTCGGGTTTGTAGAATTTGGGCAACATTATACGTGTCGGTTATTAGAAAAACTTATGCTTTTTTAAGAAGTATAGACTTTTAAGGAGTATAGGCGTCGTTTCTACTAAGAACTGAAGCCTATAGTTAGCGAAAAACTATATGCATTGGTTTTAAGTTAGCAACTAATGCATATAGTTGTCAAATATTTAAAAAACTGCTACCGTACTTTTATAGGAGTCAGTTATTGCTAAGTTCGACATGTATAATTTTATTTTTTTTAGGCAAATCTGTACTAGTGAATAACCCTCAATCATTATTGCTAAGCTCGACGTGTATAATTTTTTTTTTTTTTTTTTGGGAAAATCTGTAGTAGTGAATAACCCTCAATCATTATCTTATATATGTTAATTAGACTAAATAGAATATTAAAATATGTAGGACTCTTGATAGATCAAAACAACCCTATAAAATTAGGATTTTATCTCAATCCCAAATATTTAATTCTTATCATTATCTTATACATTCTGACACATACATGTTGCACGACTAGCATTTATGTCATGCCACGTGTAGAATACACTTGGTACATCAAATTATAACTTTTATAATTTTTTTCGATCCTTAAATTGAAACCACCAAATGAACCTGATCAAACAAATGAAACTAAGCTCCAACAATTAATTTTGATGCGCTCCATAAATTAATTTTGATGCAGCCAACTCTTGAACAATCAAAATAATTTATTAATAATTTTTTATTCCACTTAAGGAATGTGATTGCACTCGTAGTCTAATTAAAATTATTGAAACTAATTATTAATAATTACATCTTCTGATTTATCAATCTTACGCATCACCCTGTCGATCAACTAGAATATTTGGAAAAAGGTAAAATGACCAAAATGTCACTTTTCCAAATATTCGTAATCAACTCTCATCCTTTTAATTGACAGTTTCATGTGATCACATTAAATAATTTATTTAACAATCAAATTCAAATTACTTTTCTTAGATTTTCCTGTCTATTCGTGTATCATATGAGCTCATGATCTTGCCAATTAAATAGTTGATAAATTCCATATTTCCAATATAAGTTCTTCGTTATTTCACTTTAATTCCTAAAACATCAAGATATTGACCAGTTAATTTGATCTCATGCCTCAACGAACTTCAAATTAGTAATGAAAGTTCATTACTTGCTCAAAGAATTAAGTTTTCACCTATGAAAATTAAGTGAAATTAAATTTGGGTCGTCAAATTCATAAAATAAATTTCACATGGTCCAATTAAAATATATTCTTAAATTTATTACTAAAGTCAAAGACGAATTTTAAATAAATCTTTGGCTCTCTTATCCAAAATAAAAAAATAAAAAAGTCCAACTTTATTTACTGATTGCGGACGATATGTCTAAGATTGAATTATAAATTGAATATTTCTGTACTTAACAACTTAAGCACTTAATTTATGAAAATTCATGACAAATGTAACTTCATATTAATACAATTAATTTATTAGAGAATAAATTAATATTTTATTTTAAATATCGTGAATTTATATAATCCAACGAAGTATCTGCTTATAAATTGGTGAGCAAAAGGGAATTCACAGACACACAATAAAAGCCTTCATGGACCTGCCACCTCTAAGAGAATTTGGTGGAGCTGGAATCACAGTTGGCAATCTACAAGGAAGAAAGTGCACGCAATTATTTAAAGAGGAAATTAGTTATTAACCCATGTTAAATACATAATACATTTTGACATTTATCATCAACAAATGTGACACCCGAAATATACCACATTTAACAATAAAACTCTATGAAATAAAAAAACATTGAATATCGGAGAATAATAACGCCTCCCAGATTCTCTCCCAGGTAGTTAATGAAAGTGTTCATCACAAGTAGGATTCCTCTAAAAAAAAATCATCAAATTTGAATTTATTTGAATATGGAGAGATTTATGCTTTCCATTACAGATTGCAAAAGTAAAATATATGAATTTTTCTCTCTAAAGTGAATTTGCTTACAAATTCGAATCACATTCAGTCTAAATTGGTTGAATCTTAACTCAGATACAGAAGCTGGGTTCGGTATCATCATCTAAGCATAAAACAAAGCTATTGATGTCAGCATTGGCATCCATGTATTAATCTTTGTGCTAGATTAGTAATCAAGCTCCATGTTCTGATATCGACAAGTAACACAGCAACACACATACTGACAAACATCCAACTTTGTGTGGCTGAAGGTGCGTTGATGATCATTAAGTAATGAAGACTTTTCTGTATTTCTGCTAAATTTATGCTTATATGAGCATTAGTGTAATCAGGGTATTGGTGTGAGCCGTAGTGAATAATTGTTTTTATGTGTGCTCAGTGATTATGATTTTTGACATCAGTAAACCGAGGCACCATTCCCAAAAGTACATGAGTTTTTTAATCATTTTTTTTTTGTGGTTGACTTTTTCATTTAATCCCAATAGCAGATTATGCCCTTGTTTGAGCCACATTAATTCAATTTAAAATTTGGGTTTTGAAAATCTAATGGTTAAAAAGTGGTTTGAAAAGTAAAAAATTGTGGGTTTGACTTTTTTGGATGGTTGAGATTGATTACTGTAGAAAAAAATTGTAAAAAAAAGGAGAAATAATGGGGCTCAAACATGGGCTATGTCTGCTAACGTTTTCATATTGCTACCATTGCATTCAGAAGCTTAAATATACTGACTTATTACTTCGATCAGGACCTGCTAACATTTTTATTTTTTAACCATTGCATTTAGAAGCTTAGATATCCTGACTTATTGCATCTATCAGTACATACACATAAGTTCATAACTCAACGTATTCGTCAACTAGTATTGAACAATACATGCTTCTCAGGTCAAAGAAGAATTTGTCTCATAATCTTCGAATCTACTACTGCATTGTGATGAATAGTTAAATAGGTCTCATTAAATATTGTAGCAGCCAAAATTGTCATGAGAAAGTATCGATCAACTATGAAAGCTGGGGCTAGGGTCAAAACCACCAATAAAGCTTTGGGGTTGGAACTGCTGAGAAAATACCGTAAAGGTGCTCGAACGCCCCGAAAGAAGAAGTTATCTAAAGAGGTCCCATTACAAAGCCAGGTTCGTTTCAAATCAAAATTTCAACCTATAATTTTACTCCACATTATGATTTTTTTGAACATACTTTGTTGTTCTA
This sequence comes from Ligustrum vulgare, assembly GCA_963555705.1. Classification (NCBI taxonomy): domain Eukaryota; kingdom Viridiplantae; phylum Streptophyta; class Magnoliopsida; order Lamiales; family Oleaceae; genus Ligustrum; species Ligustrum vulgare. Next base: position 13,073,814 of record OY743186.1, on the reverse strand, counting down.
ACATATTTTTTCCATTCATCTCAGCTATAGGAATTGAAGGTTAATCCAGATAATTGGTTTCACGGTAAGGTCAACGTTAAACCATCTCATGTTATTTTCGTCACTTTGAACAGTCGGTTCACAAACGAGTAAAAAAGGATCTTTAGATCGACTTGCTTTGCATGTTTCCTAGATATGCAAGAGATTGAAGTGAGCCCACAGTTGATTCACCAATTTTTATTGAGGGAGGTAAATCAGCCGAATGATCAGGAGATTTGGTTTCGTATTGGAAATGAGAATATAAAATTTGGAATTGACGACTTCTACCTTATTACCAGCCTTCATTGCTCCAGGGACAACAATCGGGGTAAATATGCATCGAAATATTTCAGGTTGAGATCTGAATATTTTAGTCATCTTATAAACATTACAAATAACGATGTATTTGATATGTTTACTTCAATGTCTAATCGGAACAACCTTGATGTCGTCTGAATGGGTATTCTATTCCTTATCACACATTTGATGTTTAATACGACATATGAGAGGTTTGTGGACGAGTCGCTTATTTCCATAGTCGATTCGTTAGACATGAAATTATATATCCATGGGGAAAGGACATATTCAAGCTTACTCTTACATCACTGCAGCAAACACTAAGGAACAAGCAAATTACAGTAGAAGGCAAGGGCCGGCCTACAATGAGCTATAGGTTGAACGGTTTTGTTATTGCATTTCAGGTATGGAAATCCTTCCCATTCTCGAGAACAAGATCTCCACTAAAGTTGCTCATAGGCGACTTAGGGTTCTCAATTAGACGTCCGAGGTGGATGATGATGTCCCTCAACTTAGCCTTGCAATTGATGTTTTCACCCTCCCCGATGTGAGTATCCTCCACTTTATTAAAAGAAAAAAAAAATTATATCTTTCTGTTATATGTACAGAACATTAACTTTGCTGTTCTGATCATTTTCAAAAAAAACCATCCATCATATAGATTTCTATATTTACGTATGCATCAGGTACGAGCCATGAAGATAGTAGCACAGGTTGCAGAGGCACTTGACCCACTATATGTATCAATGAAAAAAAAATCTGGACATCCAATGGTGGCCAAACCTATGGCATCAGCAAGCATCATTTTAGATGATGATGATGATGATTTTGTACAGCCAAAGGACCATCGTCCTACTGATCCTATACCAAAGTCTGATACAGGACGCTGCCGTACTTTCAAAGAACCAGGAAATGCATGCGGTCAGTCAATACTGGAACTTAATTTACCTTCTATACCCAGGTTCAATGAATGTAATCCCTATATTTCCAATAAATTCATTTCTATCATGCCATGTGTGACACCCGTGGTTATAAAAGAGTTCAACATGATGATGCTAAAACGGTTATAACATCTTTGAAAGGAAAAGAAATCCTCGTTACTGTGGACTCAAGCAATGATAAATAAGAAATTGATGGTGAAATGGACTATCATGCTACACAACAACATTTCCCTGGGGAAACTTCCAAAAATCCAATAAATGATATTTCACATTCCGAAGATCCTAGAAATTTATCATTAGTCTGCCATATGGAATCTCCAAACTGAAGATCTGGTAATGAATTAGGAACACCTGAATGCAAATATTTCATGGTTAAAGAAGAGAATCACAAGTGAGAAGCCACAAATCCGTTGAACAAGATGATGCATAATGATCATGACAGGAACTTTACACACAAAGAAAATTCAAAGGTTCATAAGAATCTGTCAAAGTGCAAAGAGAATTTGGTATCTCCTATTTCTTTAATTTTATCTTCCATTTTCTCATGAATCTTTGTGATAATTTAATGATTTTCCCATTAACACTATAACAATCAGTTGCCTCATCCAAATGGTGAACAAAGATGCAATGGGAAATATGTACATCGACTAGACTCATTCACAAGGGAAATCGCAAAGTTGGCCGAATATAACTTCTTACTGAAGATGGAAGTGCAAAGGTTACAAACATATGTTCATGGACAGATAAATGAGTGCCTGGAAGCTATTCAAACAAGATCAAAGATATCGTCATTGCAGGAGCATCAGATAACAAGCAGAATGGTGCACTCCAGTACTTTGGTATGTATTTTTCAAGTCAAATTTATATCAGATGTTCAGATCTCAACCACGTTCATGACTCTGTTTTAATGCCTCCTGAAGCCAGGACTGTCTGATGCTGGTTTCATAGGATATCGTCAAGGAAATCTGAATGAAAAACAATTCATCGCCTGCAGAAGTTTTGAGAGAAAAAAATATCAATATCCTAAGGTGTAATAAATTTCATAACTCGATAACATATTTGATCCTCCATCATTTAGTGCAATTACATCACGATTTTTTATATCACGTCCTCCATTCATTGATTTATTTTGTCTAGAATCTTAGTCGCGGTGGAGCAAATAAGGAACCCCAATCATATACGTCACCAGAAAATGCAAAAATAAAGAGTAGACAGGTGTTCTCTAGTACTCTGGTATGTATTTTTCAAGTCAGATTTGTGTCAGACCTTCAGATATAAACCACATCCATGAATGTGTTGTATTGCCTCCCAAAGTCAGGATTGTATGATGCTGGTTGCATAGGAGATCGTCAAGGAAATCTCAGTCTCATCGCCTACAAAAGTTTTGATTTCAAAAGATCATTTTCCTAAGGTGTAATAAATTTCATAACTTGATAACATATTTGATTCTCCATCACTTAGTGCAATTACGTCATGATTTTTTATAGCACGTCCTCCATTCATTGATTTTTTTTCCCAGAACCTTAGTCGCGATGAACCAAATAAGCAACCTCAATCATATGCTTCATCAGAAAATGCAAAAATAAGCTCTCCAATGATAGATCGCTCCCCATCAGTTAACAAGGTATATTCACATACCTCGGTCACTATTGATGCCTGATACTGTTGAAAAACTTTTTTTTACACTACAAAATTTTTAAATTGCATTTCAACCTATTATTACATTTACTCGAGAAATTTAATTTCTTAAGAAGGCCATTAGAAAGGGATGGTGGATTTTTGATAATTAGAACGTTGGTGTGTCACTGTAGATTATTATACTGTGATATGAATCAATTTATTTTTATATTTGATATTGTGAAGGCATCAGCTAGAAGCAATTCAAGTATAATGCTGAACAAAAATAATGAAAAAACATGGGATACGTACCCCTCATACCTTGAACCACCATCATTTGATTTAGGCATTTAGGGAGACATCAATGAAGGATCTATGGTAATCGACGAAGGTCTAGTGTTAACAAAAGAGGATGTCAAGCAAATGGACAACATTATAGAGGAAATGGTATGCCAATATATTATTAAGAAAATGCATCTGCTACCTGTTTACTTAAATAAAATAAATAAATGTTTCGAGACATTTTCAACTATAAATTAATATGTATATCTCATTATATCCTTATCACTTTATTTGTCCAGATCTCAAAGAGTGGTCAAAAGTGGGAAAACAAATGCATTTCACCACATACGGCACAACAAAATCTCAAAGTTGAGGCTCCACAGCACAATCATATCCGTACAAATGCTTTACAATTATCGTCAACCACAATGACTGATGATGTAGTGATAAATTCTACCGGGCATAATAAACCCAAAAAAAAAAAATCAAATTATCCAATACAATTCCAAGTGAGGTAAATAATATTAGGATATTTTGAACTATTTCTATTTTCTTTCATTGCATTATATTAAAAGTTATGTACCTCTGAGATATTATTTCATTATTACAGATCTCTCCAATACCATTCGCTCGTCCACTAAATGATTCGGTGAACATTTGCTCAAACAATATTAAATAAAATGTTAAATATAATCAAGAACTTTTAATTTGATAAGGTAATGGGTGTGATTATCACGCAGCACATTGATGCCGCATTTTATTTCATTTGAATGCTCTTAAAGTTGAGGAGTAAGGCAAAGATAAGAACAACAACAACATACTTCAACTTTGACGTTAAAATCAGAGGGATATCCAAGGAACTTGCCGTTGACACACAAGCATTGCACATGCATGAAGCACTTTTCAGTTACACAAAAGGCAGAAAGATAATCTTCAATACCCCTTGGACCGAAGTTGACCATGTCTTGATACCGATGTGGTTAAAGTCACCAGGTCATTGGATTCTAGCTCACTTTGACATGAATAATTGGCTGCTTGTTGTCTACAACTCCTACAATAAGATAATAAAGAAAGGCTTGGTACATACATCCATCCAATCTATGCTCATTTCCATACCCATACTGGCTAGGTCATTGAACTCTGGTGTCCGCAATTTCCCCAATTATCCATTGGAATGTAGAATCATTGAGCAATGCCCTCAGCAACAAAATGGGTAATCATTTTTCTTCCATTTTCATAGTCTATTTTTAAATCATTAATCTCAAACATTTGATCATGGTCCAATTTATTATATAATGTTCATGTTTATATGGTTGTAAAAAAAATGTCCGAGTTTGTATCAGTAATATTTTTAGAATGTGTTATTATAATTCCTTTAGGGATTCCATGATGATAATGTGAATTTATTATTTTTTATAATTTCTTTTACAATGGTGACTGTGGAATCTATATCATTAAGTATGCGAAATACTTGATTGAAGAAAAGATTATGGATATGCCATTTCAATTTGATGTCATGCGTGCTTGATCAAACATCACTACTCAACTTTGTGAGTACATGATGGAAGAGCCAGACATAATATGTTTTAATGGTCCAAGCTCGTTGAGAATGAAGCCATTATTCTTATAGAATTTGAATAAATGGATGGAACAAAAGTATATGGATATTTGATGCATTTCATTGTTCATTGTTTTCTTAATTCTGATAATAGTGGATGGAGACACTATCTTGATATCTATCTCCTTAATTTTATCATATCTGTTTTCTACTAAACATATGAAATAATAAACTTCTTGAATTGATTTATGGTTCGGTTCATTTAATTTGATACTAGTTGATATTGTTCCACATTCATATATCAGAAGAAAAACACAGCAATTAGAATTAAGGTAGCAAAGCTTTTTCATACTCCTCAGTTTTAGTGGAAAAATTATTGATTATGTGATTAAAGTTTGATCCTTAATGAAAATGATACATAAATATAAATCACAGAATTCAAGGACTAAGATATCTTTGTGGTTTTTTTACCAAGGTTATTAAAAGTCCTAAAACAGGATAAATTTAAATCAGTAAATTCAGTTTGTAGTTGTCCAATGTTCACACAATCAACTGGTGTCATTTTACTTTCATCTAATGTATGAAATGTGAAAAACCTGTGTTTAACTACAGTGGCTACCAGATTGAATATTAAATGGATATTCATTATTCTGTCTACTCATCATAATTGAATTCAACCTCTGACCTCTCAAACCATATATTTCATGCATAAAATAAGTATCTATCATAGGTATCGACCCATAAAATGTCAGGGTTGTGAGTCAACGTTGCATCACCGACTGATGCACAAAAACACACTAGATGTCGATGAACTCTTCAATGATGGCAGGGCATCTATGGATGGAATTAGATGTTCGATTGGGGCTACTAGTGTGCTGAGGAAAATTATTTATTGGCATTATGGGATGTTATTTAGTATAAATATAGCATGACCCCCCCCCTTCTAGTTACGGGAAATCAACTATCTAAGTTGCTGATGAATAACCGAGGATTCTGGAATACGGTGGCATCTAAAAAGTGTAAATAATTAGTGAATAGCATAGACATGAAATGCAATTCCACCAAGGTAGCAGATTTAGCATGAAATGTACAAGTTCTGATGCCATTCTCGAGAACAAAAAACACACTATATGTGTGTCAAGGTTGTAGCACCGACAGATGCACAAAAACAAACTAGATGTCGATGAACTCTTCAATGATGGTAGCACATATATAGAGGGAATGAGAAGTTTGACTGGGGCTTCTAGTGTGTCGAGTAAAATTATTTCTTGGCATTATAGGATGTTATTCATTATAAAAGCTAGAATGTTCTAGTTATGGATTTTTCTATTATGTGGCAGTATATGATTTTCTACTCATTGAAACCTGGAGTTTATCTAATGCAGATGGCAGAGATGCAAGTGACTAAACTCCTGCAGACAATGTCTCCAATCACATAATTATTATACATCGAGGTATCAAACTTGCATTACTGGGAATAAGGTAGATTCCCAAATATGAAATTTATAGCCTGATGAAGTTCACATTTTTACATAAAAGGCATCTGCAGGTCACACAATCTGATTGAAGAATTATCCTTATATGATTATAAAGTTGTTTAGGTATGTGTACACACATAATCATTGAGTTGCTAATGAATAACTGTGGATTCTGGAATATGGTGGCATCTAAAAATTTAAATAATCAATCAATGGCGTAGAAAGGAAATGCAGTTCCACTAGTGTAGCATATTCATCAGGAAATGTACAAATTCTAATGCCCTAGTATTTCATGAGTTATATTTTTTCCATTCAAGTTCATCTATATGAATTATATTATCAATCATCCTGTCAGTGTAGTATTATGGCTCATCAATCAACTGTCCACTTTTATGCAGTTGCACACCAAATATCCTACAAGCCACATGATACCAATATTTTTGGTTATCATAGTCAACCCCATGCTGATAATCTTTATTTCACTGACTAATTCCAGCACTTGTTATATCACTATAGAATCTGAAATCATATAAATTTGATATAGGGATGTTAGGACGTGGTACAGAAATGTGATGAGATCTGACATTGGTGCTACAATCCACACAGTAACTTTTGCATTGCAGTTTGACATTAGAATTGCCAAGTGATGATGCTATGGTTTCAGGTTTCATCTTGATACTGCAATAATTTTCAATTGAGGCACACACAACATCTCTATTCACACAGTACCTAAAACCACAACTACTAAAAAATTAAATGGATGAAAATCTAATTCAACAAAGTAATAAACATGTACCAAACTTCATATAATATGTCTGTTTTTAAACCATGAATTTTAAGCAACATTCTCAAAACATAATTAATAGTGTAACACACAAACTAAACACGACTATAAATAGCACGATATTATGAATTGCCAAAGCCTGACCAGTACTTCCCGCTGATCGGTACCTTTATTTTACCATGAAGTCACCTTGACTATATTCACCATCCTAATACACAAGAATCGTTAACCATATTAAATCAATTCCAAAATTCACATTTATTCAACCCTTTGATGTCTACATTTCTATACCTTTTTTCAATTCAGTGTGTTACTTCTCTTCCTTTTGGCATGTCTATCACCCTTTGATGTTGGATTATGGCAGGTCCTGCTATTATGACCATATTCATCACATTTCCTACAATGAGTTGTACTCTTATACTCAATGTATGACTTGTATCGGCTTTCCTTTGGCCTCCCAGGTCCACGTTTTGACGATGGTGCTAGTATTATCCTTTCTTTCAGGTTATCTGGTACGTCCCAGTCCTCTTTATTTCCAAGTGGGAAAATACATTCTTTGTATGGAGCGAGATACTCTTCCTTTGTAAAGTACTTTGACCAGTAGTTGCACAGTTATAACAGCAACTGCATGGTAGCATAGGATGTGGTCTAGCTGGAATCGTCTACAAGAGCATGTCCTTTCATTCATATCCACTACAAATGCAGAAGTCTCATCATTCACTTGGAATATTGTGTCACTAGAAGGTCGCACCTACATGCATGATTGGAGAAAATATGCTATATTAAGCTCACAAATATATCATTAAAAAAATAAAAATAAATTAATAATTACTCAATTATATACTGACTTACACGTAATTGTTTTGACAAGCAAATCATCTGCCTCAACATGGTATCGTGACGAGTAGCGAGCTTCGTGAAGGTTGACCTGGCATTGTTTAGGTTCTGAGAAAACCACCTTTTTATTGTGCATCGTAAGCACTCAAACAATGCCTTAATGGGATAGTTCTTTGTATACTTATTGCAGAATTTATCGAGTCTGCAATGTTGGACGTCATGGTGGAATATCTATCCCTTATCATGTAAGCTTGTGACCATCTCTCGTATCCAACTCCCTCCTGCATTTTAAGTAATATTGTTTGAGTAATACTTTCATTTTTCTTGCATCATACATATTTGGAAAATGTTGATATTACGATAGATTACCAAGTATGTCCTAATGCCCTTGTCAATCTCATTCAATCTTACCATGTGGGTTTCAAACTTCGTTGTTGCCCTTGATGCAGCATTAAAAGAGATCCTCATTCCTTTCCCTTTCTTACCAAACTCTGTCCTTAAATTTTTTAGCGGATGGTATGTACAAGCTCCATGAAAAGAATCTGGGAATACCTTTTCAACTGCGTGCGATATACTACCATGATGGTCAAAGACGATGCAAAGTTCATCACAGTTACCATATGCTTCTTTCAACCTCATCATGAACCATTCCCAGAAACCATTGTTTTTAGAATCATCAACGCCAAGGGATAATATAAAAATATTATTATTCACATCCTGGACAGATGCAATGAATAGAGTACCACCGTGTTTACTCCTTAAAAATGTCTCGTCTACAACAATGACTGGTTTGTAGTGCTTCCATCCAGATATTGACGCCCCCAACGCTACAAAACTGAACAAAAATCTCCCTTCCGCATCAACCTCAATCCTGGTAAAAGATCCCGGATTGGCAATTTCAAGTCTATGCATGTACGCAGGAATATTTCCTTAGGACTCGTATGGATCACCGCGAATCATTTGTATAGCACAGTCTCGAGCACGCCATGCTTTATCATAACTAACTAAAACCCCATAGCATGATGCATGTCATCAATTATGTCAGGCGGTGTATAGATTCTTCTAGTGGATAGAAACTTTTGCTTAATGCATAGAGCAATCACATAACTAGTGGTTTGTCGGTGATGAACGATAACTGATTCAGTAGAGCACATATGCGTGTCATTCATCCCTCTTATTTTAAAGTATCCAACACTACTGGTCCTCGATGATTTCATTGTCATGCAACATCCATTTTCGATACACTTCAGCCAATAAAACTTACAGTCTGACTTCGTGACACGAAACTGAAATCTATTTTTAAATGCTAGCATTGCCGTGCTCATAACAACTAATTCCTTGTTCTTGAACACAATGCCCTTCTTAACCTCCTCAATGGTAGGTACTGTTATAATATTACCGAATTCATCCTCAGATTCATAATTATTTTATTTCACGTATTCAGCTAGTTCCATCTCCATTTCTTCCAGTGTTGGATTTTTATCCATAGTACCATTACTTAATGCATCAAGTTCTTGGTTAGATATGATATTAATTGCACGAGATTGGTTGATCCTATGATTGGCATCCATTGTGTCACCACACCTAGTATCCATTTGGCTATTAAGCTAAGCATCAACATCAACACATATTGGGTAAGCCCACTTATCATTTTCACCTTTTTCAATTCCACATAGAATTCCAGCGAACTCTCGTCACAAATTGGAACCAGAGGACCTTGCTCATAGACTTGATATTACAGCTTCACCACACTATTCGATTCTTCCATGTGCAGATGACTAGCAATCATAGCAATTAGTTTGCTATATGAGCAGTTGAATGGTACAATGATACCACGTACAAAGTAATCGATGTACTTGTTTGACTCATACCATACACCCCCAAAATGTATAAACACCATCACACTTTCCATACCCTGTAACGGGAAAATTGGTATGGATTTTACAGAGTTTTGTCATTTTCAATCAATAATCATAACCAGTAAAATATCTTGACAAATTATCTAAGCATAAAACAAAGCGAATGATGTCATACAGCAATCTCAATAGTTAAATAACACATTTTCTAAATGGTGTCTTAAGCAATACAATGAATAATGTCTATCCTGTCTAACTAGTTCTTCATTTTTTTCCTTATTCATTGTCCAAGTGATCTAATCCTGTATCAATTTTGTTATATACGGGACCTGCATCATTATTATGATGTTGTACAATTTCAACGTTTGATAATGTCTTGCTGGGAATAAAATAAAATAACAGGTGCATCAATAATACTGGTGTAAGATGTATTAAACAGCATAATCCAATCATAATCAATTCCATATTTTGAATTTATCATTCAATAAAAACCCATTTCCATTATTGTCATGCAACAACGAAATGACATATATGATTTTGTTTTATAAGTTAAACAACGATCAAATTTTAATTGATTCCAGAAATTCTAGTTTAATGTATCAACCTCTTCAAACATTTCATAATTTGTTACTTAGACTAGAGAACTCTCCCTACTAATACATATTCTTAATTCATATTTTTTTCTAGTAAAATATTTTAACAGATCATTCGACTATGGTATAGATCCATGGTTCTTTTCACTGATATTTGCTCTGGTAGAAAATGATTATCAGTACTTTATGAGTGCATGAGATATAAATAGATATTGAAATTGTAACTGAATGATATAATGTGAAGTGCATTATAATATTGAGGTAGATTATACCAAAATCTAAAATGTGAACCTGAAGAAAAGTTTTGATACTGTCAAAACAAAGTTAGACGTCTGAGTTCTAAACCGGGACGATCAATGTTTTCCTCTCCCCCTATTTATGAAATTGATGCTTAACAGTGTTGTCTTCACTTAACTCAGTCTGATTTCATGGTATTGTTCGAAGGATTATTGATTTAGCAGCAATGTTGAACTGATTCTAATCTGTGATTAAGATTTTGGAATTTCTACTTTGACGAAAAACATGTTTGCAACTGTTGATATATTATTTCTTTATTTGGTAAGGTCAGTTACGATTCTGTTAATTTTTTCATCTGCATTAATGTTGGAGGAATTATTATCAAATCCAAACTTTTTTTTTTTTTTAATTTCGTGCGAGGATAAGGTGTTTTTCTAACTGAATTTATTTATTTATTTTAATTAATCCTCGTAACTAACTCATATAATTTTGGATTTTGTTGTTGCAACTCATTTAACTGAAAATGACATTTTCAAAAATTTGATTTTCTTAAAAGCAAATAGCAAAACAAGGTATCATAATACGACATCAGTGCAAAATCCCCTTATTTAAAAGGTGTAACCCAAACCTTGATAGCCCGAAACGACCATGCCTTGGGCCATTGATTCGAGAGCTAAATCGCAGGTTGTGCCGCCCAGAGCCAGAGGGAGGGTATTGGTAATTCTCACGAATGGTGATAACTCTAACTTGTCATAGGGTACAAATCCATTATTTCAAGATTTAAACTCTGCATCCGACTACGCTAAGTAAGTTTCCTATCATCATCTTAGTCACTGGGAGATATGTCCTAGGGGTGTGCACACAATTATTTAACTGGGCTGCTAGAATGGAAAGACAGAAGTTGCCTTGGCATAAACAAGAAAGACAAAATGACTTGAATTTAATAGGACATGGGATTAGCTAGCCTTCAAAAGAGGGACCATTATCAACTTGGGGGTCTTTAAGATCCGTTTGGTCATAACTTTTTTTTTATTTTTTTATTTTTTGGAAATATTCCATCAAATTCAATTTTAACTATATTTATACGACTCACTACTTTTATACTTTTAAATTACTTTTCAACCACACAGTTTCAAAAAATCCAAAAATCCTCAAAAACTATTAAAACGGGCATGTGTTTGGTAAAAGTCTTTTGTTTATAAACAAAAAATATGATTATTTTGAGGTAAAACACGTGATTCAAAACCATTTCATGAAATGTGTGTTATAATTTTTTTTATCAAACAGTAAGTATTTATCATTCATAAATCTATTCACATTTTCACTTTGCAATTGGCTTAGACGGTAACGATTCGGATCTTGTCCAATTAATACCAATATTCTACTTAAGTATCTGATGATAAGGTAAAAAATTTGGGTTCAAATCATGGAGGACAGGATAAGAATTAATGAGGGATAAGATGAATTTAAGCTCTATAAAAAAGAATAAGTACATGTTAGAACAACTTCAATGATTGTGTAAAATAGTTCCAATCAGTGATTTACATCCCCAAATTTTCCGGAATGATCTCCAATTGGCGGGGTGTAAATTAGATTTCCGGCCAAATATCCAAAAAAGATCCACAATTGTATCTTATTTTACACCTCCACATGGAACAAAATTCACCTAAATGTAGTTATCAATCCATAAAATTTTGATGTGAAATATATAATTTAAATTTATTATATTAATTTACATTATAATTTGAATTTTTATATTAATTTGCACATTTTGATTTTTTAATATTTTTATTTTCTTGACCAAATTTAGAATTTTTTAGGTCGATTTGTTCGTAATACACACACACACACAAATAAAAATAAAAAATAGATTAACATAAAATTTACTAGCTAAAAAACTGGTGTAAAAACTAAATTTAATTAAATCTTGTAATTTGCATCCCGTCATTGGAGCAAAACTTTAATATAGATCCACCAATATGTATATTGAATGTAAAAGTGATTTTTGGGAGTATAAATTACATCACGATTGAAGTTGCTCTTATATAATAGGTTGGACACAAGGCCTAGATCGTTACGAATTAAGACAAATCAAGATTTGAGCACGAAACTAAGTTCTTATTTCGAATTAGTAGGCAGCTCGATTAGCTTTCTATTATCTGTACATTACTTATTTTAGGTAAAATGAAAGACATCTTCACATTTTCGTATAACGAAAAATCCTTTAATACTCGTCCCTTTACCACTTCGGACATGGATGCATGCATCATCGAGAGAAGTCATGAAAAAATTCTCTATTGTACCACACTGGCTAGTTGCGGTACATTTTAAGCAAGTGTTTGGTAAACAAGAAATTTTGATTTATAAATCGGTTAATAATCTATAAATCACACAATTTTTCAAATCACTTTTTAATCACACAATTTTTCTTTCTCTAATTTTCAACCATTACTTTTTTTTTTCTTCTCAAAATCAAAAATAAATCAGTTTATAAACCAAACAGTGTCACCAAAAAAACGGAAGTTAGGCTTTTCTTTATGGTCGTCTTGAATAATCATAGTTGGAGCTTTGTTGAGAGGATTTACTCAAGTTGCAAAATACTGAAGCATTGTTCTGATTAGTGTTAAACCTTCATAGCTGCCCATTACTTTCTATTGGAATAAACGAGTACAAGTCATCATTAAAATTAAACACAAATGGAGCATTCAAGGAAACTAAGGCGCGCAATGGTGTAGGCAATGGTTTTTGGTCAGCGGACTATTCCAAGGAAACTAAGGCAATTCATTTTGGTGGTGTTTCTCTCAAGAAAATTGTACAAACTTGTACACTTATTTTTATTGTCATGGTAAAACTCAATTTTATGTGGCAACACACACAAAGACGTTCAAAGTGTATAAAGTGAAGAACCATAGAGAGAACTTTAATTTTCTTATTATTTTCACCCATTTCCCAAATAAGATTTGAATCAATACTAGTACAGAAACAGTCTTTCGCGTCGGTTATTTAAGAGAATAGGCGTCGATTTTTGAGACGACGCGTATGAAGCAGACGCGTAAAGTGAAGACTTTACGCGTCGGTTTATAAACAACCGACGCGTAAAGTTGAAAAAAATAAAATAAAATATTTTTTAGGCGTCGGTTGTAATCCAAAACCGACGCCTAACTTTAGGCGTCAATTTTGGATTACAACCGACGCCTAAAGTTTAAACTTTAGGCGTCAGTTTTACTTAAAACCGACGCATTTTCAATTTTTATTTTATTTTATTTTTGCACCAAATTCATTTGCCTATACGAGTAAAATACAATGACCTAGACATGACATGCAATGACCTGGACGTCGCCTGCAATGACCCAGGTCACTATAGGCCATGGCCTGCATTGGCCTGGACGTCACCTGCAATGACCCAGGCCACTGCAGGTCATGGCCTGCAATGACCTAGATGTCACCTGCAATGACCTGGACATCACCTGCAATGATCCAGATCACTGCAGGTCATGACCTGCAATCACCTAAACGTGGACTGAACATTTTCCACATGCACATCACCAAATATGTATATAATTGACATAATTAAAATAATGTTAAATAAATGAGAAATAATATATTTACAAGATTGTTAATGTCACATGTAATTGAGTAAACAGAAGTTTGAATACACGTCGATTTACACACACCTATCGACGAAGTATTTAGTCCATAAGTTTTGAATTTCAGCAATTTCCTCCGTTGAGTAATACTCTTTAAATGCCTACAAATAATCAAAATGAATTATCAGTTATTTTGTAATAAAATATGAAGGCATAATTAAAAATTATCATGTTCAATAACTTATACCTTTTCCAACGACGGACGCTGAAAGTGTTCAGTGACTATCTCATACATATTTTTCATGACGTAGTAGCCACACTCAGAACCTCCGGGCTGTTGAGGACACTGAAATTTTCACATTGAAAACTAACATTAATAATCACACTAAATAGAATATGAAAATAATTCAAAGATTTGTAATATATTTTAAATATGTGTTTTCATACCTTTATTTTTAACCACGTTGTATTGGCTCTTGTTTTAATGCCTCCTTGTGTCCAATATAGTTTGAAAGCCCTAAAATTGAATTAAATTATTCGAACCAGTTACAAAATAAATAAATACAAAAACTAAGATTTCTATAAAAATTTTGGCAGAGTCTCCCCTATAAATTGAACTTATCCAACCTGTAAATAGACGCGTTGCTATTGAATCTATCACAACTTCTCAACAATCACAACATATATTCATCAAAGTGAAACCACAACTCCACAATCAATTTCACCACAACTCCACAATTATTTCATGAAAATTATCATAACTTACGTATTCAATAGCGGCTTGATATCTAAGTCACGCTTAAATGCACTAGCTGAATCCAATAAGTACACTGTACTCTTTTGAGGAGAAATCACTAGCAACATCCAGTGGTTCCTACGTATTATGAACATGTAAATACAACTTCAAACATGTGCGATTCAAATTACAAAAAAAAAAAAAAAAAAATTAACTGTTAACAAGAGAGAATGGTCTTACTCCTGAAAATACGGTGCTAGAATGATTTTTTTTGTTTGCATTGCCCTCATGGTCTCGTCCATATAATTTACAACACCATTGGAATTTGTTCTTACCGACACCGACGCAATGTGTGACGGAGACATGAATCCAATTGAATCAATACCGTAATCCTAACATAACTCATGAAGGTACCTAATAATAATGACACCAATAAATAGAGATCGAACAATGATTTAAATTGAAGTTGTAATTTGTGATCAGAAGTCTTACAATGCAAATATTTGTAGGATAGATGTATCCAACCATTGCATTTTAAGCAGATCGGTAATGTCTGCGACTGTCACAAAAATACCATCCTCGAACGTACAATTGAAGACGGGGGCATCTACGGGCACTTGATAGAAGTCATCACCAACGGGCAATTGAAGGACCAGGGTGTTTAACATTTTGCATTTATCACCCAGACGTAGTAAAGTCTCATCGTCGACTATCGCAGGTCGCTGGGTAGATGACAATTCAAAACTCTGAGGCATTTTCCCTTTATTAGATTTTTTTTACGATCTTTTTTGGGGCCTCTTCCTGCAATAAGACAATTTTTGTCATTATAACACGTCTGATACAAATTTAAAAGAAATTAATATTGAAATAAACTTTTATATAACTCGATTTTATTACCTCTCCAAAAATCACCAACTCCTTAGGCCATTGGAAAAAACTTCCAATAGCTTCCCCCACCGTGGTGTGGTGCTGAGATGGCGCTGGAAGATAGAATGCTTCTGCACCATCTATAACATGGTCAACGGATACCTTCACATGATCAAGCCAGAGTGGTTGATGATGCACTACAGTCTCAGGTCCGGACGGATAAACCATCCCGCTGGCCACTATTTGCTTGTCACCATCAACAAATACGGCGAGACAACAGGGAATCGGCTTCTATTTTTCAACATATATGTCAGGCCTTTCCATTTAAAAATAAAAAGAAATACTAAAAAAACTAAATACTTTATGGGTAAGTACCTGAAGACCATCAAATGGGTCTGGATTCACAGAGTGGCAACTACTTCGAGTTGGTGGTCGGGGCTGTGCAGTTACCTCCACCTCGGCATCAACATTGAGGCCCAAGCGCTGGAGGATAGCATCATATTTACTCTGCATACTATGGTACGTGCTCTGCATACTGTCAAATTTACTTTGCATCTCCGACATGGTTTGATGCCTGACCCGCTCTGTGATGCTATCCTCCATCTCCTTCCTGATGATATCTTTAATGTCGTCTACTGACACGACCCCATACGATCGTCAAAGGTAATCATCGGGCCGGCCGTAAACATCCCGCGTGGTGACATACACGCCATATCCCCTCACCCTACCAGAGTGATCCTCTTTACCAAGGGCTTCACTGAGAATATCATGTTGTCTACTCGACACAAATGTCCCCTGCGTGGCTTGCTCAACTTTTTCTACCTGTTAAAAAAAATGAAAACTGAATATAAGAATTGAAGTAAGTTTCAATTGAATATATGAGAAATCGATAAGATATACTTACAATTTTATCAAACACCCCCCTCATTTTCTCGTTGGGGATGTAATACGTTCCATCTTCTTTCTTTTTCGATCTAGCTCGAACCCAATCTAGGCTGCGATCCTCGCTTACAATTGAGGAGCTAATCATGTCACATGAAGAGCTAGAAGATAGCGGGTCACTTACTAGCCAATGTGGCTTCATCCCCGCATATCCAGCTGAGCCCAAATAATAAGGATACTCGTTCCGAATTTGATTATCCCTCGCCTTCTTACTTTTCTCCTGAAATAAATCACAGGTTTTTAGTTTTCACTCAACAAGACACATGCGTACATTTAAATATACCTTAAATGTTTCCATCTGTCGTTCTTTTTTAAACAACTCCCATTGCTCTTCGGTCAAGAAATCATACAGCTGCGTATGAGATGTATATTTTGGGTGGTCATGTGTAATGAAATTATGAACTAGCCTTGTCTTGAAATCTTTCCATCTCATCCCCGCAACCCGCATAACACTTTTTTTTGGACAGTCATCGAGAATGTTGAATTCCCTCTGAAAGACAATGATAACATGTGGTGTTATAAAGAAATTACATTCACTTTTCAATTATTTACCATGTATCAAGTGATAGTACCTTTATCTCTTCCCACATCATGTCCTTAAGGCCTTGATCGACTTTGTGCCAATCACTGATGTTTATGTCAACATGAATGCGGCCTAAAGATCCGACAAAATGTTTGAAGTTCTTCGTGCCTGGTCCGATCGGCCTATGTTTGTCATCGTTCTCAATAATATTCACTTGTTGGCCCGCTTTCTTCATGTTTTTGCACATAGTTGGTCCTCTTGTCCTTTTTTTTTGGGCAGTACTATGATCATCTGAAGAATGTGAAGACTCGACCATTATATTGGGAAAATTGTCTATGTACCTGCACATATAAATAAATGAATATTAACAACATATAGAGCATATATAAAAAACACAAGAAAGTTATATGCAAGAATATGTAAATGAACTCACACAATTAATATGAACAACGTATAGAGCATATATAAAGAACAAAAGAGAGTTATATGCATGCGAGAATGTATAAATGAACTCACACAATGAATAATCACGAACGACGGTCAATCCATAATCCTTCTTCATGATCCCAACACATATAAGTGGATTCAATGTTATCTTCCTCTAAAGTTGCACTCCCTTGTATACCAATAGAAAATGGAGGAGTTTCATCAAAGTGATCATAATCTTCTTCATCCACTACATCACCAATGCCAACAATGCACCTCTTGCCTTGAAGGACCACTGACCACTTAGTGTCGGCAGGATCAAGAACATAAATTACCTGTTTCGCTTGTGATGCAAGTATGAATGGCTCGTCAAGATAACACAACCGTCCAAAATCCACCAAAGTGAAACCTAATTCATCCACCCGAACACCCCGTCGATTATCAACCCATTTACATTGGAAGAGAGGAAACTTGAACTCCCTGTAATCAAGTTCCCAAATTTCTTCAATGACACCATAATAGGACATCGAGGCATCTATTGGCATTGTATCTTTAGCACTTGAAAAATCTCTTGATAGTGCTACTTGTGTCACTCCATTGTTTTGCACCACACTCTTATCATCTTGACGTTTAGTGTAAAACGTATACCCATTAATGTCATATGCTTCATAAGATCTCACAATCGTGTTAGGACCATACGCTAACCACTTTACCGTTTCAACAATGGTATTCGACATTTGTGACAACTCTTTCATGACTCTATCTTTGAACCATTTTGTAAATAAACGATTGTGTTGATTAGTTACCCACCTTTCACCTTTAGAAGGATTCTGCTGCCTTAGGATGGACATGTGCTCATCCAAATACGGATGAACTTGAGAAAGGTGTTGTAATACTAGGAGGTGTGCTTTATCTCGCAATTCAACACTAGGGACAATTGATTTGCATCCAATCGTCCCTTTACCTTCGAGTCTTCCCTCGTGATGAGATTTAGGAACACCAATAGTCTCAACGTCATCAAGGTAGTCAGTACAAAATTCAATAGCCTCCTCAGCGGCATAACCTTCAATGATACTGCCTTCGGGTCGAAATCGATTTCTGACATATCCTTTCAAAATACCCATGTATCTCTCAAATTGATACATATACCGCAAGAACACCGGACCACATATCTTAATTTCTCTTACCAATTGAACAAGTAAGTTCACCATAACGTCAAAAAATGATGGCGGGAAATACATTTCAAATTGACATAGAGTGATAACAATATCGGCCTGCAAATCATCCAACGCCTCTGGGTCAACAACTTTACTGCAAATTGCATGAAGAAAAAACAAAGTTTTATTATGACTTGTCTGACATGTTTTGGAAGTATGCCTCGAATTGCAACTGGTAACAAGTGTTGTATTAACACATGACAATCATGAGACTTCATACCAACCAATTTCAAGTCCTTCATCGACACAAGACTTTTGATGTTTGATGAGTATCCAGATGGAACCTTAATAGCATGCAGACACTCACAAAAACATGTTTTCTCTTTTCTGGACAAAGTATAGCAAGTTGGAGGTAAATAAGTACGTTTTTCCGACTCTTGCGGTGCTAATTGATCCCGTATCCCCATTTCTACCATGTCCTTCCTGACTTTGATACCATCTTTCGTCTTCCCTTGAACGTTCAACAATGTCCCAATGATGCTATCACAAACATTTTTCTCCACGTGCATTACATCAAGACAATGTCTTACTGATAAATGTTTCCAATAAGGTAGATCCCAGAATATGGACCTCTTCTTCCAAAGACTCTTTTGAGGAGGCTTAAAAGGTTTTCCAAACAAAACATCAATATTTTTAACTCGTTCATATACCTCACCTCCTGTTAACGGCAAGCGAGCTGCTCGATCCTCAATTTTTCATTGAATGCCTTCTTCTTCTTTCGATAAGGGTGATCAGCGGGGAGAAATCTTCTATGACTCATAAAGACATTTTTCTTACAGTTTTTCAACCAAAGATCAATCGTGTCTTCTTCACAAACGGGACATGCTTTAGGTCCTTTGTTCGTATAACCTGACAAGTTACCATATGCGGGAAAATTATTTACGGTGCAAAATATCATAGCACGTAAGGTGAAATTCATCTGGCTATGTGCATCAAACACCGATACACCTTCATCCCACATCAGTCTTAAATCTTCAATTAGTGGGGCAAGATAAACATCTATGTCATTCCCCGGTTGTTTAGGCCCTGATATTAACAAAGACAACATGATATACTTGCGCTTCATACATAACCAAGGAGGAAGATTGTAAATTGTTAGAAGAACCGGCCAAGTGCTATGTCGACTACTCATGTTACCGTGCGGGTTCATTCCATCTGTACATAGTCCAAGCCTAAGATTCCTATCTTCACCCCCAAAATCAGGAAACAACCTATTAATGTTCCTCCATTGAGGAGAATCGGCCACGTGTCTTAGTTTTCCATCTTGTTTCCTCCCATCAGCATGCCACCGCATGTTCTTCGCATCCTTTGCATTGGCAAACAAACGTTTAAATCTTGGTACTACGGGTAGGTACCACAACATCTTTTCCGGAGGGCTTTTCTTATCCTCAAAATTAGCATTCATGTTCTTTCGCTTATACCGTGATGCCCCACACTTTGGACACAGATGCAAGTCCTTATACTCATTTCGATACAGTATACAATCATTTGGACATGCATGTATCCTCTCGATCTCCATTCCCATTGGACACAACAATTTCTTTGCTTCGTAAATTGAACTAGGAAGCTCGTTATCCTCCGGAAGCATCTCTCGTAAGAGTTCCAGTAATGCCGTGAAACTCTTGTCACTCCACCTACTATTTGCTTTCAAGTTATACAATTTCAACACAGCAGACAATTTTGTGAATTTTCTACATCCAGGATACAAAGTCTTCTCAGAATCATTGAACAAGCTATCGAACACATGAGGCTTTTCAATGAATTCCCCTTGTATATCACGCATCATTTTGTCTATCATATCATTATTGTCATTTTCCACATCATTCTCATCAATATTGCCTAAATTATTCTCCTGCAGTCCACCTTCATCGTCACTAGTGCATGTCCTAGGAAGCATACTCTCACCATGCCATATCCATCGTTTATAACCTTCTTTAAACCCACGACGAATCAAATGACTCTTCACTTGCTCAAAACTACGAAACTTTCTCAGATTCTTACAATCACAACAAGGACACAAAATCATTGCTTCACCTTTCTCTCTCATGTGTTCGTCCGCACATTTCATAAACTCTTCAACTCCTTTCACATATTCATGTGTATTACGCCTGTCGTACATCCAATCTCGATCCATATCTAATAACCTATATGCGAAGATATAATTAAAAAAATATTACTTTTGAGTGAATATTTGTAATGATAGTTATATACTTGAACCAACTATATATTAATAATTGAAATCACATGCATACGATAATTTATTACGTTGAATACTTCATAATTTTACTAATATATTTTGTTTAGTTATTTATTTAGTATGGTTAATTCTATGATAGTGAAAATCACCTATAATTACTATTATCTTCATTTTTTATTTGTAAAATCCTACTGTAATTTCGGCAGAGTCTCCCCTATAAGTTGGACTTACCCAACCTGTAGGAGGAATCAAAATGCCACAATACAACAAAAATGTTCAACCTCCACATATTCACTACTCAAACACAATAAATTAAACTTCAACATCATCAACCACTCCAAAATTAATCCAAAATCAATTCTTAATTCCTAAAATGCTCAAAGTATGATTTCATAACCTAACATTCCATGCATAATTTCAATATAATTCCAATAATTCAAATTATATCAATTAACTATTTGCAATACCAAAATTATAACATATATATATATATATATATATATATATATATATATATATATATATATATATATATATAAACACACACATATATAGATATATATACACATACTGATATATACATATATATGCACATATACACACACATATATATATATATACATACACGCACACACAGTACACATATATATATATACACATACACGCACACACACACACATATATATACATACACGCACACACACATATAAGAGTAAAGTTCTTACGAGATGGAGGCGGGTTCATGGTGGCGTCGCGGTGTTGGTGGCGTCGTGGTGTTGGTGGAGGCACGGTGGTGATGGCTTCGCGATGTTGAAGTGTTGAGAGAGAGTGAGAGAGAGATATGCACGGTCTATTCTGAAATCGCTCGAATTTTTGAAGTCATGTATATTAAAGGGTTTAGGCATCGGTTGTCGAGAACCGACGCCTAAACCCGGTTCAGGCGTCGGTTTGAACCGACGCCTGAACCGGACGTTTACGCGTCGGTTCTTGGTGAACCGACGCATAAAGTGGAACGGTTCGACTTTACGCGTCGGTTCACCAAGAACCGACGCGTAAACGTCCGGTTCAGGCGTCGGTTCTTCATGAACCGACGCCTGAACCGGGTTTAGGCGTCGGTTCTCGACAACCGACGCCTAAACCCTTTTTTTTTTTTTTTTTTTTTTTTTTTTGCGTTTTTCTACTAGTGCAAGTCACCAGGGATGAATCCATGAATTTTGTTCAGCTAGGGTGGTTTTCTAGGAACTTTTTTCAACTAGGGGGGTCATCGATCAAATTATTTTATTTTTCGAGTTCGAGCCCAAAAATCTAACAATATTTTTTTTCCCGACGAATCCAACATGGATGAACGTGTCGATTTTCCGGGTTTTGGATCCGTGCCTGTAAGTCACTGACTTGCTAAGACTTCACTCTTAGTACTTGAGTAAGGCCTTAATCTCTAAACTGAATAAAACCTTTATAACAGTTTTTATAATCTTTTGGATTTAAAGATAGCATGATTCTTCTTTTACTTTTGAAAGGTCAATAATTGGGAATAGAAGAAAATTCTACTCAGCCTCTATTTTAGATTTTAAATAAAATTAAGTTTTGTAATAGTATTTTATGAAAAATGTATGACGAAAATGTAATTTTCTTAATTTACATGGAAAAGTAATTTATAGAAAGAAAATGAATTTGAGAGTGAGTTTAAAAAAAATAAAAAATAAAAAAGGATTTTTTTTTTTTGAGAATGGGGCTCAAACATGGACTCATGAATTTCAAAGGCGGGAAAGGAGGATTACTGGATAAAATGAGCTTTATTTTATTTTTTATTTTTTTAGAGGAGAATGTAATTGACTAGGACATGGATAGGGATGACAGTAATACCTACGAACCCGATATTCGTTGGAGACTCGACATAAACGGGAGGGGATTACCCGACTAAATGGGTTTGTGGGTCGGGTATGAAGGTAAATGTTAAAACTCGATATGGGTATGGGTAGTGTGTGGGTTTTACTGCAAAATCCATACCCGACCCGCATACTCATTAATTTTCTTAAAGAATTATAGAATTTAAAATAAAAATGAATGTGTGACAAAAAATCGTTAAAAAAATAAGGGAGAGATATGACCATATATTGTCATTGAAAAGTAATTTTTTGAAATAGTAAAATCATTAAAAAAAATAAGTACAAGTGTATTATAGATAAGATTAATTTTTCTAAACTTCAATACGTCGTGTCTGGACAGTCTGGTAGCAAATTTTTAGCTAATTTTTATCAAATTTTTATAATTTTTATAATAAAATATTATATTTTTTTATCAATAGTAGTTGCTACCTGTTGAAAAGAGTCAAAAATTTATTTTTTAATATCTTGCAGAGACCATTATATATCAACGTGAATCATGGAAGTATATATATATATAGTTTTTGAGTTTGTCACACCAACAAGTGTATTAAAAAATTAAATAAATAAATAATAGTTAATGGGTTTCAAATGGGTATGGAAGCGTACCCGCCCCCGACCCACCTCCGACCCATTCCCAACCCGTCATTTTTAAATGGGTAATGAGTAGGATATGAATGTTGTAAATCTCTAGTGGGTAGGGTACGGATTTGGCAAACTCGACACATACCCGACTCATTGCCATCTCTAGACTTGAAAGTTAATGTCATACAAGTATATTATTAAATGTGTAATATTATATTTATTAGTAATAGTCACAATTGCCAGTTTAGATAGTATACTCTTAATTTACTATCTAATAGATTTGCAATGCATTTTAATTCACGTGTAATATATTAAGAAGCAATATTCTGACACCCTAAATATTAGAAAAATCAAAAATTAGTTTATAAAATATTTATGATAAATTGTAGAAAAAATATAAAAAATGTGCATACGAAAATCAAAATAATTTAGGATAATAAAACATAGAAGTTTAACATTATGTAATAATTAAAAAAAAATCATTTTGATTTTTATTTTTTCAAAAGAGTTTTGAAATTATTTATTTTATATCCTTAGTTAGAATATAATTTTAAATTAACTTTCTTTTTAAAGATTTTAATCTAAATTAAAGGTTGTTATTGATAAAAGAAGAAATTATCTAAATATATTGTAGATTAATATTAATAACTAATAATAATTTAATAATGATAAAAAAAAAATATAACTATTTAAGGATATATAAAATGGAAAATCAAAAGTTCTCCCTCATCCTCATTTTTAATAAAAAATAATGAGTTAAGAGACCAGTTCTGGATAGACTGGGATGGCGAACATTCGAATGCAAGGAGGCATTTTTTCTGTTGCAGCCACTAGAGTCTGAAGCCGTGGTTCCACTGCCGGTAATTTGTCTCTTAACTTGCCGATTTAAAATTCTATTTTGATAAGTTGAGTCCGGATATATGAATCATAACTTCCTATGTTTGTAATTGGTGACTGTTTGGTTTTAGAAGTTACTGGTTAAATTGTAGTATTGATTACAAGTTTGTTAATTTGGGAGGTTAGGTTTTGTCTCCCTCTTATGTTTGTAATGTTTCAGTTTTTCAATAAAATCATATCCTATGCTTGGAATTTAAAACTAGGATATTCAAAGATGTGGTGTCTAGGCGCTACACTAAAATTTACTAGTGGCGCCTAGGACCTGCGTCACCAATTTTAGGTCCATTTTAATATTTTAAAACACTAATTGATCCAAAACTTGACTTAACGAAGAAAGGAGACATAAAAAGGATGTGAAAAGATTACAGAAGAGAATTTTTGACGACGGTTAATAAAGGGAGGTAGGGAAAGAAGGAATTCACTACAAAAAAAACAGTGTATTTCCAACGGACATTTTCGTCCCTGAAGGCTCGAATTCCATCGCTGTTAAATATTTTTGACGGAATATTATCCGTCGGAAATCGGTCGGCGAAAATCTCGTCGGTAAAACTTTCCGACGGAATTTTTTTACCCGTCGGAAATTTTTTTTCGTTGGTAAAAATTTCCGACGGAAACGAAATCCGTCGGAAAATTTCCGATGGAAACAAAATTCTGTCAAAAATTTTTACCGACGGAATTTCAAATAAATCCGTCAGTGGAATTTTTTCCGTTGGAAAATCCCGTCGAAAATTTTTACCGACAGATTTAACATCGTCGGAAATTTGTTATGACGGATTTATAGATTTTTCTCCATTGAAAATTTCCGACAACAAAAAGTTCGTTGGCACTTATTACAAAAAAAATTCTCCCAAATTTTTTAGTCTACAAATGCATCTGTTTTCACAACAATAAAAAACACTATCATTAAAATCACATTCATAAATCCATTAATCTACAATTCTTGTACACCCCATACTTACAATTCATAATGTTAATACACTAAAATCAAAATACAAAAACTATTAATATTAACGTAGGTCAAATGATCATATATATGATTTTAAGGTTTAGTTCCTGATGATGACGGGAAAAACGAGTTTGGAAAGTTTAGTTCTCTAAGCAATGCTTGAACCGACGAGGCAACCATATCTTCAATTGAGGCATCGAGATTAATTTGCATTCGTAATTCAGCCTCTTGCATTCTTAAATCCGCCTCTGGCATTCGTAAATCCGCCTCCATTTTCTCCCTTTCTTGCTTCTCTTTTTCTTCGGCCAACTGCTTTTTGAGTTCTTCAATTTCTGTCTTTTGGGAGCACACTTTTGAACGTCCAGAAGATTTTAATGCTTCGTTTGCAGCTTGAGAACTCCCCAAGCCATATACATGGCCCTTCTGTACACTATTTATTACTTCAATCCAAACTTCAGGAGCAAATTCTGGGCGCTCAACTGGGTCTGGGAACTTCAGCTCAATAGCATCATTATATCTCTCCTACGAAAAAATAAAAAATTAGTCGAACATAATTTTTAAAAAAAAGTGATTTTGAATTACATGCTGATTATAACACTTGGAATATTCTTAGTTGTCCATCACAAGCTTAGTTATACTGGATGAGGTTGTATACTTCGACCGTATGGATCCCACAAACACTACATATAAATATGTATTAATTATGGAGTGTACTGAACATGATTATAAGAAAAGTCAAAATTTATTGTATTATCAAGTACAATATTGTCAAATGTGCTTGACAGTTTTACTCGTGAATAAGAATCACTGTCCTATTCAATTATGAAACTCCAAAAGGGAAAAAGAAATCAAATTTACCGACTCAAAATAACATAATCATGACAAAACAAAGTTAAATTTTACAAGAATGAAACCAGTAGATTAAAATTTTGAAAACAATTGATTATCAATGGAAAATTTGCTAATTTGAACATTGAATTCATCTTTGGAAACCAATCAATTCTTAGGATATCAAATTTAAATTTCCTAAATTTGGAATTCATGGAAGAAAACTAATGACAGAATATCTATGAATGATTTAAAATGCAGTTCATAGAATACACACACACACACACACATTCTCAAACAATTATCTAAACTAAAGAGGAAAAGAATAAATAAAAAATGGATTCTGAGCTTGTAAACTCAAAGAACAAGATTCCTAAATTAAAGCAAACGATTAAGAATCAATGCAAATGTAGAACTATCAACATTCTTCTCGATATGCATGACGTCTAAATTGTGCCGTATAAGATTGGTATGCCAATAAGGCAAATCTCAGAAAATACTTCTCCTTATCCAATTATGACTACTTCCAAATCCTTCAATTCCTGACCTCCTAATAGTTCTACCACTTACGAAAGGAGGAAGGCTATCAACAACCCTACGCAATTGTTCACCTGCAATTGGAGGACTTAGTGAATGAACATCCTTCTCCGCTCTTCCCTTGAAGAATTTATCTCGTTGTCTTCTAAAAGGATGGTTTTGAGGTAGGAATCGACGATGACAATCAAAAAAGCAACATTTTCGCCCATTCTTAAATCTAAATGATTTTTGTTGATCCATGCAGTACGGACAACAATATGGACCGTGCGTACTCCACCCGGACAACATTCCGTATCCTGGAAAATCACTAATAGTCCACATCAATGCAGCTTTCATTGTGAAATTTTGCCTTTTGTGTATGTCATATGTTTCAACTCCCTTATCCCACAAAATCTTTAATTCATCTATTAGTGGCCGCAAATAAACGTCAATAATTTTTCCTGGACTCTTAGGCCCTAGGATGACCATAGTCAAGAATAAGTTGTCTGGTCGCATACATAACCCAGGTGGTAGATTGTACACAGTAATTATCACTGGCCAACATGAGTAATGTGTGTTAGTCATGTTGAATGGGTTGAACCCATCTGTACAGAGACCAAGACGTACGTTTCAAGGCTCCCGAAAGAAATCAGGATATGTTCTATCAAAATGCTTCCACATCTCCTCATGCACTGGATGTGACATTTCATCGTGCGTAAATGCATTTTTTGCATGCCAAATCATATGTTCTGCTGTGTGCCTCGACATATATAACCTTTGAAGTCTAGGAGATAGAGGTAAATATCACAGCATCTTATGAGCTACCTTTCGCCCAAATCGAGATATTGCATCTTTATACCTAGGACTATTACAGGTAGGGCATTGTACCAACGTCTCATTCTCTAAGTAATACAAGATGCAATTATTAACACATGCATCAATTTTCACAACGCCAAGCCCTAAACTTGATAGCATCTTCTTTGTCTTATAGAATGTATTCTCCAACTGGTTATTTTCTGGTAACATATCCTTCACGATGGACATCATACGATCGTAACATGCTGCTGGCATATTGTATTCAGATTTGCAGTTCAAAAGTTGTGACATTGCAGATAGTTTGCTATGCTTAACACAACCAGGCCACAATGGTTTGTCAGCTTCCTCTAATAATGTATAGAAATTTGATGCTTCTGCGTTCGGTACATGTTCCTCATTGTCAACTTGGTCAGTGTTGGAAAATCTATTGTACATTTCAGGACCCATTGCATCTATCACCATAGACTGGAGGGTGTATTCGCCTATGCTTTGTGTTGATGACGATTCACCAAAACTTGAACAACTTGTATTATAAACTTCACCGTGTTCAATCCACCTACTATACCCATCCATAAATCCATGTTTGTACAGATGCATTTTAATATCATCTTGCTTCAGAAATCTTGTGTTGCCACATTTCGTGCATGGACATTACACTTTGTCGACAATCACCTGGTGTGAAAATGCATATTCAACAAATGTCTCAACACCAGCAATAAATCTTTCTGAGAGAAACCCGTCAACTAATCGTGCATACATCCAACTACGATCAACCGACAAAATGCACATTGTCAAATGAAAATGCACATTTATCACGCTTAACAAAAATAAAATACATATTAAATATTTAAAATGCATGTTAATATACGTAAACAAATATACATATAATATAATTTAATATACATGAAATCTAATATGAGTATATCAACATGCTAATTTTAATAAAATAACATAATCTAATATATGCATTCTAACATACTAAATGTAAAGACATTAAAAAATATGCATTAGCTTACTAGTAATTAATAATACACACATTAAGATACAAAGATTTATTCCAACTACATATTAAATCTAAAACACATATTTATTCCCTACAAAAATTTAAAAGACAAAATTAACAAAATATATCAACACACTAATTAATCTAAAATCTATATTATGGTCCACAATTTAATATAAATATTACTAGTGTACAATAAACTAAAAAACTTGATAAACTAATTAATTAACAAAATATTTCAACATACTAATTAATCTAAAATCTATATTATCATCCACAATTTATTATAAACATTACTAGTATACAATAAACTAAAAAACATGATAAACTAAATTAACAAAACATATCAATATACTAATTAGTATAAAATTTGTATTATGATCTACAATTTATTATAAATATAATTAGTATATAATAAATCCAACATTCATATTCAAATACAATATTTAAAAACCATAAATATATTCTAAATCTAATAAAAAAAATAATTTATCTATAATATATTTGAATCCTACATACAACACAATTATTGATAAAAAAATTTATAATATAGTTCAAACAGAACATATGTTTATATAAATACAATCGATCAAAGCTATAAATAGAGCAATCTAGATATAAAAGTATTAATCTTGATATGTGTTAACAACAAAATTCGGATTATTACCTTCGATCTATGAAAATCTTGAACTAGAAGATTCTTTGTTAGCCAAATAATTTATTTGAAATAGGAATGGATGGGAGAGTGCAGAAGCAATACATTAGGAAATGACGAACATCAATCTTGGAAGTGTTTTAATGAATATTTTCCGACGGATTTAAAAATCCATCGGAAACTGACGGTCAAGTTTCCGACGAACTAATAAATCCGTCGGGCAAAAATGAAATTTCCGACGGATTTAAAAATCTGTCGGAAACTGTCGGTGTAGTTTCCGACGGAATACAAAATTTGTGTTTTTCCATCGGAAACTATACCGACGGATAGTTTCCGACGGAATAATTTCCGCCGGTAGTGAAAATTTCCGTCGGAAAATGGTGTTTATTTTGTAGTGATTGAAAGAATAGACTGAGAAGGAAGAGAGATCTAATTTCAAAACTACTTTTTCTCTTCTCCTTCATGCTTATGATTATGAATTAAAAAAAAAATTTCATCATGAACAATATTAAAAATATCTAGGTGATTGATGTAATCTTATGTTGATATTATGTTTCAAGTTTTATTAAGTTCTTTCAAGTTCTTCTCCAACTTTATTTGTGTTTTATTTTTTAATGCTTTCAATTAATTGACCATGATTGATTGATTTAATATCTAAGATTCGACACTTGAGAGAGGGAACCTTAGATGTGATCATAAAATAACACAACCCAGACTTTTATAGGTTTCAATAGAAAGTATACATCATTTGAAGTTGTTTCACAAAAGAACTATAGAATGTAATGAATTCCAGAAATCCTGGTTTAGAATACAGATATTGGAATTAGAATTTATGAGTTATTTTTACTCGGCACTCAAGAGAATGAATGAAATTACAATTGAGTTGTTTGCTTATAGACTTTGAAAGTTTGTAGTTGTCTAATTTTGATGGAAAATATAACCAGATCTCAATTAAGTAGATTAAACTTTACTATTTTTCTATTCTGTTTCTAACTAGATGAATCTAACTATCGCATATTTTCAGGACAGTAAAGTATAAATGGAAACATGTGAAGTATTGTTCAGCTCGAACCAGATGAATTTTGATATCTCAAATTCTTCTGGATAATAAAACGGGGGCAGAAATATAAAGCGATGTAGAATTGTAAAGCAATCAGAACATAATATTTTAGCTTTACGTGGGGAAAACCCTTTCAGGGGAAACAACGTGGACATTAGGGATGTCAATGAGCTGAGTCGAGCCGGCTCGGAGCTGAAGATCAAGGCTCGAACTTGACTCGATCTTTTTGGGGTCGAGCTTTTTTGGGCCGAGCCGAGCCGAGCTAAAGCTCGTCCCCAAAAATAAGGCTCCACTCGAGCTTTAGCTCGAACTTTTTCCGAGCCGAGCCAAGTCCCGAGCTTTTACTTTTTTCTTATTTTTATAGCAAAAATTCATAAAATTTTTATTGAAAATGTGTATATATAGCAAGTTGAGCCGAACTCGTGATCGAAACTCATTGTTCAAGCTCCCATCGAGCTTTTTTAGCGGCCTTTTTTTTGGCTCGAAAAAAAAGCTCGGCTCGAGCTTTGGCTCGAAATCTCGAGTTGCAAGCCGAGCTTAGCTTGAGATTTTTCCGAGCTGAGCCCGAGCGGCCTGAGCCGACGAGCCGTTTTGCCATCCCTAGTGGACGTAACCTGGGAACAAAAAGCAATCACTAATAAGAAAATAATATTACACAACTCAAGGAAACTATAGGAAAAATTTACGCATAAATTTATCAAACACCCGTGAAATTAAATGAATCACTCCCTGATTCTTTGATGGCCTATAATGTGAGCTAACATCTCACTACTTTTTAGTAGTACACAAAACTTCAGCAAATTAAACTCCTATCCAATCTTGATCCGAACTGCAGTTCTATCTTGGTTTTCTGAAGCTCTTTTCTTATCCCAATGACTAAGACTCCTCCTGGAGATTCTTTCAGATTTGTAGTTGGAAGATTGGTTTTTGTATGAATGTATAAGCACTAAATCTTTATGGTGTTCATGCAATGGAGAAGCTGACAAGTGTATTTTATACATTTATTTATATATCTTAATTAAAATAATTCATTGTCATTTTTGAATAAATTCCACATAATTGCTTTCTATTTATTTACATTGCAGAAATATCAGTAAAGTTAAAAGAACAAAGCAATGGAGTGAAAAAATGCACAATTGGAAGTCATTTGGAGCTAAAAAGGGTAAAAAAAGATGTTGATGTCATCAACCGGGAATTCCTAGAAGAGCTAAGTGGAATAATCAAAATTCAAGGGCTAAATTGAAGAAATATTTAAGTTTAGAAGAAGAATTGAAGTGTTTGAAATGTTCGAGGGCTTAATTGTTGCAATTAGAAGATGAAGGACTCACGTTCAAATAAATTTCTGGAACCTACTTAAACGCACGGGAAAAGATGAAATTGCGCTGAAGAGTTTCTACTGTGCCACCACAGCTTCTCAACTTGGCTACTGCGTGATAATTGTCAAAATAACAGAACCACTTTTCGGAAATCTATATAAGCAACCTATCATGTACGTAAAGGAGACCTTTGCACACATATTCAAGAGGTATAATTCAAATTTCTCTCGTCCAGATTTTGGAGGCGTATTTGGAGGTAAAGGCATGAGTATAGAGGATTAACAACGGGGAACAACTTCTTGGTACAAGAGCTCTTTTCTTTGTTAATTTTATTTACTTATGATATTTAGTTTTGATCATTACCGTGTTCTAATTATTTTCATTATGAATAACTAAATTATTTTTTTGGGATTAACGATGTGTCGTAGTTTTTCGCTTTTAATTACATTATTCAATTTTTCCATATTGATTGCATGTGAAGATTTTAATTTGTGATTAATTCATGAATTAATTGACCACTAATTCATTGATTTAATGGGTCATTTTCGTGATTCGAGAGGTGAGCTAATAACCTAGATCTAAGAATAAAATCTGGTAATTGAATGAGTGATAAACATAAACGTTTGTTTTTATTGTTGTCTTTAATTGAGTTCTCGTATTCCATGAACCTAATAATTTCAACATGCTATCTAAACACAGTTGACTAATTAGGTAAAATTGATTTAAACCCGAGAGGAGAATTTCATATGCATAAGTGAACTTGACCGATCACATTAGAAAATTAAAACTTAAACGATGGAATTAAAAGTATCTAATGCGTGAACTCGTGAAATCCCAACTTTTCATTCCTTGATTAAAAACAAATTTTTTTTATTGTTTTTTTTCGTTCTTTAAGTTTAATCATTAAATTCCTCACAATCTCAATCTTTTGTCATTCAAATAAAGTGAAAATTGGAACACCTTTAGTAATTACTCATAATCCTCGTGTCCAATTTATTGCTTGAATGCGATATCGTACACTTGCGATTAGCAGACATCAAGTTTTTGAAGTCGTTTTCGGGGATTAGTGATTAATACCAATATCTTTTAATTTTTGCTTTAATTTGAATTTTATTTTAGGCACTTTTATTTATTTATTTATTTATTTATTTATTTTAGTTCATGTTAAGGAGATCTAAGAGTTGTGATTTGCTTCCTTTTGATTCAGAAATCAAGCATACTTTGAGACAAAGGTGTAGTCAACAGTTGGTAGCAGCTCAGCAACTACATTTGAAAATAGCAGTAGACGGGGTTCCAAATAACCCCGCGATTCCCAGCAATCCTTTTATAAAAAACAATCAACAAAATGAGGTACTTGAGCAACAGCCGCAAGTTCGAGGAGCAAGACCATTGAGGGAATACATAATCCCACATGTTGGTAATATCATGACTTATTTGGTACCACTAGCCATACCAGCAAACAATTATGAAATAAAAACTGCTTTGATTTCATGATCTAACAGTCATTAGTATTTCATGGACTACCTTCTGAAGGCCCTCATGTGCATTTGAGAGCATTTTAAGAAATCTGTGACATGCAATGCATTAATGGAGTTTCAGCAGAAACTGTAAAACTGAAGTTGTTTTCATTTTCTCTTGCAGATAAGGCCAAGGCATGGCATTACTCATTACCAGCTAATTTCATTCCTTCTTGGGAAATTTTGAGTAAAAAATTTGTGGATAAATTCTTTTCGTCGGGCAGAATGTCAAAGCTTAGAAGAAATTTTTTAGCCTTCAGTCAACAATAAGGGGAATCAATATTTGAAACTTGGGAGAGGTTTAACCAATTTCTTTGGAAGTGCCCTATACATGGCATATCTGATTGGATATTGGTTCAGCAGTTCTACAATGGCTTGACCTATGAAAACAAGAGGCATGTAGACTCAGCTGCAGGTGGATCATTGATGGATTTGACCTATGAGGAAGCATCAACAATTTTCGAGAAAATGGCTGCTAATAGTTACCAGTAGAACTCAAATCGAGCAGTGTAAAAGATTGGGGAATTCTAAAAGTAGATGGAATCATCGAGCTGAACGCAAAATTTTAGGGTTTGGTAAAAAGATTGGACAGTTTGGGTAAGCAACCAGTGCATACTATTCATGCAAATCAAGTTTGTCATGTTTGTTTTGAAAATCATGGGGTTAATAAGTGTCCCGTTGCACTTCAAGATCAGACAGTTGTGAAACAAGCAAATTATCTGGGTAAAAATCTAATTAAAAAAGGACAATTTTCTCAGACTTATAACCCCAAACGGAGGAAGTGTCCAAACTTTTCATGGTCAAACAATCAACATGTTCAAAATCCACCGGATTTTCAACAGTGATAGCAACAACAAAAGCAGGAACAAGTTCAGATGACAATAAAAGAAAACATGGACATGATTGTGCAACTTGTAAAAAGTCAACAAGGCATGTTGCAAACTCAACTGGAAAAAATAAAAGAGCTGAAGAATCAAGTAGGTCAACTTCAGTGTGAAAAGGACAGAAAGACAGATTGGATAGTTTCCTGCAATACTGAGACCAACCCAAGGGAGAATGTTTGTACAATGACTAATCAAAGTGGGGTTCAGTTGAAAGAAATCCAAATGGAGAAAATTGATCAAGTTATTGAGGATAAGAAAGAGGAGAGCCCAAAGGAGGAAATTCAATCTGAAGAAGGTAAGAGGACCACAGTTGAATAGAAAAAAGCAAAGAAGCAAGTGAAAGCCTACGTCCCCCCATTCCATTTCTTCAAAGGGTAAGAAGGAATAATGAAGAATATCAATTTTTGAGATTTTTAGTGATGTTGAGGAAGTTGCATATCAGCACTCCTTTATTTAAGGCAATAAAGGAGATCCCGAGCTATTCGAAGTTATTTAGGATCTAGAATTAAGTTAATGTCTCTCTCTGTCTACAGGAAATTGAATTTGGGAGATCCTAAATCGAAGACTTGCAGTTGTGTAATGCCCCAGATTTTTCGTTAATAAACCCGAAGTGTTACCAAAAAATAATATGATTTTCTTTATTGTTGAAGCGAAAGCATAAAAAAATATTATGATCCTTTACTTTAAAAATAAATTATATATAAAAAAACGTACCATACATGAAATTGAATAGTTTTCCAACAATAATTTAATTTAATAAATAAACATGCCTATAACATTAAATAAAATTGGAATATGAACCTTTATAACTTTAATTCTTCATATCTCATAGGCAGTCCGCATCACTATTTCGTAACAATCCAATCCACCCGAACTAGCTTGGAAAAATGTAAAGTAAGAGTGAGTATTTAAAAATACTCAATGAGATAAGTGCCAATTCCAATTCAACATAATATAAATGTAACGCCCCGAGTTCCGAGGAGCGCGGGAACGTCACTTTTCTAAATTTTTGAATAAACTTTGTTGCGGAAAAATGATTAAATATTAAATATCGCATTTATCGAATAAAAGTTTAGCGATATTTCAAATGGAATAAGTATTTTCGTACAAATTTGTAAAAATGACAATTCTTGATAAAATGAAATAATCATTTCAAAGTTCACGACTTTAAAAAAATATCAATTTGTAATTTTTCGTCATTGCCCATCACTCGCCACCGTCTCCTAAATCTGCAAAAATTGTTAAAACAACGGGTTGAACATTTCAAAATGAAATACTCAGTAGACTCATCGCCAATAATTAATCTACAAGATAATTGGACAAGTAATAATGCAATTAATGTAGTGACATTCTTTTCTTATTCATAGGCATCACATAGTGAATGCAAATGAACCATTCTTTTCTTGTATCATGCTAGCACATAACTTATGTCCGGCATAACATAAATTCTTTATCTCAAAAGAGATATTCTTTTCTTTATCTCGACAGAGATATTCTTTTCTCATGCAATTAAGCATAAAATTACACAAATCCACATAACGCAGGAAATTATAATATAAATCAATTAGTGGGGCGCGAGTCTACCTTAAATCTGACGAGTGCAAATTTGAGCGGGAAACGACTTAAATCCTTTAAATCTCCGTACGCTTCGTCTAGCCAATAAGTTACATTAGTCTTTTGAAATTTATAGTTTAAACACGAAATAATATACAATTTGAGGACTGAAATTTATGATTTGAAAGTTGGGGGACTACTCTAAAAGTTGAGGGACTAAAATGAATACTTTGAAAGTTGATGGACTAAAATGAGTACTTTTGAAAGGTGAGGGACTAAAATGAATACTTTTGAAACTTGAGGGACCAAAATGTAAATTTTCAAAAGTTTGGTCGGAGCTCAAAAAGAATATTAAATTGTGGGGATTGAGATAAGAAATTTTAAAATTGAAAGGCTTATAAGATCATTCAAGAACTTAAGGACTGAAATATAAGTTTTAAAACTACAGGGACCGATTTTAAATAACTTTGGAACCCAGGGACCAAAGTGCAATTTTCGAAAATCAAAATAAAAATATAAAAAAACAAGGATTCTCACTCTCACTCTCTCATCTCACGACCCAGAAACGGAAGAGGGAGGTGCGACCGGTTGCCTCTCGCGCAATGGTGTCCGGCCGGTGGTTTCGCCGGAGAAATTGCCGGCGCAGGGTGCAGCGAGTGGCTCACAAGGAAAGCTTCAGATTCGAGGGGTTAAGGTGCGAGATTTGGAGCAAAAATCGAGGCCAAATTGCGGCTGAGTTCGCTATTTTTCCGGCGATTTAGAGGCGAATAGGGCGGCTGTCAAGATAAGTGTTTGGGTTAAGTCTATTTCTGGGTTTTCTTGAGTTTTTCATTGGGTTTGAGTTATGGATTTGGTTGAGGTTGTGCAGAGGAGGTTGTGGCCATGTGTGATGGTAGGGTTGCGAAGGCAGCTGGAGCGATGGCGCTGGGATGGAGTGTTGCAGGTGGTTGTGGTCTGTGGTGATGGTGGTTCTTGGTCGAGTTTTGATGGTGGAGTGTGTATTGCAACGGGGTGATGGTGAAGGTGGAAATGGAGTTGTGATTTGGTCAGTGTGATGGAGATTGATGTAAGGTGGTGATGGGTTTTGGTTGTGGATTGAGGCTCTGCTGATGATGAACGATGGTGGTGGTGGCTGCATTGGTGGTTTGGGTTGTGGATGATGGTTTAATTGAGGAGGTGATGGTGTCTGATTGGGAGTTGGCTGTGCTCAAGGTGCTGGTTTGGTTAGGTGATGATGGTGCTGGTTGGTGCAGTGTGGTTCATTGGTGATTGCTATGGTGCTGCAGTTGACTGGTGGTGATAATGGTGAAATCCGATGGTGACCTACATGGTGCTTTGATTGTGAAATTGTGAGGAAGCAGTGATTGTTTTCTGATGGTGATGAAGATGATGAAAGAGTTTGATGGGAATAAGTGTTGGTTTAGAGGTGAATGGGAATGAAATCGTGTGTTGGTTTGTGCTGTGGAGATGATGATTAAGAAATAGGTGATGATAGATTTGTGGTAGGTGGGAGTGTGGTAGGCGGAATTGGTGATGATAATGATGGTGCTTGGCTGTATTTCAAATGGTTAGATGCTAGAATTAGTGTATTGATTTACGAATTATAGTAAAGAATAGTGGAATACATCAAAATTGGAGGAATCTTTGATATGAAATGATGGTTACATTGGTGGAAAGATTAGTTGGAGATGCTTTGTGATTGGATAATGAGGTGGAGAGAAGAAGAAAGAATGAGCAAATGTGGGGGAAAATTTTTAGGTATAATTAATTTAGGATAATTAACTAAAAATTTGACTAACTTCGATTTGGAAATATATTTAAAACTGATATATTTTGGATTGAAAATAAATTTGCGAATAAATAAATTTTGAGATAAAAATGAATTTCGTATTTGGACTTAAAATAATTTAATTAGGAAAAATTTAGATATTTTTTATAAATTTGGAATTTAGAATGATTTTTTTAAAAATAATATTTTGAATAAATAATTAAAATAATATAATTTTAGAAATTCGAAAATTTAATTAAAAATCGAATATACTTGATATTTCTCGACTTTGCTAGACGATCGCGTCACGACTTTAACGTAAAAATAAAAATAAATGGGTGAGATAGTAGCGACACGATTTTCTAAATTTTAAAATAATTATTAATTGTGTAAAAATTTCTTGGTCGCTACAATAAATATATTACTCAAGGAATAACAACTAACAACTAACTCAAGGAATTACTTAAGAATCCCCACATTGATTCTGAAGGATTTAACATAGAATTCCGAAGGATTTAACATAGCATCCCGAATGATTTAAATTTTGAAATTGACTCGGAGGCCTAAACATTAAAAGTAGCAATATATCGAAATCATGAAGAATTAAGAATTTAACCACTGGCACATATTGTATCTTACCTCGTAATTGATCAAACGAATTTTGAAAAAGAATATAACTGCACGTTGAAGATCCAAAACGTGTATCTGATTGTCTTAAAAATATCATGATTGTAGTGCTTCGAAATATTTTTGAAGTTTTGTTTCTCTGACTGAAACATGAACTTGGAGAAGTATATTTTTGTGATGAGTCAAATGACTTTTTAACATTATTTATAAATAAATGCAAAACATGATACAAAAGTTGAGTTCTAGTACATTTACAAATCTAACACAGTGCTGCTAAAAAAAAAAAAAAAAAAAAAGACCCAATGCAAATTGTTATAAATAATGTATATATGTGAATGACATTACCATTATATCCCTGTATACTTTACAGTATTACGATTGTGCCATTGTCCACTCCTATAAATAGGAGCCATTTCATAACATTTGATATACCAATTCTTGAAGAGAAATTCTCTCCTCTAAACTCTCTCCATTTCTCTCTCTATGTTGTTCTTATGATTTCGATGATTTTATAACACGTTATCAGCACGAGTCTCTAACCAATTGAGTAATACGACGGGAGTATGCTCTACAGTTGCATCTAAATGATGAACCTCTGTATCAGAAACCAGATTATTATTAATCCACATTTCATTTTCAAGTCTAGTATCAATGATGTTAGAAAATCTCGAGCTTAAGAAATATGAGTTCAAATGTTCAAAGATCTTCTTCCTTGATTTATCCAAATTCATCTATAAACTTTCGATATTGAAAATTCCAGATTCATAATTTCCAAATCTGGAATCACGCTATTAAATCTCAATCTAGAATATGTAAACAAACATCATCAAACCATTCTTTCATCTTGGATGATGATCGGAGGTCAACAAATCCAAATCGAGAGTATATCAGGAGTAAACACGATGGACAGACTTCCGTATCAGGCTCAAACCGAGTTTGTATTCCAGCACACCTCTCCCGGATCTGAAGTTTCTAATAAGTAAATAAATGCCGCTACACAGTATGACTGGGAAATTAATTTGCTGAACCAGCCGACTACGAGTCCGGCAAGGTGGAGTGCTCTAGCACCGGCGCCATACCTCCCGCCACGCTTGCAGAATTCACTCTCAACGGCGACCAAGGTCTTGACTTTTATAATGTTAGCCTAGTCAATGGGTACAATCTGCCTAATACTGATTGTGGCCAAGGGAGGTACAAGAGGGGGTTTGATAGATCTGAACGGCGCCTGTCCAAGGGAGCTCAGTGTGTTCCGTGCAAATAGGAGCCGCAAACACGGAGTCGCGTGCAAGAGCGAGTGCGAGGCGTTTGGTGATCCGGCCTACTGCTGCAGCAAGGCATACAATACGCCGGATACTTCAAGCACGCATGACCCCGCTCTTACAGCTACGCCTATGATGATAAGATCAGCACCTATCCAAATGGAATTGCTTGCTTCCAGTTCTCCGATCAAGATGGCAGTGATTAAGGCCTCAGCCGGTGATAAATGAAAAGCGTCCTCAAAAGAGTACAGCCGAAAGTGAGGGATAATAATATTTGGTAGTGGTACCCGTGATGAGATAATAATATTATTTGGTAGTGGACCACAATGAAAAGCAAAAAGAAAAATAGCGCATTCAATTTTTTTCTGTGAATGGTGGACCACAATGAAAAGCAGCAAAGTGGAGGTGAATGGTGGGCCAAAAATGAAAAGCAGCCTGTTTTTCCAGTACAGAGATGGTTGTCCGGCAGATTC